>CM041785.1:41368017-43768017 GCA_023375725.1 Nephotettix cincticeps
CCTGTTGTAATTCTTGAAATTTTATTTATATTTTATAGAGAAAAATATTAAAATTCTAAATATCTACATATTATATATAGTTTGAGATAAAAATAGCAGAGTTAGGTTGTGGGAAAGCAGCAAATTTGTCAAATAAAGGTGACACAAGTTCAGGAGAAAACACATTGCCTCAATATCAATAATGTTTATTTAGTATTTATGGATTTTAAAACTAACTTAATATCACAATTCTATTTTTTTCCGATAATTAAAAAAATTTCTACTAAAAATTCATCAAAAATGATACAGTCATTTATTTTCGATTGATTGATTGATTATATTTTGTAAATATTATGATTTATTAATTATCATATTAATCATATTAATTATTATGATTATATATTCATATATAAATGAAAAATATAACCGTCCTCCTTGTGGCATACATGGCAATTTGAGGAATTACTGCAGCCTGCCGCTGCACTAGTATTCCATCCAAACAGCCTTAATATATCTTCATTGTCTTCTCTGTGTTTTTTTTTTTGTTATCAAATCTGATGTTGGTCTATATCAGATGAAGATATAATACAAATTATTTAATTCTACAACTAAGCATCAGCCAACTACAAGGAATCACATCAGTAATACATTGTGTAACTGTTGTTGCTTTGTTGTACTGAGGAAAGAAATAAATTATACTGTCTTAAAACAATAATTAGGCCTCACGACTACACTGATCTTACTTAACGTACCAGCATGTCCGCTAATCCAGCATGCCCATTGTGCGACAATATAGCTTGCATCATTGGGACACAGGAATGCTATTCTTTCTTCAGTTTTTCCTTCTGTAGCTTTTTTTATAACTTCTGAAAATTTTTGACTCGAAGCTAAAAGTCCTTCATAAGTATATTCTCCATATTTGTCTCGTAAAGCACATTTTTCACCATATAGAGCAGCGTACCTGAACACTGGCTGATTAAATTTCACTGGTTTACTAAGACTGTTCACGAATGTTTTGTTCACTGATGGAACAGCTGAAGTGTGCTGGTAAGTTTTGTGTAGTTCTTTGATTCCCTTTAAAGATATCACATTGCCAATAGCTTGCTTGCCAGGAGATAGCAGTGTAAGCAGGAACAACATTCTGAAAACAGAATATTCGTAGAATTTAAAGTCCAAGATAGTACGGCAAGTTGGGGAAACAGAACTAATGGCTAACAGGTAGTGGACAACAGATTTGATGGATGACAGACTGCGAAAATGTGGAGAACTCACTCTGGTTTCTGTAATGCATACAGTAAGATATATCCTCGCACCTTACTTTCCCTAAGAGCAGAAAACGGATAAATCCGTCATTTTCATTCTTTGTCGTTTGTCTCTTGGTCTGCTCCCTTTTTTATGTAGCTCCGCCCACTGGCACTGTATCCCCCAGGCGGGGGTGCAGTTATAAAAATAATAAACATTTTTTTTAACTATTTAAACAAAAATGTGGGGATCTATAGTGCAACTATACCATTTCTGAACATTATTTAAAATAAAAAAATTCCTCCTATACTAAAAGTTATCTTAGTTAAGTTAGTTAGCTCCCAAAGGGTTAGTGTTGAAAATTGTGCACAACCTTTTTAATGAGAGGTGTTTGATACAAGACATATATAAATTGTTATTAACGAAACAACTTCTTCGCTACTTCTCGAATCTCTGTGACACCGCCATCTTAGCCTAGTTTTAGTATAGATATTTTAAATCCTATTTTAGATGCAATCTGTCCAACAATGACATATGACTATAAGGTCATATGGTTGTTAATTATTATTATATTGTTTTTTTTGTAAACAAACTCACTTGTAGTTCATAAAATGGAATGTGTGATCTAAAGATTTATTTTATTTTAAAACGTGAAACATGGTGCCGAAACGAAGAACTAGAAATAATAATAAAGAAAGACAATGTTCTCCATTCAGAGAGGTTAATACAGACAACACTGATTATGATAATGTTGAGATGAATAATCAAGACTTACCAATGAATCTAAAACCACCAAAGCCACTGTTAGTTATCAATGGTGGTGAAATGACAAAGAAGTGGAACTTATGGCGGAAACAATTTCAGTGGTATGCTACTGCCGTTAATTTGAAGAAGAAGACATTAAAGAAACAGATAGGTACTTTTATGACAGTACTTGGAGAAGATGGAATTGAACTCTTTGAGTCTTTTAATATTGATGAAAAATCTACTAGCCTGGATGATATAATTGAAAAATTTTATTCGTATTTTGAAAAGAAATGAAATGTCATATATGAACGGTTTGTCTTCAACAATCTAAATCAGGGTAAAGGAGAAACTTTCAATGATTTCTTCACTAAAGCGTCTAACCAAGCGAACAAGTGCTCGTACGGAACAATGAAAGATAGCTTATTACGAGACAGGCTGGTTTGCGGAGTCAAACATGACAACACTCGCAAAAAACTATTACATGAAGAAAATTTGACACTTGAAAAGACAATAAACATCTGTAAGACTTTTGAAGAAGTAGAATTTCAGCTATCTAAAATGTCTGAAAAGAAATGCTGCAACGTTTATGCAGTTAGAGGAAAAGAAACTTTAGGTGAGAAGCAAGAGGAAAAAACATTAAGCAAAAAACAAGAGGATAACACCTCCGCTTGGAGTCGATGCGGATATCGCCATGGCCCTCAAGCTTGTCCTAACACCTTTGCCTGCAGTCGCTGCGGATATCGCCATGGCCCTCGAGCTTGTCCTGCTTACCAAAAGAAGTGCTTTAACTGTGGTATCCTTGACCACTTCTCTAAGGTATGCCGCTCAAAACCAAATAATCGAGTGAAATCATTAAAAACTGAGAACTCCGATAAACATGGTGAAGTATATTCGATTCAACACTCAGACCAGGTAACATTAATTAGTTCCTTATCTAACGAAAGAAAACCAGAAGCAGGAGATTGGACTGAACTCCTTATACTTCCTAAGAACCAAGAGGTATTTTTCAAATTAGATACAGGAGCGCAATGTAATGTAATAGGTAAAACTGTTGCATTAAATAGTAATTTAGAAATAATTGGTTCTAAGATTAAACATTTGATTTCATACACAAATAACAAGCTACCGGTGCTTGGTGAATGTACTGCAACTGTACAAACAATTAACAAACTATGTCAAAAAGTCAAATTTATTGTAGTTGATGGAAGTTATCCAGCAATTTTAGGTCGAGATTCATGTCAAACATTGGGATTTGTTAAAAGGATACATGAATTACAAGCTAGCAATCTTGATGAAAACCTATTCAATGGGATAGGGTGTTTGAACGATTATGAATATGACATTGATATAGTTGACAATCCTTCACCTAAAATCTATCCAGCTAGGCGAATTCCTTTAGCATTCAGACAACATGTTATGCGTGAGCTTGATTACACGGTAGAGTTAGGTGTTATTGAACCTGTAACTGAACCTAAAAAATTACTATATAGAAAAGAATACAGAGACTGGCAGCCAGCTGCAGTCATAAGGAAAGTTCCTGAGCCCAGATCGTACCTTATAGAAACTCCAGATGGGAATGTTTATCGAAGGAACTCTTCGTTTTTGAAGAAACGATTTTATGATGTTGAAAAACCGGCAGGAGCAAGTAAAGTGAACCTTACTGCTCACTTTATTTTTTGGAAGTAAAGCTGGAAATGGAGTTAAGGACAAAGATAGAAGAAAGTCATCACAAAGAGTTAATCCTTCCAAAAGACTTATAAGTGAAGAAGGGAGATGGCATATGACTATAAAGTCATATGGTTGTTAATTATTATTATATTGTTGTTTTTGTAAACAAACTCACTTGTAGTTCATAAAGTGGAATGTATGATCTAAAGATTTATTTTATTTTAAAACGTGAAACAAACAATGTTGGTAAATGATGAGGAATACAAATATCAAGTATCAAGTAAGATACTATAATAGACATGACTTTTAATTAATGGTATTTAAGGTATTTATTAAGGTATAAGTATTTATTAATGGTACCTACAAATTAACATGGGATCTGAACCACTTTTGCCTCTGAATCACAAACTATTCCAATTATGATAATAATCATAATTCAAACTTTCCTCTTGGTCTCTAGCACTTTATATGTTAACAATATTGAATAAATTATTGATTTGAATTATTTTTGAATAGTTCAAACTTTTAGATGAACAATTTTGATCGGAGTCAAATTCATTAGCCAAAAAACAGTATTAGGCCTAATCATTCCTTGACTCCTTCCAGTTGTCTTTGACTTCCAGTATGTCTGTCCTTTTTTGAGGTTATTGTTAAATAAATTACTCATTCTGCTTGTATCTTAAAGATTACATTATTGTTAAGGTTTTAAACCTCATCATACTTATATTGTTTAAATTTTTTTTGTAATTAACTGTACCATATATCATGTTTCATTAAAAAATCTTTAGTCTTAAAAAAAATTAAATCTTACAAAATATCTTTGGTAATTATTAAATGACGTAAGATAAGTTATGTTTAACTGAAATAATATTAAAATCATAATTTTTTTGTTTATTTTCGCAAATTTTCAATATGGTAAAAGCCATTATCGTAGATCTCATGGCAAGACCTAAGCCCGGGACCGTGTTACTTTTTCGTTTTGAGGTGCCTAGAGGCCAAAATAAGTGTTGATGAAAATTTGATATATACTTATACGGATATATGTATTTATATACGTTTATAGGGTCATATATGTGTACACATCTGTACGAAATATGGTCTCAATCGGACCATTTTACGAGACTTTTATGAGTGTTCGCGGATATTTATATATATATTCACTATTAAATAGGGCTACTAATGAATATATATATTTACGCTAACTCTCGTAAAATTGGTACAATAGAGACCAAATTCGGTAAAGATGTGTATTCATATATTTACTCGGACAAGTTCGTAATCCAGACGTATCAGTCATTCTGAGACAGTAGTTTGGGGGCATTTTGTACCTCCAAAATGAGTTTTTTGTGTTTTTTAAATTTTATATTTTCTATTAATAGAATCACACTTAAGGCTCTTTTACACATTAGTTATCTTATTTGCAAATATTTAAAATTTTTGACAAAAAAAATTTTGAAGGACATATATTATATTTTTTAAAGTTCTTTTTGAGTCTTATTTTTTATCATAAAAATTTTTTAAACACTCAAAAAAAATTCTTTTTGAATTTCTTGAAAATATTGACATTAATGATAAAAAAAAGATAAAATGTAAAACAAAAATCAGTAAATAACCGTCGCAAATTGACTTGTCATCGAATTTCATCAGATAAAAAAAAAGATTCACAGAAATGTCAAACACAACGAAATATACCGATTGTGACTGAAATTGGATCTAATGTGTTCATTCATGAGATGTTTACTATCAAAACATGAACTGAATAAGTGCTGGTGGTGCTATCTCTCGGATTTTGCATGGACTTTTCAAATAACCCTCTTAATGACCACCGTCAATACTGAAACTGGATCAAATCCTGTTTAAAGGTTGAAGCATAATTGTAATTTGTCATTGAGCTATTAATTATTCTTCCTGAAGTAGGACAAGTTTAGGTAGTAACAACTGAGGTTTGGGCCATTCTCCATCAAAATGTTAAAAAATGCCAAAAGGCATAGAGAATTAAGTTTGCTGTTTCAACAGAATAAAATTGAGATCTCAACCTTTAATTTTGAAATGATAACATTTGAAAATAGGCCTAGGATGAAGATATACTCCTTTTTTCTCAGTTTCACACATAATATAGATTGTGTGTGTTAACTTTCTTTTATAAAAAAATAACAAAAACTACAGAACAACATCAAGTAACTAAGACCACATCCATCATGTTATAAAGAAGTTATTAAATTTCAAAAACTAAAATCATTATCAAAAGCATTGTAAGTTTTTAAACTGAATTCTAACCTTAGGTTTTTGCTGAATCTCTAATATGATACACAGCCACTTAAAAATTGTCAAAGAAGTAACCCTTAATTATTATACAATTTCGAGTGCTGGAGAAAATTTTCAATCTTTAAATGCATTATGCATATTGCAATATATTTGAAATTTGACAAAATTTCATACATCAAATTAATAAAGTTAGACAAGAGAGGAGAAGCAGAAGAAGCAGTCAGGAGTCAGGAACAAGCAGCAAACGGTACATTCTGTCCTTTTTTAGCAATACAGTAAACAGTAACAGTGTAGCCAACACTAGCAAAATTCAAATCTGAGCTCCGTACTAAAACTTATGTATTGTTAATTGATTACGACTGAAATTAAATCAAAAACGAAAATAAATAATCCCTCAGATATATAGTGGGTCATTCTTTGAAAATATTTACTTATAAAAATCTCACCACTACAACGTGGATTAATAGAGAAGTTTACTCTTTATGTATTTAGATGTATCTATATAATATAATTCCTATAGCCAAATATAACAAATGCCACCGTTACAATATACCCGCAAACTTGGTTTCACTATTAGGAAAATTTAAATTTGATAAAACAATTGTTTAAAGGAATAGTAAAGTTGTATAATCCGCTCCTCCCTGGTAGTACTTAGCTCCTTTAATTTCCCGCCTGAGGGCCTCTTATAGTGTTCACTGCTTGATTAGGTGGGGACTATGTGAATGGTCCACAGTGCGATCTATCCAACATGTTTTTCACGTTATTCCGCCATGCTTACTTTCTGTAAAGTGTACCGCCCTAAATATATTTATATATTTATACTATCAATAACCATAACCAACCTAACTTAACTCATCCGCAGAGCGCTGTCTAGGGACGTTTCCCTCTCGCCCTCCCCATTCATGACAAAAGTGGGGAGACTGCCATGAGGACGCCCTGTGGACCGATCGAATGAGAGTCTCCCCCATTAGATAAGTTATAAAACATCCTATTAGAAATTGTTGCTAAATACCTAAGTTTTTTTAGTAAGGTTTACAGAGGATCTTGTTTTTTACTGAGTCCATAATCGGTGTCCTCTGGTGTCCATGGTCGAACCGGTATGATCGAACAAGTGATGGGCTAGTCAGTCTTCTCAGATCATAAGCGGTCGCCTCTAGCTAGTTTTGATCGTGTCTTCTTGAATTATTTTGATTTATGGCACTTTCCCACCATGCAACGTCGTTACTCGTCGCACAGGCCCTAAACCCATGCAGTTGACGCTAAAAATAACACAGAAATCCAAATACTAATGTTCTCGATGTGATACACAGTTCAACCTCGTTTGTTATACGAAAATGTTCCCTTTCAATTAATTTACGGTCATCCTATTTCATTATTGTAGGGACATCAACAGGTTCTATGTAGGAGAACTGTACTGTGTCAGATACGGATTTTTTCATGTGCGTTATTTTGCATTACATTGCTAGAAACATTAATAATAACTTCTTGATTAGCATTAAAAACAAAGAAACATTACACATTGCTCCTCCTAGAAAATACAGCGGTGCAGTGATTTCAATATAATGTGATGCTAAATGAGGCACGTGTGTTTCCGTCACTTTGCTCCCTGAGTGTGCAAAGTGCGGCAATAAAATATAATGATATACGTTAAATGAATAATAAATAATGATAAAATAATGGTTTACCGAAGTGTAAAGCGTAGTACCTTTTAGATTTATTTATTATTAGTACCGACCACAGCCGGTGAGTTCGGCACATCAATAACATGACACTCAAATTTCGAGATATATTAAAAAATTATTCGTTTCAAATAGATTACAAAAAAATATGATTTCAATGTTTGGCAGACAAATTCATAAAGTTATCGCGTTCTCAATTGCATTTGTGTAAAGTTTAATTGATAAAAATATCTTTAGTGTAAGAATTTTAGGAAATATGACCCGATAACAAGTTCGGACAGATTGAAACTTGTTGTCTCGACAAGCTCGGTTTTATTACAAAATTCGTTAACCATTGAATTGAGTAATACACCATATTTATTTGCTCGTGGATGAACTATGCATGGCAACTTGATTGTATGTAAGACCCCTTTGTATGTGTTTTCGAACGGATAATAAAAACAGACGTTTTTAAATACATAGGATCAAACGGACTCTTTTATACTGCCCGAGTTTGAAATGTCACGCATTGCTAAAACTTGTTGGTGTTTTAGAAACTGACGACAAATTCAGAGCTCTAACTAACTAATAAGAGCCCTTTTGACTAATGCATTTTCGTACGGATGATAAAGAACGCACGGTAAATTTTGTGCCGTGTGTTGCATTATTATAATTTGTCGTGCGTTTGCAGAGCATTTGAAGATGGGTGTGACGTACAGTGCTACCAAATTAGTTAGACCTTAAAAACTATATAACCTACCATAAATCTCATAGATTTGACCATTGATTCCTCGCCAATATTATTTGGCCCTTTTATGTTTCCGAGGAAGTATTCCAAATCACTTCTTTTCTCTTATTAACTTAGAAAGTTAACACATTTCAGCATTAATTTTCTCCATAAAACACAAGACAACATGATCAAGATTTGGACTAACAGGGACACTAGCTGCACTACTCCTTGGATTTGGAAACGCCCGTTCGTCGTGCGTCACCATAAATAGGTCCATACCATGTATGTTATTTACATTTTTATTGCGGACATTTTCCATAACGATTTTATGTAAAAAAGTTTCACGACGTTTCGGAATCTGAAATCTGATCCCCCGTCGTCAGGAGAACTAATATCTAAAACATAACACAATTAACACATAATCGGAAATGTTGTTTATACTTTCTTAGTGCGCTTGTTACTTTACGTTACAAAACTATCTGTAGGATCTTTGTTTAATTCTGTGTATTAGCCAGCCTGTAAAGTTTCTAAAAGTTTTCCATTATAACCTCCTGTGTCAAGAACCACAGTAGCGTTAACTTTGTCCGCAGGTAATATTTTGATAGTATCATATTTCCCAAGGACTGGTACTGCCTTATTTTTCTCTTTTGTAAAATTGGGCTTCAGGACAGGAATTTTGTTCAGTAAAAGACCAGCTTCACAAAGAAACACATCCCTCTCTGTGCGTCCGGAAGCTGAGACAATCCCAGTGTCGATATCCAGTGCCTTCACTGATTTAGACACAACCGAAAAATTAAACACTTTATTTAAAACAGCAAATTCACTTGGAGTTAAATTTCATGACGAAAGATTGACAACACATGATTATATAAATTTTGTAGGGCTTCTAAGAGTTTGTTCGAGTTTAACCTTTCAAATTTAGATTTTTGTTTGTTTTTTATATTTTCAACTTCTTTATCAAACTCATTTTTAATACTCAGAAAATATTTTCAAATTCAGAACCTGTTAAGCTAGCTAGTGTTTGAAAAAATATGTTCAATATTATATACTCATCCCCATTATGAAACAGCTTAGTAAATAAATATAATGGAGTTTAACATATTTTTCAGAATTTTAAAAATAAAATTTTGAACAACCACAGAAAATTTCTTGAAGATCTGAGATGGCCGCCTTGTGACCATATTCTGTAATTGGCATTTTTGTTCATCCTGCTTTTCAAACATTTGTTTACATGACTGTGCAGGGGATATTAATTGGTTTACTAGTTTTTATATACTATAATATAATCGGATATAATTGTAATAATTATTTATTTGAGTTCTTTAATATTACACACATTTGTTTATTCATTTATTAATAATTATTTACTTCCCTCGCCTCAACAAAGCTCCCAGTAAAACAATTCCTATAAATACAATTTACACCTGAATTTATGGAATGCATTTTTAGTTTAAATTTAAAAATATTACTAAAACTGGGCTAATTGTGGATACTATTATTCAAGGTATGAAATGAACAGAAAATAAATTATTGTAGGCTACATGATTATGTGAATTTTAATTTTTCTAAGAAGCTATGTTGAATCACAATTAATTATCATTATGCTGATGAAGTACGTATATCTATTGCAGAAAAATACTAAACTTTCCTCGCGTGCGGTAAATTGAGAATTTATGCTCATACGGTATTAAGCAAATTTAAACTGTTTGGAAGTTCACTCCATTGAACTATGAAAGTATAATATAAATTAAAATTAATTGTGCAATGAATAAGCAAAATAGTGTGCAAACTTTATTATACAAATGCGTTCGATAGATACATTGCCGAGATTTGCAATCTAGGTTTCTGTGGTTTTTTTAATGAACGAGATCTATTAGCCGTAGTTAAATAGTGATGAGACAGTCTAAACATAATTAATGGCTTGGCTGTATCCTCAATTTTGGAAAAAGAAACAAAAACTATAAAACCCCACAATGTATTCAAATGCAACACGTTGGACACTTACAGGATACAAGTATAAAGTATTTACAGAAAATTTGATAAAGACTTGTTCGTCATACTTAATATACTTTTAATTCAATAGAATTAATTATTTAATACTTGTGTTACAGAAAATGTTGTTATAATAATCTAAAAACTCTTTTCAACCCAATTAAAAACAACCAAAATAAAATAATTATAATAATTGAAATATGTTGGAAGAGTAATGAAAAACAAACTGGTTTTCATAGTTAATTTTATTTTTATGTCAAGAACGGATGTAAAGTGATGTGTGAATGTTGGCGGCATAAATAAAATAATCAGTTCAAAAAGAAAGTTTGTTTAGACACCCTATCGGCTATCACCAGCCGTGATTCCACGCCTGGAATGTGCTGTCCTCTGTTGGGGTCGATATGAATCACTGTGAAATTTGCACTAATATCCTTTAACCAATCATAACGAAGACTCGTCCACAGCCTTCAAAAGCCAAAACTCGGTTGCAGACGACACTAACCCCCTCAAGTTGCTGGATAACTCTCGGATCAATTAAAATTTTAGTGTTGTCCAGTGAGAAATAATAAGTAATCAGTATTCATGTGAGAACTTTAAGTTGTGCGGACTATCAGACGTGCGTGAATTTTTAACGAGCATCTTTTAAGTTTTGTTGTCTGCTTAACAAAATTCAGAATGCATAGCAGTGGCTCTACCCACAATGCTATGCGTTCACACCTATCTGGCAGTGGTGAAGTGCAGCCCTTTTCGTGCGGGGTATAATTTTTTTGCAAATGATTGAAGTTAGGATAACCGGTCGATTTTTCGTTATTTTTGTGTTAGTTAAGTGGCGTGATGTGTTTAGTTAGTTGTGCAGTGCAGTGTGTGAGTTGAAACTTGTGCAAAATAGGGAATTTTGCAGTGAACGAAAGGCAGCGCGAGTCTCAATTGTGCTGCCTGCCTACCATAATAAACTGGCCTAATGTCATGGGGTGCTTTGGAAGTGCGAGCTCAAAAGCGGACCAAGAAGAAACTAAAAAAGGAAAGGAAACGAACAAAAAGATAAATCAACAGTTACAAAAGGATAAGCAAGTGTACAGAGCAACGCACAGACTCTTATTATTAGGTAAATTCCATAATCCGGTAGCCCTTCCCATGAATAGTGTCTTATCTGTCAGCCATATTGAGTCGATAGGCTCAACCAGTGTTTATTTATCTTTTGTTATTTCGTTCATATTTTGTGTCTAATTCAGGGTTTTTGGTGTGTTTGTGAAGGTGCTGGGGAGTCAGGTAAAAGCACAATTGTCAAGCAGATGAGGATATTGCACGTCAATGGATTTAGTGAAGAGTAAGTAAATTCATTATGATTTTAGGCTAGACCCTATCTGTCCTAGTTGGGATTACACTTATTAGATCTACAAAACCTTTCAATTTTCTTAAATTTAGTGCCAACCTTAATACATTATGATTTATGTGTACTTATTGTTGGATGAGACTTAGGCCTATCATCGATTCAAAGTTATTGACAGTTAAAGGTCCTTGGACAAAATTTACCGATGTTAAGTTAGCCATATTTAATCTTAAAAGTATGGTATATAATTTTGTTCATCATGATTGAGCCTTAGCCTAGGCTCAGTTCAACACTGTATAGGTATAGGTTTATATAAGTATTCAATCACACATAGGACCTACCTAACTTTTGTGTTATTTTAAGTTTTCTAGTCATAACCTACAAGTTGTAGGTTCTAACCACTGATATAAGTAGGTAGACCAAATTATTAGACTCTAAATTTCTGATAACATTTGGATGATTAGTAAGCTATTAACTACAGTAAACAAACACAGTTGAGGTTTAAGCTAGAGACTCTAAATCAATGGATTAGACTAATTATAATATTTTAAGTTAGCCCCTTAAGAATAATCATCATCTGTGATTTAAGTACCACAGCCATAGTTAAGAACTATCGTTTTTATGTAAAGTCTTAGTATGTAGTTCAGTGGTTACAGTAATTGCTTCATAATCTAGAAGTTTCTGGTAGGTCTTAATCTTAACATATTTCGTGATTGTTTTATCCTGGGTCTAGCTGTCTGTGTTCATTGAGCTACCACTAATGAATTACTGGTAAATGAATCAGCTTGATATTTGTCAGCATTAAGGATACAAATTTCATTTAAATCCATCAGGCCAACCCACCTTTAATTTATATTCACTTTAAAATCCCCACCATGCATCTATATAGGTTAGCCTAACTTATGCATTACATTTTTCATGAATATGAATTTGAGCTGAAATATTGTCTTCATCCATTTTAGCACATCCTAAACAGCCTAAAAATTGTATTAGTAATTTAGCTTTCTAGAACGAAGGATGTAGTGTCCCTAAAAGTGGGATTGAAGTTGATTTTTTTCTCATTCTAAAACTGAAACCTGTTTCCTTCATTTTAAACACCTGGAAACAGTAAATGCAAACATTTAGTCATGGAAAACCTAATAGAATCAACACTGTATCCTTTTAATATCTAAAACTTTTATCTTCCCTATAAAGCCCTATTTAGAAAAAATAAAAAATAAATCATTTCCTTTAATTGCAATTTAACTGAGCTTTTAAAACTTAAATATCATACTGGTAACAAATACAGTCAAAAGCTCTGAATGACATTTAGCACTCCAGTGTTCATAGCCTGAACCCGGGTCGGATAGAGATTTCTCAACAAAAACCATCCCACCCTCTCAAATTCAAATTTAGGCCTAAATGATTTATACATTCATTTGTACATATTTGTTATTTGTAACAAATATGAATCGTCACTTAAGAGTCATAGTCTTAATTTAGTCAAATATCTTTATTAATTTCTGTACAATTAATACAGACAGAATAGTGTTTTAACACTACTCAGCCAGTTCCAGTTTTGTTCCTGGTTTTTTAAACGATTATGTAAACACTCTTTATTTAAAAATTAATATAGTTAAATGTAGTAATAGCCAGTAGTAATGAATACGTTAGAACCACTGGGAAAAACTCACTTAGTAGAAAGAACCTTGTTTATGTGGTAGGTTTTAAGGTGTTGAACCCATGTTAGAAGTTTTCTTCTTGGAACATTTCCAATGAATCTTTAGCGGGTTATCTTCTTTGCCTTGTGTTTTAATTGTGACGGACGGAATTTTTCAAATCTGATCTTAATATCAGGGGAAAAATATAATATAAATATGTCTCTAAAATATAAAAAGACCTAACTGTTAAAAATTTTTAGTTCAGGAAACTGGTGTTTGACCAATTTTTTACATTTTAAATATAACATAAGTTTAGGCTAGTTCTATTAGCTCTTTTTGTAATTTTTTAAAGTCATCTAAATTTTTCTACGTTTGGAGCTATAAATAGCCTACCTATGTATTAGTAAACACCCCCTGTCGCAGCAGACCTGCATGCTACGCAAAGTTCCAAATCAATAGACTGATATGACATGTTTAATTATAAATATCTAATAATGAGAGTTTTGCCTATTCTCCATAAAATTAACATAAGAAAGAGAACAGCAGGTTTGCAGCTGTGAGGAACGCTGAAGGCATTTTTTACTATAAAGAATTTTGACCATATAAAAAGTTTTACCAACATTTAACCATGAATAAATATGAGTTTGCCTATCTCTAGATTATTTACTCAGCGAAAGAGTATGAAGGTTAGCATCCATGATAAACACAATAACTATGATTTTAAGCATAAACGGATGGATCTCAACCATGTGAAACTAAATACCAAGATTCGTCCAAAATTATAGGTTAATAAGTGACATATTAATTTTTCCTTATCCTCCATACGATAACACTGAAGCCCCAAAATACAACACACTGTGGTTAGACTTTTTAATATCTTGATAGGTAACCATTGGAGATTTAAAATGCTAAATTGTGTATTTTTTAGAGCTGACGGTAAAAGAATGGTAAAAGAATGAAGTAATTAACCCTCTAGGTGCCCTGTAGAAATTAGATCAGTAGGCCCTGCCACGCGGCTTTTATTAGCGATTTTGCCGTAATTTATGAAATTGCTCATAAAATATTTAGTTTTGAATACATATATAGGTACATATAATGTTTTATATTTTCATGAGGATAGTAAATTTGATAAAAAGAAAAAAATATACTTTTAGGGAATTTCCCATAGGTAAGAAGCTATTACCGTAGGTCTCATGGCAAGACTTAAGCCATGTTATTTTTTCGTCTTTAGGTGCCCAGAGACCAAAAACCATAGTTGTTAAAATTGATATATGTATGTGTGTGTGAACACGATAAATCTTGTAAAAATGGTCCGATCGAGGCCAAATTTGGTAGAGATTGGTATTCCTACATTTGCTCGGACAAGTTCGTAAACCAGACATATCGGTCAATCAAGACACGCGTAGTTTGAGGGGGTTTTGTACTCAAAAATTAGGTTTTTTTGCGGTAATTTATGAATTCTGGGAATATTCACTAACTAGCAGTAAGCTCAGTAATTTGACTCAGTATTGAAAGCATGATCCTTATGTTATCACAAAACATTAAACTAAAGTTCTAAATTAATAAATTAAATTCATTGATAAGTTACATGATACTATCTATTACCTCATTGAATCGATCTTGAGTATTGTGACTGGAAATTATTTTCTAAACAATTAACTGGTATCAGTGGTATCTGTTTTATTATATGATGCTTATTATATATAAATTTTGTAACACTAATTTGGTCTCAATTTAGATGAATTTCAGGACTTTTTACCAATTTAATACACACAATAACATGAAAAATCTTTATTTTTAAGTTATTTCCATGACAGTTATTAAGTAATTAGTGGTGGTTTATCGTGGCTAATTCTGTCACAGTTAGTTTGACTTAATAGAAAGGAACAGGTTTTATTTTGAGTTGATCTGATAATGCTGGTTGGTTAGTGTATTCAGTACGTTATTTACAATGTTTTTCTAATTTGCTCTCTAATTAATGTATTTTAAAAAAGTAGTGTTTTGTGTTCGTACGAGTATTTAATTAACTAAAAATAATATAAATGTATAATATATATGTTAAACAATTTACATGCCCTATCTTTCATTAAAATTGTAAAAACAGATTCAAAACTATATAGTGTAATTTTGTAGAGCAATGTTGGAGGGTGATATTACTTTGATGACTTAAACAGCCCAATATTTGTGGAAATTCATAATATTACAGTATTTCAGAGCAATAATTATAAACAAAACATGCTTTTAACAGTATATACTACAGAAGAAAGAAAATCACACATTTCTATGAATTTCATTTAAAAATACTAGTTAAATTCTTTATACTAGTTACATTTGTTTAAAATCCCCTAATAAAAGACTTTATGTGTCTTTAAATATGTTATAAAAATTATAATCAATTTGTCTACATAAAAACTAGTCTGTCAATCTATAGAAAAAGAAATAATAATAGAAAAATCTCTAAAATAACTGAACTAAACTTTGATTCCGTTGTGACTAACACACTTTAAAATACTTCTAAAAATGAAGCAAGGAATATGATGTTTAAAATAAAGGTATGCATCAATAAAGAAGAGACCAGTGTCACAATTTCCTTCCTACTGCTAAGGGATGATATGTGGATGCACAGGTGAGACTTATAAAAATAACCAATATGCCGGTTGCCAGCTAGAGGTGTGGTGTCCACGCCTAATTCGCGTGTGTCATTCTGGTTGTACCTGAGCTTAATATATTTTAATTTTTTTCAGGGATCGAAAAAATAGTTTGTTATTGTACAGGTACTGATTAACATGTTTTCTCATTCGAATTTAAATATCTTAGTTTTAGCGAATTTCCTCAGAGGAAAGAAGCTATTACCAAGGTCTCGTGGCAAGACTAAGCCCAGGACCATGTTACTTTTTTGAGGTGCCTAGAGGCAAAAAAATAGTCGTTAATAATGTTGTGTATATACATACCGTATATATATATATATATTATTATTATTTTTTTTTTTAATACCTTGATAACCATTGGAGATAGAGAAAAACTTTAAGGTACTATATTGTGTAGTTTTTTAAGCTGGTTCTATTGGTAAAAGATAAAATTCAAAAAAAATTTTAATTAGATATGAAAAACAATATTAGAAAAACGCAAAAAACCCAATTTTTTAGTACAAACTCCCCCCCCCCAAACTACCCATTTTGGTTGACCGATATGTCTGGACTCTGGAACGAACTCATCCGAGTAAATGTAGGAATACATGTTTCTACCAAATTCATTTTATAATTGCTTTTTATAAGTGCTTGATTGGACTATTTTTACGAGAGTTATTGTGTCCACAGACACACACACACACACACACTTATACATATATATATAAATTTTAACGACTATCGTTTTTGGCTTCTGGGCACCTCAAAACAAAAAAAAATAACATGGTCCCGGGCTTAAGTCTTGCCATGAGACCTACGGTAATAGCTTCATTCCTATGGAAAATTCGCTAAAATCTGAACAATTTTATTTGCTTATAAAACATTTATTAACAATAGGAAAATAAATTAATCAGGCCTACCCTTAAATTGACATAAATATTTTTAATTTTTGTTTAGTATCATGTAGTTTAACCCTAGAAGTGGTAATCTTTTTATTTTTAACTGTAACATCTATTAATCCTCTTGAAATATGAAGTATAAACAAAAAAAAACATAAAACATGCCCCCCCTTATAAGCACTAACCACAAAAGCAAAACAGGTGTCCAAATTAAGCCTACAAATGCTGTCACCTTCCACCCAAGCTAGTCACCGTTTATTTAAGGTGCGCCCCCCACACATTTGCAAGCCAAATTGAGATTGGTCATGGTCGGGATTTGAACCCTAACACTTGCACCGAATTGCTAAAACGTTACACTCGTCAGTGTAGCGCTATAACCAATACAGCCACCATGCTTAGGGGTAGAAAGCGCTTACTTGGCTATAAGACATGCCCTATTGGCAGTTTAGTGAACTGTGTGAGCAGGTTCGGTTGCTTGCCTCCAGAGGGCAACACAATCATGAAGTTGGTAAGTCCACTAAATTGACGACAGATGCCTCCACCTGCCACTTCTTATTGAATTTGTAAATGCGTCGTGAATTACGACTTTAACATTTCTAGGGTTACTGATTTTATACTTGGTTTCTATTGTTGGCAAAAAGATAGTCAATACGGCTGTTTAATTCAGGCCACACCCTATGGCACATTTTTTCAGTTATGTTAGCAAAGGCTGCACATATGCTTTGTCTTAATTCTTGAACATTTACACTTTAGTCTTATAGACTTTTGACATAGCACCAGACAAAACAATTACAGGGTGTAATGCCAGGGGACCGTAGGGGCCAGAGTATTGGGCCGTCGTGTCCAATCCATCGAAAGGGAAAGGTGTTGTCAAGTGACTCTCAAGTGTTGTAAGCTTTCAATCACCATGAACTTGTCATACCAGGTTAGAATGTTGTTCCTTGATCGAGGATGTCGACCTTAGCATGTGCTGAAAGTTCTTTGCTCTGCAATATCAGACTTACTTTGAATGTCCCACTCAACGTATTGTGTTTCTCTCGTGCGTTCATAGTGCCTGATTAATGGCAAGGCTGTTTTGAAATTTTAAACTTCAGTCAACAACAATGATTCAGCTTGATAGTTACAAATGTTATTGAAAAAAAACTTTATAAGCTCAGCTATCATATGAGCATATTCAAAATAGGCTAGGTATGCCTGGATGCATTATATATAAGAATTTAAAATTATTCAGTTTTTTTAGACACCCTGTATTTAGGGGCTCCAATGCTAATCCTATGGAGAATAAGGACCAATTTAAATTTACCTTATTAACCAATACTTTTGGACGAAACTTTGTATTTAGCTTCATGTGGTTGGGATCCATCCATTTATTCTTAAAAATCATAGTTTATGTGTTTATCATGGCAGCTAACCTGCATACTCTTTCCCATGTAAATCTTATGGAGAATAGGCAAACTCATTTATTTATGAACAGATATTGATAAAACTTGCTATATTGTCAAATTAAAAATAGTTTATTGTAAAAATGCTTACTTTCAGCGTTCCTTACAGCAGCAAGCTGGAAACTTTCCTTTTTTAATCTTTTTGAGAACAGGCAAATACTTTTATTTATTTTGGATTTTGATCAAACCTGTTATATATTATTATTGATATACAAATTAGAGTACGCAGGTCTGCTGCGTCGGGGTATTTACTTTATGTTGGTACAAGCGCCGTTAGGGTCAACTAAATTCCAATGGAGCGGTGTGAGTGTCTCTTATTCGTTGCGCATGTGTGATTATTTAAGGCTTTTTTAAGATTATTAAAAGCTGTCACCTGTTACTACAAGAAACAATAGGCCCCCTACTGCTTTACTGCGTTGTTAAGTATTGTTAAATATTTTTGTTATTTAACCGTGGACTAAGTTATAAGATGATTGGATCAAAAATATATACTTAAAAAGTAGTTTTCTGTTGAACATATGAATTTTTTTATCTTTTTAAAAATTTTACATACATCTCGTGAAAAAGCTTTATTATTTATGCACATTGCCAAAATGTCAGTTCAAAAGCATTATGTATGTGTTTCTTACACACCACACGTTTCAAACACACCACCAAATATCAGAACTACTGTAATCTCACGTCAACTTAAAAGATATCACTCAAAATTTAAAATAATCATGCCAATTTATGATATAGAACAATCAATAAATAAGTTAAAATCATGAGTTTTTAACTGTCCACTTTATCACTTGCATCACCTTAATCTCTTTACATAGTTTAAAGAGAAAGTATAGTTTTTGTTTTTTAAGAATGTATTAATGGTTCATTCCAAATCTTGGAGTATATGTTAAAATTTTGTTTTAATATGAACAAATAATACCTTCAGTTGTTTCTTCTATTTACAATAACCGATTTGATTTAAACTTGACCACTGGTATGATAGGTCAAAATTAATGTTAGATAGAAGAGGATCTTTCAACCAATATTCTTAGGGACAATAATATAATTTTGAGTTATTAAATTTTACCTACCAATACTAATTTTAAAATCACTGGTAATTTTTTACATGTAATGTTCTAACCTAATGGCGGTTAATATGTCCTTGTAAGTACTGAGCTACTATTGGAGAAAACATCAGGGAGAGTAGGAACCTAATTAAGTCGCTGGGTGACTAGGTAACACTAGGCTGGCCATCCATCTTTTGGCGGATAGAATGTTCTTTGTCCGAAAACACATAGGAGCCTGTGAAGTTTGACAGACAAAATCAGAGCTACCAACTTATCTTCGTAAATTTATATATCACAGTAGGTTAGTAGAACAGTAGGTTGTGTTGTGTGGTATGTTTTCCATCGAATATCTCAGATTTCCAAAAATTGTCACTTGTCTAGGAACCTCTTAAATGAAAAACTGTTGATAATTTATTCTAATGTCAAGTGTTATTGGAAAAAACTTTTTATTTATTTTCATTAAAATAACATTGCTCAAGCTGATTCTAGTTATTATTTGATAGGTGTGCACCATTGATTTTGCAAATAAATTGATCACCTATCAACATTATTTGAAAACTCAAATTTATAATGTATAAAACCGTTTCATTAAAACCAAATTTTGAAATAAAATTTCAAAATATTTATTGTTTTATTAACTTAAATATATAATGTAGTTTATTAATCTTTAATGTGTTTGTATAATGTTTACTTGCTTGGGACTTTTTTGGGCATTTCTCTACAAATGCTTAAATCCATGTTTGTTATTGACTAACATAAGCATGACCTATATTTTAGGAACAATTACATGGTTTTTCCATTGTCATCAAGGTTTTATGACTACAAAAAGTAAGAAATAATAAGAAAATTTGGATAAATAATTCATATGGAAATTTTTAAAGATGATTTAGGGAGTGAAAGGGCTAGTCGTGTTACATATAGAACATTAGCTGATGAAATAAGTCAGTCCATTGCATAGAAGGTTGTTAACAAGGCAGACTCATGTTCCAATGGCAGTCAAGTTCAATTTAGTCATGTTGCACACCACTTAATATGTTTATAATTTGCTTATATTTGTTTCTCACTTACAGATTACTGATATTTTAGCAAATTTCCTTTGTGGAAATACAGCTATTACTGTAGTCAGCATCGTAAGATAGGACGGGGACTAAATTATTATTTTTTTTAGGTCCTTATATGCCAAAAACATATCTCGAAACTGTGTATATTTAAAACTTCATTTGTAAATGAAAAGGAAAACAGTACATTTATTTAAACAAAAACATATCTCGAAACTGTGTATATTTAAAACTCCATTTGTAAATGAAAGGGAAAACAGTACATTTATATATATATATATATATATATATATATATGTATTTATATATAGGCTATAAAGTGTATGGTGTCTGTGTGTCCGTTGGCACGAAAAAACCATCTAAAAACTGACTGATCAAAATGAAGTTTTGTACATTTATGTGTAAAGGATAATTGGGGGTTTTTACACATGATTTTTTATAATTTTAGTTTTACCAAAACAATTGGAATCAGCTCAAATAAACAAACATTTCGATAATTTGAATCGTTGTTTCAGTTTCTAAGATATAGAAACTAGTAAGTACATTGCACCAATGTTGATTTTAAGGGAAAGTACAAATTGATATTTTATTTACTATTAAAAATAATTTGGTTCCTAGTGACAGCAAACCTGCTTTATCATTCCCCATGTTATTTTTATGGAGAATAAGCGAATTCATACAACTTCCTTATTATTTGAAATATGGTTTTTAAATTTGGGATACAGCTTCATCTAGTTACAGGATGATTTTCTGGACTATTGCTGTTTGTTGAATGTTTTGTTTTATGTTTGCACAAATATTACATCCTGAAATGCCAACTTGTCTTGGGATGACTTGGAAGTTTGATATACCAGAACCACAGGTAGTCATGATAAAATGTGAAAAAATTATTAAAAACAACCTGTCGAGCAGGTTATTTTTTAAATACTGTTTTTATGTAATCACTGAGCATTTCCCCTGGTACAATTCATGATTTGGATTCACTAAAAGTAGTATTTTATGTTGCTAAAACTAAATGCTGTTATAAACTATTGTGACAATACTCATTTAACGTAGTAGATTACATACTAGAGCACATACAAGAAAACTTGTCTTACTTAGAATGAAGAGTAAAACAAAAAAATATCCACGTGGGCAATGATGAAAAATTGTAGGAAAAAAAAAATTTAAAAAAATATGCAGAAAATAATTAGACAAAAATAAACAAAATGGTACTTTTAAATGTCTGTTGATGTCAATTTAAAGGATCAAAAATTTTCAAACATTAAATCAAAACAATTATCATTAAAACTCTAACGATTTAAATACATGAATATTAAACAATTTAGAAAATTATTAGACTTAAATAAAGAAATCTGACATAAATTAACTAGAAGAAATAATATTTTAACATTAATATTAATTTTATTATAAAAATAATAATAAAGAAAGAACTAGAATATATTTTCCTACAAAAACAATAAATAGTAATTAATATTTTGCTATGACTTTCAAATCAAAGAAATCTGGACACCTGAAATCCCTAATCTAAAGGAATTCAATATTTTAACCAATTAAATTGAAGTTTTGATTACTGGAGAAAATACTAATAATGAAAGAACTAGTAATCTTGCTACAAGAACAAGTCAAAATATAAAGAAAATGCTTATCCGTTTGAAAGAAATGTGGGAGAAGCTGATCACAACAAAGACGATGCATTACTCATATGCTGTGGCACAAATGATGTTGCTGTGAATGATGCCGACCAATTAGTAGAGGGTATAACTAAAATTTTCCAAAATATTAAAAAACAATAATATTGTACAATGAAATAAACAAATGTTATTGTAGTTCACCTTCCAAAGAGATATGATCTACTAGAATGGTCATGTGTTTAACCATGAAATGAGCAAAACCGACCAGTGACTACAAGAACTTAGTAGTAAATACAAAAATGTGTTTCTAGTAGAGGCAAGCAGAGGGGAAGAAATGGTTGTCAAATCTGGTAGTTAGAGCAGTAAAACAGGTATTTAAGTCAGAACTTTCCTCCACCAGGAACTGAGTCGCCATTGGGAAACGCCTCTTCTTATTTATTTTTAACAAGTATTAAGTGTGATGTTTGAACTTTTAATGAGCTTTGGTTGTTTTAAAGATGAGTCTAATTTCCACATCCCTTCTTGATACAACTTATGTACTAGAGATAATTCCACTGCTCTTGGCAATGGTAGTGCCATATATGTTAAGCATTAATTTTGGCACATCCCTTGGATGAAAAGAAATTTTACCACAAAAGTATTTTTGAAGTAACATCTATCATAGCCTACTACCTTTGACTATACAAAACTACTTCGTATAGAACTCCTAATTCTAATTTTAACCATTTTTTGAATGTGTTAGGGTCATTTTTATTGCATTTAAACAAACATATATAAGCTTGACTTATGTACATGTATTTTGGCAAGGAGCTGAAATTATTGTAATCATATTTAAGTAACAGAGAACAAATGTTAGTTCAAGGAAATTACATATCTGTAGGCTTCAATAGAGAATGGAGTTCCATAGGGTCCCGTACTTGGACCATTGCTATTTATCATTGCAGTGAATGATTTTGCTGGTAACATTTCTTGTCCTTCTATACTGTATGCAGATGATACCACTCTATTTAATCATAATAAAATCCTAAATAATTTAATAGAGGAGGGAAAAATGCTTTAGGCATAGCTTTTAATGTTAAAAATAGCTTTAGATTATATACTTTAAGTTTTAGCCTTTGCACCATGTTTTATCGGAGTCTTTGAAAACAGGGACATTTATCTTTATTCTTTGAACAGTACGGACTATCTGTACAACCCCTAACCCTACTTAATTAATACGTTTTGGTATTTTTAATTAGCCTAGTAAAATAAGTAGTAGTGTGATGCTGCATGTCTTCCATAGTTTAATATTTTTAAAAATAGGTTTTATCATATTTATGACCTATTCTGCTTTAATGTTAAAATTATGTAATGTTATAGAATATGACCATTCAATTTGATTAAAAGCTTAAGGATGTTGATGTGTATATCTGGCTAATTACATATCTGTTGTTGCAGGGAAAAACGACAAAAAATAGAAGATATAAAAAAGAATATACGTGACGCAATATTGGTAAGTAAAATGTTATTCCAGATTTTATTGAAATTGGAATCACTTGTAAGATATTTTGTAAAACATCTTAGATCATTTCTTAACATAATTAAAAGGTGTTTGACTTGGGTTTGCTTGAGAAAACCTGAATTTAAAAATATTTTAATTTTAGATTAATAGTTAAACTAAAACTAAAATATATTTAAATATTATATAATTCTAAGCAAATTTTGCTCTTCTTATTTATTATGAGAGCAGATCATACATCTCAGTTTTCTTGTGTCCTAGTTTAATAAAAATTATGAATAATGAGAATAGCATAAGTTGCAGGTTTTCAATGTAGTTTTCAAAATTGTTTTGAAATAGGGCTGGCACTGACCTATTCTGTAAAATGTATATTGAAAATTGAAAAATCACAATAACTATTTTTCTCTTAAACCTTAAACTATAATGTTTCCAACAAATACACTAGTTCTACTTAACAATAGGCATTCTTTTTACTTTACAAGTTTTATGAACTGGAATTTTGATAATTCGTCATAATAATTATTATAAAAATGTTTTTCTACCAGTAAAAAAATAATTGAAAGGGGTATTATTTCTCCCCATGTACATAGTATAAATATGGAGAAAAATTGTTTTTGTCAAAAGTTTTGTATATCATCTGAGGAAATAATCGTTTTAAGGCTCCCTGTGGTTTTTCAGACTGTTGTCCATCTTTCATTCTCTCTGTGACTAACCCCGAGACCATGTTAATGGTCTGATTTTTATGAAATTTGATACAACAGTGCACATTGGCAATAGCCCAAGACTTTTTTATTCTTTGGAATTTTTGCTTTTTAATGGTATTTCACCCCTAGAATACTTTAAAAAACTGGAAAATAGTATGACACTACCGGGATGTTTGTAAAAGTAACGTCTTTATGGGCTTTTAAATGTCAAACACATTTTTAGATTTTATGGCAAATCAATTAATTTATTATATTATATTATTTATTATATTATAATTTTATTACCACCATCAAAACCAGCTTTAAAAACTAAATAGATTAGTATTTTTAATCATTAGACTACGACTAACGGTTCCATAGAAACTTTAAATCTACTATCCGTGTTAAACACAATACATTGTCTGAGGGCGGCCAATTTATTTTTAAGGATAACACAAAAAAATAATTTATTCCTTATTTCTCCTCTGAAGAGTCACATACTCCTGTAATACCCAAACAAAAATGTCTGTTAATACCCCTGAGTGGGGGTAGAGTGAGGGATCATTTAGGGATCTCTCCCGAAAAGTTTTAACTTGCAGTAATTGTATGTGCAAGAGAAGTTTTAAAAAGTCTTTATTAAAAGTGTAGAATATCTTAAAGTTTATTTTTAATGGGAGAAAGTATGTGTTGGTTTACTGATGTCGTTTTGTTTTGTTTTTTTTAATAGAGAAAAAGAACAATGTCTTTTATTAGTTCAAGCAGAAGTGTAAGACTTAGTGCAAGGGCATGAGAGTGGTAGCTCTATCATGGCGTGTGCACATTCAACATATTATCACTGACATGTGACAACTGTTAGATAATTGTATTACTGTCTGCAGACATCTCGATTGTCATGGCTTAATGTCCACTGTTGCCACTCCTGTTGCAACTGAATAAAATAATATTTACAAAGCAAATTACTATTGATTTAGGAATTATTTACACTTAAGGAAATTATATTATTTTACTTACTCTCCAAAAGAATAATGTGGAAAAAGAGTAAGCAGGTTTGCTGCCAGAAGAATTAGATTTTCCAACATAATATAGTTAGATCTTTACCAGAAGAATCTGTATACCAAATTCAATCACAATACAGTATTGTAAACAATAAGGGAGTTGTATAGGCCTAAATTTGCTTCTCCTAAAATAATGTAGGGAATGATAAAGTAGGTTAGAAAAAAGTTAGATTTTTCAGCTTACATTATTAGAACTTAACTAAACGACATATAAGAAGCCCTATAGCAATATTTTGAATAAAAGTGAGATATATATTTTTACTTTAGCCTATAAGATTAACATTTGAGCTTCAAAAGACAATGTGCTGTGTTTACCAGTTTCTGTTTCTCAGTAGCCGAATCACATAAAGTGAATATTCTGCTACTAAATAGTTGATATTTTTAGCTGATTGAACGAAAATAAATAACCCCATTCTGGAGTACAAACCCAAAGCCACCTTTGGGATAGACTGATTTGCCTTTTTTTTACTTTCTCCCCTTATACATAGTAAGTAACTTATACGGAGAAAGTAATTTGATTTTGAAAGTAAGATTGTTTTCGTCAAAATTTGTTAATTTGAGTTTAGAGTTAGAGTGTCGTTTTGGGGTCCCCTGAATCCAAAAAAGTGGGTTTCGACGTGATGTCTGTCCGTCCCTACGTCTGCCTGTGTGTGTGTGTCTGGATGTGTACAGAGCCACAGCCTACCCCGTTGGTCTGATTTAGATGAAATTTGGGATGTATGCGTATATTCACCGTATCTCCAGGCGTTTTATCCATTTTTTTGAATTTTTTATTTTTGAGGGTAGTTCACCCCTAAAAACCTGTGAAAAATGCAAATTTTTCAAAAACGGCTTTAACGATTTTTATTAAAAATTGGTAGTTTATAGTGCACAGAGTACTAAATAATTTGACACCACCCGCATGTCTGTAAAATTTGGTAGTTTATAGTGCACAGAGTACTAAATAATTTGACACCACCCGCATGTCTGTAAAAATGACGGTCCAAAAGTTATGGGCTTTTAAATGTCGAAAAATTCCAATTTTTAAATTTTTAGTGAAAACAATATAAGTAAAGTATAACTGGACTGACACCATTGAAAAACCTTAAAAGTTTTTTCAAAGCTTAAAAGCTAAACAAATTAGTACAGTATTTTGAATTATTTGTCTATGACTAATGGTTCCAGAGAAAAGTTAAATTTACTGTCTACGATAAACGCAGTACGTTGTCTGAAAGTGCCCAATGTTATTCTTATGGAGAATATTAAAAAATAAATTTCTTCCTTATTTTCCAACCGTTTTCCATGAAGCTAGGTATTACCATGGGGGGGTTTCCCCTCATACAATTCAAACAATTAATTTAATATTGTCTCTCTTGTTTTTATTTTCAGAAATGGGATGATTATATTTGAAACAATAAATTATATTTAGATGAAATTTGAAGAACATGATAGTTTTATTACAGATTGCCTTTTTTAAATTTACTAAAGGAAGATAGTATGTGTCAATCCACTGATACCTTACTGCTGTAATTTGATAGTAGAGCGTCGGAAATCTAAACCACTCCACAGGATTTTTTAAATAGTACATTGAATTATTACTAAAACAACACATGTTAAAATTTTGTGGGAAAACTGCCGGTGCTTGGCAGGGAATAGATAGAGTGATAGATACGAGATCGTGTGATACGAGATATCGCTACCTCAATTCAAGAGCCAAAAGATAATGAAGGCAGTGACATTGATGTAGAAGACCTAGCAAACGACGATTCAGTCCCTTCGCATTCTGAAGCTTTTGCAGCGTTAGGGACAGCCATGTCTTGGTATGAAACACAGCCTGACCGTAATCAAGGTCAACTCCTGCTGCTTAAGAAAAGAAAGATTTGGCTGGCAGAAAGCACGTATCGAAGCTAATAAAATCAAAGATTAGCACTTTTTTATGTAAAATAGAATAATTACTCTATAGATACAGTGATTTTTACAGTTCAATTTAGAGTACAATAATTCCTTTTGTGTACTGTTACACATTATCAGTATTATGTTCGTTTCCATAATTTTTTTCAAGAAATGAACTTCAATAATGTAGGTGTATTATACTTAAAAGTACAAAAAAACTTGTTTATTTTATGTACTGAATCCAATAACTGTATTTATAGGTGTAATTACGTGTTCAAGAGGCATTGTAGGTTATGTTCAATAATCTGAACTTCCTACAGTCCCAATAGGCTCGGTTTTTGACACTCTATTGTATATATACATTGTTATTTTATAAATAAAACTCATAGTACCGTTTGCATCATTACATCATTGGGCACTATGAATTTGATTTATAATACATCTTTAATAGTTGCCATAAGTACTAGTATAATTACCAAAGTAGTAGTATAATTAATAGTAGCCATAATAGTGAACGTTAATATAACAAAATATATTGTTTAAAAGGATTTCTGTTTTAAAAATCATTTTATCAGATAATTGATTATTTGTGTTCAATTATAAAGAAAAAGTAACTTTGATAAATGAACAAAGTGAGATAATTTTCTTTAAAAATGATTGTTGTTCCAGAACATAATTGAGGTCAGTACCATAAATAATGCTGTTGTTCTTTAACTATTTTTCTTTGGTTTTTTAATAGTATATTAAGTAAGTCATGTGGTTCTTTAATTTTCTTTTATTATTATGCTACTGCATAATAATAAAATAATATTAATTTATAATGAATTAATATTCAGTTCCAGTTCCAATCATTGGTTCTATGCATTAGGTTTGAAAGATGCATGAACCATATTATAAATATGTTGACCCTCTAAATTATGAAACAGAGAGAAAATTGGATTGTAATAATTGGGTGCTAAATTTATTTAATCAACTGGGCATGTTACAATCACAGTTAATTTCTGAGTGTACATTTTCAACTGCAGTGCATATCCCAATGTGCTTGAACAGACAATAAATTTTGTACTAAAGAGTTTTATTTTTTATAAACTTAAGGGCTATCAAATAATGAGTGGTGACCTTTAATTGTTTACTTTTAGTATTTTTTATCAATATCTTAATTAATTATTTCTTGAACTTAAAGGACCTTGGAAAGCTTACGTTGTTCAAGCAGTGCATATTTGTCTGCCTCGACAGCAATCTGTGAAAATAATGTTTCTGAATAGAAATGAGGATTCTGTAAAATTATATGACAAAACAACTATTAAGCTTTTGTTTTTTTTATTTCAGAACTATAAGTTTTTCTTATTTTACATGGTTTAATATTTTTCACTCACAATGTTTTGTATTTCAGACGATAACAGGTGCAATGAGTACCTTAACACCTCCCGTACAATTAGAAAAGCCAGAAAATCAATTCAGGTTCGATTATATTCAAGATGTAGCGTCACAACATGACTTTGACTACCCTCCGGTAAGTTATATTAAATATTCAGTTGCAATTAAATGTATAACTTTCAATGAGTACCATTTTTAAAGCAGTATCAGTGATTCAATCGCTCAGATTCAGTTACTCGATAGTATTAAATGTGCAATTCATGCCATATCACGTAACTTGCAATTATGTGCTAATTAATGTAATATTTAATTAATATAATAAAGGGGTTTATTTGGATTGCATATTCATCTATCTATTTTTCTGATTTGTTCCAAAAAGTTAAAAAAAATAGGATTAAAAACTGAGTAAATTATTTTGTTTTAAGTTTTTTAAAGCATTCCTTAAAGAAGCATATGTAAATACATTTTTATTTTAAGTAGCATGGCTTTACATTTTTCATATTTTTTCATAACTTAGTCTCTTAGTATTTAAGACTTATACCGAAACATCGGCCTGCGAGACCAATAGGATACTTATTTTTTTTTACCAATTTAATACAGTTACAACTATTAAATTCACAATAGCTTCCTAAAGTACTCTCATGAGTAATATATTAAAATTCTGTTTGATTTCCTTCTCTAACTTTTTTTATACAAGAATTTGTAAAAATTGCTGGTCTGATAACCGGATGTTTCGGTTAGCATAGGTAAGCATTAACATTATTTTAAATGGGTACTGGTCTCCCAGCAGAATTTCAGTGTGCCTTTTTTCCGTTGAGATCTATGTTCAAATAAATTTTTTTCTCATCTAAAATGTTTTTTGTCTAAGGTTTTAGGTCTTCTTCTTAATGTTTGTCCATCAAACATTGAGAAAGTAAAAATTATAAGAACGGTCAGTTTGACCTTATTTCGTCTCGTTTTACAAAAAAGACACTGTGATATAAAATACCCTTACTCATTCGAATTTGGTTTTGTTAATATTATTTTTAGTTAAGGAAAATATGTACTATCAAAATGTTGTTTCTTTCAGGAATTTTATGAACACACTGAGATCCTTTGGAAGGATAGAGGTGTCCAAGCATGTTATGAGCGTTCAAATGAATATCAGCTGATAGACTGTGCTAAATAGTAAGTGTTCAATTATACATTTTTGCGTGTTGTCTAGTATTAAATTGTGTGCAGTCCTAGGTACTAGGTACTTAGTAGTATTTAAGTCGTATATATGTACATTTAAGATAGGTGCAATATATTGGAGTGGTATTTATATCATATATAAGTCAATTAATCAGTAATATAAAATGATACTAAAATATGAAGGGCTAATAATAATTTAAAAACCGGCTCTTCGGTATTGTAGTGGTACACTTTTTTCTTTTCAATGTTGAAAAGTAAAAAATATTAAAAATGTGCAAAAGACAAGTGTCTTAATATGATTGGTTATGGAGATTAGAGGAGTGATATAACTGGGGTGTATATTGAATTTTCATTATTGAATTTTTAGTAACTAAAAACCCATACACTTTCTGAGTCTGGAATGGATATATATTCAATAATGTTAATTCATAGAATACAATTTTTAAAATCATAAAAATAATAAATGTTTCTGAAAATATAGCTCTCTTACACGTTTTAACTGTTATCTATTAACTGCTTTAATTTCCGATTCGTGTACAACTATACAGATCTAATCTAGAATTGGAGAATCAGACTTTCTTGTTGCAATTATTATAAGTTTTCATTGCATTGGTCTTCGGGAATTACAATTTTTTTCAATCGGGTAATTAGCAGATCCTACTGTGGGCAGATAAAATGCTTTTATAATATGTACTAGACTGGTAAGTGTTAAATGTATTACATGAAACTGCTCTATTTTATTAATCAGAGGAAAAAGAATCAGTAAACGGAAGGATTTGTAACTCGGATTAATTCAAATAATCAACAGCATCCTGGAAGAACCTCGGCGTACTGTTGGATTAAATCTTACTTATCAATAGGTTTAGGTCTAATCTCATCTTTAATAACCTTTTTTGGACAAAAAATAAAACTAACCATTAATAAAAAACTGAAATGTCTTGAAATAAAATTAATTACTCCTTGTTTTTGTCTATATACTCAATATAATATTTACCTTCTTAAAAATTACTTGAGAATAAATTTAAATAGTAGCTTTTAAATTTCTTTCTTAGTATGTACATACTGCTGAGTTGTTGTTACGTGATTCATTGCAAGCTGAAAGATGTGATTGGCCAAGATGTCAAAACAACTTTATATATATTATATATATATATATATATCATTATATATATATATATATATACATATATAAATATGATAACTCTTGTAAAAAACTCCAATCTCTGGAATTTGGTAACAGAAATGTAAACACACAATTATTTGGTCAAGTCAAATCTAACCAAATCGGTCTATGGAAGGGGAGTTTTGTACCATAATATAAGCTTTTAACATATTAAAAAACTAAATTTTTATAAAAAATATTAACTAACAAGGAATAAACAATTTTGCATCTCTGCTCTATGTCAATCAGTTAAGGTAACACAGCACATGGCATAAGTCTTATGGAGTCTCAATGTAAACCTTGTGGGGGAAATGTTATAATTTGATACCTCACTTATTATTTGAGATATTGTGGAAAAACTTATAGTATATATAGCTTCATATAATTAATTAAGAACTATTAATGTATGCTGGAAAACCTTAATTATTTTGTTCCTCATGCAGCAAATCTAATTACTCTTTTCCCTAAAGGAGGATTCTAAATTGATTTAATTTCCTTATGTATGAAAATACTATGAAACATTTGGTGTGTAGTTTAACCTATGATCAAGAATAGTTTCTATCATCTGAAATAATTCATAAATTGATGGAAATTCCCTGAGTATGCAGGTCTGCTGTTGTTTATGATGTGCGCCGGGACGGCCCGTTATCTCCACTGGAGGTAATTTGCCTGCCAACCGTTGAGGTAATTAGCTGGCGCGGAATGAATCACTCAATCTATTCACAGCGCAGCACAGCCCGAGCATCTGCTCGTTTTCAACATTAATAAACACTTTTGATCTTAATAACAAGATTCTTTTTGTTATTGCTAAAATAAAACTATTTTCAACTTTTGAATTTTAGTTTATTGTAAATTGAAATGTTTCATGTTACAAAGGGTTATATGACTTTTTTTTATTAAAAATATTTTTTACGCACAACTAAATTTTCAAGGCAGTCATAAGTTTCATATGAGGTTTTTTGAACAAATAAAAATATAGGTTATAAACTTAAATGACTTTTCTCACTCTTTAACACTAGATAAAATGATTTCTTTAATATAATTTTCACTAATCAATTTATATTAATCCAAATATTTTCAGAACACGGTTGAAAATTAAGGCTGGTTTTTTATAATAAAAGTTTCACATTTAAATGAGAGATAATTGCTACAATTTTGATTTATAAGAAACCACTTTACATATTTTGTGTGAAGTTATTTTCATAATTTTTTAAAACTATTTTCAAAATGTACCACAGTAATCATGAATTCTATGAATTTCATGAATGTAACTTCTATGAATTCGAAACGATAACAATACCATAAATTACTGACACAATAAATTCATCTACTTGAGGACCAAAGGTAATTCCCAAAAGATAAATATTAGTTATTTTCCATTTTAAAATGGCAGTATTTCATTTTCAATAAATAGTACCTGTATTTGACTGTTTTCATAATTATGATATTTTATGTACATAAAACTTTAATATATTAAAAGTATGTTCAAGTTATGTTAAAATATATTTCAATAAGGAACTATGCATGAACTTTTATGGTAATATGTTTATGTTTTGTAAAAGTGAGAATAGAAAGACTTAAACCAAAGTGAAGGATAAATGAAAAATTATGTATTTAATAGCGCATAAAAAGCAGTGTTCAATAGCACATTTATATGAGATTGATTCCTTTTGAAGATGAGTTTATTAATTTAATTTATTTGACATTTTAATTTAGCCCTAATTAATTATTTGAATAAATTTGTATTACATTTTTTTAATAACAATTTTGTAGCTAGTAAAATTTTTGTAAATCAGTTGATAGTATTTCTAAATTTAAAGTTTTATTTATTAGACTGAAATTTTTACTAAAATTAAATTATATTTATTTTTAGCTACGTAAAATTACTTTGAGGTAATGTTGCTGGTGAATAATTTTCATGGGAAATTGCAAATGAGCGTGTCAGTTATCCTGGGCGGACGGAGGCTCTGAGCTGTGCTGACAGTGAGCCAGGAATGCTGTGGACTCCTGGTACTATTGATCGAACCCCCGACCCCCCCCCCAGCACCCCACCGCACCACCACGCGAGGGGAGACCCACCTGCCGCGCGCCGTACTACTGTTACTACACAGTCCTTGGAAAACACTCCAAATGTCTCATTACTTCAAAGGCCTCCGCGTATTTTTAATGGGCGTAGAAAGCATGCCTCGTGGCCTGCATGTATTGAACAATATTAAGTAATTTATTCCAAAAAGTTTGGTTTATGAAAACACACCTGGAGAAATTTGAAAACACAACATAAAACAAACATTTTTTTTACTTAAAATTTCCCAATATAGTACTATGAATGTATTATAGTAATTGATTGTTTGGAGACTTAATAATTAACATGATAAACCAACTGATTTATTTCATATAGTTTAAAAGTGAATTTTTTAGTAGCAAGTACAAGTATATGTTTAAAATATCTTATTTACGTGAGAAAAAGAATAATATCCATAAGTGCACATTTCCATTTATTTAATAACATCTATTAACTTAAATTAAGCCCTGGATATTTAAGCGAAATAAAATTATGAAATGAAACAATCTACAGTATATAAAAAATGCATGTCCGTACTAAATATATTACTTGCATATTTCCCCCAGTCTTGGTAATTGGAGTATTGTTTAATGATCCAGACTAATGATTTGGCAGTAACCTATCTATTTAATATGATCAAAATCATCCCACTTGTATTCATTCAGGTAATGCTGGAACTAATTCTATAACTCTTTACTTACTTCTGTTTTTCCTCTGATTTAAGTTATATATAACTATCCTGATTCTTGGTTGCATTATGCATGGTATGGCATTATGCATGCCTCCATGAATAAACCTAGTATTTCACAAATATTTTTAAAGTCCTATTGTAAATATCTCCGAAAAAATGTATATGTAGTATATATTTTATCGCTTTGAATTTATACAACAAGGGGTCTCAAATTTGCCTCCTGTTTTGTTTATAACTATTTTATTAAAATCCACTTTCTATTAATAAAAACGTACCTAACTAAATCGTACGTGTCAGAGGAAACAGGAAGTCTAGCCAATTAATTTACGCAAAACTGGCATGCCAGTAAACTGTATAAGTTTTTAAGTTAAAACCAGGAAACTAGTGTCAGATAAGGTTGACAAAGTGGCATTACATTCATGCAGTAGTTTACATAGACTACAGATGTACTTAAAATGTCCCTATGTGAGTTATGTGCATGTTTAAAAAGTTAAGTTTAATTATTGTTAAAAACACACCTTCATTAATGGTACTAATCAAGCAGAGTTAGAAGTTCTTTACTTGTAATGCAAAAACTCCCAACCAAATAAGTTGATACTTAGACATTTTCATAAGGTAATTTTGTTAATTTCAACGTGTGCTGGCAGGATTTGTGCTATAAAAAATCAATAAATAGTCACAAAATACTAATTAATATCTTAAGTTAAATTTTTATATAAAAATAAATTTACATTTTATATGAATTTATATTACTGATTGGTTGTATGGAATTATAGTATACATTAAATGAAAAGTATGTTTTGTTTTATCACTGCTAACATTAACATTTTTATCTAGTAAGATTTTTCAAAAGTTTTCTAGTCTTAGGCCGTTACTTACTTTTCTAGTAAGTATGGTCGGCCCTATTGATCGATATATGAGTGGAAATTCAAGTTTTTGCACTAATAAGTTGTTAATTATGAATTAGTAATTGTACTAGTAGTTATAAATCCAGTGTTTTACTGACAGTAGGCCTAGTATAAGAAAGTCGGGTGTATTGAGCAAGGAGTGGAAGTAGCAGAAGTGGGGCTGAAGAAGGCCTGTGTCATGTCAGCATCTCGCTTAATTACAGATTTAATTGGTCAAGATATCGGTTACCGCGACTACACTCCTGGGTAACGAACGCCGCACCTTCCACCACGTTGTCCGTTCACATTCTAGATAAAACTACTGTCTGTCTCTATTGCAGAAATTAAACCGTTATACTTATCCAATGAACAAATAGATTATATTACCTTAAGATTAAAGGGCTGCTGTTTGTTGCATTGTTGTAGCTATCACTGGCTATTTTCAAGAATATTATTAGATTCAGTGAAAAACAATAACAAATGTTTATAGCAAATAAAATTAGCTTGTCGATAATTGATTGTAATTTTGTTCATATTACATTAGATACATTCAGCTGGTAACACAACACAACCAGGTTCATACCTGGCTTAAAAAGACAATTTTACTAGCTTTGTGTCTGTAGTAAAATGTTTAATATAATTATAAAATTACTAATGAATCAGAGTTCTATAATGAGAAATTTTTTATGAACATAAGTAAGAATATAACCACAATGTTCCAACTACATACACATAAATGCAGAAGCTATAAAAGAGAGTGGGTAACTGGCTAGCTCATGGAAAGCGTTAGTATCTCATATATAAATATTTTTTAAATGAAGACAGTGAGTTAGACTTTGATGGTGGCAAGTCCTGTAATCCAGCTACTTTGAGGTACTTATAAGCAAAAGCCTGTGGATAAGCTGTTGGAGATTATTAGACCAGTTCTTCGTTGGAGGCAAGGCAAAATTGTGGTTCAGATCCCACGTTAAACTGTAGATCCCATATGTCAATGGTGTTGGGATATTCATTATAAGTTCTGTTTAAGGAATATGTCAACCTTAGTCAGTATCAAGACTACAAGATCAGAATGATCATGTACTTATTTCTCATTCATAATGTAGCTTAATATATCTGGGTAGATCATCATTTCAGAATGTAGAAGTATCCAAAAACAAACTACAATGCTAAAACCTGCTTTCTTAACTAAATCGGTGTTGCGATATCTACGTTTGGTCCTCGGGAGATCCGCCTTAATGTATGGTGACAACATGTCGAGATGCTATTAAAATAATAACCGGCTGTCTGTCAATTCCATTGTTAATGAGTGGCTCGCAAGGCCAGCCTTTCAATTAAGGTTAATTCACACTTCCAGACCATCTCGTGCTCCTAGTCTCCTCTATTGTTCTCCAATTCTGCCCTTCGCCAGAGTACAGGGCAAATTGTTATTATTGCTGTATTTGATTTTTTAATTTAATTATTTTATATTTTCTTAATGAATTTAAGAAAGTATGTTACCGTTAATACTATACGACGTTATAAATGTGTTTAAAAATTTAATTATAAAATATTAGACTAAATAGAAATAAAGTGAGTAATTTGTTGTTTAATTCAATTGCAACCATTCAAAAATGCAACACTTGTTTCTAAGTTGGACACTAGGACTCTAGGCCACTGTGGTAATGTTCCAGCTATCTGATTACAGACAGATGTGCCACATACTGCTCCAAGACTTCTAAACTTAGATGTAGTTACCTATAGTCCATTATGTTAGTGTTAAGAATGCAAACTCAAGTCCCCTGGGGTTCACCCATCCCTGCAAGGCTATTGAGAAACTACAAATAGCAAAAGAATGTGAATGCTACAGGATTATTATTACTATATCCAATACTATAATACGAGCAAGGTTTGTATATATATATATATATTTGCACACGGATCTCGAAAACGGCACCGAGGATTTTCTTTAAATTTTGGAAATAACTAATTTCCGAGTAGAAAATAAGTTCTAGATAGGTCTAATGTCCAGGAAAATTCGTGTTTTCTTGTAATATTAAGTTTAAAATCTAAAAATTTTACATTACGCTTATGGAGAATAAAATGTAAACAATACAAACCAAAACAGCTGTTTATAACCGTTTGACAGTTCTTGATTGAAGACTGCGGGGAACAATATAGAGGTTATGCATTAATATTTATTTTATGAATTAAATAAATGCAAAATTATCAGGTTACTAAACAATTTGTAAAAACTTAAGGATAACATAGCTGTGCGAAATAAAAGCAGAAAAAAGTATTTCCAAAATCTTCCGTGTTGTGATAGAAAACGTAATCGTTGTATTGCTTGAAGCCACTGTAACAAACCAATTAATTGATGTAAATTAAATTTCTCTTTTGCTTTTCAATCCTCATTCCGTTTAAAACAAAATCAGTTGATCACAGGCTAATAATAACGGTATGGATAATTAAACAGTAAATGATCGGCTTTGGCTAAAAGACGTTAAACGGCAGCGCTCAATTGACTAACGTCGTAGCCGAGTTGTAGTGTGTCGGCCTCAAGAACTATAATAGGCCGCGAGTTCCATCCCCACCAGGGGCGATACTTTTTGTTCAGTGCTATATTAATTATGGTGTATTAAATCGGTTTTATTTCAACCACATAAATGTTTTCATTGGGCAGTAAATTTGTTTTAATTTTGCTAATTAACTTGTAAAAACATGTCTTATTCTATCCGAGCAAAGCTCGGTCACCAGGTACTGTAATCTTTAAATCCCAAAGCTCCAATGATGTCCAATGATGTTGCTAATATAGGGAATATTAGTTTTGCAGAGGTTTAGATGCATAAATTATGTTAATAATGCACATTAAATAGGATATGATAGAGGATAGAAAATTGTTCTCATTCTGACATGTTTTGTTTCAATCAAACATTTCAGTAAGTCTTTTAGGTCAATTTTTGTCAATTATTACCAAGTAGTTTTTCTTAATAATATCATAACATGGTAGAAAGTTTTTTCTATAAAGTTCAACGTAGTATTAACAAAACAAAAAGTATTAATAAAAGTATTAACGAAATAATTAAAAAAATAGCTACGTTTTGATTTACTGCCTGTGTCTCGTTGATTATTTTTCTTCGCTTTAATGATATTGCTTGAGTGTGAAATCTAAGAAAATTTAGCGATTATTTTAATGTATATAGTAGCGGTCATAACCATATTTATAAATATAGTTCTGTGATATTGCTTTAAATTTTATGTTTGATGAAGAGCAAATGTATAGTTTCACAATTTTATAAATCGATATCAAGTCTTGCTACCCCGAAACTTGTTTTCGTTACTATCGTCTTGGACTCGTGGTTCAAAATGTTTCGATTGCGTCTTGAGGTGTCAATATTCATTTATGCAAGTTTTGTCCCGCCATCTACGAATATAAATGTGAAATATATTGACACATTTATTTTCAATTGTCTAACTACAAAAAAATCTATTGAGAACAGTGACGATATTACTGTAATGTATTGGCAACGCATTATGAACAATTAATTGGTGCGCAGTGGCCTGTGGCCATGACCTGGCTGCTAGCAGGCTCGTTGACGAGGGAAGGTGGAGAGACGAGAGACGAGAGGTAAGGCGGCGCGACGCGTGTTTGCGAGAGTGTCAACATTGTACAGATAGTGAGCGGTTATGGGGATCTCCGTGTTTATTTATAGATCCTGTCGGCACTAAAAATGGCGCGCCCGCCCCCGCGCTGCAGCCCAGTCTGCCACAGGCTTGCCACTCGAACATCCCGACCTTGCCTTCCCTGCGCAGTGGTACTGCCAATCTTTCGTCGTCAAAATTACCTCTTGGATTATGTTTCTGTAATTAAACTTTCTTGATTGTTCATGATACCAGGATTTCGTCAACCTTAATAATTAAGTTTTTTACCTACGAACAGTGGTGAATGAAACTAGCGTAAAGAGGTAAAGTGTTACAGAGTTGAGTAGTTTGCTTTTTACATTGTTGTGACCGAGATTGGTTCGGAATCGGCGAGATCCCATTCTATTGGAAATAATGCGGACAAGGAACTAGAGCCTGCTTCAAAATCTTTAATTTTTGGAGACTACAGCCTTACAGTTTCACCCGATTTTAGAGGAATATTAATAATAGATTAGCGAATGTTTTTGCTTTAAAAGTAATTAATTGTGGTTATAAATTTATGCTGGCAAACAGAAGGGAAGGTCAATTTTAAGATTCCTTTGTGTGTGTTTAGTTTCAACATTTAATAATTGTTACATAAACCGAAAACAAAAGCATGATATGTGATGGCGTTCTATTGATAAGGAGAAAACTTCATATAAAGCCAAGGAAGAATATTTACCAGAAAGCCCAACTCCCTTATCAACAAATCTTCATTAAATTATACCTCATCAGATTCTCTTATCGTCGAGACTGAAACATTGGTTACAAAATTCGAAATTGTGCTTCACGGGTGGTGGATGGGACGGGACTAGGCATCTTATCAGTTTCTTATCTTTGAGAGTTATGAATTAATTGCAAGCTTAAAAATCGTGTTCACGGATGGGATTTGAGGCGTCTTATCAGTTTCTCCGATCGTCGAGAACGAAGTATTACTTGCAAACTTCAAAATTTGGGCTTCATTGCTTGTGGGTGGGACGGAAAAAGGTGTTATCAGTTTGTCCAATCGTCGAGAATGAAGTATTGGTTGTAAGCTTCAAAATCATGCTTAACGGGTGGGTGTGGCGGTATTAGTAGGTGTCTCCGATCGTCGAGTATGAAAGACCTACTGGTTGCAAGCTCAAAGCTGCTTCATGGGTTGTGGGTGGGACTGGGACTTGATTAGGTGTCTTATCAGTCTGTCACGTCGAGGATAAACTGTTGATTGCATTGTAATTGCAGATTACCTTTTTTTAATACGTTTAGGAATTGTTGTAAATCGGTGCGGTGGTACTTTAATCTGGTCTATGTTAATTTTACGTAATAGTATTAAACCTAAGGTTTAAAAAATAATAAACTGGCCCAAATATGCTGGTTTTGGTATTTATAACTAGCACCGTTTTACGAAATACTGTATAAGACTTAAGGCAACAGCCAGACTTTAATTTCGTAAAAATAGTATAAATATCAACAATATTTTTATCTGTCTATTGGTTTACAACTAAAAACCATTTTCCATGCCCACTATGCTGAATTATTCTGTTCAGTCAGTAAATTTATTCGTTTCCTGAATTGATTTCACTTTGTATTACCGTTTTTATAACGTTTATTTTCCACACGTTAGGTTTTGGGGCGAAAAAGTATCATTCTACGTGTTTGTATGTTGTATAAAAATGTTGTTTCTGTTTTTCTCAACCACAATGGATTGAAGGGAATTTTACGCTTACTGATCGCTCTTCCTATTGTATAACACGCAACATAACATGAAAGTGAGAGTTTTTGTCGAGTAGTTTGTTGCAGGAAGGTTGGCAACAACGCATCCACTTCCTATTCAAGGCCGCGCCTCCAACTCCCATTCCCCCTACCCATCCTATTCCCCTCCCCCTCCGCATTTCTCCTGATCATTTATCATTTAGCCGCCGTCTTATATTTTTATTGTAGTTATCTCATATAAGGCTGTGTAATTGCAGTGAATATAAGCTTTAGATGGGAGTTACACAACAATCCAGCAATAATAAGTTTAAAATTAAGTAGGTTTTCATTTATTTTCTTTAAAAAAACTATCTCATAGTACTTTCAATTCCACCTCTTCCTCAGGTCCTTCCTACAGTATCAAGTAATAAAAGAAATTATATTTTTTAAAGGTTACAGTGATTTGTTTTAGAGATATTTCTAATTTTTTTAACAAGAATCTCCCACTTTCCATATGAGTTTTATCTGAAATAAAGTTTTAAAATTTTGTTGTTTTTTAAATTGTTGACATGTTCAGATGGTAAAATTTAGTTTTTCTAATAAATGATGCGCAAAATCCCAATTTGGGCTAAAAAAATCCCACAAACCATTCCTTCTGATGGACAGATTTGACCATATATCATCAATAATAATTGCACATTTGCATATCTACCAAATTTCGTTGAGGGTTGAGTTTTTTAACGAGTATTATTGTGTTTAACAGACACACACTTATCAATACACAAAAACCTTGGTCCCAGGTCTTGTCATGAGGACCACAGTAATAGCTGTATTTCCTATTTGAAATTCACTGAAAATGCTGTTAATATTTTACATCTGATTCAGTGGCAATGCAAACTTGAATAAAAGCTATAACTATAATATGCAGGTGTAATTTACAATCCATATTGAAGGAAGAAAATCGTTCACTTCAATTATCTGGGAATGAATACCTGTATTTGATTTTCAATTTTACATCATATATAGTTTTCATTCCATATTATTAAGTTTTCCTGTTATCAGCCTTGAATAATTTATCATTTTCACATAAAGGTTTTTTTTACTTTCAATTTTTTACAACTTTTGCACAAACAAGGTTAAATTTTTAGTTTGATTCATCAAGAATTGTTTGTATTGATAAAAACAGTACACATTTGGACTAGCATTTATCCGTTCCCCAAAAAACTGTTAAAAATGCAGGGAGGTGAAGAAAAATGCAAAATAACAATACGCCTTACGCTTTAATAAGTCTTCATAGGATGCATAATGTGAATTTTTTTCGCCATAAACTTTGAAGAACTAAAACAATTGTTGACACATCAAGTTAGTATTATTCAGCGTCCTAGTGACCTACCGTTCAGTGCCATCTCCATTAAACGTTTTAAAAATAGTAAAAATGAAAGGTGCTAACAGGGTTTCCAATATCACAAAATTTTGTGGAACTTTCCATATCGGAACTGTCTTGGTGATTTCTAAATCCATCCTGGAGTTTAGTTTTAGAAAATTTAAAACTTACTACTAGTCCACAAAAATACTGATCCGAACGCATGTTTCAGCTTCCTGGACCAAGTCCACAACATTAAACAACCAGACTACACACCCACGGAACAGGTAATTTTATATAAACTTATATATAAATAAATTAGCTTTGTTATATCACTGTTTTAATTTGATAAATAGACTCTTGTTGTACCGTTTAGTTTGCATTCAAAAATTTTAAATAAAATTGGTCTGAGGAGCTTAATAACTAAAATGTATGTCACTGAGACTGTTCTATATGTCAATTTATTTTACAAAAATTCTAATTATCTAACCTGTTTACAAAAAATCAATTTGAGACATTTTTTATCATATTGGTTCATTTTAAATCCTAAGTTAAACCAAATTGTTGGTCTCATAGACCTCTCTCTGATTTATCTTTAAATTGACTCAAGTAAACCCTTTTATAGCCCTACCAAAACACCCAGACCATTCATTTTTTATTATTTGTGTCTAATAATACAGTTTTGAAATCCTTTAGATTTTTAGCTTTCACCCAATTAAAAACTACTTATACTGAGGAGGAGGTTTATACTGAGGAGAAATTCATTCTTTCACCCCATATTTTTTACTGTTTACTTACTTTAGCTCTGATTATATTTCTCGAAATAACATCATCAATAATTTATTTTGGAATAATTTCTGTTTTTGAGATGCTCTTTATCAAGACGCAGTATTTAATGAAGATTAAGTTGGTTTAATCCCCATTACTCCGCACAGATGCGGTGTAGGTAGCTTATGGGCAACACAAGGGCTCAGTTACTCAACCATTCCTGGGTCGAAGTCAGTAGACGACGAGTCCTCTATGAGATCATAAGCGGTCACATCTGACTAGCCGCCCATCGTTTCGAGCAGTTTTGGTTAAAAAAAAACACATAGACTAATACTAATGTTTCAATTTTTTACCAGGGATCTCAGTGTTATGCCATAGTGCGGAAAAAAAACATAATTCAAAAAATTTACAAAAGAATAGGTTTATATTTTTTCATACAATTTGTTTAATTAAAATACATCAACAAATTAGGATGAAATGTCTCAATGTAATCCTACATTGATGATTTTAAGAGTTTTTATTTAGCCACTCAGTGTGCTGAGGTTAACTGATGTGTTTTTTATGAAGTTTTAGTACAGTAAAGTCCGATTTATCCAGATAAATCGGGGTTTTGAAAAAAATTATATAAATAACAGCTAAGATGTAGATTTTATCTCAAACCTCTTCAAAATTTTAAGCGCAACCGTACAGTACCTTGCTGGACATGGAAAGTGTTATAAACGATGAATGCACACTCTGTATATTGGGGGAGCTTCCTAGCAGAGCACTACAAGCACTTAGTGTTTGCAGGAGTGGTCACCGTTTTGACATTTCAATGCTGAACTGTTAAAGCGTAGCTGTTTGATTTTGAGGTTAGATGTACAAGCTCTTAGCGCATGCGCGAGCGGTCACTATTTGACTTTTTAATACTGAACTGTCTAAGAGAAGGCATTAGAGGTAAGATGTACAGTGGTTGTTTGTTCTGGATTTTTACGGTCAAAGTGCATACTGAATCAGTGGTTATGAGACGTTGTAAAAGGAAGAATGTTGTTTAACGCCAGAAGAATGTTTCATTTCCGAGCTGAAACTAATAATAATAACTTCTTAACTTTTAATAAAATTAAAAACAAATTTTTAACACGTTCAAACGCTTACAATATTTCATGGCTATGCTATTGTGAAGAGGTTATATGCAGTCTGTATTGTTAATATATTAGGCGCTATTCAGGAGCATCCAGATATTCGGCTATCTGGATCAGGACCCCGCCATATTAATCCAGATATACCGGACTTTACTCAGGGTGTCTAGCGACAGGGAAAAAAAAGAAAAGTCAGGGAATTTAAAACTGTATTAAAAAGTCAGGAAATTTCTACATTAGTCATGGAAATCACTATTTTGTAAAGGATTCAGAACTTTCAAATTTGGGACGATACATCATAAAATGCTAGGAGGATGTTCAATAGGAAATAATTCTTAGAATGAGGGTTATTTTATTCGACCAAAGAATATGCCATCGTAATGACACATTCTTGATGGCAATGACTGACAATGGGGTAGGTCGGTGTCAGCGTACAGGCACGACAGTGGTAGGGGGGGAGAAAGCAAATGCAGTGCCTACTTACTGCACAGTAATCAGTTAACTTACTTACTAAAATTAACTTACTTAATTTATTACAGCTTTACGATATTTTCCCGTTACCCCAAAAATAGGGAATCTCGCAAAATTGACAGCATTTAAAACCTGACATGGCAGCCACCATTCTTTCTTTCTATTCATCATCAAGAGCCAACGAATAGTGTGATTGTTCGGCTTATGCCGGATGTTTTTCCAGTACGCTCCCAAATTAATATTTGTTTATTTGTACATTTTACGTCAACAATTTGATTTTATGTGTGAATGAGCTCATTTAATAGAGATTGATTTTATGTTTATTTTTTAATGGTTACAAAATCGTTTTAGTCAGGGAAAAATCAGGGAATTTCTTTATGATGACTCGCTAGACACCCTGTAATTTTGACTGCATAAAACTGTTCAGATATGGATATATCCCAGGATTTTAAAACCATGCAAATATTAAAAATTACGCTGATTAACAGTTTGTTATTTTCTTATAATATAACATGTACAAATTTTTATTAAAGTCTCTATGTAAATCAATCCTTGTTATCAACTAAAAAGTTGTTGATAGTCTGTTTAGACAAGTGATCAAAACTAGCTTGTACTCTTTGTCTAACATTATTATGTGTAAACATTTCTGGTGCTGTAATAAAACTTGTTTTAAATCAAATCAAAATCAACTTCATTCATCAATTTTTACAATTACAATTTCTTATAATAATACAAATGTGGAATGGTGTCGACGAATTTTTTACTATGCTAAAGTTAATATGCTATATAATGGATATAATATAATAATTACTTGGATAAGTAGAATGATCGACCGAGACGGTGCCGACGTCCTGTAATCCAGCTACTTGGAGGTCACGAATCGTGGATAGTTATGAGAAATGGTCGGTGGATTTAGTGTTCGCTTGTGTGGATTAACGTCCGCACTATTGAATACTGTGTTAATCCGCAAAGACTACTCTCTTAATTAGACCAATTTGTAATCAAGAGGCCGTAGTTCTGATTCCACATTAAACTGCAGGTCCATTAGTTGCTATTGGCTGTTGGGCTATTAATTAACAGTCCTGTCTAAGGAACATGTCAACCCTAGTCAGTAACAAGACTACAAGATCGCGCTACAATCATCCTACACTCAATCCTCATTTATACTTCGCTTAAAATACCTACATTGTAGTATGGTTGCCATTTCAATGATCTAATCTAATCTATTTTATAGGTCACAAATCTATATAACGTTTTTTTTAGTAAGGTAAAGTTTTAGTTTTTTTCTAAATGAGGGATTCGTTGTTATATTCTGTCACCTCTTCACTGAAGTCAGAAACAGACTGACGATCAATGTCATTGTTACCTTACGAACTTTCTTCAATTATCTGGTCCATTTCACTTGTTATAAAAGCGCTTCTGACATGTGCGCTGTTGTACAAAGTACAAACCTTGACCAGACTCGCTTGAGCGTCGAACGAGGTCCAACTGGAAGTGTAGGGGTGGGGGAGGGTATGGCGGAAGAGTTCATAATAGTTGTCAACCTCGAAGGGTAAAAATATGTCATTAAAATTTTAAATCGCCCCGGAAGGTTAAAACCACATGAAAGGAAGGTTGGATCGATTTTTATTGTCTCTTCCTTTATTCAAATATGTTGACAAGGGATAGGCATAAGTAGAGAGGGAATATACTTTTTCTCTTTCACATAATGTTTTTTAGTAGTCAATTATAAAAGTTTTGTAAAAATATTTTACTAAATTAAGAACTTAATTTTCAGGATATCCTTAGATGTCGAGTTCTCACATCTGGGATTTTTGAAACAAGGTTTCAAGTGGAGAAAGTCAATTTCCAGTAAGTTTTCTGGATTGAAACAGTTCTAATAGTGAAACTAACATTAAGAATATTTGGTTTATTTCTCTGTTAAAAAAATGAAATAAAGACATTTATGTCATTGACTTAATCATCAAGTCCAAATGAAACTATGCAACTTTTAAAACAGGACACAAAAGACTGATGTTATTAAGAAAAACCCTGGCTCTATGACATATTACCATTGAGTTGGATGAAATGTATTTTTTTCTACGTTTACTAAAAAATTGCAGATATAAGACTTGACTTTGATTGTTCAGAGGACTTTAACTTAGTCCAAGGAAATATAATGAAACACACACGTTTCAGCTCTGGTTTTTAGCACTGCATGTATATATAAATAAAATTGGAGTTTTGTCTGTACATTGCTCAGAGTTATTCATTTTTTAGGTATTTTTACTTTTCGTGCGTTAGAGAAGCCGAAACAGGTCTTATCTCAATTTGTGTCTGTTTTTCTGTGACGCTCCAGGAGTCATTTTACGCCTTCTCCGAATAAACGGGACAACTGATAACAATGAAACTTATTTCATACATTCTCTACATTCCAGAGAAGGTTTTTAAATGCTTAAAATTGTCCACCGACCCTTAAAAAGTAAATCACAATCCCCACTTTTTACATGATATTAGTCACATTTTGCTTTCAATTATCAATAAACTACCTACTGGTAATAATTCTGCTGTCTTTGTCGTTTAAAGATTTAATAGAAAGAAAAAAAATTGCTGTCAAATCAATATTAGTTAGTTTATATTGGTTATTGATTTTATCATACTATTTTAAAAAGTTATTTTAATGTATAACTAATTAAAATAATGGTATAAATGTTTTAGTCTATTTAATTGTAAAGTAATGCTCAATAATAAAGCTGGGTAATGATTTATTTTCATTGTACTGATTTATTTTTGTATGATAATCTTTCTTCTTTAAACTAAATCCTACAAACCGTATAAGGACGGGCTTACTGCTAGTGTCTGATAAAATTATAGCACAGATAATAATATAAAGTGGCCATCCTATACTGGAGTAGTATAAGTTTTTGACTTTAAGACTGATGTTGACTGCCTATGGCAGGCATGCTCTCTACATGCCTGTGGGCTGTATTTTTTTGGCCTCGTACTGGGTATTCCCCAATTCACGATCTTTTTAGTTTTTCATGACCCTGTATTTTCTGCATGGATGCAATGTAAATAAATATATTGACCATAAAACTTAAACTGCTATGACATTGTCACATTTTGCAGGAGAAGTAGTTATATGAGTAGCACCTATTGTTCAACTAAAAAAATTATTTATAATTATACATTTCATGAATTAAACGGTGTTTGTGAGTTAAAATTTGACTGGATATGTGTGCTTTCCACAGCATGTTTGATGTGGGTGGGCAGCGAGATGAGAGGCGCAAGTGGATCCAGTGTTTTAACGACGTGACAGCCATCATATTTGTGACTGCGTGTAGCAGCTACAACATGGTGTTGCGGGAGGATCCGACGCAGAATCGACTCAGAGAGTCACTTGACCTGTTCAGAAGCATCTGGAACAACAGGTACACAAAAACAAAGGTTCCAGGCCCAGGAACCTTAGGCCAGGAATATTACTTATTGATTAACTAACAACACAATCTCTAATAATTTGTTGACTAGCTAGTAATAAGACCAGCTTTTGCTCTGTTCCCTAGCAAAACATTTACAACATGATAAATAGCTTTGATAATCTTAAAAAAGGTGTATAATTATAAAATTTATAACAGTAAATCTTTTACCAAAACAATGCTTTCCATCAAACTCCCACAAATTTCACGATTAGCTTTGCTCAAAGTTGTTTCAGATCACCCCAGTCACTACAAGTTGATTAACAAATTCAAGTGGCTTAAAAGAATGATTTCATTCCTTACACAGCACAGTGGAGGAGGAGAGGAAAATCAAACTATCATAGGTCACAGTTAGCAGTGAGAGCACACCATTTGATTGTCTTTGATATTTTAAATTTTATCTGTATAAATAACAGTCAAAACAATGGCTACCAAAATGGCATCAGTTGAGGTCAGTCTAACAAGGACCACAATCACCCTAAACATTTCTTACTTTCTGGAGAAGGCTAGTAAATTGGCAAATGATATGTTAAATACCTTCTAAAGTATATTGGCACAGGCTCAAGGTATAGTTCTGTTCAATTTTGTTCTTCTATATTCGGTTTTCACACATCCTAATAAATAAAACTAAAAATACATCCTTTTCAACTAAATTATTTATCATCTAATTACAATTGAATATATCAATTAAATATATGACATTATCATTGGAGGCTTATAATGCTAGGTTACAAAAACAGATTTGGAACAGGTTAGAGTAACGCGGCTCAACTATTCTGTTATTCGTTACCGATCAGTAAGTGTAGTAATCATTGATAAATACTTTTCATGCTGTTCAGTCTTAAAATATACTAATAAATTGATGTGCAGATGGCTGCGGACCATATCGGTGATACTTTTCCTCAACAAACAAGACCTGCTAGCGGAGAAGATAAAGGCAGGCAAGTCCAAATTGGAGGACTACTTCCAGGAGTTCACCCGCTACCAGACACCCATCGATGCCGCCCCAGACCCCTCTGAAGACCCTCAGGTCATACGCGCAAAGTACTTTATCAGAGACGAGTTCCTGGTATGATGATAATTTATTAACTATTAAAATTAAATATATTGAAAATGTTATATGCAAGAATAATTATTTTAGTTTATACCTTTGGCAGTCATAGCTGTGTGGGTGGAGTTCTAGCCTACCACCCATTAGACCTAGATTTGATTCCAGGTCATGACACATATGAAATTTATATCAGACTGCCATCGTGCTCCCGAAGGCACAGTAATCCGTTGTTTTTGACCACTCAGAAGTTGATGGTCACGTCAGAGGCATTAGTGCAGCCTGAATGAAAACTTTAATCACTAGATCTTTGCCACAAGATTACACAAACTTTTATCCCTATAGTTAATACTTTCATCCTAATCTAATACTAATCCAGCTACTTGGAGGTCACGAATTGTGGATAGTTGTGAGTGATGGTCGGTAGGTGTGGTGTTCTGTTGTGTGGATTAACATCCGCACTATTGAATACTACGTTAATCCGCAAAGACCATCATCATAATTAGACCAATTCGTAATTCAGAGGTCGTGGTTCGGATTCCACGTTAAACTGTAGGTCCCTTAGTTGGCATCGGCTGTTGGGCTATTAATTAACAGTCCTGCCTAAGGAACATGTCAGCCTTAGTCAGTAACAAGACTACAAGATCGCGCCACAATCATCTTACATCCAATCCTCATTCATACTTGGCTTAAAATACCTACCTTGTGGTATGGTCGCCATTTCAATTAATCTAATCTAATCTAATCATACCTTTTAAGGTATAGAATTAAGATAATTAGGTGTGGTGTGAGAAATTCCCATAGACTGCAATTAATATTTAATAAACTGATACTGAATTTACTTTAGTAGAACAAGTAATAAAGTAAATTTCTTTCAGTAGGAATTTGTTGCATCAACTCTGCTATGGCTTATCTGTGTTGTGATGTTGCAGCGTATCAGCACCGCCAGTGGGGACGGCAAGCACTACTGCTATCCTCACTTCACTTGCGCCGTAGACACTGAGAACATCCGTCGCGTGTTCAACGATTGTCGAGACATCATACAACGCATGCACCTTCGCCAGTACGAGCTCCTGTGATCATCCTTCCCCCTCCTGCCTTCTTTTACAAGGACTCTTTTAGTTCTTGTATCGGTTTAGCCTGATTTACGCATCATTTTTCTTTTCGCTCGGATTCTGTGTGAATTGCACTACCGTAGGAAATACTTTGACGGTCTCGCCGCGACATCGGGAGGCTCCACACCGGTAACAGTTGTGTCCCCCATTGTTGAGGAAAGAGTAGCTACTGTATTTAGGCGCCGATGAAACCGTCTTTAACGACTGTCGAGTCCTAGAACTAAATGACTCTGTACAAATTGTTTAAAATATAGAAAATCATTTTGTAAACGTCGTGTACAATTTATTGGGATCTGATTTCGATATTGAGATTTGTGTGTTTTTATATCGCTTAATTTTGTCGATGAATCGATTAAACGCATCCCATAACATGACATATACTTTTGACATATATTCGTCACGATGTATTACGTTGATGTTATTTAGTAGTCCTATCAGTATTATGTGTGACTCACTGTGGACCGGTCACAGACGGTTTTGATCATTATTTATTGTGTCGTTTAAAGACCTCATACCGTATCTTCTTTTGATGTCGAGTTGTACAGTATCGAGGTGAGGGTTTTACAATAGTCACTTGTGAACACAGACCACTGTAGTGCAATTTAGACATTACGTTATGGTGTTAAATTACAGCAGATTTATTTTAACGAATGACTTGTTAGACAGTTTACAGTTCTTTTGTGACGATTAGGGAAAATCTTAAGTAAAATTGGCGTTTGTTACATTGTGTCATAGAGTGCACTCCCAATTATGAAACTATTTTTAGTTACGCTTTGTGAGTGGTTAGATATCTGTAAGTGCTACAAGTAATGATGAATTACTGTAAATCTATAGCATTTAAAAAAAGCACAATTCATTAAAATGTTTGTGAGAATTTAAGTAATGTACCTTGAACGTAAAACATGATTATAAGGCTGTTTTTCGAATGTTATTTTAATGAGTTTTGTAAAAAATGTATAGCTATTAGAAAATGATTCTTACTTTAGAGACCCATTTCCACACCCTTCATTTTCATCTGTATCTACAGTTTTGTACAAATCCCTGACCTCTCTCGTATGATGTAGTGTAAATTTTTATAGTATCGTTTATTTAACTGTTGTGTTTTTTAAACATTTAGTCATTGCTTTTTAGATGATGGGAAAATTAACGTGTTTGTGGATACGAAAACTATTGAAAAAGCGCAAATTTAAAAGGTTTTACCAGCTGTAATATAATTTTATTACCGCTTTCTTTTCATAAACTTAATAAACTATAGAGCTATTTTATTAAATTTTATAAAAGTGTTTATTTTTATATTTACAGAGCTATAAATTATTAATATAATTAATTTTCTTAAATTTTAAATATAAAATTAGTATTTATATTAGGGGATGTGTGAGCAATTTCATTTTTCAGAGTTTTTATTATTTACGAATGTTTGAGGGAATATATTTTAAAATAACTTAACAAGTATCACTTATACATGTAATCTTAAAGGAAAAGTGTAATTTAGTTTTATCTTGAAAATACTATTATAAGTGTATAATTTTTTACCATTTGTTCAGTAACTAACCCTTTTTGCTTATTGTAGAAAAGTCTCTTTTAGTATATTTATAAATTATTTAGTTTATTTTAGATGATATTCCTTGAACTTTGTGAATTTATTGTATATTCAAATTAAACAGGTTCAATGGTTAGAGATAAGGTGGAATTGCCCATACAACTGGTAGTTGTTTTTGTTCTTTTTAGGCTGACCATATTTAACCGAAATAACAATGAAGAATTTACCAAAATAACTCAAGATTATTTATAATTTGTTGATTTTTGTTATATTGTTATTGTATTATTGTTTCATTAGTTATGTTTGTGAAATGTTTTAACAGATAGAAATTCTAGTCATTCAGCACCGAAGTGCAAGTAATGTGAAATAAGATGGCTGATGCGTTTTAGAATTGTTTTATGCATAAATTTTACAGGAATTTGTTTCTGATAGTGTGGTTCATTCAGTGGAGGTTGTCACAATTATTCAGTTTTCATACAACGGTAACATTTCACCGACATAATGATACATCACAAGTGTGCACAAACGTGAGTTGCCTAGTGTAGAGCTTCTGCTTGTCTGTGACAGGAGATCCACATGTATCATCGCAGTATAACGCTATAATTGTCATCAGTATTTGAGGCCATGTAACAGGAGATCATTATTTGTCATCGCTGTATGAAGTCATTTGTTATGGATGTATATTTATATACATAATTGTTTTATTTTGTTGCCAGCAACAGTATTTGTTTTTGTTTTTTTTTTGCTGTAACGCAGAAATACGCTTCAGTCTCGGCTGCCATCATCAGATTGAAAGCTGTCGCATTTTCACGTAAACTGTCACAAATGCACAAGCTTGCTTAGCGGAGAAAAGAGGTATATTTTAGACCTGATTTAAAAATATGTTGCATAATTATTACCCTATGTGTTCGTGATAGGTTGATCATTGTAATAAAGGTCGGATTACTTCAAACTTTCAAAGTTATTTAATTTTTTATGGTTTGAAGAATGTAAAATATTCTTCTTAAATTAATAGTAACTGTTCAAGAGTTTACATATAAAACTTTTCTCAATTTAGAATAAGGAAAAATTGTTAAAACGTCCTAGTTGCAATGATCAAACTTTCCGAATGTTATGTCAAAATTTTTAAAGAGAGAGAGATCGAGAGTTTGCATTGTAAGATAGTTTAAACTATTGTTTTCTCTAAATATTTTCAATCGAACCGGTATAAATATATATATGTTTTTAATGTATATTTTAATTATTTGTATAGAATCTTGTGTATACTAGTCCCGCATAGTCGCACCGTTACAAACAAATTGTAAATTAACTAGTTAATATATTGTATCGGTTTTACAATACCATTGTCAAGCTGGGTATACTTTCTCACTTCTGGATTCTTACAGTTCCGTACATTGTTTGTGTACGGTTATTGTTTCTTTGTGTTCATTTAATTCATGTGTATACGTACACGTGATAGTTAAAAGTATTTTTCTTATTATTATTTTTTAGCATCACTAGTTACCTTAATGTAAGTTACCCTAAATCAAAGTTACTGTAAAGAAAGATACATTCTACTGCTATGAACTTATCAAAATTAACTGTTAAATAAATTATTCTAAAATCAGTGAAATGTTGTTCATTGTTTTCCTTATCCGTGTTACTAGAGTATTAAAATTTCTACTACTAAGAAATTATATCAAATCTGATGTCACTAACCACCTTACCTCTCACTGGCTCTGTATTCAACCACTGCAGTGTTGGCACAAAAATTCTTATTCTCATTTCTTTATTTATTTGATGTAAATTAGTGTTTTAGGGTGTAAAATATCCATTTTTAAAGTTGTTTTATAAACATGCCTAGTAATGTGAACAGTAGTTCTTCAAATCCTCATGTGCACTCCTAGGAAGACATTTGTGTTACATATTTATTCATACAAGCATACATCATTTTGTTTATATTTTCTATAAGCACGTAAAAAATATACAAGTGTGTTCACTGGTCAAGTAATTGAATAATACCCCTGTCGTACTCAGGGAATTTCCAAATCAATAATGAGTTAAACATAAGATTAACATGGGAAAGAGTGTGCAGGTTAGCACACTTATTGGTTCCTTATAGCAATAAGAAACACTGAAAGTAGGAATTTTTACCATAAACAATTTTAGTGAATTTTCCATAGAGAAGAAGCTATTAAGCCACATTTACATGAGGCCAGTAGGCGAGCAGGTAACCTGAGGCAAGTTACTGTACCTGAGACTTTCCGATGATCCTGTCCACACACGACTTGGGTTGTGAGCGAGCCAATGTTTGATGTGGAATATGACAGAAAGTGCATTTTCTGTGTTATTTTATGATGACATACAAGAGTACTTACTTAAGTGGCGCTCACTTCAGTAAATGGCTCGTATTGCTTTTATTTTAGATTTAGCTTCAGTCATTCCAAGCCCTTCAATTTTCAAGGCGGAAACTATTTCACCGAGTGCTGTTTCGCGTACATTCTTGTTTTTGTACAGTTTAGAAAGCTGGTCCCATAAGCAAGGCCAGTCCATATAAAGTTCCAAAACTTAATTCTCATCTCTTCGGACCAACGTAGATTCATTTAATCAGTACACTACAACATAATATAAAATGTAAAATAATTTAAAAAATGAACAAACATCCTACAGCTCTGTTACTGTTCGTCACAATATTAGCTCACTTGCTCTGCTCGACAGACTAAGTTGTCCACACGGTGTCAGTGCGAGGCATGCTGTGTAGCAGGTCCGATTTTGAGTGGTGGGGGGGGGGTGGCAGGTTGTCTACTCCTCATGGCAAGATTTTTTTAATTTGATCTTTTACAATAATTAGATTCAGCTGAAAAAGCTACACAATTTAGTATTTTAATGTTTTGCTCTATCTCCAATGGTTACCAAGATGTTAAAAAAATAAACACAGTACTTTGTATTTTGAGGCTCCAATAATAGTATAGAGGATAGGAAAAAACGTATTTCACTTATTAACCTATATTTTTGGATGAAGCTTGTATTTTGCTTCATGTGGTTCAGATCCAACCATTTATGCTTAAAAATTGTAGTAGGTATGTTTATCATCGCAGCTAACCTGCATACTCTTTCCCATGTTAATCTTATGGAGAATAGGCAAACTCTGTTATATATCACGATAACAGGGATATTGATTTTTACCATAAACCAAGTTTTATCAACATGTGTCCATAAATAAAGAAGTTTGCCTATATCGGCTACTAAATTTTTGTCCTAAAATATAGGTTAGTAAACGAAATATTAATTTTTCCTTATACTTCATAAGATTAGCAAGATTGAAGAGAGAGCAAAACTGAAAAATACAAAATTCTGTAGTATTTAAACCAATTGTAATGGAAAATGAGAAATAATTTTTTTTAATTATATATAGAAAATATGAGTTTGTAAGAGGAATGCAAAAAAACCAAATCCCAAAAAATTTTTTAGGTACAAAACCCCTCCAAACTACCCGTTCCGAAGGAGCGATATAACTGGATTACGATCCCGTCCTAGTAAATGTAAGAATATACATTTGGTCTCGAGAGGACCATTTTTACAACTTATCGTGCTAACAGAAACATACACACACACACATATATATGTAGCGACTTTTTTAGTCTAGGCACCTCAAATTAAAAAGTATCATGGTTCTGGGCTTACGTCTTGCTGTGAGACTAAAAGTAATAGCTTCTATCCTATGGGAAATTCGCTAAAAAGAGATGAAATTTAAATTAACAAATTTTAGTGGTAAAAAGTCAAGGAAACAGTATATAAATTAAGAAATTGTCCTTTCTATATCCTACTACAATCCCATCGGGGCTGGAGATGCCCGGCACTAATGTTCACAACCCCTGACACTTGGACAATTGACCAAGTGTACAGGTGTAAGAGAACATTTTTTAATCCTTGACTAACTTCATTAAATGGGTTTACACATATAATTTATTATAAATTAAATTTTTACTGGCTCAGTTGGATGGAATCTGCTAGAAAAACAATCAATTTAATACTTTGAACCTTCACTCTATGTCAAGCAGTTACTAAGACAGAGATTGGTACATAGTAGGGTCTACCTTTTTAGAGTTCCAATGTTAAATTGTATGGGGAAAAGCTTAAGATGGATATCTCCCTTATTATTTCAAATGGAATAATGTGATTATACAGCTTCATATGGTAGTGAGTGATCTAATAATTTGTTCTTTGTGGCAGCAAATCTACTTACCCATTCCCCCATGTTATTCTTACAGAGAATAGGCAAATTTAAAATACAGGTATCTTCATCTTCCCTATTATTTTTCCTTTTAATATGGGGACAGAGTTTTTTTTCGTCAAAATTTTTGAATTTGAGTTAAGAATGGATATATTCAAGAAAATGGGTTTTGAGGTCCGTCTGTGTGTGTGTCTGGATGTATATTCACTATATCTCCAGATGTTTTTTTCATTTTTTAAATTTTTTATTTTTAGGGTGGTTCACCCCTAAAAGATCATGAAAAATCAAAATTTCTCAAAAAATGGCTCAAAAGATTTTGAGTTTATAGAGCACAGAGTACTAAATAATATGACACCACCCGTATGTCTGTAAAAATTACAGTTTAAATTAAAAGTTATGGGCTTTTAAGTGTCGAAAAAATAAATATTTCAGTTTTCAGTGAAAACAATAGTTAAATAATTATAACTTGACTATCAAAATTGAAACTAGCTTAAAAAAATAAATGAATAAATTAGTATTTTGAATTATTTTTCTGAGACTAACGGCGCAAGAAAAAGTTAATTTTACTGTACATGATAAACACAGTACGTTGTCTGTGAGTGCCCAATGTTAGTCTTATGGAGAATATAAAAAAATCAATCTCTTCCTTTTTTTCCATGAAACTTGGTATGAAGCATAAATTAAAATCACCCAACAAAACCCACTCAAAAACTTGGTATTACTGAGGAGGGGTTCCCCCCATAAAATTCTGACAATTAATTTAACTGCATGTGTTTCTGTTATTTTCAGAAATTGGATGATTATTTTTGAAACAACAAATTGTTAAATGATATTTAGATAAACTTTAAAGAATATTATTGTTCAATTACAGATTGTCGTTTTTAAATTTACTTAACGGAGAAAGTAAGTGTCAGTACATTGATACCGTTTATTAGTAAACTTTGTACTACAGATGTGGGTAAGGTAATTGAATGGAAATTTCCCACAAAACCCGAAGTGTGGGTATTAATAAAAAGTATAGTAGTGTTCTGCATAATTAACATGGGAAAAGAGTATTCAGGTTATCTGCGATGATGAACATAAACTATGATTTAAAAGTATAAATAGTAGGATCTGAACCACATGAAGCTAAATACCAGGTTTCATCCAAAAATATAGATTAGTAAGTGAAATATTAATTTTTTCTTATCCTCGATATGATTAACATTGGAGACTCAAAATATATCGTACTGTATTATATAAATCTCGGTAACTTTTAACTTGGTAAGAGCAAAACTTTTAAGAACGAAATTATGTAGTTTTACGAGCTGATTCTAATCAGCTCATAAGGTTCTTAACAGGTAAAAGATAAAATTTAAACTGTTTAAATTACATGTGAAGAATGAAAAATCCCAATTTCGGGGTCCAAAACCCCCTCATAATACCCCTTCCTATTAACCGATACGTCTGGATTACGAACTCGTCCGAGGAAATGTAGGAATACATGTCTCAACCAAGTTTGGTGTTGATCATTTTTACAAGAGTTATCATGGTCACGGACACATACATATATATAACATTTACAAGGGAGCTCAAGTTCTTTTAATTTAATAACAACTATATTAGCAGCCCTTACTTGTGAACTATATAATCAAATATATATATATATATAAATTTTAGCGACTACTGTTTATCGCCTCTGGGCACCACAAAAAAAGTAACATGGTCCCAGGCTTAAGTCTTGTCATGAGACCTACGGTAGTAACTTCTTCCCTATGAAAAATTCGCTAAAAATAAAATGTTACACCTTATAATTACAAACTCATGGTCTGACTGAAAATCAAAGAAAATACTTCTACCTCACACCTTTTGCAGTCTACCTTAGAATCTTGCAATGCGAACAACCTGTGGCTTATTAATCTTATACTTGAGACACCAAGCCAAACTACGTAGGTATTTCAAGAAGTATAGAGTGAGGGTGAATGTGTGAAATGTAATTAATTTTTACAAAATTAGCTCTTGCACATTCAGATCAGCTCATTCATTTGCCAGGATCATTTTCCTCTAGCATGAACTCTATTGCAACAAAATTAAAACTATTAAGAAAAATACATTAAATGATATAGGGTATTTCAAAAGAGATCTTATTTTCTTTATTCATTACTAGCGTTAACCGGCAAACTTCGTACCGCCTCACACTAATGTATACAATTTTATAGAACCTTTCAAATCATTTCATCACAGTTTATAATTTTGTAAACACTAAATTTATAAAACCTGACACTGCACCATTTTCTGCCCTCTGGGTCGGAGCCCTTTGGTATATTCATTTAAATTCTATTCCAGTGGCCTGAATCAACTTATAACATTACTGTCACCTTTGAATACGGCATTTCATTTCAAGTGTATGTAGTTATCAGCCCGAAGTTTCTTCTGATTATTTCTTATGAAGTTTAATCTCTCGGTTTCAATTTTGACATACATGTCAACCATGTATTGGTTTAATAAGCCACGGAAATGAAGCAAATAATTTACATCCTCTTTAAAGACCATTAAGCAAAAACAGTAGAACATTGCTGCAGAAATTGTTTTCGAAAAAGGGAACTTTGTAATTGGGTGTTTAAGGGATGGAAATGGAGTAACCATCCTCACCATAGCAAAATATCAGAGGATACTGCAAATCATCATACGATCTGTGAGTTTCACTAATAATACACTGCAGTCTATCCGATCTACTCTTTATTATAATGTCTCTTTTTTCAAACTCTTGGCCTACAATAACTGCACCAACTTCTCCTGTTTCTGGTTCATTATACCTGCCTCTATGGGCATTGACAGGCTTTTTATCTGCATTAATGACCTTTTCGAATTGTCTACTTGGTTCTGTCTCACTTTCAATGGCACATTTAAAATTCATAATAGAGTTGTTACAATTGTGAAGCATATTCTGCAATTGTTGGACCAATGCTGGTTTGACTCCTGATACATTCTTACAGCGTGCCGTTGTTTCCTTGCTGTCATCACCGATAAAATACAGTTGTAAAAAACTGATGGTTGTCATTACGTTGGATGAAGGAAATAAGCTACCAATTAAATGGTATATTTGGCCTTGTACTTTAAATGTTGGCATAAAGCCACTTTCAACAATTTTCTTAGCTCCAAAAGATGTCATTTGGAAAGCACTGTTGTATTTTCTGGAGTTGTTACGGAAATGCTCACTTTCGGGATGGTCACCAATAATGAAGCTATGAAGTGGTTCAGGTCGCCTTTCAAGATGGCTTACGCAAACACACTACTGCTGCAACACAACCCCTTTGACTCATGTTTCCATTTTAATGCCTTACAATAAATGCATACATTATTCTGGACTCCAATTGCAATGGTTTTATATGATTCATAACAGATGTCATGATCATATTTGAGTCCGGAGTTGGTGTTTACAGTTCACAGTTTGTTTTTACGATGCTGGCGTTTTTTGTTATTTCTGTCATATTTTGAAACAGCAACCATGTTTACTTCTGGATTTGTGTGTGTGTATCTTTTAACAGCCACTCAATTTACCTCAGGGTTTTCTTGCATGTACTTCTTAACTGCAGCTCGGTTGACTTCTGAATGTGTCTTTTTGTACTTAGCTGCAGACTCACGTAGTTGTTTTAAACATGGCAAATTAGAGAATCGCCCTCTCCGCTTGGTTCTTTTCTCGTTTACATCTTCATTGTCTTCCTAATGTTGTTTCATAGGGAGATTCTTCAGGTTGTGAAGAAAGTTTTCATTTTAATCCCTCAGGTGTTAGTTGCACTGTTTGTTTGGTGCCGTGTTGATCAAAGTGTTACATCTCACTTCCATTACTTGGTGATCTTCCAGTCATTTTGGCAGGTGTTGCCTCGAGAACGTCAAAGTGCCCACTACTAAGACTTCCACTAAACAGTATATGGTAATGTGGTACTCTGAAGCTGAACCTTCTCTTCCAAAGCTCTGGAGTAAAATACCATTGTGGTGCACTATGAATACGCAGTGGTAAATGTCAGAAGCTGCAATTAACTCGCATGCTGAACAATATGTGGTTGGTTTTAGAATCTCAATCCGATAGTGTTCAGGTGAGGTATAACTTTCTCCTTTTGAATCATGATTTAAAATTTTAAATTTATGCCAATTAGCCGAAACGTAGGTTACAATTTTTTCCTGACTTCATTTGTAAACAGATTATTTCAATGAAGTAGATAGCATATTGCGTGAAAAAGACATTACCCATCCAGGGGCATTCGAACAACACTAAAAAGTATTATGTGCAAAATAATGTATAAAAAATAAGAGAACACTACGAAAATCACTAAAATGATTAAAGATCAAAGATCACAATTTAAACTGTCACCGTATCACAGTAAATAAAAAAAACATAAACAAACCAATAAAACCAGCTGTATGTTGAAGTTTGACAGTAATAAATAAAATAGATTATCTTCATACAAATTTCTTTATATGAATGCCTTTTTATACCTGGTCCATTATAACGTGATTTTTTTAATAGCTCAAAGTACAATCTAACTTGACTTTTTTCAAATCACAGACTTGAAAATTACATAGTTAAATTATTATTATTACTATGTTTTATTAAATAAATTAATATTATATTCATATAGTATTTAGATGTCTTTGGGTTAGTGTTTTCTGTATGTTTTGCTTGCTTCTTTGGCTTGACTCAATGGTAAAGTTCAAACACTTGCTTTTTAATTTGGAAGAAGTATGTAGGTTAAAATAAGAGAATTCTTCTATAAGACCAAAACAAAGTCGTTAAAATTTTTATAAATATTAAGAATATATATAGTGATAAAAGTGTTTCACATAACATCACATACCCAAATTAAAGAGATGAATACACTCACGAGTTCAAAAACAAACGTCAAAATAATTTTGTTTTTACATTTTTTTTGCGTTTTCACAAGTAGTTTCTAAAATTTCTAATTTTATAAAATTTTCACCATTATTTATAAAAAATACAAATAAGTTCCTTAAATTTTTCTCTATCATAACGTCCGAATATAAAAAAATCTAAACACAGTACGTTGTATTTTTTATATTGTTATCATATGGAGATTAAAAAAAATTAATCATATTATCTAATATTTTTGGTTGAAACTATATTTAGCTTCAGGTTGAGATCCATACATTTGTGCAAAAAAAATCATAATAGTTTCAGGCTATAACGTGATTTTTTTAATAGCTCAAAGTACAATCTAACTTGACTTTTTTCAAATCACAGACTTGAAAATTACATAGTTAAATTATTATTATTACTATGTTTTATTAAATAAATTAATATTATATTCATATAGTATTTAGATGTCTTTTGGTTAGTGTTTTCTGTATGTTTTGCTTGCTTCTTTGGCTTGACTCAATGGTAAAGTTCAAACACTTGCTTTTTAATTTGGTAAAGATGTGTAGGGTAGATATTTATGGGAAAATCGTCACAAAAACTATAGACTTGCCTATTTTCAATCTTAAGAATATATACAGGTATAACCAAAGTTTCACCTCTCTAGCTAGTCGGGATGTGGGAGAATTATTAGCGATGAATGAGTGAGACGCACACACACACACAAAATCAAATATTCTACAATAATACAAAATAAGGAATCAACCTTTTAGACATTTCAGATAGCAAAAGGAAAATATAAAATATATACAACAGCTGATTACTATTATAATAAACGTAATTTGTATAAACATTGTCATTATTTATAAATTGGCCAACAAATATACATTTTATTTTTAATCATAAACATAATCACAAAAACTCGTTCTGAGAAATATTATATTTATAGAGTAATTAGATACCATTGAGTGCTAACTATTTTATGCTTGCTTCTTTGGCTTGCTCAATGGTTCAAATAAAAACAGCTCCTGTTTATATTTTAAAAGGTAAGATGTTGGAATCCAAAACAAAATTATTTCCCCATAAGATTAACATGGGAACTTTGAAGGAGTATAGGGTAGAGATTTATGAGAAAATCGTCACAAAAACTATCAGACTTTCCTATTTTAGGCCTAAAGAACCAGTATACCAAATTTCAGCCTCCTAGGTAATCGGGAAGTGGGAGAATTAGTGATGAGTGAGGGCTTTGAATTTTATACGAGTATATTAAGATTCTTATTAGAGTCATAACCTACAGGTTATTTACGATGCACAATTCAAGAGTGTGTACGTTTTAATATTTCCCAGACAATATTTCAACATTTGGCTTCAACCAACCGTTCCCCAAATCAAACCAAATTCCCTGACATTCCAGATCCATGACAACTCTGCATTGATCCGCATTTGGGCTGCTTAAAAATATTATTTACAATTAATTATTAACATTGGCCAAGCACAATAATAACATTATGCCAGGTATAATGTTATTATGGTATTTGGCATAAACCTGGTTTAGGATTGAGGGTTGAACAATGCGGAATGGTGGCCATTTGGGAAATTCGGGCCATGCCAGATAGCTATTGCAAGATGTCTATAATTATTTTATAGTTGTATTGAATGTGAAAGAAAAAATTGTCTCACTAGTTTATAATTTGAGCTCATATTTTAAGCGTTTCAGAAATTGCCACTAGTTATTTCTTTTAATTCTATGATTAGTAGCAGTGATGAACCATGACATTTTTATGTAGATTATCCTGAAAAGTTCATTAAATTTACAACAGGATATACATTTAAACATCATAATTGGTACAGCACAATAAATAAAATTTCTTAATAACCATCTAAAAATATATAGATTTTAGTGTACTGTTATTACAGTACACCAGTCTACACAGTCAGTGTGTTGTTGTTTGTGGTTAACTTAAATATTTTTAAGTCTAAATGTCTAACAGAGGACAGTGTCAACTGAACAAACTTCAGTGTTAAATAGAAAACAAGCAAAAAGATATCTTATCTGCTGAGTCATCAAAAGATGATTTACAAAGTTCCATAAATTGCATGTTTTTTAAGTAAAAAGCAGGGTGGAGTATTCACAGTTGTCATGATTCGCGGCATACACAGCAGAAATGCATCCTTAGGCTACCATAAAAACCCCTGGCAAATCAACATTTAACAACTAAATGTCTATATTCAATGAACCATCTTGTAGGGCCTTTTTAGATGCATTTTTTTAATTTAAAATTTTACCTTGTACTCTTAGAATCAGCTAAAAAAGCTACACTACATCTTTAAGTTTGGATCTTAACCTATGACCCAGATATTAAAAAGTCAAAGCACAGTACATAGTATTTTTGGGGTTTTAAATATTGTTCTTATGGAGGATAGGGGAAAATTAATATTTCACTTATTAACACATTCACTGCTGAAAAAATATTAAAACACTTACAGCAAAGCTGCAAAACTTTTTTAGTGAAATTATTTCCATACGAAGTGACGCCATTGTTTAGCAGTCTAAATCAGCCTCTCAGCACCTGGGGACATCCTAGCGTGGTCGTCACGCTGACCAGCAATAAGTTTAGTCCTCCTCTGGCAGGAGCTGGAATAACACTGACAGTTTTGGTTGCTATGCGATGAGAGACCGAAATTGACTGCGCAGCGTCCGGGGGCAGGCTCGGTGAGGGCGCTGACGACCGTGCCGCAGTGAATGTGAACCTATATTTGGACGAATCTCTGTATTTTTAGCTTCATATGGTTGAAATCCATCCGTTTGTGCTTAAAAATCATAGTTTATACGTTAATCATATCAGCTAACCTACATACTCTTTCCCCTTATTATCACATAGATAATAGGCAAACGCTCTTATTTATCGACAGATATTGATCAAACATGTTATATATCATTAGTGTTATATTATTGATTTGGAAATTCGCTTATCAGCTCGCAGGTCTGCTGTAATAGGGGTATTTTAAATCTCAATTCAACTTTATGACGGTCCAAGGTTTGTATTAATGACACAAGATATATAAATAAAAAACAATTTAATGTTTATTCATTTTCCTCGCTGCGGAGACGTGCGCTGGCATTTGTAACTCGGATGGAGAGCTGCTGCGCACGCTCAATGATGGACTTTCGCTTCTTAGATGACACAGCATGTGCAATTTCCGCACAGTACTTACGATTTTGCATCATCAGGACTTCTAGCTCCTGAAACAGAAGTAGCAATTTTACCACGTTGTAGCGCTCTTTTGCATACATCTATAATATATCTGCATAGTGTTTGTATATTTCCATTGTTGGTTACCTTACATTTTTTTGCGGCAAGTACAATACTATAATAACAATTATAACAAACACATAATTTCTCCACCAGATCGCTGTGCTTTCAAAAACACTGAAAAATTGGGTATTTTTACCAATCTGATTATAGATTGTACATATATATACTTCCTGAGTATATATTCTAGTTTAAATTTTTCATTATTAAGTTAATGAAAATGTCCCGGTTTATTATTCAGAGGAGTAGCATGTAAAAAAATTGCTATACCCCCAAAAAACTACCAGTATTCTTGTAGCAGAGTCCTTTGAGTATACAACAAACATGTGGATACCCTTAGATCAATCTGCATGGCTTTTTAGTTCCTTGTTCCATTCTTCATTATTAAATACTAGCTGACCCGGCGAACTTCGTAATGCCTCACAGTAAACACATGTTAACTTTAAGATTGGCCATGTTCTGAAGTCGAAAAGCAATACGGCTTCATTGTGAAAGGTTATATATTCTGGGTCGCGTCATAGTGAATAACAATACTGAAACGATGAGACATATTAAAAACATTCCCATAAAACAAATAAATATGAGTGGATTAATTCACAATTTTCAAATCCAATCCAAACCCAAACGAAACCCAACTGTAATACGGCTTTTATAGGAAAGATATACAACAGCTGATTATTATAATAAACGTAATAATATAAACATTGTAATTGTCATATAAACACGTGACTTTAATCAGACAGAAAATAAAAATATAAATACATAATCCCCCAAAACCGTTAACTATTAACGTGGTGAATAAAGCTGTTCATTTTTTACAGTACACATTTACTTCATAGTTTAACATTAATGAATGATTCAGATGGCATTGGATAGTAAAGCATAAGGTATTGCTAACGGAAAGTAAACCAATCAGCTGTAGCTAAGAAATCAAATGTTTTCATTGTAGACAATTTGTAAACAAACTTACTCTCCATAAGGTTAACATTAGAAATTTAAAACGCCATAAAATGGAAACTCATGGGGGTTTCGAAAATATTTTTTCACTAAAACCTTCCCGGACACATATAGAGCAACTTCCTAAAATTTCATGACGATCGGATGAGTAGTTTGGCAACGCATAAAGGACATACATACAGACATACATTCAATTTTATATATAAAGATATAGCCAAGATTGATTTTGACTAACCTTAACATTGTGAACCAAAACCTTGCGGAAACCAGTAGGAAGCATATGTTTTGTCTTTTTGTTGCTTCCATAACCAATAGAGGGCATCAAATACTGGCCCTTGAATCTCCTTCTCACCCTGTTGTCAATACCCTTGGGCTTCCTCCAGCTCCTCTGAAAGATACATACAAAAATACAAATATACAAACTGGCAATATAGGCTAATAAATAATATTAGTATTATAGTAGAATGAGCTGACATAATAAAAGTATATTTTTAAGTTAATATATATTTAAGTAAATTTAAAATAATCGCTATATTTAATGAAACTATTTTTTAAGTATTCTCCATAAGTAATATCACTTGGGAAAACACACAGCAACATTTGACGTAGGCCTAGGAATGTTCCGATATTATCGATATCAATAAATATCGATATTTTCATTTCGATATTGCCGATATTGGGAATTCAATACTATCGTGATATCGAAATATTTTGGCAAATATCAAAATTGGATATTGTATTTTGTGTGTTTGTTATTTTTATTAAAACCAAGGTTACTAGAAATATACAGAGAAGTATATCACGTAAACTAACCAGTGATGTCACTGTTACCAAAATGTTTTTCAAATGACATGATGATTGATCCTAACTTAATTGGTAAATTTTTTTTACAATTTAGTTATATTTTTAAACAAAACAACAGGAACCCCTTTATATTTCATAGCCTCGCCGGAAATAAACATAGAGTACACGTTCAATCCTCTCGATTTCTGACATGAGAAGCGTGAACGCCGCTGATGACTCATTTCAAGGTAGTCCAGACCATCCAGCGTTCGAACCATCCAAGTCCAGACTTGTATTAACAACTAGGTTTTTTATGACAGCTAAATACATAAATTATAGAAAAATATTATTTTAGTATTTAACCATATTTTAGATGTAGGCCCTGAATTAAATTTTAAAATAAACTTTCTTCAGTTATTTATGTAAATAAACAATTGTGTCACTGGTCATAAATTACCATAATGATATACATTATTTTATACAATATATGTATAAATTAAGTTTTAGTTTGTAGTAACAATATTGATGGAATAAATTAACATAATTAAAAAGCATTTTGTCACAATATTGTGAGTGATTGTAAACTTTATAAATTGCTCATATCATTCAATATCAATATTTTGTTGTAATAATATTGATGATAACTAAGTTATTATTATTGTTATTTATTATGAATCGGAAGCTGCACAATATCGGAACATCTCTACGTAAGCCTACTCATTTACCACAAACAACAAATTTAACTTTTTTCTGAAACCATTAGTCGTATACTAATGGTTCAAACTTCAAAGCGCTTAATACGGTTAGGTTTTCCAGCTGGTTTTAAAGGTGGGTTAAACTGTCTTTTTATAAGGGTTTTTACTGTGGATGCCATATACTGAATATACATGCCAGATTTTGGTCTAAATCAGACCAACAGTGTGGCTGTGGCCCTGAATACACGCAATACACACAAATTTTACAAGTCTAACTTTTTGGGTTCAGGTACGCAAAACAGGCAAACTAAAATAGATATACCCAATGAAAATTCAGAAACTTATGACGATAACAATAGGGTATACTTTCTGTATATAACATCAAGCACATGGGAAAAAGTAAAAATATTTTTAATTCAATAGAAACAATCACTGAAATTATATAAAGGCTAGGTTTAAATGAGAATTATAAGGGATGGGTCTTAATGGTTTGTTCCATTTTTAAGAAAGGAACTCATATCAACAGTGGGGGTTTTAAAGAGAATCTTTGGTTCAGAGAAGTAGAAAATATTTTCATTTTGCAGAAAAGTTTCCAATTAGAAATGTTTGGAAAAGAAAATTTTATTTCTCACTAAATAATAAAAAAATTTGTTATTTAGGCATGACACCCAAAGTAATTTTAAGTACCGGTAAATAAAAAAGAATCTAAATCCATCAGTAAAATGTAACAGTAATTTTAGAGTTATGTTTGCTGATATATTAAATTCTTTTAATATCTGTAATTTGGAATATTTCAACTTATTTTCAAAGCTTAAGTAAAACAACTCACCCTCAGCTTGATGTATCGGTCACTTTGATGCCGAATAAACCTCTTGGTTCTCTTTTTTACGATTTTAGGCCGATATACTGGTCGTATAGCCATCTTGAATATCTGAAACAGATATGAATAAGACGAATAAGCTTAGGAAAAAAATATGTTTGGCAACTAAAACTAGTCCATAAAATCATTGTACCTACTGGTTTTAACATTTATTCACCCATGTCTTAAAAATCTCCACAAGATATGACCTATTATTTTTTTCTATAGAAAGTTACTTAAAATTAGTATGTTGACCTACTTGTAAGTTATGCCAACAGTGATTTCTTTATCATTAAGTTAATTATTATTCATTCACACTAACAAAAATATGGACAAAATGAATCTAGGGTATTGAATGAAAAATGAATAACAACAACCTTGCAGCAGTTAGATGTAATTAAGTGTGCTAGTACATTCAACCTCAAAACTAACCCTTACCGGGCAGCTAGCGCCTTTAAAGAAGCAGAGTAGGGTTATGACTAACACATTTAGATGCAATCGATAATTTTGCCACATTTACTGCACTGTAGTTCACAAAACAACCGCTAGGGTGCATGGTGATGTTGCTTTTGCGTCCATGCTCTCACAAAACCAATTGGCAGCTTTCTTGGAATATATAATCACTGAAATCAGTGCTAGGCGACTTTGGCCAGTATTCGTTTGCTCCCATACAGCTGCTTACGCTTATATACGCAAGTTATTACAGCCAGCTGCTATCATTTTTGCCAACCTTGTTTTTTGATATTTGTCGATATGTCGATTTTCTTTGTTTTTGTGTTTTAGAAGTAATAGTGTATATTGTGTGAATGTTCTTAATGTGTAGAATTTATTAACAAAATATTATTAACTGAAATAGCTCATCCAGAAAAAAATCCTTTTTTAGTGCTTAAAAATTGTCATAAAATCTTCAATAAGTTAAATAAAAAATCAGCAAATTTCTGTTTTCTACTTTATTCAAGCTAGCCTATCAAAATGAAAAATAAATAGTGGGAATTTATTTTGATTTTTTACACTAAATGATCGGGGACTGTGATTTTCAGTAGAGATTTAAGGGTTAATCCTTCAAGGCGGTTTGAAATGAGTTTCACCACATCACGTCATCTGGCGCATTCTAGCGACGTCCTAGTGAACTTTTTCGAACTTAAGACTGTCTGGGTAATATTGCTAATGAGTTTCTCTACATTTTCCGACCAATTTCGATCAGCTGTGAGTGTGAGAAATATAGAGATATGCTGTTTACAAGGACAGTCTTTGTTCATTGCGTCAACTTATGGTGTGTTCTGTTTACCGTAGCAAACAGAACTGAGTAAATAATCTTCACAATGTAACTGAAGTCAAATTATATTCTAAGCTTTTACATGGATAATTAGATGGTTATTGTCTCTTTTTATTTGGAAATGCAAATTAGTGAAGTTTTAGAGAGACGCTTATGCATTTAAGTACCTATAACATTAGTGATCAGGTTTATTGTAACTGGAAAGTGGGTGGCTAGTTTTTATACTGTTATTTTTGATTGCCATAATTTTATATTGTCTCGATCTAGTAAAATAGATCATTGGTTAGACCTAGACGATGTAGGGTTAGTATCAAATGAGAGTGAGTAGACTTTGCTCACGCTCTGTAAAAAATATCATTGCAAGGTCCAGCGGCCTTAAAAAAACTACCGCCTTGAAGGGTTAACAAACTGGAAGAAATTGACCTTGAAAATAATTCTTATTAGACAGTTGTAGCATTCGGCAACCATTAGTAAAACTTATCAATCAATTAAGATAGGCCTAGTTTTCTGTTTAATAATGTACTACCGTATAGATAGCGAATAAATGGTCTATTCGGCTAATTAAAACCCGATGCAAACAGCCCAATTTTAGGTATGTTTGATAACTGAGATTTAAATTATAAAAATTATTGACATACCGTACGTAAGATACCTGTTTACTAAAATTTGAGGTTGGAAATTTAAATCTGATAAATAAGGTTAATTTTACAACAAATAATGCTATTACTGTTAAAATCTTTAAACATAATGAATTAGCTTTAGTTGTTCAAATTAAATTATTACTTATTACACACGATTTTTTATTAGAACACCGATATATTTCTAAAATATATTAGGAACTAAGTACCTACTTGTAGCAACGATGAGAATGAACCGGAAAGAAGAAACTAAATGTAGAAGGAAAAAACTCAATATCCATAGTCAGCCAGTGCTGCCAGTCTCTCTCTGAATCAAAGGCGACGTTATATTTATATAGCATCATCTTTAACGGCGTTTCCAATTTAAAATTTTATCCATTGAATAATATTTAATTTTTATGAGATATTATTTTTTATCATAGCTGCTATTTGTGTATACTAAAAGGATTATATAGAACATTTTAGGAAAGAGGCCAAAATCCCACTAATTATTGTAGGCACCCATTTTCGTCGTAACGTCGATCTTACGCTTAAGCGGCCTATAAATCATTAATCAGAAATTATTTATTGTTATAATGCTGAGTAGAGTGTGGGATGAGACAATAAATAATATCAGTTGTCGTGTCAGCAAAAAATTAGACTGTATACATTTATGGATGGACGGTACAAAAGTGAGAAACAGATGTGGGGGCTGATGTCCAAATCCGGTTCCGTGGAGGTGATGAGGAGGCGCAAGGGAATATCTGCACTCACTATGGGAAGTCACTGACCACAGGGGGGCGAAGGGCTACACCGGAGGGGGTCGTCGGAAAGGACGAAACACACTAATGATCAACGACGGCGACGACTCCGCGGCACTACTGGTAAACACACACACAGTACGGGACAAGAGGGTATGTTGACACAGTTCATGAGAAAGGAGGAGCAGGAAAAATACTTCTAATTTAGTAAAGTTACTTTAACAAAAATAACATGAGAGAGGTTGGCACTTGGACGGCGGTGGCGTCGTCCAGTAATCCAGCTACTTGGAGGTCACGAATTGTGGATAGTTGTAAGCGATGGTCGGTGGGTGTAGTGTTCTCTTGGGTGGATTAACGTCCGCACCACAGAATCATCCTCACAATTAGAATAATTCAGAGGCCATGGTTCAGATTTCACTTAAAATGTTGGTCCCTCAGTTGCCATCGGCTGTTGGGCTATTAATTAACAATCCTGTCAGCCTCAGTCAGTAACAAGACTAAAAGATCACACCACAATCATCTTACATTCAGCCCTTATTCATACTTGGCTTAAAATACCTACCTTGTGGTATTTCAATAATCTAATCTAATCTAGACTGTGGCTGTTAAAAGAGAGATTATAAGAGAATTTAGAGTTAACAACGGGTCATGGCCGAATCGCACATGGATCCTGGAGTGCATAATACTCGCTGTTAAAGTCAGATTGAGAGAGGGTTGAAGTGCCACCCACCACTCTGGTTGCTTGTGTATATAAATATTACATGTGTGTGTATGAGAATGGTAGTAAACAATATCTGGACTGATCCGAATCTCCGATTATTCTATTACTAATAACTTTATTGATACAAAAAGTCTTTGCTATAAAAATTATTTCTTTTAAATCTTTTAAATCATAATGATGGTTATGTAAAATTGTCACCCATTGTTAATAAACAATAATAAGATAAAAATTAAGTGTTTAAATACTAAAAATCCCGACTGTCTTGAATAAATGTGGGCTTTCAACACAAAATTTGAAGTCTTTACAAAACAGTTTGTGAACATGGTGGCACGACAAGCAAGAGTTGATCAATGGGCACAGACCTTAGACACAGCAGGTATTTCATAGTCCCACTGCTAGTGCATACATCCACCACACACACTGTTCACTTTGTTGCCTGGATGCACACCGGTGATTCGGCCGCAAGAGGTCACTGAAGAGGTGAGGGTGAGAATATGTTCTCTGATGGCATAGAGATGGTGTTTTGCACCTTTTATTGTGCTTTCCCAACCAATCTACATGGTCCAGAGAACCTATAAAACATTTACACCACATGGTGATTGGAGCAAGGGTCATAAATCCTTGCGTAGCTGCTGAGTACCTGAAGCTTTAGTACAGGCTTGAGTAGGGAGATCCAGATGATAAGAGAATGTATCCATAGTGAAGTCCGCTATAGTACACGGGGTGTGACGAATCCTGGAGGGAGACAGGAGACTAATGAACTCACATCCATGTCTACTATGCCTATCCATGCCTACTATAGCGAGATTTCAGGATCTTCCTGCTTTTTTCAAAAGGATAATCCAGCTCTTGACCGTTACGGCCATCCACCACTGAGTAAAAATTCGTTTATTAAAGAAGTATTTCTTGGGAGCATATTCTTTTATAGTTTAGTGTTGTTTCAGAGACTGAGCAGTAAAACTACTTTAAATCACTTTTTGGAAATGTCCAACCCAAAATAGACATCTCTCTCTGAACGTTATAACCTCTGAATGTTGGATGTTATATCTGATATTGATGAGGTTCAAGAGATGCTAATCGGATTTAGAGATAGTTCTACTCAATGGGATATCGTGATCGTTTTTCAGTTTTAAATCCGATAAACTCATTTAGTTTAATATTTTATCTCCAAAAAACATCTCGTTAAACTTATTGTTTCCTATCTTTTACCATTTCCATAAAAATTGAAAGGAAAATGTAAAAAATTTCAAAGTTTAATTATTTTACTCCAAATAAAACATTTTATCTTGTATAACAGGTTTTGATCTGAGTTCGTCATCAACATCTTTGACATTATGTAGAGATGAGCCCTGGTAGGTTTCACAGAAAATACTTTTTAAATAGAATTGTCAGTTATATAACTCCTCTTTTTCTACGGATACTGAAACATTTGGCTATGGTTTGTCAGTTAAGTTATTTAGATGTAAATTCATAGAATTAAACTACTATATACTGTATTTACATCTAAATGATTAAAGCAGCTGGCGACTCCCATCAGATCATGAGTTAGCCTATATGATTAATGCCACCATGGCCACCAGATCACATGGTGATCTGCCATCTGATGTGATGACCCTTTATGATGATATAACGGCCCTGTCTTTATTCACAGACAGGCAAACAAAAGGTTTATTTTCATTAATTTTTGCAGTAAATTTTGTGGTGAATTAAAACGATATTACCAATACCGTATATTATTAACAATATTATAGGCAGTTAAAGAAATATTTTTTAAAGAAAAAAACATGATGACAATAAGGTACTAAGACTAACAACATATGTCATAATATCAAATAGGTCACAATATATTATCCATCTCATTTACACGTGAAGTTGTTTTATGATGATTTATTGTCTTATTGCACTAATCCTGGTGCAATATCCTGGTCTGAGGGCATATCCAGAATGGTCCCCATGCTCGCCAAGGACTTGATAAGAACATCAGGATAGGATGCTCTGTCACCAGTTCATAGGATACAGTTCAGGTAGGCTCCTGAGTACCTGTTTAGTGTGACTGTAGTTAGAAGTAGCACTAGTAGCAGCCACCAAGATAGGCTAGTGAGAGATTTTGCCACATCAAATATGGGTTAAGAAACAAAAATATGTCATAGAAAATCTTTTATAATATCTTAATGCACAATCAAACAATGCACAAAAAGCTTACCATGTTGCCAATACCTATAATTAACACATTGAGTGTGCATGGCGGATATATCCGCCCCACAAGACTGTTGCCATCACCACAGGACGGGAAATATCGTCCTTGAACGATGTCAACAACCCTGCTTCAGGGTGAGCTCAGCCTTGAACTGCGAACGTTGATCTTATTGCCACATTTTATGAGTGTTCTTCCAAAATTTTTGGCGTGCTTTGTTTCCATGGTGGCTATTCCCTGCTTTGATGATGCTTTTGTGTTTTTGCCTTGTACCTATTGTTGCCTCTTTTGGCCGCAGTGGCGTAGGAATTGTCAACTTGCACGGTAAAGAACGAGACACGAAAATAAGTCCTGTGGTGATGATATTTTCATCACCAACCAATTTAGGTTGTCGTCTGTTTGGTGATGGTGGAATGGAACGCAAGGACAAATATGTAAGCGACGGGGTAAGGTTAACCCTAACGCTATTCTGTAAAAGAAATCTTCCAATTTCCACAACTTAATACCTGTTAATGAGGTAGGAGGGCAGCCATTTCCAGACCAATATTCCCACTCCCAGCGGAGAAAGTTTTTGAGTCAAAATGTCTGTTCTGACATAGTCAAAGGCCTTACTAAAGTCTGCGAAAATACCCATCGAAGTAGCCCCAGCCTGGACCGCATCACAACATTCATTCACAAAATTAATTAAAGCCAATTTGGTGTTTTTCGACTACCTGAAGCTATACTGTCTCCTACACAAGAGATTATTGGTCTCTAAGTGGGCCATAAGTTGGCAACAGACAGCATTTTCCAGAAATTTGGAAACAACTGGCAGCTGCGAAACTGGTCGATAATTATCACGCCCTCATCCCCACCCTTAAAAAGAGGCTTGACTTTTGCCACCTTGTAACCATCTGGGAAAAGTCCTTGGGTGAATAACATAAAGGGGCGGAACAGTGTTCCTATAGCACGTCAGCCATATGGCTTTTTGCGCACATACCCCCCTTGGGTGATTGATTCACTGATCAAATGCAGAAGAGGCAGTTACACCACTTCCTGGCAGTATTTGAAAACTGTCACTGGTACACCATCAATACCCAATTGACGTCTTAGGCTTAAATTTTAAAAAAAGTTTTTTTAGGTAATTTCTATTTATTTTAAAAATGTAATTAATGTAGAGCCCTTTTGTAATGTTTGATTTGGAAAATGATATTGTGGCATTTCAGCTTCAAAGATATTTGCTCTCAATTTTTGATGGCACATCAACAAAAAATCATTCATTTTGCTATTAACTATTTTGGGATTGCTAATTTCCTTATTATCTATTATGATATTTAAATTCTTTTGTTCCTCTTTTAAATTTCCTCTCCATTCATTGATTATCTTCCAAGATTCTTTAGCCTTGTTGTCTGAATTTAATATCCTTCCATTATAATTGTCAGCTTTGGCATTATCGATGCTTCTCCTATAAATCATAAGCGCTACTTTATAAATATCTTTATTTATTTCAGTCTTGTTATTTTTCAAATCTATTATTTTGTTGTCACGTCATCCTTTAGCCTGATTGTTTCTTCGTTTAGCCACTTAAGTTTTAGTCTGAACTAATTTTTATCTCTTTCCGAGGACATCGTAATAGTAATTACAAAATCCCATAAAATTTTATATTTTCATCACTAAGCCTAATTTTTAATTCCTGGAGATTACATTGTTTTAGAGAACTGACCTGTTTTTTCTTTCTATTTTTTACTGGCTTTTTGATCTTAACTTCAATAATTATGGCAGCATATAATAATCATTTTCACCAATTTTGAATTCTTTGAAATAGTGGTCTAATTGTTCAAAACACATGTCTAAGTTCCTATCAAGGCTACAGCAAGGAGATTATGAAAGTGTCCATTAATGTTAAATTTTATTTCACAGCATTCAAAATGTTGGTTGATAGATTTGGCATTGTCTAGCATTTTCTAGTTTTGATTTAACGTATTTCTAGTTTAAAAACAAATTATTTACAATGCAGTCATTTCTCTTAAAAATTGCTATGCCACCAAGTGCCATCTGTTCCCTACTCTAGTTGTTTAATAGCCCACACTTCAGAATTGAAATTTGATTTAATTTTTCCTCACCCAGCTCATTCACCAGAAAAAAATCAGGTTTTCCTCATCTAAAAAAATCTTGATCTGTCCTATTTTTTTAACCAAACCCTTAAAATTCAGACTATGACCTTTATTTTACCTACCTCTAATCTTACTGAATCTGACCTGACCTTACCTAACTTCTTTTGTTTTCTACCTGTCTGCTCCTGTTTTCCCCATTGTTGGCTATTTTTTTTCTGGTTTTAAACACCACTTAATGAAATTTATTATCAAGCCACATACCCTACGCTTTCCATCTACATTTAAATGCAGACCGTGTTTTGTATAACAAGCTTTGTGCTCGTTGTGACAGCAAAGTGTATCATATTAGCAACTCATGTGTCTTGTCGTGCTTATTTTAATTTGTTTAAATTGTTCAAAATTCAAAATATAAAGATGGATCCTTGGATATACAAAAATATATGTAATTTGCAATTATAAATGTTCTGATTTTTTACAACAGTTACGAAATTCTTAATAATAAGTGGAACATAATACTAAAACATTTTTTTACTATACATATCTGTAGGACTAAAAGCTAATGTAATTACATCTATCTGTTTTAAGATCTGCAAATAATATGACATCAGTGTTATGATTTTGACAAAATTAAAGAATGTCAAGGATACCCCCTAAACCCTTTATGTCTGATACTTGGTATTGAAGGAGTCCTCAGGTCAAACAAGGTAATATTACACTTATTAGAAAAACAGATAATATATTTTTAATTATTTTAATGTTAGGTGTCTTAAATATGCCGTATAAAATATTAAAACACAAAATAATGATAAAATTGACATAGCAAATAAAGAAAACAATATATTTACAATTAAAGAATACTCATCTCTCTCTTTCTCTCTATATATAGTTTGATACCAAAATGCTTTCTTAAATTCATAGAAATAAGAGGAATGAAGTAAATTTTAAAAATTGTATCCAGGTGATTTAATTACCTGGACAATACAAACTAAAATCCCTTAAAATTATCTGATGATTTATTAATATGAAAAACATTTCGTAACTGTAATATTCGTAAAAGTATCTTTTATTCATGATAAATCTAGAACTATATTTAAAATAATAAATTTTTGAATAACATTTTAGCCTCAATACATACTTGTAATATTACATAATCTGCACTATGCAATAACTTCTCATCACCAATATTAACAAAACTCCTCAATTAGTATGGGCATAAAAATGTGCGTAAGAAAACATAATGGTATCATGTTACCGTACATATCAAACTTAAAAAATTAAAGAATACAACGGTACATGCTAATTATGTCATTGTTCCAAATACTGGATTATAGCGACATATGCTAGGTCCATACTCATCATAGTTCTTCTTGGTATGGCAGACGTTGTAAAACTCAGGCTGAAAAAAGACAAAAAATTAGTAATCACGTATACCAAAGTGACTAAACTTTTTTAGCAAATTTTTTACAGAGGAGAAGCTATTACCGTAGGTGGCGCGGTCATACTTAGGTCAGAAACTGTGATAATTGTTCATTTTGATGTCCCTGGAGACTCAAAAAAGTTGTTAAAATTTACATATAAAATAAATGTGGTAAAGCGCTATCGTAGTCAATAATTACCGTTATGGTGCTGCCATCTGCGAGCTAATGCATGAACTTCATTGTTCATTGTCGTGCTGCTAGAGTATGCTTTTATAGCCAAATAAGCGCTTTCTCAGACGGTGGTCCTTTTGGTGTAGTGGTTAAACAGTAGTACTGACGAGTACAACGGATGAAGCCATTCTGAAGGACAAGGGTTCAAATCCTAACCATGAGCAATCCCAATTTGGCTTGCAAATGTGTAGTTCAGTGATGGGAGGGCCTACTTTAAATACAAGGTATACCGGCTTGGGTGGAAGTTGATGGCATTTGTAGGTTTAATTGGAATTGCACTGAACACCTATTTTGCTTCTCTTACGACTGACTGTATGGTTATGGGGGAGAAATGTTTTGTGTTTAAACTTAGTTTTTTAAGAAGAGTTGCAGAGTAAAAATAAAAAATTCCTCGTCGCAGCAGACCTGATAATTATCTATTCGTAATAATAAATAATAATTAAATGATAAATATGAGAATTAGTTATTTTATTATAATAAAATTTAGTGCCATACTATTTTTCATGACACCTGTGGATGGGTTTTCAACAAATTTGAAGTGAAAGGAAAAAAAAAAATAAATGTTATTCTTAGACCTTCCAATAATCTTAATTTTTTTTAAAAATTGCATATACATGCATATAAACTATAACTTACCCTGTCACAGCAGACCTGCGTACTCAGCTACTTTCCAAATCAATAATATAATAATAATATAGGGGATGACAAGTTTTATCAAAATCTGTCGATAAACATGAGAAATATTTTCCTATTTTCCATAAGATGAATTTTCCATAAATGAACATGGGGTATAGATATTGTGCATCTGAAAGGAAAGTTATTTCTACCTAATAATTTTTATTTTTAACAATTATATTAACTTTCATCAACATCTGTCCATAAATAAAGGAGTTTGCCTATTCCCTATATTATTAACATGGGAAAAGAGTATGCAGATTTACTGCCATGATAAACACATAAACTACGATTTTTAAGCATTGGAAGCATAAATCCAACTCAACACAAAAAGGTAATAAATACCAATTTTTTTTTAACAATATATTAAATTTATAAATTGAAAATAAATTTTATATTTTTCTAAGTAAGATAGAGAAAAACTAAACTAGATTTTTAAGCTCTTTAATGGTTAAATAAAATTTAAAATTGATGTATGAAAAATTAATTTTTTCTATATGTAAACCCCCAAAAAAAAAATTAAAACTAAGTTTAAAATTTAACTAAATTGTGGCTTTTCTATGGTTAAAAAAAAAAAACATAAACCCCAAAAACTATTTTGGGTTTTCATATGTCTCTGTCCCATTGTGCGATATGTCTGGTTTACGAACTTGTCCAAGCAAATGTGAGAATACACGTCCCTACCAAATTTGGTCGTGATCGGACCATTTTTACGAGAGTTATCGTGTTCACAGACACATATATATAAATTTTAACGACTTGTTTTTGATCTCTAGGCCCCTAGACGAAAAAATAACATGGTCCCGGGCTTAAGTCTTACCATAATAAAGCTTTATTATTTTTATTTTTTTTTATTTTTTGTTATTTTTTTAAGCATAATAAAGCTTAGGGGTAATAGCTTCTTCCCTATGGGAAATTCGCTAAAATGTACAAAAAACTTTCCCATTGTTTTTGTTCTTTTTTTTTAAAGTTCTTACTTAAAACATTATTTCACTAGGTATTCAGTGGGCGTTTCTAGTATAAATAATTTTTGTTTTGACAACTTATACCAAGATGTTTCATCAACATCAATCAATAAATTCAAAAATTATTCAATCCATAAATAAAGGAGATTACCTATTCCTTATATGATTAACATGGAAAAAGAGTATGCAGGTTAGCTGCCATGATAAATACATAAACTATGATTTTTAAACATAAATGGATGGATTTCAACCACATGAAGCTAAATACCTGGGTAGGTCGCCATTTAAGTTAAAAGTATAAAACAATATAAAGTATCAAGTTTTATCCAAAAATATTGATTGATAGTGAAATTTTAATTTTCCCTTATTTGGAAAATTGCTGAGATCGCAAGTCTGCTGCAACGGGGGTATTTTGATACTTTCCTTGTAGAGGAAAAAATAAACTTATTTTTTCATTTAATACTAATTTTGATAAATAATTTTTGAATGCATAAATGCAATAGTTCAAAAGTAAATATTATAAAATGGATCTTGTTTCTCGTTTTTCGGTATGGCTAATATAAAGAGAACAAGATTTTTATGTACCATTCTTACACTTCAATAGAAGTAGTGCCACTTTTTTGTAGTAGTGCTGGTACGTAGTGAGATATATATACAAATAAATGTGTATAAAACAGTTTATAGCATTTAACCAGATCTTTTTTCTAAAAACATAAGATTTATATTTTGGCCCTTTTTATAGTGTTTAGTATTTGGATATTTCATCTGATGTGTTGCATATAGTTTTATTTAATTGAGGTACAACTAGACTAAGCTAATAAAGTGCCAATTTAAAAAAGTTGAAGAATGCAATGAGAGAAGCAAAATAATGCATGTTATAGTACGGTATTATTATTGGATATAACTAAGTGATCTTACCGTAGAGGCTAACATGCTGCCCCCGAACCACACTGCGTATCTCTGCATGTGGTGGGAGATGACCTGAACGTCAATCTTCTTTGGCTGAAACAATAATGAACCATGTGATTCCATGAATATACAGCACCTTGTAATATTCCAAGGAACCTTCCTTTTAATATGCAATATCACAACAATAATTGCACACAAGACTTTTGTGTGTGTTTTGCACACATTACCTTGATATGTCCACCCGACAAGGCCTCGGAGTCACGTAGTCGAGCATCCACCACTCGCTTGATGTCGCGCTGCAGCCGCCGACCAAAGTCCCGGAACATTGTTGAGCCACCCGAGAGAACAATGTTGCTGTAGAGAGGCCGACGCACATCAATGGGACAGTTCTGGATCACGTTGTCCACTATGTCCGAGATCGGCAGAGTGAAGTCTGGGTTGGAGAACTTAAACACAACACATTTCTTATAACAGATCGAATCATGATCAAATAATTCCAATCTTTTTAAAAGAAGACAAAAACTGCAGATGATGCTTAATACTTAGCAAATATAGGGGTGAGCCAACATAAAGCAAGATGGATATCACTAATAAAAAGTAAATGGCAATTCCAAGATCCGGACCATAGCCTTCACTGATTCAGGTTCAGAGTCAAAGATTTATTTCAAATGGATGAGGCCAAGATAGTTTATTATATTAATATACACCCCACAAATTATCCAGTTATTCAGAAATAGAAATTATTGAAATTTTACACACACATTGTGTTTGGTAATGCTCACTTTTTAACCCAACTCATTTACACCTCAGTCAATCAAAACTATTGAGGATTGACTGAGGTACAAATGTCAATACTACTACTAGAACAGTAACTTCCTACTCATTTCTCAATAAACGAGATCGCACACAGCACGCTGGCGTGAGAGAGCGAATTTCATTGAACTTATTATTCCCATCAAAGTAATCGATAGTACTGAGTATACAGATTTGCTGCATTAAGGTTTTTTTAAACGGTTATGTGTTTATATTAAGACTGTTCACTAGGTAAAAATATATACAACATTTTATAAACTATGTCAATAACTGTGCGGTTATTGACATAATTATGAAATATTATGCCAATTTATCTATTCTCCGTAAGAATTACAATGAATACATAGGTTTGATGCCACAAAAAACACTAAATAAATTTGGGGTTTAATGGCTGTATTGATAAAACTTATCTAGATGGACCTGCATAACAAATTTCGGAAGAATATTTAAGTAAATAAATGAGTTATTGATTTTTAGCTATTCTCCATAGGATTGACCTTAGACAATGTACTGTGTAAACCATTTTAAATATCTCAGTAACGAATTGACCTAGAGTCATGATTCAAAATATTTAATTGTTTGTATTTTTAGCTAAATCCAATGGTAAAAAGAAAGATTAGGGGTTTTCAAAATTTATACATAAAAAAAATGAAAAACCCATGTTTGGGGTGCAACCCCCCAAAAGTGTAATTAATGAATTAACTAGGTTACTTTACTAAGCTTATCCGTCCAAACAGTTCTTATTGTATTATGTGACTAAGCAAGTTTCTAAGTCAAATACTTCATCTTTAGGTAACATGATCCATGATCATGTTAAAATTTTGTCGAACTATTTAAAAATCACAAAAACATAAAGTTCATAAAATGCACATATATTACTCCATAATATTAAAAGTTTACTAGGCCTATTTTCAATCATCTGCCGGCCAGAGATAAACTCTGACTCAGTCGAAGTCTTTCGTATTTCACTTGACTTTAAAATGTGTATATTCGCATAATATAAGAAGAACTGTTTGGAAGGTTAGTACGGTAACCTAGTTAATTCTCAACAACAGTTCAGGAGGCAGGCAATAATAAAATGAATGGTAGTAAATTAAGTCCGATCGCGTTGTTCAATAAACTCGTCCAAGATTTTACAGAAAGGAACAACTCCATCGAATTTTAAAATAATCAAACAATAATTGCGAAGTTATCTTGGTGACATATATGCCATATATTTATATATTATATACATATATATATATAAATATCATTTTTAATGTCCCATCAAAACGTGTTCAGGGGATTGAGTTATGAACTTCTATCATGGTCTCGGGCTTAACTGTCACCATGTGGGTCATGTGAATAGCTCTTATCCATAGGAAATTCGTTAAAAATGGTAAAGCAAAGTAAATTTTTAAAAGAACCTCAGGATGGAAGAATATCTCAGGCCCTAGAAACCGCTCATAGCCGACATCAACAGTAAATGGTTTCTTGGTGACAGCGTTGACCCCCTTGTAAGACTTTATAGATTTAGAAGGATCAGCGTCATACTTGGCAAACTCTTTGGCGATGTCAGGGCAAATGTAGCAATACCTGAACAGAAGGAATTTTTAATTTACGAAAAAATAACAAACCATGAATGAAATATAAAATATCCACCATCACATAATTTGCTATTTTATATAATATGCAATACTTATAAGTTATAATTAAAAGTAGAAGCAGTGAAAAATGCTTTTATATGAACTTCCTCCACACATTTTTCACTTAAGTAAACTTAAAACCATAAAAAAATAGTCATCAAATCAACCAAAAAAATTGGTCCAATAAAGCGGAATTCAACCTACCTAAGTTAACTAACCTAAGTTCAAATCATTCAAGATCCTAACTTAACTTCAATATAAACAAGATATTATATGTGCATTTAACTTAAAGTGTGTGTGGCTCCTGCGATTCCGAAGTCAAAAGCAATGAAAACTTATTAGAATGTGGTACTTCTTTTGTAACCTGATGTTCCATGATATGAATGTTGTGAATGTTTACGACACAAAATTTAAGCAATTTTCTAAGCTGCTAGACACTGTGAGTACTTTTATGTAGGTCTGTGAGCCGTGCAGCATGAAACTGCAATCATGAAAGGACAAGTTGTAGGATGTTTGCAATGAACTGACCTTCATTTAATGGTCCAGGAAATACAGTCCACTTAGTAAAGGATGTTGTAAATGACAAAATAAAAAAGAAATATCAACAGTGCTTGAAGGAGTAAAAACTGAACAAAAATTATGTTATTATTGAACACGCCGTAAATCCTTGTCTAGCTGCATGGACTGTTATTCGTCGTGAGGGTGCCCCTTCAGTCTCGTACCCACACCTCCCTCTTGGCTGAGGCCCTAAATCATTTTTTTGTGGATTCAGTCAAGCAAACCCGGGACACCATTGGTACTCCGCCAGGGTCAGCATTGGACCTTTTGTTAGGAACAACCAGCTTCTGTGTTATCTTTCACTACAAATCCAATTTCTCAGGATAATGTTCTGCATGTTGTAAATGGCCTTAAAAATTCAAACTGTAAAGATATCTTTTATATTTAAGTTGACTTGTAAAGAATGTAATTGATTGTATTGTTTTACCTCTTACAGTGTGTTTTAACTCTTGTATATATGAAGAAATTTTTTCTTCGGTCCTTGAAATCCCTTTGTCTTTATTCAAAAGAAGGGAGATATCAATCTACTAGTGAACTTTAGACTAATCTAAAATTTGTCAGTTTTTTTCTAGGATTTTGAAGTGTGTAATCAAAGATCAACTTGTTCCTTACCTTGTAAACAATAGTTTGCTCACATCCGCACCGTACTGTTTTAGACAGGGATGTTGCACCATTGATAGCATTGTTGCAGTAGAGATTCTTATAGGACATATGTATGACTCATTCAATGGGCATAGCTTTGCTGGGGCCACACTGTGTGACCTCAGCAATGCGTCTGACACAGTTGACCACAAAATTCTTATATCAAAGCTCAGTTTCTATGGAGTTAAAGGCAGAAGTTTGTATCTGTTGGAGTCCTATCTGTCCTGTCATGGGCAGCTAGTTAGTGTTAATAGTCAGAGTTCTGATGTGAGGTAACTGACCCCATGGAGTCCCACAGGAGTCAATTCTCAGACCTCTGCTGTTTAATGTGATGATCAATGACCTCCCCATCATCTTGGGGATGGTGTGGTCTGCTATGTAGATGACACCACCCTTTTTCCTTTTTGATGTGGGGAGTCAAGTTAGTGATCTTGGGCAAAAGTTGTCCCCAGCTCTTGAAGATGCCGCTGCATGGTTCCGGGCTAATAGTCTTTTCTTGAATGAAAATAAAACCCAGTCAATCATTTTTTGGTCTCGGGCGGATTAATTAAGAGATCTGTAATGTAAAACTGGAATTGTCACATTAGTTTTGTTTGCAGCAGACTTTCCGCAGTTATCTATCTGTTGAGAAATTTAAAAGGACATGTACCTAAGGATTGGTTCAGAACCACCTACATGGCATTTTTTCAGAGTAATTATACCTTATGGTTAAAGGCTCTTGAGAGGTTCTCCTGGGGTTGAGAGAGTCTTGCTCCTTCAGAAGAAGGCTATTCGCATCATTGCTGGTGATAACTATTTAAATTATTGCAGACCAATCTTTGTATCACAGCCTATTATGACAGTTGTTAACTTGTACATTTTTCAATCTCTTTTAAGAACCAAGAGGAAGAAGGGTTCTCTCAGACTCAGGGGTGACATCCACTCCCACAACACAAGAGGGAGAAAAGATGTTGACTTGCAATTTGTAAGACTAAGTAAGGTTAAGGATGGTAATAGCGTTTTTTGTTGAACATTATTTAATCATCTTCCTTATACAGCTCAGGACCTGTCAGTTTCCAAATTCAAAAAGGGATGGAAAAATTGTTATTGGCCAATCCCATTTTCAACATGAGTTTTTTGCACTTTCAAAGTCCACTATAAGTATTTTTTTATTTAGTGTGACCAGAGTGTTTTTTTCTCTGCATAGTGTGTTGCAGGTTAGATTAACAAATTCACTGTGACACACTCGTTCCTTGCGCAGAGCCTCCAGTGTAGTTTAAAATCAACCATAAGGAAAATTCCAGGTGACCCATACAGAAATAGATACTGTGTTATAACAAAGCTGATCGTAGTTCTCTATGATCCCAACAGGTGGCAGCACAATCTATATCGCTAGATCCACCATCTTGATTTTAACCTAAATATCACCACTCGGATCCGAGTGTTCTGCACGTAACATGTTAAGGTGCATTTTGAGGTATGTGTGTTCTTTGGTTTTCAGCATTTATTTATTATTGTTATAATAATGAATTGTTAGCTCTATGTATGTTTCTATTTAGGAACGAACTGTTATTTGTTGACATAGCCCATCGCATGTATATGTTTTAAAGATCAAATAAATTAATTATTAAGTTTAAAAAAACTGATCTCAATCAATTGAAAAAAATTTGTATTCAATTAATGAGTGCAATGAAAAGTAGAGGCATACAATATTTAAATTTTAATGCTACTAAAAACAAAATGTAGAGGACCTAAGAAAGTAGAACAAGAGTAGAGTCTGTGATAAAATAAGTGTTTCTGGACTATAAGCCTAACCAATAATTCTAATAAGCCTATTAAAAAAAAATCTCTGCTTGAGAGCAGAGAACGTCAAATACACGTGTCAAACACTATAGCCAAAATTAATTTATATAATTTTATTTCTGTTAATTTAAACATACCTTTCTTTTATTGCCTTAGCAGTTTCAAGACTTTGTTCAGGCGGAATGCCAACCTCTCGTTCTCTCAGCAATGACTGAATGAACGAGGTGATATTACGTCCAGCTATCGGTATGTGCTTGATGCAGCTTCCGATTACATAACCTTCTGCCTGTAAATGAAAAAAAATTATATAAATATTTTCATAGTAGGGTTGTGTCCATTGAAGCAAGAGTGGACATGACTGTTTTTTAACCTACTGTTTTACAAGTTTCTCAGTACTTGAATGATGAATGAATGAGAAGTAGACCTAGGAAAAACAATATTAATCGAAAGTGTAAGGTACAACTAACAATACGTGTGTAAAAATTTGCTTGTTTTGGTGGACTTACAACAGGTATAACGTGAGTAACACCGTCACCGCTGTCCACCACAATACCAGTCAACGTTCTCTCGTCCATAGTGCGAGACATCCATGAAGCTGCTAGAGCAAGCACTGCTTGAACGGCAATGTATAGTCCTGGCACATTGAATGTCTCAAACATTATCTCTGAAACAAACATATAGAACAATTTAAATCAAATATATAAAACAACAATGGTAGCATTAAAAATGTATGATGTAATTTTTCTTGTTTTTTTAAACAACATGTTAAATATTAAGATTCTGCAAGGTTAGGAGGCTAGGCACTTCTTCCTGTAGAATACACTGCAAAGAAAGGATTCATAAAGATGGGAGTGGTATGACATGGACACTGGACAGTCCACATAATTCTTAGAGAAGTAAATACCCCCGTCGCAGCAGACCTGCGTACTCAGCGAATTTCCAAATCAATTATATAATAATAATAATAATATATGACAAGTTATAAAAAATCTATCCATAAACATGAGAATTATTTGCTTATTCTCCATAAGATTAACATGGGAAAGAGTGTGCAGGTTTGCTGCTGTGAGGAACACTAAAAGTTGTCATTTCTACCATAAATAATTGTTATCTTAACATTTATACCAACTTTCATCAACATCTGTCCATAAATAAAGGAGTTTGCCTATTCCCTATATGATTAACATGGGAAAAGAGTATGCAGGTTTGCTGCCATGATAAACACATAAATTATGATTTTTAAGCATAAATGGATAGATCTCAACCAGATGAAGCTAAATATCAAGTTTTATCCAAAAATATTCATTAATATGGGAAATATTAATTTTTCCCTATCCTCCATAAGATTAACATTGGAGCCCCACAATACAACGTACTGTGTTTAGATTTTTTAATATCTCGGTAACCGTTGGAGATAGAGAAAAACTTTAAGGAACTTAATTGTGTAGTTTTTTTAAGCTGATTCCAATGGTGAAATATAAAATTAGAAATTTTTAAAAATTACATGTGAAAAACCCAAAAAACCCCATTTTGGGGTACAAAACCCCCCCAAACTACCCGTTCCCATTGACCGATATGTCTGGTTTACGAACTCGTCCGAGCATTTGTAGGAATACACGTCTCTACCAAATTTGGTCTTGATCGGACCATTTTTACGAGAGTTATCGTGTTCACAGACACATATATATATAGATGTATACGTATTATAATATATCACTACTATGGGTAAATCTATATAATTATATATCAATTTTAGACGACTATATGTTTTTGGATCTCTGGGCACCTCAAAGGAGAAAAAATAACACTGGTCTCGGGCTTAAGTCCTCACCATGAGACCTACGGGTAATAGTATTCCTATGGGAAATTCGCTAACAGAATATATAGGGCCAAAACATTCTAACTCGTAAGGAGTTAGAATGACAGGCCACCGTTTTGATGTGGTTCATAAAGATTTAAGAAAGCCAATTTTCAATCATGCAGCTCACCACAACCAAAATTTTGAGGGCTGTTATGAACTTAAAGCCCTCCACAAAATTCCACCACATCAAAACCTTAAAAGAAACCAACTTATTTTAAGAAATTCTGAATTGGCACACCAGTTGGTTTTAAAATCAAAATTTCCTACAGGATTAAATCTCAGATAGGTTATTATTAATATAAAAATATATAATAAAATGATTCAACTCAACTGCCTAAAATCATATGATTTCAAAATTTTTATTGTAAACCTTTCCTTTAATTTATTTATGTTTCATTGTCTTTTCATGTTATACACAGTAACTATTTCTATTTGCTTGAAAACGTTTTTTGTAATTAAAACGAAAATTTGCAAAACCAACACTCATTCATTCAGTACAACAACTATACAATTTTTAAAGTATATATATATATATATATATACATATATATATATATATATATATAAATTTTAACGACTATTGTTTTTGGACTCTAGGCACCTAAAGAAGAAAAAATAACATGGTCCCAGGCTTAAGTCTCACCATGAGACCTACGGTAATAGCTTCTTCCCTATGGGAAATTCGCTAAAAGAACATCAAAACCAAGCTACATTTATGCTGTGGCCAGACAACATCCTATTAGGATTTACATTTCAACACAACAACTCCAAAGTCTCCCACCAAGGGAGTCTGAACTTTTAGTTTATTGGAACAGACGTTAGGACAGTAGTGCATCCCCCTGCCTGGCAGGAACCCGGTCCACCAGGACTTCCAGTATTTTTAAAACTTCTTTATAATGCATCCAATTTCAATCTCTGAACTAGTAACAACCAGTCACAGAGCTAGAGAAACATCAGTAGTATATTTTTAAAAATATAATACAAAACTAAAAATTTTTTTATAAGCATACTGCATAGTTTATCCGCGAAATATCTTCATACATCGATACACTTTCCAAGTGACACAAAAACTTAGGCTATTAAATAATATTTACTATTTTTCTTATTCTCCGCGAGGTGAGCGCTGACAATATTCAGTGCAAATTGAGTCATCTCAACATCACAATTTCTTGTCAGTGACAATTACTAACCAAGTTTATTATTTCATGTTGCAATTTTTATTAAAATTGCATCCATCTAACTTTATGAGTTTCGTTTATATATTAACTAAAACAAAATAAAAAGTGAAGATTACCTCAACACCACACATGAAGTTTATGTTATGAAGTATAGTTATATTTGAAATTTTATGTTCTTTTTTAAGTTTAACTATTTCCACCACAGTTTTTTAGACACCAACCGCCTCTACAGGTCCTAACTTTTAATAGTTTTTTTTGAAAAATTTATTTATTGACTTTATTTCCATAAAACTTATAATTGAACTTAAAAAATTAAACTATTTCTTTATCACTAGAAATAACTTCATCAACGAAAACAAGCAATGTGACTGGCGACCCATACAAAAGGAGTCAGGCACCATCTAAATAATAATAGATATATGACTATTTTATTTGTCCAAATATAGTCAGAAAGACTTCTAAAACCACACAGGAATGGAAAGGGGTAATAAATACATGTTTGTGGGAGATCATTGCAATATAACAGAGAAACATCAGTGTATCTAAACTCTTGACAAGTCCATTGATAAACAGAAGCAAATATTAAATTACCACAAAAGGATGATTTAAGAGGAACAGCAAAATATTAATTTATCAAAATACTTGAAGGAAAATACGTTGTACTGAAATAAGTGAGCCAAGTTGGTTAGGAGGAAATTTATTTGGGTGTTTTGACATTACGTGGAAAACAAAACCTTACAAACATAAAACGAAATAATTAGCTATACCAATTAAATATAAAAAATATGATATTAAATTCGTCATGTGGCTTTGCCGCCACATACTCAACATTAAATGTTGAGTATGTGAATTGTATAATGAGTATCGTCTAATTGAGTAAATGAAATTGTATATGAATCTGTAAATTTTACAGATTCCACAAGAGCATATTGCATAAAAATTTACATTTATTTTTAAAATGAAATGGTAGCAGTTAGGATAAATTAATCTAATTACCCAGCAATAAATTTATCCGAAAATTCACAGAGCAATTTATTATTCAATTTTTATTTCAGTGTACAAACCTGCTGTGTACTCTCTGTTTTCAGGAGTGTTGAGAGGAGGCTCAGTTAGCAGGAAGTAGTGATCTTCAGGCTCAGCTCGAAGATATTTAAAAATGCACTGCTTCAAAAATCGCTCCATTAAGTCCCAGTCTTCAACCAATCCATGTCGCACTGGGTACTAAAAATTTAAAAACAGCTTAACTATAAAAATGTTCTGATAAATGTAAAATAGTAAAACTATACTTACAACTGGTTTTACAAATACTTGTTTATTTAATACAAATAAGTGTAAAAATCATAAAAAAAATTTCCTCATTTAATTAATGTATTATTAAACTTTTTTTAGTTTTAGTAAGGACCTTACATCACGTCCTAACTAAAATGTTATACTTTTAGCACACTCAATGGCAGGGTTAATTTATATAGGGCCTATATATTTTTTAAGGTTTTTAGGTAATTATAAAAATATACTAAATTATGACCTATAAATTCTATAAGAAAAGTGAAGTAAATTGGTTTTCTAATTTATTTATTATTACTATATTCTTATAAAAAATTGGTTTAGGCCCTAAATTAAAGAGATTTTATTTGATTTTAAGCCTTTTGAGTGCCGCAGCCATTTCCATGATTCTCGTGCATAAATTATGTTTTTCAAGAAAATCCCAATGTTTGCCAATAAATATCATAAAAATAAATTTTTAGAGATGTTAATGTGTTTTTGTAAGTAAATCGTAGACAACTAATTAAATTCTCATTCTAGATATACTATACAATAGTGCATCGATTATCTGGACATCAGTTATCCGGATGACCGGGTATCCAGGCGTCTGGTGGGTGAAATAATAACATGGTCCCGGGCTTAAGTCTTACCATGAGACCTACGGTAATAGTTTCTTTCCTATGGGAAATTCGCTTAACATGTACGAGGATTTAATGTTTTAGATTTCCCGTGAGGTACGTTCCGCGAAGTGCATTCCAGCGTGCGTAGATATTTAAAGTTTTAGAAATATTATTGTTGCTATAAAAACAATACGATTATGTAATCAATTGATTTATTTAATTTATTTTTGTATGAAAAAATGATTTGACAAGTAGCTTTAATATCGGATGTAGTGTCAATTTCAGTTTTACTTTTAAAATTTGTGGGGTACAAAACCTCCCCAAACTACCTGTTCTACTTGACCGATATGTCTGGCTTACGAACTTGTCCGAGCAAATGTAGGATACACGTTTCTAACAAATTTGGTCTCGATCGGACCATTTTTACAAGAGTTATCGTGTTTACAGACACACACACAAATATATATATATATTATTGAATTAAAAGAACTTGAGCTCCCTTAAAAGAGAGCTCAAGTTTATTTATTAGTTATGTTTATTTATTTATAATATATATATTAGTAGCCCTTACTTGTGAACTATATAATCAAATCTATATATATATATTATTGAATTAAAAGAACTTGAGCTCCCTTAAAAGAGAGCTCAAGTTTATTTATTAGTTATGTTTATTTATTTTTCTTTTAATTTAATAATAACTATATTAGTAGCCCTTACTTGTGAACTATATAATCAAATCTATATATATATATATATATATATATTAGCGACTATTGTTTCTTGTCTCTGGGCACCTAAAGACAAAAAAGTAACATGGTCCTGGGCTTAAGTCTTGTCATGAGACCTACGGTAATAACTTCTTCCCTATGGGAAATTTGCCAAAAATGAAAAAATAACAATTTGGCCAGCAGTGTGTAGTCTCAGGGTTGGTACCCCAATAGGCAGGCGTCAGTACAAAACTACCTTTTTGGATTCAGGGACCCTCAAAACATAAATTTACACTCTTAACTCAAAATAGAAACTTTGATAAAAACAATAGGCCTAATTTCTATATATAAGTTAGGCCTTTAAACACAGGATTATACAACATAGGCTAATAGGTAACATTTTTCGAGAGGAAGTAAAATTTATTAGTTCCATGTCACGGTCTTGTCATGATAAATTAAGTCAATAGCTTAATTTTGTTAAAATATATTTTAAATGAGTAAATTGGTAACTAGTAATCTTCACCTTGACTGCATATCCTGTTGCACCAAATGCTTCATCGCCTATATAAAAATCCAAATCCTCCACTCCTTTTGTCAACCTTCTTATTGCTTGGTCTCCAACTTTTGCTGTTTCTTTTACTGCAATAGCAGATGGGATGATAAATTGAGGCTCTTTGTTGTTAGCAAAACCTAACTTTGTGTACCTGAAACATAATAAAGATAGAATACCTCTAATGAGAAAAAGTTATATCTCAATTTCCTAAATGAAAATATTTTTAAAAAGTTATTTATTCTAAGGGATCTATTAGTAGCAGTATTGCTAATTGATACCCCTTGTTAACACTCCGGTGCTTGCGTGGTTTACTCAAACGCGAGCGGTCGCATGGACTGCCACTGCATTTCACTTGTTTTAGTTGTTTTGTTTTCCTTGATTAGTATGAATTATTTTGACGATGTATTGACATTTTATGTTAAATAGACACATATAACACATAATTGATATGATTGGTGATGTTACAAAACACATAATTTAGACCAAAAAATTCTTCTGCAAATTTTACAATACCGGTACAATAAATAAATATTGGTGCATAGAAAAATTATTTTAAGAAATGGATAGGAATAATTTTTTTAACAACACAATTGAAACCTAAAACCAACTATGACAACATACTTTAACAAATGCACCTAATTAGCACATTCTACACACACACACTTTTCATATGATCAAAGTAAACTCGCTTATTACCCTTGAATATTTAGCAAATTTTACAATAAAATAAATACATACTGCTGCATAGAAGAATTATTTTTAAAATGGTTAGGAATAATTATTTAAACAACGCAATAGGCCTATTATCCATTTCAAGATCGTCAGGGTCTTCATCACCGATGACACTCTCATCATCTTCCGTTTTAGCTAGCCAACACCATAACTGTTCTTGGTTGACCATTGTTCATTCATTAGGTAATACCTACACACACTATAAAGTTTTCATATAACTACGTGAAATAAAATCCATAACATATGTCTTCTCCGTGGAAAAAAAGGAACACAGATACTTGCGTGGAGTGCAACCGCACTCCAATAGTGCGGCACGTGGAAAAAAAATCAAAAGAAAATTCATTTAGCCCGAATTGGTATCTGTCATTACACTGGCAAGTTCCAGGGGTGTCAGAGGGAAGGTAGATGACTGCTCAAGGTCACAAGAGCTGTCAACTGCATTTTACGAACAAAAAAAAATGACTGGAGTGCCACCGCACTCCGCGCGAGCACCGGAGTATTAAGAACAACAAATTGTTAGGAAAAGGTGTAACATAATTTTGTTATATTAATAGCCCCAGTTGTTACACTGGAGTCCTGATAATCAGAACTAATTGGGACCAAACTGTTTGGATTACCCAGTTGTTAAGATTATCCGGAAGTGCAGTGTTAAGTTCAGTAAAAGTAGGCCTACTAATAAAGTTCAAAACATTATTTTACACCCAAATAATGTATTTAGAGCAGATGACGATGATGATGTATGGGCTTAAATGGGTTCATAAGTAAATGGTTATTATTGTTTGAATATACCTATGCTAATATTTTATTCTTTGATTCATTAAGTAGGCTACAATCTTTTCTATTTTCTACATTTCAATGGTTTACTATGCCATACTAGAGTACGGCATTATAATGATGTTTCAATATTACTTTTAAAGTTTGATTCAATTTCTTTTCCTTAAAGTTCATCTGACGAGAGAGTAAGATATAATAATTTAAAATCCAAACATTATTGAATCAGCAAACTCTCTCTGATTTTTATTATATCCTATAACTATCACTCTGTTACATTTATACTGATCTTGTCTAGTTGTGGGCCTTGATGAAAAATTGAAATAAATATTAAAAGTAAGAGTGTCCTAACCAACTTTTCAAATTTTACAACACATATGAGGTATACACGATTTATCAGACTAGCCTACCTCTGCAATTAGTCAATTTCTGATCAACTAATTTTGTTACAGCTCATACACTGTTAAATTCCTTTCCTGTTTGAAATTGAGGCTAGGTTTGTATATAGTTAATAAACCTTACCATAAATTTTATACTAATAACTTTACTTACCCAGTCCCTACATCTATTACACATGCCGGTAATCGTCCAACACTCATAGTGTTAAAGATTTAAGAAACTTGATTGACTAAAACTGACAGATTCTGATACTTTGAAGACACCTAACCAACGCCACACCTTGCACCTTGCCTGTGTTAAGTATTTTTGACTCGAGTTTTTTTTATTTTGGTATTTAAGCAAGCTTGATTTTTTCACCACGCAACTGCGAAGTTCATTGAAATTCTTACTATCATTTACAGTACCACATACAACATGATCAGTGTTGCCACAAAATCCAAGCAAGTTCCTAAAATCGGGACCATCTGTCCCTATAAATCTCTCCTCTACATCTTAAAAATTATTCTAATCAAATTAACCCTTTGGCTTATGGTATCCTATATATAGGACGCTCGGTATTTATTTTTTCCAGACACAGAAATAGAGAATAAGACTAAATAACCACATGGATGTATGCCTAAAGAACCAAAGATTATGTTGGTAATATAAAATCAATCAAGTAGTACCATAGATGATAGAAGAATTCTATTCATTCATTCATTCATTCTTCTATTCATAATCAATGGTAGTACCAACAAATTACAAGTAAGTGCTGCCAACTATTTATATACGGTATTAGAAAAAATTAACTAGCTAAACAGAGAGGAAAGGATTACAAGTTTACTTTACTATCCGTTCATCTATGGCTAAACACAGGATTTATTTTTTTTATACAGTCAGGAATTAATTTTTAAATTGATGATTCTTATGTTTTTCCGTGTTGGGTGAAAGTGATTATTCCTATACAAGTATCTTTATTCAATTTTAGTGTGAATTGGATTTATCATGTATTTAAGCATAGTCCTATATATAAGACACTTGTATATAGTAACACCTGTAAAGGTGGGATAAAAAATGTTTGTATTTACTTCCCTGTGGAAAATAGGTTCGATCATGGATATGTCTAAGGCTAATGTTTTCAGTTCATCAAAACCGCTGTTCTTATGTTTCAAATTTTGGTCATTCAAATTGCTAACACCCCCCCCTGCCACACCCATGAGCTAAGCTCTTTATGAGATTATACACTTATACACTAGTACCATTAGTACCAGGTTATTTAAGTATATTTGTGACAAAAATAAATCTAACTTTTTGTTTTTATTGTATCATTCTAAATCTTAATGTTTATTGATACATTTTCCTTGAACATACTATAATACATGCTGACTATTAGTGTCCTATGTATGGGACGATGAAAAATGACATAAATATTGTTGTAAACAAATATATGTTTCAGACTTTCTAGTCAGTTTAAAAATTGTATGGGGATAATTAAATATATGATGGAAGAAAATATAGAGTGCCCTATTATATAACACACTACATGCTAACAAAAATATCTGTATTAAAAATATGAAAAATGTTAACAGAAAAAGAAAAACTTTTGATTTTAACGCTTATTAAAAATGCTTAAACATGTTACTGTTGCAATTAAAAGTTAAAAAAAACAACTAATACACCCTATCACTTGTTCACATAAAGTCTTTAAGATAATTTATCTGTTTATTTGCTTTAGTGTTCTCACTATTTTTGCCCCATATATAGGAGGATTAATAATTTTGATAAGAAAAAATTTGTTTAAATTTTACAAATAGTTTTAGTGTATCTTATTGTTGATATTAATATATACCGGTGATAAATTAGTAAATCTTGGTGTTTCAAAAGTAGGTACACAAGTAAACATTTTCTATACATTGTAATAAGTTAGCTGTTAAAGTATAGGGTCCTTTTTTTATCCGTTTTTCCTGTCCCGTCTGAGGCTTTTTGAAGTTTGCCAGTAATAGTTTAATCCCCTGGCCGTGGTACGTTCAGCGGTGGGGCCGCCACCTTGCTGCGCTTGAACTCACAGGATTTTATTTGGGTTTTCTCCCTAGGCTCTTCCGCCCTCTCCGCCGTTGGGATTACTCCTCATCTGCCTTCGAGACCGTTGGCCGGTTTTCACCCGTGACCCTGGGCAGGAGCCCTCACAGGGTGCTACCATCCGGAGCCAGATGGACCCTGACGAGGTGTATCTCCTCCCGCTCCTCCTTCCCTATCACTTGCAAGATAAGGCCCCAAGCTTGCGACCGGCGTAGCGGAGGTACAACAACCAGCTGGAAGGAGAAGTGTGGGCAGATCGCGCAAGAGATGGATGTGAAGAGGCTTTGAAGTCGGAACAGGCAGAATCCTTGAAGGAAGACGACGACGACGAAGTATAGGGATACCGTATATAATTAATTATAATAAAGAACTCCCAAAGACGATTCAAAATCAAAATTATATGTTTTAATTTGAATTATAACACTGCGGTAATCGCGTCTCTCAGATTACGTGTTTGGTCGCATGGATCAAAATCGTGATCCACTTAGTATATTTTTCTTACACTATTATGCTATGTGTTTTGTTTTATGTATTTATACACCTCTCTGCATTTTTTTACGTGTTTATGGGGAACGGTCCAAACCCCAGTCTTACTACCTAACGTCGACTTGTTGTTAGGAAACATCATTAACCCTCCAGAAGGCGCATGTCGGTTGAAAAGACTGTGTTGCACCATTTTGGTTATTGCTAGTCGGAGGAAGTAGTTGGAAGTTCCCCCACCCAGATACACCACAGGGAGGAGGTGAACCAAGGAATGCAGCTGGTAGGGGCAGATTAGTTCCTAAGTCAAAGTGGTTACCACAGTCACAAGCCAATTCGGTTGAATCCACCGAAGCGCCCAATATTAATTTAGTATCTATAACCACTCAGCTACCCAGCCAGTTCTTAGTAGTGTAGTTATAAGTTTTAAATATGCCTATGTATGACTCAATAGAATTAGTGTATGTTTACTCTGTAAATTAGGGATTACTGTATTACAAAATATCTTGAAACTAATAAAACCAGTCGATGGCTCTAATGTGATGTCAGAACATTAAAAAAAAACCTAAGTAAACAAAGTGCAGGGTATAACATGTTTATAATATCTAAAAGGATATTCCATATTTCTTGAAACTGAGGTATGAAATGTATGTCCTCACTCAAATAACCTTGTTCATGGATTCCTCAACGTTATTTTTTTGTTCATACATGTTACTAGGTTTAAACATCTACTACTGGATCAGTTTCAGTAAATTCATCCATAGTTGAATTTACATTTCCATCAAATGAAGAAAAAAATCTAATCATACAGGAGTTAGGTATTGCCCTGCTGGTGTGGTCCGTCAAATCACTTACTCAAAAGCGGAATTCCACTGGAGCCAGAATATTCAGCAATTAATTCCCCAAGGCTTCTATTATGGATACGTTGTGTCAAGTGTACCAGGATGTATCTTGGCTGACTCTTTTGGAGGAAAAACTGTTCTCAGTAGTGGTTTTCTGTTGGCAGCTGTCATGGCCCTTCTTATGCCAACTATGGCAAAGATAAGTCCATTCTTCTTCTTACAAGTAGGAGTATTACAAGGTTTTGGTCAGGGGTGGTACATTTATGGGCCACTTTCACAATGATCAACGAGATGCTGATGTACCTCTGCAAGGTGATGAACTTTGACATCAAGCACAGTGGTATTAACTCAGCAACCCCACACTGCATTACAATTGCAATTGAAGTGATGTGAGCAGGTTACATTTGTGACTGGTTGGTGAGGAAATGTTTCATGTCCCTTACTGTCAACAGGAAAATATTCATTTTCCTTTCCAACGCTTTGCCCGTCCCATGTCTTGTCGCCACTTCACTCGCTGGCTGTAACCAGGTCTGGGTTGTGATTCTGTTTGCCATCATTATAAACTTCAAAGGACTTGCATACCCTACCCTCAAAGTACAGCTCGTGGACCTTGCGCTGCACTATGCGGTATTTTGATGGGCCTTATGAATGGCTCTGGTTCCATCGCAGGGTTTGTCTCTCCCATGATTTTGCCTTTGTTTCTCACTGGTGATGGAACCATAGAAGAGTGGGGGTGGTTTTTCATCTTATCTGGTTGTGTAATGGTAATCTCAACCTTCCCATTTTTGTTCTTTGGTACAGCAATTATACAACCTTGGAACTCTGAAGAGGAACAGCAAATGAATCAAGAAACTGGAGAAGAATCTAAGGAACATAAAGAAGAAAAAGAATGATGTAATGTACATAAACTACTTTCAATAAATATGTGTATATGATATTGAAATTTATTTTTATTTTAATGGTTAAATTATTAAGATCAATGCAAATGATAATATTACTATTACTATATAGATTAGTGTTATTCCAAATATATTTATATTAATTTTTACATTTAAAAGCAATTTTCAATTTTAAATAATAATTTATAAAATAATTATAATTATAATATAAAAATTTTAATATTATTTAATAATAAATATTTAATATTATTATAAATATAAATTTAATATTCAAAAATAAATTTAAATAATAATTTTATAGAAATATTTAATATAATTAGAAAACCTTAAAAAGAAATAAAAATTTAACATTTTAGAAATAATAAAAATCAACAAAAAACATTTATAGTTAATATATTAAAAAAACAATATTTAAATTAAAGATATTTTATATTATAAAATGTATATGTTAAATGTAAAAAATTAAGGAAAACTATGTTACACTTTCAAATAATATCCTGTTTTGATCGCGTATTTTGTTTGCAAGCATGTCAAATTTGTAATTTCGTTTTGCTAAAGCCATCATACCACATTAATATTGACAATTCAGAACATCAATGAAAAGACAAAAACATGTTCTGACAATGTAGCCATGAGATGTGGTAGTCTGGGCGTTGATCTAGCTAAAAATAATCTGAGAAAAGGAGCTAAAAATAAAAATGAAAACACAAAATTCATCTTAAACATCTAGAATACCCAAATAATTGAATCAAAATATTATATATTTAATTTTTTTATATAAAATAAATAAACTAAAAATAAAATACAGAAGTTCGAATTATAGTCATTTCCACTCAAATATATATATATTTTAATTAAAGAATTTGAATTAGGATGATGATTTTGAATTAGCATTGACAAGGTGATAAAATACTTAAATGGGGACAGGAATGAGCTGGCCAAAGACAGAAGAGCTAGCTTGGAGGCACTTAGTTGGCAAGGCCAAACACCACCTCGGTTTCCAATGGCCTCAGGAGTAAGAGTCAATATTACACTATATAGTAAAACTTCAGAAATATATAATGAAAACAGAATATGGTGAGTATTGGTAAAAATACTTTATACTTTTAACTGAAATGGTGACCTACCCAGGTAGGTATTTTAAGCCAGGTAGTATTTTATTAAGTATGAATGAGGAATGAATGTAGGATGATTGTGGCACGATCTTGTAGTCTTGTTACTGACTAAGGCTGACATGTTCCTTAGACAGGACTGTTAATTAATAGCCCAACAGCCGATTGCAACTAATGGACCTACAGTTTAACGTGGAATCCGAACCACGGCCTCTGAATTACGAATTGGTCTATTTATGAGTCTACTTATGAGGATGGTCTTTGTGGAGTAATGCGGTATTCAATAGTGCGGACGTTAATCCACACAAGAGAACACTACATCCACCGGCCATCTCTCACAATTATCCATAATTCGTGACCTCCAAGTAGCTGGATTACAGGACGTCGCCACTGTCGCAGTTAAATACATGCTAAGGAGCTATTTTGTGTATGTTAAATGGAGAAAAAGGTTTTAGTTCTCTAATACCGTTTAGTTATTATTTTCATTATAATATGAAAATAAAATAAAATTGGCATAGTCTTTAAGTAAGTCTTACAGCAATCCAAAATAAACAACTCGTAATTTTAGCTTCTTCCTTTTGCTCACCAAGGTCACCTCATTAATATAATCAAAAGTAAGTTCTCTTCCCTATATATATATACCTAACTAGGCCTATCTTATGTAGCTCCTCAATAGGAGGAACCAACACAGAGGAACAAACACAGTAAGTTATTTGCTTCCATACTTAATATATGACTTAAATCTCAAATTTCTTTAAAATTTAAGAATGAAACTGAATGGGTTAATGAGTGTTCATAGTCTGAATATCACTGATTTGATACTAAGAAAAAATTGTACAAATAGTTCATGACTATTAATATGATACTTATGATTATGACATCATAATAATCATATCATTTGATATTGGATTTATGTTAATTTTTATCAGTAAATTAAATTTCAGGTTGGTATTGTTAAGCTTAATAAAATTCACTTAAGCTGCATTTACAACAGTGTGGAGTCTTTGACACATGTCAGTGACAAAGTCAGAAACTTAATAACCCTTCAAGTGGCAGACAGATTTATTTTAATGCAAGCATATACATATCCATTTTGTTCAAAATAAACAGGATAGTTTGAAGATGCTAAAATAACAATCCAGGAGGGTAAATGTTTTACAAAAATTAAAAAACTAAAAAATCTTAAAAATTCTTGCCACTTTGCAAACAAGTAAAAAAAATACTAACATCTAAAATTCCTATACAGCTGTTAGAACATATTATATGCATAAAAAATATATTGAATTAAAGCCGATTTTTTTTGCATTAGTACCACTTTCTCTTGTCAAACACGAAAATTAACTCAGCTGTGATTTGTTGAAGTTGCTTGATTTCATCGATTTAGCAGGAAAAATACCCGTCGTGAGTTAATGTGTGTTTCACTTACATATGAAACTGCTGATAAAATCAATATACTAATGCTACAAGACTAATTGTCGTAATAAAATTAATCTGCAGAATCCCATATTTCAATTGATGTAAGAATTGTCCCCATCAGAGTTAAGAAAGGTTAAAATGTGATAGAAAAATATGCTACATTAATCAACATTTTATGTCGCCTCCCACTTCCCACAACAACCTGCAGTCAACATTATAAATCGGTCTGCCGGTTATAAATCGGTTAACTAGGAGCGTTAACAAAATCTCCTTAAATCTCTTGCAACTTTGAGTCAGTGACTTTTGTCATCTACTTGAGTCTGGAATACTGAGTCAGAGACACAATTTTAGGTTTTACATAGAGATCAAAGAAGTGAAGTGAAGTAAGATCAAAGGATTGTCATCGACAAAATGTCACGGACTCCTGTCACAATATATCCTGTCTTTGACAATTCTGTCACTGACTTCGGAGTAAGTGTAAACACAGCTTTAGGCTCACTGATATGAGTGATTATATTCCGTACCAAAATACGAGCGAGGATTATATATATTTGCACAAGAATCTTGAAAACGGCTCCACAGAATTTTTGAAATACAGTGGAACTTGGTTATAAAGTCATTGAAGGGACCACACAATTAATGACGCTATATCAGAGTGACACTATAAAGAGGTTCCATAATTTTGATTCAAAACTGAGGAAAAAAAGAAAAATACATTTTTTTACATGAAATTATCACGTTTAATGAAGGTAATTTGATATACACATAAAAGTTTATGTTTATGGCTGACCGAACTACTCTATACGTATAAAAAATCGAGTTTAAAAATATCGCAATGAAGTTCGGCTTGGTGAATTCAACTGTTGGTTCAATTTTAAAAAACAAGTCCGAACACACGTCAGCTATCTTACGTCCCTCCTCACACGCTCTTATAACTCACACTTGTTCTTTAATCGGCAAAACCTTTCTCGTAACACTTGCCATTATTTTTCAATACTGTATTTGTAAATTAAAATAACGAAAAGCAAACTGTAAAAGACATACACTGAACTAACGATAGCTGCACGAACTGTAGGTACGTACGTACAGTATTACAGTTCTTTGACGCAACGTGAGTCACTGACACTGGCCTTGATGACGGCGACAGCGGATATAGGGTAGGGGGAGGGGGTTGGTTTGGTTAGCAGTAAGACAACAATAAAATGCCGTTTCTAAAAAGAGAATGGGGTATCTAGCTAAACAATAGCCGCGGCCCTCACGTTGCACCACTGACCGAAATTTCTCTCTTTAGCTATACGTTGCCTTCATCTCGGCCTGATTTTCTTTACGTTATATACGAGGTTTTAGAATTTACTGTCGATACATCCGAGGTTTTACCTATGTAAATACCTATAGTTTGGCGGGACCTAAAAATAAATTACATTATATCCAAGTTGACGTTACGACCGAGGCCGCAATAACCAAGTTGCACTGTAACTAATTTACAAGTAAAAAATAAGTTCTAGGTAGGTTGACATGTCCAAAAGAGTCCTGAATTTCTCATAAAATTAAGTTTAAAATTTTAAAAAATTACATTGGGTTTGTGGAGATTCAAATTCAAATGACAAAATCCAACAACTGTTCATAAACAATGTTAATAGTTTTGATAGTTTTAATAGTTTTGAGCAACTGTTGATTGAATGTGGCATACAATGTGTTCCTGTGATTTTACGTACTTTGTAATAAATAAAATAGTAAAAAATCAGAAAATTAGTTAACAAATTTTAATAGCATTAAAATAACAAAGTAGATTAATTTATTATTAAAATATTTTGTGTTTTGACAAAAAAGTTTTTTGTGAGAATTTGCTGACGTCAGTCAAAATAACCTTAACGGGTTTACACTAACAAGTCGCCATGGCTTGATCGGTAGTGCGGAAGACTATAAAGTCTTAGGTTATGCATTAAAATCTCAGGCAGGGTGAATTTTTTTTCATACAAGTTTATGAAAATTAGAACAAATGTGTTTTTATACTCTTTCATGCACAACATTCTTTTTAACCAACCTAAGTATATTTATTATAAAAGTTCTCTGTTGTTAGAGCTATTTTCTATAGTACAATTTTATTTACTTCACCAAGTAACACACTCGATCACCAGGTACAATATAATGTAAAAAATACAACAATTGTCCTAATGTATTTGTTGAATTAAACCCCCATTATGAGTATAAGATAAATTTTTATTTGTTTTGATATAATATGTACAAAATTCATATAATACACTGTTAAAATAATTATTACTAGATTATGGACTTCATTCTCGACCTTTCAGTGCACAACCATGTAGTGGGCTTTGCAGTAGACTGAAAAAATAAAAAATATTATAATATATTTGGAAATTAGGAAAGGTATTTACTGTTTTGAAACACAACACAACACTATCAGGGCATTTATTTAATTTCCTTATTTTGACTAGTTTTGGACTATCCATGACCATGATCTGGTCATCACCCCGATTAATCGGAGTTGTCTGTCTTCGGTTCAAGTATTTTTTCTGTAACTTGAATTGTTTTTGTCACCAATTAAACCAATTTACATGATTCATGGGATTCTCATATTAAGAATTTTTTCCCAACAAATACAAGCTATATTTAGTTTGTATCTGATTAGTGTCCATCTAATGACACAGTTTTCACCAGTTTATTTGAATTTTAATTAAGCTGAAACCACAATTTCATAATTTTTCATCTTTTTCCAATCAAGAAAAATAATAAATAAAGTAAAAAATTAATTAGTTTTTAAACAAACAAAAATACCTAACAATGGTTTAATAATTATTGCCAATTCAATAATTTTATTAAATTAAATTGAAATGATAAATTGACATAATCTGATTCTATTAATTTTGACAAATTAAACCATGTGTGTATAAATCAGAATTGAAATAAGTTAATTGATAACCTTACTCGATATGTAGGACAAACAATCAATGAATAAATTACAAAGATAAGAATAAACAAATTTTTCTTTTTTATTCTTTATCAAACTTACCGATAAATTCGGAAACAGGGTCATTGTCGCCGTCCCCTCTCATCGTTCCAGTGATCTCTTCGTTCTCCACGATAGGCAAGAACAACTGCACAAACTCTGGAGTGTAAGGAGGTGCAATTGCTTCTAGTACCTATAAATGAAATTATTCTGTAAACTGACATTGTATTAAAATTTGTATCAGCCCATTAACATTTACTTAAACACATGAGTAAACACTCATGTAATGAAGTTCACTGATATAGTGAAGAAGCACAGATGCTAACCACATTACCGTTCATTGTACTTAAACGTACAATAAAACGACGAGGCTGGCAGACAAAATTCCTACGAAGGCATGTGAATGACATAGGATTATTAGCAAAGTGAGCTATTCACATGACCCACATGGTAACAGTTAAGCCTGGGACCATGATAGAAGTTCATAACTCAATCCCCTGAACATGTTTAGTGGGGTCATTCAAAATTTTATATACAGGGTGTTCATTAAAGTCGGGGACAAACTTTAAGGGGTGATAGTACTCATCAAAATAAACAAAAAATCACCTATGACAATTTGTCGAAAAATCCTTCGTTTAGCCACTAGCCGCCATTTTGTATTTTTTACAAAAAACGTTATATATCAGGAACTATTTAAGATACAGAAACCAAACGTTGCACACCTATTTATTGGTCAAAGAGAAAAATATTTTCAAAGTATCATTTAATTTGCTTTTATATTTTCAAAATGGCGGTGGTTAAAAATCTTATAATTAAAATAACAAAAAACCCATTAACTTTATAAAATTTTTACAAGACACAAAAAATATTGCAATTTTAATTTCAAATCGAAATCAAATCGGTATTTTGGAGAACGAAATCCGTCCACGGATAGCCGAGAAAATGCAGGTTGAATGTTACATTACAGGGCTCACGCGCCAACACGGCGCAGCCGTGGCAAAGAAGCCGTGTTGTGTCAGCTGAACTCCGCTTCTTAGCCACAAAAATGATTTTTTATTATATTTTTATACATTTTTATTAAGTGTACCCAATATTTGTGTTTTTCCCTTTCTATGCTTCAATTGTATGCAAACTTGTACCCGATCGGGTACACACTTACTAAAGGTCTTCTGCTAGGGGCGGAAACACATTTCAGCTATATTTAGTGCGATCGTGTTGGTTATAAACGGCATTAGAAAACACAGTGAGCGCACCCGGTCGGGCGCACTGCACGCATTAGTAATGTACTGAGTGTACCCCATCAGGTACACCGCCGCCATTTAAAGAAGCACTTGTGTACCTGATTGGGCTCACTATGTTGCGAACATGTTAAAGAACAACCTTGATATAAGCACATTACCATAAAAACAACCCTTATTGCAGCAAATCTGCATATTCAGTACTATTTCATTACTATGATGGGAATAATATAAGTTCTCTGAAATTCGCTCTACTCAAGCCAGCATGCTGCGTGCGATCTTGTTACTTATTACATAGTCAGAGACAACAAACACATGTCTTAGTTAACGTAAATATCTATGTTTTGTGGCTACTCTACTTTTATACTTATCATTTTTATACTTTTCACTGAAATAGTGATTTACCTAGCTAGGTGTTTTAACCAAATATGAATGAGACCTGAGTGAAGATCAATGGGGCGGAATCTTGTATTCTTGTTACTGTTTAAGGCTGACATGTTCCTTAGTAAGGACTGTTAATTAATAGCCTAACAGCGAATGACATCAAGATATCTACAGTTTGGCATGGGATCCAAACCACAATCTCGCCTCTGAATTACAAACTGGTCTAATTTTGTTGATGGTCTTTGCAAATTAACTTTACTATGTTCAAAAGTGCAGATGTTAATCAACACCAGGATATATCGCTTCCACAGGCTATTGCTTACAACAATCCACATTTATTGACCTCCAAATAGCTAGATTAGAGAACATGTCACTGTCCTAGTCAATACCATGTGTTCCTTAGATGCATTCTCTCTGCATTCTGTTCTTTTAAAATCCTAAAGAAGAATTCAATGTTTCCTCTGGGCAGCTTGTAGTTTCCTTTTTAGCACCTAACCAGTTTCGGACTTATCAACAGAAGTGATTTTTGTTAACCTTAAGATAAAAACAAAGCAGGTTATGGCTGACCTCTGTGACAAAGTACCGGATAAGTGAAATGTCGGTGTCCCCGCGTTGCCAGCACTGCTTGATGTATTTGACGACAGGCATGACGCAGCCTCGGCTAAGTAGGTTCACCATTCGGTCCAGTAACATCTTCCTCATCTCCAACTGGTAGGCAGACAGTTATTACTCTTAGTTTTTTTTCTCCTTGTATTATTACTCTAGATTATATGTTGATTGCTAACCTAATGTGTAATGTGTAGTACACCAAATTTTCAGTAATCCGAACTAATTGGGATCGAACCCGGTTCGGATAATCCGGAAATGCCCTGTAAAGTTGCAATAAAAGTACGAATAAAATCCGTTGTTTTGGACCCGAACTGGTACTTTTCCGTTATATCGACCACACCTATAAATTGACTGTCAAGTTACATTGGGGTTCTAGGAAGTAGCAGATTATTGTTGGGCAATATTTAAAGGATAAATATCAGGTAAATAATATAAAAATATAAAAAGCCTAACTTAACTCTGCATAGCGCTGTATGTCGGCAATATCTCGTATATTACGATGTAACGCAACGTGTATTAATCACAAACATACAGCACTCTGCGGAGTTAAGTTAGGTTTTTTGTATAAAATATTATTAACCAGATAAAAATCAATATAGAACCTAACTTAATTCTGCAGAGCGTTGTTGCATGGCGGCTGAGGGCAAGGATCCATTGACCACGCTCTTCACTGACATTGCCGACTTCTGGGCGGCAGAGCAATCATGTGATCAACAGCAAAATTAGTAGTAAGTTTCTCATTTTGTTCAAAATATGTTTAATTTTCATTATATAATGTCACCAAACACACATTCCACTTTTAGCGAATTTCCCATAGGGAAGAAGCTATTACCGTAGGTCTCATGGCGAGACTTAAGCCCGGGACCATGTTATTTTTTCTTCTTTAGGTGCCCAGAGTCCAAAAACAATAGTCGTTAAAATTTATATATATATATATATATATATATATATATATATATGTGTGTCTGTTAGCACGATAACTCTCGTAAAAATGGTCCAATCAAGACCAAATTTGGTAGAGACGTGTATTCCTACAAGTGCTCGGACGAGTTCGTTAACCAGACATATCGGTCAATGGGAACGGGTAGTTTGGGGGGGTTTTGTACCCCAAAATGGGGTTTTTTGCGTTTTTCACATGTAGTTTTTAAAAATTTCTAATTTTATATTTCACCATTGGAATCAGCTTAAAAAACTACACAATTAAGTTCCTTAAAGTTTTTCTCTATCTCCAACGGTTACCGAGATATTAAAAAAAACTAAACACAGTACGTTGTATTGTGGGGCTCCAATGTTAATCTTATGGAGGATAGGGAAAAATTAATATTTCCCATATTAATGAATATTTTTGGATAAAACTTGATATTTAGCTTCATGTGGTTGAGATCTTCCCATTTATGCTTAAAAATCATAGTTTATGTGTTTATCATGGCAGCAAACCTGTATACTTTTTTCCGTAATAATCATATAGGGAATAGGCAAACTCCTTTATTTATGGACAGATGTTGATGAAAGTTGGTATAAATCTTAAGATAAAAATTATTTATGGTAGAAATGTTTAATTTCAGTGTTCCTCACAGCAGCAAACCTGCACACTCTTTGCCATGTTAATCTTATGGAGAATAGGCAAATAATTCTCATGTTTATGGACAGATTTTTATAAAACTTGTCATATATTATTATTATTATTATATTATTGATTTGGAAATTCGCTGAGTACGCAGGTCTGCTGCGACGGGGGTATTTATTATGCCTGTTCAACTGTGGTCAGTATAATGGAAAAGTACCCCCGAACTATTTATAACCAATTAACTTACGTCTTATAACAGTTTCAGGTTATAGCCTTGTTCACCACATGTTTTACCTGAGTGTTCATGCAGGGACGTTCTATCCATTATGGATTGATTTGTCATTAGAAATATAAAACACAACATTGACATATAAAAATGAACAATTAAAAAACAGTGTCGTATGTAGACCTACTTTTTACCCGATCACGGTCATTGCTGGAGATGAACTCAAATGTTCGAAAGTAGTTCACTGAAAAGCGATGAAAAAAATTCCTGTGAGAATCAAATCTACTGCGATGTACTGTGAGTGTAGCTAAGACACTGTATCACCCTACACTATCTCGAGCAACAGAGTACTATTAAATCCGAATGCTAGATATCCATAAGATGATGGCGCAACTTTGCATTGGCTAACAGGATTTCTTTTGTTACAAAAGACGATAACTGAATTCTTATGTTCCTAAAATACGTTATTGTATTTAATTAACATCTGGTACATAGTAATGTATAATTAGTGATACCGTTTTGTAGATTAAATTGTTATAATTGAGATTACATTGTTCGTTTTTAAATTAAACTCAATAATCCTTTTCCCCATCAGGTAGTTGGATTAGCCGGACGTTCGGATTACCGGGGTTCAGATTACCGGGACTCTGGTGTAGTACAAAACCAACTGGAACAAAGTATGATTGAAATATAGATTCATTGGGTTGGTTAGTTGTGAAATTATAACTAGCAATCACCTGAGTAGTATACAAGGTGTTTCAGATCTTTCTACCAACCTTTTGATTTTTGAGATTGTTCCTGGGTCAGTATAAAATCAAAATACCACATTTAAATCGTCTTGATGGCCTCAATTACAGAGCTGTTCTGCTGTTTTTTAAGCTTTATATTAGTATAAAACTTACAATTGCATAACCAAAAATAACCACGCAAATAAGAAAATGCACAAAGCCGATCTCAGCGGCCAGTGCCGTAAAATAAAAAATAAAATATATAAAATACTTTAAAGCTGTTCTGCTGATTTTTAAGTTTTATATTAGTATAAAACTTACTATTGTTTAACCAAAAATAACCATGCAAATAATAAAATGCACAAAGCCAATCTCAGCGGCCTGTGGTGTTTTTCGGCTGATGTTATGGTGTGGCGTTCTTCGCAAATTACTATAGGGCCGATCACATAGGCCCGTGGCGGTAAAAGGGTTAATAAGAACCATTAGTATCAAAAACATAGGCTGGTAAGGATCATGAAGTGGCACCAGTGATGTCACATTGTTTTCATTTTAGCGAATTTCCCATTTTGATTAAATGACGAATAAAACAATACATGCAAATCATCTCAAATATAAGTTGGCAATACCTGAACAAGAATTTCCAGTTCGTCTTGTTTTGACTCAAAGAGTTTGATGAAGAGTTGTAGCACCCTATGATGTAGCAAGGGGTGGCAAGTGACTACTTCATCCAGCACTGCCAGGTGGATGGGGGTGTGTTCTGTACACAGTTTGAAGTAACTAGGCTCTGTCACAGTGCACTCCACCCAGCGCACAACTCCCACAGACACCACTGGGTATCTACAGACAGACAAAACAGTTTGATGAAGAATGAACAAGTGGAAAATTGAATCTCAGTCTTTTGAAAAGTGGATTAACAAAACATTTTCCCCACTCACAAAATAAAAGTTAAAAAAAAACTATGATTGCTGATTAGTGGTAAGTTAGTTTATGGATGAAATCCTGGCAGAAATTTTAGAGATGTGCTTGCTCTGTGCTAACAAGAATAATTTTGAGGAAGTCCATGGTGTGATAAAAAAACTGTTGAAGATTCATCAGCAGAGACCATCCACTGAACTTGCCGTCCAGAATTTGGAAGTATAAAGTATATGTTTTAAGGACTTCCTACCGTACTGTGAGTCCCTGGTGCCAAATTAACAACTTGTATAAATAAATTTTAAACTTGTTCTTACATAATACTACAACCAACAAATGGTGCGGGAAACCTTTAAGAATATAGACTAATAGTTATACTACGTCAGCTTTAACAAAACTGTGAAATCATAAATTTAAATATTTTTTATTGAAAAATTAGTTTATTCTTTAAGAAAATATTTTTGTAGCATAGTCAAAATCAAACCTTTTATGAAGAACATTAACTTTAGCTTCTTATAGAAACATTAGAACAACAATACATGTGATAAACTACCAGAGACATCACTCACCGGATACAGTGGTACAGTGTATTAAGCTCGGCTATCAACTCTGAGGAGCCTTTAATGGTGCTGCATATCGTGTGCACTTTCTCTACTGCCCCCATAGTCATCTTCAACTCTTCTTTGTTCAACGTTTTCTTATTGACTTCAAACACACTTGCGCCATACGCCAGAAGGAAGATGTATTTTGATTTGTGTTCGGGGTTGAGTTTAATTCCAGGTTTAAAAAGAGAATCTACGAGTAATTCTGAAAAAATAATTACAACATCACTATAGTGAGAAATGTAACATAGAAAATATATAACTGGAGCAGCTTTTATATTCTCTTATTATTTAACATACCAAATAGAGTATATCAAATGAAAAGTGATTTAATAATATTTGAGATGGTTTTGTCAAATCCTAAATACGGTAGGTAGACTAGGTGGGTATGGAAATGTCAAGCTAAAGGGATTATATGAAATATTTTCTTCTAAAAAGTATTGTTAATTACAGTTCTTATCTTCTTGCACCAAGTCACCGTCCCCAAAATTCACCAGGAAAATCTTTATTACATAAAAGTAAGATTACAGTAACATGTTCGCAGTGGACCACTTGTTGGATCCGAGGGGTACTGGTCCTGGCCCGCGGAGCGGACCACTCGGATTCGAGTGGTGACATTTAGGTTAAAATCAAGATGGTGGATCTGGCGATGTAGATTGTGCTGCCACCTGTTGGGATCTGAGAGACCTACGACCAGCTTTGTTATAACACTGTATCTACTTCTCTGTATGGGTCACTTGGAATTTTCCTATTGGTTTATTTTAAACTACACTAGCCGCTCCGTGCGAGGAATGGGGGGTTTCGAGCTCCTCATCTAATGTGTTAAGCACACATTACATTAAAAGGAAAAACACATTTACATCAGATTAACAGGCATAAACATTACATTAACACATAACAGTAAAAGGCAGAATATACGTATATAGTTAGACAGAATACAGTAGAACCTCTCAAACTTGACACAATGTGGACTATTAAAGGTTATCGAGTTTTAGGGAACTTATATGAAAATAACTAAGGGTTGAATAAAAACGCTTATTTAGACTATTAAAACACGTTCACTGCTAAAATTCATGCAAAAGAGAGTGGTATAGTCCTATGCTAAAATTTTCTATTCACATTTTGATAACTTTAGATGGAAAACAGTAAAGAAATGCCACCCGGACAAAGTAAAAGGCATTTACAGCTATTTTTTGCGACAACGACCATTGCCGCCCACACCTGGGGACGTTCTTTTCCCGATCCAGGCACGTTTTTTTGTTCTAATATTTTTCAAAAACTCACTGTTTAAGTTAAAAACACATTTATTTTATTTTAAATCATAAAAATTACTACAATAACATAAAAATATACTACTTAAAACCCTACCAGCACACCCTGAGGTGATATGTTCACTTATGCCAGTCATCAAACGCTTATGTGTGACACACAATCCCGGCTGGTCTTCACAGTTGGTGAAAACGACCCTTTTATGGATATTTGCTGCATTCGTGGCATTTTTTTATTTTTTATACTTTTGCTGCAACTTGCCTTTTTGATGAATCAATAAAACAGTATTTACTATTTACAAATACAAAATGTTTACATAAACATATATTTTCGTAGAAACATGTGATTCAAAAACTAACACCGCCAAAAATGAAAGAAATGAACACAGGCGGAGAAGTGCTAGTAGCTCACTATTGGAACAATAGAATGACGGCCTTGTTTTTTTTTATGATGGCAAGTTTTAGTGAACAACGTGCCACTATCTTCCGAATTCAAGACCTTCTGCTCAAAGTTCACCGACAGACAAGTGATCTACTGTCATATGGGATATGAAATCATAATGGAATATCTTGGCGATCAGTTCAGAGAGTATGAATGATATAAGATTTATGAATAAAATAAATTGCTGCCTAATTTGTTCCTCGGGCTCTGAATGACAATCAAAGCATGTTGAGTTGAAACATGTCATGAACTGATACTGTCATGAACAGCTTAAAACTGAACATTTTCTTTCAAAGGTCTCTTCAATTACTGGAGATGATTCATTGGTCTATGGCTACAATTCAGAGACAAAACAACTCCTTTTTTCAACATTTGTATCGATTCTAGCAGTTGGCTGATATCCAGAACAAGGTATGTCACTGATCGACATGTCGTCATTTTTAAGTTGAGAAATCCACTCATACGTATGAGTTTTTCCCATAGCATCGTCTTTGTAAGTAGTTTTCAACATTAAAACAGTATCAGCAGCGTTTTTACTGAGTAGAAACAAAAATTCTCCCAGTGGCACACTGTTCAATTAAAATTGACATCTTAAAAAACAGGCAACATCAAATAGCACTAGTCACTACAGACAAACAGAACATGCCAGATAAACATTCTGGTCACCGCCACTAATACTAATAGTATTGCCATTAAATTACCGCATTAAGCTTTAAACATAATTGTGCATGTAAACAGCACGAATCATCATTATTTGGGGAGCTTAATTAAACATTTCTTAACTACGTAATGATAAACAAAAGGTATCATAGCTTCTACAACCATCTAGTACTTCTATGTAGAAATGCCTAATACAGCAAACTGTCTACGACGTGTCTTGACGGCTCAGTTTTCCGGTTCTCTAGGGAAAACAAATAATTTTAGATATTGGCGATCCAATTGTCAGATGCAGTCGATTTGCGGAACACTTATTTATTGTGTGCATTTTTGTGAATGGCAAAGGCAAATGTGAGGGTGAACTATCAGTGTGACAAGCTATAATGTCATGTTTTAGTGCTTTTAACCGAACGTTAATTAATTCTATTTAAGAATTTGAAAGCTATGGCACAGCAGCCATATAAACACTTAAAGTGTCTAAACAATCTGCAGAAAGAGAGAATAAAAAAGCATAACTGCGTACTTTAAAACAATTATAATAATAATAAAATATGACAAGTGGTCAAAACTTTTAAACATGAGTTTTCAATCTCATGATATGGGAAAGAGTGAGTAGGTTTGCTGCTGTGAGGAACACTGAAAGTAGCCATTTATACCTGTTTTTAACATTTATACCAACTTTCATCAACATCTGTCCATAAATAAAGGAGTTTGCCTAATCTCCATATGATTAACATGGGAAAAGAGTATGCAGGTTTGCTGCCATGATAAACACATAAACTATGATTTTTTAGCACAAATGTATGGATCTCAACCACATGAAGCTAAATATCAAGTTTCATACAAAAATATTAGATAATAAGTGAAAAATTATTTTTTTTAAATCCTCCATAAGATTAACATTGGAGCCTCAAAAATACAACGTACTGTGTTTAGATTTTTTTATATCTCGGTAACCGTTGAAGATAGAGAAAAACTTTAAGGAACTTAATTGTGTAGTTTTTTAAGCTGAATGCAATGGTGAAATATAAAATTAGAAATTTTTAGAAACTACTTGTGAAAAACGCAAAAAACCCCATTTTGGGGTACAAAACCCCCCCAAACTACCCGTTCCCATTGACCGATATGTCTGGTTTACGAACTCGTCCGAGCATTTGTAGGAATACACGTCTCTACCAAATTTGGTCTCGATGGGACCTTTTTTACGAGAGTTATCGTGTTCACAGACACATATATATATACATATATACATAATATATCTTATTATATATAAAAATTTTAACGACTATTGTTTTTGGTCTCTGGGCACCTAAAGAAGAAAAAATAACATGGTCACGGGCTTAACTCTTGCCATGAGACCTACGGTAATAGCTTCTTCCCTATGGGAAATTCGCTAAAAACAGGTAAACTGCATAACTTGTTCTTTAAAAACCAATTATTGATCTAAACTACGTCAAACATTGATAAGACAGTAGTCTTCAATGATGAGGGAATGGGACCAAGCTGTTGCAGAACAGTTACCAACACTGTTATTTCCAACGATGAACAATGTGCTTTTTTTCATGGTCTGTTTCTGTGAAAAATAAAGAAAACGTTTTATCCATAGAACCATGCCATCCACTTAGCCCTTTCCCAAAAGATTCTGTATTTAAGCAATCATTCATCATAGAATACTATAGTTACACAACTTTAACTGGGCAGAAGGTGGGCAGATACTGGTTGTATTACTCTCCCGAATTAGATGTTGCTTACTGTTAGCCATGTTGGTTATTTAATATCTGGGCTGAATTAAGGTCTTGGGCTACTGGAATTTGTGATTGGCAAGGCCTATGTCAAAAAATTAAGACATGAATTCAGAAAATCACATTTAACACATTTCGTATGGTCCGGTCACCCATGACCGGTGCGATGACGTAACTGCCGATTGGCCTGGTCACCGGAGATATGTGATGAGCGCAGTTATAAGAACGCTCAGCATGGCTCTACTGTTTACGAGAGATTGTTGAGGTTATGTTCGTCGTATAGCTAATATTCTGCCGTATCTTTGGTTGCCGAGGTAATGGAATCGGTCCGCGACTGGTAATGGTCACCCGCGATCTGTGTGACAATAATTTCTGTTTCAGTCCAGGGGGGACTTTGTTACTGACCAGGATTCATAAGTTGGGATCATTAATTTACAGCCAAGTGATCAAACTTCTCAATATGAAATTGATTCACCATTCACGGAAAATGTGCATACTTTTCGTGCAGTTTTTTACTTTCCTATTAAGATGTTATATTTCCACAAAAACAAATTTAGGGTTTTAACCCTTTGCGAGCTGGCCTTAATATTCTAATAAGCATAATTATTTTAGAATAGTGCAGAAGTTTTTTTTACATGGTTTATGTTCAGAAATTGTGTAGTTGCACTATAAATTCCAATTATTGTTCAAATTAGAGGTGTGCGGATATCCGATAATTCAGTTCGGATTCGGATCGGATCGGATATCCGAAACCGATCCGAATGTATTTAAGATATCCGATCCGATAAATATCCGAATTTTCGGATAGACTGTATAATACAGCAATTTGAACAAAAACAACGAGATTTTCGTCGAGTTAATACCCGCGAAGCTGGAATAATTTTTGCTTAAACCTTGATAAGACGACGAAATTACGTAGTCTTTCATCAAAACAATGTCGTTGACTGGTAGACGCGATACACTTATAGCGATTCGAATGACGACCGCAGATGACGAAATTACGCAATTCATATCCAATCGGAATGTAAGAACGTCATTGGGCGGTCCGAGGATGCGGTATGATTATTCGATTCTTCAACTACGCATTTAATTAGCCGTAAGTTCAACACGATATTGCATTGTGAAATACAAAGCATAGCGTCATCGATAGTTGCACCGAGTATCAGATTGCGGTTTGATATTGTTCCATATAAAATTTCATTTCGGCTACGAAAAAACTTGAATTGTTGATTTAATGTTATTGGTAACAAACAATAATAATAGCTCGTTTTGCGATGGAGTTTCCGGTAAAAATAATACTACTTCATTCTGATCGTCTACGTAGACGATCAATTGTTTAGTTATCGCATTCTCAACTACTCCGGGTTTGAGCAATACGATAAAGTGTTGCCCAATTTACATTTGGCCTATTTCGTCGTTCAGTGTTCACATAACCAACAAATTTTCCACTTGTTTTCAATTTTCATTTTATCTTTGTTAAATGAATTTAAGCGTTATTAGTTTTACATTTTTAGATAATTTTAAGATGAATAACTAACTAGATTACGACGAGGTACCATAATTTCACGGGTTTCAATATTGTTATACAGCCGATCGGGGTATTTTATCTGCCAAATATTCATACTCTGCGCCTGCGCGCAGGCCTTTGATAGCACTGTCGACTGTCACTGCCCTTGCCGATACGCAGATAGCCGATGGCATCGAGCCAACGGCGTCTGTCAAATCTTAATTCGTTGTTAATGGTGATTTGTTTTTATCATTGTAATAAATAAAATAATTGAATCGTGAAATAAAATTGAGAATTAGTTGATTATTAGTAGAATGAATTGATGAATTAGTAGAAAGTTGATGTAATTTAATGGCGAATTATAAGGTTTCTGTTGATTTAATTTGTGAATTACGCCATATTAAAATTTGTTACTGGTAATTGTTATTTTGTAAATTTGTATTTATTGAAGGAATAAACTTATTATTATTATTAATTTTAAATGCATTGAAGTAAAAATTTTAGTTTTGTTGTTCATCCTATAAAGAATTTATGATTTTTTATGTACCATTTAATAATTTTGATAGGTAACATTTTATTGATTTTTTCCTAATTTATTCTTAGATAAGTCTGATTTCACTTTTTTATTGCGAGTATCCGAATCCGAAAACTATCCGATCCGAACCCAAACTATCCGATCCGAATCTGAGCTATCCGATCCGAAAAAATAATTCACTATCCGCACACCTCTAGTTCAAATCATTTTTTTTCACTACACACGCCCCCCCGCCTGGGGAGAAGGGGTACAGAGCATCCCTCTGATGTGTGGGTGGAGCTACGTCAAAATGGGACCAAGAGGCAAACGATAAAGAATGAAAATGGCGGATATATCTGCGTGCCGCTTTAGTAGCTCAAACAGATAGGCAGATATATCCGCTTGCCACTCTTGGTGAAAATATCATGTGCGGATGTACCCGCCAAAATCTAGCGAAGGGATAAGCTATTCAAGGTTGATAACAAAATGCCACTCTTCCTAGTATGATTACCCAAGAACTGAGGTATCCTGATGAGGTCCAGGGGAGGGGGCTCGGACGAGCTGTAGTTGCGGTAGAGCACCGTGATGTCCGCGGGGTTGAGGGTGTTGCGGCTCAACATGGACATGAGCGCTTGCTGCGCCTGTGGATGCGCCGCTGCGCCAGACAGTGCCATCGTGATTGGTGTCACATCATGCCGACTGAAACAATATTCAGTGGGAGTCATTGTGCTACTGGTATTTTCAAATCTTTTCACTAACAATGGCGTAGAGGTCTGCGGGTAGTGGTTTTTACTGTTGGGTCGGATAGTAGATTCCCATAAATTTTCAGGACAGGTCAGTTTCAGGTATCATAAGCTAAATGAAAATTCCGGTCAAGGCGGGTTTGGGTATTACAAGTTAAAATTCTGGTTGGGTTCGGATATTGTAAGCCTAAAATCCAGGTTGGTTTTGGATTTTATTAGTAATCAAACTGTTAATTTAAATAAGTTTTGATTGACCTACATAGCAGTATTGATACAAGTCAAAAACTATCATTACATTTACCAACTTATTTATTTTACTTACAGTCACTTATTAGTTATTAAACACATGTATGCACTGTACTTTGTTTGATGTATTAACACCAACAGTTATATCCATTTAATTACTTATAATATATCATGGTAATTGATGTTGTAAATATTACTAAGTGGAAATCATTTTCTCAAGTCTATATGAAAACAATGATGAGCAAACAAAATAAAAAACTATAATATTTTTATTATTTCATTGGCGATTGTTGTAACGCAGACTCTATAAAGCAGCTGCAATAACTCAAATCAATTTACTGTGCCTAAAATAAATGGTTTCATTAAACTAAAGCTTCAAAGGAATCTAAAACTGTTCAATGATGTGGCAGACAAAAATACAAAAATGTAAATAAACAACCTTGCAAAATATATATTGTAACAGCTGTTTGCCAATATCAAAACTGTATTTTCTACTAATCAAACTGAAGGATTGTCTTTGTCATTCAGCTGAAATCAATATGTAAAGTAAAAATTTAGTAAAAATATCTACTTGGTACGGGAATTGACTAGATTGTATTTTTACTTGGCTGATTGACTTCATTGTAATTTCTTAAAAAGATCAAGGCTAGACCTCATGAATTTTATATTTGAACTCTCATACAGTTATGTGTGAATTTAATCAAATTTTATTTTTTAAAGTATTTATATTTATACTGTAAATTGAAATATAAGATACTGTAAGTTTTGTAACAACCCAGTTAAGGTAGGAGGATCCATGCACTACAAACATTATATGTGAGGTAAGGTACATTTTGTGCACTTACCTGAGCTGAGCGCACCTGGTAATTTCTTGAGCTAACCGTTTCATGTTTGAACCGCCTTTATTCTCCCGAGACAACACTTGCAACAACACCAGACTGTACACATAAGTGTGTTGCCCATGACACACCATTTTCTGTAACAGATCTTATGTTAAAAGATAGAGGACTGTACATAAATATATATTGTACAAGGAAAACCACTTTTAGTAACAGGACCAAATTCTGAATGGATCACTTTAACAATAAAAAATCACTTTAAAAGTCCTGACTCCGAGTTGAATATTGATTTTAACTCCGTTCGACATACTTTGCACAAAGTGCCAACGTGGTGCACACCGCAGGCGTTCACTGCACACATTAGTCAGTACTTCAATTTGCTGCTACCTTACAGGATATTTTAGAACTATTAGAGCTTCTCAATATTGGAGAACACTGTCTACCTTTCTAACTGATTGTGCTGATTGTTTTTGCCATTCTGCTGTCTTTGAAAGGAGGAAAACTAATTAGTTATTATCCCCACGAGTGTTTTATGTAGGGATGGGTCGATTTCAATTTTTTTCGATTCCGATGCCGATCCTTTAAAATCGATTCCGATTCCATCGATTCCAGGCATTGATTTGACCTCCGTCAACAAATGTAACGCTTTAACACTAGAAGTGTCCAAAATATTTTTTTTAGTGTCACCAGGTTTATGGGGATTTGCAGCTTTTAAAAAACATCTTTATTAATCCTAGAAGTTAAAATACATAATTTGGTTCAGTACTAAAATGAAGAATAAAGAAATGTTAAAAAAGTATGTAAATTATAAATATAAATATTTAGTATTTACATGAACAAATAAATAAATACATAATATGAAAATCTTTCTTGTCTATGTTTACGGTTGTGTACTTTATATATACACAACATACGTGAAAAAAAATTTAAAAGCAAATTTACTTAAAATTTAATTGTGAAACCAAAAATATATACTTATGCATAGATAATTTGAACAAAATAACAAAATCAATATAAACCGTTGCTAGTGGTAAAATCATGAAAATTGCAAAAATCACAAAAACTCATATTTTAGTCAAAGCAATTCCCTTAAATCGCTGTTTCAAAAATAATCCCCTATTTCAATAACAAAACAATAATTAATAACTAATTAATGCATTTCTCCATTAAAAACTATTTAGAACACAAATATGACCACTGTAAACAAATGTGTTGCACAACAATAACAGTCAACAATGCGAAGACAGACTACGCCATTTAGGAAAAAAAATAATATTGCAATCCATCATCTTTCAATGATCCGTATCTTAATGACAACACAATAAATAATAGTTAATGTATTTCACCACTGAAACTTAGTTGCACAATGATAACAGACAAAAAAGACAACAGAATTTATTACGGATCCGTGATCAGACGGTGGCAGACGACATGGGCAACAAAAGGGTTTTTGCGATACAATTATACCCGCAAAATGATTGTGCCGGCTTTTAGAGTAAATTGATATAATCAGATTATTATAACTTACTAATCAGAGAATGCACTTTTTATCAAACTATCAATGTTTAAAAATTCCAATCAAATTAGCATCATGTTAGCAAATTCATCAACAGATAGACGAGACTGGCACTACGTCGTGTAGGCTACTTGGTATCCTTGGTCTCGTACCGTAGTTTGTGAATCTGATTCAGAAAAATAGTCTATTATATTGAAATATTGTAACCAGTTATTTGTATGAAAAGTATTAAATGGGCTTATTATTTTTTACAACTAATCCCGTTAATAGTTATTATGGAAAATTAATATACTTGTTTTGTTGCCGAAAAGTTCATTTCGCGGAATAATATAATTAACAGTATTCCGATGATCGGCATCGACGTCAAAATTCAATATCGTATTGAAGTCGCAGTTTATCAGCAACTGAAATAAGAATAAATACGGGGTATGTTGTAACCTTGTACCGACCAATGAGGTTCTTGCATTACTTTTAAAAAGGATACGAATTTACGTCATTTCTGATAATCGGCATCGACGATGACATTCAATATCGAGATTCAATATCATATTGAAGTTTATCAGCAACTGAAATACAAATTTACGTCATTCGTCTTTTGCACTTTTATAATCGAGCAAAGATATTTCGTATTGACCATGTAAACTGAAACAAAAGGTTTGAGTGTTAACGCTCATTTTTTATACGGTCTATAAGTAATTTTGGATATTTATTGAATTTTACTGGGTACTAGTTACTTTCGTTTCGGAGCAGTACATCCAATTGCTTTGAAATGAAATCTACGACAATAAACTGAAAGTGAACGATAATTTTAAGTCGGGAGGATGACGATTGGTTTCCTGATCCGAGTTTCATAAAAATAATGACGACTGTATCTTATTACGACATCGTGACGAGGAAAACGAACGCTTGGAATTAAAAAATCAGAATCGACTTTCGGCGATCATTTTCGATTCCAATTCCAGCCCTGAGAATCGGTGGAATCAAGAATCGATGTTTGGAATCGACCCAACCCTAGATTTGTTTTGTTAACGAAGTGCAGTGCCATAATAGTATATTTTAAATGGAAAATTAGGTTCAAGAAAACATTTTATGGTAAACTGACATTTTGAGTGCTGCTTAGAACTAGGCTATTATTGGATGTTTTCAATAAATTATTAGATTGTAATAGACTAAGACGATAGCATTGCATTGTGGTTAGATTGACAGATATCAGTTATCCTGTTGAAGAACAAAAGAAAAAAGCTTGCAAACTCTGCACCATTCTGATGAGTGATCAATTCATAGTCCGTTGGTACTATGTTAATGAGATTACAAGACTCACGGCACACTCGTCGATGCTGGCCTGCCAATCATCTGTGGACTGTAAGAACCCGGCTATGGCTGTCTTGAGCACCCGGGAGAACACCTCAATCTGCTGCGCCGCGGTGCTGATGCTCGTGATCTCTCCTTGGAACCCGGCGTCCGAGATCAGCTGTCATACAAAACACTTATGTATTATTAAAAACTACTTTATGGTAGGAATGAGTTTATTAAGTAAAAAATTCACAGAAATTTAAAATCGAGGCCCTGGAAAATTCTTTTTCAACAAATGTCCAACAGGTATAAAAATGCTGTCACCAGCTGTTCTAAGAATAATATTCCCATCACTGCCACAAATTGGATAGGTTTCAACAGCTTTCAAACTTGAAATTCTTAAGACAAAAACCAGTAACATAAAAATCTCTGCCATTACAGTGATCCTACATTGAGATACATAACATTGATCAGGGCTTAAATATAACTCAAACACCCGGTTAGGCTTAAGTCCAACTGCATACACATATTTTAATTCATTAATAATAATTAATATTTTAATTAATTATTAAAACGAACAGAATTAATATATGAGACTATGGTCAATATTTTAAAATATAATAAAAATATGATAAAAGCTCAAGTTTTCAACTATCCTAGATACTTTATCACTATATAACTTACTCCCTTATTTGTACATAACCTGTGTTTTCTGCATTTTTCTAAGGGCTGCAAGCAGTGGGGGCCGGTGATTGCTTTTAGGGGAATACACATCCAGTGGGTATGGGGTAAACACAGGGGTAGAGGGCCTCTCCCCAGAAAATCTTTGAAAATAAAAGCCTAAAAACGAGATTTTAAGCAACCTGAAATACACTTTTTTTAATGGTGACATAGAAGCCAGCAAGCACGAGTAGCATTAAATAACTTTTTTTTTTTAAATAAGCGTATTACAGTGGAGAGTCAATTATCTGAAACAATAGGGGATTATGTGTGTTTACAAAAATTAAATTTTCGGATAATCGTTCACATAAAGAAGAATGAAACAATTTTTTATTTACTTTTTATAATATAATATAATACTCACAAAAGATATAAAGAACACCTTATAAAGCACAAACAACATTCTGAGCATTAAAATTTCCAAAAGAAAAAGCTTTAAAAATGTTTGTTGAACATCAATTCGTTGCGCAAATGAGAGTTGTCGAGTTGGCAGCACTAGGCCGCTGATGGTGCAATTTTTGCACTGCAGATTCGGCGCACGGTTTATATGTCAAGCATGTTAGGATCAGAATGCACTGCACTACACCAACACAAAAAATTGAACCAGAGACTTTGTTACTTCAGGTTCGGAGAATGTCACTTTTATCACCTTGATTGTGAAGTTCAACATGAGGCAGTCAGGATACTCTTCCGCGAGACGATAAATGAGAGAACGCCATGTTGGATGTTCTATCATCTCTGTCAGCCATGCTGGAGTCTATGAAAATCAGACAGATTATTAATACTTGCGTATGAAATCGTTATTCATGAACAAGAATTACTTGTAAGGCCTTACTACTTAGTTCAAGAGTTTTCTACTCAATTACAGATATATTAGCCATTTTAATTGAGTTATTAATTAATTACACAGCAAGAGGGTAGTTAATGTTCGGTTATAACAAGACCCAGGGTTTTTAAAACTCCTTATCAAAATGTAAAAACTGGGTGTCTTGCTAGCCTACCTGGGTAGATCACCATTTCAAAAGGTAATCTAATCTAGCCTTGTGGTTAGTGTTTTGTACTAAAGTACAAGAGGGCACGGCTTCAAATTCTGGGATGCCCATTTAGGTTTGTACCACTTACCCAAAAAGTGTTATTGTGATGTCACTGCTTGAGTGCTTGTATCTATGCCTCTGGCCGTAGATATAAGCAAAAAGTAAAAACTCAATAAAACAAGTAAATCTAACAAGATGGTTAAAGTTAAATATGCTGTATTCGTTAAAAAATATATGTTATAGATATATTTAAATAAGTCAACCGAGTACCCTTTGAAAACATTTTAATTATTCCTTCGACATGTTTTGGGAATCATTCCAATATCAAAAAGTCACTTCTTTGTTGACTTCTTGATAATGGGATGATTTCCGAAATATGTTGAAGGAATAATTAAAATGTTTTCAAGGGGTACTCGGTTGACTTATTTAAATATTATATTAGTAGCCCTATTTGATGAACTAAATAGTGATGTTATAGATAATATATTATCAGATAGATAAGCCAATGGAGACAAAAAACATTTGGAGTTGACACTAATAGATAATTTAATGACCTCTTACTTCTAACTTATCAAACACAACAATTTTAAATAGCCTGGCATGAAGCTAACAGTAGAGATTTCTGGCGATTCTGACAGAATCGCTCGACGATTTGAGTGTGTGTAAACTTGCATCGACTTTGAGTTGTGCAAACTTGGGAGCACTTTGATTGTGCCAAAACTGCAAGACTTGGAGCATGTAAACTGGCAAGCAGTTGACCATGTGGATGTAAAGGATATATATAAAATTGACACAAATCACTTTATTAACGTATTTTATTTAAATTTACAAATATCATGACAATACTCATCACAATTCTGTATATGTTCAATTTTACACATTAAAATTCTACATAGCTTATCTTTTAAACGCTGTTCATCCAAAGCCATTTGCATCCATGATGATTGAACGCAAGTGTGGTCCTGACGAGGTGGCAGAGATGTTTCTTTTAATTTCGCTGAATTATCTATATAGTCATATGGGTATATTCCTTTTTTTAAGCACAAATCTAGTTTTTCTGGATCATTTACCATATTTCCCGTTTCCTTAAGGTTTTCTCTGGGTAGGATTCTCAGAAGAGTGTTCAGAGAGCAAGAAGTAAACTTTAAAGAGTCAAAAAATCGGAGCTCTGGTTTGTTGACAAACACTGAAAACAAGATGAATCTCTCCGAAATGCTAGAAATTATGTTGATTCATGTTTTGAACAGACCTCGGATGCGGATAATAAAGTGGGAATCATAACCGGCAAGATTATGGAATAATACTGGAACGAACGAACGTGGGTATCTGGAGATTTAAATTACATGTCTGGCAATAAGCACCTCTGCATTTTCCAGTTAAATGATTGTGATCACGGACCTTTAATACATCTTCAGAAAATGCGCTTTCACAAAATGCACATTCTGTTCTCGAATTGTACGCTTTTTGTTCAGTTTCAGTCGACGGAATCATAGGAACGTTAATTTTGTACAACGAAGCTACTCTTTCTGCTATTGGGTTAACCTCTGCATTAATTTGTAAGCTGCGTTATCCTCCCTGCAAAGCGTATCGGTATGTTGAATTGCCATAGTAGTGTTTCAGGTAGGTCAGATTTTAGCAAAAAACTAAAACTGTTTATTTCGTGTTGAATTTAAAAATATGTGAGATGTTTTCACATCGACTTATCGGACAAAGGGTTGATTCAAAGTCAGCATAGATTACAATCGAGATTTTGTAATGATGCTTGATGTTTTGAAATGACATTACAAACTCTTTTTCAGAGGGTAATACAATATGTGCTGGAGTAAATGTGCTACAGTAGACCTAATGTAGCACAGCCACCAGACCCGGTGGCTTTCGAGCCATGATCGGCCAGTGTCGTTGGTACGTGTATATCTTTTGAATATAAAACATCGTTTGCATATTACAATACACTGTCTGTCTTTTGTGAGCTGTCTTTGTATGCATTGTTCAAAGTATTTGATAAGAACTTAATGTTTTATTTCCGGTTCAATTGGGTTTGAAATTTGCAAAAGAATAAAATGGTCAGCTTTTTCTTGATTTCTATTCTTAGAAGTGATATGTTGTCTTGTCCGTCTAAAGCAAACACATTTACGCTCGTACCTTCATTTTGCCATTCAAATTTTGCAATACCATTCACGGCATTGGGAAGAGGATGTTTTTAGAGTCGTAGGGGTGTTCAATATCGCCTAACTCACGTATTGTAATTTCCGCCTTTTTTCCTTTGTACTGTTTATAAATTATAGTATACTTAAAACACAATTGATCCACATTTCTAATGTTTAAACAAGCTTTTCTGTTTGATATTTGTTTGGATAATTTTACATACCCTTTAGGCGCAGTCCTGTAGAAAGAACATCTACTCAACCATAGCTGTAGACCTCGCATAAATTGGAATGACCAGCTAGACCCACACATCTCAAAGTCCTGGATCTCAGCCATCAGGTTACTAATTCCGTCGTTGAGATGTCTTCTGAGGTCCTCAGGCTGCGTTGTGCAAAGTATGGTGACAGAGGAGGTCTTGAAGTTCTTCATTGACGCTTCAACAGTGAGGTTGACGTACTCAGCTTCCAGAAATAAAGTTTACTTGATGCCTTGGACAGCATTCAACTCCTGTTGCAGAGTCGACTCTAGTAGTGGCACAGCCTCGAGCAGGAACCGCTGGACATCAAGGCTGCAGTCATCCTTGCTGGCAATTTGGTAGTTTTTTATGTAATCGGCAAGGGCACTTTCAACAAGGTTCATCTGCTGCGGTGTCTGTTGTGGTTCAGAGGTTGATGAATTGCTGAGGTACAAATCATTTTCCACTATGTCAGCTGATGTCGTTTGCGAAGTTGCTGGTAAAGGTGTTGACCGAGGAGGTGGAGAGAGTGGTCTTGGTGAAGGTGTATGTGGCGGTGAAGTCTCCTCGGTTAAAAATGAAATAAATGTTATGGCTTGATGACATGCATCAACGTGCAGGCGGGGATTGTTTGTTGTCCAGACTAAATTGTCTTAAAGATTAAAAAAAAATTATTTTTGAATACGTATGTCCATCTGCTTGATACACTTACTGTGTACATACAAAGTCTAAATAAAAATAAAGCTGACATGTTGGAAAATTTTTATGATCTATGTGTTTTTAAAGACTGCAAAATATTTCTAAGGAAATAGGGGGATCTACCATAAGAAAATCCGTTGGTATATATGTTTTTTACCTGGTAGTAATAAGGCTGGAGTATCACTGCTGCGTTGTCGTTTTGAAGCCACGTCATAGGGATAAGCTTCTTCTCCGTTTGAGATGACGGTAGCAGGAATTTTTCAAATGTTCTGCTAGTTTCATCCTTATGCTGAAGAAGGCATCGTTACAGAGATGACAGAAAAGCCAAGGTTGGTTCTTGCAGCGGTGAAAATATAGTGACAGGGATGTTTGAAAGCGTTCACTACAGGCGCTACAGGTGTGCAGTGGTGGTGAGGCTGGCGCTGTCCGAGGCATTTGTAGCTGGCGTTTCTCCATCGTAGTAGGCAGTATTGAGCGTTGAAGGTAACTCAGTAGAGGTGATAAGGCTGCAACTGCTGGAGATGGAAGTGCTGTTGAAAAGTTACCGCTTGCTTATATATCCATGGATTTTGTGGGGGTAAACAACTTTCATTTTGTTAAGTGGCTCAAGTCTACTTTGAACCGGTTGACTGAAATAGGGCACTCGTATAAGGAAACGAGGTCAACAACCGGTCAATGAACATCAGGTCAATAACCCCATCGGGATCAGTAACTTTTGGAGTCAATGACCTACGGATCAATGAGCTATAGATCAATGACCCCATCCGGATCAATAACTTCCGGGTTAACGTTGTGAGGTCAATGCCCTCAGTGTCAATGACTGAGACTGACCTTTATTGGAATAGACAGTTGTTGTAGGTCAACTACTTTTGCCTGTATATAACTTTTAAGTTGCCTGCTCAGCAAGCAGTTCTCTTCAAGAAGTCTTGACGTACAGTATCTGCGGACTCTTTACTCTTGCAGCATGTAAGTACCAGTAACTATTGTTTAGGTTATTTAGAGAAACAAAATTTACTCTATACTATGGAGATGTCTACTTTTGTTGTACTCATGTTCTACGGGTATCTCAACTGTTATCGTATTTATGTTTCACTAATTTTGACTTTTGTTCTATTCATGCATTATTTCTGTCATACATTTCTCTGTTGGTGAATACAGTCAAATTTGATTTGTTGCATCTTACTAAATGGTAGACACAAAGTAAATTATAATAATACTAAATATATTTCTAAATATAAATTTCCTTTTCAACTTCACTGAAACACTCTGTACTCGGCTAAATGATTTGTTATAGTTAGGATGTTAAAGATAAAGTAATCTCTCTTGCTGTGTATTACTGTTTAAAGTAATTTTAATCCTTAAGAAAGTTGCTTCCTTTATATGAATGTACAATTCATTCGGTTTCTAAAATTGCTTGTGATCATGTTTTGTATGTTTTATACTTACAACGCAACAATTAGGGGTCTGCAGTACAGGAAATTATGAGGTCGGTACGGTACGGTACGGGACACAAGAATAATGCCGCCAGTAACATTGACTGATCTCATCCTTTTATTCATAAGTATTTTCTAGAATTTAATTAGTGAAAACATAGAGAAAAGAGTTAAAAAAATATACAATGTCAGAAGAAATATTTTACTGTACTAATTTTCAAACTGTAATATGATTTTTAAATCCATTCTTTAAAAACATATCATATTAAACATATTAATAATTATTTAAACATTATAGTTCATGTTGTAACTAATTAAAAAAAACTAATGACTAAGGATGAACAAACAAAATAAAAAACTATAATGTATTTTTTACAAAAAATACAGAAATATACAATCAATATCCAAGACCTATTATTTATATTGTCCTGGTATATTTTGTTTTTAATTCAAAATCTAAATAACTATTACAAATAAAATGTAACATAAATTTTTCATAATTTTTGAAAAGATGTTTTTAATATTTTTATTACATGGAATTTCAATCTAAATGGGTTTAAAATATAAACTATTAAATTTATCAATAACTTTTTTTTTACAGTCAGGGTTAAATTTGTTGTTGTTATTGAAAAAGAAAAATTCACAATTACAAGCCACTTATGTACAATTATTCGTGAGCAGTAAACGAAACAAAAGTAGACAGACGCAAAGAAAAATGAGAATTTTTTTTACATAGGTTATATTATTTTTGTATTTTAAAATGTATAATTTTGTTGCCAATAAATATAACGACAGTTGTATTTTTTATCCTTAACTGACAGGTTCAGTATCATTTAGTAATATAAACATTATTCACTAAATTAATAAGGAAACTAATGAAACTAAGGATGAACAAACAAAATAAAAAACTATAATGTATTTTATTGCAGAACAAAAAATACAGAAAATATACTGAGTCAATACCCCCTAGCCAAGACCTATGTTTTATATTGTCCTGGTTTATTATTTTTAATTCAACCAATCACAATAACTGTTCAAATTAAATGAAACACTTTCATAAAATGTCAAAGGGCTTTTTAGAATAAAATGGTTATTTTAGTATAAAGAGTTTAATATTTTAATATTACAATGGAATCCCTCAAATCTGAACATGTTCTGGGAAATTAAAAAAAAGAAATAGCTGGAAATTAAAAAAATTTAATCAAATAAACTTATTTTTCAAGGTTTAACAAAGTCAGGGTTTTTCGCTTGAAGTCTGTTATCTTTAACTGTTGAAATGAAGAAAATCTTCACACGAATTCCAAGCCACGTCGGTTGTTATAGATGCACTTATTAAGTGAGCAGGTAAACGCTCACTAAACTAGACACAGACAGTAGACAGACGCGATACGCATCCCTGTTAGTAAGGGTAGGGGGAGAATGGTTTATTTTTAGCACAGGCTCGACCCGCCAAGGTCACTGCCCATAATGAACTTATTGAGTTACGCACAGCCTGTATAACCCGTCGGTTGCCCCGCGAATACAGTGACGAAATAAGTGTGTAGTATTTATTTCCTTGGAAGAACAGGCTTCAGTACCAATTAGTTCGGATTTGAGGAGTTCCACTAACGAGGAAATACAGAAAATATTGTTAAAAAAATAAAAGTTATTTATTTCCTTTATTCAATTATATCCTTAACATTATGATTTTTTATTTTATTTGAGTGAAAATCCCGAAAGAGCGAGATCAATACGGCAAATCACAGTTCTGTATTGGTCTATAACATCGTCAACAGACTGTAAGAGGAAAAGGAACGAATCAATTGAAAGAATCATGAATCACAGTTTAAAAGGTTTTCACTGTGATTAAAAAATCACAGGTATTCCCATCACTATTTGAAACACGACTAATACGAGCCTCATAATGGTACGACTATTTTGTTGCGTCAAAAGGAGGAACGGCTCCCTGATCGCGTAAGCTGCTATACGTGGATACGATAATAAGCCGGGAATGCACAATAATTTAGATCCGGCAGGGAGATGGCTGGTTGCCCGATATTCCTGAAGTCCTGGTGAAATTGTTTTATTTTAAATTATCATTCACCAACACGCTATGAGTCAGTCTTACGTTCCGTATTTGCCGTACATCTGGGCAGTGTTGTAATTCTTTATTACTGGTAGAGTATAAAGCCTTTAACGGCGGATTTTATTCAATGTTTTCGGCAGGAGATATTCCATAGTTATATTTGATGGCAACCTAGACTGGATGACTTAATTTTTCCTTATTTGTACCGTACCGAACTTGTACCGAAAAAATTCTTGTACCGTACCGAGGTTCGGTTCAAGGCTGGAACCGTACCGTACCGATTTTTTCGGTGCACCGCAGACCCCTAGCAACAATATTTGTTTACGTTTTCATTACTTATAGAGGATGGTTGGGTTATAATCAATAGACAGTTTTCTTTAAGTTTTTTAATTCTTTTTTGAGTTTTTTTTTACCAACGGCTTTTTTGCGAACCAATTGCTCGAAGAGGTCATCGTGGGTGGGTTGTTTTCTAGTATAATTTCTATTATTATTGGGTTCATTGGGGTCATGGGGACTTCTGGGGTTGTGGCATGGTGGACTGTGGCTGGGAGTTCTGCAGCTTGGGCCTCCGGAGGTGTGAGGTCGGCTGCAGGGACCTCCGGCGGCGCGTTTGGGGATGCAGGGGGCGTAGTTAAATCTATGGTTTCTGTTGGATGATTTTGTAGTTTCACAACAGGCGTTGGTTTGCTGTAGCATTTTCTTTTTTTGCTCTCGACGATTATGGTTTCCTTGCTGGTTTCATTTATCGATGCACTGAAACATAATAAGGTTTTCAGTTAGCTATCTAGTGTCAGCTTTGAGGGGGGTTTAAAGACAAAACTTCCTGTAAAGTTGTATTTTTCAGAAATACAACCTAGTGTATAAATAGACTAGTATTTTAACGTTAATGCTAACATATATATATATTATTGAAGGAGAGAAAATGCACTGGTTGATATTAATTATTACGAGTGCTCATTGGAAGAAAAATGTAAGAGACAGAACCTTTATTATAAAAACACTACTGTAAAGCGAAATGTATTCATTTACATATAGGTTTAAATAAGAATTTTGTTCTAAAACACAATGGTTAAAGTGAGTTTTGACTTTCTGACCATCCTAGGGACATTTATTTGGTAAAGTATTTTGAGACTGTCCTAGAATGTATCGATTTTCTCTTTATTCACCCATGGACATAATAAATATCTAGTGTAATTTTTGGTTTGTTTTATATAGTGTAAAACGCTAAACTTTAAAATGTATTATGTGTCCTTTTACATTACATTTAAAAAAAATTTTTTCTCGAACACAGAGATACAGTAGTAGTACGTTTTGACATTTACCATCTTAACCAGGGAAGACGGTCACGTATTTGTGACTAAACTAAAATGTAACAATTTTGACTTTAATCACTCGTAGATATAATATGTAGTAATTTATGCAACGATTGTATTATGCCCTAGACCCATGAGTGAGATATTTAGAACACTCGTTGGTCGTAGATAAAATATATAGTATTATTTATATTTTAATTTATATAGTGTAAAACAATGAGCTATAAAATATAATGATGTATCCATTTACATTTAATTAAGATTTTTTTCTTAAACACAATGATACACCAAGAGTTTTGACTTTCACCTTCCTCACTAGATAAATATAGTTGATCATGTATTTGTAACTAACCTCAAATGTAACAATTTTGTCTTTAATTACCTGTAGACATACTATATATAGTGTAATTTATAGTTAGATTTATGTAGTGTAAAACATTAATATAAATGTAATGTACATACACATATGGACTTGAATAATAATTTTGTTTGCCCATCTTAACGATGTGTTTATAGAATATAAACTTAATTATTTATAGGACATACGTGAAGCTTTAGTTACAGTTAGAGAAAAATAGCCTGTTTTTGACTTGGCAGAATAGCAAACCTTTTCTGAGATGAATATGTCCAAACTCTGGCAAGAGTTACGCTTTTTATGAAACTCAAACAAAGTGCTAAAACGGATACTATGGAAGTAGCTCTAAATAGGGGATGATTATATATTTATAGATTATTTATGGGATATGCTTTAGGTTTTGTTTAGTTAGGGTTACTAAAAAAAACCTTTTTGCATTGTTTAGGGCTTGAAGTAGAACAATGTTTAAAGTTAGAAGTAGTTTAAGCGGTGGTTGTAAAATTACTTACTTGTCAGGTCGATCTGCTGGAAGGTCCTTTTCAGGACCCGGAACAGAGTCACGGCTTCCTCGAAGCTCCGCTCCTGAAATCTGAGCATGAAAACTTGTCGGCTGTCCATGTTGTATAATACAGCAGCCGTTCCTTTTGCTTTTATATATATGGGTCCTCGGTACTTTCACTTTCTTCCGCTGTTGCTTCTGTACGTGTGTCGTTTATCTTTACTGAAAGATTTTTTTTTGCAGAATGGCGGACATGATTAGATAACTGAACGCAAAGTCGACTACGGACGTTCGTCCGAACCTGAAGTGCTCGGATTTGGTGGTGGGAAAGCACTATCCGGTATTGGAGTTTAAGATGGTGTCCAACAGGAATGAGAAGAATGAAACTCACAGTCTCCTGACAGTCTGTGATTTCGGAGCCAAGATAGGAGAGACTAACTTTACGTCAACAGACTTTTGGCTTCCAAAAAGATTTTTATCCGTCTTGGACGAGGAAAAGGTGAAAGCGAACAACAAAAACCCAGACTACTTGTTAATATATCAGGGTGTGGGTGGAAACAACAAATTTGTCGTCAACTTTGTAAACCATCAATAAATAACCTTTCACGATGAATGCTGTTTGTAGTTTATTAACTCCTTTTTAATACTTTTCTTATACTATTGAACATTATATTGTTATTTTGTTAAAGAAGAAACGAGCATTGACTGTCTCTTGAGATCCAATGTGTTGTGTAAATTATAGGGTAGAAAATTATAGGCCCGAGGAAGTCGTTTACGACATTCTTGAACGGGGGCCGGGCTTGATTTAATTGGTTTGCTCCAGACGGGCCAGTTGGCCAATTCTGTTTTGACATCAGTAAAAGTGGTTTCGCATGCCGCGCCGAAACTGCGCAAATTTTTGGTAGGTCAACAGGCTTGCAAGTCGCCGACCTTTCACACACTCGAGCAAGTTTGGTAGGTGTGCGCACACTCAAAGTTATCGAGTGAAAAGTGTTGCTGTCGCTTAAGCGTTGTTGTAACCGCAGGTTTCACAAGTCGACGGCTTACTAGTTAACACTAAAGTCGACACAAATTAGCACACACTCAAAGTCAACGCAAGTTTACACACACACAAAGTTGTCGAGCGATTCTTGTGCGCACACACACTCCAACTGCTCCCAAGATTGTACAACTCAAAGTTGACGGCTTGCAAGTTTATACACTTTCAAAGTCTCGGTGTGACCTCTCGCAGGTTTAGCACACTCAAAGTCGTTGATCTAAATTTTTCTAAGTGTCGGTGTGGCCACTCGCAGGTCTGGTGCACCCATAGTCGTTGAGCAAAATTATTTTAAGTCTCGATATGGCCACTTGCAAGTTTGGAGCACCCAAAGTCGTCGAGTGAAATTATTAAGTGTCGGAGTGGCCAGCAATCTCTACTCTCAACCATTTTTCTTTAATTGGCAACATTATTTTTGTATTTTTTTCGCAGTTAATGAAAATTTTACATTGTGTGACCTTTTTTTAAACTAAAAAAACAAAAACTGCTTACAACTCTGTACACATACATCTATTACTAGTAAAATCAATTGAAATTTGCAAATTCAACTCACCTCTCCCTCCTCTGTGAATATTGTGTCCGCCTTCTTGGGATCAAATGTTTTCAGTATCATGTCCTTCAGGTGGTTTTCAACCATAGCTTGAACCTCCGTCACTTTCACTCCTAATAAAACTCATATCTTGCTAAATTTCCCTCGATAAAAATTATTAAAAAATAGTAAAGACTACTACATATTAGTTGCAGTTTATAGCCCTTTTTTAACTAGAACATGTTACAATGGCATGCCACTGTTACAATGGCTTTAGAAAACTTTCCAATACAAAAATATTTCAGCCAAGTACTTTTTTACTTTTTTAACTGAAATGGCGACCTACCCAAGTAGGTATATTAAGCCAAGTATGGATGACGAATGAATGTAGGATGATTGTGGCGCGATCATGTAGTCTTGTTAATGACTAAGGCTGACAAGTTCCTTAGACAGGACTGTTAATTAATAGCCCAACAGCCGATGGCAACTAATGGACCTACAGTTTAACGTGGAATCCGAACCAAAGCCTCTGAATTACGAATTGGTCTAATTATGAAGATGGTCTTTGTGGATTAACGTAGTATTCAATGTGCGGACGTTAATCCACACAAGAGAATACCACAACCACTGCCATCTGTCACAACTATCCACAATTCGTGACCTCCAAGTAGCTTGATTACAGGACGTCGCCACCGTCCCAGTCAGTAATGATTCAGTAAGTTGTGAATCATGAAACAATCACAAAAATTTAATACTTCACATATATTCATTGATTTCTTTTGGTAGGTGTATTGTATTTTGTATTCATAAAATGATCTGATCAGAAAGTTGACTGAAGGTGATGAAGTTGACAAAGAGGACATTCCCCCCTCCTTTTGTTATCAGCATGATAATGGACAATGGTAAACCTGTCTTAGGAGTGTATCCTTTTAGCTCAGCATTGTTATTGCTAATAGAATGAGATTCAAATTAAGTTTTCATTTATAATAAAATCTTTCATTTTCAAAAGATTTCAGGTTAAATCTTTACGTATTTATTTTCAGTTGTTCAATTGTCTACATCTTTCTTCCTTTCGGACACCAAAAGGAGGATGGAATATGTGCACTGTTTTATACAAGTGTACATTTATATGTAGTACTACATACTGTAGAAGCCAAGTATGGATGACGAATGAATGTAGGATGATTGTGGCGCGATCATGTAGTCTTGTTAATGACTAAGGCTGACAAGTTCCTTAGACAGGACTGTTAATTAATAGCCCAACAGCCGATGGCAACTAATGGACCTACAGTTTAACGTGGAATCCGAACCAAAGCCTCTGAATTACGAATTGGTCTAATTATGAAGATGGTCTTTGTGGATTAACGTAGTATTCAATGTGCGGACGTTAATCCACACAAGAGAATACCACAACCACTGCCATCTGTCACAACTATCCACAATTCGTGACCTCCAAGTAGCTTGATTACAGGACGTCGCCACCGTCCCAGTCAGTAATGATTCAGTAAGTTGTGAATCATGAAACAATCACAAAAATTTAATACTTCACATATATTCATTGATTTCTTTTGGTAGGTGTATTGTATTTTGTATTCATAAAATGATCTGATCAGAAAGTTGACTGAAGGTGATGAAGTTGACAAAGAGGACATTCCCCCCTCCTTTTGTTATCAGCATGATAATGGACAATGGTAAACCTGTCTTAGGAGTGTATCCTTTTAGCTCAGCATTGTTATTGCTAATAGAATGAGATTCAAAATTAAGTTTTCATTTATAATAAAATCTTTCATTTTCAAAAGATTTCAGGTTAAATCTTTACGTATTTATTTTCAGTTGTTCAATTGTCTACATCTTTCTTCCTTTCGGACACCAAAAGGAGGATGGAATATGTGCACTGTTTTATACAAGTGTACATTTATATGTAGTACTACATACTGTAGTATATGCAATATTTCTAGGCAAATTACATATAATCAGATGTTACGATTATTTATAACCAAGTGTTAAGCAAAGCTTGATTTTAATTTTTCTCCTGTTGACGATATTCTTTAATGCACTGAGTGAATGATGTCTATCTCTCTATTATAAAAGCTCTAACATAGCTCACATTATTTTCTACACAGTGGAGGTTTTCAAACTATTATTACCTTTGGTTTGTAATGACAAAATGTGTAGTATACAAAACTCAAAAATGTGAATTATTACAATAACACAAGTGGTATGTTTAATAGTCAATTAACAGCAGTTTCAAGAAAAATGTTTCATGAAAATTGGATAAAAAAGCAAAAATGTGTACCTCCAAGTATAAGCCATTCTGCTACCAGGTTTGCCATTTGAGCCACTGCTTTGTAGTTGGCCGAAAGTAGTTCAATGACTTGTTCAGGGCTACCACCTGCTTGGAAATACCTAAAAGAAATTATATTAATTAATTATTGAAAATATGGAGGAAACTGTTGGTGATTAAAGGGGTTTAAAATTATTACATAAGTACAATTACAATTAGTGACACATCAGTTGACTGATATCCTGGAAATAGGCATTTGGATAAACTAAAACGTTAGGTTAAAATACACAATTATAAATTATTAAACCCTAAATGATCTCTTTTTTGACATGGATATGTCTTAGCTCTAGGGGGGGGCAATTTAAACAACCAAAATTGGAAAGTGATATCATATGGCTGACAGCGGTTTAGAGGAACTGAAAACATTCCTTTTGACATATCCATGATCTAACCTATTTCCCCCAGGGAAGTAAATACAGTAATTTTTTTTACCCAACTGTTCCAATAATGCATATTTTTGTCATTAAAAAATCATATTGTATGTGTTAAGACACGTAGATTAAAGTGAAAAAAGTATTTATCAAACATATTTTAGGTCGTCAAATTTGAATGAAACTTAAATTTTTTCAATCATCTTCTAAACCAAGAAACCATCCATAAGAGCTAGATTTAGGGATGTATATTAAAGAGAAAATAAACCATAATGCACTTATAAAACTAATTTATAGCAGTTCATAAAAGCCTAACAATAAAAAAATATAAACAAATTAACAACACATCACAAAACCAAATACCCCCGTCGCAGCAGACCTGCGTACTCAGCGAATTTATAAATCAATAATATAATAATAATATATGACAAGTTTTAAAAAAATCTGTCCATAAACATGAGAATTATTTGCATATTCTCCATAAGATTAACATGGGAAAGAGTGTGCAGGTTTGCTGCAAGTAGGTGTTTCTAGCATAAACAATTAATTTTTTGAGCATTTACATCAACTTTCATCAACATCTGTCCATAAATAAAAGAGTTTGCCCATTCACTATATGATTAATATGGGTAAAGAGTATACAGGTTTGCTGCCATGATAAACACATAAACTATGATTTTTAAGCATAAATGGATAGATCTCAACCACATGAACCTAAATATCAAGTTTTATCCAAAAATATTCATTAATATGGGAAATATTAATTTTTACCTATCCTCCATAAGATTAACATTGGAGCCCCACAATGCAACGTACTGTGTTTAGATTTTTTAATATCTCGGTAACCGTTGGAGATAGAGAAAAACTTTAAGGAACTTAATTACTTACTTAGTTAATAACTTAATTTTTTAAGCTGATTCTAATGGTGAAATATAAAATTAGAAATTTTTAAAAATTACATGTGAAAAACGCAAAAAAACTCCATTTTGGGGTACAAAACCCCCCAAACTACCCGTTCCCATTGACCGATATGTCTGGTTTACGAAGTCGTCCGAGCATTTGTAAGAATACACGTCTCCACCAAATTTGGTCTTGATTGGACCATTTTTACGAGAGTTATCGTGTTCACAGACACATATAGGGCCTATATTGTTTTTGGACTCTGGGCACCTAAAGAAGAAAAAATAACATAGTCCCGGGCTTAAGTCTCACCATGAGACCTACGGTAATAGCCTCTTCCCTATGGGAAATTCGCTAAAACAAACATGACAATAATGAACCTTACTGGACACGAAAACAAACAGTTAGCTGTTTCGGGTTTGAGTCATCCATAACGTCTCTTACAGACACGCATAAGGAAACAGTTCAAAAATAAACACTAACACATTCTAGCGGTGAACTAACGAACTACAACTATAGTATATCGTGACAAATAACAAAAAAGAACGTTGTTTGACTAGGAAATAATATATCACATCAGTGGCCCTTTTTTACCACTTTTTGGCTAACTACTATACGTATATTGACAAAACCCGTAAAGGGGTTAAACAGAAGAAATATTTTCATTTTTTAGCGAATTTCCCATAGGGAAGAAGCTATTACCGTAGGTCTCATGGCGAGACTTAAGCCCGGGACCATGTTATTTTTTCTTCTTTAGGTTCCCAGAGTCCAAAAACAATAGTCGTTAAAATTTATATATATATATGTGTGTGTGTGTCTGTGAACACGATAACTCTCGTAAAAATGGTCCAATCAAGACCAAATTTGGTATAGACATGTATTCCTGCAAATGCTCGGACGAGTTCGTAAACCAGACATATCGGTCAATGGGAACAGGTAGTTTGGGGGGGTTTTGTACCCCAAAATAATTTTTAAAAATTTCTAATTTTATATTTGACCATTGGAATCAGCTCAAAAAACTACATAATTAAGTTTCTTAAAGTTTTTCTCTATCTCCAACGGTTACCGAGATATTAAAAAATCTAAACACAGTACATTGTATTGTGGGGTCTCCAATGTTAATCTTATGGAGGATAGCGAAAAATTAATATTTCCCATATTAATCAATATTTTTGGATAAAACTTGACATTTAGTTTCATGTGGTTGAGATCTATCCATTTATGCTTAAAAATCATTGTTTATGTGTTTATCATGGCAGCAAACCTGCATACTCTTTTCCCATATTAATCATATAGGGAATAGGCAAATTCCTTTATTTATGGACAGATGAAAGTTGGTATAAATGTTAAGATAAAAATTATTTATGGTAGAAATTACTACTTTCAGTGTTCCTCACAGCAGTTAACCTGCACACTCTGTCCCATGTTAATTTTCTGGAGAATAGGCAAATAACTCTCATGTTTATGGACAGATAATGATAAAACTTGTCATATATTATTATTATTATATTATTGATTTGGAAATTTGCTGAGTACGCAGGTCTGCTGCGACGGGGGTATTCTAAACCCTTATGAAGTTTAGCTTATGGTTAATTATCTTTGTCCTCTATAAAAATATGTACCGTATCTAAATTTGCACAAGTTAATTACAAGCTATTTTTTTAGCTTATTTGTTCAAGCTAAATTAGAAAACTTGAAAAATACACAACACAGGAATACTGTATAAGGTAAGAAAATAATCTGAAAAGTTTTAACTTGAACAGTGACAATTAATTTATATTTAAACTTTTTATAAGATATTACCCAAAAACTGGATATTTATAATTTTTATTTAATTCAAAGAAGATTGAGATTTTTTGCAATTACTAACTGTAGGGACAGTATGGATAATTAATTCTTAATAAAATGTGTCAACTTAATTTCATATAGTCCCTTTTAGCGTTTTTCTTCTGAGCATAAAGCATAGTCGGCATAAATACCCTGGTCGCATGGTTGCACTGGTCCTGACTACTTATGATTTTTTAATTTCTATTATGGATTTATGAATTTATTTTATTGAAATTGAAAAAAATAATTTGTAAAGTAATAATTATTATTTAGAAAGACAGGAAAATTTAACCTAGTAGTGGCCTATGTGTAAACAACTTAAGAAAATAATTAAAATTCAATTAAGATGGCAGGATTTAATTATTATTTTTGTTCTAGATTTTTTGTTGGTATCAAAATAAAAAACTAATTTCATAAACTTGTGATAAACTGAAACATTTGAATCTATAGCACAATAAATCTTTCAAAATTATATTAAGTTAGACCAAAAAACAGGAGATACATTTTTTTAGTAGGTTCATCCAAATATATTATTGTTTTCAACCAAGCGGTAACACAGAAAAGTTTACTTTTAGTACTCAGCCATTCTGCCTATCAGGTCTTAGATCTGTCTAGCCTTCCAAGACATTTATACAAATAAAATTTTAACTATCATAATTTAATAACGGTAGATTTAAAACACAAAACTCCATGCTTGTTTACAAACTTAATGTATTATTTTACAAAAAGTAAATGAAAGGTACTAGCAAAGCTTCAAGTTACTCTAAAAGGTGTCATAGACTATCCTAATTTATTAGGATAGTCATGTAATGATAACAATATCATATTTAGGGATTAATATAAATTGATTTCAATCGATTTCATAAATACCCAAAATACCCAGGTATTTATGGATTTTGGGTACCTAATACCCAAAATACCTGGGTATTATGGATTTTGGGTATTTACCCGAATAACTCCCAGGGTATTTACACCGAGATTTAAATACCCGGGTATTTTACATCACTAAACATTTATCTTTCAGACTATAACACACAAGTTAAAATGGAATAATTTTTTCATTGAAAAAAGCCTATTTTCTAAATTACAAGCTAACTCTTACTTCTTCAGCTGAGAAAAAATCCCAGGTTCCATAATATAGTCAGGAGTGCTAAATTTTTCTAGACATTCATTTAAAACCTCCTGAGGATTCTCCATTCCATCTTCTCCTCCATCTGACTGCAATGAGCCGATTTAACACAGATAAAATAACATGATAACTGTTAATACCTCAATAATGATACATGTCAAAGTTTTAGTATTTTATTTACAATTTTTAGCCGTCCAACCAAAATGAGTATATAGAATCTTAAAAATGAAATACCTTTTTTATGAAGTTGTCTAATTTTAGGAAAGCTTCAAATATTCAGGTATTCACTGTTCCAAGCTTCCAAGGCAACAGAATTGTAAGTATTTCAGACATAATAATAATATTAATAAAAATTTGCTACCCTTGAGCAAAATTAATTCAGTTATAATGTTAGATCTAATAAAGTTTTGATAATCTAAAGAAAATCGGAGAAACTTTGAAACCTAATTACAAATTTCATAACATATTCATGAAATTTCAATAATTTCATTTACCACAAAATATATAGCCTAATTCTTTTCAACCTACCTCCATATCCCCAAGATCGCCTTCCCATCCCTTTTCCTCTTCATAATCGTCATCCATATTTTGTTAGTATTACTTTAAAAAATTTACTCAAACTTTATAAAATGCCTGAAAAAAGAAAAACATATTTTATTATACCTGTTTTTTTAGGAATAGGTTAGGAGAATTAATGGTGTTTACCTTCCGGAGTAAAAAAATTGTATATACCAACGCCTATTTTGCAAGTTAACTAAAAAATTACTAAAAAATAACTTTTTAGGGCTATGTTAAATTTTTCTTAGTTTTTTACTATCATTCTACGATATCAGAACAAAGCATTTTTATTACATTCATAATTTTATTTACCGAGGTTTAAGACGGATCGGTTTGATGGTTTTTTTTACATCTCCAGAGAATTGGGTAGACTACTTCGCTATTCTGACAAATCTTTTCTTTTGTTGGCTTTAAAGTATACTTCAGGAAGAGAATTAGGTAGACTGTACATCTCCTACCTTTCCTATTTTTACAAACCCCTTTTTTGTTAGCCTTATAATATTCTTCAGCCAAATTAGCTATGGCCTTCTAATCCTACGACATCTAACTAGGGCCCAGGCAAACTTTTGTTCTTGAATAAGGTGGAGTCGTTAGGTGCTATATACAAATGCTTTGCCATTATTGAAATGACAGTACTCTATCATTAGGCTTTCCATATCCTAACACTCCTTCTTTTCCAATCCTAGAACTCTTTGCGAAGGCTAAAATATATAGGCCTAGTCATTAATATATTACTTTGTGGGCTCAACATGCATTTCTTACAACTATAGGAGTATGCTCACTGGGGAGTAGGAGTAGAGGAATAGTTTCATGGTTATCATGCACTGATATAACTGATCAAAAAATCACTTTATATTCGATATATTAAATAATATTGATATCAGAATTACTGCACATGACTTGAAATTTTAGATCGTTCAAAAAATCAAAAGAAAGCATATTAGGCCCTAACTTATACCAAACTCAAAAAGCAAACACACAACATACTACCTAAAACTTCACAAAAAAGATTTTAGGGGTTTTGGGATTTTTGTGCATGAAAGAGTCTTTAATCCAAATTAATATGGGGACGGTGGTGTTGTCCTGTAATCAAGCTTTTTGGAGGTAAGGAATTGTGGATATTTATGAGCTATGAGGTATGTGGATGTGATATTCTTTGGAGTGGATTAACGTCCACACTATTGAGTGCTACATTCATACGTGAAGACCATCGTCATAAATTAGACCAGTTCGCAATTCAGTGGTTTAGTACGTATAACTGTAGATCCCTTAGTTTCCATCGGCTGTTGGGCTATTAATTAACAGTCCTGTCTAAGGAACATGTTCCAGCCTTAGTAATAAGACTACAAGATCACGCCACAATCATGTTACACTCAATCCTCATTCATACTTTGCTTAAAACACCTAATTTGTGGAAGGGTCACCATTTCAATAATCTAACGAATCAGTATTAAATCATAAAGACCTAAATCAGTAATCCTCACCAATTGAAACTGTAACTAAAAAACAGTTTAAATATATATTTTATGAAATATATGTTTTATAAATGAAATCATTTATAAAAAGTCTTTGAAAACATTTATAAACAGTCTTTGAAAACCTGTATAGGTAGAAATATGAGGTATGAAATATGAATATATGAAATTTGAAATATGAACTTCAAAATTTTTAGTCATATAGTGTATGTAAAATGGTTGACCACTGCACTTCAGGGGCTTATAGGATTGTGTGTGATATTTAACCAAGTAATGAATCAACCAAGGTACCTGGGACATAAAGGGTATTGAATAACTCTTACCTTTAACCTGCCATCACTATAACATCATGTACGATATAAAATCGCGATTTAATACATATTTACTAAAATATGTAGTTACACTTAGTAAATATTGATGACTAACAAACAAAGTTGTATTGCTAGAGCTGGAAACAAACAAACTAACCTAAATTATTATAAACCTTCTGCCTATCTGTCTGGCAAGACAATAATAAAAGATAGTTGTGTATGTGTATAGGGAGGCACGTTGCGATACTATCGATACCAGTAGGTATCGATACTTGTGGTATTGGTATCGGTATTGAAAGAAGTGATCCTTAATCAGTATTGAAAGAAAATATGCAGTATCGGTATCGAAAAGGTAGTTCTAATTTATATTGTATAAATATATATGTTTTATTCAATTTAAAGGTTGATTTCTTTTGGAAGCTCATATCAATTTAAATAAAATAGGGCTGTTGAATTTAAACTTATTTCAATTTACCATTTAAAGTGGAGTTTACTTATAAAGCAGTAACTATCATCTGTAACATATCATCTTTGACTATACATTATTAATAATGTATAGGCAAAGATATCATTCTGCCTTCGCTTAGTCGATTCGTCATTCGTCATATTGCCTACCTCGTACCATTTACCAATTCGAATCGCTGTGCAATAAGAGGTGCATTTTTCTGTTGTTTGTTAGTTGTTAGTGTTGTTATAGTTCTCAGTTTACTGTTCTATGAGGTTATCAGTTTCAATGTGTTTTAGTTTTACGGTGTAGGATTATATTTTTATAGATAATATTAATTAATATAATTATAGATTATTATAGTTATAGATTAATTATATAGTTTTAAATGGCCAATTTGCTTAAAACTCATTATAAATGCATACATTTTCATTCGATACCGTAACCATTCAATACTTATGGTATCGATACTTTTTATTCAATACTTTACTGGTATCGATACTACAGATTTGATACGGTATCGATACAAAGTATCGGAAGATTGATGGTGATGGTATCGCAACGTCCCTAGTTGTGTATCGGACGTAACCATAGAGTATGAACATACACTATAGTGAAGTGAATAAGCTTCTCCTCAGATGGCGTTTTCCTCGCTCCGCTAAGCTAAAACATGATAATCAGCCGGTTTGACCATGATAAATTTTATAATATCAATGGTCTTACTTCTAGTGCAATGCCAGGTTCAAAGGTAGCGTTGCTACGCTAAATAAATGCAATAATAAATGGCAATAAATGAAAAATTGTCAAATTAGTAAACAATTTGTAAAACAAAAGGGTGAAATAACTGTGCGAAATAAAAGTAGAGGAAAATATTTCCAAAATCTTAATAAGCCAATGTCAAACCAATTGGTGTAAATTAAATTTTCCTTTTGCTTTTCAATTAATTATCATTCCGTATCTAACACAGTTAGTTGAGCACAGGCTAATAACAATCGTATGAATAATTATGTGATAAGCTCCAACAATTGATTGATGTTGGCAAAAATACCCTAAACGACTGCTACACTGTTCTTAATAAAAAAGTTTATATTTACTTCCCAGTGGGAAATAGGTTAGATCATGAATATGTCTAAAGATAATGTTTTCACCTCATTGAAACAACTGTTTTTATATTATACAATACTTTTATATTATATTATTATTATCATGTTATATTAAAAATATAATAGCTCTGGTGGTTTCTATGGAAGCCTGTTACATATTTACTCCATCTTACAAATCTCCAACACCCTCCCCCAGAGCTAAGTTTGTATCCATGTCAAAACAATTTATGTTGCTTGGCGGTTCTAGTTCTGAAGTGCAAGATAGTAATTAAGTCATTGTCAAAATCCTCTTCTACGGGCTGACAAAGTGTGAACTTGGCAAGTGTAGTATGGGTATAAACATATAAAACAAGGTTCTTAGTGTTATTTTTTATAAAAGTGTTGCCAAAAATATACATAAAAATAGTAGGTCTATAACTATGATAAAATAAACATTAGTAATACAGTAATGGGAAAATAAATAACTGCATATTGTTTCCTTGCATGTTACAACCAGTTTATATTTATTCTATTAAACTATACACATTTAAATAACATTGTATATGGAGCTAAAGCTTCTAACGTGTAAATAGAGAGCATATTTATATACAGACGTGATGCAAAGTTTATATAGAACATCATTAAGCACATCATATAAGTATAATTTGCAAAATATTGTGAAATGAAATAAGAATGCTAATACTGTAATAAGCTAACACAATGAAGTATAAAATGATGAAGTTGTAAATTCCCTCATTATGTTAGCCTACAGCAACTATTGTTGAACATTTATTGTCTTAGTCTTTATTAAGTCTTTTCATTCGAAATGTTCATTGTGCTAAATAAATTCATTCTTCATTCCGTGTATGAAAACCTATAAAGGAACTAAGGCATGCCAATCTATGTACTGATGATTTGTTATAAAAGTTACTATTGTTATTATTATTTAAATGAGCAAATATAATTTACCTTTTAAACTTAATGGCTTAGAATTTACATTTTTTATTACTGTAATTAAATATTTTATATTCTAAAGAATTTCACTTTGTGCGATAATATAGTTCCTTTAGTTCATATACTTTACACACTTAATAATTACAAACAATTTAAGCTTTTATATGGCAACAAATTGTTTATTGATAAAAATATCAATCTGACACAATCTAAAGTTGTTGTTGTCTTTGAAAACACAGCTCCTCAAAAAAATTTGATAATAATCAGCTTGAATACTTGGCAAAATTCTTTCATCTTAAAGTGTCAACTTCAAAGACAATAAATAAATTTTCTTAATGTTAAAAAAGGGTTTATAAAATATTCTTACATTGGTTTCATAGTAGACCTAAACAATGTTAGTGTTTTTAAACGTTAAAGACAGAGCAGTGTTCAAAAAAGTGGTAAAACTTCAAATCATCTAAAAGCATGCGTTTTGCAAACAGTATCTGGTCCAGATAGTTTCCATCAGGTTTGCAAACCTTTACAGTACATGGTGTTTGTGTGGCATCGTTACAACATGAACAAATTTTGAGTAACTTTTACATACATACCGGTCGAGTAGAGGTAAAACCCCCGTATTTTTAGTGCTTATGCTAGAGTCATCTTTAATGAGTCAAAAAGTGTTGATTTTCCATACGCTTTTTAGGAAAGCGGTCCAAAACAGCGGAAGACATTCCGGTACTCTTGCGCCAACGTTGATGTCTTACCACTAGGATAGCAATACACCCTAATTGGCCAAATTGTCAACTAATCGTTTGTTGTTGTGTACCATTTTTCTTCATCCCTTAAAATGACATGGACCAGTCTATTATACTATAGTTGGTCTATTTTATAGCCTCTGGAAGTTTTCTGTATTTTTTTGGATATTATTTGCCAGTATTTACATAGACGTTCTTTACCTTAAGTACCACAAAACTAATAAATTCATAACCTGGAGGAAAAGAAACGCTAGACTTATTTGTTCAATACTCCAAGGTCGCAGGTTAGTCCTTCTCCCTGGCCGTGCTAGCCTCAGACCCCGTAGGTTCCTCGTCACCCGTGTTCAGCTGCAGCCCCGTGTGCAGCATCTTCTCGATGCTCTCCACGTCGACGGTCTCATCATGCTCGTGGATCTTCCTCAGCGCGTTGCTCACGATGCACAGGTCTCCTCGTAACTCTGAGACGATGGCCGCTATCTTCTGTGCGTTTGTCAACACCTCCACGCTCTGTGTGTACGGGTTGTAGCGCACGCCGAATGGTCGTTGGATTGTGTTTGCAAATGCCCTGAGAATACAAATATTACCTTGTGAAAAAAGTACTGGTTACTTTGCTATTTAACAACAGATCGACAACAGTTCGTACCGTTCAATACAAAAGCTAAAAAAAACACCGGCGTTGAAACTGCACTGAAAACTGTTTTCAAACGTAAAAATAGTTTTAAAAGACTTAGTGTTTCACTTAAATTTACACCTCATTATTTTTCACAATACGGTTTCCCCATTTTTAAATCAGAGGATATTTGGTATTTCAACGTCAGCAGTATTTTTGAATTTCCGGTACTCTTGCGCCAACGTTGATGTCTTACCACTAGGATAGCAATACACCCTAATTGGCCAAATTGTCAACTAATCGTTTGTTGTTGTGTACCATTTTTCTTCATCCCTTAAAATGACATGGACCAGTCTATTATACTATAGTTGGTCTATTTTATAGCCTCTGGAAGTTTTCTGTATTTTTTTGGATATTATTTGCCAGTATTTACATAGACGTTCTTTACCTTAAGTACCACAAAACTAATAAATTCATAACCTGGAGGAAAAGAAACGCTAGACTTATTTGTTCAATACTCCAAGGTCGCAGGTTAGTCCTTCTCCCTGGCCGTGCTAGCCTCAGACCCCGTAGGTTCCTCGTCACCCGTGTTCAGCTGCAGCCCCGTGTGCAGCATCTTCTCGATGCTCTCCACGTCGACGGTCTCATCATGCTCGTGGATCTTCCTCAGCGCGTTGCTCACGATGCACAGGTCTCCTCGTAACTCTGAGACGATGGCCGCTATCTTCTGTGCGTTTGTCAACACCTCCACGCTCTGTGTGTACGGGTTGTAGCGCACGCCGAATGGTCGTTGGATTGTGTTTGCAAATGCCCTGAGAATACAAATATTACCTTGTGAAAAAAGTACTGGTTACTTTGCTATTTAACAACAGATCGACAACAGTTCGTACCGTTCAATACAAAAGCTAAAAAAAACACCGGCGTTGAAACTGCACTGAAAACTGTTTTCAAACGTAAAAATAGTTTTAAAAGACTTAGTGTTTCACTTAAATTTACACCTCATTATTTTTCACAATACGGTTTCCCCATTTTTAAATCAGAGGATATTTGGTATTTCAACGTCAGCAGTATTTTTGAATGAAGATCACAAACACTTTTAACGGAATGCCGCAGTCCAAACCCCTCTAATTTCCGGGGACATCCGGGATGTCGGGACACCAATGACCTCAATTAATTTATGCTAAGTTCAAGAACTAGAGCTAATCTAATCATTACCGTTAAACCATTAACCGTTTTAAGCAAATCATTTCGGTACCCGTTGATACAACACAGCTGATAAAAATAAACAAATAACATTTTTGTGATTGAACTGTATACCGCGATGCCTGAAATACTTTCAGACTTGTTTAGCCTATAATATCAACAAGGTCAAAAACTTGTTTAGTGCATACCTTATAAACAAAAATTATAAGCGGTTTTATTTTTATATGTAGGAAATATTAGGAACTAGCAAGCCCATGTGAGTGATCATGTGGCTGAACAATGTCAAAGGAATATTTTACTTCTACACCTGCCAAGTAGGTACAAAATCCTTCTTCCTTTCAATTACATGGGAAGTCCTCATTCATTAATTTATAAATCTCACCTCAGCTCCGTGTAGACCTTACCTCATCTTCTCTGTGGCCTCCTGGAAGGAGTCGGTGTAGTAGTAGTGGTTCTGGAACGCAGTGATGATGCATTCCTCGTGGACCGTCACCTCGGGGTCGAACCGTCTGATCTTGTCCGTGGCCTCGACCGCGTGCTTCAGCTCGGCGATGGAGGAGAGCAGTCCGGCGCCGTACACGCGCAGCTGGCCGTCCTGCTTGCACATGCCGAACTCCACCGTGAAGAAGTACAACTGGAGCCGACAAATAGAACAGAACGTTCTAAAGTATCGGCCATACAATTATAGGCAGGTAATTTTGGTAAATTTTTCATATTTTGGGACAGCTGATTAGATTATATTGATTAAATGGTGACTCTACCACAAGGTAGGTACCGTACCCTATTATTTAAGCCAAGTATGAATGAGAAATGAGTGTAAAGTATGATTGTGGCACGATCTTGAAGTCTTGTTACTGACTAAGGCTGACATGTTCCTTAGACAGGACCGTTAATTAATAGCTCAACAGCCGTTGACAACTAAGGGAACTACTACCTTGTGGTATGGTCGCCATTTCAATAATCTAATCTAATCTAAACTACAGTTTAACGTGGTTTCCGAACCACTGCCTCCGAATTACGAACTGGTACAGTTATGATGATGGTATTTGCGGATTAACGTAGTATTAAATAGTGCGGACGTTAATCCACAAAAGAGAACATTAAACACACAGACCATCGCTCAAAAATATCCACGATTCGTGACCTCCAAGTAGTTGGATTACAGGACGACGCCACCGTCCCAGTCAAGTGATTAGTAGTGATGCGGAATACACTGAATGAACCTCCCAAGATACCTAATTAAATACTACTATCTAATACTTACTATCTAATTAAATAATTAATTAATTTACCTAATTAATCTTGATATCCCAAGATTTATTTGATCATATCAATAAGGCCTACTAACAGTTTATATAAGTCCATCTTATACTCTTTCGTTATCAGGAATTTGTCAAAAACTGAAGCATTTGAGAATTACGAATTACATTTTTCTAGAAATATTTAATTTTTTTTATAATTCGAACAGTGACAACAAGCAAAATAATCAATACACGTAATCACCAAAGAATACAACTACCAAAGGTCGTGGAAACATGGTAAGCACATTATTGTCAAATGGTGCAATAAGATTAGATATTTTCTAATAACCATTACGTTTTCTAACGCACATTTGACAACGTCGAAAATTACACATCCACTCTACTCTGGACTTCTATTTTATTATAGTAGCTAATGAAGTGAAATAAAAAACAAAGCGATCGATAAACTCACAGTGGCGAGTTTCTGGACATCGCCATCAGAAGCTCCCAAGGAAGTGAGACCGAGCTCTTGGGAGAACTGGGCGAAGCTAGGGTTGGCCAGAAGAGGCATGTGACCCAGCAGCTCGTGGCAGCAATCCCTTAAAAGAATCCCAAGTACGGTAATTAATGAGCATGATAGCTCAAAAGTCTGCAGTACCTCCACCATATTAGATTTTTAATCCCGAAAGAGGATGAATGCAAAACTCTAATACATGCCTCGCTTCGAACTAGAATGTTAAAATGAATGTACGTACAGTAAGGATTAGTTTGAAATCAAAATATGATCAGCTTTAAGATATTTATCGGCTACCTAACTTTGTCATAAACTTTTTGGATGGTGCTAATACTATTTATTGTAGGGCTAATCTTGCATGTACACTTGTAGTTTATAATGTATCCACAGTGTAAATGAGAAAATTTAAATTCTTAACAGATAGATCGCTAGCTATTAAAATGACCAAGTAAAAGATTTTTCGGTGAGATACTAAACAACGTCATGTTAGAATTTAACATTGATCTAGGGAAGTGAGTAAAAAAAGGCGCAGGTACCACAGACTCATAAGATTAAATTGTTTTGTGATTTCGTCAAGAATTAACTTTATAAAATTTAAACTTAGTTTTATAAAACACAGAAATACCATAGAGTAGTGTGTGTTTTTGTTGGAAATGAAAACACAAAAAGCAGAAAGTCACTAATCAATGAGAGTTATCCGAAATCGTATCACTGTACAGTGGATAGGTCACTTGAATCAGTAACAGTATTTCTCATAAAAAGCTATGTACACGTAAGGTACATGTAAGGTAAGTTTGACTACGGTGACTATGGTGGCCTACCGCTCGGCAAAGTCCGCATCGGATGTAGGAAATAACATTGTCAAGATAAAGGTAACGAGCAAAAAAATATTTTTAATCTAACTATGTTAGCAATACTCAGTAGGCTAAACGGTATTTAGTAGTGTATATAAATCAACAAAGGCCGGAATGTTCAACAAACGAATTTAGTTAGGCGTAAAAACACTTCGTTAATTACACACGAGTATTTTAAAATTCGTCCAAGATCGTAAAAGATTCGTCTTTAATAATCTTTACTGCAGTTTAATCTGCATTAGGCGAACGAATACAATTAATGTAGTCTAATTAATTTACGCTATCTTGACCAGATTAGACCTATCCATTAACTTCACTAAATATGTAGTAAACGGCAGGTTTAGCTGTGATCTGAGGATACTGACGGCTCAGGGGTGTAGTAGGGGTCGGAGCTGTGACGAATGTACTGAGTGCAGTGGAACACCCTGAACGCCAGACCAGCCAGGAAGTCGCGAGGCGAGAGGTACCCGGCCACCGGCCTCAACTGGAACCCGGTCTTCCCTGTCAATGTCAATTCAAAACACAATTAAGGTACAAGTTCAAGGCGTTGGCTTAGATACTGAAGAAATCTGATGAATGATTTAACTGACACACCAGGTTAATTGAACATGATGTGTGTATGCACTATCCAAAATATATTGCCCCGTTAGTGGTATAATCAAGATGTAAGCTAATAAATAAGCTATAACCAATACAGTTCATGAATGTTCAGACGACAGATTCAATTTACTGCTTGGCTTGTTTAAAGAATTTTTTATTACTCTTTACGTTTTACTTTACTTTACTCATGTAAGTGAAAAACATGATAAAAAGTACCTATTATTCTAAAACGAGTAAACTTCTGTGTGTCCACAAAAGGTTCATCTGATTTTAAAACATTTTATTGAGCTTATGGTTGTACAAATGTTTTAAACAATCCATTGGAAAGAAAAAGTCTTAAATTTTCTTTTGGACTCCTATAGATGTTCAGTGTACCGCCCATTGATTGCAAAACAGGTTATCAAGCGAAACTGCTCTAAGGAATTTTTAGCTTCTTTTTTTAGGAACTCTTCTCATAGCATCGAAAAGCGTGTGGAGGCTGTGATGCCCAAACACGTACATATTGCTTAAGCACTTTTCCATAAAAATAAGAGGTTGCTTTGTCACTAAAAATCATATTTTTTGCAAGGTATCATCTTCTTAGTGATCATTTGCATCATAGTTCAGCATAGTTCGTTACGAAACTATCTCCAATTTCTGGTGCAGTTGTATTGCTTTAAACGAATGTAATACTACTGTACACATAGTCAATTTTTGAAGACCAACGACACTCTTCACTGGATGCTCCCCACTTCGTTCATAGCCACCACCACATTCGTTATTTCAAGAGATACTTTCGGGCTACCGGAGCTTTTGCATTTCAGTACACTTCATATGGCTTTAAATTTGCGATACCAACGCAGGATACTCTGTGTAGGAGCAGCATTCCATCTGAAATACCTACATAACTCTCGTTTACAGTTATCAATGATAAACTTTAGTCATACAGCATTGTAAAATACAAATGATTATTAGTCAACTGTAACCGTATTAAAACTAGACGACAAAACCTTAAAAGTTGCAACTTTAAAAAGTGTGTAAAGTATATTACACAGTATAAACACCTTAAGGTGTTTATACAAGGTGGTTACAAGGTCCCTTCCCCCTAATATTTTTGTTTATTTGTTAGAATAACTAAATAACCTTTGGGGAACCATACCACCTTTTGAAGTTATCTAAAATGTTGAGTGCCCCCCAAAAATGGGTAATTTATTGGGCAACTCAAAATTTTCAAATGTAAATCCCCATCGTGATGTACCTCATTTTAAAGATCTTTAAATTTAAATACTATTACTAAAAATTGAGGGTCTCTACCTCATCCTAGTACAAAATGGCGGCATTTTTAAAATTATAATCCTGAATTAGTCCCTCCCCCTTGGGTTTTGCTACAATTTACATATAAGTTTATTCTCAATGAAGGGGATTCATTGTAATAGGTACATTATTCTAACGTTTGTAGTAATCAAGAATGTTGCGAGGTACCTAAAATGGTCTAAGATGTAGAAGTCAACTTCAGAATTCCTTTCGCCTAGCAAAACCCAACGGGGGAAGGGACTTTACAGCCACCTTGGGTCATAATTTTCATAATGCCGCCATTTTGTACTGGGTTGAGGTAGAGACCCCAATTCTCGTCAATCGTCTTACTATTTCAAGACCTTTAAAATGAGGTACATTTTAAAATGTTGAGTTTCCCCCAAAATACCCCATTTTTGGGGGCACTCGGAATTTTTGATAACTTCAAAAGATACTTTGGGTTAAGTTTATATGGTTTCCCAAAGGTTTTTTTATTTCTTCTAAAAATAAACAAAATTAAAACGGGGGAAAGGACTTTATAACCACCCTGTATAACTTAAAGAAATGCTCTTTCAACACGTTTCCCTAAATATTGTAGGCGAAAAAATCAATTAAATATAACAACTAAAACCTGATGAATCTATTGTGGAAACTCAATAGTATGTTTCTCCAAATTGACAACATATATCATTTTATTTTATATTAATATATCGTAATAATTAATAATAAATAATTTAAAAATAATACTAACTCTTGAGAAACACGTTGAGGTCCTGCAGTTGAGGGATGTTGTCCTCCCTGTATCCGCAGTACTTGACCAGCTCCGGCCAGTTCTCCAGGTACTCACGACACGCGTGCTGCTTGTACAACTTGTGTAGCTCACGGAACACCACACCCCTATGTAAAAACAACATACGTTGAGGTCCTACAGTTGAGGGATGTTGTCCTCCCTGTATCCGCAGTACTTGACCAGCTCCGGCCAGTTCTCCAGGTACTCACGACACGCGTGCTGCTTGTACAACTTGTGTAGCTCACGGAACACCACACCCCTATGTAAAAACAACATACGTTGAGGTCCTACAGTTGAGGGATATTGTTTACATGTCTTTAGTCGCAGTACTTTACTCCAGTTCTTCAATAGCTGTAGAAAAAACTGACTAACTGACTCTAAATAGCACATCAACGTGTGAGTCCTGAATTTTTTAAACTGTAGTGAGTTTATTCAATTAAAAACCAAAGACAAAGTTATTTTTAGCGAAAATTAAGTATTTATGATACATTTCTTTCAAAGATATTAGACGACATTTATTTTCTTGACAAACCTTTGATTCAAATCCGTACTAAAACAACGCATGTTTAAAAAATCTTGCGAAAGTATGAATTGCCCACTTTTGAGGTTCGTTATTACACACTGCTTGGCCGCTCGTTGTATTTATTTTATTAACGTTGCTCACCCTACAACTGCCGAGGCTTACCTGGAATTACAGTATTACCTAATAGGAACCAATCAATGGTAATTGGTGAGATTTTGATCCCAGAACTCGGGACCCAAGTAGTCCTACTCGTACCTTAGAATTGTACCAGTAGGCCCGCTCTTACGTTTTAATCAAGTAATATTTTAATGGGTTTCTTCAAGAGACTTCCAATCAATTTTAAATCCTGACTTTTTTGATATCTTACTACAACTGACGTGTTTCTTCAACATATTTAAATAATTATTTAAACTATAGCAGTGTAATGAACTAATAAATCCTAAACAACTGACATGAAACTGACAACGAAGTTTGCTGTTGTCACAACTCAAACTGAGAGCGGAGGGAAGACGCGCGTTCTGATTGGGTTAGGAGACGTTGAATCGCACAATCACACCAATTAGATCGCTCCTTCTATCGGCCGTGCCGACGTCAAACAAACCCAATTATTGTTGCCCTTTCTTCCTCCGCTTGAAAGCGTTTTGTTGTTTCAACTTAAACAGGATTTTCCGCCACCATTCTTTCTGATAGTTTGTCCACTGCTGACGAAGATACTTCTTCGATCGTTGGCTGCAGCGGTTCCCATGTTCATAGCACATACCCTCGTTGCAGCGTACGATCACACTAAGCAAAATTCAATATTTTAATTTATTTTAACCAAGCAATCCAACCAAGCAATTTTTATCTTCCTTAAAGCATTCGGTAGATGTTAGTCTTATGCAACGAGGATTTAATTGTTGAATTACTTACCAAAATGTTACCGAAATGCGAGTATGTTTTAAATAAACAATTGACATAAAACTTACTTTTACAATTTCAACGTTTGTGCGTTTAAACATAATGTGATAAATGTGATAATGTGATAAAAATAATGTGACCTACAGCCAACTTAATTTACATTACAAGTAGTATAGCACAATGAACGCGGCACGTTGTCTGAGACCGCCCAATGTTATTCTTATGGAGGATAAATACCCCCCGTCGCAGACCTGCGTAGTCAGCGAATTTCCAAATCAAATCTCAATAATGACTGTAAATATTGTTTATTGATTGAAGTGAAGCAACTATTTTACAAGGGTTTTCTGTGGATTTACTACTGATTCCTTTATGTTCGCGTTGCTATGATATTGGTTTGTAAAAACCTAATTTTATTTAAAGAGAATTAAGATTTAATTGGTTGCCAAGAAACAACATTAAAACAGAACATTTTTGGTGAAGTATTTGAAATTTAGACTGTCCTTTATTTTAACAAGTTTTCTTTTTGAAATACAATCCATGGATATAGGTAAGGAGATTTAATCGTCGTCATTTTATGAATTGGTTGACTAGGTAGGCTCGAACCTGCGACTGAAGTCCTGGAACTAGCTTGAGGGCCCTACGAGTCACACGTCTACTAGCAGTGATGTAATGTTAGTAAACAGACACGCTACAATGATGGCGGACAGCCTTGACTAAGGAATGTCCCCGGACATAGTCCGAAGAACTGTAAGACTAGGTATGTAGCGGAAAACGTCAATACAAAAAGTATATGTACTACTATTTAAAATATTCACGTATTAAACATTGTGGGGCGAGAACTAAAATATTGAGGCTTTAATTTATCTCTGTTCTTACTTTCAATTTGATGCCTTCTAGTGTTGTACTTAAATACAAATTAAAATTTGGCTTGAAATGTCTGGAGCTTAGTTTTTAATTGGACAAATCTAAATAAGAATTTTATTAAATAAATATTAAAACTAAATAACTTTTGTTCATATACAGTCAAGTACTATTCTTTGCTAACAGAGGTCGCCACCATTGACAATGAGGAAAGTGGTAATACAAAAGTTTTGTAAAACAGGTAAACGTGTTGAAAAGTTAAATTTTCTTTGTAATTTTTGTCAAAATTAGTAGGCCTATCTGTTTTAGATTTTTACGAAAATGTAATACAAATCATCTTTACGAACAAAATCGTTCTCAACAATTTTTAAAACGTCAATAATTTCTTTGTGTGTTTTATGAGCTGTTGTTCCATGACGTCTGAATCCATGTTAAGAAGAATATAAAGGTTGAGATGGAGATGAAAGAAAAGGCTTCACATCCTAGGTGTAACACAACATTCGATACTTCATCGCTGTGGATTTTTAGCATCAGCCATCAAAAATATTATTTGTTCATTTCCCAAAAACATAATATAAATGCAAAAACCTCTTAGACCTGTTGAGATTTTATTTTGTTTAAGAGTTAGGGATTAAAAAATTACACACAAATTGTGACTTTAATTTATCTCTGTTCTTACTCTCAATTTGATGCAAAATTAAAATTTGGCTTGAAATGTCTGGAGTTTAGTTTTTAATTGGACAAAATTACCAAAAACATACAATTACCTTTACCTTTACTTTTATCGGCGTGGACTTTAGTATAACTTATAATCTATTTAAATTGTTAGATATTTTGTGAAATATCAGATGAAACCTATAACTTAGCAAACTAAAATATAAATTAAAAATTGAGTAAGCAATTTAAATTAATGGTTCGGTAAAAATATTTTTCAACGTTTTTAATTTAGTTTCAACAATTGTTCAACATTTTATTTAGCATATGTAAAATAGAATTAACATATACTTAATTTTTCGGGATTTGACTCTTGTTTTACTATTACTTTATAGAAGTGCAGAGTGTAGAAGTGTAGCAGAGGCTCTATTTAAGAACAATTCATTTTAATTTAAAGGATACTTTTTAAGATAATTTTACACTACACCAACTGATATAAGATCACAACTACATTCACATCTAGTTTGTAAATGTAGACTGAGGATCTGAGCGTATGCAAATCAAGCCGTTACGGCTTAACACTGTCACAGAGTTATTGTGGTTTGACAGTTGACAATACCTACTACAATAAAAATAAGTTGTATGCTAATTGACGGGATCCGAGCCAGCGACCATGATGAAGGTTATGATATTCAATTCTAAAATACAGTTCTTGGTCTAATGGAGAATTGGCAAACTCTCTCATTTATTGACAGGTATTGATCAAACTTGACATATATTACTATCGTCATATTATTGATTGGGGAATTTGCTGAGTACGCAGGTCTGCTGCGACGGGGGTATTTTAAATGTTACAACAGAAAAAATGCTACACAGGTCTTAGTAAAAATCTTATTCTTAGTACTTTAACATATTTTAGATTTCATATATTGTTATTGTGATTTTGTAAACATATTTTTTTAGCAATTGTACGTCATTTGACTATTATATTTAAAAGTACCATTTGAAATTTAACATTTAAAATTTTAAATAAGGTTAAACAAAGTTGAAGTTAAACACCCCAGTTAAGTTAACCGGCACGGTAGCTCAGGGATAGCGCTCTGGCCCGGTAAGTCAAAGGTTGCGGGATCGAAACCAGCGGCCGACGACTCCTGTCAGATCGTGAGCGGTTACCTCTGGCTAGCCCATGTGCTACGATACCGCTAGTGCTGCTTGCTGTTTTAATTCACCGAACCCATGGCCCATGGTGATGGCAGTTGAGGTTAAAAAATATAATTTAGCTAAGAAACACAAATATTTTATAAGACATTCGTCAAAATATAAAAATCTCTACTGGTACTTTGGAAAAATAAACAAATCGTACATACATGTCCAAATGTTTTGATCTACTCACCAAGTCCTGACCTCGGTGTCCGTGTACTTAACCCGGGGGATCGGCTGTCCGCTGCAACACACGACGTGAAACACAATATTTTTATAATTGAAAAATAAATTTTAATTGTTTTTAATTTTAATTAACGCAGTTAATTGACGGCATATAGAATATTTTCTTCCCAAACTTATTGATTTCATTCAGAATAAACGGCATCAGTGGCCTGGCACATACTTTCTCCCTTTGAAACTCAATTTTAACTTGGAAATTCTAGGAATTTTACAGCACTACTGTATTCTTGAATTCTTATAAAAATAGCATACAATTGATTATTTTTCGTTTCAAAAGTAGTTAAAATGTTCTACAAGTTCAAAGATTTTAGGGAGGTATATACCAACTTATAACACATCACACCCTCTATTCCTATGGTAGGAGTGAACTGATAAAAATAACTGGTTACGTTTTGTTTAGCGTGCCATACGCCGAGATCTGTGACACACATAGTCTGTGTAAATGGGAAAAGTATACGTTAAAGAGTTTGTCACCCTGTTTATAACATTCACATAAGAAATTAAGGGGAAATGCCCTACTTATTAAAATTATTCTCATAATAATTAATGGTTTATGCTTTTATGGAACAATAAACGAAAAAAGGAGAGTTAGTGGGGAGTTAACGAAGAAGTGGGGGTAATAAAGGATGAGTTGGGTAGTAATAACTTACTGCTTGTAAGCGAGAGCGATGTCTGCGAACTGCTCGCGCCGCTTCCTGTAAACGGGGTCCTTAAAACCCTGCAACAAACATACGATGCGTAGATATATACACACTTAGACAAGAATAGAAAAAAATAAAACACCAACGTAGACAAGGATTGAAATCCTGCATCAAACAATATAGCACATAACAGCTCATACACGAAGACAAGGATAGAAACTCAGCATCAAACAATACAAGATGTACCAACACACACTTAGACAAGGAAAGAAACCCCGCATACAAGAATTTACGAGAACATGTAACAATGCATGCGATATGTTTTTATAGCTATGCATCCTTGCCAAACCTCATTTATTTATTTTTGATTTTCCTTTCATTGAAGCCACTTGGTGGTTATTTTTGATATTTTCTCTGATGTTTTAGATTGTTTAAAGTGCTCCTTAACTTCAATGTTAAATAATTTTGCTAAACCTTGAACTCTTTCTCCGTTCACATATACTTGTATATATAGTACATGCAGAGATATAATTAGAACATTTAACATTTGAGGAATAAATTTATTTGATTTGAAATTGGCTTCTTCAAAACCGAGGGTTGCCGTTTTGAACCCGATCCACAAAATCCACAAACTACAATGAACAAATTAAGCTTTAGATGATAAAATATCAGGGGTGATGGAAAACATAATTTGACCCAAACACGACGAAAAAAACAAAACAAAGACGATTAAAACAAAACACCCTGACTGACTAGCCTACCGCGTGGTCGGCGTCCAGCTCAGTGCCGTACATGAGCACCCGTTGTGTCTTGTCCAGGTCCGAGATCTTCTTGGGAAACCAGGGCATCTCCTCGAAATCTGAGAAAAAACAAAGCATGTGTAGCGAGAGTTTAAAGTAAAATATACAAGTTTTAAACTGAAGAATTAAAAATTTTGTGATGACTATGTATTGTTCGACATCTGTAATTAATTAATTTTGGTTTTATTAGGAAAACAAGCACACGAAATGCATTTTCAGGTATTTTCGTGGACGTTAAAATACTTAACTAAGTAGGAGTTTTTTTACCTTTTCAATATCCTTTAAAAGGTGTTGAAAACCGTTCTTATTAAACTATGCGACTACTTCATCTTCAGGACATAAAGTTCACAAAAGACAAATTTTACTCTATACAATATTGAAGGTTTACTATGCCTATTTTAAATCACGTGCCGGCCGGCGATAGACTCCGACTGAGGAAGTGATCACCCTTATACAATCCCCACCTGTTGACTTTGAACCATTCCTATCTGCTGTTTCGACTGGATTTTTACAATGCGATTGAAGAAAAAATTATTATATTTTCGATCAAGACATTGTTTGGTTGGCTTTTAACGGCGTTGTAAATGTGTAATTCTTCCAATGTTGTCATTAAATATGATTTTTACACATCTAGAGAACTTCTAATTTTCATCCAAGCCAAGTTTAAAAAGTCTGAAATCTAAATTCACAGAACATCCTATTAATAATTACCATAATATCAAATGGTAATTATTAATAGGATGTTCTGTGAATTTAGATTTCAGACTTTTTAAACTTGGTTTAGGGAGGTGTTCAGTGAAAATTTACTTGAATGATCTACCTGTTTGTCCAATATCATAGGGCAATCTGAACAATTTAATTTATAAATTCCAATTTTCGTACTTCGGGTGTACAAATGTTTGCTTAATTTATTAGATGTTCTGCAAGATAATTTTATATTGTTTTTTTTCATGGGTTTAGATAGTGAGGAGAACCTATGAGAAATTATGTCTACTATCTACCAACCTTTTAAAGTATTGTTTTGTTGGTTAGTATAAAATCTAAGTAATAACACTTTAATTTGTTTAAATTTTAATAATATATATTAATTTTGAAAAAAATACCCACGAATTTAACATTAAAACTGGTGTTATTATTAAAATTTGTAATAATAACACCAGTAATTAATTATTGAATTAACTGTATTTAATAATACAGTATTCAATTAGTTTAATAATTATTTAATAATAATTTAATGAAACGAAACCTCATTTATGGAGATCGAATAAAGAATAAAATACCCCCGTCGCAGCAGACCTGCGTACTCAGCGAATATCCAAATCAATAATATAAAAATAATATATGACAAGTTAATATATAAACATGAGAATTACCTATTCTCCATAAGATTAAAAGAGTCAGGTTTGCTGTTAAACACTAAATTAGGCATTTCTACCATAAATAAATCTTAACATTTATACCAATTAATCATCTGTCCATAAATATTTGCCTATTCCCATGATTATTATGGAAAAGAGTGCAGGTTTGCTGCTGATAAAAACATATATGATTTTTAAGCATTATATCTAACCATTTAAATATCAAGTTTTATCATATTGATTTATAAGAAATATTAATTTTTCTATCCTCCATGATAAAGAAATAAACTATGATTTTTTAAGGTAAGATAGAGAAACTTTAAAACATGATTTGCTATTCAATGAAATAAAATAATTTTTAAATAATTACATGATAAAAATTTTTACAAAAACATAATTAATATGGAAATTAAATACATCTCTACAAATATTAATTTAGCACAATAAACATACTATATATATATTTTTTAAAATATATATATATATATATATATATATTAACGACTATTGTTTTTGGACTCTGGGCACCTAAAGAAGAAAAAATAACATGGTCCCGGGCTTAAGTCTCACCATGAGACCTACGGTAATAGCTTCTTCCCTATGGGAAATTCGCTAAAAGTTAAAAGGTTGTTGTGTGGGGCTGTTACGTCACGTCCAATGAAGGTGAATTTTCCATTGTAAAGGATATTGACTTAAATATCACCTACTCGTACATTGCACCTAGGCTACCAGCCTATTTGACAAAGTTAGGTGCACAATCTACTATCCTTTCCGATAAGAATTTATTGATGTTATAGTTTTTTAGGGAGTAGTCAAACCGTGATTATCATCTACACTAATTAAAATACATAAAAATTTACGATAACAGTCCTCATTTCGATAGTATATATAATCGGAATTTAATTTCAGTAAGTACACTCCGACAACTTAAGCATCAAAATACAATAGGAATTTTTAATTGCAAGCTTTCAGCGTGATATAACTGAACAAAACTATACAATTGTTAATAGTGCTAGGCTTGGAAGTGCGTGGGCGTGATGGGAAGAGAGGAGAGGGAGGTGAACTGAAGTGTTTGGAAATAAGATCAGATGGAGGTTAATGCGGAGCTTCTGTTTTCCATGAATTTTCCCGACGTTTCCAGATAACAAAATGGCCGAGTTGAGTTCTACTTTGGCTTTTAGTGTGATTTGACTTTCATCAGTCCTACTGAATAAACCATCCCCCACCCGAGGGACCGAGGGGCGAGGGCGGTGTCCGAGTCCGATGGCCTCCTTATCGCGACTGGCGGAGGTCGTAAACGCTGATTTAACTCTAATCTATAAAATTTGACGACGTCCGTGTTATTACTTGGGAGTTCCTCGCTGTGCCGTGGTCCTTAACAAAAATGTAAAGATGATGCTAGGACGGAATATATCTTTAAAATCTTTTTTTATTATAGTTATTTTTGTATTTTATTAACCTTGAATTGAATAATGATAATTTATAGAAAGTTATATACGTGTAAACTCTTCAGTACCAAATCATACCATAAGATTCCATTTTTAATATAATTTCATGATCGATACAGTCAAAGATTTTTGATGGGTCGCAAAGTAGAGCACCTGACGAAAACCGCGGTATATAGAATAAGCAGAAGGATCAGGTAGACCGATATACCTAGGTGTCTCAAACCTGCTAGTACTGCAGGGCAACCGCTTCAAACAACAAATAAGAACCCCTCAAGCTATTCAATATTGGCAATCACAAAGTTGACTACGGTCTCGACTCCACTTATCGTTGACATTACTAGAACTACCTAGCCTAGAACCATAATTATTAGTGAGAAGATTGTTTTCTTAAAATAATTTTCATTCTTTTTCAAGTAGTCATTACCCCTCCACTGGACAAAGTATCCAGACATATCCGGAAGTCAACTTCCTTTGATACGTGTGTCAAGGACATATTCCACCCTTCTCTATTAGGATGTGGGAGATAAGGATTGATCGAGGTGAGATCTCTTATCTTAATTTATCTTTTGGTTTTACAACATGAAAAGTTTGTCACTAACAAAGGACGTTCTAAGTAAATGATCAAACATAAGGGTGGAGATAAAGATAAGAAAGATAATGCAAGGATCATAATTAGGGGTTTTCGGTACTCTTTAGCAATCTTTTGAGGTATTTTTCTGGAGTTACATAAAGTCTTAACATCACATCTAATCGTTCGAAAGTCCTCAGTTGCTCACAGAGCCGTGCGTTTAACTTTTTCTTTTGGAAACTATTGTTTTCACAAGTTATCCTCACTCTACTTGACTAATTAAAATGCTTATAGGACGGACAGATACAACAAAATGTCTGGCTAGAGCTATTATAAGGATTACCGAAGGACGCGGTGGCGGAGAGGGGCGTTGGCGGCGGGAGGTCACAGCCCTGCTCGAAGGTGTCTAGGTTGATGGCTGCCACCTCTCTACGCAGCAGTGCCATCAGCTGTTCCATCCTCTTGTTGTCGCACTTGACCTCCACCAGGATCTCGTACTCTGAGTCACGCCTGCCCGAGGGACGGGACTCGATGTGCAGCACGTTCACGCCCAGGTCCTGCACGGAGGAAGTGAGAGGAACCAAAGCAAAGTAAGGCTTTTTCACGCAACTTTTTCAAGCTTTTTCATATTCCTCTATTGCCACTCACTATTGCTGGATATAAAACACGGACATTTTTAAAGCATAGGTTATCACTCGTTAACTTTCATTTCCTTTTTCCTTTCCTATTTCCTTTCAGCGAATATTTGAAAACCAAATAGACAATGCCTCAAACGAGTAAATTGCAACTATCTAACAACTGTCTTTCAGGTTTAAATACCCTGAAAAATTAGTTTTCTTTCTTGAGTCATCAAATGGCCATTGCGAATTCTTTACGACACAACTATGAGTGCAATGAACAGTTTAGATTAAATGTTATATGTACGTCACTTTGTACGTCATTTAATGAAGGGTCGATACCCAATCAACGGAAGTTTGAGACTACTAATTACAGTTAAGACAGACTGACCTGGAAGACCTGAAGGGCCCTGGCCAAGCCGCCAACCTGGTTCTTGAGCGAGAATATAAGGGAGTTTACAGAGTCCTGGGAGTCGCTTCCTTGAGCCGCCTGGGACTTCTTCTTGGCTATCTGCTGAAATATGAGAAAAAACTCATTGTTGATAAGTGGATCAAATGTCTCAAGTACTGTACATCTCCCTAACGGATATGCTGCTTAAAGTCTAGAACATTGTAGGGAAGTAAATAACGGCTTGCGCGTGATAGTAGTGATAGATTTATAGAGTGATAGAGTTAGTTACTGAAATGGCGACCTACCCAGGTAGGTATTTTCAGCCAACATGAATGAGAAATGAGTGTAAGATGATTGTGGCGCGATCTTGAAGTCTTGTTACTGACTAAGGCTGACATGTTCCTTAGACAGGACTGTTAATTAATAGCCCAACAGCCGATGGCAACTAATGGAACTACAGTTTAACGTGGAATCCGAACCACGGCCTCTGAATTACGAATTGGTCTAATTATGAGGATGGTGGTACTTTGTGGATTAACGTAGTATTCAATAGTGCGGACGTTAATGCACACAACAGAACACCACATACACTGACCATCTCTCACAACTATCCACAGTTATTAGATAGAACTGTTAATTAATAGCTCAACAGTCGATGGCATATCTAAGGGGTCTACAGTTTACATATCTGTGGAGTCTAACTGTCTGAATATTTATAGGGCGGTACGTTTAATATAAAAAACACCAAACCACCAATAATCCACCAAATCAAGCACGATAAACTGTGTTTCATAATCGTGAGCGTCCAGGATGTAATCAACGGTGCGTGTCTTGTATTCCAGCTACTTAAAAGCGAAAGGGAAACAGTGCACCTAACGTTATGTGTCCAATTATAGAAGTTCTGAATATTTTAAAGGTAAGTTGTCGGTTAAAATGGCTTTAAATTAAAAAACCAACTGACAAATCGACCACAATCATCATTTGTAAACTGTTTAATAAATCGAGGTCACCAAAATAAAAAAATAGAGTGTTTTAAAAATAGTAAATGGAGAAAAATTTTTTAAAAAGATAAAATGAAATTGAACGAAAAAAAGTTGTACCAATATGTGTCAAATAATCCCACGTTACTCAAAATTGTATACATGAATGTAGGAGTTGTCTTACCGATGGCCTCGTGTTGCTCTGCTTGATGGTCCACTCCTCGCCGGAGCGATACAGCCACAAGCCCAGGAGACTCTTGCCGGACCCACTCATCTTGGTACTGTCTAAGGACAAGTTTGACATCTCACGTTTTTTGTACAGTGAACTAGCAGCAAGCGCTTCCTTTGTACGACCATATGGCGTGTTTAAGGAGGATACACTTTATTACATTTGATACACTACTGTATTGTAATTTGATATTATAACAAAGTATTCAGCTGAAAAATCCCAGTTGAAACATTTAGAATTAGTTTTTTTAAATAAAATAAATTAGAAAATTAATTAGGATCATTAGTAAAATTTGTTGCGCTAACGTAACAATTTGATATGGTATAATTTTTAAATATTGATAAATGTTAACAAACTAAAATTGATTTTGATTTGAAGCCTATTTATTTTTTTATATTATATCACTTTCTTATATCACGTGTTCAGATAAACAAATACATTATCTGAGTTTTTAAAAGCTTGACATTTTATTTTAGTAAGCCATGTTGAAGTTGTACATGAAAACGTTCTCCAAAATGTATTGAACATTGAAAAAAGTTTAACTGTAGTAGGTGCTTTTGCGTGGGTGCTTTTTTCGCGTTCACTGAGTAGACGAATAAGTAACAAATATTACAGCTTCGTAAAAAAGTATTAAAGCCCGGACTGGTTCGAGGGGAATAGGTTTTTGCTCAACTTACAAAGTCGTAATTTACTCCCTGGAGAGTATTAAAGTACTACTTTTCATTCCAAGAAAAGTCTGAAATTTTTAGTACTAAGGGACGGAAGTCAATCCCATAAAGATGGATCCGGAAACACTATACACCAATAGATATAGCGGAGTTGAGCAACATAAGTTTGTTGTGGTTGCCATACGGTGTATTTCGGTCTACAGTATTCTTCTACTATACGGTCATTTTGTTGTCAACATAATGAACAGTGGAAGTGAAGATTTTGGGTTTACTCCGGCCAATGTCAATTTTATTTTTTTGACATGGATATGGCTTAGCTCTGGGAGAGGGTTAGCAATTTAAACGACAAAAATTAGAAACATAAAAACAGCTGTTTAGATGAACTGAAAACATTCCCTTTAGACATATTCACGATCTAACCTATTTCCCTCAGGGAAGTAAATACAAACATTTTTTAATTGTGGATACACTATTTTTGTCATAGCCTACACTGGGCTTCATTAATTACATCATTGAAAGGCAGCTTCTTGGAGCGAAGATCATATGAAGGTAAATAGGCCTAGTTAGGAGTAGGTAAACTATATATGTGTGCATCATGTATTTCAGTACTTTTTGCACCTTCAGGAAATTGTCAACAGTTTTCTTCGTTTCAAGTTTTCACAGTTTCACTTTAATCCCATGTTGCACAAACAACTACTGTGAATTGTTATCACAACCAACTAGTTACAGCCAGTATACCTTAATTTTCGCTATATTTATTGGTGTAGCCTACAGAGTGTTTCCGGATCGTTCATATATTATTTTTGGGATTAATTTTTGTCCCTTTGTACTAAAAGTATGTACTTTTCGTCCCTTGGGGCTGAATATGTCAGAGAGGGGATGAAAAGTGAAAACTACTTAAATAATAGTAAAATACGAATTTACATAGTAGGGTTAATTGGAAGTATCACTTTGGGGATCTTAAACTTTAAAAAGTTTTTTTAGTTAATACATAGTTGGACTTTGTAAATTTAAAACGGACGAAAATTAAATTTAAGAAATTTAATTTTCGTCCGTTTTAAATTTACAAAGTCCAAAAGATTTAAGAGTAGTCATTTTAAATATATTTGTTGCAAATGTTTGTTGAAATATAGTGTTATATTAAACTCGGTTTTGTTTAAATTTATACTTGTTAATTTTTAGCTTTAAGATTGTGACGATTCATAATATTTGCAAAATTGTATATACATTTTATTGTGTTTTTAAATTATTTTATTACAAAAGTATAAGATGCAAAGTTTGTAAACAGTTACTATAAAGATGAACACATTACGAGTTCTGGAGCCAAAAATGAATTTTAATAAATTACTATTGTCTATTAAATATTGGCTATTTAATAAATATTTAGTGTCCGAAAGATATAGCTTTATCCCTGAATTTAGGATATTCAATGTGCAATATAACTCATATAATCGGAAGATGTTTTATATTTTTATACTTTTAAAAAGGCACCGTAAAGCTTCGAATGATCAGTATGAGTATTAAATACTGATATATGGATGAATACAGTGCAGTACTAAAACGTTTTTGGAGATTTACAATATGGATCAATATTAGGCTATGAAGTATTCTGCGTTTACTGAATATACATTTCGACCTCATCACACCTGTACCATAACGTAAGAACTATTTTTTTTTAATATTTTAATTAATGTTTTAGTGAATATTTTTTCGGGTTCTCCTGAATCCAAAAAAAGTGGTTTACGCTGTCCAGAAAGAGGGTTTTTAATAATATGCTCTGTGTGTGTGAGAGTATAAAGAGGTCTTGTGAAATATTTTTTATGACAATTTTAGTAAAAATACTTTTATAAATAGATATAAAACACGATATTTTTACTAAATGCATATAATCTTATCATAGTAGTTATCTAAGTAGTATTGTATAATAGGTCTGATCAAGCCGTTTAAAACTTAACTATAATCATTAGTCTAATAAATGCAAAATAATTTTGACTTTATTTTTTTATTTAATTTGTTTCTCCGCTATCAGAAATTTAAGGATTGTTGTTATTGGAAGGGTTTAATTTAAATGTTTTCATTCTGACTTATTATCATTATATTATATTGAACAGACGTATACTCAACGCCTCTTAGGTACGTTCAATGCTTATAATTTGGTAATACAGTGGTCTCAGTAACGCATTGTAGGTTTTCTATGACGTATTTTAGATTTTTATTTACTTTATTAAACTTTCAATAGAAACTAATTTTAAAGTTTGTCACGAAGACATCCAATGAAAGAGATTGTATATCGAAGAAGTCGTACATCAGCATTCTTTCCCTTAGTTCTGGATTAAAAAAACGCGTTGAGATTTACAATTCATATAAAGAAAATTTGTATGATATTTTAGATTTTTTATAATAGGGTATGTATACTCTAGATATACAGGTACTTTATCCAGAGAGTACGTACCTGTTAAGTCTGTGATGGTCGGAGGCCGCTGGAGACTGAGGCCGTCACACCCCTACACCCCCAGCCCACCCCCATATCAAACAACCCTCGTCCACCGTGTTGACGTCACAACATTGGGGGGAGGAAAAATATAAAAAGGGGAGTTGATTTGGGTTTAAAAACTAATTAAAATAAAATTCTAAATATATTTTCCTTTACATAATTGCTATTCCCTCCATTATTTAATTTGGCGTAAGGACCTGTGAGAGGAGGTGTAAATGGATATGGTAAATGTTTGTAATTATTAGACTCCAATTTTTAAATCAAGAATGTTTTCTTTTAATATTATTTTCTAGAGGTTTTCTAATGAACTATAAGATATGATACCCTAAATAAATAACTAGTATTCCTTAAATATTATGTTCTTAATAAGAAATATCTGTAGTTTTATTCGAGAGAAATCTGTTATGAGTTTTAACTAAATAATTACTACAAATTTAACGTTAATTTATTGTAATATTTTTTAAAGTGAATATTCTGATTATTTTCGATTATAGGAAATCGTTTAACAATATAAGTTATTCGGCCTAAATTTTCATTTTATATATTTATATAAAATGCTGTACTGTTAAACATTCCGTATGCGTTATATTCCTTTTCATTTACGACATTTTTGTGAAAAAATATAAATAATAATTTTATATCTTCCAATATCGTATTTATTATTTTTTTGTGTTAAGTACAGTATATAAATAATGTACAATGTAAGTAAATACACTTTACTAGTATAACTTTATACAAATCCATACCAGGAGTATGGGCGGAATCTAAAAAGGTAATAAATCAAATAAAGAATGTAGGATAACTCGTGAAAATGTCCGTGTTTTCAAACACTGATTGTAGCATAAACTCGTGAAGGTCCGTGTTTTCAAACACTGATTGTAGCATAAACTCGTGAAGGTCCGTGTTTTCAAACACTGATTGTAGCATAAACTCGTGAAGGTTCTTGTTTTCAAACACTACAAACGTTTAAGGTGTCAAAAATTCATTTGATTCGTAGTTTTGCAGTAATTATTGTTTTATATTTTTTAACTCTATTTATCTGGACCAAAAAATTGTATACTCAGAAGTTGTAAGTAATTAACAAGGAAGCAACATCGGTATCGCTCGATATAGATTCACCCTGCAACTATTGGTTTCTTAAATTTAATTTGATTTTTTCATGGAATGATGAGTAACAAACATAATTCTAATAGATGAACCTAGACAAGTCTAATCTTAAGTCATATGATTACAGTTGGTGGGCTGATATTAAAAGAAAATAGTGCTCAAGGACAAGGACTCTTCGTTATAACTCTTCATGAATTTGTCCATAACGGATGTACATTGTAGATGTTGAGAGTTTTCTTAGCACCTGGTTTAGGAACACCTGTATTTTATGAAATTTGCATTTTGGAACAGAGAGACCACAGGTGAGAGCTGATAAGAGCCCTAAAATACTTCTCTAAGCTAATATTTCTTAGTTAGTTTAAATAAGATTATTTTTATACTATACGTAACGATCGTGCAGAGTTCAATTCTTCCCATTGTCAATATTACCATTTTTTAATTCTTTATTCAGATAAAGATTAAAAACCAACCAAGACAAGCTAGACATGTACAAGACAAAAAATCAATTAATTTAAGATATTACTATAATTTAAAATAGTAAGCCTAAAATACTATAAAATCGAGTTTTCTTCAAGAGTAAATTAAATACCCCCGTCGCAGCAGACCTGAGTACTCACCGAATTTCCAAATCAATAACATAATAATAATAATCATTATTATTATATATCAATATTTGTTGATAAATATGAGTTCCGTGATTCAAACACTGATTGTAGCATAAACTCGTGAAGGTCCGTGTTTTTCAAACACTGATGTAGCATAAAGTGAAGGTCCTGTTTTCAAACACTGATTGTAGCATAAATGTGAAGTGTTTCAAACACTGATTGTAGCATAAACTCGTGAAGGTCCGTGTTTTCAAACACTACAAACGTTTAAGGTGTCAAAAATTCATTTGATTCGTAGTTTTGCAGTAATTATTGTTTTATATTTTTTAACTCTATTTATCTGGACCAAAAAATTGTATACTCAGAAGTTGTAAGTAATTAACAAGGAAGCAACATCGGTATCGCTCGATATAGATTCACCCTGCAACTATTGGTTTCTTAAATTTAATTTGATTTTTTCATGGAATGATGAGTAACAAACATAATTCTAATAGATGAACCTAGACAAGTCTAATCTTAAGTCATATGATTACAGTTGGTGGGCTGATATTAAAAGAAAATAGTGCTCAAGGACAAGGACTCTTCGTTATAACTCTTCATGAATTTGTCCATAACGGATGTACATTGTAGATGTTGAGAGTTTTCTTAGCACCTGGTTTAGGAACACCTGTATTTTATGAAATTTGCATTTTGGAACAGAGAGACCACAGGTGAGAGCTGATAAGAGCCCTAAAATACTTCTCTAAGCTAATATTTCTTAGTTAGTTTAAATAAGATTATTTTTATACTATACGTAACGATCGTGCAGAGTTCAATTCTTCCCATTGTCAATATTACCATTTTTTAATTCTTTATTCAGATAAAGATTAAAAACCAACCAAGACAAGCTAGACATGTACAAGACAAAAAATCAATTAATTTAAGATATTACTATAATTTAAAATAGTAAGCCTAAAATACTATAAAATCGAGTTTTCTTCAAGAGTAAATTAAATACCCCCGTCGCAGCAGACCTGAGTACTCACCGAATTTCCAAATCAATAACATAATAATAATAATCATTATTATTATATATCAATATTTGTTGATAAATATGAGTTATTTGCCTATTCTCCATAAGATTAACATGGGAAAAGAGTATGCAGGTTAGCTGCCATGATAAACACATGAACTATTAAGCATAAATGGATGGATCTCAATCACACGAACGACTATTGTTTTTGGCCTCAGGGCATCTAAACACGAATAAATAACATGGTCTCGGGCTTAAGTCTTACCATGAGACGTACGGTAATAGCTTCTTGCTTATGGGAAATTTGCTAAAAAGGGAGTCAAAAATATCCAATTTGTTGAGAGCCAGCATCGAAAGACAGCTAGTTGGACATTGAACTCCTCTATTTCTATGATCACTAAGTAGGAAACCTCTTTTGTCTTCGTTATGCTGTCTACTGGTAAAAATCAATAGGTCGGTTGAGGTTTCGTCTTCTCCACACCCACATATTGGTGATAATACATTGCAAAGTTAATTTTATATACGTGTTGAGCGGCAAATGTGTGTATGAGCGGAATCCCACCGAAAGTCAAGATATATTCCCTTCTTCAGTTTGTTGTGGTCTAGGGTTGATGAGGAATCTTTGGGCATAGTCTAAAGAGTCTGTTACTCTTCGACTCACGCTGGAGCTCCACTCCAATTACCAGGCATTAAGAGCCTTCCTTTTAAATACAGGACCATAATCAATAGTCACAATAAAGGGGGCAGTAAATGGTATGGTATGGTTTAAATGTGTTGCATTTTTTGCAGCTGAGCCTGCCTCTTAATTTCCTTGAATGCCAAAATGACCGGGAAACCAAATAAATGCAATGTTCAATCCTTTTTTTTAAATCGAGAAATTTTGATTTGTGGAACAATGATTGGGAGAATATTAAAGTTTATTTTTTCACTTGTGAGGGTCCGTAATTCAGAACTAGAGACCAACAGAATTAGAGTTTTGTTTAAGTTCTTACCTCTATATAATAGAGAGTATGCAATATAGTTCGGCTTAAAACAAAATTAAGAATCTGGAGTGAATTTTGAAAGATGATGTAAAATTTCATTGAATGTCAACAAAAGCGCACGTCCTATTCGAATGTAAAAGGCAGTGGCGACGTCCATTTGAGGCATCTGTATGAATGTGGGTGGAATCAGTCCATCTTAGATCAATGATATGATGGTATTACCTCTTTTGTCTTTGTTACTTGTGTGTTTTTAATTATTTTCTTAAGTGAATGTTGTTCTGCTTTGACTAAGGAAGATTTGAAATCTGCATTAAACAATTATTATTAAATCTGTACAAAGAGTTCATAGGATTAATATCCTTCTCAATTATAAATCTATAACTGCTGATCAACAAGCTGAATGTAAGACATAGCTGTGTGGTTCAGTATCTGTATATTATTTTAGATTACGTTAGTGACAATTTTCACTAAATATAATATGTTTTTAAAATTGTATCTCTAATTTAATTTTTTTTAATGAAAAATGTCACTTTTTGTTGAATTGAGAAATTATTTTTGTTCCTTACCCCAAATGTGTTTATTGTTCGGTGCATGGAGCCAATGTCTCACGTTTACACATTTTACGTAAATCATGGTATTATAATATATTAATTGGTGACATCCAGACTGTATGTCAAAACACCTTAGCACCGTACATAACACAGATAACTACATACATTTTTATCGCGCAAGTAAGATTAAAATTGTATAAAAACCTTTTTGTAAAATAGAATTGAATGAGAACTTAGTTTTTATGTTTTACTAGCTGACCCGGCGAACTTCGTAACGCCTGACCAAACATGGCCAATCTTAAAGTTAACATGTATTTACTAAGTCGAATAGCAATACGGCTTCATTGTAAAAGGTTATATATTCTGAGTCGCGGCATAGTGAATAACAATACTGAAACGATAAAACATATTAATAACATTCCCATAAAACAAATAAATCTGCATGGATTAATTCACAATTTTCAAATCATATCCAAACCCAAATGAAACCTAACTGTAATACGGCTTTTATAGGAAAGATATACAACAGCTGATTATTATAATAAACGTAATAATATAAACATTGTAATTATCATATAAATACGTGACTTTAATCAGACAGAAAATAAAAATATAAATACATAATCCCCCAAAACCAAAACTATTAACGTGGTGAATAAAGCTGTTCATTTCTTACAGTGCACATTCACTTCATAGTTTAACATTAATGAATGATTCAGATGGCATTGGATAGTAAAGCATATTGCTAATGGAAAGTAAACCAATCAGCTGTAGCAACGCATAAAGGACATACAGACATACATACAGACAGACATACATACATTGAATTTTATATATAGAGATTAAACTTGACACCGGCATAACCACTCGACCCAGCTGTGATCAGTGCGGTGTGCGGGCCTTGGAAGCGAACAGCTGACCTGTGTCTGACCAGCTGTCACCGCCATCAGCTGATCATAGTGATAACTTTGACCTACCCTTATCATTCCCTAACCATATCGTGCCAGTGGTTCACAGAAGAATATTAAAAATAAAATGTTTGTAAAACAGGTCCATTCGATAGTAACATATAATAAACGGTATTAGGAAACTGACAAATACTTTCTCCCACTAAGGGTAAATTGAAAAATACTTACATATCATATTACTATAATTAGTGCGTTTTTGTTTTTCGGATATTCTGTTTAGACAAATTTTATTTTATGTACATTTGTTTAAAACTTATAGTTTTCAATGATTTCATCCCAGATATTTTAAGAGTGAGGTAGATTTAAAAAATTTGGTTTTATAAAATCTACGAAGCAAAACATTAACAAAAATTACTGCTCTAGAAATATATAATACTAGCCAAAGTACCCGTTCTTCGCACGGGTAAAAAAGCCTGAGAGGTGTAGGCTCTACTGATACATTTAAGTTATTGATAATTAATTCTTTATTGTTTACAAAATGACAAAACACGTGTCTTAGTATACATCTATATCTAAAAATGACAAAGTAACATATGTCAAATATTGGGAGAGGATAAGCATTAACGTAATAGAGGCAGGCATCGGGAGAAAATTAAAAATCTACCATTCCACTATTTCGAACTAATAATTCACTAATTTCGATCCAGCAGTTTATGTGTAAAAATTAACTTTATTTTTTTTTCTTCCCGAACTGTAAAAATGTAAAGTAAACAGATGTTGACATTAAAAACTGTAAACATTGAATCCCAGGGTATTTACAGCAATCATGGCTTCTGCTTCTCGAACTGTCAAATTTTAGTGTTCACAGCTGTTGACATTCAAGTAATTTTATGTTTTCATTTTTAAAAATGTAAACATTGAAACTTAGGACGTTCACAGGGCGTAGCCCGAGAGGATTTTAAGGAAATGAGTATGCCTATGTGTTGCATGAGTTTAAGATCTGTCTTTGTGTAAAATTTCAAAATGTTTGGTTCAGTATTTTTTGCGTTCACTTGCCACAACAAACCCACAAACATACAGAAACCACCTCTTCTTTATAATATTATAGATTTGTTCGATGAACAGCAAACAAGATATATGTTAATGGTTTACTTTATACGATTTACTAACATCTTTACTTTGTATTATGAGAATCTGTATTACCTCCCCCATCTTGTAGTTTTATTTCCGTAAAAGCAATTTATAAAACTCTGAAAAGTGCTCCACTTCACACTTGAATTTTAAAATTAAGACTCCTCGGATTAGTTTAAAATCAGAACAAATTCATCTTCATGATATTTTGTTAGTAAATATAATATGTTCATAAACATTTTTCTAATGAATCAAAATACTTTTGTATGGGTACTTTAGATAAACAGTAATCATTTATTTACTGAGTAAATGATAAAATTAAAACTGTAATCAAATAGATCGTTTGATATTATAATGCCCTTTAAAATAACACCAATCGCACGATTCTGGTCCAAAACGACGTTGTGCCGACTGTTTGGCTTGAACACGATTCATATGGGAAGTTGGTGAAAAAATGCGTAAATTTCACCGTTAAAATTTCTCATTTTAAAATTTCCAAGATATAGCTCTCTAACATTTCCAAATAGAGTGGGGATTCTTCGAAATGTATCATTACATTAGCGTGACGTCAACTTCAGGAAGTAGAGAAAGAGCAAGGGTCCCAAGAGTCAGCATTGTCTCAGTTCTCAAAGCCTGGTAATATTTGTGAAAGCTGCGATGGGGTTCGCGCAAACCAGTGATTTAATTAGTATAACGTAAAACTGATGTTTAGAAAAATGCGAATTCAATTATGTTTGCAATTCATTTTTGTTTGCAATTAAAACCATTTACAGGATAAAATGTCCCGGCATATATAGAGAGGATATAGTGAAGTGTTTAAAAGACAATTTACCAATTTTGTATAGTAATCAAATTAGATTAGATTAGACCATTGAAATGGCAACCATACTACAATGTAGGTATTTTAAGCCAAGTATGAATGAGAATTGAGTGTAAGATGATTGTGGCGCGATCATGTAGTCTTGTTAATGACTAAGGCTGACATGTTCCTTAGACAGGACTGTTAATTAGTAGCCCAACAGCCGATGGCAACTAGTGGACCTACAGTTTAACGTGGAATCCGAACCACTGCCTCTGAATTAAGAATTGGTATAATTATGAGGATGGTCTTTGCGGATTAACGTAGTATTCAATAGTGCTGACTAACAGTTCTGTAGAAATTGGATAACTTGGATTAGATTGTATTTCAATAGAATTGTTTTTTCGCACGATTTGTTGAATTCTAAGTTAGAGGTATGATTTAAAATTACCATAAAATATTTTGTAAATATAAATATATATACTGTATTCATAAAATAGTTTAGAAAATTGAAAGCTTCCTTAGTTGAGTAGGTTTACAATAATATTAACACGTCTTTAAACATTTCCTTTTTTAAACTAATACGTCAAGACAAATTTGCTATATAACTTTCTAGATACTTTTACTCTGAAAAAGTAAACCCATTAGCATTTTTACCAAATAAGTTAACGATAGAAGCTCTGACATCTTATTACGGAGCTTATGGTTAGATAAGGTCACTTGGGGGAGTGACCGACTACTCCAATATCCTGTCTGTTTGACTGTGTGGATCTGTTTACTTGGGTAACCTATATAGGTACCAGTAATACACAGTCTTGGAACTAACCCAACTTATCCATGTAGTAGGAAATATTTAATCTATTGACCATAGCTTATGACTGTGAACATACCTCCATGTAGCTGGGATGAAATATGCTACGAAATATGTGAATGTGTATGGGATTTTTTCTCGTACCATGTGAGAAGGTGCGAGCAAAAAAATCGACGATCTAAAAAAATGTAACGTTTGTTTTTGATCGTATCATAAAAAATATGCTCTGGCGTGGTTTTTCAAGCTTTTAGTGAAAACCTTTCGAGTTACGGGGTGATTAATTCGGAAATTTGGCGTTTATCATACAAGGAGTGTGGAAAACTACTCATGCTTTTGAGCTGAATTTTTGAGAACGTGGATAAATAAAAGATTTTTTTCACAAAATCTATGTGAAATTGAAAAAAAATTGTACATTAAAGAAAAATCAATAATTTTTTAGTTAAAATTTAGTCCGGCAATCTTATAAAACATGTCATTTTAGAGGTCTAAAAATGTTAAAAAGGGTAAAAAACCAGAATTGTTATCTTATATAGGTCACACAGTAAGCTTGCATGAAGAAATTACATATGAGTGACACTAGCGCCGTCCAAGTGGATTTCAGTTGTCCCCAATGCCAATCTCACCATCTTAAAATGAATGAATAAATGACAATGTAGCTCTGAATCTTTCAGGGTTATTTAATTTAGGTCTCAGGAAAGTGTTTTTTAGCTACGGTACATTACAAGTTCCTAACATGTACCAAACATGGAACATATATTATTGTGAAGGTTAAAGATGAAAACATATTTTAATAAAATATCAAAAGTATTAGTTTTGTACAAAACCAAACAAATATAACCAGGTATTTAACTATGTAAACTAACAAAAATTAACTTCAACCTTAAATGTCTTGTCAAATTGTTATCATATTGATCCATAACCTATGTATTGGCCTTGGCATTTGCTTCATATTGCTATTGGATATCGGTCCGAACACTCTAATGATCTAATGATTTCCCCACATATAATACAATCATAGCAATTCATATCATCGTCAAATATATATTTGCTACATAATCAGAAAAGAAGACGATTACAATTGTGAAATACAAACAAAGCTACACTAGGTGATAACTATACGAGGGGGATCGTGATTTCTAAATTAAGTAATAATTAAAATTCTGAGTTTAACTAATGATGAAATAATACCAGTAAGGAAACGGTTGTACAGTATGTTGGCATCCAAGTGACAGAGTTTTAGTTGTGTTAAAACAGTAATTAACTGACAAACCGGGTCCGGAAGTTGAATATTCGGATTGTATCGGGAGGCTTTGTTTCATTGTTGGCGATCCCCCCTTTCCCTCTCCCTCCCCCTCAATCTCTCCGAATCAATCACATTCATACTCTCTCCGACGATGCAGCTAAATAAATGAACTGGCCGTGTTTGTGTTATTATTATTTGGTCACTTATGTTATTAACATGTACAACATTTAACGCTTTTTAAGCTCGGAGAAATGATTATCAATATTAATAATTGTTTTTAATTGTAGTTAGAAATATAAATTTTCTATTTTGATCCAAATTGAGCTCTGGTTTTAGACTAAACTGTGTATATTCGTACTGTGGCAGTAACGGTTTTTCCAAAACCATTATAACAGGTTTTACTTCGATTACCCTATATCCCTAATTTTGTTTACTATCGGTACTCTATTTGAAGTTAGACCTTTTAGAGTATATCTCTCAAAACCATCCAACATGAAGAATTCTAAGAATACATTTTTGATTTGAAGATTTAATAAATTTGGATTATTTACCGTAGTGGCTTTCATATTTTATATAGATAGGTTAATGCAGATATATCTCTAGTAAAGGTTATATTACTCTTTGAATGTATATTGTACAGAGTTTTATGTGAAATTATTTACTAAAAGCAATAAAGAAATTTCGTAAGTTAATTTCAAATCAAAATTTCTTACAGAAAAGTTATTTTGATTGAAATTTGCAGTTCAGATCATAAAATAAAATTGAACACTCTGTCTGTAAAATATTATGTTAAATCGTGGGCTTTTAAATATTAAAAAACTTTGTATTAAAACGGTTAATTTGTTTATCTGCCCAAAAACTTTGGAAATCGTACGAGGAAATAAACACGAATAAACAACTTAGGATTTATTGCATTGGAAGGAATTTTTTTACAACATTGGTGAATATATTTGCTACACTTAAAATGTGTAAGGTTAAGGTTAAGGTAAAGGTATCTACAGAATATCACAATTTCATCACTGAAGTTGATGATCACACGAACTACAATCAATCTAATTTAAATCGAAACGGAATGAAACAGTTAGTTAAATTCTAAGGAGGACCTAAGCACAAATATTTAATGGTTGAACAAGTAAATTGGGAAATGAAGTATGATGAGAGTTGGCAAAGAGGCCGAGTGAACCATGAGAGCCAAGAGCAAGGCAAATATAGGGAGGCGTCCTACCACAACTGGCTAATGGCGAAAGCATTCTGACCCATATATCGAGTGGACTTGATTGCATGTAATAGAATGGGGTAAAAGTTCCCATTCGTAAATGTTGTTGTTGTTAAAAGAAAGAGTTGGCACTACTGAATATCACAATGTTGATAGGGCACGGAACACCGGACACATTTCCACGGATTTTTACTTTCTCCCCCTATACGATAGTATAAGGAAAAAGTTTTGTTTTCGTCAGTATTTTCGAATTGAATTTCTGGTGGATATATTTTAGTGCCCCCTGAATCGAAAATATTGGTTTTAGAGTGATGTCTGTCTGTAAGCCTGTGTATGTGTGTGTTTGGGGGGACGTACTGAAGCCTATATATTAGTGTCCCCTGAGTAGAAAAAGCGGTTTTAAGAGTGATGTCTGTGTGTGAGGGGGTTGTGCAGAAGCCTATAGACGAGACTTTTGGTCCGATTTACATGAAATTTGGTATGTCCACGGTATCTCGAAACATTTTTTTACTTTTTAAGGGTATTTTACCCCTAAAACCCACAAAACACGTAAAATGAAAATTTCTCAAAAACGGCTCTAACGATTTTGATAAAAATTAAATCGTTTATAGTCTTTTTTGAGATAAACTAAATTACACAACCCACATTTCTCAAAACACTGGGGTTTTCAAAAAGTTATGGCCTTTTAAAAGTAAAAAAATATTTTTTCTGCAAAAACAATAAACGTAAAGTATAATATGACTGCTACATTTACAACCATCTTAAACAAATTAGTATTTTGAATTATTTGTCTACGACTGACGGTTCCACAGAAAAATTAAATTTACTGTCCATGATAAACTCAGTACGTTGTTAAGAGATCGCCCAATGTTATTCTTGTGGTTATAGAGAATATTAAAAAATAATTGCTCCCTTATTTCTCAACCGTTTTCCATGAAACTTGGTATGCAGCGTAAGGTAACATCACCACAAAATTACTCAGAAAAGGTTGGTATTACGTATTACGGGGGGGGGGTAGTCACTCCAAAAAACCTGAAATTACATATTAAAACAAATAAAAACTATTATTTACTTTTATTATATTCAAACATTAATGACATTTAAAATATTTACAAAAATCTGTGTTTACATAGACGACTTTTGCAGTAGTTTAAACATTCAAATCTCGAAAAATTGTAAAATAATGATGTTTTTCAATCCCGGGATTGAGATCCTCTAATCACGGGATTCATAGGTACCCAAAAGCGACCGGGATCCCGGGATTGAGAACCCTTATCTCGACCCGGACGCCGAGGGTTATTAAAAGTAAATAACAAGCATTTAAAAACCCACTTTTTAAACAATATTAGTCACATTTTGCTTTCAATTACCGTATTAATGAATCACCCACTGGTAATAATCATCTGTCTTTGTAATTTTTATTGATTTAAACCCATTCCAAAATCATACTATATTAAAGTTATTTTAACGTATAACTAATAATAATACTGGTATAAATGTTCTAATCTATTTAATTGTAAAGTAATACTAAATAATAAAGCTGGGAATTGATTTATTTTCATTGTATTGATTTGTTTAGGATTTCAGATTTTCATTTTGGTATGGTGATCTTTCTTCTTTAAACTCAATCCTAAAACCCGTACGAAGGACGGGCTTACTGCTAGTGTGATGTAAATTTTGATTTAATTTGAAATAGGAGGGAGTGTTTGTCAGCTTGCTTATATTGTTAATATTTTTATACTTTCAGCCCCTGAGTTTTTTTTATTCCACTGAATATAGCTCAAATTACTATATTACGTTTAGGTGGTCTGAGTATGTTATTCAAATTGACATTAAGAAATATTTGAGCTATGACATTATTTTGCGTTTTTCATATGTAGTTTTATAAAATTTAAAATGTGATCTTTTACTGTTAGAATTACCTAAACAAACTACACAGTTTAGAAATTTATATTTTTGTTTTTTTCCAATGGTTATGGAAATAGGGTGTATTGAAAAATCTAAACACAGTAAGTTATATTTTGGAGCTCTAATCCTAATCTAGGGAGGATAAGGAAATATTAATATTTTACTTATTTACCAATATTATTGGATTATTGGAGCTTCATGTGGCTGAGTTCCATCCTTTATGCTTGAAAATCATAGTTAATGTGTTTATCAAGGCAGCTAACCTACATACTCTTTTCCCATGTTAATCATAGTGTTTTTGAAAGGGGTTATCGAGGGGAGTAGCGGGGAGGGGGTAATTTTAGGACGTCCCTATTACATTCATAATTAAATAAGGGGGTCCTTGAGTAGATGAAGAACCCGTTATGTAGAGAATAAGCAGCCTCATAGACAAATGTTGATAAAACTTAGTACTGTATAAGGTCAAAATAAAAATTGTTTATGTTAAAAATGCCTATTTTCAGTGTTCCTCATAGCAGAAAACCTTATATGGAGAATAGGCAAACCCTCTTAATTATCGATAGATATTGATCAAACTTATCATAAGAGTATACTATTAATAATTGATACATTTATTTCATATATTCATTCATCTATACATTTATCAGGGGCATTTAAAATTTTAATGGCATGGATAATAAATACTGTGATATAAACATACAGAATTTAATCATAACAGGTTTTGTTAAATATAATAGGGTTAAAGTTATTAAATCCAAAAATATCAGAAAATTTACCTTATTAGGTGCTGATATTTTTAAATTTCTTCTTCTTTTGCTAAACAAAATATGTATCCTGATGATTTGATAGATGAAAGGATAAATAATATACAGATAAATAGGTAAAATTTATTGACCAAAAGTACAAAACCAAACTTACAAAAGTATAAAAACAATACTGAATACATAACAATTATTAACAGTTGACTTGGCAGCAAATGTGTTTTGATATTAAAATATTTTTGAGAAGAAACCATTTCACAGTTTACATATTTAAAAGTTACATTTTAGTAAAATATAGCTTTTTTTCCTTGACACTACGTCTCAAAATATTATTTACTTTTTATTGCCAGTTGTGTGCCAAGCATATGAGTTAAAGTTTTTGAATCAGTCAGATGACTGATTATTGAGACGTCAGAAGTCGAACAGTGCAAACTTCTCTTTTTTTAATACTCATTTTTTAGTACTCGTTAGCTAATGGTTTAACAAAGAGGTAAACAAGTAACCAGATTTAATAATTTAGAAAGTATTCTCTCTATAATACATAAATTAACTAATCCTCTTATTAACACAATCGCTGCGGCGCCCAAACCCCCGTTCCTCACACGGAGTGGCCTGCGTAGTTTAAAATCAACCAATAGGAAAATTCCAAGTGACCCATACAGAAATAGATACTGCGTTATAACAAAGCTGGTCGTAGTTCTCTCAGATCCCAACAGGTGGCAGCATCCAGAACAATCCTAAATCGGATCTCTACACAAGAATGTTCTTTATACACAAACAAAATATTTCCCCAATCTTTTATATCTTTCAAGGTGGTTCACACAACATTACATGTTTGAAGGGATTTTAACAACTTTTCAACTTTTTTTCAAACTTATTGATTAACTGAAAGACACTCAATTCATCCTGAAATATCTAGACCCCACTATTAATAACTTTTCCAAAAACATAGCCTAAAACTATACTAATTTGTAAGTAGACATAAGTAAAAGAAGAGAAAACAATATTAAGTGTGAGGCATTTCTGATCTTTTAAAAAAAGACTAGAGTAATCACAAGAAATCGACAACTGGGCCCTCATCAAGATTTGGAATGTTCTCCTTGACTAATGATGCCACCATATCCTCTTTATCTGTGGACCATTTCCAGAAACTCCTTGGCGAGATTCTGCCGCACCTCGATGGCCCTGATGGAGCCAATGGCGGTTGTGACGGTGTTCATCTCCTCGGCCGTTAGAGGCTTTCGTCGACTGCCTTCAGGAAGCAGTTGCTGTAACAGCTGTCCCAACAGTTGATCAGTCAACATTCTCACTGGTACAGGGATGTGTTTTGTTATAACATGTTAAAGTAGTCCCTAAAAATTCTGGACTGATATTGTGAATAAAAGATTTTTAAATTCTAGATTTTCTAAGTTAGACAAAAAAAATTAAGGCAGTCATACATACTGTCACTGCTGCCCTGATATGATTACCATTATCACTTTGACATTCTGATGCAACAGAATAAGGAACATTACTTTAAATTTTACACTGAAATATGTCTGTCCATGCAGTTGCACATCCACGTGAATAATAAATTCAACAGTTTTATTTTTTCATAAAACTTATGAAAATAATTATGTTCAAATGTAGTGTGTGAATGTAAATATGTATGTTCAAATTTTCACTTCTCTTATATCTTTCGGTATATTATTCCGGGGCAAATCTACAGAGGCAGATGGCAAGATACAGTTTAAGATTCGGAAGTCATCAGTTTCTTCTTAGGCATAGGAACTTGACAAACTTATAAGCATCACTTCAGAGAGTGTCAAATTATAGTGATTTCTTCTCTGTTTATTCGTTCAGTATTTTGTATGTTAAATTGAATCTTCACAATTTTGTTTTATAAAACTCATTCATAGGACCTTTCTGGAAAATCTCCTTTCTAAATCTGCCTAATGATTTACAATCACTGACCAAATCTTATTAGAATAAAAAGTATGAATCATCAGATTTTAAAAAGTTTGCAAATGACTATTTTTTTAAGTGTTTCTATGGTGTCTCAGAGTATCTGGAAATTTGACTGTGATTCCCTGAGCTTGGAAACATTTTCAATTGAAACATTTGAATAATGAATTTATTGTTTTACCCTCCATCGGTGACACCACGGAGTTTGCCTCTGGGCAATTTTATTTTTGTAAAAATATATGCGTTTTTGCCGGACAACAGTTGTTGTAGTCACTGTACCTAACATGCCTCATCCCAAGAACCGTTTCGACCTCATTTTGCTCCCCCAAACCCCTTTACCTACCTCTTCTAGTACCTTCGTATGTAGTTTAGTTACAGGGTTTCTTAATTTAAAGATTTTTAATTCCGTTTTTATTGATTACACAGGTTTCTTATACAACATCCCTACAATATATGTATAAAACTACATTGTTGGTCTATTATTTCAATACCCGAAAAAAACTTCATTTATGTTTTAAAATCAGTCACCAACGAAGGGTTAACACTCAAAGTTAACAGGTAATATTTTTAGTACAATTTTTATAAACCTATATTGTACACAGACTTTGCCAAGTCTACAGCCCTTGCAGTAAGTACTGCAAGTAAGGGCACTTGCAGACTGATGCCTAATGCAGATCGTACCTTGACCAGTGAGAGTCCAAAGGTCTCCTGACGCTCAGCAGGCAGAGTGGACATCAGTTGACACAGCTTGCTCAGCACACTGATGCGGTACTCGTTATCATCCTTGGTCCATCGGTTCAATTCATCCTAGATATAAACAACTTCAGTTACAGTTCTCCATGTTTACGAAAACGCATTTCATTTCCTTTCATGTTTCATTTGGTTTGGGGAACAGACTATACCATCTATGGAATCTGAGAGGGTGAGAACACAACTTCCATTAGAACTTTGAATAGGTAATCATGCCAAAATATGAGGCATGTTTTTAAGTAAGGTCCGTTTTATTGTAGGCACTAGTAGTTTGCGCGCATACCGCAATGAGTGAGTACATAGTGTACCAACATACTTTGTAAACAACTATGCTCAATTTCAGTTTGTAGCTAATCTGTATGGTTTTGTGCTGTACTTTCAAAACAGAATGTCCAACAGAATAATCAACACCCATCCACTCAAATCAGTCACACTCAGTTTGTGTGGGAATCTATTTTTAAGAATTTTAGAAGCAAACAAACACTCCTAAGCCTATGTTTGAGAGACCTGTGGTTATGAAGCACCTGTTCCCTCGCTTCAACTGAAGCCACAAATTAATGTAATCAAAAAAGGACTACCAAAGAGAAAAAAAGAGGTTGCCATCATGGACATTGCACCTTTCAAAGGAAGCCACCTTTGAATTTTCGTACCCACTTTGCTGTCATTATTAACAGTGCCACTGTACATTTCCAATATCTATAGATGAATTTATGCAAGTGACAGGTTCCTTGCTGACAAAACCTGTATCACTGAGGAATCTCAAATATGGCGGACAAGTCAATAATCTTAAACACTTTGAAAGTACAGCACAGAACCGTACAGGTTAGTTAAAGAGCCGAAATTGAGCGTATTTGTTTCTGAAGCATGCTGGTACTCAACAGACACACTAATTATGGTGTTTGTAATAATATATTTCAGCTCAAAACTGTTTTCCAAATCAACTCACATCAAACACAAATAAAATCAGAATTACGAATAAATAATTAAAATACAACATAAAAAATCTAAAGACAAAACATATACAGTTACTTAAAATATTTACATTTTCATTTAATCCGAGCTCTGTCTTTTATAATTTGTTTATTTTAGAACCAATACATTTTTATTGCATTTTTTTAAAACTGCATTTGAGGACCTCAAGCCATCTTAGGTCTAAGGGGAACTTGGAGCCAGAGTAGGAGAAATCTCTCCTACCTACTTCTAACCACACTCAAGGAAAGTGGAGCAAAGGAAAGTGGTCCTGCCGGTTCATAAGCCGAGCCACCTCCATGCGCTTCAAGCCATTCCACTCCAATAAGGGCTAATAAGGCTGCTGCTGAACCAAGGCCGGGTGAATGAGGTTGCAGGTCTGCACCCCGCACACAGCTTCCTTAGGCAGAAGTCTTACAGAAACCGGAAAGCCTTTTAATACTGGAAAGGGGATACTAACTGGTAATGCTATTGCCGTATGCGGGAATCCAGTAACAGGGCAATGACAACACTAATGACTGTACCATCTGCAGCTGTCTCTGGCAGAATGTTTCTTTATCTGTACAGACCTTGCAGCCTTCCCACAATAACAGAATGAACCTTCCCCGGAACAAAGTGGACCTTACATGGAAAAAAACCTTGTATATACATCAATAAATTAGAAATATTATAGTATCACTCAATATCACTCACTCTTATTTCGCTAACACGTCTTCAGGGGACAATAAGAAAGTATAATAATTAAAATTAACTAAAAATAAACTTGAAATAAAATTTTAGATATAAACAATAATCTAAGTGTATATATATGTTTTCAAGCAAATAGAAATAGTGACTGTGTACAACATGAAAACAAAATAAAACATAAATAAATTCAAGGAAAAGTTTACAATAAAAATTTTGAAATCATATGGTTTTAGGCAGTTGAGTTGAATCATTAATTTACATGAGGCCAAAGAAATAGTATTACCCTATTCAAATAATTAAAAATGTTTTTACCAAGGCAGGATCTTTTAATAACCAACTGACTACCATATAATAAATTCGTTAAAGAAATTACATATAAATATTGAAAAGCTAAGCAGTACTTATAATAATTATTTGGCAGAAAGGAATTCCATACACCTCATCTGGTTGACAGCACTAGCATCTGGAAACCACAATAAGAAAAAAGATTTTATTTGTGTCTAGATCTTGTCTTAGCAACCACGGCAACAAATATTTTTTTGTACAAAAGAGCAGAATGTTACAGCACAACTTAGCAATTATACAAATAACATATATAAGTAAAATGTAATGTTCAGTGATTTCTCACCTTGACAACCTGAGCAATGTTCAGGATGGAGTAGTTGAGACAGCTGACCACGGTCTCATTGTCAGACTTAGCCTTCGCTGAGTCCAGACACAAGAGCAGTGCGTCGGTGACAATGTTGAAGAGAGCGAGGAACTCGGAACACTTGGGGGCAGCCACACAGAACAGCTCTTGCCACTCGCTGGCAGTCAGCACAGGTAACACCTGCCGACAAGTGCGATCTCTACAGTGGCAACAATAATACTTAAAATAACTTTTTTTGTTTGGTTCTTGCTTTTAATTCACACAGTCAAGGTTAGGTGCTTGTTTGGATAAAGTACCTTTGAACAGATGAGATTAAGAAAAATATTTCTTCTAAAACAGAAAATTTTGATTTTTTTTTCTTTGGAATTGCAGTACTCATTCCTGACAGACTATGGACAATTTTTGACCACCACCAACAGTAGCCAGATGACTGACGATGTTCACTGCCTGTCAAACAATAATGTGTTCTTTTCTTCTATTTCGATGAGGTTCTTTTGTTCTCCACTAGTTTGCCATTTCGTTTCACCTCTGATAGTGTTTCCTTGCTCTTTGAATAGTAGTGTTTACTTTAATATTTTGCCAGGGCCAATGTTGAGATAAAGAAATGTTTCGCCTACCACTTCGCACAAAATGTTCAGTGATTTGTCTTAAGTGATGAGAGTACAAGTAAATGATTCTAATTTAGAAGATTTTGTCAACAACTATTTATTAGTGAATGGCATGGAAAGTAAACTTTAAAAACATATACCAAGAGAAGTAAAGGAATCATCTGAATATAGAAAGTGATTATAATTCATCGGTACTTGTTACTAAGCCTGTTCAGTGGTAAAAGTATACAGCGAAACCTCTCTATAACAAACCTCAATGTTACTACGTAATTACCCGGTATAACGCATTATTTTTCAATCCCATTGAAAACATCATATAACAATTGAAAATTGACCCCTAATTAGCAAACAAAATACGTATAAAACCCTCTATATAACGAATATTTGGTGTATTTGTAAGTAATTTTCTTACCCCTGTGAATATCTAAAGTAAGAAACCACTACATAACGAACATAACCTCTATATAACACATTCCCACGGTCCAGATCCCTGAATTACGTATTTTATTTTTATCTTGGACATCATTCGAGCAAGTCTAGACTTGAAAGTTATCATTTCTCTTTCTTCCGTCCGCCACATAACCTAACACATAACCTAAACATAACCTAAAAATCTACTTTAAATAGAGATTGGATGTGTTCCATATTCTTTATTTGGAGGTTATAACTAACTGGGCTGGGTGATGTAGTGGTTATAATACCCATTTGTCATTAGGCTATTAATTAATGATGCTTCCTAACAACATCAGTGCTTCGACATTAGGTAGTAACAAGACCGGGGTTGGACCGTTCCCGATCAAATGTTAAAAAATGCCTCTGGCGTAGAAATACACAAAAATACAATGAATTGTAGAATTACATTCCATTCATACATCATTTAGTATTAAGTTGTTTCAATGTTATTAAATTTGTGCCAATTAATAATAACCATTCAAACATAGAAACACAGAACAAAAATACATCCAAACATAGAAAAACAAAAATAGAAAAGAAATAATTTATGTCATATGTTATTATCTCCTTTACCTATTTAATATATTCTAGTTGTTACATAAAATATCACAAATCATGATAATCAATATGTCCGATTGATTACCTCCTCAGAACATCACCTTACCTAATACTATATTTATTCATCTAGCATACGAAATCAATAAAATCTGATCTAATATCCTATATATTCATCTAAAATATGTTTGTAAAAAAATCGCAATGGAATAAATTTTATATAGTAGACTATATTTTTCCAAAAATAACCCATAAGGATTCTAAATTCAGTGACTTGTGACCATTGTAAAAATGCCATGTGCTCCAACATTAGTCTAGGCTAACAAGAAAGAAGAAGTGAGGAAGAGAACTTCAGAGAAGACAGTTCATCTGGACTCCCAGTATTAAAACTAAATTAATTAAATTAAATAGGTCACAGAACCTAGATTTTGTGATTCCCAGTACAAAATCCCAGTACAATAACCTGAGATTGCAACTACAGTTGCAACCTCAGGTTGCAGTCTAGTGTCCTACAAGAGCAGGTTTGGTTGCTTGCCCCCAGAGGGCAACATGGTCACGTAGGCGCTAGTGTCTAACAAGTTCAATAAACTGACGACAGATGCCTCCACCTGCGACTTCTTATTGAATTTGTAAATGTGTCGTAAATTACGACTTTGCCAGTTCTAGGGTTAATAATTCAAGGTATTATTATTCAAGATCTTAGTAATAAAAAAAGTAACAACATCCACCTGATATAGTAAATATCCAATACAAATACAAAACATACCACACCACAGTTTTAATTTATTACAGACTCTACACTACCACTCCGCATTTCTATACAATGTTCTACTCCTTATGCAGTGCAATGGCTCTGCTCTTGGCTATATTCATGCAATGTGCAAGCCTTTTTCTACTCACAAAGCACAGAGCGTAGACCAACTTGAGCCTCTCGTCTGGCGATATGCTGAGCACGCTCCACTCACCGATACCGAAGTGTGTGCGGTACATCAGCTGGAGGCCGGGGTCGGCTGGCACAGGCTCGTCAGTAAACAGACGGTACAGGTGGAACCGGTTCAATGGACTGATATAGTGTCGGACTACAGTTGTCATGTTCTCCAAATGTTTATCTGAAATATATGATGACCTTTGAAGCGTAATGAGTACACATAAATAGGTTGTGTGTAAGTATATTTATTCCTAACCTCTCAACAACAAAACAAAACATCTTTTATAACCATCTTACACGTTGCCTAACAACGTGCCAACTGGACGCCGCACAGCCTCCCATGGAGACCAGTCCGGGAGACGAGGCAAGCTGGTCTGGATGTTATGTGCTAGGTTTGGGATGTGCTGCAATTATTTTGGACTAATGAACTAGTGAATCAGATGAATTCCCGCTTCTAAAACCATACACTTGTTGGAAATTAAGGTTACCTTTAATACGTTGTTCTGCTGGTCTACTGTTGCGTTTACTGAGAAGTGGTGATATTTAGTGCATTTAGTTTATAACAGCTGTTTTTTTTGTAAATAAATGTACATTTTATTAATAATTCATTATTTATTTTAGTAGTAGCCACAGTAAATAATAAACGTAAACATAACAATAAATTATAATATAAATTCAGGTGACTTGAGACAATAATTGGAGGAGTATGACGAAAATGTTTTGTCATATTGTTTAATTGTGAAATAGATAATGATGTAATGGCATTATTTGTTATTTTCGCTCGTTATTCGCTTTTTATTGTCCTTACAAACATTGTTGTAAACAAACCAGGATTAACACAAAAATAATTCCGACCTGGTCGGAAAGTATGTTGATTACGGCTGCCGAGCTGACAAAGGTGTGTAGCGCGGCCAGTACTGCTGGCCACCCAAGCAGCAAAGACAATATCACGGGAAATAATTCCGAGCTGACTGTGGAATTGGCACGGCTACTGGCCAACCGAGTGCAAAGGATCATATAGGTGGTATGGCAACAGGTTAATATAAATGCATAGTTTTATATCCTACGTAAAAAATACTTTGAAACTTAAGAAAACGTATGATTCAGGTGGTATTAAAAAATAATTCAATTAAAATATAGCCCCTACTTTATTTTTTTTATTTTAAACATTTTGCATTTAATAAAAAAATTTTTTTTAATAAAAATTAAAAAATTATGCCCTCATACATTACCAGCAAAAAAATGTCCAATTATCTCAATTACAAGCAATTTTAAGCAATCTTCCTGAAAACTCTACAAAATGGGTCATTTCAATTGCTACTTGATGGTCTGTCCATGTTCTTTTTAACTACTACCTCAATGGGTTAATGAGAACTTGAGCCCTCAGAGAAGGAAGTGGTACGCAAAGTTAAGTAAGCCAAGTAGTTCACATATCTGTGGTAAAAATATAAAATGAATTAAATAAAAGGGTTAGTAACCTGTTATTTAATACATCCACCAATTCAGGAGGCTTATAAATAAAAAATAAAAATGAATAAATAAAATGAATATTTATGGCAAGTAAATACTTTTGAATAACGAAGTATCTGAACCACAATTTTTCCTCTGAATGAAAAACTGTTTTAATTATAGAGATGGTCTTGGCAGATAAACATAGTATTCAATAGTCTGGGCACACCAGGAAATATCACACCCATTGGCCATCGCTTATAAACATCTGCAATTCGTGACCTCTAAGTAGCTGGATAACAGGACTACTGTTCCAATTTACCAGTTGCAGCTTGCTGTTTTTACCTTCAACTCCCTGATTGTACCACTTGGAGACAAATTGTGGCACCATCTGAAGCGCAAGTTGGCAGACCTGGACAGCAGCCATGTTGAAGTTGCTCGGCTGACAGCGACTGATCTCTACCACTTGCAACAACATCACCAGCGTGGCCGGACAGTTCAGTACACAGTCCATGTCCAGCAGTTCCTAAAACAAGAATTAATTGTTTTTCTATCATATTTCCTCTTGGGTTTATGAGTTTTCAATTTGAATTATATCTAATATTGAATCACCACATTAACTTAAAATGTTAACTTTTCTATTTAAATAAAATTATTCAAAGATAATACAACAGATGACGTATTCAGTAAAAACTTTTCCCTGCTCATCTGATTTAATATCCCTATGAAATTATTGTACCGGTTTCATTAAGAATTCATATCTAGTTATTATAATTTAATTATTAGAAAACACAGTATTTATGGAACTTTTAAAGCAAAAAAGCGCTCATGAATTAGAAAATATGGAAACTTAAAACTTTGTGAATTTTATAATTAAAACAATCGATATATTGACAAACATCAAACATCATTAATTTGGCAAAAATGTAGCTTATTAATCACCACCATCAATTTCAGAATTTGATTTTGAAAGCTGTCTCTTATATCGAAATAATATATTGAAGATCTAACTGAAGATGAAAATTATTTTGTTGTTTCAAAGGTTTTTTATAATTTTTTTAATTTCTGTAAACATGTACGATTTTACTTCTTAGTTAGGTATGCTCTTGTATTGGTATATAGATGTATTGAAGACATAGAAATCAAATCATCTTCCAACCTCACACCAATAATTCATAAGAATATGATTTAAGTCATATTGTCAACTGACAGAACTTATATTTTATTTAAGCAAAGATGTACTGTTTTGCCAGCATATTCTTTGACTCACTATAACTATTATACAACTACAACTAAAATCATTCAGTTCTTCTAGTTTTAATGCTCATTTATTCTATCTGTAAAAAAATCTTTAGATTAATTTCAACTAATCGGATACTGGTTAAACATTCGGATCAGTGGAGGATATCCAATCTGATTTGACATTTTGGCTATTCACACACCTTTAGAAATATTTGGAATTCCAGAACTGAAAATTGAAGACACCTATGAAATTGTAAAAAATATATGTCACATTCGATGTGAATCTCACTCGGGAAAACATTGACTTCTGCCATCGCCTAGCTAGCAAGAGGAGCTAGGAGGAGCTGGGGGAGCAGTTGGGGGAGGAGCTAGCGAGGGACGACCATAAGGGATTATTGCGATGTTCATTACATGAGAAGACAAGATGAAGGTCCTGGCTAAGTGGAAGGTGAAGAGGAATTTTTCTATCAACTACCTGGGAAATGATCAACCTGCAGTGCCGTGTATATTAACAAGAACTTGAGCCCACATAGAAGAATATTGTATGCAGAGGCACGCGAAGTTAAGAAGACCGAAGCAGTTCACATGGAGAAGGGTAACATTCTCATGAGAAAGGAACAGGGAACATCAGTTGTAGGAATAGCCTTAATGTCTGATCTAGATAAGCTATAAGTTTGTTTATAGCTTATAGGGAGTTATTAGGCTAAGGATTATGCCTTTACCATCTGTTTATATATTCCAATGTCTTATTTATGACAGCGAAAACCTAGATCAATTCTCTCTGAACTCAGATATACATAGTACAATACATACATACTAATACAAGGAACTGCAACAAATTGACAGTAGAATACTGTTTCCTATCTAAGTCTCCGAAAAGTTTTAAGTTCACAACTGTTACATTGTATAACAGATTGCATCTCTCAGTAAAGTGTTTATCTTTAAATAAATTTAAAGAAACTGTAAGATGTTTTTTATTAGACAATTTTTTAGCGAATGGTCTCATGGTGAGACTTAAGCCCGGGACCATGTTATTTTTTCTTCTTTAGGTGCCCAGAGACCAAAAACAATAGTCGTTAAAATTTATATATATGTATATGTGTGTGTGTGTGTGTGTGTGTGTCTGTGAACACGATAACTCTCGTAAAAATGGTCCGATCGACACCAAATTTGGTATAAACGTGTATTCCTACATTTGCTCAGACGAGTTCATAATCGAGACATATCAGTCAATCGGAAGGGGTAGTGTGAGGGGGTTTTGTACCCCAAAAAGGGTTTTTTGCATTTTTCCTATGTCATTTTTAAAAATTCCAAATTTTGTCTTTCACCATTAGAATCAGCTTAAAAAACTACAGAATTAAATTTCTTTAAGTTTTTCTCTCTATCTCCAACGGTTACCGAGATATTAAAAAATCTAAACACAGTACGTTGTATTTTGGGGCCCAAATGTTAATCTTATGGAGGATAAGGAAAAATAATATTTCCCATATCAATCAATATTTTTGGATAAAACTTGATATTTAGCTTCATGTGGTTGAGATCTATCCATTTATGCTTAAAAATCATAGTTTATGTGTTAATTATGGCAGCAAACCTGCATACTCTTTTCCCATGTTAATCATACAGGGAATAGGCAAAATCCTTTATTTATGGACAGATGTTAATGAAAGTTGGTATAAATGTTAAAAATAAAAATTGTTTATGGTATAAATGCCTACTTTCAGTGTTCCTCACAGCAGCAAACCTGCACACTCTTCCCCATGTTAAACTTATGGAGAATATGCAAATAATTCTCATGTTTGTGGACAGATTTTAAAAAAACTAACTAAACTTAAAAAAAACTATAAAACGATAAAACTTGTTATATATTATTATTATATTATTGATTTGGAAATTCTGCTGCGACGAGGGTATTTTATTCTCTAGACATCTTAATTATAATTCTAGTATTTAAGACAAAAAAACTGAAGAGGTCTGTACAAACATTAATTTGTGTTGTGATTTGGAAACATAAAGATTTTATTGATTTAAAAACAATGTTTTATTACTAAACCATTTTCAAGGATACTTTTAGTACTTTGTTTTAGGTGTGATCATAAATTTATTAATTTTATCATTTTAAAACTTAATTTTGTTCCATTTATTTAAGTTATTAGTATTAATGGTTTAGTCCATGATTGATGAATATTGTAATCAATTAAAAATATTCATCAATATAATGTATGACCCTTTCAAATTTATATATATATGTGTATGTATATACATAGCTGTTTGATTGATGTCAAGGAGTCCCTGAACATCTATCCCATAAGAAAAGAACCAGAAGAAAAAGAATACATTGTTATTCAATAAGGAAAACATATCTTTTGGATATGATTTCTGTTAGATTGGAAAAAACCAAACGCAGACATCTATTTATGAAAATTAAGCTACTTAATAAATTGCCTGAAGATGCATGGCATGTCTCACTGAAAAAGTTTGTTATTGTTATGAAAACATGGTTTAAAAAATAATGTTTTTTATACTGTTGATGAGTTTATGGCCTGTGATAAGATTAGCAAATTAATTTTTTAAATACATGTTTTTATTATTTGTTGATTGTTATTGATGTTTATTGTTTGTTATTTATATATATTTTAATCCATATATTTAACTTAAGGACTTTGTCGATTACACATGTATTGTGGTTAAAGACAATAAAAATTCTTGATTCTTGATTCATGATTAATTATATTTAACCAGATACTTGTTCATCATTTAGGTCGGGGAGGATAAGCGATCTGATTTTACGTTTTGAATATTCACACACCCCTAGTAATATTACATGTGTATTGATACTTACAGACATAGTTTCTAAGCAACCTGATAACACAACCCAGTTTTTCGTTTTCATATGAGAGTGAATCTTCTCCATGAGGCAGTTTTTTATGAACTGTTCTCCATTTAGGTTCTTCCGCATAACTAATTCTCGAACCTGAAATGTAGTTTGGTTGTAAAACACAATGAAGTAATTAGGTAACTTAATATTTTTTCTAAATACTTCTTACTCTCACAAATAGTCTTGTTGACTATGTGACATAGATCGTGAAAATTTTACCATTGTGATAATGTACAACACCAAGTCAATATTTTGTTAAGTTTGAGCGGTTCTCAAGTCTTCTTCTAGTTACTATTTAATGATGACCAATTGCAATGTGCAGTATTATGATTGCTCCAATTGAAATTGTTGACTAAGTTTGAAAAACTTGTTGGTTGGGATCAATACATCATAATGAAAAAATTACAATTATTTACTGATTAGAAATTACCTTATTATAAAAATGATATGTATTTGTTTTACAATAACCATAGTGGGGGTAAGGGCCATAGTGGGGTGGAGGCCATAGTGGGGTGGGGGCCCTTACCCCCACTTAATGAAAACAAACCGCAAACGAGGTTGAAAAAAGATTCCCCTGTACCAAATTTCCATGGTGACAAACCATACAGCTAGCAAACTTAACAATAAATACCTATAATGAAAAATAAATAAATCTAAATTTTAACAAAATAAAAAATAAATAATAAGCCTAGCTAAACAAATGCAATTATGCCCAATTACAAAAATGCTAACAATAACAATTACAACTAAAAACACAACAAAACCAACAGCAATATAATTTTACGCAACAATATACTAAATAAACAAAACACAAATAAATAAAACAAGCATATAAAGAGACATACATATAAACAGCTATAACAGTACTAATAAGATCAGATTTTCGTCTTTGGGTGCAGAGATTGTTGGCCACACTGCTCCGAGTTTACTTATCTAATAATTAGGTTGGTTTTGACCCAATGTGTTCAATGACTTGGTCTTTACACTGCATTAATCCAAATGGAGGCAATTATGACACATGCTGCATAGTTGCCATTGACTGGTAATTTTTCACCACATTTGCCACAAACAATTGGTGCCATTTCAAACAGAAACACTTAAATTGTCCTCAGAATAACTTTTCCAACTTAAAATAAGTATTATATTGAGTAAATCAGTAATTAAAGTTGCCAGGTATGACAGGTTAGACCTGCCCTAAAGACCCACCACAGAGTAATCAAACAGACGACCCTCAGAACATAAAATGAACACTTTAATAACTTATCAATATTCAACCAATTGGTTCCACAACTACTCCACTCCTGCACAAACCCATAACGTCCATTCTCCTATAGTATACATGGGCTAATATGAAGATTTCGTTAAGTTCCATTCTCATTAAATATCCCCTATGGCCAAGCTAAAAATGTTTTAATTTTATAGGTAAATAATAAATTGGAATTAAATACAGTTTGTTATCACAAGGAATAATTTAATAGGGAATGAGGAAGTATCAAGTTTGTTCTAGTACGAAGATTATTTTGCCTTACTTTGTTTGATTTCAGGAATAAAAGTCAGGAGTCTAAGAGAAATTAAGAATGAATTCCTCAAGAAAACAAAGGCTACTCACAAAGAGTGGATAGTTCATCTTTTGGTTGTCAGGTAGGTCGGAGAGGGAGAGAAGAAGCTCATCAAGGGCCATAATCAGCAGAGTGTTGCCACTGGGGAGAGGAGCATCGCAGGCGGGCTGCAGCTTACCGAGTATGTCGGCCATCAGGTGACCACGGACCTCACTGGTGATGCCCTCTGCGACAGCTTGCCTCACCACTGCCTTGGCGTCCTGCAAGGCCAAAGCGGCAAACTGCGGGTAGAGCTGCAGCACATCGAGAGAGACGGAGTTACAACTTGGTCACTGATTTGGTATTTTCAAAGAGCGTGGAAATCTCTTTTACCTATACTTTTCCTACTTACATAGTCTACAGATCTGGGAATGGGCCATAAAAATTCTTCAAAATAAGTTAGCTAAATGGTAGGAAAAATTAAAACAAGACATCATGGAAACTAAGCAAACAATAACATACAGTGAACAGCAATAAATGAAACAACAGTTTACATAAATTATCAGCTGATTAAAGATAATATGGTGCTCTATAAGCATTTGTCAGTACAGTAGAACCTCGATTAACCGTCAGTCTCTATTAAACGCCACCCCGCTAGTGCAAAAAAATTACGTTTTCACGTCAGCACCGAGCCGGATCGTCTGTTGAGGCTCTATGATGAGTAGTGACGACTGTACTGTACACCTACAATGTGCGTGAATCATTGGTGGCAAGGGTAGTGACCCAGCTGGTTAATCTTTTATACTTTCTTCTACATTCTACTGCTACTGTTTCATTTCAGTCCGGTATGGTGTGTGGCTACAGTGGAGTGAAGTTATTGCCGATTTCCAATGCAATGCCTACTAGTGTTTTAAGTCTTTATCATTTATTGTTGCCAGTGCTGTTTATACATAGTGTGTAATGCTCCTCTGTTATGGCTAGGAAACGGAAACGTGTAGTTTTGGGACTCGACAATACACAATAAATTATTAAACACTGGTGCTTCATCTAAGAAAAATTAGAGACATGACAGCCTGAAAAGCTTTACGGGGAAAGAAACAAAAGAAAATGACGGATTATTTTAAAAAATAAATACTGGTAACGTCAGTTTTGAGAGTAAAAGTACGTACATGTACAGTTGATATTTCATTCTTTTCTTAATAAAATATTTTTCACCTGAACTGACGTAGTTTTGTTTTTTCTTATTTAAAATAAATTCACATTAAGTACTGCGCAGTAATCATGAAAATTAATTAAGACTTACAATGGCACCGTTATAACTTGCAAGACAGTAAATTTCGATGTTGCCACTGTGTAGGTGCTAAGTTGTATCGGCGCTGTTATTATTTCTGTTATCCGTCTATTCGGTTATCCGTCATGGTCTCGGTCCCGAGGGTGACGGTTAATCGAGGTTCTACTGTACTGCATTTTGCTACTACCTTACAGAATTTTTGTGAACTATTTAGAGCTTCTAAACATTGGAGAACGTCATCTACTTTTCTAGCATAACAGTAGACTCTCGCTCATCTGGATCGGCCTTGTTTGGACTAGGCAGGATCGGCAATCGTGCCGGAGCAACAAAACGAGTCAAAACGGTAAAGAAGGCCATGATCAAAAACTTTTTCAAAAAATTAGTCTTAATGAACTGTAGGTTAACTTTTTGTTTTTTATAACCATTAACTTCCTGAAAGTATGTGACTAAACTTTCCATTTTTTGTGTTTACTTCATTTAAAATATATTTTATTATACTGAATTTAGTACTGTATAGTATATGTTTTTGTTACAATAAAACAATTTAATGTTCATTTCTTTAACTTAATTATTTTACTCCTGTGATGTTTATTCATAGCAGTACTAATTGTACTGTAAATAATTTATACTTACAGTATTGGAAATTGCTTTTTTTACAGATCACGCAATAGGCAACATTATTATCTGTATACTATCAATACAATACAATAATGCTATTGTAAAACACAGTACAGTACCTGATTGTAATTTATTATGATGAGTTTTAACTTATTTTAGACTCTTCCGATTGTATAAGCGCATGTTTTGACGAAACCGCTTGCCGTAATGACAAAATTTTCGAATATTTGCTCAACTTCCGAGAGTCCGAATTTTTTGTAATCCGGACCTAATGTCCGCCACATGAGTCCGGATGAGCGTTGGTAATGAGCCTACTGTATTGTTTTTGTCATTCTGCTGTTTGTGAAAGGAGGAAAACTGAAAAAATCTCAGCTCGAAGAGTAGACAATAACCACTTAGTTTGTCTTCTGATGTAACCACGTCTTGATGGAAGCCAATGTGCTTGTGCCAGTTTGACAGTGCTTTGAACTGAAATATAATTAGTTATTACATCTAAAAGTGTTAAATGTTTTGTTAGTGGTAAGTGTACTGTAATGTATTAAAAGTAAATTTGAAGTGGATACTTTGTTTCAAGGAGACATTTCATGATAAACTGACATAGGAAGTACTTCCCCGAACTAGGTTATTTTTGGATGTTTTCAATAAAATATTAGTTTGTAATGGGCTTAAACAATAGCATTGCATTGTGGTTCGTGAACAGTTATCAGATACAGCACAGCTTTGCTGGTACTGTAATAAGGTGGTAAAAAAAATACCATAAAAGTTTAATGCAGTGCAACCCCTCAAATCCAAACTAATAGGGGCTGAAGCCTGTTCGGATTTCCCGGGAAATAATATTTCACACTTTTTTCGTACTATATTCGCGGTAAGCAAGGGAGACGTAGCAATTAGGGTTATACGGGCTGAGTGAATTTGTGTTCGAAAATGCAGTGACCTTGGAGGGTGGATGTAATCTTGTGACATGTCATTGTTGCTAGGCGAGCTTGTGCTAAAAGTAAATCCCTCTCCCCCAACCCCCACCCCTCCTGGGATACATATCACGCCTGTCTACTGTCTAGTGAGCGTTTACCTGCTCATGAGTGTGGATCGCTATCAGCCGAACGACGTGATTTTCATGCGACGCTGGCTTGGAATTACATCCGCATGAAGATTTTCTTCACTTCACAGTTAAAGAAAACAGACTTTAAGTTAAAAACTTGTGCATGGTCAATCTTGTATGGTATTTTTTGTGTTAAATCTTGGAAAATAAATTTGTGAGATTCAATTATTTTTTTTTTATTTCCAGCTATTTCATTTTTTTGTTTTCCCGAGAACGTGTTCAGATTTGCCAGGATTTCGCATTTCCAGGGTTCGGATTTGAGGGGATCCACTGTAATACCAAAATAAATAGTATGGGTCTTCAAAATTAATCAATACCGTACTTGGTTATCACTTACTAACATAACCCACCTCTTTTTCTTTATCCTCTTCATTAATGACTCTGTTGAACGTTTCCACAAAATTTGGTTGGAATTCTTCGGATTTCAAAACATCAGTTAAACCACAAGTTTCTACAAAACACTGTAATACTTTCATCTGGGAGTCAATATCACATTGCTTTGACAAATCAAATATGAAAGCTTTTTGAGGTGAAGAATCTGGATGAGAATCTATGTGTTCAAAAAGTATCTTTGAGAGTTTAGTGATATCATTGTCTTGAAGTAAAGAAATTTTACCCTTTAAAACTTCTAAAGCTGATGGGTTGACCACAAAAAAAGGGTTAGTCAAAAGAAATTTTAACCATTTCCCTGTATCCTTTTCTGGATTTTCTATATTTTCAAGGACCCTTCCAAGGTCTAGTGAAGCAACTTGATCATCCTCAGTGATGGGTTTCATTGCCATATTTTTTAATCTATTTATTAAATCAGAAGACTCTTTGGAAGACACACTGAAACCTTCTGCTTCTTTGAGAGCATCTCGACATGTGTAAGCTTTCTCACCAATCAACTTCTGGAGTGTATTTTCTGTATCAGGAACATGGTCTAGTTCTATTTCAACCCAAAATAGCCAGAGATCTACTGTAATGCCACAAATATTTTGGAGACACCTGGCCACTACATGTTCATAACACTGCTGGACAGTAATACAGCTAGTACTAGAGAGACTTGGAAGTGATTTAAAAGCAACAAAATCATGTCCAATTTGTATATTATACAGACTACGATTGTTCAAATCAGTGTTACTTTCTTTTTTACAAAATATTTTTGTACACTGCTCTACAAGTTCTAACAAACTTGCCATAACTACTCCAGCATAATGCTTCAGTTTCGGGCTCTTCCATGAGCCCATTCGCTTGATAATTCCACTTTTTTCAGCATCATACTGCAAAAGGAGCCTTTGAAATACATCTTTCAAATGATTATAGTATTCATCTTTTTCATTTTCCATAACAATCTTGCTAAACAGAGAAATTATAAGGTTTTCTGTAAAACTAATACCTTCAAACAGGTCCATCCATTTCAGTGATTTTAAGCAAATCTCTAGAAGATGATAAGAAAGAGGGGAACTGACATATTTGACAGATTCATACAAATAATGATTTAACTGAAGTCCAAATATTAGCTTTATAAATAACTCTTGACTTATCTTTGGAAAGAAACCAACCAAATGAGCATACTTTCTTGATTTTTTAAAGTCACTGTATAGTTCATGGTCAGTATTCAAAAGTAGAAGGAGATAAAGTTGTAAATGTATTTTCCCCCCTGAGTCATGAGATCTATCAGCAAGCACTTTTTTCAACGATGCTTCTACTTTGGTGATGCTATCTTCATTTTCTGTAAAAAAATTGTACCCCAAGGTTAACAAAAGTCTGTTAGGCTATTAATTAAGAGTCCTGTCTAGCGAAAATGTCAGCTTTAGTCAGTAACAAGACTACAAGATCGTGCCACAATCATCTTACACTCATTTCTCAATCGTAATTTACTTAAAATATCTACCTGGATAATGCCAGATGTAACCAAATAACTATGATTATTAGCAATTGATTATAGATCATTATAGTACCATTATCAGGATACATTTTTTTATACAATTTTTAATTTGCAAATTTTATTAATAGTTTTAGATAATAATCTAATGTAAATTTCAAAAAATGTAATAGGCTATGTTAACATTTTTAAATAGAGTGAACTCCTGTTTGTCCGTGGAATTAAGTGATTTGGCTACCACGGATATTGAAAATTGCGGATAATCCGCATAAGTACTGAAAACATGAAACAAAACGGCAATTTTAATGGACAAAATGAATTTATTTACTGTATATAAATGAAATAGTGAAGTTAAACAAAGCTAATGAATTAGTGCAATTTTACTTAACAAACCTAATGATTAATGACTAGTTTTATCATTTACTATTCTAGGGATAATTTCCAGTCTTTGCACAATCGTCTACAAAACCTTATTCCGCTTTTAAGCCATTTTATATCAGTAAAAAACACCAAACCAGGTAACAAAAGCACTAAATGCTTACCGGTAACACATAGACAAAACAAACATTGACTGGTCATCAATCACTCTCAGTAGCAACTGGATCAAGTGTTATGAGTGGTGAAAATAAAGCAGAGTTGTCATGTGTCACTGGGCATTACACTTCTTGATAGTCTACTGCTTAAATTCTGAGAAGGCAGCAGGCGTTTTATACTCAAAAACTTTAATATACATATTTTCTCAATTCTAGTCACATACACCTGTATGTATGTGCAATACTAACGATGCTAAATAATATAAAACTATCATCATTCTCATTTAATAGGTGGCAAAAAGTATATCAAAATGGCTAAGTTTAATCATAATGCAATGGCTATAGAGAGCTCAAGTAATAAGTGGAAGTCAGCATGGTCCTCATTAAACCTGACTCTGATGCTGGTGGCAAAATACCTATTAATCCAAATATCTTTAATTTTTGACTGTCATTCATTAGGTATATGAAAAACTCAAGGACACAGGATTTTTAATGAATGTCCAACTGGTTCATTAAGGAAATATTTAATGACATCTATGGACCCACTGTGTCTTCTTGAAAGGTTTTTTCAAAATTTCAAAAATTTGTCCCGTTTAAAAAAAAGGCATTAGTCTGGTACCTCTAATGCTCAAGGTGCTAGAACACATTATTTATAATCAACTAATTAATTATTTTTTTCAATAACTCTCTTTTCAATTAGCAACAATGTGGCATTAGAAGTGGACAGTCCACAGTTGGTGCATTAGATGCCATGGTCCAGGACATACTCTATGCCTTTGAAAATGAGGATTTTGCCTGGGCTACCTTTATTGATCTCAGCAAGGCCTTTGATTGTGTGGACCATGAAGCCTTGCTCCACAAGCTGGAATTTTATGGAATTAATAATACAGGTGTGAATCTTTTCTGTAGCTATTTAACAAATCGAAGACAGGCGGTCTGTATGCAGGGCAAGTGGTCATTAATCACTACTAGCAATTGAGGAGTGCCCCAAGGGTTTGTTCTGGAGCCTCTACTGTTTCTGATAGCCATAAATGACTACAAGTGCAATTTAAATTACAAATACAATTTAAATTAAAGGGACCACCTTAATTTAAATTGTAACACCTATCTTTAAGCCGATGATACCACATTGCTCTCGTGTCATAAAGATCTGAGCTACCTTGAGTCGGTGGGGTCTGCTGAAAGGTTTTCAGCTAATAGCTTATTTCTTAATAAAGACAAAACACAGACTGTAGTCTTTGGTTTGAGAAATCAAAATAATAATGACCAACTTGATAAGAGCGGCACTGCAGTTAAATTTCTTGGGCTTCATATTGATAGTAAATTGACTTGGGCATGCCATATAGAAAATCTATGTAAAGTTGAACAGACTTACTTTTCTTTTTCGAAGACTGGTGGATGTTATACCACAAAATTATCTAAGGTCTGTCTACTTTGCTCTCTGCCAATCTGTTCTAAATTATGGTATAATCGTCTGGGGCAATAGCTGTTGGAGATATCCTAGTAATCAAAAAAAAGATTCTACGTCACATGGAAAAAGCTGAACCGACCCACCTACCGATCACTGCCGACCTATTTTAATTTTTAAATTTTAATGTACTTACACTTGTTAATTTATATATATTTAGTATTTTGTTATTTAGTTTTAAAAATCCTGAAGCCCAAGCCACTAGAGGTGACTATCACAATTTTAACACTAGAAATATGGATCAAATTGATGTATCTTTTGTTAGGCTGAGTAAAACCAAAATCAATTATAAATTATTAGGCCTAAAATGTTTAAACAAATTGCCAAAGAAGATCCTCCCATTTAGGAAGGCTACATTTCAAAACCTTTAAAATTCAATTATATCACTGGCTGGCTCCACCCTTTTTATAGTACTAACGAGTTTTTAAGTCTCCCTACTCCTGTTTTTATTTATAAGTTATTGTTCCTGCCATCTCTCTTGTTGATTATTGGTTAAGTATTTATGGATTTATTTTTCTTTATCTATATAGGTCGATGGAAGAAGAGGTCCCGGCAAGAGAAGATTATCTTGGCTGCATGACCTTAGGAAGTGGACCGGGAAAACGTCCATTGAACTCTTCCGCATGGCTGTGGACAAAAGTAGGCTTGCCAAACTGGTTTCCAACATCCGTAACGGATAAGAACTTCAAGAATATAGGTATTTAAGCTATTTATTTAGCTGCTGATGAACTGACAACAGCTGTTTGACTCCTGCATGCCATTCTTTGACCATACTCATTGTAACCTGATTATCAATGAGTTATAAACAATTGATTCTTGACAACCTTACATCACTACTCATTGAAATTGAATTTTGAGTATGGTTAAAATACTGGGGCGTAAATACAAGACCAAGTATTCAGTTTACCCAAATGTCTAACACTGAGAGGGTGAAAGACTTTTTCTCAAATCAATTTAACACTAAATCCAGTTGTACTGAGAGTTCTATTATTTCCTAAACTGAAATGTCTACTAATCTTCAACAAATCTAATTTATATCCATCCTATATGAAATGTATAAGCGGGTATCATGAACTAAACATAGCCTATCAATAATATAATTCAAATGAAACGAACCTTTGCTCACAAGACAAAGCGGTCCTAATAATTTTTGTTCATTTTTCAACACCCCTTGAACTTTGAACAAGAAATTATCTAGTTCCATGTTATGTTTTGATTTCCCCAAAATTTGTCAGATGTCCAGAATTGTTGTGAGACTGGATGTGGTATTCATAATTAAAAGTTGTAAAATTAGGAGTACTAATGCATGGCAAAAAGCATTAATCAATCCTAACCTAGAAACTGTTCAAAATATTCCTATTACGAAAAACACAATAGCTCAAGCAGGACTATCAGAAGGAGGCAGGGCAGAGCACTGGCGGCAGTACCACAGTGAAGCCAGCTAATGAAAGTGCAGGCCACAAAGGATATACCAGACATATAATATATAAACGCAATGCAAAGGCTATCTTACGGATATGGGAAGTGACGGAATAAGACGAATATGAAAATTAAGCTATCCTACGTAAATGGGAAATGACCGAATACGCTAGCTTACGGATATTGGAAATGAAGAATTGTGTCAACAAAGATGATGCTGACAGCTCCGCTGCTGATTGTTTAATCATACATTGAATTTGCTACTTATACTATCTCACGAATACAGCAAGTGAGGTATACGTTACCTCACGGATATAGGAAATATAGTATTCGACAACAGAGAAGGTACCGACAGCTGTCCCGTTACTGATCGCTTTTGCAAGACAAATATAAAGTTATCCTTACAATCAACATAGTATGAAATATAAATATTGAAAATATACTATTACAACTAAGATTTGTAGGCCCCTATTATTATTTTAAACCCTCAAAAGTAATCCTTAGACCAATTTGCTCGCGTTTTCACTCATTATGCATAATGGCTATAATTTTACCTTTAAAGTAAACATGCATTGCTGTCAAAGAATTGGCGTTGTGTGAATTAGTAGTGTTAGTAAATTAGCGTTGATAAAGAATTAATTTTGACAGAACATGTTAATGATTTGTTGTTAAAGTGACCTCAAATATTTATTTTTTAAGACAGTTATTTCAATTTTGTCCCGGAAATATTCTAATGATAGATTAATGTGGATTGATACATTCATTTTTATCATATGGCATTCCTTTATGGGGATGTTGTGCACGGAAAAAGTTTAAAAGACTATATATTCTCAAAAAGGCTATAATTATTGGCAATGTACCTCTCAGAAATTCGTGTAAACCTATCTTCAAGGATTCTGGAATTTTAACCCTGCCTTGTCTGTCCATATATGAAACCATATTATTATGCAAATTTTAAGTCTGAACAATTGAAAGGTAGTGATATACTTAATTATAAATTGTATATTGATTTACAATTATTTTTTGACCATTATACCAAGTTTCATGAACATTCTAAATCTATACTTCCTATTTTTTGCAAAACACAATGCCATATGCAATGTTACAGTATAAATGAAGTTCCTCTGTGGTTATGGATGAGGCTCTGATCAAATGCACTCGTTCCTAAAAATTACATAAAAAATCTTATATACCTCGTTCCTCCCCTATGTACCACTATGAAACTATTTTTAAATTTAAGTACACATATCACTATATTATGTTTACACAGTGAGAACAGTGTTAAATTGATCTAAAGATATTTTTTGGGGGGTTGAATATGGCCGAATGATAGAAATCCGCTGAAAATTAACATAAAAAATCTTATATACCTCGTTCCTCCCCTATGTACCACGATGAAACTATTTTTAAATTAAAGAAAACATATTACTATATTATGTTTACACAGTGAGAACAGTGTTAAATTGATCTAAAGATGTTTTTTGGGGGGTTGATGGCTGAACGATAGAAATCCGCTGAAAATTAACATAAAAAATCTTATATACCTCGTTCTTCCCCTATGTACCACTATGAAACTATTTTTATTTTAAAGTACACATATCACTATGTTATGTTAACACATTGAGAACAGTGTTAAATTGATCTAAAGATATTTTTTGGGGGGTTGAATATGGCTGAACGATAGAAATCCGCTGAAAATTAACATAAAAATTTTTATATACCTCGTTCCTCCCCTATGTACCACTATGAAACTATTTTTAAATTAAAGTACACATATCACTATGTTATGTTAACACATTGAGAACAGTGTTAAATTGATCTAAAGATATTTTTTGGGGGGTTGAATATGGCTGAACGATAGAAATCCGCTGAAAATTAACAAAAAATCTTATATACCTCGTTCCTCCCCTATGTACCACTATGAAACTATTTTTAATTTAACGTACACATATCACTATGTTATGTTAATACATTGGGAACAGTGTTAAATTTATCTAAAGATATTTTTGGGGGGGTTGAATATATATGAATTTTCGGGCACGCGCTAGCTTATGAATGGAACTAACGCTTCAATCTACTTATCGACGCATTAGCTGGCGCGCATAAGCTACCTTCAGCCAGGTCTCGTAGCAGCCGATTTCCTAGCCGCAGCTGGGATCTGGGTATGAGAAAAAATAAATACAATGATGCTGATTGGATGAAAGATGAAAGCAGAGGAAAGCACAGATTAAGTTTGAAGCTGTGTTGTGTAGGAACCGCTATCTAGTGCTGCCCTCTGGATTGGATTCTTAATATTTGTAGATCCACTATGTAGTTCATCTGTTACATTCACTGACGTGACGAATGATGATCTGAAATCTGAATCCACTAATCTCTTGAAAGTTGTTGGAGGTTGTGCGGTCTTCAATAGATGTGTCAAACTGAGCGATGAAGAACTGTAAATAGAAAGAAATAGCATAGTTCAAGGTGAGTCCTGACTTCTATGATTAAGGTTATTGTTGTTTCTCTCCTCCCAAATTTACCACAATTTTGCCCAGAGTAAAAGTGTGGGTTTATTTTAACTTAAAAGGTAAAGAATAGAATTATTTTCACACTTTTACTTGAAAGAAAACCGTGTTGTTATGATTATTATTTAAATTTCCCCTTAAATATTGATTTTCTCGATAGGCCTATACTATACAAATTATAAATCAAAACCTGACACATATTTCTTAAGAAATATTATGTTATAGACCTGGTAAACTTAAGAACATTTTCCCCTTAAGTCAAGGCTGTGAATGTCTGATAAATATAGAGGCACAGGATGAATTGTTTTCAAATGTATCATTGTTAGTATGCTTATAGGCCTACCTTAAAAGTAAAATAATGATAATTGTAGAATATAAATGATTATAAATGGGGCCAAAGATCTTTACTCTCATACTCGATTATTAGCCTCCCTGAGGTAAATAGTTCTTTCTGAACGTTTCCTAAGATAACCCTAGAACTGGCAACTTTTCCCTTTAACTGTAACATCAATTTAATTATGTATCTATTCTTTAAATATTAAGTACAAGCGAAAAAACACTAAGCATGCCCCTCCTTATAACCATCAACCACAAAAGCAAAACAGGTGTCCTCTGCAATCCCAATTAAGCCTACAAATACCACCGACTTCCACCCAAGCCATTCACCGTTTATTTAAGGTGGGCCCCCTCTCCACTATACCAAACATTTGCAAATTGGGATTGCTCATGGTTGGGATTTGAACTCTAGCACTTCCGAATGGCTAGAACGTTACACTCCTCAGTGTAGCGCTCTAACCGGTTCAGCCACCGTGTATAGTCGCAGAAAGCGAATACTTAGCTATAAGACATACCCTATTGGCAGTTAAGTGAACTGGATAAGCAGGTTCATGAATCAGCTCCCAGAGGGAAACACAGTCACGAAGGCGATGGTGTCTAACAATTTGACTAAACTGACGACAGATGCCTCCACCTCCCACTTCTTATTGAATTTGTAAATGTGTCGTGAATTATGACTGCCAGTTCTAGGGTTAATAGCCTAACAGAAGTTGCTTTTATTACCCAATTACAAGGCAGGAACCTACAAACTTATTCATGGTGTCAAATTTAAAAACAGTTTATATAGCCTACTATTCAGTTTATATACCATAGCCTAAGACATATACTATTCATATGATCTTGGAACTTTGTGACCTAGACGTATGTGTAATGTTAAATCAATAAAAAACTATTTTTTGATTAAAACATCCATGTACTGAAGCCTGCATACTTCTATTCTATTGATCTAAAAGATGATTTGGCTTTAGACCTCTTTAAGAATTTTATAAGATGAATAGGTAGTCTAGCTCGGTACAAGAATAAAAAGCTTTATCCCTAAAAGCAGTGATTCTCAACCGGTGGCACGTATATCACTGGTTGAACGCGAGAGCATTTAAGATGGTACGCAGGCATTTTAGGTGGAGAGGCTAAGGAAAAAAAATTAAATACACGAAATGTAAAAAAGTGTTTCTATCAAGGTGACGCCGTTGGCCGTTGTGGACAGCAAAGTACTTTCCACCTAAAGCCTAGCTAAAGCAATTGCATACAAACTTAACAAAGTAAATTATTTCCATATTCCCGTTTTTTAAGCACATTTATTTACAAATAATGATTTTGTGTCCAGTATTTGTATAAACTTGAAGTAGGCCTATTTAAGTTTAAGTTTACCTTGTATTACTTTGAGTTCTGATTCAAAGATTCTTCAACATTGTTTCACTAGACACACTCCGCAGAAACAATGGAACCCGTGAGAAAATTTATTTTATGGAATATTATTACTTAGTTACACTGGTGAATGGAACCTGCAATGTGTGTTCGTTCAAAAAAGACCTGTTATCTGGCAAAATAGTGTCGTCTGACAGTTATTTGGTTATGTGTAGTTGTGTAGAGAGCGGAAATGTTAGTAAATTTGCCCTCGTGTAGAACTTTCTTTAGTACTGTTTCCTTGTGTAGAATAGTGGGGTGTGAATGAAGAGTACTGTTTTTATGAGTAGGTTTAATACATGGACTCTGTTGACTGCTTACTGAAACTGTTATTTTGAAACTGTGTCTGTGTATTTGATTCAAAATGAAGAGATTTTTATACGGTGGAGCGTCCACCTCAAATTCTAACGCTTCCATTTAAAATAAAAAGCCAGAAATTTCTCTTGAAGGCGTCCCTTCAACCTCTTCCAGTTCCAATTAAAAATCAAGTAATAACTAACTCCCCTAACACAAAAGTATATTGATTCATATTTTAAATTTGGGTTTACTGTAAAGGCTGGGACTGAAAAATCACACCTCATTCCACAGTATTAGATTAGTTAATTAATTCAAATACATTTTTCATAATTGTGTTTAATTTTTTCACAAACATAACTTATTACAACAAAACATATTTGAAAGAAAAAATATACTAGGGCCCTAGGCACCTAGGGCCTCTCTAGGGCACCTCTCTCCATTTGTATCTCTTTAGTGTAGGGGCGGGTAGGTATGAGTTTGGGTGGTAGGGCCTACTTCAAACAACTGAAAAATTTGTAGGTGGAAGCGGGTACAAAAAGGTTGAGAAACACTGCCTTAGAGTGTTCCGATAGTAAGTGCTTGGTGCCCTGAAAATGTTTGACTTATGGTTACTGTATTAACATAATCTAGTCTTATGCCCACTTATTGTGTTTGTAAAGAGACAAAGAATAAGAAATGTTAAAATGAGGTAAATCCATGTATTAAAAATTGTTGTATTTACTTCCCTGTGACAGGTTAGATAATGGATACGTCTAAAGAGAATGTTTGCAGTTCATCTTAACTGCTGTTCTTATAACCAAGCTATGACATCACTAACCATATGACGGCACTAACCAAATGACATCACTGTTTCAAATTTTGGTGGCGCAAATTGCCAATACCCACCCCCAGAGCTAAGACATAACCATGACAAAAAATACAAGATATACAAGTTTTCTGAAATGTATTTCCCTTTGTAGAAATTTTTATAACTTCTATACATATATATATATATATGACTTATATGTATATATATACAAAACTTCAAGCAATTGATTATTAGCGAGGTATGAAATAGATTTCGGGAAATTGAGAACTTGACATATATATTTAAATAAATAAACCGAGTACCCTTTGAAAAAATTGTAATTATTCCTTTCCCATTATCAAGAAGTATAATGTATAACCTAATTTGATAATCTCAATTTGTAAATGTAAATAAATATCATATGATTGTTTAAATTTCACTCTAATAAAATTGGTGGAGTGTGTTAGCACGTATTATTTCTTTCTTGTATGATTTTTTTCATATATTGGATTGTTTGTTTCAATTTGTGAAGTTTTTAATTTTGTTTTTGTTAATTTGATAATGAGCATAAATTTAGAATTCTTCTTTGGTATCTAATTTTCTTTCTTTTTGTTCGAAATTCCATATAGTCATATTATGTGTCATAATTGTAATTGTAGTTTGTGAAAGGAATATGCTTTGCAAATGCTGATTTATGTGTTGTATCCAGCTGACAATGTGGATACATCATCATGACATTTCCCCCTTCACTAGAATGTTGACCTGTCAGAATGGTCTTTCTATCATCTATCGGTCTCTCGGTCTATCTTTAAGGTTCATTTGGTCTTTCAATTCATCATGGGTATGTGTTGTTCTAGAGAGCCAGTATGAGATTTAACAAACAAGAGCTCCTGACACTGGCCACGCAGCCATCTCAGAAGTTTGACAAGGAAGGTATTCTACTCCTCAGGGAACGCCAGGAGGGATTTTTCCGTCGCACTGAGAGTGAGTTATTTATTCAACTAGTGGTGCATCTTGTTTGACGTATCTTCCTTGCATCAACCCTGTTGATCGATAATTTATGCAGTATTTTTTAAGTATATAGCTATGAGTACTTAACAGATTTATAATTTTTCCTATTAGTGTTTAAATTTTTTATAAATGGGTAAAAATATAAAGTTTACTTTTTATATTACCTACATTTATATTATAACTTTTCCAAGAGCAGTTTATATTCCTAATAAACGGATAATCTTTTATTTTGTTAAATTTTCCTTACGAGTTAATATTTATGTTCTTCCTAGTTTGTATTTTGCATGAGTGCCAGTTTAAAACTGTGTTTGTGGTTTTATAAACTAAAATATTTAGCTTAAATCTTGATAAAGTATTAAACAAAATTAATTAAGCTTTTGAAACTATGAAAACTGAATTTTAAAAATAACAGTTTGCTAATAAAATGTACCACTCATGAAAAATGCTATTTTTAATAATGTTAGGTTTATTTTTTCACTAGAAACAGAGCCCGTTGTGGTTAAATACAATGGTCTCTAGAAAAAGGGTATCCCAATGTATTTCTTACGGAAAACATGTTTTTTTACTTTTTCATAAATACTAAAAAACGTCAAACTTTCATATTTTTTGGCAAATCTACAGGATGAAAGCTTTCTAATGACATATTAATCAATGAAATTGGTCCAGTGCAACCCTAGATTTAGTTGTACAAATTTTAACAAAAAAATGTCAGACTCAGTATTTCTTCAACGCAAAGAAATTTGTTGTATCTTTGGTATTTTGTAAATAACTTTTATACAGTGAGAAAATCTACCAAAGTGGATGGTGATTTTCTGATAGAGAATTAAATTTCCAACAAATTACTTATGACAATCCTCAAAAAGACGGTAAAATATTGCCTTCAAAAATAGAATTTTGTTAAAACCTGTTTTCAGTGTATTTCTTATGGAAAACATGTTTTTTACTTTTTTCACCATAAATACTAAAAAACCTCAAACTTTCATATTTTTTGGCAAATCTACAGGATGAAAGCTTTCTAATGACATATTAATCAATGATATTGGTCCAGTGGAACTCTAGGTTTAGTTGTACAAAGATTTCTAAGACTGAATTATTAAGAATAGATATTTATAATTACAAAAATTAGATTACAAAATAGTTTTTTTTATTTCCAGAAAAAATTGAAACAATATTTATATACCTACTAACTTAATATATTTATGATTTAATTTAATACTTCTTAGTTAAAAAAGTATATGGAAGATGGAGAGTCAGGGAACTAACTGTTTGTCAACCTCACATAACAGTTTTCCATCCCACTCTCACCTATCAAAGGTATGCTGTCATTGAAGCGAAATATAAATATGTTCAATCAGTAAAACTTATGTGGGCTTCAAGGTCATGCAGAGGTAGGCCATTGTTTGAGCTGCATTGTTTGACGATTTATGTAAATAAAGGCGTTTGTCTCAACAGCACTATTTGGTGTCTGATTTTAGTGGTTGCTTAACGAAACAGAGTGACAAAATTTTAAATAAAACTTTGATTTATGCCAATTATAATTTGAAGTTTATTCACATTATTCTTTAATCCAAAAAGACCATTCAGGTAGTAAGCCTACAAAGAAATAATCTATAACAATGTCACTTGTTAACAGTGTTAAGAACAGTAACATTTTTTTACATGTATATCAAGATACCATTTTTGTATATTTATCAAATTTATTATTCAACAGCTTTGTTCAATTTACTTAGACAGAGGACTTCTTGTTTTTCAAGTTACTAAAGTTTAAGATGGACTTATTATTTCATCCAACGTCATCCACAGCAAAACACTAAATCACTTTTAGAATAGATAGATATTAAAAAAAGTTCCGGTAACAGGCCTAATTATTTGAACTTGAATTTCACTAATATTAATGGAAGGGGTGTACAACTTGTATTTAGTTGTGTTCATGTGTTAACAAAGGTGTGATGCATTGTACAGTACTGTATTTCTTTTTTAAGTGTCCCCTCCCTAGCATGATCCAATTGTTAATGTTTCATCTGTGTTGATCTGAAATGTTATTTAGCAAGTGTGTCAGTCTTAGATGGAATTGTAAAATTTGTGTCTTAAGTAAAATGTTTACCAGAGATATTCCGTGATGTTTGTTGTCATTTTTCTGACTACTTCGATTCAATTAAATTACTACTTTGTCACTGTTTTGATTTGAAAAAGTTATTTTCAAATTAATATTCCTACGTCCGTTTTATGAAAGTGAAGTGATTACAGTATGTCATATTAAACAGTTTTAAGTTTCCACTCTCATAACAACTATCTGACTCTGAAACTTTAAATCATAAAAATATCACTTAAGAAATGTCAACTTTTCTTTTTTTTAATTGCTTTCATAAAACATCATGAAACTAACTAACTTATAGGTTAAAATTTGAAAATATGTGACTGACAAAAAATTGTTCAACCAGAGAATCTTGATATTAAATTTCCACGTCTCGAAGGTTGTCTAAATTTCTAATAAATATTTGCAAATTGTCTTATTGTGGTAATTGATGGTTCTATTGAGACTGACACGCTCTCATGGCATGGTCGTGACTGTGAGCATGGCCGTTGTTGTCTGCGGTGAAGGCAGGTAGGCCCCTGACCTCTCATCCTTTACACGTTCCAGGGAAAGACACGAAAAGAGGGAAACGGGGCAAACTCCGCGAACTCAGCTGCTATAGCGGAACCAGCAAAGGTACTTTAAACATTTAACAGCGCATGGGTAACACTAACCAACAGTGTCGTGGCTTAACACCTTCACGCTAACACTAACGTAGCGACTAACACGTTGGGCGTCTTCTCTTGCTGTCGTCTGTTACTGTCCACGTGTTGTGGTTGTTCACAGGTCGTGGATGAGCAGCGACGCAGTGTATTTGTTGTTGCTCACCATAAAATTGTTTGTATTTTAGGATATTATTTAAATCAAGTGTTTGTTTCATCATGCTGTTAAAATAATTGGATACTTATAAATACAGCCTAGAATATAAGAAACTTAACTGTTTTCCTGGCAGTGAAGAACGTCATTTTTGTTTGATTTAAACTTACTGTAGTACCTTTTGTTATTTTAAAGACCAATGTTAAAGTTGTGTGTTTTTATCATATTGGAAAAAGCTGTTCAATACTGGTCTCCTAAATTGTTCTGTCACTTTTTAACACAGACAGGGATTTTTTAACACTGGGACGGTGGCGTATCCTGTAATCCAGCTACTTGTGGGTCACGAATTCTGGATAGTTATAAGCGATGGTCGGTGTTGATTAATGTCCGCACTATTGAATACTATATTAATTCGCATAATTAGACCAGTTTATTAGAGGCAAAAGTGGTTCGGATTCCACACCAAATTGTAGGTCCCTTAGATGCCATTAGCTGTTGGGCTATTAATTAACAGACCTGTCTAAGGAAAATGTCAGCCTTAGACAACAAGTCTGCACCACAATCTTCTTACACTCATTTCTCATTTATATTTGGCTTAAAATACCTACTTGGGTAGGTCACCATTTAAAAAGTAATCTATATGATCTGACATTGAAGTAGTTCCCATGAAAAGCTCTGTCTTCTTTTTCCCTTTTTTCCATATTGATATTTAATTTTGTAGTAGCTAACATCTAACTCGTTTAAAGACTTAAAACAGTAGGCTACTGAATTTATTTGAATTCAGTCCTCAAACTTTAAAAAAATTGAAAAGTCCACGATAATAGTTTCTTAGTATTTATTAAGAAACTATTTTTGTAGGCTTTTCAGCGTTATAACAATATATGGTTATTTATTAGTGGTTATTTCCAGTAGCAGCGCATAATTATTTCTTTTACTTTTTTCAATTTTATTTATTATTATGATTAACGTACAATATAGTCTGTGGTGATGATTAGGATATCAAGCTTCTCTTTCAATATGACAAGGATGGATAAGTATTGGCCTAAATATCATATTTCAAAACAAAAGTACTGTCTAAAGCCTTTAACAATTTCATTACAATAAACATTTCATAATGAAGCCCAAAAAGATTCTTTATTGAACTTATTATTAATAGCTCATTAAAATAGTATAAGAAAGATGCTTTTACGATTATTTAAACTAATTGATTCCGGAAGCAAAAAATGCTTGATTACATCCATCCATTATTTTGAGTGTATAAAATTTACTGAAATACATAAATCTTATATCTCTCTGTGGACCAGTTTTTGAGGGGGTCACAGTGAGGCGAGGATTGCTCAGTAATGAAAGTGCAGAGATGAATGACCACTTGTTTTATTAGGGGCTACTGTTTCCATCGATCTCTCACTTGTGTTGTTCAACTTGCTCAAACTTATGAGCCAGGAGCTTTGGTTTAGAAAAAATTTCTAAAAGGTATGAGTTCTTTGAACAAACTCAGTTTAAATCTTCAAACCAGACTTCTGGTTCTCTTAAAAATGTACAGCATAATACAACAATGAATTTTTCCAATACCTATCAGGTTACTTTTTTTTAAGATTTTTAACAATGAATTTTTCCAATACCTATCAGGTTACTTTTTTTAAGATTTTTATTTTAATGTGATTGAAAAACTTTTAATACAGTGTTCTTTTCTTATTAACTGTTCAGTTTTATTGAATACTTTTAAGATCATAGGTTAGCTGAACACTGTAGATTTGTTTCAGTGCCCTTCATATTACTTTTTTGACGACAATACAACACATTTTTGTTTATGTATTAACAATAAAGTTAATGCAATTTGAAAAGCCACAAGATAAGTTTCTTGCCCTGAATAGTTTAACTAAATACCTTTTGTAGTAATGAAAGGTTTTATTGGGTTATTTGTATACTCATTTAACAATTGCCCATTTAAACTATTGACAGTAGTTGTTATAGGTTAGAAGATTTATTTTGGGAAATTATCTGTTTGCAATGATTTTAAAACAACTAAAAACTCTTATCTTATCTTATCAGAGACGAGGTTGTGTTTCCTGCCACAACCCGGTGCTTGTATCATCCTCATCAAGTTGTTCAGTTAACTTACATCTGATTAATTAGATAGAGCACTTGATATTAGTTGTGATTTGCAGGAGGTTATTTTGTTTTTTACACAGTTGCCCATCATGAATGTTACCTCTAAATAAAAACTTATGTACCAATGTAGTTTTGCACAATCGTAATATTAGCATTTAATAAATGAGTAGAAGGCATTGTAATCTAAATATTTATTTATATGTGTGATGTAATTTTAATTACGTCTATTTACTTTTAAGAATCTGAATTGTGTGAATAAACTTTAATAGTATAAAGATAACAATATGATTACACTCACATTGTGATATGAATATTTTATGTAATTAAATATTAACTAAGAATATTTGTGTTGACAAAATTTTTAAATATTATTTAAAAAAGTTTGAAAACATGTATGTCATGAGTACATACATAGACATAATCATACATGATGTATGCTGCATATTTGTGCAAATACATTCTGTTAGTCCGAGTCAGTTGTGGCTTGCTAAGATTCAGGTGAGTTGTAACGTCAGATAACATTTGTCATCATGTTTACTGTCTTACCACATGCAATGCTTGTCTCGTCTGTCTGTGTGTGCATTCTTTAACAATGTAGTTGGTTTTGCTTGTGTGTTGCTTTTGTCTCCTTAGTACAATAGAGATTGGCATCTATAGAGGTAGTGTTTAGCATTTGTGAATTTATCATTTTAGCTAGTTGAAGGATTAAGGTGAGTGTATATTGTACTGTTTTCAGTTTGAACATATAACATCAAAGGTGTACTCAATGTAGATGGTTTTAATTTAATAAGTTAATTGTTTTCATTTATAGAAAATTTGTTCAGTAAATTTATTGTGTTTCTTACCTTTTTGATAGGTTAAAAGATTTTTGAAAGTTATTTCACATGTGGAAGTTTTTAAATAAAAAATAATAATACTTAAGTATGAATATCGGAAAATTTAAGAGTACAAAGTAAAATGATTTTTTCACAAAATGATAGTTTTAATAAATTAAAAGTGCTTCAGTATGTTTTAATGCATTGTGTGAACATTAAGTTAATGTTTATTTAAAGTTTAAACATTAAAAATGAAGACATTGTACTAAAATTGTAATAAAATCAGGCTATTGTTCACACTTATGATTTTGTTGGGTTCATTCTTCCCAATATTCAAATGTTTCTGCATGTTATTATGTATAAAAAGTTGGACAAATGCTTTACTCTCAAGATGATTTTTAAAATTGCATCAGAAAATAAAATTTATACTGTTTCAAATTATAGTGAAATATAATTTGGGAAACAATTTTAAATTATCAAAACTTAGTAAATTTGTCCACTTGGTTCATTAATAAATTATCATTCATTCATATCACTTTTTAAATTATATATTCAAAATAACAGGGAAGTAACAAGGGAGTGAATAAATTATTTACTATGAACTTAAATCTCACATAATTTCATAATCTTAATTTTTCAACCTTTTATTGTGAGTAAAATATCCAATGGTAAAGCTGGGGTGTTTGGTTGCCCTTCCTTACAGAACATAACTACTCTGATCGTAACCACTGGTTGTGACCAGCTGTGAGGTTAAATAGGGTTTGAATCAGTGTAATTGCTTTATTGTTCATAGTTGATAAATACTTATATTTTTCATTATTGAAAAACTTAAAATGTTTGAAGGATTAAGGGTGTAACATAAAACTGATTTCAGTTATGTAGTTAGTGTTCAGGTTACCATTAAAAGGGGTTTCAGATAAGATAATGGAGAAAAAATATTTGTGGAATATTGAAGAAATATAGCCTATGTCAAGGTAATTTTCCAAAAAATACTAACATTGGAAAGATTTTGTTAGTTTTAAAAAAGTTTGTGTTTTTTCCTAAATTTGTATTAGTGCAAGAGCCTTTTCTGAGGGAGCAGTCTTATTACGGCCTGTTTGTGGGTTGCAGTCAGTTTGGAGCGGTGGTGCCGCCTCAGGGGCAATCTGCTGTTCTACTTCAAGACACGGGACCAGTGGTCAGAACCTCTTGGAGTCATCGTGTTGGAACAGTGTTCTGTCAAACTGGATCCACCTTGTGTCGCCCACACTGCCGACGGACCGTTTGGATTCAGCCTTGGTGGGTCAACAAAACAAACAATCATTCTATTCACAGCCCAGTGTGAATGTCAAAAATAATAATTTTGGACTGTTTCCTGGCATATTTGTTCAAAAATTAGTTTGGATCCTTCAAAGTGATTAATACGTTGATAAAACTAGTATTCGCTTCATACGACTTCCTGACAGGTTCAGAAGTTAACATTGAGTTCATTATAAAGGGGCAGTTATAGTAATGGCTAGTCTTTGGGAATCCAGTTGGACCAGCTATAAACTCACTAATTGACCCTTTTCTTGGAGTTGACTCCTGGCTAAGCCCTTTCACTTTGAATTATTCGTGTAAAAAAAGGTAAATAGGTAGATTAAATTATGTGATTAATTATTATTATTCTAGGTCTTCCTTGCCTAGTACTAGGATAAATTTGTAGGTGGTCCATTTAAATGGAAATCCATGAAAGATTAGAAACAATGGACAGTAAGGTTTGATATCGGGCTGAGCTGGCAAAGTAAAACAGTAGTGGTAGGTTTTCTTGAAAATATGTCCAGTCAGTGGCCACCACTCTGGACAGGACTTGTTCTTTGGTTTTCACTATACAACCCTGATGTCTAAACTATTTTCCACCCTATTATTCATTGCCTCCCCCTTAATGCTAATATATTGGCTTTGACCAGTGTGCTTGAGTTGTTAACGTGTATTTTGGTCAGTTCAAGAAATTAGACACGATAAGAAAAGTAAACAAAATATAGCAACCTACTTAAATATTGACCTCGATTCCATGAGCCTAATCTTATTGTTTGTGTAGTGTTTGATGGGGGTCTGTCTCAGCACATTGCGGCCCTGAGCCTGCAGGATCGAGACCAGTGGCTGCAGGCCATCCAGTTGTCAAGCTACGAATGTATGCGCACCCAGCTGCTTGCCTTGCAACAAAGGTTTGACCTAGCTATCTATCTACTGAATTTTCCTTGAAAATAAACCATAGTTAACGATATTTAAATTAAAGTATTATTGGGTTTTAAGAGGTAAGTAATGATATATGGTGTTGCCTACCACTGTCTTGGAGCCAACTGATTCGGAAGAAAATCAAAATGGGCTTTCCACCAAACTTACTGTACATAAAATATCTACCCTTATTTCTTTTATAATGTTGTTAAAGCCAATTAATCATTTATTCACCTGGGGAGCACACTTGTATTGGGATAGAGTGCAGGACTTTCATCAGCTATGACTTTGCGCTATGTCGCAATCCAGTTGCCAAAGTAATATGTAAAACGATTCTAGTAAATGTAGTCTATGTGTGATCCTGTTGTTTACGATTAGAAAATCATTGTAAGCTAATTACTGCTCATTATAGGATTAAATAAATTACAATTTTATAAGAAAAAAACTATATTTTTAAAAATTTACATATAACATTTTGTGGAAAGTACTCATTTAAAGTTCAATGCATTATGTGTCTAGGCTGGAGACTCGTAGAGGTCAAGACCCAGATCTGGACATTCAGATGTGGAGGTTACGGCGTAACCAAACCCTTGGTAAATATCTGCCTATTTCTAACACTTCAGAAAATCATCATCAGAAATACATAATTATTTATACTTCAGATCTAGTGGGTCTAAATCTTAAAATAATTACTGGTATTTTTATCTCAGCTTTTTCAATTATAAGAAAATCTATTTTCTCTCGTGTTTTTTTATGCTGCAGTTGCTTTTTGGTAATTAAATTATGGTTCTAGCCTAAAGTGGACTACTTAAAATACTGGATGGAGAACTATGAATTGACCGCAAAACAACCATTAATATGAGGTACCTGGCTGGGTGGTGTAGTGGTTATGATACCGTCTTCAAAACTGAAGGTCGCCAGATCAAATCCTGCGAGGGACAAATCTGGACCCAGTCGCCATTTGTCATTGGGCTATTAATTAATGATAACAACAGGTTGACGTTAGGTAGTAACAAGACCGGGGTTTGGACCGTTCCCCATCAAAACATTAAAAATTGCCTCTGGCATAGAAATATACAAAATAAAAAACATGAACCAAGGTGATGTTTCAAAAGTCAACTGTTCGCTGTTTTGATGTGACATGTGGTTTTTGCAGACCCGTGTGAACTGCCAATGTGTGAGGTATCGCTCGCCTGTGACAACCTGCTTTGCGACGGCCACGGCCGCCCTCCCAACCCCGTCCTGCTCGTCCATGTCTACATCCCCGAAGAGAGGGTGCTGCTCAAGTACGCCAAGACCGAGGTCATTGAGGTAACCCAACCAATGCATGTCATCCTTTTATTTATGTCTTTGCTCAAGCATATGACTTTTTCCAAAGCCATCTTCTGGCTGGTGTACAAGATTCCTTTTTGTGATTAGATAATGCAGATTACAATTGGAATTGTTATCAAAGGTGTGTCATATAAAAAAATATTGATTCGGGACCAGGCTGTTGGTTTAGAAGACTCACATGTCTCCTCAGCTGTTCATTTTAAAAATAATTCTTCATCATTCATATTCCTTTGGAGCAATTTACTCTTGCAAGCCTTTCGTTGTCTAGTACGAATTGTAGCCTAAATTTTAGCTTTCCAACTATCTCAAGGGGCTGTGTGACTTGAGCTGCATTTTTTTACCAACTGTCACATGGGGGATTTGAACCCATAACCTCAGGCTCTGTAGTCCAGTGATTTAGACCTCATGGTCATCCAGGCTTCTTTTCAGAATAATTAGTGAAAATAATAGTAATTCTGTAACCTCACATTCACATTTTAGTACAATGAATAGTATGTCATCAGTAAAGCATACTTTTTACTGTATGGATGCTCTCTTTCTAGACCAAGCTATTTACACAAGTTTATTTATTTACGTGGATATGTTTACTGGCTTGCGGGTTTATTGGGTATAATCTGAAGGGTTTGTTTCTGAGAAAAATCATTTCTGAATCAATATTCAGAAATGATTTTTCTCATAACAATTGAGATTTGTTACTGGACCCAGCCACCTTTGTTCAATAATCAGTTAATGATCTTCCCGAATGAACCAGTTGAATCTTCATGAGAAAGAAAGGTACATATGTCACTTCACTCATCAAAGTTACCCTTCACTTATGTTCGCCCAAAAATACCTAGTGGGGTAATGTTTTACGAATATGAATATTCTCAATTGCCTTACAGAGCTGTGTGAACCCTGAGAGATTTAACAGAGTTTTCTTGTCACTAGTTTCCAATGTCGATATTCATACCTACTACCTACTAGCTGCTTTGTTTACTCCATTCCAGAATGCAAGTCAGTTATATCTTCTTAACCTGAATTGGCTTCAATTGGTGAAAAATTTACTTTAACGTAATGTTACCTGGTCTTATTCCATTATGTCTTAATTTTAGCGAATTTCCCATAGGGAAGAAGCTATTACCGTAGGTCTCATGGGAAGACTTAAGCCCGAGACCATGTTATTTTTTCGTCTTTAGGTGCCCAGAGTCCAAAAACAATAGTCGTTAAAATTTTAGCGAATTTCCCATAGGGAAGAAGCTATTACCGTAGGTCTCATGGTAAGACTTAAGCCCGGGACCATGTTATTTTTTCGTCTTTAGGTGCCCAGAGTCCAAAAACAATAGTCGTTAAAATTTTAGCGAATTTCCCATAGGGAAGAAGCTATTACCGTAGGTCTCATGGTAAGACTTAAGCCCGAGACCATGTTATTTTTTCTTCTTTATGCAATAGTCGTTAAAATTTTTATATATATATATATGTATATATATATATATGTGTCTGTTAGCACGAAATCTCGTAAAAATGGTCCGATCAAGACCAAATTTGGTCGAGACGTGTATTCCTACAAATGCTCGGACGAGTTCGTAAACCAGACATATCGGTCAATGGGAACGGGTAGTTTGGGGGGTTTTGTACCCCAAAATGGGGTTTTCTGCGTTTTTCACATGTAATTTTTAAAAATTTCAAAATTTATATTTCACCATTGGAATCAGCTTAAAAAACTACACAATTAAGTTCCTTAAAGTTTTTCTCTATCTTAAACGGTTACCGAGATATAAAAAAATCTAAACACAGTACATTGTATTTTAAGGCTCCAATGTTAATCTTATGGAGGATTAGGAAAAATTAATTTTTCACTTATTATCTAATATTTTTTTATGAAACTTGACATTTAGCTTCATGTGGTTGAGATCCATACATTTGTGCTAAAAAATCATAGTTTATGTGTTAATCATGGCAGCAAACCTGCATACTCTTTTCCCATGTTAATCATATGGAGATTAGGCAAACTCCTTTATTTACTGACAGATGTTGATAAAAGTTGGTATAAATGTTAAAAATAAAATTTTTGATGGTATACTTTCAGTGTTCCTCACAGCAGCAAACCTACTCACTCTTTACCATTTTAATCTTATGGAGAATAGGCAAATAATTCCCATGTTTATCGACAGATTTTGACCAAACTTGTCATATATCATAATTATTATAATTATTGATTTGGAAATTCGCTGAGTACGCAGGTCTGCTGCGACGGGGGTATTTATATATATGTATATATGTATATATATATATATGTGTCTGTTAGCACGATAACTCTCGTAAAAATGGTCCGATCGAGACCAAATTTGGTAGAGACGTGTATTCCTACAAATGCTCGGACGAGTTCGTAAACCAGACATATCGGTCAATGGGAACGGGTAGTTTGGGGGGGTTTAGTACCCCAAAATGGGGTTTTTTTGCATTTTTCACATGTAATTTTTAAAAATTTCTAATTTTATATTTCACCATTGGAATCAGCTTAAAAAACTACACAATTAAGTTCCTTAAAGTTTTTCTCTATCTTCAACGGTTACCGAGATATTAAAAAATCTAAACACAGTACGTTGTATTGTGTGGGCTCCAATGTTAATCTTATGGAGGATAGGGAAAAATTAATATTTCCCATATTAATCAATATTTTTGGATAAAACTTGATATTTAGCTTCATGTGGTTGAGATCTATCCATTTATGCTTAAAAATCATAGTTTATGTGTTTGTCATGGCAGCAAACCTGCATACTCTTTTCCCATATTAATCATTTACAGAATAGGCAAACTTCTTTATTTATGGACAGATGTAGATGAAAGTTGGTATAAATATTAAAATAAAAATTATTCATGGTAATAAAATGACTTCTTTCAGTGTTCCTCATAGCAGCTAACCTGCACACTCTTTCATATGTTTATCTTATGGAGAATAGACAAATAATTCTTATGTTTTTGGACTTATTTTTATAAAACTTGTCATATATTAAATTATTGATTTGTAAATTCGCTGAGTACGCAGGTCTGCTGCGACGGGGGTATTTACTTCTTTACAGTTAGTTTAGGTAAAATGTTACAATAGAAATACATGAATCAGTTTCAACTATTGCTATCGTTTTGTTCACCACTGGTCTGTTGTCTTCAGAGAAGCAGCAACCCCAGTTTCCTCAACACCATCAGTTTCCGTGCAAGTGACGGCCTCAACACCAACTCGAAAGTGCGACTGACTGCGTACGATGTGCGAGAGCCTGTTTCACAGACAGCTACTCCGCTCGGCAGTGCATGCATCACTCTAGGCACACTTCAGGACTGCGAGAGACTCAGGTAGGATTACTCCATTTTCGGAATTGAGTTTTCAGTAGATATATCCTTTTTTGTGTCTGTATGTACGTACTTATGAGTACAAAGCAACAGTCTACACCAACCACGGCCTGATTTAGATAAAATTTGGTATGAATGTACCGTATCTCCAGGCATATTCATTTTTTATGGTTCTTTACCACTAAAACCCCTTAAAAATCTAAATTTGTCAAAAATGGCTCTTACAATTTCTTTCAAATTTTTTTTGTTTTTAGTCCTTAGGTTCACTAATAATAATATGACATAAACTGCATGGAAATGGCAACTCAGAAGTTGATAAATGTCAACTTAAAACAGGACTTATAAATGTCAAAAATTGCATTGGATTTTTCATCAAATTAGTAAATTTATAAAATAGTTTAACTATCACTATTAAAACCAGCTCAAAAAATGGCACACAATGTCATTTTGATGGAGTATAAGAAAAATAGTTTCTTTCTAATTTCTCAACCGTTATGCATGACACTTGGTATAGGCTACAGTGCAAGGTCACTTATGAGTTTGATAATTTACCCAAAGATTTTAAACTTGTAGTAAAAGGGTATCTGAAAAATTTGTGATTATTATGATTATCTTTAAAACTTGACATTTTTAGAATGATATTTTAATCGTTTATTATTTAGTTTGCTTTTGAAGTATGTGCAAGTTCACTGATACTGTTTATTTACATTGTTTGATAAATAATCAGTAGACCAATTTTTCAAAAGGCCTTGAATCGAACTGTTGATCCTCAGATTACAAAGAGAGCAAGTTGACCAATCTGCTGGTCCAAACGTACTCAAACTATATAAAAATAGTTAGCTAAAGGAATTCCGATGAGTGCTGATATCTTTTAGGAGATTGTTTACCAATAATTAACCATAAACTCACAGTACTGTCAATAATTTGAGTATCATTATTCATACACTTTATGTAACTCTAATCTGACATTTTTTATTTTCTTTAAAAGAGATATAGCTACAGATTAAGTCAGTCTTTTACGCTACCTTGTTAGATGTAACATTTCCTTATTTGAAGAAATACTTTTTTTACTCATCTGTTTGCATCGAGTAATCTTTTTATTTATTTTTTTACTGTCCCACCTTCTCATCCCAGGACTTACTCTAGGCCATTGCCTGGACTAGTTTTATACATTGCTTCAGGTTAAACCTTGTCGGTTGTGACATTATCACATAACATAAGCCTTTGGTGTTTGGCAGGATTTGAACCCAAGATCTTGGGAAGATGTCAGTTTCATTTCAGAAAACATCAATTATATTTGAGAATTATCACATGTATTTCAGAAAATGAGATTTGTAGTTCAGAATAGTCAGTTTTATTTCAGAAAACATCAATTAAATTTGAGAATTGGTAATTTGAATAAGAGAAAATAAACCTCAGTAATTTTCAATTGTATTTGAGAAAACTTCAGTCGCTGTAACATAAGAATATCATAAGGAATTCACAACAGTTAACGTTAATTTGTTTGAATCGTTAAAACAAAAATAAAAAATAATTAAAAAATATAAATTTTTCAGTAAGTGACCTATTTCAATATCCAGCATCATAACGTTCAACTTGCATATCTTTCATTCACAATGTTGCTGGATGATGGAGTTGAACTACATTTGACAGCTTCTCAAAACCAACTGATCTTTTCTGAAATACAATTGACTAATTATCAAAATGTAGTTACAGATTATAAAAGTTACTAATTTGAACTACAATTGATACTTTCTGAAATAAAAGTGGAAAAGGTGTAGAGTCCTGTAGCCTACCCCTATACCAGTATCAAGTAATCACTAAGGTGAAACAATTAAAAGATTTGAATCTGAATAAACACATTTTTTGATAAATTTTTTATTCTTTTACAATCTAGTTATCATTATAACACTGGCGTGTATTGGATGTATTAGTGCTCGGTATCTCCCATGTTAACAGTGTGCACCGTTGTGTTGCAGGATACCACTCAAGTCGTGTGCGGGATCAACAGTGGGCTTCCTGAGCCTGCTGGTGTGGTCCCTAGAGAGGGAGGACCATGGAACACCCAGCACTGAGTCCACGCCCTGTAGGACGGCAAGCGTTGAAACTGCGGTGGTGAGTTTGGCAGATAAACAACTTTGCAAAGGCATCAATAAAGTACAATAAAACTGGACTTAATTCAATTAATAATTCAATTTCTTTAGTTAAAGCTTAAAAATACTATGTTTAGTAGAGGTTCAAATTTTGGACAGTTTTTATATTTTAATTTGACGACATCAGTGGACTGACACATACTTTCTCCCTTAAGTTAATTTAAAAACAACAATCTGTAATAAACCCATCACATTCTTTGAAGTTTATCCAAGTATCATTTAATAATTTATTGTTTCAAAAATAATCATCTAATTTCTGAAAATAACAACAAGAGAAACAAGTTAACTTGTTAGAATTACATGGGGACTCCCCCACCTAAATAATACAATGCTTTTTTGAGTGGATTTTGTCGGGTGATTTGACCTTACGCTTCATACCAAGTTTCATGAAAAATGGTTGTAAAATAAGGAAGATATGATTTTTTAATATCCTCCAATAGAATAACATTGGGCGCCCTCAGACAGCGTAATGTGTTGTCATGGGCAGTAAATTTAACTTTACTCTGGAACCGTTAGAAATAGACAAATAATTTGAGGTTCTAATTTGTTTAATTTTTTAAGCTGGTTTTAATGGTGGTAGTCGAATTATACCTTTACTGTTTTTGTGGAAAACTTAAAAAATTGACTTTTTTGACATTTAAAAACCCATAACTTTTGAACCGTAATTTTTACAGACATGCGGGTGGTGTCATATTATTTAGTACTCTATGCATAATAAACTATCACATTTTAATCAAAATAGTTAGAGCCATTTTTGAGAAATTTTGATTTTTCAAGTTTTTTAAGGATTTTTAGGAATGAACTACCCTTAAAAATAAAAAATTCAAAAAAATGAAAAAACTAGAGATACGGTGAATATATGCATACATACCAAATTTCATCTAAATTGGACCAACGGGGTAGTCTGTGGCTCTGTACACATCCAGACATACGGACGGACAGACATCATGTCAAAACCCACTTTTTTGGATTATGGGGATCCTTAAATGGATATATCAACGCTCAACTCAAATTCGAAAATTTTTACGAAAACGATACCTTCTCCATGTACTAACGGAGTATGACTATATGGGGAATATTCTTACTCTATACTTTCCCCCTTATACTGTCGTATAAGGACAGAAAGTAAAAGAAGGTAAAAAGTAAAAATCTCATCTATTAGATTTCCTTAAAAATCACCTGCTAATAGTTCTGCAATCAACATGATAGGGTAAAGTGTTGCATTTAAAAGACACCCTAGATAACTTGAAAACCACCCTGACCTCATTATTTCCATGGGCCATGATGTGGTTGCAGATCCACTGTCACCGACGATCACAGTCGCTGCCACCACGGCTCGGCTCAAAGCTGAAGCTGCCGCATCAAGGCCAGCTGCGGCTGCTGTTCGCCAACCCGACAGTGCAGACATACAGGTTCCACTCAGGACTGGGTGGAGATATCAGCGTCCACGAGGTTATGGCGGAGAGCCGACTCTGTTTCACCTTCCCACAACAACTCCTGTGAGTGGTCATGATTATTCTGGCAGAAACTGAACTAAGGTAGCTTTAACGGAATTAGTTAATTAGGTGATTTTATTACCATATTTAATGACAGCTGATCAGGGACACTTAAGTAAGTTCAATGAAATGGCAATCTAACCCTTCAATGTGGGACATTTTTATTACTAAACTATATTTTGGTTAACTCTTTAGTTAACTTTAAAGTTAGTAGTTTTTAAAGTTAAAACTTTTTTTAACTACTTTTTGGCGCTCATGACCATTTTATGCAAACAATTACTAAAACATATGAGATGTTTACTTCACTATGAGATGTTTATGTAAACATTGTGTATTTATGAATAGTAATAATACTGTTTTATTGAATCACTTAGAAGGCAAGTTGCGGCTAAATAGTAAAAATAAAAAGTCCTGAGAATGGAGCAAGAGAAATATCCATTAAAGGGTCGTTTGGCATTGCGCCAATAGTGAGGACCAGCTGGAATTGTGTGTCACGCGTAAGCCTTTTGATAACTGGTACAAGTGAACGTATCACATCAGAGTGGGCTGGCAGGGTATATATATATTTATATATAAATTTTTTTTAATCAAGAATAGAATGGTGGTAGCTATTGTTGCCGCACGCACCTGGGGAGAGACTGGCACGGCAGCAATCGTTGACGCCTGCAGCGATCGTTGACACCCACAGCGATTGTTGACGCCAGCAGCGAACATGTTAAAATCGTACATTTATTATATACAATTATACATTTATATTAATATTTATACTAATCTCAACGCCCAGTGACATCAATGAAGCAAGGGTAGTTTATGACCTGCCCTAGAATTTCAGGTCAACACACAGCCTCACAATAAGAAAATGGGCTACAGGAAATTCCATGTGTGCAAACAATAGCCCGCTCCTGGTAGGCAGGTAAAGGGTGCGTTCTTGGGTGGCCTATGTACTTCTTTAGGTTATGGGCAGTGTAAAAAAAAATTAATTCACCATCCCTGTCAAATTTTACGGATTGTCAAGTTTTCGGGCATCGAGTTTGAGAGGTTCTACTGTAGCATTGTCAACATTCATATGAATATAAAAAAATTAATTTATATGCTAATAAAATTTCAAATCAATAAAATAGCAAAATCCGGTCTTGGCAGAAAATCAGCAGAACAACAGCTGGCCAACTGATTTAGAGCCAGTGCTGCAAACTAATTTTGCTCGCATACAGCTTTGTCTGCATGTTACTTGCTTACTATTTTGTGATTTCACATTGCAATTCTGAAGTGAGGTAAAGTTACTTTACCTCACAGACTGAGATAAAGTATAGATTTACACTCTCAAATCAGTGAGGTGAACCTTTCACCTCACTGATTTGATCCAGTCTCAGTGTAAATCAGGTAACTGTTGGTAAAAATAATTACTTACTTTTTAAACAGCTGGGGCTGATGTACCCCAGAAACAAAGAATCTACTGAATTAACAACTTTGAACTATGATTGACAGTGCTGTGTGGATACAAGAAGAGAAAGAGTTGCTTCAGGAGGTGGCGGGGATGGGGGAGTTGTCAGAGCCTTGGCACTCAAAGCAGGTCCAACTGTTGGACAGACACTTGCACCTGCTACACCTATACTCACAGGCCAGTGAGAATCTCACTGCACACAAAGGTAACAACAAACTTTACAAATATCTTGGAGAAAATATCTTTGTAGAGAGTAAATACATAGCTACCTACATTATTGATGGTCAAATAAAGTGATAACATCTATGTTTCATGTTGGTTGTAGTTAGCATAGTCACACTTTCAATCACTGTCGATGCGTGTGAGTACACACTCATCACATACACATGTGATGCTGTAAGAGATGAACAGCTACAAGGATCAGTTTGAAATTTGAATAGTACGTTCTTTGACACACTAAATGTCATGAGTTAAAAAATGGGAGGTAATCGTTTAGGTATTATTAACGGTACTTGCGAATACATATAGTGAGTAAAATGGAGTAAATACTGAAAATGGCAATTTTTAGGGACATTGACTTGAGACTTACGTTGAACCGTTTTGCATAATTTTTGCTTCAAATAAATTATAGATATCTCTATATATTCACAATTTACTTACATTACATAAATAATCACATAATAATAGAGATCTGCACTTACCCAAATATTTGGGTAACTCAGGGTAATCACGTAAACCCGAGTGGTCGGGCGGGTTCGGAATGTCTCGGGTTCTATTCGGGTGGGCTTTTGTTAGACTCGGGTCGGCCGGGTACTATTATCCGAAAGGAATCGAATACCCCAAATTCCTGACATTACATTGAAAACAAAGCCGAAATTTGATTTATAATGTTTAGAACAATATTTAGGTCAAAGCTTATGTCCCTTGCCGTTATCATTAGGTATGGCCTGTCAAATACGGACGATCACAATATCAATCTTCAAAGCAATGTTCTTTGATTGACTTTTAATGCACAACCACACAGTTGACTTGACTTTTATGAATCTCAGGCAACTGTCTCTCGCACGTCTTAATGCTGAGGCACTACAAATATCAGTTGATTCTTTGCCTCGTAGATCAGCCTCTTCCACGCCTCTCTCTCCGCTGCCATCTCCAATGTCCGTCCACATCGACCTACATCTTTCCTGACTGGTCCGTACTATCTCATTTTGGGTATCCATAGTGTGCATACCCTCTTTAGTCTTGTACATATTTCCCTTCGCAGTACATGTCCCAGCCAATCTAGTCTTTACACTTTCATCACAGTTATTACATCAGGTTCCTGGTATGAGGTTCGTAACTCCTTGTTTTTTTATAATTGAATTTCCAATCAGTTTTATAATTGAACCTTACAATCAGTTTCCCTCTCCATGGTGCCAAGAGTTGCGTCCCTTGTTTCACAAAGTCTGATATAGATGTAGAGCACGTGATCGGTGGTCTCTTCAGACTACCTGCAGGCCGGGTCTTCTGTGTAGATTCCCATACTTGCAAGGTTTTTCTCAAGAGTCCATCTCCCGTGATGAGACCCACAGTTTTCAACCTACCCAACTGTATTAGGTCACGTGCTACCTCGCAGAGGGATTCCTGATGTAACGTTAATTTGTATCACAGGAGGTTTCTTCAAGCCAAGCTCACGAAAGAATGACCGTTCTCTCGAGTTTGCGCCGGTCAACCTTCACCTGCAGCGGATGTGGGTGCAGAATGACACGCTCAAGAAGTGTGACTTCTACGACGTCATCACTGTCGGAGCCTTCACCGCTCACTCTCACAAGAACAAAAACGGGGGCCTCATCAAGTCAGTGTTCCAATCCTATTTTACGTGCATTCTATTTTATATTATTTTTTGATAAGTTTTATAAGTTATAAGTTTTTAATGTTTTTTTTAAGTTTGTAGCTTAAGCTTCTTAGTTTTAAATCAAATAGCATTGATTAACTTTTCCTGTTAACAGAATCTTTTTTTTTATCAGTTAGTGCTTTGCTATTTAATGTTATAGTTGTCCTATTGCCTTGTTTCCATCATCATAACTTTTCTGTTAGCTGAACTTGAACAAAGATGTACTCTTGGAGTTTACAGCCAAAACTAACAGATTCCAAGGATTGCTGGGCTGTATCCAGCAAACCATACCTGCGTTGTTTTTTTTTTAGATGAGCAAAAATATTTGAATTGCAATAACATTTGTAAGCTTTTCTTCTCTGCTATGTAAAATTGGAATTGGGAAATATTTTAGAACTATTCATAAAAAGTGCAATGAAATATAATAATAATTTTTTTAACATATTATTTTACAGAATAATTGGTATTAAGTGATAAAGTTTGTAATATTCTTACCATTCTTATTGGGGGTTTTCTTTTTACTCTTAATGTCTAAATTTAACCTTGTTTAAATTTAAATTTCTTGACAAGGCTGTGATGTTTAGGTTACTCCAGCAACTGAAGGAGTCGCCCATGAGGAGCCCCAACACGACACCAGGCATCGACAAGATTACAGTTGCATCAGACGCTATCCAGGTTTGTTTCACTTTTACTGTGGTTTTATTATATACTAGCAGTAAGCCCGTCCTTTGTACAGGTTGTAGGATTCAGTTTAAAGAAGAAAGATCATCATACCAAAATGTAAACCTGAAATCCTAAACAAATCATTACAAATAAAATAAATCAATGCCCAGCTTTATTATTACTTTACAATGAAGTAGATTAGAACATTTATACCATTATTATAATTAGTTCTACGTTGAAACAACTTTTTAATGTAGTATGATATAGAAATGGGTTTAAAAAAATCACCAATATAAACTAACTAATATCGATTTAACAGCTGTTTGTTTTTATTTCTATTAAATCTTTAAACTGTAAAGACAGCTGATTATTACAATTAGGCTATTCATTGAAAACTTAATCAAAATGTGAGTAATATCGGGTAAAAGTGGGTTTTTAAATGCTCGTTATTTACTTTTCAATGGGCGGCGGGTGATTTCCAGCATTTACAAACCTTCTCTAGAATGTAGAGTATACACGAAATAAGTTTCATTGTAATCAGTTCTCCCGTTTTTTCGGAGAAGGTAGCATAAAATGCCTCCAGCGTCACAGAAAAACAGACAAAAATTGAGATAAGACCGGTTTCGGTTTCTCTAACGCACGAAAAGTAAAAATAACTAAAAAATGAATAATTCTGAGCAATGTACAGACAAAACTCTAATTTTATTTGTATAGACTTTAGGCTAAGACTAATGCTTAGGCTAGGATAATGTCTAATGACTATTGATTTTAGGCTTCAACTAACATAGACTTAAGGTGTGATTATGTCTGCCGAAAAGTTTATAGGAGCGGTGTTGTGATCAAACTAGGACACAGTGAACTAAAAGTACCTATTATCAAATTTTTTGGAGCAAATTTATTCAATTCAAAATTTTATTTGAAGTGTAGAATCTATACATCAAATCGATTTTAAAGTGGCAGTTTTAGCTGAGTTGGCAGAACACTAGTGATCCACCTTGTACGTTCTGGTTTGATTCTCTACTATATAAGTTGTGATTGGATCACGCCAGAGGCACTCTTGTGTCCTGAAAACTCTTGCCACAAGATCTTGGTTAGAAGAGAAGGCTTCATGAACCTTACAATCAGTATCAATGATAAAATTAAAATTATATTTATTTTGAGTTGCTTTAAGTTTTTACACATGAATATTTAACAAACTAGAAGTGATGTTTTTACTCTCTGTAACATAAAAATAATTACTTGTTTTAGAATACAAAGTTTAAATAACAAAAAAAGCTTAAAACAATGCCCCCCCCCCTTAATTAATTATCAAAAATAATTTTTATGATATAAACAGTGTCCACTGTATATTTTACTAGATTTCTCTTACAAATGATTTTTTACAAACTTCCACCCAATTTGCCGGTCACCGTTTATTTAAGGTGGGCCCACCACCTCCGTTCTATTGCACACATTTGCAAGCAATTGTGTGCTCATGGTCGGGATTCGAACCCTAGCACTTCCGAATGGCTCTTAATCCACAATTTGTTACGCAATTGTTTTTCAGCGCAGCGCTTTAGCCACTAGCCACCACGTTTTCCTTGATGAAAATTAGAAAGCGCTTACTATTGGATGTTAAAAATACGCTGTACTATATACTTAGACCATATTTTACCCCCTAGAGTACTAAAAGAAGCATTTTCGGTTGTTGGCCCTCAGAGGGTCTAAAGTAGGCAATTAGTTCATAACAAAATTCCACAAAACTGACGAAAGGATGCCTCCACCTGCCAATTCTTAGACCAAAAGATGTGTCGTAAATTACGACTTTATCATTTCTAGGGTTAACATACATTGTCTTGTTTTTTGCTTTTCTCAATAAAATGTATTGTTTTAGAATACTATATAAGCAACTGGCTAAACATTACACCTAACGTTAATTAATTATCAAAATATATTTTTATGATATAAAGTTTTGTTTGTATATTTTACTAGATTTCTCTTATTTCAATATTTTTACAAAGTTCAAATTTGTTTACCTGGTATTTTGTTTCAATTATCAAAGTTCTATTGCAATAAAAAACAGCAATTTGTGTGATGGATGTTATAAACGTTTGCAAACTAAGTGCTCTTAATCCACAATTTGTTTTATTTCCAATTGTTTTCTCCAAATGCCGCCTTGACTAGATTTAACTTTTCTTGATGTTTAAAATTAAAATCAGTTCTATTGGATGTTAAAAATACCCTGTTCCTATACTTACCATCTAACCATATTTTACCCCCTAGAGTACTAAAATAGAACTTTTCGTCCCTCAGGGGTCTAAAGTAGTTTCATAAAAAATTACATAGAAAGGATTCCGAAACACTTTGTAGACCAAAAGAGTATGTAAAATTCAGCAACATACAGTTTGTTGTGGTAGTACCATTGTTTGTTACATCCACAGAGTTTTCTAACATTTACATAAATAAAATGGACAGTGGCAGTGACAACCTGGGTTTAACGCAACCCAATATTAGTGAAAAAGCAAAGATTTTACTGATAACTTTCTGACTAACTAACTGATCAACTTCCAGACAGGTCTAAAAAGCTGCACAATAAAAGGTATGAATTATTTATTAAGTGGTGCAAGAAAAATGGGACAGAATTAATTTTTTGAAAACGTTCTGCTTGTGTACCCATCACAAGAAGTAGCCCCAGTTATTAGTGGTTGAAAGATTTCATATGCATCATGGGATTAAAGTCCTCATTGTCAAGGAAACTTTTTTCCACCCAAAGGTGTAGCCAAGGGTCACAACTTCACAAGGTTCACATATTTGGTGTTATCAATAATTTCTTTGTACGGTAGGCCATCAAGCAGCTGCGCCGCGAGGTAGTGGAGGCAATGCGATCGTTGATGCGACTCGCCAAGGACAAGCAGACACTGGGCATGCTGCCTATCTGCGAGGATATGATCTCTAAGGTATTAACTCTAACATGTACGATTGTAAAAAATCCTAACTAAGACAGAATTTTTCAACCAACCCAAAAAAGTAAACTGCCTCAATGTGACCACATTTGAATTTGGTCAGTTTCATGTCGACTAAGACTCTGTGCTTCAATTCAACCTACTTACTCTATAATCATACAGAACATTGAAAACCATGTATTTGCCCTCAACCAATTTAATTTCATATGCATCTTTGCTCATACATTGTACCTGTTTGGATATACTTAGGAAATTCAAAGTAACAAGTCGTCAATGATACATCTAACAAAAATTCAAACTAATGAAAGAAAATTCTATCCTTACATACTATACATATGATTGGTTGCATTTTCACAGACACGGATCCTGCTGACCCTGTGGGACCCAGGTCTGGTGGAGGAGGCCCTCTCCTTCGTGGAGAAGCACAAGATGTCCCAGTCACAGGACATGGGTGGCGGTGGGCCCGAGGACAGCCTCACACTGTCTCCGTTCCGTCGCATCACGCAGCAGCTCAGCTTCACCGAGCTCAAGTCTCCCGAGTATGACGAACTTATCACGCCAGACAGTCCGAGGTGTCTCAAGGTGGGCTTCTGTTTTTGAACATAAATTGGAGTTTAAATTTATAAATAAGTATTTAAAAATTCTTAAAAGAATAAAGGAACTACAAGGCAATACATCAATTCAAATGCAACCTGTAGCTTTCCTGTGAGTATTAGGTAACAATCTGTGAGGTTAATAGTTTCAAAACAGACCAAAACAAAAGGAAAATGGTGGTATCATTTTAGTAAAAATTTAATTTTCTTTTAAAGTTCATTTTAGTCGGTTTTTTATTTTTCTTTGAAATTACCATGTTGATTCAATTAAAATTGATAATGTTGAATGTATATGATAATTGATTTTATTTGTTCTAATCAACATTTGTAATTTTAATTAATTTTACCTCCGGGAGAATGTTATATTATTTAAAAAGTTAAATCAATTTAACCTACTTTAGAACAAATGATGAATTGATGTACATAATCTAACATCAACATAAACTACTCAGTCTTGGGCTTCATGTACATCACATATTTCACGTACATTTCCTGTGCAGTGCAATTTATCATTATCATCATGACCATCAATCTGCTATGTGATTCTTAATGTGATTGGCAAATGTTGTAGAACTGATCCATTTGATTTTCATTTGATGACCTTTAGGAATCACCTGCCATTTGAAGATTACCTGACCACAAAATCATTTCAAATGCCTTAGGATTTTTTTGGATGAAAAATTATTTATATTTTAAAAAGTACCGTGTTTTGTGTGAAAATAATATAGACATTTAAAACGTCTTTTCAATGGTTCCACAAAAAGGAGCAGAAACGTTTTAAAACGTCATTTATATATATATATATACATACATACATATAACCCGACACAGATTGGTTCTGTCAAAAAAATTGTCAATTTGCAAATAAAAAGAATTTCTTAAGCTATAAATCGATAATTAAAGACACGTAGATACGCGGAACACGTGTATTGGTGTATCCGGTATGTTGTGGGTAATCTGTGGAGGGTTTCTTAGGCGGGGTGATCGTGGCGGAAAAAGTGGCAGCGCGGCGGGAAGTTTTATGAGACCTGTTATGTATTAGCACTGAAGGTTCAGCGGGTAAAAAAAGTGAAAGCGTTCTATACACCCTATTATTGACGCCTGTATCTCAGTAGTTGGGAGTTATTCGTTTGCTAGACATCAATCGGTGCTTTCTTTAGATACTTTGATTAAAAATTTGAAAATTTAAAAATTGATTGAAAAAAGTTCTAAAAGGTTTATTTTAGGGAATTTTGAACCTAAAATGCTTTCCTAACTCTATTTACTCCATGTTGCAATGTAATTTAGTGAAAATTTAAAAAAATTTACTCTTTTGAGGTGTTTTTTGAGTTTTTACCCTTACTCCTTAACAGCTCTCAGATGATGACGTTTTAAAACGTCTTTACTCCTTAAAGGGTTAAAAACAATTATTGGTGGCACACAGATACTTAAAAATAACTTCAATCTGCAATGATCACAAAATCATATTAAATCCTACCTACAGTCCAAATTTGTTAATTGATTTGACATACGGGGATATGATGATAAATTAATTTTTGTTTTTTTTCAGGGGTTTTGGGGTGACCTGCAACCGAAGACTGCCGCACACAGGGAACCGAGTGAGAACCAGTTTGTAATTTTTCCCGATGCCGAGGAGGAAGCGGAGAGAGACAACAAGTCCATAGATGAGAACTCCAATGTAGCGAGTATGGAGGTGAAGCCTTCAGAGACTGAGGAGGAGGAGGATGAAGACGGAAGCCTGCCTTCCATGTCCAACGGATATGACTGCGACGTGGGGAAGCGGTTAGTTTTAATTTAAATCTACTCGTTGAAATCTGTTACTTTTTCTTGTGTATTAGTATTTAAGTTAATTTTTCATTAATTTTCATTTATTGATTCGTAAATATTATTCAGACGTCTGAGTATAAATTAATGAAAAAATGGCCACTAACTCTCAAACTGATGACTGACTTAAATTCAACAGAGGGTCAACACCACTTGTGAAGTGATAGCGTTGTAATTTACGACTGTCATTTTTTTTAAGGCTATAGCGCCTTTACCAGTTTACCAGTTGAACTATCATAAAAATAAATTGTACCAATCCATTCCCACTTAGTTCTGCATCTAAATATATCAACTTTCATATTCCTATTGTGATTTTTTATAGTAAAATTTATTGGCTAAAATGCTATAATATCCAAACGCCAAATGCAGCAATAAACTGGTGCTGCTGTTGCCATGCGACGACTCGGAACAACTTTGTTTTTCAAATTTGTTTGTTGTTGAAAATTTTAACCTTAAATGCCTGATCCTTGTTGTTCGGATGATATTTGAAATTTATTAGATGATGATCATTTATTAGATGATATTTTAAAAACCATACAGTGACATTTCCGCACTAGATATACCCGAAGATATTTAAATTGGATATATTTCGTCAGGAAATAATGATGACTATGAGCCAACATTATTGGACTTGGAAGATAGACCTTGTTCACCTGCATGTGAGGAAAGTTTTACTGAGGCCTACCGCACATTGCATCGAACACGGCAAATCTATTTTGGTATTGTTCTGTCGGATGCCGACGGAACACTCAGCAACAGTAACAGTCGCGAGTCGTCGTCCGTCACCCTAGAACGGAACAGAACACGACAACTGAATTGATTTAATCTAGTCTTGTTTGTGTGTTGTGCAGCTACATGTTGACTAGTGTTGTGATCATTAGTTTAGTAGTTCATTGTTTGATATGGATGAAGACAAGGAGACTATTCTCCCGATATGGAACTATGTGAGAATGTTGGACTCCAAAGTGACAATGAGTTTATGGGTGTATCCCATCAATGAGAAAAGGGACATGAAAGGATTCATAGCAGAACTGAGGAATAATCCAGCAAATTTACTCAATTACTGCTGAATGTCACCGATCACTTTAGCTTACGTATTGGATCTCATTGCCCCCCAAATTAAAAAAAATAAAGAACAAAGGGCAAAGCGATTACCTCTGAAGAACGTCGAGGAATTTATATGATTTATTATCTACTTTATAAATTATTTTTTCAGTCAAGGTACCTTTCTGATTTAAAAAAAAATGTAATCATCCATGTTATAGTGTAATGGGCTCTTTTAATGTTGGTTAAAAAAAGAATCAGAAAAAGAAAAAGAGTCTTGCTAGACACGCTGAAACTGCTTACATCAAATGCCTCCTGTCAAAAATGTCTTATCGTGTTCGATGCAGTGTGCGGCAGGCCTGATTATGGTGTTCCTCTTATGCAAAGAATTTCATTGAGTGTTTGGGCTCCAGACAATGACACAGACTAATGGACTTGTTCCATTACGTGTGTACATAGTTTCAGATTTTTTCTCATATCTCTTTTACCATACATTTTTAGTATGTAATTATCTAACCTTCTTAATTCATAATTAAACCATGAACAATTTTTATATTTGGAACTTAAGTGAATTTTAAATGGTTTTAGAAGGGCAGACTTACAAAGTGGAAAATTAATTTTAGAAAAAAACTTTGTATTTAAGTGGATTATTCTTACTCCGACTCAAGGGGAATGTATAACATGTGTGCTATTTTCTACTCATGCATATTTTTCTGAATGAAATTATATATAATACATTATACTTGGTTTACTATATATATTTTTGTGATTTTTAGAAATGTTTTATACGTGAAGCATGGAAATTGCTTATAACAGATGAATTTTTATGCATCAGTTTGAGGATTAAAATAGGAGTATTTTAACTACCCATTCTTGAATTTATAACTTATTACTATTGAATAATAGAATTGAAAAATTTTTCAAGTAAATTTTGTTTATTCAATCGGGCTTCTTTGTTTCCACTCACTCCAAAGTGGCGCTCTTGAGGCAGGTGATTTTCAGTTGGGAATTAGGCACATTGTTTCATGTTCTATGTCCTCACCACCAGCTGAGTAAGTTCAAGGCTCGCATTGTGTTCTTACATTTTGGTAGGTAACAGTGGGTTTATTGTTTAATTGTTGAATGTTTATTTGCAGGTTCCTAGACACCCATGTGATGAGCAGTTCTCCGTCAGCCAACTACTACAAGCCCACGGATGAGCCTGAACCGTGGGATCTGACGCAGCTCAACATCGAGGCCAGTGTCATGTGCCTTGTCAGCAAAGTCAAGTTTCTGTGTGGAAGATGCGGTTCGCCCGCTGTTAGACTCAGGTACCGTTTTGAAACTTTTCTGTTTAGAGTGGTGTCTATATCTTGAATTAAATTATCAACATTTACCTTGTGGCTATACAACCTAAAATATACCTATTAACATGATTAACATGTTCGCAACGTAGTGCGCCCGATCAGGTACACAGGTGCTTCTTTAAAAGGCGGCAGTGCACCCGATGGGGTACACTCAATACATAACTAAAGTGTGTGTTGCGGGGAGCGCGCTGGTCTAGGGGTAGAGCACGCGGGGCTTTAGTGCCCAAGGTCCCGGGTTCAAATCCCGCCAATCACCAATGGCTTTTCGCTGTGTGATAATGCCACAACCCAAACAGGGGTGCGCAAAAAGCCGCTACGGCTGAAACGCCTTGAGAGTAATCCGCCCCTTCCAATAAAAAAAGTGTGTGGTGTGCCCGACCGGGTACACTCACTTTACACTGTGTATTCTAATGCCGTTGATGACCAACGCGGTCACACTTAATATAGCTGAAATGTGTTTGAAAACCTTTAGTATTTGTGTACGCGATAAGGTACACGGTCGCATAAATTTGAGGCATAAAAAAAAATTACAAATATTGGGTACTTTTAAAAGAATATATAAAAATATAATAAAAAATAATGTTGGACACAAACAATGATAACAACATACTGTTTTCATCAAAACAAAGTGAAATTTTAAAAACCCCTAAGTACGAATTTTGGTAATTTTTATATATATATTGGCTCTACCAAGTAAAAAAGTCAGCATTTTCACTTCCGTCGCAAATGTGGTAATAGTTTTTTTTAATTCTGCCATTATTTTAAAAATTACCAGTTTTGAGATTGAAAAAGTTATAATTTTGTAAGATGAATTGAATTTGCTCATAGAATGAGATGTGTTATTTTTGTAAAGTGACAATAATAATAATAATACTTGAACAACAATAATCCAGTTAACAAATTTAAATGATCTAAAAATATTAATAAATAAGTTCTATAAATAGGCTCACGGAAAAACAAATCATTAACATATTATCAATTAAATACATTTTTGTATGCAATCTCTAGTGATTAGCTTATATTACAGTTTTCAAAGATTATAACAGCCAGAATATCCCAAAATGCAAATAATTTCCTATTATGAAGCATATTACAAAATATTAAAATATTATCATTAAGATAAGATTCAAAAGCTTCTTAATTTGCTGCCATGTTTTTAGGAGTCTAACTTATACCCTACTTTTCTACCCCATCATTTGTCTTTTGTTCCTTCATCGATTCATCCTTTTATGGCATTTATAGCAAAATCATTACTTTTATATAATTATTTTATCATCCACAGGAATCAGCGAGGTATGGGTCGCTCAAAGAGTTTCCGTAGCGAGCTGTACGCACAACAAGAAGTGGTCACTAGCCAACCAACCAGTGTGGGTGTGAACGGTAATGGTGCTATTGTGAACCAACCACGGACTAATGGGCCCAAACGGACTAACAGTGATGATGCTCTCAACAAAGCCGTGGACTGTGCTAATATCGTGCGTAACAAGTTTACAGAAGGGTTGGACTTTGCAACAATTACGGACTGGACGACAGAGCTGAGGCCGAGCATGAGGAAGCTCCGTCAAGCGATGGACGGGCTACTCAAGACTGCACGGCTGACACACAGCGTGTTCCGTGTGCAGGAGGACCGGCGAACCGCACAGAAGGCGTGTAATGTACGCTACAGGCGGCATGTCTGCTTTTCTCAAGCAGTGAGTTTTATTTTACTTTTGCATAAAAAATTTGTAAGTTAAAAACTTCAGCTTGATGTGAACTAATATGATTAAAAATCTACGTCTAAAAATACTTACACACATTAAATCTACCTCTGTCAAAAAGGGTACTAAATACCCCGAAGTGACTAATATCATCCATTTTGGGAAAACTGAACCCCTCCCAGAATAGACACTAGCGAGATGTGTTACGGTCGAGTGTTCCTGGTTTTGCTGTCTGCTTAACCGCAGAATATCCACCGCATAAAAGATGCTTACCCTTGTACCGATAAACTTTCATACTTGTCATGGCTCTTGGTGAATGTTTGCATCCTTTGTCACTCCTCTTGAATTTGACACTAGTTCTTGTATTGTGTGAGTGATTACTTATAAAATAAGTATTAACATATATATGCCGTGTTATTCTACTATTAGTTCATCTATTTGCTGTTCTGGCTTCCAACAGATGGCAAGTGACTTTATCGTCCGTTTTGTTGCAGCTGACGGCCCTGGTGACAGGTCTGATGGCCAAGCTTTGGTGCCAAAAGCCTGACCCAGTGTTCCTCCTTGTCCTCAGCACAGTCGGACCTCTGGTGTCCTTCGAAGGTCTTCTCAGCTACTACGGTGACGAAATTGACATGTGGGGGGACATGGTAGTGGCTGTGGAGGACCTACAGACCGTCTCATTCACCATCACACGCTGTCCACCCAACACACGGTAAGGGGTTCTATAAGTCATTTGACAAGGAAACTTACAAAAGATTCCAATCACTCGCTTTTTCATTGCTGTCTTGACTTCAATTATTCCATTTATCTCCTAAATTATCTCCTATGGGAGCATAGGATATCAAGAAGAGGTTTCCGCCTAACTCTAGTCTCTATCTCCAACAAGTACTTTCAGTTCTCCCCAGGTCTTGTTTATTTTCTTATTTATATTTCCCTTGTTTCTTTTTCTATAGTCCTTTTCCAATTTTTTTAGGGTCTACCTCCCTTAACACCTTGGGATTTCCAATCTAGGGCCTTCCACTCAACTACATCATCCGACTTTCTCAACATGTGGCATAGTCATTTTGGCTGACCTGACACCTTCATTTGCAATACTATCAGTTCAATAGATGTTCATAATATGACGCAGGAATCTGTTGAGAAATGCTTGTGATTTAGATTATATAAGCATGTAACTGACCCCATCTCATTAAAATACCAATGTACAGACTTAAAGTTGGAGTTATGTAGAGCATTGTCTCCATAAAGATACATCTCAATGTCATAAACTATAGTATATGATATTTAATAAATAATGTTTAGGCCCTAGACAGCTGACATTAGGTTCAGTAAAAGAAGGTGGCACAGTATATAAAAGCCCTTCAGCTATACAATTTGTGTGTTGGGTTTCTTACTTACTTGTCACTATGTCTCTGAATAGCTGAGCCTGAACATCCAAGCCGTTTAATGTTCTGAACGCAGAATTTCCCTCCCAACCAAAATATCTCTCTCTCTCGAATAAATCTCTTGAGAGCTGTAAAATTTATGAAGTAGGCTAAGAGGTAATTTGACAACATTATGATTCATCTCGGGTTCCAAACAAAAGACAATTAATTGTGTGTCTGGATTTGTTTGGAGGCACACTAATTTTGAATATACACTAAAACCCCATTTATCTCATTTTGATGGGACCAGGATCATTGCGGATAAGCAAATTTTCAGTTAAACCGTTTTATGGATTTCTGGTAGAAAGGGCTAATAAAATGGCTTTCATCAAAGAAACACAATCGCAATATACTTCCGTATTACAGAAAACTCTGCGCTGTTCAGGCTGTTGCAAGTTGCGCCGTACTTTTCCTGTAACATTTGTTATTTTTCTCTCTGAAGCATTTTGGATAAACCAGACTATCAGATAAGTGAGTACCGGATAAATGAGGTTTTAGTGTAGGGCCTATAAACTTTGATATTAATCCGATGTTTCATACAGACAGGAACAGGTGGTGCCTAAGGTGACCAAGTCGGGGTCTTCGCTGAGCGTAATGCTGCCTGTGCCAGACTCAGTCCATTCTCTGCTGCCCCTCTCCTCACCCCCTACATCCGCCGTCACCTTTCACGTGACACCGGTATTCTTCAACATCGGCATTAACGAGATGGCCACGCTCGCCGAGAGTCTGGGTGCCACCAAGCCGCAGGAGCGCAGCAACGTGGACAACTTTGATCGGCTTAACCAGTATTACCATCGGTTCCGCAAGCTTAATGTGCCCAACGAGAGGAGAGGTAAGGCTCCTTCATATGATGTGTTTAAAAATCTACAAACTATCATCAGTTTCATGCTATCACGTGACTGTTTTTTTTTTAATTATGATAGGAAAAAACCCATAATAAAAAATGTTTTTTCACAGTTGTAATTTTCAATGAGACTGTTTAGTTTGCTATTAATTACCACCTTTTAGGAAATGTTGATAGAGAGCTATTACCTTGATTGTCATGACAAGACCTAGACCAAAGTTGTCTGTTTTAAAGTTCCTAAATGTCACAGTAACACACTTTGTTCAATACTGTATAGATGTGTGTATTTGCCCATAAACACAACAACTCATTTAATAAACACTTTATCTCAATGAAATTTGGGCCATATCTCGCAAATATGGAGCTTAGGGCATCATTACAGTGTTAGTTTTTGCCAAATAATCATGAAAAAGGAACGGTGTATGCTAGAGGTGTGCGGATATCCGAAAATTCGATTCGGATCGGATCGGATATACGAAACCGATCCGAATGTATTTAAGATATCCGATCCGATAAATATCCGAATTTTCGGATAGACTGTATAATACAGCAATTTGAACAAAAACAACGAGATTTTCGTCGAGTTAATACCCGCGAAGCTGGAATAATTTTTGCTTAAACCTAGATAAGACGACGAAATTACGTAGTCTTTCATCAAAACAATCTCGTTGACTGGTAGACGCGTTACACTTATAGCGATTCGAATGACGACCGCAGATGACGAAATTACGCAATTCATATCCAATCGGAATGTAAGAACGTCATTGGGCAGTCCGAGGATGCGGTATGATTACTCGATTCTTCAACTACGCATTTAAGTAACCTTAAGTTCAACACGATATTGTATTTTGAAATACAAAGCATAGCGTCATCGATAGTTGCACCGAGTATCAGATTGCGGTTTGATATTGTTCCATATAAAATTTCATTTCGGCTACGAAAAAACTTGAATTGTTGATTTAATGTTACTGGTAACAAACCATCATAATAGCTCGTTTTGCGACGGGGTTTCCGGCAAAAATAATACTACTTCATTCTGATCGTAGACGATCAATTGTTTAGTTATCGCATTCTCAACTACTCCGGGTTTGAGCAATACGATAAAGTGTTGCCAAATTTACATTTGGCCTATTTCGTCGTTCAGTGTTCACATAACTAACAAATTTTCCACTTGTTTTCAATCTACATTTTATATTTGTTAAATGAATTTAAGCGTTATTAGTTTTACATTTTTAGATAAATAACTAACTAGATTACGACGAGGTACCATAATTTCACGGGTTTCAATATTGTTACACAGCCGATCGGGGTATTTTATCTGCCAAATATTCCAACTCTGCGCCTGCGCACAGGCCTTTGTTTGATAGCAGCTGCACTGTCGACTGTCACTGCCCTTGCCGATACGCAGATAGCCGATGGCATCGAGCCAACGGCGTCTGTCAAATCTTAATTCTTTGTTAATGGTGATTGGTTTTTATCATTGTAATAAATAAAATTATTGAATCGTGAAATAAAATTGAGAATTAGTTGATTATTAGTAGAATGAATTGATGAATTAGAAGAAAGTTGATGTCATTTAATGGCGAATTATATGGTTTCTGTTGATTTAATTTGTGAATTATTACGCCATATTAAAATTTGTTACTGGTAATTGTTATTTTGTAAATTTGTATTTATTGATGGAATAAACTTATTATTATTATTAATTTTAAATGCAGTGAAGTAAAAATTTTAGTTTTGTGTTGTTCATCCTATGAAGAATTTATGATTTGTTATGTACCATTTAATAATTTTGATAACATTTTATTGATTTTTTCCTAATTTATTCTTAGATAAGTCTGATTTCACTTTTTTATTGCGACTATCCGAATCCGAAAACTATCCGATCCGAACCCAAACTATCCGAACCTGAGCTATCCGATCCGAAAAAATAATTCACTATCCGCACACCTCTAGTGTATGCATTATCGTGATGCAAAAGCCATGAATTGTTTGCCACAAAACTGGATACTTTCTTAGCACTGCTTCACGCAAATGGCGTTAAACTTACTCTTTACTATCATTAGACCTTGTAAGCATAACCTTTATGTGATTGCACTTGCTAAGCTATAAGTCTTTTTAACATTGCAAACTTTTTATACGCAAAACGTAGCTTCGTATAAAAACAAAGTATAACTTCTTTGATCCATTTTTTAAGCGATTGAAAATTACCGCGCTCATTGTAACATGCCACTCCACGTCTCGCCACCTAAATATAAATGTATATAACTTATATTCGCTAAAACGTGCCCGATTCGCTAATTCGCTGCCCGAGCACCGAGCCACTCATCACGTGACCGACCGGAAGTCGTTTTTCAAATGTTGAGAATCGCAACCGGTGTTTCTTCCAATTTCGTTGACCAAAATTAAGAGGAGGCTGATCCTCTTGATTTTCTCCGCCGGCCAAAAAATGCAGAACTAAGTTTTATTTTTAAAGGGGGATTACGGCTAGAGTATGGTAGGTTTAGGAATTACTATTATTGTTATTAGTTTAAATAACATCATGTAGTTTCATTCAGTAAATAAGTAAATTTCCCAACATACACAGGTGGGCATAGTTTGGCACATGGTAGAATAAATTGTTAAATAGTTTAATGAAATAGTTAATATATTACAATTCCATATTATTCAATTAATATCAAAATATATCTAGGAAATCATCAAATCTGGCTCAGCTACTGGTTCGGCAGAATATGTTGGTATCTGGGAATCTCATTGCTTGATCCAGCACTACTATTCTACTCCTACTCCTAATAAATGTAAATGTTAACTATTAGTCATAGTTAACATTTATTTCAAATAATTAATAAATGGATGGAAATTAGTAAGAAATACTACTGCTACAGAAGTATTTAAATTTCATATGTTTTCTTTTCTTGTCAGGCGTAATCCATAGTGGAGCGCAGTGGAGCCTAGAGCACCTGGTGGATCAGTTGAAGGCTTCAGTGTTGGCCTCCAGGAGTAAGAACGTTGAGATACTGCACCTCTCCTCAAGGATATGTCGCAGGATGAAAGGTAAAGTTTCCTCAGTTTGGAATTAGGGTAAGACTGTTCTTTGTCTCCTGAACTAAGAAAGATTAGATTAGATCATTGAAATGGCAACCATACTACAATGTAGGTATTTTAAGCCAAGTATGAATGAGGATTGAGTGTAGGATGATTGTGGCGCAATCTTGTAGTCTTGTTACTGACTAGGGCTGACATGTTCCTTAGGACTGTTAATTAATAGCCCAACAGCCGATGGCAACTAATGGACCTACAGTTTAACGTGGAATCCGAAACACAGCCTCTGAATCACGAATTGGTCTAATTATGAGGATAGGCTTTGCGGATTAACGTAGTATTCAATAGTGCAGACGTTAATCCACACAAGAGAACACCACATCCAACGACCATCTCTCACAACTATCCACAATTCGTGACCTCCAAGTAGCTGGATTACATGACTTCGCCACTGTCCCAGTCAAACCCTTACTTAGATAATTTATCTTCTCTTTAATATAATCTATGGTTATTTTACTCTTTTTTTTAGCGAATTTCCGATAGGGAAGAAGCTATTACCGTACGTCTCATGGTAAGACTTAAGCCCGGGACCATGTTATTTTTTCGTCTTTAGGTGCCCAGAGTCCAAAAACAAAAGTCGTTAAAATTTTTATATATGTATATGTGTCTGTAAGCACGATAACTCTCGTAAAAATGGTCCGATCGAGACCAAATTTGGTAGAGGCGTGTATTCCTACAAATGCTCGGACGAGTTCGTAAACCAGACATATCGGTCAATAGGAACGGGTAGTTTGGGGGGGGTTTTGTACCCCAAAATGGGGTTTTTTTGTGTTTTTCATATGTAATTTTTTGAAATTTCTAATTTTATATTTCACCATTGAAATCAGCTTAAAAAACTACACAGTTAGGTTTCTTAAAGTTTTTCTCTATCTCCAATGGTTACCGAGATATTAAAAAATCTAATCACAGTACGTTATATTGTGGGGCTCCAATGTTAATCTTATGGAGGATAGGGAAAAATTAATATTTCCCATATTAATCAACATTTTAGGATAAAACTTGATATTTAGCTTCATTTGGTTGAGATCTATCCATTTATGCTTAAAAATCATAGTTTATGTGTTTATCATGGCAGCAAACCTGCATGCTCTTTTCCCATATTAATCATATAGGGAATAGGCAAACTCCTTTATTTATGGACAGATGTTGATGAAAGTTGGTATAAATGTTAAGATAAAAATTATTCATGGTAGAAATGACTTCTTTCAGTGTTCCTTACAGCAGCTAACCTGCACACTCTTTCCCATGTTAATCTTATGGAGAATAGGCAAATAATTCTCATGTTTATGGACATATTTTTATAAAACTTGTCATATATTATTATTATTATATTATTGATTTGGAAATTCGCTGAGTACGCAGGTCTGCTGCGACGGGGGTATCTTTCATTTGTTAACAAAAGTAATCTTGGCAGGGCTGAGGTTTACAAGCTGCAAGAGTGCCAAGGATCGTACAGGAATGTCTGTTACGCTGGAGCAATGCAACATTCTACGGTCCGAGTATGATCTGGCTGAACATGAGTTCATGAGAGCGCTCGACTGCATGAGGAGGTATGGTTAAAGACTAAATGAAACAGTGAAAAATATTTCTGTTTATAATGAAAATGGAATTGCACGAACGCACATTGAAAAAATAAACTGCCAACCCGATCTGGCGCTTGCCAGTACTGGTGTATATTTCGTTTTATAGGTTGGTAGCTGGTAGCTGGTCTAGGTTTGGTCAGCTGGTCTTCTACAATGTCACTTAAGGCTCCCGCCACCAAAAAGCGTGAAGCCTTTTGGTTACATGTCAGTTTGTTTATTTTGCCCTTGTTGTCAATTAGTGCTTTTTCACAGTTCCTCATGCCAACTGCTCTATTTTCACATACACCGATTTTGGACAGCCAACATTTTACCAGCCGACCAAATCCCAATGGTAAACCACAGGGGGAATAGAAGCTTACACACACGTCACTGCGTATCGCCGGTGTCGTGCCGGCAACACAGTGGCGCATGGGACTAAATACACTCTTCCACAGACACCAATATTTTGCCGGCAGACCTCGCTAACCCTCCCCCGAGTGAACTACCCTGTTTATACTACGTATTATTTTTTTTACGCAAATTTACTTTGCAATGAGTGATCTAGCAATCTACTGTTTTGCGGGGTCTTACCAGGGATGCCTGGAAGAAGGTATGCTCTGCGCTGAAGAAGGAATACATCAAAGGATTCAATGGACATTTAGAAAAAAGTTGAAAAACTTATTTCTGTCACGCCTCAGTTCATCAAAAAGCGTGTGGAAGGAACCATGGCGCGGAACCATCCGTTGATGTAATAATCCCATAGCTATAACTCGTTTAGGATTCATTTTTCCTTTTCATTCGTGTCACAACAACAAGCAACTGACAGCTTGCCCGGTAAAAAATCGGTGTGTGTGCTAGCCCGGTCCATCCGATAAAATATCTGCCGATTTTTTATCGGGTGTCCAAAATCGGTGTGTATGAAAAAAGCCTTAGGCTATTTATATTATAAGGTAATAAAAACATTGACATATAAATGGTTTTGTATTTATGATATTCCCAACAAAAATATTACAATTCAGATGAGATTTTATCCATATTTCAGCTATAACATTAATGTAAATGTTGCAACAACAAAAATGCTGACCCCTATCGGTCGGCAAAATACCTGTCTATTATCAGACTATACATAACTGAAATATTTTGTTTCTCTCAGCAAATGAACACTTTATAATATTTATGGTACTCTTTTCTAAAGTTACAGCTTATAAAAAGTCCTAACGACTCCTGATAAATGTCACAGATTGATTGAGTAAAGTCCCACAAAATCTCACCGCCGGCCCGAGCGGGTAGGCTGATGTTCCGAGCACGACTACCCATGTGGACCCAATCAGGCCGGCGTGGCAGTTATTATGTTAATTAAAAACCCTACTTTTATCATTCAATAATGAAAAGACCAAAAAAATTATCATCACTATCGATGTCTCCCTCATCAACAAAAACAATGTTGTTTCCACTCATTTACACCAAAATACTGAGAAGTAATATGTTTAAATAACTTAAATGTTTACACCAATGTTTTAAATACAACAATGCAGGCAATGTTATCTGATAAATTTCTGTTTAATCATCTTTTTAAGTTGGACCAGAAGGATGAAAGTATATAAAATAATCCTGAAGCTTGTAGAATACAAAATATATGAACTATTGAATTTCTACGAAACTAACGTGATGCAAACCACTTAATATGGGCGATTCGCTGTCGCTTCATGTAGTGGCAGGCGGCATTGCGACGGTGGATTACCGTATATAATTGAAGGAGTTAAGAAGTCTGAAATATCATTTGAATAAAACTCAAATTGCATAACAAACAGTAATAGTTTGATGTTTACTTAAAAATTTGTTGGCAGCGAGGGTTGTCGCAGGGAGAACACGTACAAGAATGTAGGCATTCGCAAGTACGCGTTCAATAGCCTGCAGATCCTGACATTGCCGAGGCTGTATCGGCCGCCCGCAGGCACCTTCGGGTCAGCCCAGTCGTAGTCCCCCCACTCCAAATGGACTGTAGCTGCTGTCTTATCATTGTACAGTGAAGCCGACACCACATCTGCAGGTTAGTGCTGCGATGGATCAGGCTTAATATATGTCACCTACCTTAAACATATTACAGCCGAAATATATTTTAATCAAATTTAATATCAGTTAGAGAATCATTTCACTCTTTAAAATCATTGGTGGACACAGTAATGGTTTAAAATCTCTTTGAGTATTGGGAGACATGATCCTTTTTTAATTATCAATTCATCTCTTTTTGTGATAAGTGGTTGGATTTGGAAGAAAAGGAATTCACAGATAAATTGCCTGACTGACTGAGTTTGAAACAACTATGATTCACCGGTGACTCATGCTGCAACTAGCTATATACACCGCGTGAGTCACCGGTGACTCATGCTGCCTTATGAAAAAGTTATTGAATTTCGATGACACAGTGTTCTAATACTGTAGGCCTAATTATATGTTCAATAGGTATTTGTAGGTTATGTTCGAAAATCCGGACAAATCTATAATTCGAACTACCTACGGTCCCAATTGGTTTGGATTTTCGATGCTCTACTGTAAAAGTATTTTATAAAAAGCCTCTGACATTTCATAATTGTAGTTTATTTTTAAAACCAAAAAAATTTAGTTTTCATCAAAATAGTTTTAGCTTAGTTTTCATCTACTACCTCCATACTACCTCCACTTGAGCAGAATACAAAATGTAATATGGAAGACATAAAGCACTACATAGGTAAACATAAAACAGAGCTTACAATAATTTGCTTCAGATCCAATTACTTTAGTCAATCAAAAGACTATTTCAATTCATAAATTGTCCTACGATAGGTTTGTTTAAAAAGTATGCTTGTGAATACCACTGATAACACTTATGTTGCAGGCCTTGAAGCGGAAGTGTTTCGTATTTCCTACCCAGTTGAGATATGTTTGTGCAAGACTGATGTCCCGACAATGTTTCAACTTCATCGTTACAGCAACCATCATCGTTACAGTTTTCCCCATGGTTGCCATTTTTGATCAGGTGGTTCCTGATTTTGGGGTTGATTTAGTAAAAAATATATCTGAAGCTTCACTCCCCTCCGGAATCCCGATCATTTACCATACTGCAATGTATCACTCGTTCATTCTTTACAACTTCACTTTACATTGCTTTAGGTAGGAAATTACACTGAGGACTGAAAGTAACAATTTATACTTGGAAATCTTATAACTGTGAAGGGATATTAAACGGTATTATCAAGTACCTGATAATTTTTCTTGTGAAACATTATGCTTTTCAATTTTAACTTAATCGAGTAACTGAAGTTATCTTATTTAGTATTTTTGTAATAAATTCAAAGGGTATTTAGTTTTTTTGTGTTTTCACTTTCAAGATGTTCCTTTTATTTTTATTTTTAAAATTTAACTATTGCTATTAAGGCAATTCAGTGAATGCAAGTGCAATTCCATAAACTAGTGTGCAAAAAGTACTTAAATGTTTTTATGTTTTATATAATATGTATTAAATTAATTTATGCAATTTATTTATTTATCAACATGGGCTGTATGGTATTAATTTTATATACATTTTGTTGTGTAAGTGACATTTGTATCATGTGAAAAATATGTGACTTATAACTAGGGTAGTGTGAGTGCTATAATTCATTGATTCTCAAAACTTAACACTATCTATACTGCCTACGTTTAGGTAATATAGATGAAAACTTACAACCTTTAAAATTTGTTTGCATTATTTAGTAATAAATGATAAGGAAAATACTCAAACAGTTTTTAAGCATAACATTGAAACACAGAGTGCTAAAAAATTTTTTTTCTTATAAAAACAATAACTATTCCAATATTATTTTGGTTCAGTTACACAATATGCAGAAACATTCAAACAACAAGTTATAATGACAAGTGACATTGCCAATATCATATGGTAAAAATAATGTTCAATCTGTCAACTTACGCTAAGAAATTTAATTCATGTGGTGTGCGGAAAAGTTTTTTGGATTGGATAGCTCAAGTTCGTTTAAACTCAAGTTTCTTCATCTGCTTCAACATGTTTGTTGAATCCAAAAATTTTCTGTGTCGCAAACTTAATCTCAAAACGATAAGTATTGGTATTATTTTTAGTTTTAATATTCATTTTATGCTGTCTATCTAAAAATTCTAATAGTTTATCACATTTTACGAGATACTTGTTTTACTTTCAGATACCCGCATACCTATTATAGGTAATAAAAAAAAAATTGGAATGACACAGTTCTTTTGGATAATTTGTTTTGTTTTGTAAAAGTTTTGACAAATTATTTGTATAGCACTTAGATAAAATTTTCTACCAAACATTATGTTTGGAAATCATAGGCTCAAATGTAAAGCTTATTTTATTCGCAATCAGCCTATCATTTAAATTTTTCTTAAACATATTAATTAATTAAAATTTTGAGCAAAAGTCAAGCTTTGGATACTGGTTTTTGTTGAATTATCAATGAACACTGGTTGAATTATCAATGAACACTGGAAAATGCTCTAAAATAAAATTGAAATATCGAATGCTCAACATTAGGGGATTTCACCCCTAATCACTTTGGGTAGTTTCAACGCACAACAGTATTTTTCATAGACAAGATGTAAATGAGTTTAAGGGGAAGTAGTCAGACACCTTTAAATTTTTTAACTATTCCAGGAATCGAACCTGAGACCTTTAGACCCATTGGTTGATCTGTTTGCTTAGCCGAATGTCTAAACAAGTTGCCACTAGTTAAAAATGTATTAGCACTGAACACAGTTATCACTATTGTTAAGGCCGATGTGTGCAAGAAATCATTAGCAACCTTGTGTTCGGCTAAACATCAGGAAAACTATTTATTTTGATGTACGTGTAGGTATCAGTCTTTCAATCTTGGTACTGATACCAATGTTTAGAAGACTGTGTTAAGTGAGAATCAACCCATCCCAATTTAAACCTTGTGAAGGAATATTTTTTTAACTTTAAAAAAATTCTAATTTTTCATTTATTTCATTTCAGTTGAAAACGAAGCCATTCCATGTTAAAATATGATTTATGATGACTTTAATGAAGTATTTTAAATTTTGAAACATAATTTTTTTCTAATAGCTATAAATTTTAAGTTAAATCGAATACAGGTATTTTTTAAAATAAAAAATTCACTTTTTATTAAAATTTGTAACTCAGCTTTTAATTCTGATCATACTTTGATACATTCCTGTTAGTAAAGTATTATACAGGAATTTATGGTCTAATTAGTCAAACTTGCCCACTAAGATTTTCAGCTGCCTTTAGTTTTGTTTCAACCCTTATATTTTGTTGAGAAAGGTATCATCGGCTGTGCAAAAATTTTGACTTCTAATCACTGCAGATGCATAGTATTACCATTGCACATCACCTAGGTTTAGATTATTATAGTCTATAGAAATATGGCTTTCTTCCAAAGAAAATGCATGTTAATTTCCTACAAAGTGATTTTATAGTTACAAATTTCCATAGGATAATCAAATTATAAATTTTGTCTCACTTCATGGACAAATGTGTAGCATATTTTTGAATATTCTATAACATTTTAGAATGTGGAACTTTGAGAAGGTTTCAAATAAACAAATTTTATTGTATTATAAATTTAAATTAAAACAAACCCCACATGAATGATTTTATATTAACAGTGTTTCCATGTTTCGATTTAAATAAATATCTTAATAAATCTCTTGAAAGTCTTATGATTTTAATAACAAATTCTTAAATTGTTTAGTTACTAAAATTAAAATTGTTATCAAATGCTAAAATTTGAATGTGAGTATAATGGAGAAAAAGAATGGTCCTATACCCAGCCTAACTGGAATATTCAGAAATAACCATTGGTCTATTTGAAGTAGAGAAAACTAGGAAGGTAGGATTTAATATTTAACCCTTTAGATAGTATAATGGCGATATTTATCTAACTGTGCCAAATTAAAAAAGTCAAATGGTTTGTGCAAAATAAATGTAAGGTTGTAAAGTTTATGGTAATTATTAATTGATTATGTCAATTATAGAAAACTTTGCATCAGATTTTGATATATTAACCATCATGCTCTTATATCGTAAACTCTAAAGCTAACCTGTTTTGATAAGTTAATATTTTTTATTTAGTTGAAATCACCATCAATTTATAATATTTAAAGTAAATTAATTTTTAATTATTTATAGTTTAAACCTCTGCAGAAGACTTACCTTTGGAACAATTTATTACTGAAGCTATTTAATATTTAATTGAATAAAAAACCATCATTAATCACATAAGCGGCAATTTTTAATTTATTGAATAATAAAATTGGGAAGTAAACAATTAGTCCCTTTAATAGATATGGTTTTATTAAAAGCCTGTAATACTTTTGAGTAATATTTTAAATGCATGTAAATGTTGTTTTCTCTAATGCTCATTTGAGTTACTTCAGTCAAAACAGCTCTCTAAAAGGTTTTAGGGTTTTTACTTTGGATCAGTTGAAGTGAGGAAGTTCAGAAATAATTATCGAGTTTTTTATGAAAAAGACAATCAACCTCTTTAATTATTATTGAAATCTACTACATGACTTGTTACAGTAATTTCATCATTTTCTTTTACTTTGATCAAAGCATTCTGTTATCTTATCTTCTTAAGTATTTCTTGTATAGTAACTTTAATCTTTTTATATAAATACACCTTAAATTGTTTTTGACATGGATATGTCTTAGCTCTGGATGCGGTATTGGCAATGCATCAGACTGAAATTTATAATGGAAGTGCCGTCATATTGTTATAAGAACAGCTGTTTAGCAGAACTTAAAACATTCCCTTTAGACATATCCATGATCTAACCTATTTCCCTCAGGGAAGTAAATACGATATTTTTTTTCATTCCCCCGTTATACATAGTTTATGAAGAAAGTATTTCTTCTTCTCATTGTACCTAGAACAAGTGATTTTCAGGCTGATGTCTGTCTGTGAGTTTGGTGAATATTTTTGGAATACTATTTTTTAGAGTTAATGTGAATGGAATATGTTAGATTGACTACTTGTATGAACAGTTTTTAATTTATCTTTTTGTTAGTATGTGTGAGTTAACTCATACCATTTTTGTGTTGTCAAAAAATTATTAAAAAATTTGATGTGAAATTAAGGTTAGACTATAGATTTTGTAAAACACATGATAGGAAATGCACTAGTTTTCTGTTTTACAATATATTTTAGATGACACGATTACAGATTACGCTTATATTCTAACAGTATACTTAGGTAATATACTTAAAAATTTGTATACATTTTTGTCCTTTAATTTATGCTATTATTATATTGTTTGTAGTCACCCACAAACTACAATGTTTATGAATTTTTTGACTTTTTGATTATTGGTGTACAGTGAACTCCCGATTATCTGCTAAATTGAGTGGTGCAGCTTCTATTGTAAAATTGTGGATAATCTGAAAAAGTACTGAAAACAGGTAACATGAAAGAAAATAGTAGTTTTAACTGTAAAAAGCAATTTATTTTCCAACTTAAAACTTAAACTAAAAAGTTGTGTTTAACAAATCTAAGTGTTTTTGTGCAATTCAAATTTTACTTAAATTTAATAAATTTTGTTTTTGTTTTCTCTTTTAGAATATTTTCCAGTCTTAGTGCAATCGTCAACTTATCTTTCTTCCGCTTTCAGCCATTTTAAATCATAAAAACCCCCAATTCAGGTAACAAAAGCATTAAACGCTAACACAAGAGATAAAACAAACATCGACCAGTGATCAATCACTTTTAGTAGCAACTGCTTTGAGTATTATATGAGCAGTAAAAACAAAGCAGAGGTGTTATTGGGCACTAAATTATTCGCCAGCCTACTGCGTGACTACCGAGAATGTGCAGTCATTTTGTACTCAAAGACTTCATTATATATTTTTCTCGCTGTTTATGGTATCTCTGTGAATAATATGAATATGTCGTGGATAATCCGCCCACGGATAATAGACCGGTTACTGTACTACGAATTGTCTTATTTCTTGTCTTATTTAATGAAAATTACTTGCATCTTATTCTTATACCAGATTATATTAGTGATATCTCCTTCTATTTGAAGCGATTAATTAAGAATAGGGAGTTTAAAACACATATGGCAATCAGTCAACAAGTATAGTTATCACGATTAAAATGTTTTTGGGAATGGTATTAGTTTTTCAAATTTATTATAATAACATACTTTTTTTAATTTTTCAGATACTTGTTTTTATATTCATTCTTTTATGATTTTCTTTGTTTATTTCAATTATAATAATGTAAGTCAGTTAACTTTTTTCAATTGAGGCTTACATTTTACACTTCATTATTTTAATTTTTGTAATTTTTGGGTGGCTAAATATTATGGCCAAAAATAAGTACTTTTTATTATTTATTATTAGCATATAATATTTACTAATCATTTGTTAATTTTTGTTGTTTTGTTATTTACAGTCAAATATATTAGAGCTTTAATTAACGTAGATATCTAAAAATAAATTGTATAATTTGTATAAATGTTATAATTTAAATATTATTGTAGTTCATAGAATATTAAATGTTATGTGATCATGGTGTACATAAATATACATTTTATCAAGAGAGAATATGTGTATCATCTGACCACCAATTATAAATTTTGTCTTATTTTACATAGACATACATATTGATTAAGTTAGGGAAAGTGCACATGACAGTAGAGTAATGGCAGTTTAGGGAAATGGTCTAAAATGTACTTATTTAGTTCATAATTGGTTTTAGCGAATTCCAACAGGTAAGAAGGTATTACCGTAGGTCTCATGGCAAGACTTAAGCCTGGGACCATGTTATTTTATTTATTTTTTTTTGTCTTAAGGTGCGCAGAGGCCAAAAACAATAGTCATTAAAATTTATATATATGTGTGTCTGTGAACACAATAGCTCTCGTAAAATTAGCCCGATCGAGACCAAATTTGGTAAAGCCGTGCACTCCTAAATTTGCGGTTGAGTTTTAACCATACATATCAGTCAATCGGAACGGGTAGTTTGGGGGGTTTGTACTCGAAAATTGGGTTTTTTTTTCTTTTTTATGTAATATTAAAAAATTTTAAATTTTATTTATAAATATATATTTATTATACTCTTTTCCATGTTGATCTTATGGAGAATAGGCAAACTCCTTTATTTATGTCCAGATAATAATAAAACTTGGTTTATGGTCAAAATAAAAATAGTTTATGGTAAAAAGCCTACTTTCAGTGTTCCTCAAAGCAGCAAACCTACATACTCTTTCCCATGTTCATGTTATGGAGAATAGGCAAATACTCTAATTTATCAACAGGTATTGATTGATCAATCTTGTCATATACTGTATTATTATTGCCATATTATTGAGGTGGAAATTCGCTGAGTATGCAGGTCTGCTGCAACGGGGGTATTTTTAAATGTTCATCGTTAACTTTGATATATTTTAATTACGGTAGAGCACCGAAAATCTGGAACGTCAAAAATCCGAACCACACCACAGGCAGCACCATGCAGCAGGTTTTTGCAGTACCATATTTTAAAATTTTGTGGGAGAAACTGTCAGCGTGGGGGGATGAGTGGCGTGCTGAGCCACAACCATAGATTAGCACGGTTTTATGTATAAAACAGAAAATTTTTACTTTATTAGTTTTTGATTTTGTATTGTGAATTTGTTTGTTTCCTTACGTTTTTCCATTAAATAAATGTAATGCACATTTAATACAAGTAAGTAAAAAATAACTTAATTTTGTTTCATTTAAGTGTATTCTAGAACTTCGCTACTAATACTGTAAAGACTAATTATGTGTTCAAGAGGTATTTGTAGGTTACGTTCGAAAATCTGGACAAATTGATAATAATCCTACAATTGGTTTGGATTTTCGACACTCTACTGTACTACATTTTCATTTTAAAATGGTACTTCAGTTTTCCCACTTCCCAAAATAAGGGAATATGTTACCATAGACAAACTAGCCTCAGTTAATTTTTCTGTGTAATCACCTCCCCGATGGGGCACACATCCCATGGTCCAATTCCAAGAAGACCTCAAATCAATTCTTTTCCAGAACTCAAGGTCTGGTAATGGCCCTGCTAAGAATGTATGATGACTCTTAGTGAGATTAATTAAGGGTATACAACCGCTCCACCATCTTGGATTTTTACTCCCACAAGGGCAGTGTTAAAACTCGGAAAATGCATCGCTCCAAACACTAAATTTAAAATAAAGACACGTCGGGTTTGTTTGTAATGATTGTTGTTTGTAACCCCTTCACGATGATGGAGTTGGAAGCAGCGATTCGAAGGCTCAAGCCACGGAAAGCCCCTGGCCTTGACCGGATAGGCTCGTCAGCCCTGCAAGCCGCCCCGGCCCCCATATTTGTATATTTATTATTAATTTTCAATGCTTGCCTCAGGTTCCATTACTTCCCGGCAATGTGGAAGTCCGCGAAGATAATCCTGATCCCGAAACCAGGCAAGAATCACTTGTTCCCTGAAAACTATCGCCCCATTTCCCTACTCTCGGCGGTCTCGAAGCTTTTCGAACGCCTGTTCCTTTCCAGGATATCCCCCTTCCTGGACGGATACATAAGGCCGGAGCAGTTTGGATTTCGTCGCGGACACTCTACGACGCAACAGCTGGTACGGGTGATTACGAAGCTGGTCGACAAACATAATATTAACCTATGCTCTGTTGCAGTGCTACTGGATGTCAGCAAGGCATTCGATAAGGTCTGGCACGAGGGACTTCTTCTCAAGCTCAGCAATTCCACGCTCCCGAGAGAAGCAGTTCATCTCCTCAAGTCTTACTAAGAGTCACCAGTTCCAGATATGCGTTAAGGGGCGCTATCTAGCGTCCGGTAGAGACTAGGATATTCCAGGGCAGGGTCCTGGGCCCGATACTCTACCTTGTTTATACTAATGACATGCCGACTGTTCCAGGGGTAACGTTGTCGCTGTACGCTGATGACGCACTGCTGCACTATAGAAGCTGTCGCCCTGACCACGCCACGAAGATGATGCAGACACAGATGAACGCCCTGTCACCATGGCTCCGCCAGTGGCGCATCAAAGTCAACGCTGATAAAAGTAATGCCATTGGTTTCAGGAAGAGGCGAAAAATGCCTTGAGCACCTGAGCCACCACCCGAGCTAGACGGAGTAGGGATACCGTGGAAGACCCGTGAACTACTTGGGTGTCACCTGGAGTCACGCCTGTGTATCAAACAGCATGTTGACAGGAAAGTTGCTGAGGCAACGGCAATTATCCGTAATTATGGGGACGTTGGGAGTCCCAACTCTTGACCTATTTAAAAGAACAAAAGCCCATGGAATGTTTCAGAAAGCAGCCACCCTAGAACACATCAGGGAACTCTGTAGACGGCATGAGGTCGCAGAAGTCTGGAGGCCCAGGCCCATCGTTATCCTGGATCATCCACCTTAGGTGAACAGCATGATCTGTCGAGCCATAGCCTGACACATCAATGCGTCGACACTTCTTAATTTAAGTTTATGTTTAGTATATTTTGATTAACGTCTGTTATTTTACTTCCTCTGGCCCTGTTCTGATTTGATTGTTCTAGCCACTCCAAGAGGTAATCCAGCAGCGACAGCTAAAATCTAATGCTGTGATTCGTCCAAATGAAGTCCTTTCACCCATATGTTAGTTGCTCATACACGTCTGGACGGATGGGGGAAGGTGGGTTTAGTTTGGGTAACGGTGAAGTCACCACATGGGAGCGGGGGTACTCATAAAGAGTTACCACCTGTCACAAAAAAGGGATCGATGTAGAGGTTAGTTGAACTCGACGCAATGCGTCGAGGTCGCAGTAGGTCGTGGATACAAATAAAAAAAGTCCCTTTTCACTAGAACTCCCATCATCAGATAAATCACTAAAATCATCTCGAGACAAATATTTGTCGTTGTCACAAAGCCGGTTAGATCGTGATGCCATGACATATTTTTTTTACAATGTGTTGATATTTTGTGTGGTAATAATTTTTAAGATTTAGTTTTATGTACACACTGAGTAAATAAGAAAATTGAAATAATTCTAATCAATATCCTTAAAAATGACACCAAGTACAAGGGTTTCTCGTACAACACTTTTTTAACCTCAACTGCCCAACAAGGACTCTACTATAAACCATATTCTTTGGAGCTATTTTTGTGAAATTTGGATATTTCACATTTTTAAGGACAGTTCGTTCCTCAAAATAAAAAATTGAAAACGGGTCTGGATATTGCTACTACCAAATTTTATGAGAATCCTGTCTTTAGGTACAGGATACAGATCACAGAGAAGACCACTTTTTGGCTTAAGGGAGCCTAAAAAAAGATAAATTTACTCTCAATTAAAATTCAAAAATTTTGACAAAACAAAGCTTTATACTTAAGAGACGAGAAAGTAAAAGCTACAAAACGTCTAACTTGTTAAATGAACAAAAGTTACATTAAAAAGTCAAATGGTTTGTGCAAAATAAATGTAAGGTTGTAAAGTTTATTGTAATTATTAATTGATTATGTCAATTATACCAAACTTTGCATCAGATTTTTATATATTTACAATTATACTCTTATATTGTAAATTCTAAAACTACTTGTTTTGATAAGTTAATATTTTTATTAGTTGCTATGACCAGCAATTAATAATATTTAGAGTAAATTAATTTTTAATTATTTATAGCTTAAACACCTGCAGAAGACTTACCTTTGGAACAATTATTACTGAAGCTATTTAATATTTAATTTAATTATAGAAAACATCATTAATCAAATTTGTGTAATTTTTAACTTAATAAGAATATAATTGGGATTAAAAAATCAAACTTGTTTATTAAATGTGGTTTGATTAAAGGTATGTAGCACTTTATTTAGTAAGGTTTTAAATGCATGTGAATGCAAAGTTCATTTGAGTTACATGAACAAAATCGGTATACAGAAAATTTTTCTCTACTACCTTACCGACTCGTTCAGCGGTCTTCCCACCTCTATACTTTAAGAAGGTGGCGCTGCGTGGTGGATGTAACTCTAATCACTTCAACACAGCGACCGTTTATGCACAGCTCCCTCACAGTACTGGAATGAACTAAAGTTTCCCTCAATTTATTTCCCTTTAAATTACATCCTCATGAAATTTTTGTCATATTAACAAAATGAAATTTGTCGATTAAGTAATATAAATTGGCTTTTATCACTATTATGTTTTTCTTTATTATTCTACATTGAAATTATACAGCTTTTATCAAATAGTTCTCGCTATTTAAATATGAAATCCTATTGTATATTATAAAGAAGGAGCTCCTTCACAATTGGAATTCATTTTCTTGCTCTTTTAAGTTTCTCCTGAACAGGTCAGTGAAAACTGGCCTAAAATTAAATTGATCAACCTCAACCTCTGGAAATAAGAAAACCTACAAATGTATCAGCTGTTATGTGTTATTGTCACTACAAATGTTGCAATAAAATAAGAAAAACCATTGGATAACTATCAGTATCTTGTTAGCTCCTATGACGTAATAGAATGATATAAAATCTAATCCTTCCCAACTTACCTCGTAGTGTAAGATGAAGAGCGTGCAAACATTTCAATTAGAGCTCTGTAATCAAATTTTAACCAAAGATGTTTCATGTCGCGTTGTTAAAATATTGACGAATAAATATAATACCCCCGTCGCAGCAGACCTGCGTACTCAGCGAATTTCCAAATCAATAATATAATAATAATAATATATGACAAGTTTTATAAAAATCTGTCCATAAACATGAGAATTATTTGCCTATTCTCCATAAGATTAACATGGGAAAGAGTGTGCTGGTTAGCTGCTGTGAGGAACACTGAAAGTAGTCATTTCTACCATAAATAATTTTTATCTTAACATTCATACCAACTTTCATCAACATCTTTTTTTTTTTTTTTTTTTTGGGCAGGTGGTAACTCTTTATGAGTACCCCCGCTCCTGCGAGGGTTATGTGGAGACTCCACCGTTAAGCGGTGTTTACCCAAACTAAACCCACCTTCCCCCATCCGTCCATACGTGTATGCGCAACTTACATACGGGCGAATGGACTTCATTTGAGCGACCACAGCATTAGCGTTTACCGCTGTAGCTGCTGGATTACCTCTTGGAATGGCTAAAACAATCAAATCAGAACAGGGCCGGAGCAAGTGAAATATCAGATCAAAATATAATTAATCAAAATATAATAAACACAAACTTAAATTAAGAAGATTCAACACATTGCTGTGACAGGCTTTGGCTGGGCAGGTCATGCTGTTCCTACGGCGGATCATCCAGGATGGCGATGGGCCTGGGCCTCCAGACCTCTGCGACATCATGCCGTATACAGAGTTCCCTGATGTGCTCTAGGCTGGACTCGGCTGCTTTCTGAAACAGTCCATTGGCTTTTGTTCTGTTAAATATGTCAAGAGTTGGGACTCCCAACGTCCCCATAATTACAGAGTTCCTGACGAACCACGGTTGTCGTGTGATTCGTCTCAGCGACTTCGTCTGGATTGCCTCTAGGCGTTTCCTGTTGGTCTTGCTGGCCAGAATCCACCATGCTTCTGAAGCATACATGATACAAGAGCGCACAATTAGTAGGAACATGGTGACCTTCGTCCTGACCGGGATTGGGCTCCTCGCTGCAAGAAGTGGCCACATCAGCCCCAGGATTGCCGTTGCCTCAGCAACTTTTCTGTCAACATGCTGTTTGAAACACAGGCGTGAGTCCAGGGTGACACCCAAGTACTTCACGGACGTCTTCCACGGTATCCCCACTCCGTCTAGCTGGATCTCGGGTGGAACTGCTCTCGGCATTTTTCGCCTCTTCCTGAAACAAATGGCATTACTTTTATCAGCGTTGACTTTGATGCGCCACTGTCGGAGCCATGGTGACAGGGCGTCCATTTGTGTCTGCATCATCCTCGCGGCGTGGACAGGGCGACAGCTGCTGTAGTGCAGCAGTGCGTCATCAGCGTACAGCGACAACGTTACTCCTGGAACAGTCGGCATGTCATTAGTATAAACAAGGTAGAGTACCGGGCCCAGGACACTGCCCTGGGGGACACCAGCCTCAACCGGGCGTGACGTTGATAGCGCCCCCTCAACGCATATCTGGAACTGGCGACCCTCTAAGTAAGACTTGAGGAGATGGACCGCTGCCGCCATCAACATCTGTCCATAAATAAAGGAGTTTGCCTATTCCCCTTAAGATTAATATGGGAAAAGAGTATGCAGGTTTGCTGCCATGATAAACACATAAACTATGATTTTTAAGCATAAATGAATCGATCTCAACCACATGAAGCTAAATATCAAGTTTTATCCAAAAATATTGATTAATGTGGGGAATATTAATTTTTCCCTATCCTCCATAAGGTTAACATTGGAGACCCACAATACAACATAATGTGTTTACATTTTTTAATATCTCGGTAACCGTTAGAGATAGAGAAAAACTTTAAGGAACTTAATTGTGTAGTTTTTTTAAGCTGATTCCAATAGTGAAATATAAAATTAGAAATTTTTAAAAATTACATGTGAAAAACGCAAAAACCCCCATTTTGGGGTACAAAAACCCCCAAACTACCCGTTCTCATTGACTGATATGTGTGTATATATATATATATATATATATATATATATATATATATATATATATATATATAAATTTTAACGACTATTGTTTTTGGACTCTTGGCACCTAAATACGAAAAAATAACATGGTCCCGGGCTTAAGTCTTACCATGAGACCTACGGTAATAACTTCTTCTCTATGCGAAATTCGCTAAAAAAGTGATTTAAAAATCAAATTTACCTATTAATTCCTTGAAGGGATAAATTCCATTTCGTTATTATGAAATTAGACGAAAGAAATCAACACTACAGTACGTAGACCCACAAGAATATTCCACTAATTTAAAAAATACCATGGTCAATTTTTTTCTACACGAAACAAATTTCAAAATAACGATACACTTCAAATTACTGTGAATAGTGAGATCATCTGCCTTTTTGCCGCCTTCCCGTAAACCGGATCAATCAGCTGTTGCTTAAACTGGAAATGCCGTCATTGCATTGGCTGCCCCGCCTGCGGAAACGGAAACTTGACCTGCAACATCGTGTGCCGATGAGATCACCCATCCCTTGGCGTCTCGTTCCGTTCACCGCAAAAGTTCGCCCACTGATTAATGTTTATCAGCTCGCGTTTTAAATAATGTAGTAAGTCAAAATCATCAAGCAGTTTGAAATTAACGTGTAAGATAAAACACAGACTTGGCACACGTTGTGTTGGCTTTTCGACACTTTTGTGAAGCCAATGTAAACAACATTAACCCTTTCAGGACCGAATTATGATCAGCTTACAATAAACATTTTTATCTGCTTTATTCTTCTTTTTTAGACTCTAAATAAGCAAAAACACTTTTTTTATTTTCCCACTTAGGTTTAAAAAATTAAAAATTGTAACATAAAATCTACATCGGTCCAAAAAGTTCGATTTGGGACAATTTTAAGCAATAAAGATGTTACTTTTATACCACACTGGGTAAAATAGCAAGTAAAAATTTTCATCTCAATCAAACAGTTTAATTTAAAAAAATGTATAAAACTTTATAAAATTAAAATATTATCTAGTAGAAAAAATAAAACTAATACCTGAAGTAGAAATAAAATAACTTCTTGTATTTAAATTAAATTAAAAATAAAATTGAAGGTCTAAGCGCTTGAACAAAATTATAAAGTAATTCATGAAATAAAAAATATCAACTTGAAATATAATTATAAAATAAATATTCACTGTCACAAATAACAATACATTAAATTTATCAATTTAAAAGAGTATGGTTCCAAACTTGACTTGCTTCAGGAGGGTCATCTATGGGCAAGACCTTTTCCAATTTTTCTATCTCATCACCATAGAACATCAGCACATGAATTTTTATAATAATTTAAAGGTTCCTCAGGTTCTTTTTTTGGGGGGGGGCAGGTGGTAACTCTTTATGAGTACCCCCGCTCCTGCGAGGGTTATGTGGAGACTCCACCGTCAGGTTCCATTACTTCCCGGCAATGTGGAAGTCCGCGAAGATAATCCTGATCCCGAAACCAGGCCGAAGTTTGTAAAGAGGTCTCAGCAGTTTGGCTGTTACTCCACAGGCAGAGCCACAATCAATGACTAGCACGATGCCCGTTTAGTCGGTAAAGAAGTACGTAGTTTTCTCTGTTACCAACAGGAAGCGCGCCTAGACACACAGGTGACTAATCAATCGAATATTTATCAATTAATCATCAAAACACGTAAAAGTCGTTAACATTTATTAAATTTTCTTTGATTCGAATAAACTTCTAAGGGATTAATAATTTTAAAAGCATATACATATTTATACGTTTATTATTTTAACAGTTATTAAGTTTAGTTCGCGGTGTAAAGTTTATTTAGAGCAGAGTACTTTAATGAAAACCCCCCTCTCAATGGATGACACTACTGATGTAAGACTGGAACTTAGTCATTTTGTTGAAATAATTTTTACAGAGTCTCGTATTGTATCTCTCACCTGAGATCAATCGAGGCTCTAATTATTAGAAAATACTAGCAGTTATCCCGTCCTTTGTACGGGTTGTAGGATTCAGTTTAAATAAGAAAGATTATCATACCAAAATGTAAATTTGAAATGCGAAACAAATCAATACAGAGAAAATGAATCAATACCCAGCTTTATTATTTAGCATTACTTTACAATAAATAGATTAGAACATTTATACCACCGTTATAATTAAAATTTAAAATCAATGACCAATATAAACTAACTAATATTGATTTGACAGCTGTTTGTTTTTCTTTCTATTGAATCGTCAAACTACAAAGACAGCTGATTATTAGCAGTAGGTTATTCATTAAAAACTGGATCTAAGTGCGAGTAATATCGCGTAAAAGTGGGGTTTTTAATGCTCGTTATTTACTTTTCAAGGGCGGTGGGCGATACTTTTCAAGCATTTATAAACCTTCTCTGAAATGTATAGAATACATGAAATAAGTTTAATTGTAATCAGTTCTCCCGTTTTTTTTCGGAGAAGACGGCGTAAATTGCCTCCTGGAGCGTCACAGACAAACCGACAAAAATTGAGATAAGACCGGATTCGGCTTCTCTAACGCACAAAAAGTAAGAATAACAAAAAATTAATAATTCTGAGCAATGCACAGACAAAACTCTAATTTTATTTATATAGATAAGGTCCTTATGGGTAAACGAACACACGCTAGCCGTGGCCAACAGTTGGTACCATACTGAATTGGTACGCTCGACCAGATTCAAGACCAAGTAATCACATAGAACATTCAAGACTGTAGCCACCATTTGGAAGCGGCTACTTGTCTCCAATGTAAACGTAAGTTTAGCAGAGCTATTCTTGGCGCCGATGCGGATTTTTCCGCCGCATTTATACAATTGTAAACAATTTTTAATGTTTTGAAATATGTTTTAGGAGTATTTTTTATCACTGAAAATGTGTTCAAAAGCTTAAAAAGTAGATATACTTCCAAATTTAAATACGGTAGTACACAAACTGACTTTTAGTTATACTAAAAGTACTCCAAACTAGCTAATAATATAATCGTCTAGGATACATATTTGAATGGATTATTCTTACGATCGGGGGTTGCAAGGCAGCCACATGTATAGTCTCCGTCAAGGGAACGTTTCATAACAGTAAATATTTTTTTATTTTTGATAAGATTTAGTGGCGCGTTTATTAATTTCTCGCACAAGTATACGTTATGTTTAGAGCGACACATATAGGCCATTATTTAGTTAGATAGGGATGTTATGTTTAGTGTAACGGATACTCAGTTCAAGAGCTATTGAAAATAACCGGTCTGGCTAAAATTACCCGGAATGGACGAGGAAGCAAGCATGCTAGCAGCGAGAGTGAAGAGCGGTCAAGGTTGGTAACATTGGAGCCTGCTTCGAATCACCTGTCCCGCCGATAAATCAGCTGTTTTGTATTCTATATAAAACCCAGTGATTTATTTGTTTACCTTCAACCACGTCAGCTGGTCAGGTCACGGTTGGTAGCATAGCAGTAATGTCTTAAACATTGAACTCGATGAATTGGCAACAATTAAATCGAACTGACCGTCAATTGTGATTGAGCGGTTGAGACGAGCCGTAGCAAAACGCATACCAGTGTCACTATAGATTATCACTTGATCTCTTCTCCGACATAGACAGACCTAATCAGTTGAAATAGTTATTTTCTTCCCATCCACTGTTAAGTGACAAAAATAAAATGAAATTCATTCTAGGTCGTTGAAATGTGACCGTTATCTTGTTCATCCATTATTAAAGTAGGTAACTTTCAACGATGAATTATAAATATTATATAATGGTATGGTATGATGCTGATGTAGACTTTAAATGTGTATTTCCTCTGAGTTCGTCCATTTCATTACGTAAATTATTACGTACTCATAGTTAATTAAGTTGCTATCTCTAAATATTCCTGGAGAAAGTAGTCTTCAGCTTATGCAGTATCATTACAGCCAAGAAGGTGGCCAATGAATTTCGAAAGACCACTGTAAAGCACATGCCCCGATCTCAATCACCTTAAATTTTACAGTCCTTTATTTGTTACATCATTCTGCTCTGGCGATTTTGAGTGTGGCGCCATAAATCTTGGCTACCAAGAATGTTCCAAGGATTGTAACTTACATTGAAATTCTTGGAAACAATTAGAGGAAAAGCGAAGAGTTTGTGGGAAGAAGAATTAATTGTCGAAACCGGCTCTGACCGGATGGCGGCGACCTGGATGATGTAACCGGCTTGGCGGTTTGACGTTTTAGAAGCAAACAAAGTCAACCCTTATTTTTTAACGGTTTTTTATTCATTTCACTGGTTTTCTAAAAATGTAACTGAAGTGACCCTACTACCTCAGAAAGGAAGTAGAACGAAATACGATGGGTCATGGTCACGGTGATTTCTCAAATCGCCACGCGCACTGCTAGAAAGACAATTCATTCGGTTAATATTTACATTTAAAATAAAAAGGGTTTTCATGTATTGGTGAATGTTAAATTTTTCAACTGAGAATGTGTTTAGGAACTTACAACAAATACAACTAAACGTCCTTATTGTAAACATACTTGTATAGCTGAGCTGATTTATACCTTATTAGTAGGCTACATTATTATGTCTCCAAATAATCAAAAGTACCTTTATAAATAATGACTAGTTTGCATGGGTAAATTTTAATCCAATTGTTTCGATTGTGGTCTACATGACTTGAGCCTTTTCAGGACATTGGATAGATTAGATTAGATCATTGAAATGGCAACTATACTACAATGTAGGTATTTTAAGCCAAGTATGAATGACGATTGAGCGTAGGGTGATTGTGGCGCGATCTTGTAGTCTTGTTACTGACTAAGGCTGACATGTTCCTTAGGCAGGACTGTTTATTAATAGCCCAACACCGATGGCAACCAATGGACCTACAATTTAACGTGGAATACGAACCAAGACCTCTGAATTACGAATTGGTCTAATTATGAGGATAGTCTTTGCGGATTAACGTAGTATTTAATAGTGCGGACGTTAATCCACACATGAGAACACTACATCCACCGACCATCACTCACAACTATCCACAATTCTTGACCTCCAAGTAGCTGGATTACAGGACGTCGCCACCGTCCCAGTCATACTGAGCGGGTAGCCATGATTTGCTGGATGTCCAACGCTAGACTATGTATAGTGTGTCATGTGTATAGACGTCTGCACCCTATGTACTCTGTGGACCACCATGATCGGTATACTCTACACGGTGACGTGCCCCAAACTTTCTCAATGCCTGTCCTCTACACCGGTGGAGAGCTCGACCAATCGATTGCGGACGTCCGCTACCCGGCCTTCGCCCTTCACCCGGGAGAGCCAGAGGGCAGTCACCGGCACTCCCGGTCCCGGTCCAGGCCGAGGTCGAGGTGGGGCGGGTCAAAACGTTCGGTAGTTCGGTGTTGCACATCAGCAGTTATATCTGACCCCCTCAAACAATAATTCCCCTGTAATTATTCGTAGACCTTACTTGTAAATTCATAGTTTCAGAATACTACTTTTAATCATAACTTCAAATTCCTATTGGTGAAAGCCCTAAAACAGAAGCTTGTCATCCAAAGTTGGGTAGTAGAATCCTAAATTCATTCCCACCTTTTCTCAAAGAATGAAAAGTGGTGAATATAATTAAATATGTGGAAAATTTTTCAAATATAAATTTTTTAAATTTATAAAATAAAACTAGCTGACCCGGCGAACTTCGTAACGCCTAACAGAAAATACATGTTAACTTTAAGATTGGCCATGTTCTGAAGTCAAATAACATTGCGGCTTCGTTGTGAAAGCTTTAAATATTCAACAGCTGATTATTATAATAAACCTAATATATATATAAACATTGTAATTATTTTATTTGGCAAACATATAAACACGTGACTTTTAATCATACAGAAAATTAAAAAAATATAAATACAGTACATAATTCCCAAAAACCGTAAACTATTAACGTGGCGAATAATGCTGTTCATTTTGTACAGCACATATTTACTTCATAGTTTTACATTAATGAATGATTCAGATGGCATTGGATAGTAAAGCATATTGCTTACGGACAGTAAACAATCAGCTGGTTTAAGAAATCAAATGTTTTGATTGTAGATAATTTGTAAACAAACCTATCCCCATAAGGTTAACATTAGAAATTTTTATTAAATGGACGCTATTAAATGGAAACTAATTGAATTTATGGAAACTGAATATGCCTAAAGCATGACCAGAGCAGAGACGAATCCAAAAAATCAAAGATCATTAAAATCGGTCCAGCCGTTCTCGAGTTATAATGCGTGTAACTAACACGACTTGTTTTATATATTTAGATAGGCCTACTCGGTAATAGCTACCTACTTTCATTAAGAGAAATTTGCTAAAAATAATTGACTGGGGATTTAAGTATTTAAGTTGAATTCACGGAAATACTTTACGAAACCAATTATGACCAAAACAATATTTACAGGAATAATTTGCTTCTGTTTAAAAAATGGTTGGGAAAATTGCATTTCCTCTTATTCTTGAAATAATCTTTTATTGATTTAATTTTGTTCTAGGTTGATTGGAAGAGGAAATAGCATCTCACACAGTGCTACCAACTGCACAAACACATTCACCGCCACATTTACCAACTTCAAGGCTCTGACGCATTTTACGGTGAGCAACTAAATTTTTATAACTCCGACATCATAGCATTTATGTTTACATTAAAATACCTTTTTCAACCACAATTACCCTGCAATGGAACAAACATTTTAAACTTGAGTTTAAGAATGTTGGGTTAGTTCATGGTACGGATACGTTGTTGCTGTATATTTATGGCAATAAATAATTTATAAATTTAAAAGATATATATATATAAATTTTCTCGTCACTACTTTGTGGACGTATGTCCGTTTCTTTATTTAACTAAAAGTATTCATTAATACTGATGTCTTTTGGAAATATAAAAACTCCGAATGGTTATAAATAACTGTGATACAATATATATTGTATCACATTTATATATTTATCCTCTTATATTAGGCAAGGAGGGCTACTATTACTGTATATTAAAAAATACTATTATACTATTATGATAAAAAAGGGTACTGCATTTCAAATATTTATTAACTTAGTAAGGATGTATATATAGTCTACGGCTTCAAAAATAGTTAACCATTTCACCGGAATAGACGATTACGTCTTGGCATTTCCGAGATCCCGTGACGATTTCCATTGTTGCCAAAGCTCCCACAAGAAATGTTGTCGGCCACAGGATGCGACGCATTACTGCAATTTATTGCCAACCTTCCGTTTCCTGCGTTCACATATCCTCGTAATAAGACGACAATTATGATAAGCAGATTCGCTGGACGTGTTCTGAAATTGTTTTATTGTTTCCGATCTGAAGGGTATTGTAACGTTTGTTAGTTATTTGAGAATGTATAAGAACACTGAGGGGATCCATGCAATCGGGCGATATAACAATCGTGCGATAGCATTTTTCGTTATTCCTCCATGTTTTCTCTCTGAAAATACATTGTTGCTCACCTATAGAAATCAAAAAGGTGGAGAAAATAAATAGAATATATTTAGGATTATTTTTATTGGCGGCTAAACCATGAAGAAATGACAAGAAAAATGCTATGGCACGATTGTAATATCGCGTACATGAAGTCCTTCCACGTTGATCTGGATTTACACGCAAGTTTTACATGAAGTGTTTAAAATAAATTTAAAATAAAAAATACTATGCGTAGTAAGATTTATCCTTTGAAATTTGTTTCTTTGTGTTTTTTAGATAAAACCCTCTAGATTATTTTAGTATATTCAAATTATCCTGTTTTAAACACAACAAAAAGATATAAATATGTATAAATTTGCATTAAAATTGTATTTTTTAAGAAATAGTCTGAAAAATCCCCACACAACATGCAAAAATCGGTCAACTGAAAATAAGATAGGACAGTGTAATACAGTGTTTGCCCTGAAAGTAATCCAGAACAAACCTTAATGGGATTTTATTAATTAAATAACCTAAAAATATAATTACCTAAATACATTTAAGCTATTTAACCTCGTAACTATTGGCTTTTTTGAATAATTTTATGTACGATCAACGAATGTTTGAGTTAATGTTTTACCAACATCAAAAGGTGACATCTCTAATCTATTGCGTAGTAGCTAGTTTTGAACCTTACTGCCTGTTAAAGTTATGTGGTAAAGCTGAATTTCATTTCCAACCAAACAACTGGTAAAGTTTAAACATAATACACGCAACAATAGACATCGCCAGCTAGATTTCGTCGTCATGCCGCGATCAGCTGTTTCTCACAGCGCTGCCAACCGCCATTCTTGTTGTAGTGGCGGCACTGAATGACGTCACGCCGTCAGTGTCGTGTCGGCTGCTAGTGGTGCGGAGGTGTGCGCTGCCCCGCTCTTGTTTACCGTCCGGCTTTATTCGAGTCAAATACTCGAGCGGTGTATGTGATTATAGCACGATTTCTATTTTTCCTGTTTGTGATCTTCGGTAGAGACTGGTGTTCAGAGTGAACTGTGGTTCGACAGAAAATCCCCTTATTGATTGGGGTGTTTTACAAGGGTGAAACATAACCTAAATTTATTGTGAAATATTCAAATGTGTAAACTCCGTGTAATAATGTGAAAAAAGGGGGGATTTACCTGATATTTTTTTAACCTTATCAGAACTCGCCTTTCGTTAAGTAGTAGTGAGCGAGTTACCGGCGGGGACGGTATTCCCAGACGTTATCGACCGCTACATGCCCGCCACTGGCGGCGCTCTCGGCAACTCCCGGCGTGGCAGCCTCCCCGTGTAAACAAAGCGACGGCGACGCTAGTGCCCACAGGCGACAATCAGTACCGGAAGTGCTAGTGAGGCTCGTAGTCCAAACAAGCTAGGCACGTGAACGCTTATCTCGGTTGATACGGTAACGTGGTAGCATAGCGAGAAGTATGTGCCGCTCCGAACCGCTGGGTTCGCTGTGCAGATAACCCGAGTGTTGAGTGATGTTTCGCATCAGCGATGGATAGGACTTACAAGATGGACTTCGACGCCGATCAAAGCCTGAAGGAGTGGGCGAAGGATAAACCGCTCAGCATCCTTCAGCTGGACCCGGCCGACAGAGCTGTGCTCAGGATAGCAGGTTCGTCGCTAGCTGTGTATAAATTATGTTCTTCAACAGATTGTTCCGCTTATGTATAAAATATAGTATCGTCTATGTCTTTTTTATTGTAATATGCTAATTAGTTTTTCATGCTTCACACATTTCACGCATCAAATAAACTCTTGTGAAAATGGTTTAGAAAAGCGATTACATTATTTGAGTCTGGATAAACTTTAAATAAGAAACCGGGTAAATGATACATTACATAAAAATACATAATTATTATATCGAAGCAATCGACGTTAATTATAAAATTAGCTTCCAAATTAAATGTAATTCGTAGTTTAAACTATTCGTAATAAATTTAAACTATTGAAGCTTTTTTTCAATGAAAATAGATTGCCTACTTGATTAAAAGTATAATTAACGTATTGGGTATTTCATGAATAGTTTAAAATTTTTAGTTTGTCAAGATACTAATATTTTTACATTTTAGCACTTACACTAGTTTCATTAGAAGAATAATATGCCTGTCTTAACGTCATAATGGTGTATGTAAATCAGTCTCTCAAAATAACTAAATATTTTTGAAACAACACACTTTAATTCCTGACGGAAATACGCACCGTTTCACCATGTCATCAGTGGTGACAAAGAGTTTGGCCTCTGTCCAGCATCCGTAGAGGAACAATCTGTTTGGAATTTTTTACGTTATGGGAATGAGTAGTTGGTGGTCGTTGCTATATGTATCGAATGACAACAATACGCGGTCAGTCTGCAAGCCAGCTGTTCTTCAACGTCAGCTGATCGATACAGCGTCAGCTGCGTGAGGCACGTGTGTCTGAGCTCGCACAAAGGTTGTTTGGTTGGGTAGTTCGTTCACCCTAATTTACTACAGTAGGCCTACACCCCCTCTCAAACCCCGTCCTGCACTGGCTGTGCGTGGGGATGAATGATCATCAAATTGTTGGTCTCAATAACATCTGAGTCATATTTTGTTGTAATTATATTTTTAGATATTTTATCGAGTAGCCTAATTTATAATCACGAGTTTCATCTGCAGAAGATCTTCCAAATATTTCATAGATAGCAGTCTTCATCTATTAAATTGGCGAATCCAATGGCATAAAGAAACAAGAATATTTCTTCTGATACGAGTCGTAAAAAGTGTTGAGAGAAAGTGTTATAGGATTATACTTGTAATTTTACAACTAAAACTACAAATTTGAACTCTGAAACTTGAAATTTGATATTAACGCATATGGAGTTTAAACTCAGGCGATTGATTCTAAACTAAAATACCCCCGTCGCAGCAGACCTGCGTACTCAGCGAATTTCCAAATCATAATATAATAATAATAAATATATGACAAGTTTTATCAAAATCTGTCCATGAACATGAGAATTATTTGCACATTCTCCATAAGATTAACATGGGAAAGAGTGTGCAGGTTTGCTGCTGTGAGGAACACTGAAAGTAGTCATTTCTACCATAAATAATTTTTATCTTAACATTCATACCAACTTTCATCAACATCTGTCCATAAATAAAGGACACATAACATAACACATAAACTATGATTGTTAAACATTTATGGATAGATCTCAACCACATGAAGCTAAATATCAAGTTTTATCCAAAAATATTGAATAATATGGGAAATATTAATTTTTCCTTATCCTCCATAAGATTAACATTGGAGCCCCACAATACAACGTACTGTGTTTAGATTTTTCAATATCTTGGTAACCGTTGGAGATAGAGAAAAACTTTAAGGAACTTAACTGTGTAGGTTTTTAAGCTGATTCCAATGGTGAAATATAAAATTAGAATTTTTTAAAAATTACATGTGAAAAACGCAAAAAAACCATTCTGGGGTACAAAACCCCCCCAAACTACCCGTTATCATTGACCGATATGTCTGGTTTACGAACTCGTCCGAGCATTTGTAGGAATCCACGTCTCTACCAAATTTGGTCTCGTTCGGACCATTTTTACGAGAGTTATCGTGTTCACAGACACATATCTGCGCTATAAGAGTTATATATATATATAATATATATATATATATATAATATATATATAAATTTTAACCACTATTGTTTTTGGTCTCTGGGCACCTAAAGAAGAAAAAATAACATGGTCCCAGGCTTAACTCTTGCCATGAGACCTACGGTAATAGCTACTTCCCTATGGGAAATTCGCTAAAACTTGACAGGAAATATGATAAAAAATTATTAGAGTAGGCCTACTCTCACCTTTTTATACAGTTTTTTCCAACGGGGATTGTCTCTATAAAACTACCGAGAGCATCCCAGGAATACTTCAAAAAAAGGTAAGAGTACCCTAATAATGTTTTATCACAATTTCCACCTCACCATAAAAAGAAACATGTCTTTCAAAAATAGGAAATACATTGCGTTTGAATTTATAAGCTCGAATTCAAAACTTAAACTTCTTTAAAATTTAACTTAAAAATTAAAATTAAACGCTTAGATAAACAAAATCCAAGTACGAGATTTTGTAGTAGCCTAGGCAGTTCACAGTTATCAATGTGAAACAACTTGATCGTCACCAAAAATAAAGAACACTACTGTTATCATACTTATCACGCTCTCATAGACACGCCAAAACATAAATGTTTCATATGTTCGACATATATTTTATTTTATCGACAAACAAATTTGTCTCAAAATGTTTATAGATTTCGTTAATAATGAGTTATATTTTGAATCGCATGAGTAATATATGAGTGAGATATATTCAAATGTGTTTTTGTGTAATTCCATGCCACATTACAATATAACTGGTATTGTAGTGTATGAATCTCGGCAGCTGGCGCTACCGCCGTTATCGGCAAGGTAACGTGTTATCTCTGCTGATAACACGCCCTGGCCGCGTTGGTGACGTCACAGAGAATGCCTACTCATTGGGCAACCTCGATGTGGTATTGCTTTTTAAATAACTTGCGAATGATTCCATCACAGTCGTACCGTCAAAGACAGATACCGTAATATGATATTGTTTAGCCTATTATGGTAAATACCGAATGGTTAGGCCGGTTTCTATGCACGGGCGACAGCATCAGACAGTATCAAGGTCGTGTCGCCCGACGTTTCTAGTTTTGTTGAGTAAACGGGAGTAAAAAGACGAATTTCCCTTAAGTCCGGCGTCATGTGCTAAGGAATTCCGTTTATGTTGTTCAGACTTTTGTTGTTGTTGGGAAGATATTTTCTTTTGTTTCTTTATGTGACACTCTAGTTTAGTATATGCCATAATTGTAAAATATGGCTCTGAATTTAAAGGATTAATTTAATTTTTTAGCGAAATTTACCAAAGGGAAGAAGCTATTACCGTGGGTCTCATGGCAAGACTGAAGCCAAAAACAATAGTCGTTAAATTTGGTAGAGACGTGTATTCCTACATTTACTCGGACGAGTTCGTAATCCAGACATATCGGTCAATGTGAATGGGTAGTTTCCCTAAAATTGTGATTTTTGCGTTTTTCATATGTATTTAAAAAATTTTAAATGTTGTCTTTCACCGTTAGAATCAGTTGAAAAAATCTACACAATTAAGTTCCTTGAAGTTTTGCTCTTCAATCTCTAATAGTAACCGAGATATTACAAAATCTAAAATCAGTACGTTGTATTTTGGGACTCCAATGTTAATCTTATAGAGGATAAGGAAAAATTAATATTTCATTTAACAATCTATATTTTTGGACGAAACTTATTATTTAGCTTCATGTGTTTGAGATCCATCCATTTTTGCTTAAAAATCATAGTTTATGTGTTTATCATCGCAGCTAACCTGCATACTCTTCCCCATGTTAATCTTATGGAGAATAGAGAAATGACTCTCATATTTATCGGCAGATAATGATAAAACTCGTCATTTATTATTATTTCATTGATTTTGAAATTCGCAGGTCTGCTGCGACGGGGGTATTTCTAAATGTTGCAGTTTTCGTGTTTTACCTTAACATTCCTTGTGTGACGTAACTGTTATTCATTTCATATGTCTATTAATGACGATGTCATCGACTGAACTACTACTAACCGACTGAATAATTTATGGTGTTTTACCTTTTACGTATTCTTTGTAACATGTTCTGAATGATAGAATATATTCGATCCGCTTGCGAGCAGACTGCAGACAGCTTATTTGAGCAGGATTATATGAGTAATTTAGTCTTCAATAATATTTTAAATCTGAAATAGGTTAGGACTCCGCTATTGTTCAAAAAATGTTTACCTTTTGGAAAATTATTTAAAAATATTAAATTATACCAGAGTATTGTATCCTAAAACACGAAAATACCCTTCATTCAGGCCTAGTTGGTTTTCTATGACGATATTGAAAAATTTGCAAATGCTTGATAAAAACGCTCGATTGTTAGATCAAACAACAAAGTTCAGTTCGAATTGCACGCATTGCGTTTAAAACTAAACGTAATCGTCGGCAGTGACAAGGCGATTGCGACATACGGTTCAGTGTCACGTTTCTTTCACTGTAATGCCAGCATATCATGATAGTTCCGCCAGAGAGCCAGACGCGGGCGTCGCATGACACAGCAGATGAGGTCGGCGACTGGAAGGTACTAATGCCGCTGTGGGGGCCTGAGCGTGAGCGTGATGGCCAACAACCACGGATACCATTATTTGGCTTACAAAAAATGCAGCCAGGTGCCGCGGTCCCGGAACTGGAACCTAATGTCCTACCGCTGCGGTGCACTGCGGGAGTGAAGTTATAGTGTGTAATACAGGCGGCTTGCGCAATACTGGCAATTATTATAGAATACAGTACTGGTAACGTGTGAAATAAAATTAATTTGTTTGTGTGACTGGCACATTGGCTCAGGGGTAACTGTCGGGCCCAAAGATATAACTGGAGTTCAAGGTCAGTGTTAATGTCAGTGGCAGAGTGTAGAGGTCTAGTAACGTGGTCACTGTTCACTATCGCAACAACTGGTCCCAGGGTCAATGACTGGAGTGTCACAATGTTTAGGTAAAGGTCAGTGTCAATGTCAGTGGCAGAGTGTAGAGGTCTAGTAACGTGGTCACTGTTCACTCTCGCAACAACCGGTCCCAGGGTCAATGACTGGAGTGTCACATTGTTTAGGTAAAGGTCAGTGTCAATGTCAGTGGCAGAGTGTAGAGGTCTAGTAACGTGGTCACTGTTCACTCTCGCAACAACCGGTCCCAGGGTCAATGACTGGAGTGTCACAATGTTTAGGTAAAGGTCAGTGTCAATGTCAGTGGCAGAGTGTAGAGGTCTAGTAACGTGGTCACTGTTCACTCTCGCAACAACCGGTCCCAGGGTCAATGACTGGAGTGTCACATTGTTTAGGTAAAGGTCAGTGTCAATGTCAGTGGCAGAGTGTAGAGGTCTAGTAACGTGGTCACTGTTCACTCTCGCAACAACCGGTCCCAGGGTCAATGACTGGAGTGTCACAATGTTTAGGTAAAGGTCAGTGTCAATGTCAGTGGCAGAGTGTAGAGGTCTAGTAACGTGGTCACTGTTCACTCTCGCAACAACCGGTCCCAGGGTCAATGAATAGAGTGTCACAATGTTTAGGTAAAGGTCAATGTCAGTGGCAGAGTGTAGTGGTCTAGTAACGTGGTCACTGTTCACTCTCGCAACAACCGGTCCCAGGGTCAATGACTGGAGTGTCACATTGTTTAGGTAAAGGTCAGTGTCAATGTCAGTGGCAGAGTGTAGAGGTCTAGTAACGTGGTCACTGTTCACTCTCGCGACAACCGGTCCCAGGGTCAATGACTGGAGTGTCACATTGTTTAGGTAAAGGTCAGTGTCAATGTCAGTGGCAGAGTGTAGAGGTCTAGTAACGTGGTCACTGTTCACTCTCGCAACAACCGGTCCCAGGGTCAATGACTGGAGTGTCACATTGTTTAGGTAAAGGTCAGTGTCAATGTCAGTGGCAGAGTGTAGAGGTCTAGTAACGTGGTCACTGTTCACTCTCGCAACAACCGGTCCCAGGGTCAATGACTGGAGTGTCACATTGTTTAGGTAAAGGTCAGTGTCAATGTCAGTGGCAGAGTGTAGAGGTCTGGTAACGTGGTCACTGTTCACTCTCGCAACAACTGGTCCCAGGGTCAATGACTGGAGTGTCACAATGTTTAGGTAAAGGTCAGTGTCAATGTCAGTGGCAGAGTGTAGAGGTCTAGTAACGTGGTCACTGTTCACTCTCGCAACAACCGGTCCCAGGGTCAATGACTGGAGCGTTCGCCGTGCTGCGCTTCCGCAGACTCAAGAACGCGAGACACGGGGATTCCTTTCTAGTTACATTTTAAACAGGTTTTGATAGAGAATAGACAACTGTACGAAATAATATCAAATAGTCGGATGTAATGAATGAAGAGTGGCTATTTATTTTAACTTTTAGGCCTGACAAAGTTGATTATTAAATCGGGATAGGCCAGTCTAAGATTTATATCGTCTATCAAACTAGGTTCACTGCTCTTTGTTAAAATTACTAATACAATATAAAATCTATCTATCTATCTATCTACAGAATTATTCAAAATGCCTACAGAGCTCGTTTTACCTACTGTATTTTTGGAATGCTTTTAATCACTCCAATCGGATTTTCCGTGAAGTATACCGCCTCCATTAATAATTTAAAACTGTATTGACAGCTCACATGAAAGTGGTGTAATAGGTTCATTGACTTATCAAACCACTATTCCTCCACCTTACTGAAGCAGCGCACGACTGTCAAATATGCCATTAGCATCACGATATGGCCGGAACAAGGCCTAGCCTCTAGCCAGGTGCTAATCCCAGCACGCGTCATCAATATTATGACTGTAACTAGTAACAATGCTTAGCCTCTAGCAAGGTGCTAAACTCGGACACCTAGTCATTTGCAATTTGCATGACCAATGAAATGCAATAATAGACCTGACGTATTGCATCAATATTGATTGAAGAACGTATGACATTACGTTCGAGTTGACAATTGAGTTCAGTCGAGTTTAGAATACATAAGTTGGCCTCCAAAGTTATTTAAGGAGTTTAATGGTTAGTCATTTATTTAAGTTATTGATATTTTATGGAATTTGCTTTAAGACCGTGGACAATGTATTACATACCCAGGTAGCGTAGAATAGCAGACGTAAGCTTAATAATTCTAGCTTTGGCTTTGACTATATTTTGAAATGTGAATTTAAGCTTGATATTTCATGCGGGATATATGAAGTAATAAGTGCTAGATTCAAGTTGGCCACTTCCCGCCTGATTTAAGCTGGATATTTAATCCAGATGGAAGTTCCAAGATTAAATTAAGCTTTCTGAGTGTCAACTACGTTTCCAAAGTCCAGCCATAATCCATTCAACATTGTGGCATTAAACCCAGCAGTTTGTGTACCAGTAGTTCCAGCGACCTTTCTTACCAATAAAGTAAAATTGTCTGTTTATAAAGGGGAAACAAAACAAATCGAGTCTAAATGCCGTCTAGTGTTTTGCCGAAAGACAATTCCTTCTTTATTTACAGCAATCTACTGCATCTTCGGTCCTTTAATTGAACAATTGTCCTACCAATAAATGTCTGAAACTGCATTAACTTATCTACTGAGAAAAAAAACGCCTGACAGTGAAATACTTCCAGGCTATTGAAACTGATGTGCGATTTATAAGCTAATCTAGTGAAAACGAATAAAAAATATTTGCTTTATTTTTGGAATGCTACACGTTACCATATGACGATTCACTAAGAGTTTCATTCACTTATTCTGATGACCCACGAGTATAGTGTTTTAGGCGTCTACTTGGATAAATAGGCCTAATTGTAACTTACATGTAAATACTAAATTGACAATGTGCACGTTTATCAATATTATTTCCATATAATTTTAAAGTCTGAATGCACTCTTTCAATGTACAAACATTCTTCGCCAATTAATTCTTCAATAATAATTAACTTTTAATGTTTTTAACTGAAATGGCGATCTACATAGGTCATTTTAAGCCAAGTATAAATGAAAAATAAGCCTGACATAATTGAGTCGTGATCTTACAGTCTTGTTACTGACTAAAGCTGACATGTTCCTTATGACTGTTCAATAATAGATTCAATAGTGCGAATTCTAGTGATTCCACTCTAGGATTTATCGTACCCACCGGTTATAACTATCCACAATGAGTGGGCGGAGGACAGACACCAGAACGTGACGCCATGAGTTGTCGAGTGGACTTGCTAGACTCACTCCTCATTTTGTCCTCAGCCCATTGTTATTGTCATTGCAGTCGTTAGTTTGCTGTAATAGCCGCCACCGTCTTTCATAAACAAGTCCTTCAAGTGTCAGCAGCTCGGCGCTTCGTTGCACGAGGTAGTTATGTGTAGGCAGAGCTAGAATTCTGTTTTTGGATTATAATTTTGGTAGCGCTGAATTTTCTCGCAGACATGTTTGCACCCCAATAAATTGCATTTCACGGCTAGCTGTGAAGTCACAGTCATTCGATATTTACAGCATTCTGAGTCACGTATACACGTCACATTCACTTAGCTCATTGTCTTTTTCCGTGATCCGAGGATCGCAGAACTACTCTATGTCAAATAGGTCGTAGAGTTAGGGGTGCATTCCTAAAGTTTTCCAATCCTCTGCAATATACATTGTGTCTCGTTTAAAGTGCCAAACTCTTAAATGGTTTTATGGGTCAAAATAAAAAGAAAATCATGTAATTTAAAATCCCCAAGAACAATTTGGCCAATATGGTTTATACCTACGTGGTATTGTTCTTACTTTGGTCAAGACCCAATTATGAAAAAATAACCAGCTCAGTTTGATAATGGATTTTTAAAATGGCGGCCATTTAAAATTTTTAAATAAAAATTACTAGACAACTGATTCTTTCATCAAAATGTAAAGAATACTATATTGTAGCCTATTGGTATTGTGCTATATTGGTTTACTATGCGTCTTTAGATTAAGTGACATTTTTACCAGTTATAGTAATTAATCAGTTTAAAAATCAATAATACAAACTACTAATTGTTTACAATTTCACAACTGAGTCTGTTCAAAATTGGGCGTAAAGCGATAAGTTTAACGTTGTTTATGTAGTGCTGCGTCATAAATAATAAACACCTGTCATGTTTCAAATAACAAACAATGAAAACAGTACAACTGTTGTGACTTGTTGAAAGTAGTATGTGTTGAAGTTTCGGAGACAATTTTAGTAAATTAATCTTTATGAAGGTCCATTATGTTTTAGTAAATAAATTTTAAAACCAAGGCCGCCAATATATTTGAGCAGAATGGTGTAATATGAAGTCCTTTACCATCAAAATATTATAAAAACATAACAAAGGATATCAGAAAGTTTTGAAACTCTGAGTTTTTATACTGCAACATTTGTATGAGCATTGACAAAGAGAGTTGCTCACCATGTGTCTATTTGACAATGGGTGGGGGATGAAAGCACCCCACACGACGGGATAGGGGATAATTTATAACAGTTGGCAGCCCTCACTCTCATATCGAGTTCAACATGACTTATGCATTTTCCGGTCTGGCGCCGCAGTGTTAAAATATAACAGCTGCAATGTCGCAATATATATATTTATATGGAAGTTATTAACTTGTATGAAGCCTGAATGTCTTAAATTGATGGTATTGTGTTTTAGGCTACATACAGATACAACGTAATAACATACATGTTCTTACAGAGATCTTGAAACTGGATCATATCATGTATCACATATTAGGATTGTAATCTAAGTTACCGCAGGGAATAATCATCGCAAACTGTCATAAGTAACCATAGAGGAATACTGTCAGCAATCTGTCTTGAGATAACATAGAGGAATGCTGTCAGCAATCTGTCTAAGTTACGGTAGAAGAATACTGTCTGCAATCTGTCAAGTTACCATATAGGAATACTGCCTGCTATCTGCCTTAAATTACCATAGAGGAATACTGCCTGCTGTCAGTCTTAAGCTACCATAGAGGAATACTGATCGCAACCTGTCCCAGTTTTCACGGAGGATATTCCGAACCCCCTCAACCCCTCCCCCGATCCAGCGGCCGGTGGCGGTCGACTATTCCCGTTACACTGACTGGCTCTGCTAATTGTTATAATAGCCGAGAGGAAGAATAAATCGACTTCCTACACGTTTCTGTTCGTACTTCCCGTAAGACTCGAGAGCCTTCCTATAGGCCTTCCTTTATCAAGCCGTATATACACCTTCATATACGGCTCTATGAGACCTTCCTACACCACCCTATCAGGTCTTCCTATACGAGTACTAAACCTATTGTAAAAAATGATTTCCCCTCCTCCTTATCTGAAAGATTCTTTCAGCGAATTTCCTATAGGAAATAGAGCTTTTACCGTGACTGTCATAACAAGACCTGTGTCCAAAGTTTTTTTTGGTGAGGTCCCCAAATGCCAAAACACTGTTTGTTCGCGAATCAACTGAAAAAACCATTTGGTATTTTGAATCTTCGCTCTATATCAAGTCGTTATACATAATAAATTCTGAGAAGAATGATTATTATGGGATACTAAACCGGGTAAACATAGTGTGTTTATGAAGCTAAAAAATATATAAAGGTAAATAATATATAGGTAAATAAAGGCTAAAAGTAAAATTGATGAATCGCTTATTAAGTGAAATCTATAATATTATAAAGAAGAGGTGGTTTCTGTATGTTTGTTTGTGGGTTTGTGTGTTTGTGGGTTTGTTGTGGCAAGTGAACGCAAAAAATACTGAACCAAACAGTTTGAAATTTTACACAAAGACAGATCTTAAACTCATGCAACACATAGGCATACTCATTTCCTTAAAATCCTCTCGGGCTACGCCCTGTGAACGTCCTAAGTTTCAATGTTTACATTTTTAGAAAATGAAAACATAAAATTACTTGAATGTCAACAGCTGTGAACACTAAAATTTGACAGTTCGAGAAGCAGAAGACATGGTTGCTGTAAATACCCTGGGATTCAATGTTTACAGTTTTTAATGTCAACATCCGTTTACTTTACATTTTGACAGTTGGGTAAGAAAAAGAAATAAAGTTAATTTTTACACATAAACTGCTGGATCGAAATTAGTGAATTATTAGTTCGAAATAGTGGAATGGTAGATTTTTAATTTTCTCCCGATACCTGCCTCTATTACGTTAATGCTTATCCTCTCCCAATATTTGACATCTGTTACTTTGTCATGTTTAGATATATACTTAGACACGTGTTTTGTCATTTTGTAAACAATAAAGAATTAATTATCAATAACTTAAATGTATCTGTAGAGCCTACACCTCTCAGCCTTTTTTACCCGTGCGAAGAACGGGTACTTTGGCTAGTATTCTGATAAAACTTGGTATACAGCTTCATTTAGTTAATCTAATAATGTAGGCTGAAAAATCTAAATTCCTTAAGAGGGAGCAATTCATACCCGACGTAGGCTAATTCTTGTGGAGTACAATCAAAATTGATATAACTTCCTTATTATTTGAATGTTGTTATAAAACTTAAACTAGTTATGTCTACCAGCATACTCGTATGTTAAAAATCATAGTTTAGATATTTCTCACAACAGCAAACCTACTTTCTCATTTCACATGAAAATCTCATTGAGTATACGTAAATCGATATAATGGTAAAATGGTTACCAGACAAATTGTTGAGGTGAGTTGTATGAACTAAAAATATTGTAATTTATTCATCAATAAAGTTATAGACCAATTAAAGTGTATAAATAATACAGCATTATCATCGCATAGCTGACGAAAACTGACGAAATACCTTCAATATTCTATGTTTTCTTACGGACCACTCCATCAAAACCGCAATACATGTTCGTATCGTTCGTTCAGTTCCTTTATTTCGATACACCAACATTTACGTTACCTTTTATCTTTAGTTTGGAAGTTGAAATTCTATGGAAAATGGTAAAGGATGGAAACTAAAAATCGCTAATATTCGCTCTGTAGTAATATTGAAAATAAATATTCCATGGCTGGTAATCTCGTGGTGTCCGATAAATGGGATCAACATTATTGTTATCAATGTATCAACTGAGTGTTTGCAATCCGGCTCTTTGACTTAGTGACCTTCACATTGGTTATCTTGAATCGGTTGTAACCCGACTTTGATTCTTAAACTCAAAATGAGTCAAAATTTTCGCTTTTTCTTATTCACGTTTAAAATTGTTACTTCCATTGTGTTTGTTGTTGTTGTTTCGGAGGACTTGGAGGCAAGAAGCTTATTCCAACCCGTAGAAAAAAGAGGAAGTTAAAACTGTAGAAAAACTGTGAAAAATCCTCCAATGTTCACGTCAAGCGAGAATTATACAGTTAGCCACCCGAATGAAAGTGAGTCTTCGCATATTGCCATATCACCAGCCGTACATGTACGATAGTAGGAGTGAGAAGGAAGAAAATGATAGGTCAACTGGGTGAGGATGGACTCGTCTGACCATATAACCCTCGCCCTGTCATTCCCATGACTTCTAGGGAGTCCAGGGTGGAAACACCTCGAGCCCCAATCAGTCAATTTTATACTCATGCACTAGCCTTCCCTGGTGGACAACAAAATAATGTTTACTTGGAGTACACTTAAATAACTGCCCCAGATTGTAACAGCATTCTAATGTACCTTGGTGTCTTAGACTGACAAAGGACAACTCGAATCCCTCTGGGGGCGCTCGTACTGTCGTATGGTATACCGTTATAAGTTTGAAGGTCATCCACTTTTGTTGTGCAATAGATGATGGGATACATTAAATTGATATGAAATATGAAATAGTGAGTACGATATTGTGTAGACAGGTGGTTTAAATTAAATTAGTGTTTCCAGAAACCTTTTCCTTATGGCAGTGATTAAAATAAATTGTAATATAGCCTCCGTATGTTGAGGAAACATGTAACGGTTACATTTGCATGATTATGTAATATTATCGGTACATATAAGGTATTTCATGAAGGGTATCCCACGCATTTCATTAATATAGTGCAGGAGGTTTTGAACTCTTTTAAGTGAGGAATTCTATTCTTTTAAAACTAAAACTAGCCTAGGGACGATAGTTGAACACTCCGTCCTTTCATCATCCATAACCCGCATCCTACTTTCCCGCCAATTTGCCCCTCTGTTCCAGTATCGCGTTACGCGGCATCTAAGTGCGATCATCATCCGACAGATTGCGGTACAAGGTGAAGGCTGGACCAATCAGCTGTTTAGACGGTGACGTCACTCGAACACGTTCATTGAGTAAGTGGTTCCTTATTCAGACGCCCGAGTCACACATCTCCATTACGCTAGAGTGGCGGTCAGGGCAACCGTGTAGTTACGTAAAGGTTATTTATAACTGTAACTGAGACGCTAAGAATTTGTAGTGGATAGTATGTAAGAAGATACCCCAGTAGCAGCAGACCTGCATATTAAAGCGAATTTTCACTGATTTATGAATTAATCGTGATTCAAACTAAGCTCAGTCACAGGTTTAAGAAGAAAATTACAATGATTGCCTTTCTCTATAAGCCTTTCATGAGGGCTGCCACGAGGAACAAAATAGTGTAGATTTTTCAACATTCAGTAGTAGACTTTAACTACATTAGCTGTATACAACTTCCAAGTTTTACCAAAACATTAGACATAGTAAGGAGTTGAACTTCAATTTTTCAGTATACATTATTAGATTAAAATGTATGAAACTGAGTACAAGGGGTTTGTAATATACATCAAATAATAAGTGAGATGCTAATTTTAATTATCTCCCAATGTATTAACATTCGAGCTTCAAAAGAAAACTAGGCCTACTATGTTTACCAATTTCAGTATCTCAGTAACCGCTTTACGTAGAAAGAGGAATAATAATTGTTCTAAAGTGCAAGGGGTTTTCAGCTGATTGCAATTCTGCTAAAACGGGGTTTTCAATTACATCTAAAATCCCTCCCGAAATCCCATATTTTGTGGTTAAAACCCCCCTGAACAGTCATTTGGACAGAAAGATTAGCCTAGATTTGGAACTCGTCCGAATAAATGTAGAATTACACATCTCAGCTACATTTAGTGTTTTGTATATAATTTTGAACGATAGTCCCCGTCTTTAGCTTTTTCATGCCACATACGGCAACACGTCCTTTCCTATGGGAAATTCACTAAAAGCGAACGATTTACGGTTTCGGTCCTGTATGACCCACGCCATAGTTTGTGACCCGTCTTTCGTCAAACGTAAATATGTTACAGAAACCGAAGTGTAACAATTTAGAAGAGGACGTTTATATGAAGTAATCAAGATCCTAATTTAAGCAGTTCTACGAAGAGTGACATTGTCATTTAAAGATCCGCTTTAATGAAAGGCTCAACATTCGTCAGACGTGCGGAATAGCTCCGACAACAGACATGTGACGTAGTGATGACGTCATTTTGATTGTTGCTGATTATGAGATGTTGTGGCTACCAGTAGACACTCAATAGGACCTGTAATGGAGGTCGAAAACAGTCAGGATGAGAGAGATAACTACATCATTATCACCGCATCTATCATTGTCGGAAAGTTTGCATTAATCTTTCCAGCTACAGTAAGGATTTAATCTCAGGCGGAGAACAATGAAAATCTAATCATCTTTAATCCATGTGAGACAGGAATTTCATCCTCTAGGCTATTATTTAACTACCGTACAATTTACTGTTTAATTTATTATCACTTTGATGAATCGTTTTCGATAGTCAACAAAATATATTTGTTTGGAATAATGTATTCTTGTTTTAAGGCTGTATAATTGAATAATTCTTAATTTCACTTCGCTGTCTGTGTGGGTGAGGATAGCTCCATGATCCAATCACAAAAACGCCGCCTGAGGCCCTGAGCGATTTAAAACCAATCAGGAAGGCGGTAAACAAACAGAAGCCCTTGAACTTGGCCCGAGCAGTCGTGAAGCCGCGCAGGGCTACAGACCTCCCACCAGAATAGAACAAATCTCAGTCACATTCACATACCTAGTCGTTGAATCCACATTAGTTTGGTCTGGTCTGCTGTGCAGCTTAACACTTGGTACCTTATGTATCCTTTACAGACTTTTTATCTTACCAAATATGTGTTTATTCCTGCCATCCGTTTCGACATTTCACTGAGTTTACCTTATTGATATCATGTAATAGTCTTAATGTAATTCTTTGGCTTAAGAAGTTGAAATGGGAAACACATGGAGTATAACTGGAACTAGAGGACATGTGTTTTGAAAAATAACCCCTCTCCCTATCATCTCAAGATGAGATATTAATATGATTAAGATTACTCTTATGACTAAGATGACTCTTTGTGGCATCATATAGACAGCGAAGTGGAAAGAAAAGATGTAGAACTATACAGCCTTAAACACGATTTAAATTATTGAAATTATTCCAAAAACACATTACTTTGACTATCGTAAACGACTCAAAAGATAATAAAATGACTCAGTCATAGCCGAAGATATACTGTATTGTGTGAACGATAAAAATGTATATTACGAGGGAATCAATACTAAATGTAAAATAATACACGGTTTTAGAACCTAAATTCCATTTAAGATGGTGTAAGGAATTTTTAGATTTTGGTAGTCCCCAGTACTACCATAATTTTCCTATTTGCGCAATTCTTTTGACATGGATATGTCTAAGCTCTTGAGGGCATGTGCCTAACACCCCCTCTAGAGCTTTGTAGAAACATTTACGAGACAAAAAAGTGTAGCGACACAAAAGTGACGTCATACGGTTTATGAGAACAGCTGTTTAAGGGAGTACAGGGGGGTAAATACATTTATTTGTCCCAGATATTTTGACATAGATATGTCTTAGCTCGGGGGAGGTGCTGGTGATTTGTAAGATGGAACATAGAAACTACCAGGGCTATTGTATTGAATTTTTAATATACAAGAATAAGAACACCTGTTTAGAAGAACTGAAAACATTCCCTTTAGAAATATCCATGATCCCATAAGTAAATACAAACATTTTTACGCTAACAAGGTGCTCTTACACTTTCGAATTTGAGTACGTAATTGAGTGAATTATTTTGTGAAGACGAATATGTTCATGAGAGTGGCGTCCAACCCAGTGAGCCGAGCCAAGTGGTCCGCAGATGCCAGACATTCTGGCGTCAGTGTTACGACAACCAGGCGAATAACGACTATTCTCTCAGTGTTTTATTACTTATTTTACCTTCATAACAATTGCTCACAGATACAGTTGTATATGGTTAATATGTCTGAACTTGTATAATCATATTTTTTGCTATACAGTGGAATCTCTCCTCTATAACGTAACTCAATGTAACGAATTACCCGGTATAACGTATTGTTTTTCAATCCCCTTGAAAACGCCATATAACTCAATAGAAAATTTACGCCTATGCAGCGAACAAAATACTGTTAGTAATTTTCATACCCCTGTATAACGAATATCCAAAGTAATAAACCTATACATAACGAACATAACCTCTAACGCATTCCAGACCCATGTATTACAGTTTCATTCTTATCTAGGCCATCACTCGAGCAAGTTTAGACTTGAAAGTTTTCATTTTCATTCCTTCCGCCCCGCCGCCTGTGATATTCGTAGAAGGTGCACATCTATCACAGTTTTAAGACCATGGTACATATTGTAGCAGTTTTTCGTATGTGATGTGATTGACAAGTTGCTGTGTTTTGTATGTTTGTGCGTCATGGCGGAAAAAAGTAGTAGAAAGGCTTTTAGTGTCGAATTCAAACGTAAATTATATTTAAAACCCATATAAGAAGAAGTGCAAAGGAATTTAACATTACACATTACACCAACAACTCTTGCAACAATAACTAACTCCTATATTACGAATTTCGTTAGAATATAACCTCAATGTAACGAATCTCGTTTTTAAGAACACCCCTACATAACTAATATATTTTTAGTTCCTTCAAATTCGTTATATAGAGGTTCCACTGTATTTATGAATGTCTCAAATACAGTGAATGTATTCTAACCCTTTTCTGAAGAATCGCACAAACACCAATGAAAAGTTCTACTCATATCTGTCTGCTAGTATTCATTGGTGATTTCCTCATTGGGTTTCAGTATTGTGAAACCCCTTCCTTCAGATCAGGGTGTGGACCGTTTCATATCAAAACTATGCTACTGACGACGAAAATAAAAAATACGAGAATGAGTATTATAGATATTAATTCTGTATCGAAAAACAAATTATTCAGTTCATATTGAATGACACTTTACCAGTTCAAGTACTACTTATCAATGGATCTAATCTGAGTATGAGCGCATCACCGATTGTAGACAACTCGGGTTACCTCACTTGGAGGAGGTGCACGTCGCTCGTATTGTGAGGTTCAGTATTGCCAACTGCAGTAGCGGAGCGCAGCCGTTGTGGGTGGACCTGCCATTGAGATTGCGATTGTGATTGTGGCCGCACAATCACAATGATTGTCGACGCGGTGACCGCCCGCTTTTACTCAACAAACTCCATCCACGCTCTCTTTGATTGTGGAGTTTGTTCCCAGTCATCTTTTATTATTCTTCTCTCTATGTCATTACTGTTTGTAGGAATTGACGTAGCGTGATGTGGTATTTTGGGTAACGGTGTTAGCGGAAATTCCCCGTTAATGATGTTGTGTTTAACGCCTTTGACTAAGGACATCCCTTGCCGAACCGTTACGCCATCAGAGACACCGACAAGCAAATGTTTTCCACAAATCTGTCCACATTGTGTCGTTTCTCATGTTACGTTAGCTTCCTGATGTCTTAAATGTCGTGATCTTATGCAATATGCATTCAGTTCGTTTTGTTTCGGTAATTCAGTCTGATATTTGTATACCAGGTTTGTTTCAATCGAAGTTTTACATCTTCTACACATAAACTGTAATCCCTCGTATATTCTAGATGCGTGAAAAACAAAAAAAAGTACAAGCATAAAATATAAGCAGTGAAATACCTACACAAAGCGCTTCGATACATTATAATATATTGATTAAAATATGTTTTTGACAGTAAAAAATAATTTTCCGTTTCCTACAGATTTTTTGGAGTTAACTACGTTTATTTATTTATTTATTATTTATTTATTTCAATTAAATTGTTTACATAATGGCCTCGATAAGTGAAAACAAATACTTAACATCGAGGACCATGTTAACTTAAACACTATCAATAAGTTATATAAAAAAACAACAAATATACTGTAATAATTACAAAAATTTAACTTATCCAAAAATATTAATATGTGGCATGAGGTGGGCTTAAAGGCTGTAACTACAGAAAACAAAGGTGGCAAAATATTCCTGTACATATAGTGTAATAAGAAAAGAAAAATGCATTGAAAAAATGGTTATTAATTTGTCACAGTGGCAGCCCTGCAGCTGCCACCTACGTCAAATTTCACTCTCTCCCACACACCCAATAATTACAGTTGAAACTTGAAAAATCGACCCTAACCACAAAGTAGTTGAGATTACATGACAATTTTACGGAATTTACTTAATGCATATTCATCAAGAACAAATACAACACAACCTGATGGCTCATGCTACATTAAATAATAAATCATTTGGAGAAATTTTATCCTACCCTATGTGGAATGATTTTTCCTAGGCCTATATTTGGTGTTGTGACTAGTGAAACTGATTTACTAATATCTAACAAATTTTTATCTAACAACTAATACTAATGCTTGTGTGGTGGTGAACAACTAACAACTAATACTAATTTATGTGTATTTATGTGTGGTGAACAACTAATACTAATTTATGTGTGTTGGTGAGTAACTAAAAACTATTTCCTATGTGATGGTTGGTAACTAACAATTTAAATCAAAACCACTTTCCTAATGTGTAAGAAGTGGTGAGTGCAACAATACAACAATAACAACTATGAACTATATGTAAAATGTAACAACAGCATTACCCATAGCAAATAAATAATTTAGGCTTTTTCAACAAAAATAGGCCAGAACATTTACAGTACAACAATAACATAACAACAACAATAACAATAACATTGCAACATATAACAATAATTCAGTTTTAAATAAAATAAAAATTAAAGATGCCAACAAGTATAATAGGCCTTCCAAATGCCACAAACTGTTGGCAATCATACCAATTTGTGTTTAATAATAAAATTTAAAAAATAAAAAAAGTACGCAAAAGTACGCTCTTACACAAATTTCATACCCTACAAAAATGTGTACCCTACACATAGTCCTAAAACTGACCTAAATCTATTTTGTACTCGTATTCAGTTAGCATCAACATAGATACAGTAATTAACTACACTTTCGTATTTAAATTCCAAAATTTTGGCGAAATTCTTCTTCCTCCAAATATACAGTGTACAGGAGAAGAAAGGAAAATGTGCTATATAAATATGAAACAGCCCAGACAAAAATATAGATTAGGTAGGGGAAAATGTCTAAATTAGCGGTTGAGGAATAAGGTGGATGAGTAATTTTACGTTATGGACATATTTAGTCGAAACTGATTTGTGTAGGTGACATACATACAAAAACGAGACATTAAGTGTATTGACAACGTGGTGAGCACACTTTATTCAGATCGTGCAATAAGTTGATAGTTTTTCTAATATAGCTCACTGTAACTTCGCAAAATCGCCCACTCTAAATTGTGGTCGCTTCTTTTATCTATTTTCAAGTTGATATTTCCTATTAGACTCAGAGTTGGCTTGAAGCGAACATACTGTCATTTTTCAAAGAAAGTTTAATATTTAATGAAACGCCTTCGTCATGTACTGCCAAAACCCTATGAAGGAAACTGTGTTGTTAAATACACAAGACTAAGAGTCATTAATAGGAGAGCAAAGTGCCGGGACCTTTTACAGTTGACAGTGAGATATTGAAAGGGCCGAACACTTCACCTTGTCGGCCGGTCCAGCTCTCAGCGGTGACATTTAAACGTATCAACGTCTATTTGCTATCGTTAGGTGTTTTTCTTGACTATCGTGAGATCGTGAGAAGTGGTGATTATCGTATATTTGTATTGGCAAACAGCTGCTCGTATTTTTATTGCAGAAGTATTATCTGCAATCGCATATTTTGTTTCTGTATTATATTCGGATTTAGTATTCTCATCGTTCTTAAATAGATTTAAAACCAAGAGGATTATTCAATAAGTACTTAGGAAAAAGTAGAAACAAATTTTTGGACAAATCTTTAGCATTACACAGAATCCCGTCTTCATCTGAAACAATTTTCAAGGAAACTGGACATCCAATATCAGTCGTTGTTTCCTTGGTGCCATTCTGAAAAAATCAATCTTCAGAAATGTAACTAGTGTGTAATCACCAGTGGTCAGTGGTAGTCACTTAATTCACCAAGTAACAGAATGGCGATTTTATAGTGGGGTAAAATCGTCAAAACATTGATAAACGAAAAAAAATTTCTTGCTTGTTGAAAGTAATATTTCGAATATAATCCTGAAGAAAAGTAAATTCGGTCTAGGACAATCCCATACAAAAATTTATTAATTGAGAGAAAAATTCAATTGATATAAATAATTTGAGTTTTGAGGCTGGGCCCTGGGCCAGATTGAAATAAAATGACCTTGGAAAACCCCATCAAGGTAAGCAAAACTAGTACAATGAGCGATAAACCAACAAATCAGCCGTCGTACTCCAAAAAAGCGTAATGAGGTTGAACCTGAAAAATAATAATGTACAACAATTAATTGTTTTACCATAAAATGCATTAGAACTGGTACTACACTTTATAATTATTACAGTTATAAGATGAATGAGGTTAAAATGTGTATAAACTATATTGGTACAAGGAAATAAGTTCGGGACTAATAAGTGATGTTCCGAATGGAACACTATGTTGCAGTGCAGCCTATAAACATACGATTGAGTTACTGAGTTATTGAGGTGGTATAAGTGACATTACACGACATTAGACAGAGTTATTTTACGTCACAACAATCACAAGGGGTGGCCACTGACGTCACCACATTTGGTGGTCAGGAAACCCTCCAAGTACTTCCGTATCCTCCATCCCCACTTCCTCTCCAGCCCCCATTTTTATTGAAGAAACAACCTATCCCTTTAGTGTAAAGAAATCCGAGTACCTACTTTAATCATCTTATTCTTTTTAAACAGTAGTAAGAAATCTTATTTTTTTATGAACAAATGAGACGTTTTATGTTTAGGTTTAGCTCTTTTTAAATCCAAGTTCCTAAACAACGATATTCATTAAATTGTTCATGATAAAAAGTATTAAAAGTTTTCATCTGCAACTTGTAAAATTGAAAAATCTAACAGGATGTTTTTGTTTCAGGTATGTGGTTTCATCTTGTAGGGAAGAAGAAATAGTGAGTGACCGTAAAATATTTAGCAAGCTACTTTCAATAGTGTAGGGTAGCATAGTGAGTCCGAAAAGTTTGTACCCGTTTTAAAAGAATTGGGCATCACCAAAACCTCATACGGTCATTAGGTGTTAGAAAACAAAATAATTACGTATTTTGTATTTCATGCCATAAACTGCTTTTTATGTCTGCAACTATGGCTGATGTCTTTAATTATTGAGGAAGGGGTGAAAATACATATGAATGAAGATTCATATGAATGATGTGAATGAAATGTATTGTTCAAGTCCAGAGGTGGTTGGAGAGCACAGAGTGGAAGAAATGCATCTCACAAGGACCCCATACACGGTCAATATTAACTGTTCAATCATATATTGCGGAATCTTATTGAAGGCGCGACCATAACAGTAGGCCTACAATAACATTGTGGAACCCACGGTTGAGAAAGTCGCCAATATTGGTTTTAATATATGAGTTTTAGGTTAGTTAATTGTGTGTTTATTTACCATGTGTGATATGTATCACTGCTGTGTGTGTGGTAGTTGAAGAATAGGATATGGATGAGGGAGTGACTTTACTCATGAAAGAAGTTAAATACAATCAAAACACCAGTGTGAAAACACCCATAACCTTATACGGTCATACAGTAAATTATGTGGCATACAGTTCACGCGATATATACTGAGATATATCAGTTCATTCTGTGATACAAGTGAACACATTCAATAATATTGAACGTATGTTTATAGGACTCTTTAATTCAGAACAACTCTTGATTAGAAAATCATCATAGTATACTGTTTTAAAGTGACGGAATAAAAAACAAAGAGATCGGAAGGCGGTTTCAGCAAGTGGAGAAGAAAACGTCAATACTGTAGGATTAAGAAAATGAGTTAGCAAAATATGTCCCTATGTCGAGAATTAAAATGTTCGATAATAATAATGGTATTATTAAATTGTAAACAGTGTGTTTTACTCAAAACAATAATAATCATAATATAACAATAGGCCACGTTGTATTATGAGTACAGTATCTACTTTATATAGCCTATCATATCTAAATTATTACAGTTCATCTAATTGTGTAATGGTTTCTAAAGTAAAAATCCAAGATGCAAATATTTTAACCGTTACCATTCAGTTATAAGCCAAAGTTTATGTATATGTATTTTGGTAGTGTATATTTTTTATTGTATGGTTTGAACATGCAGTTCCAAATGATTTGGGGACCAATGATTTCAATTACTTCACACTACATTGACTTACAAAATGTTCTAGTTTTGTACAAACTCATGCCGGAACAGGGCGTGTTATAGTACACATACATTATAAATATACTGTAATCTGAATATAGAAATGTTCCCCAATTAATTACTGACTGTATAGTCCTAATAGTCTTATAAATCTAAACAGTTTTAAGGTAAAATTCTAATGTAATTTTCAATACCTGGAGACCGAGCTTTGCTAGGATAGAATAAGGCATTATTATATAAGTTAATTAGCAAAATTAAAACACATTTATCATGTACTCAATGTAAACACAGTTTATATAGTTTAAGTAAAAACGATTTAATACACCTTTATTAATATGACATAAACATTTTTTTACTAATTTTAATAAACTCTCAACGAAAATATAATCTCCCCATTACCATCTGCACGTGAATCCTTCGCCCTAGCACTGAGCCACGGCGTCCGCAATGCATTTATGTCGTTTAGGGTGTTTTAGCTTACTTAATAGTTGGAGCTGATCATATAGCTTATCCATAGGATTATTATTAGCATGTGTTCAGCTGATTTTGTTTGATACGGAATGAAGATTGAAAAGCAACAGTGAAATGTAATTTACACCAATTGATTTGTTACATTGGCTTATTCCTGCAATACAATGAATAGGTTTCTATAAAAACACAGAAGATTTTGGAAATAATATTCTCTGCTTTTATTTTTCATAGTATAATTATTTAACCCTTTTGTTTTCTAATTTGATATTTTTTATTTATTACATTCATGTAGACTATGCAAAACCTCTATTCACATCCTACATTGAACATATTGTTCGCCATCATCTTCAATCAACAACTGTCAATAGGTTATAAACTAATGTTTTGATTTGTATTGTTTACATGTGAATCTCCATAACCTCAATGTAATTTTTTTACATTTTTATTACAAGAAACATAGGATTGTACTGGGCATTAGACCTATCTAGAACTTATTTTTTCCCTAGACATTTGTTATTTCCAAAATTTAAAAAGAAACTCTGTAGAGCCGTTTTCGAGATCCCTCTGCAAATATACAAACCATGTTCATATTATATTATTGGATATCACATTAACATTCAGCTCAGCTGTTAAAAGTAATTTTCACGCAGTCAGCTGTTCGGTTATTGTTGCGGCCCAGTCAGCTGGGTGAAGATGAAGACACTTGGCGACACTTTGCCGCTATTCTATGCTAATACAGATCAGACGTGATTACCATAACGTCGCCGTTGTCCCCTCTTCAGCATCGCTGTATTTGTGACGCTTTGTCATGAGTAGTCTACTTTAGTGCAATATTCCTATGTATTTTGGTGTGAACTAGCCCATTAACTGTTACTGCTTTACATATACAGTACAGTACATTATAATAACAACTCCACACGATTACTTTAAAATCAGGAAGTTATTAGACGTTCCTTTTCTTTCTTAAAAATCCTGTAAAATGGCAATAACAAGAAAAGTTTAATGCCAGTTTAGTTTTTTTGTTTGTTTTTTTACTTTTGGGATAACCTGCGGCTTCCAAAAGCGCCTCTCAGCTAGTATTGTGGCTAGGAGGTGTACGCTAGATGTGTACGATACTATCAGCGCGTGATTTCTCTTGCGCGGGAGTATGATACAGTACGGCTTTTCGGTGGACCGTTATATTAGGTAAGTTATACGACTCTGAAGTTTGGATAATTTTAGAGGTTTACTGAATTTTTGTTACTAAACAGAACGATAGCATAGTAAGGCATTCTTCCTTCCTAATTTGGCGTATTTTACGCCGAAAATAACATCAGTACATGGGTGGATATCGAGGGCTTTCAACAATGGGTTTTCCACTCTCGTATAAAACTAAAGGAAGGATCTATATATGTTTGTTCTTCAAATCAGAAAAAATAAAACAAGTTGGCAAAATACGAATATCTTGATGTTACATATTTTAATTTTACTAGTTTCATTCGGTCACGAAACCACGTATTTTAGCGTCGACCTCAACTAAAACAGAGTAAACGGCAAATTGTTAGTGGAATTCTAACGCGAAAGAAATTAACGGCGAAGTACCACGACGTGATGCCGCGCAACCATCAGCATTGGCGGCCTAATTGTTGAACAGCTGATTGCAGACGATGTCCACCGGAAGTTGAGTAACGCTAATTCCAGAGCAGACGACGCGCGACGTTCCTTCTGCCATGTCGCGCTGCTCCAAGGTCTTCTAATGTTGAATAAATAGTAGTTTAATGTGACCTTAAAAACTACTCGTGCGGACGGCGACGTGTACCAACCGCAGAACAGGAAACATCTTTACGATCAAAAAAGTACCTTAATCTGACAATTCATGTTGAAATGTGCGTTTTACATGTAATTGTTTAAAATGTCTGGTATGTTTTAATTTCACCGTAATTTTTAGTAGACCTACACAGTTATTTCGTTTCCTGCATGATGAATACGACTGTTACGACTGTAGTATCAGTTTCGAACATTGTTCGATGATTTTATCATAGTTTTATTCTAACCCTAACCTCTGATATGGTTAATACAAATACGAGCTACGCTAAAAATGTATCTTACTTTCCTTTGAGAAATAGCTTAGCTTAGATCATGGATATGTCTAAAGGGAATGTTTTCAGTTCCTCTAAACAGCTGACCTTATATTCATATGACGTCTCTAACCACATTACGGAATCTCCGTTCCAAATTTTTGTATGACGGATTGCTAACCCCTCTTCAGAGCTAAGACTTATACATTGCGTGGATTGTAAAATATTATATGGTAGTTTCAAACCCTATAATTAAAACTATAGAACCATAGTTTCAAAATTGTTAGGTTTCATTAAATAAACGAAATGTGTCTTAATATACCGAGTGTTTCGACGCTCTCTGCTAACCTTTTGAGGTATTGATCCTAGGATAAAATCTAGTCAGTATGAATAAGCATAATAATTTTATATAATTCAGTATGAAATGCAAACATCACCTTTAAATCGTCAGGATGTCCTCATTTACTCTTCGAGCCGTAATTTAGATTTTTTCTCAAAATCAATTAAACGTAACAGTTATAATTTTGGTATACATTCTAACAGTAGCAAGGTTAAATCATGAAACAATAACAGGCTCACGACACAAAAAGTACCATTCCTTACTTATTCTTTATTTGATTTATAAAAACGAGTTTTTCTTCGTTTTATATAAAACTTACATAGGACAAGTTATTCAAGTAAAGCATTTACTCCAGCTTTTATTTGTTCCAGTTTTAAATTTATTCTCATTTTAAAGTTGAAATTTTCATTGTAAATTTTACATTCCTCACCTTTATAAGAATGTATCGAAAATCTAAAAGTTGTACTAAATTTTAATAGTTTTTGAGAAAAAATAATTCGAAATGTCGGCTCCGAGAGTAACTGTGGATTTCCGGACGATTTAAACGTGACATTTAGTTATCATACTGACCCTGGGTAACACCTACATAGATACCTCATAGGTCTTTGAATTAAATTGGCAATTTATCAATGATTGACAGACTATATGCATGAACAAACAATCTCTTCCTTTCCCACTTCTCTTTAATCCCTTTCACCTCTGTTCCAAAAATAGCAGCTTGTCAAAGGTCCACGAAACAGCCTGGGGCGCATTAGAACGAGTGAGTTGCGAAACACGAGATAACAATAAACAGCGCAGCTGATAATCACACAGATACCATTGTTGCCAGTGCGCTTCGCCATTGGCCAGTTTCTCGACTAATGCTAGACCAACAAACGGCTCATCGACCAATAGGCTCGTTCTGACTCAAGGACAAGAAGGGACGGGGCAAACATGTTTAATCTTCGGACAGGAAAAGGAAACGCGTTATAGTGTAATCTAGTTTCACAGAATTAATAAGCGTAATGAAGCTATTAGTTGTTCTCAATGACATTAAGTGGTTATTAAAACCGCAATAATGACTAGACTAGGAATGAATCGTTCTTGTACTGAAATATTAATGGCATCTAGGACCCATTAGTGTTTTGCCACAACCTAGTTTCCTACTGTTGGGCCATCGAGGAATAAACTACGTGTATAAAACAATTTTTTTACACCTTATACAACTTTTTTATATAGCTTAGGATTCATATAGATTATTAAAGTCAAATTTATTACAATTATATTATACCAGCGTTACCCGACACGCTTTGCTGCACCTGACACTGCACCCTTTTATGCCCTCTGGGTCGCAGCCCTTTGGACGATTTTGCACCAATCTTCACAGAAACCATTCTCGAATCATGCTTAATAATGCTCAAAAGTTTCATTACAGTATTTCGAGCGGTTTCAGAGTTAATGGCCAGCATAAATACAAACATACAAATACGAGTATAATAGTACAAACGGGTGAAAAAGTACTACAGACTCTCAATTAAAGAAAACCTTCTAACTATGTATACTTCATGATTCAAAGGTGTCTTTGATGTTTCCATAAAATATTTGATAACATATTGATTTATTTTGTTGTTGTTGTGCATATAAGATAAAAGAAAGATATATATTATTTCCATGGTATTTGTGGTTTTAGGCTGCTATATTTTCAAAAGTTAAGTTTTGTAAAATATTTGCTTATTTCAACCAAAATAACCATTCTCATTTAAGGAAAATCATTTTTATATGTTACGTGAAACCATTTTTTATAAACCAACGCGTCCTTTTTGAACCAGTTTTTAACGTTTGAAGTATTAACAAAATAGTCGAGGTGGTGTCAGTACTGTAGTAGTGGAATGTAATACGTATTTGGTTCGTAGTTTTGCAATTAGGGTTTAGGTTTTTTTGCAGGGCGTGAGACCTACGTATCTCTTAGGAAGTAATGGTAAGACTTGCCAATGATTGAAAATTGGGAAATATTCTATATTTTTTATTTAATATATGAACAGGAATACAATAAATCAACAGTAGTAATTTTAATGCAATGTGTGTGTAAATAATCTACATAAGAGTTTATGGTGTGTGAGTGTGACCGATGGGTTACATATTATGTTTCGTTTGGTATTTTCTACGTATTATAAGATGATAATGTTTTTTTCAGTAAAATAAAGAAAAGTGTAATTTAATTGAATTGGAAAGTGTCTATTTCTACTAGCAGTGTCTATTTCCAGCTACCTAAATTTTTATACAGAGCGCATTTTTGTTTTCTCTCCTTTTTTATTCTTACATGTATTGCCTATCCCGGTGCGTTGATTCACGTAGATCTATTTTTGATTTGAAATTTCACATCTGCACGCCCGCTTCATTTTATATTATAGCCGTATTCATTTATTTCATCTCCTAATGTTATATAATACTTGTGGATAAACCAGTTTTTAGCACAGTCAATGTGAGTTGGCACTACTGTCGCAATGTCCTGTTCTTTATCAGCTGATGTCTGTTGTATTGTGCGGACAATCAGCTGACTGATGATGTCACGATGGGTAATCGGCTGTGACGTCATTGCTGCCATAGAACACATCAGATACTGTAGGAGAAGATTACTCAATTTGTATCTTGAGGGTTATCAGTTTTGTTGAGCAAACTTGTCACTTTATGCAACCCATGATTATTTTCATCACGAAGCTTATTATAGCTATTTTTTATTTTCGCTAAGTTTTGAATATTCCTATTTTCAATCAAAAGGTTGTGCTTAGCAGTGGAAAGGATACATTTTCCTTTTTATTTGTTTTAATACAATAATATTTTGGTGATTAATTATTGCTAGTAAATATAAATCAATTTACGTGAAAGACCGGTAATGTGATTTGTTTCCCTACCTTCAAACCTTAATTCAATGACATTCAGTCTATTTTTTGCGATACAGTAATCTAAGAATCTAATATTGAGTTAAAGAATCCCTCGTACAGAAAATGAATTTTTAGGTAGATAACTCCAATTATAAAAACACAACACAGAATGCATTTACGTAAATCTAAGAATCTAATATTGAGTTAAAGAATCCCTCGTATAGAAAATGAATTTTTAGGTAGATAACTCCAATTATAAAAACACAACACAGAATGCATTTTAATAAGTTAGTTTAACAATGAAACAATTTTGTATCGATACCTCTCTTCAGCGGAATTAGTGAAGGTTTTAAGGATTTCAACGGGACTTCCATGTATGTTAAAGGGGAAAGAGTATTTTTTATGTAGCCTACCAGTTAAAACAAACAGTGGGTCTATTGTAATCGAATGTTTACACTTTAAATTGTAGTTAGCAACAGAAATAATATATTTTTAATATTGATTTTTTTATAACAATTTCTAAGTTGTTTGTTTTGGTTCTATATTTTTGGAATTTATGAAGAATCCACATAAAACATAGCTTAACACATATATACACTTCTTAAAAATTTATTTTCGGAAACCTTTAGCTTTATAACTTTTTTTACTATTTGACTTCAGAACATGAACAATCTTAAAGTTAGCATGTAGTTACTTTTAGGCGTTACGAAGTTCGCCGGTTCAGCTAGTACTTTATACTTTTAACTGAAATGGCGACCTACCCAGGTACCGTAGGTATTTTAAGCCAAGTATGAATGAGAAACAAGGGTAGAATGATTGTGGCGCGATCTTGTAGTCTTGTTGCTGACTAAGTTTGAAATGTTCCTTAGACAGGACTGTTAATTAAAACCCCAAAAGCCTATGGCATAAAGGGTCCTACAGTTTAACGTGGAGTCCGAACCATTGCCTTACGAACTGGTCTTATTATGATGGTGGTCTTTGCGGATTAACGTAGTATTCAATAGTGCGGACGCTAATCCACACAAGAGAACAATACACACACCGACCATCGCTCACAACTATCCACAATTCGTGACCTCCAAGTAGCTGGAAGTTACAGGACACGCCCACAGTCCACATTTTACACCTTCTGAAACAGTCGTGTAAAAGATTCATTTCAACAGATCCAGATGTATTTTTGTTACAGGTTCTCACACAAAATGATTCCAATTTAAAATACACATGTATTTTAAATGGGAACACCGTTGGAGGCTTCCTTTAATTTCTTGGTGACTGTGAAGACATACACTCTTAAATTTATATCACTAAAAATAATAATTTTTTCAAGTAAATATAATTTTTGGAGGGCATTATCCACACCTGCAGCCTGCAGGAGATTGGTGTTGTGGCAGGCTCCACCTTGACGCATGACTTCTATTACACAGTTTTGCCTTGACCGAAGGCGTATCGCTTACAACCAGACGACTCTCATATCGTTCACTTTCCTCGATATTGTAGACCTTCTTCTGATAAAAACACTTTATTTACTTAAGGTGGTGCGAACGAAAAAATCGACTATCTTAAAAATTCACAATTTTATCGTTTATTTGTTGATTGTATCATAAACATGCTTTGGCACATTTTTTTCAAGTTTTTAGTGAAAACTTTTCGAGTTACAGGGTAATTAATTCGGAAATTTGGAGTTTTTTGTACAAGGAGTGTAGGAAAACTGCTTGTTTTTGATCCGAAATTTTGGAATTTTTGGAAACGCGGATGAATAATAGGCCTTTTTCAATAGACCTTTTTCATAATAACCTATGTGAAGTTTTGAAATAAGAAAAATCATTTCGTAGACTAATGAAAATGAATTTTTAACATCATATTTTTCATACGATAGGAGGTGAATGTGTATTTCATCCAGTTCCTCTCTTGTTATATACCACTACTCCCGTATATACCACTACCGAATGTATCAGGTCGTCTGCGTGCATATAGTGCGAACACGACATATTTTGTCACCTTTGTATCTTCTTTATCTTTGTATGTGCATTTCTTTGTATTTAATGGATATGTCATTTCGAGAACGAAAATCAGCCCTTGATTTAAAGAATTTACAGTTTTTGCACGGTCAATCATATTAATCTCCAAACTTTCCTATATTCCGCATTAAATTCAAGCATTGTTAAATTTGAACACCTGGAATTCACATTGTTAAGTTAAATTTTGAATAAAAATTCCAAATATTAATTTAACACATTTTGTGCGTATACAACAGCGTTGGTGCGTAAATGAGAAAGTTATGTGACAACCAAGGTCTCTGCACTCTGCAAAGCGCATTACACATGCAGCAGGGTCATCTTGTAGCTGTGGTAGTGTCAACTGAGTGGCTAAGCATGTACGTAGAACAATAGCGCTACTGAAGCTGCTACTCCGTTATCAACAGGGTGAACATCCTCATCGCGACCTTGGACTGATAACGTCGATCCGTCTTTATGTCAGATTTAATCCAAGGTAGTGGTATAAAAAAGTTAGAAAACAGTGATTAGTTGATTGTGAAATAGGTATTACGGGAGGCAATTAAAGAAAGTAAGACTACATTCTCCAAAATTCGACTTACTGTTGATTATTTTGTCGCCTCACAAACTCGACTCATTGATTGTTAATTGGTCAACTTTTTATTGTTAGTTAGGTTGTCGCCTTACCAACTCGTTCGGTTGTATTGTTCATTTAAGCTAACGCCTTACAATCTAGGTCTGTTGGCTCTGTTAGGCTTGCCGCCATACCACCTCGTCTCGATGGCCATAATGTGTCTGGGAAGTTTTAAGTTTCGAGATTGTCTTCCGAATCGTAATTAAAAATCTTTCTTACATATTTATGATTTCATAAAATTATTTATCTGTCACTTATTTAATTTCTTAAAAGAAACATTTATCCCTTATTTAGTCTAATTATTGTACATACGTTTTCCGTCTCCATACTACTCAATAATTTTGCTTATATCCAATATTCCTTGTTATTTGCTCACATACGTTTGTACTGTACTTCATTTTTGTATAAACACTCGATAAATAGTTATGTCTACAGTTGTACGTTTGTGAATGACAATAAAGGGCAAGCAAGCAAGCCAAAGAGGCAACGGATAACGGAAATAAGTGGTAAATGTATTGAACTATCATGATCAGCTGGAGCCGCAGAGCACGCCATCTCTCGAGCCGAGGCGGAACTAACTTCTCGACTTAGGCTATTAGGTGAGTGATATCTTGCCTCACGGCATGCAAACCATCCATGACTTTATTGAAAAGTTATAATTATTAAGTTCTCACTTGGAAAATCAACCAACGAGTTGATACTCTTTGACTTTTAAACATGTTCGCCATGTTTGTGTTGTAACACGTTTTTAGAGGGACTCAAAAATATTTTTAAAAGCGGTCCCTAAAGGTTAGTACACCCGTGTAAATGTATGTTTGAGCGTAAAATTAGAAAAGGAGGTAAATTAAATACTGTAAGTTCAAAATGTAAAAAATGCAGGATTGTTTACAATTGCGTGAGGTTTCCTTCTGACAGTAATCTCGCGGATATGAATCCCGACATCAACTGAACCGTTCTCTGGACAGCCAAGAATAGTTTAAAACTAAATCCTGACAAAACCATTCATGAATATTCACAGGATTGACACTGACAACGCCCTCACACTAACCGTTAACGGAACTGTTTTGCCATACTGTGACGAATTCAAAAGACTGGGATTGAATCATAACACAATTAACTGGACTGATGCAGTGGTTAATATATACAAAAATGTATTTCCCCTTATTCAGACACCGAAAAATAATAAGAAGAATGATTTATTTTTCTCTTTTTAAATACACAACATAACATAACATTTTGCATAACAAACCAACAAAAAATAAATAGAAAATAAGCATGCACGGTTTACATAATCAAAAGAGAAAAATATAGGGCCTCCAAGGCATAGCCCGTTTGGAGGTTCCTTCTCTACACTTAAATATAATCTAAAATAATAACAGCGAACAGATAAAGATATAAAACTAAAAAAACATAAAAGATGTAACTATTTTCAACTTAAATGGTCCTATATTTCGTCTCGGTGAAAAAGTAGACCCTACTACTATATTTTCATTTAATTTCAAATTCTGATTTCAAAATAATCTGATGTATATTAATTTTAAAATTCGTGATTGAAGAGTGGGGTGTTTATGAATGTTTAGCATACGGACTTATATCCGAGATAGCTGCGATATTGTACTGCAGAAGCTAATTATTACACTATCCACACGTCCCCGGTCCGCAGCCCCACATCCCCGCAGCACGGCGCCACTGCAGCACAAGCACAGCTGTTCCCTGCGATACCTTCATTAACGGAGACGTGATCGGGGTTGTAGTGTTGCTGCTGCAGTGCTCGCAAATAAACCAATATATTACACCAATATTACATCAAGCTTGTTTTATCCACGTCATTCCATTAAAGATGTATGTAGTTAGTTTGCACTATCACGTAAATGTTAAACCCTTAAAATGTTTCCTTGTACTATAAGCCAATTGCATATTTAGGATGATATTTTATGTAGGACTAGTTTAAGAAATATGTCAGCCTGAAGTCAGTAAATAGCGCCACAGCAATCTTAAACTCATTTCTAATACTTGGCTTAATACTTGGAATACCTACCTGGGTAGATAACTATTTCAGTAAAAAGTAAAAGTAAGCAATTAAAAAATAGTTAAATATCAATCCGGGGCTGTTGAGGAAGTTTAATTGGCTAATTAGCTTTTCTTGTAGCCGTGACAAGACTAAACTAACACCAACTTGAAGATAAGATGAGCTAAAACATTTTTTTTAACCCGTAATTATTAATTATAATATTGATTGATTATGACACGTAATACGTTTTGACCAATATAAGTAATTCTTGTTTGGTTTGTAAAATTATAATGGATATGTCAAAATTCTGGGGGGAAGGCAATTCGCGTCACACGAAAATTATAACGGAAGTGACGTCATATGGTTACGAGGAACTGAAAGCATCCCTTAACTTATTCCACGCTCTAACTTATTTCCCAAAGGGATATAAATACTTTATAAGGGTCACACCCGTGCAGTTATGACGTCAATGGTTGTGTTCAGCCGCACTCACAGGTGGCCCGGTTCAGTAACATAAGGCTTAACAGACATCCATCTAATCTTCAAAAATTAACATTCGATTCGATTAGTCACCGGCCTTACTGGTGGAATAGTCCGTGTTACCGGGACCGATCGTTCTACCTGTGCACATTGCCATTGTCTACACGAGCGACGTAATCAATTTTGTCTTTTGGTTGATGTCCAGCTTGGTGGAGTTATAATTCCTCTAGGAGTCCCTTCGTCACCCTGTGTAAACATTTTTAACTAAAAAACAAGATCTGATAATGATGTGGGAATTTATAAAAAAATACGTAGAAACGTTTTGAATTTTACTTTTTGTTCGGTTTACACACCTGCGCTGAATGTCGGTGGCGCTGTCTGGTGTGATATCCGCTCCAGACACGCATATAATGTCAATTACTACTACGGGATGGCGTGACAAAGCATTGTTGACGCTGTATGAGGGTTTGGGCCATTGTCCAGCTCTGCAGGTCCACATTTCTCTCTAAAGTTAAATATAGATACAAAGTTTGACAACGATCTTTCTAAGCTATTCCGAGAGTCGTATGAAAAGAGGTAGATTCTCGACAACGTTGGACGAAGAATAATTGTGACGTTAAGATCAAGTTGATTAATTTTAAATTACACTAACTCACTACTCACTAAACTCACTCAAATTACGATATCCTATATTTTGTGTGGTGTGAGCACCACAATTAAAGACTTTGGTGAGCTAGGCATTTAATTTACATAAGAAAAGGGTATGTTATTCTAGTCGTTTTGATGAATTCACGTTAGTGCTTAGTAGTTATATATGTTATATAAGGTAAACCTATGAAAGCTATAGGGCCTAAAATTGTAACTTAACAGTGTCGTATTATATAAAAATATGTCAATAAACACACCTAGATGTGTGCCAACAAGCCATGGACGCAAAACATTTTGCAGAAATATCCGGCAAAGAATTTACCTAACGAACCACACTAGTTTTGAATAATTGCCTAAACATTTTATTCGAAACGATACGAGTAATATCCGAAATAATTGCTATGTTATTAAAAAATATTATGTATCTCATGTAGCATAAGTGCAAAGAATCATGTTACACACACAGGCACACTTGTGTCAACACCAGATATACGTATACTGTAGTTAAGTTTGTTTAAAGTATCATATTATGATCTGCTCCAAGAAAATAGTTCTGCCTCTTTACAAAATTTTACTCAAAATGAATCGGTATTGATCACTCTTTTAAAAGGTTTACCAGTCATTACCTATACGAGTAGTGCAGTTGATTGTTAAAATTGACTTTCTCATTTAAACAGTGAAAACTTCATGTCGTAGCAACTATATTGAACTAAACATTTTATAGTTACTAGTTACTGTTATCAAATTGTTGCTCTATGTTCTTTTATCAATTGAAATACCATTCCCATGCACATTAGACATATTTTAAATACCACCCTTGCTGATCAGGTTGTTAGAATTTACAGTCCTAGTGTTGAATATTTTCCTGTTCTACAAGTTAGTGGAAGGATGTTATAGGATGGTCGGTCACCTCAAGTAGAAGGTCTGACGTCTCCGGTTGTTCCCGCAGACAGTTTAGATGCGAGATAAGATGTCAGAAACGTGACCAAGACTTCACAGCCGCCGATTTCATGTCTGAACAGGCGTAACACAGTCTACCGATAGTTGCTCGGATTAATGCAGCATTTCTTGCTATTTTGAAATAAATGCTACCTTCCTTTCCTGTTTACATCTCAAAGCATTTCACATGTCTTTTCACACCTAGTAAACCCGTTTGAAGAATCTTGTAAACGCTTAGGTATCATTTCTTAGGTTTTGGCCGGGCACACTGGGCTTGGAGCTAGGTGGACACGTCTTCCTGCGTAATATTGAAAGCCACAAAGATTTATAATGATGGTAGAAGGTCGTCACTCTGTAAAGCCAAAAACATACCAATAATGTGGGAGTTTTTGTATGCACCCAGTTTCAATCTCTGATGAAGCAAAATCCAGTCAAAAAGTTTACTAAGCTAGCATTAAAGTTAATTAACATTTTCACTTAACACAATTGGTCTTTGTTCGGAGAACGATACATACATTAGATGGGTTCAGTGGAATGCCGCACCTAACTACTACACCCACGCACAAAGGCGTCAAGATGGCGGCGATGAAATCAACGATAAGGTGCAAACGATTAACCTCGCACCACGCAGCGCTGAAGTCATTTAATATAGTACAGTGGGTTATCGCGGCAACGAGATCAAGGCGGCGGTGGCCGCGGCACGGTTGGCAGGATTGCCGGAAGTGCTATAATGAATCTGCAACAATAGCGCACATCCTCACACTCACACATGATTGGGTATAAGCTACTTCAGCCACCGTGTCGCACTGTGACCTCAATGCACGGCTCAGTAAATCGGTATAAACTAGTACTGTAATGTGTAATGGAACTTTGAAGAGTAGTTGAAATTGAGGGTTGCTTCCACAAGTTATTTATTCGTATATTATGAATCGCTTCACGAATCGTAGCAGGTAAAGTTTACTATCAAAGTTTATTCTTCTGTTAGAGAGTACTTGCCAATTCGTTTAGCATAGGTGGTAAAACATTATGGTTTTATGGCACTGGGAAATGACATGTCAACTTGTTGTTGAATCAGGTTATTTGGTTAACCCAGTTGGCCAGATATCTTTGAAAACTGTTTGAATACGTTTTATGGCAGTGTATTGGTGTGACTGGTATGAATAATGCGATGAAGTATCACTGTTTACAAACGTTCTACATTTTCCTCCTTAAACGTCTAGTTCTGCTCAGTGCTCTTCATTATAACTCGTTTAGTGTACTGTTGTATGCGAATTATTAAATACCTCCGTCGCAGCAGACCTGCGTACTCAGCGAATTTCCAATTCAATAATATAATGATAATATGTGACAAGTTTGATCAATATCTGTGGATAAATATAGAGTTATTTGCCTATTATCTATAAGAACCATGGGAAAGTGTATGCAGGTGTGCTGTGAGGAACACTGAAAGTAGGCATTTTTAGCATAAACAATTTTATCTTGACCATTTATACCAAGCTCAATATCTGTATATAAATAAAGGAGTTTGCCTATTCTCTATATGATTAACATGGGAAATGTGTATGCAGGTTATCTGTCATGATAAACACATTTCGATGAGTTTTAAGCATAAATTGATTAATCTCAACCACATGAAGCTAAATACCAAGATTGATTCAAAACATATAGATTGATAAGTGAAATGTTAATTCTTCCATATACTCCTTAGATTAACATTGGAACCCCAAAATACAATGTACTGTGTTAAGATGTTTTAATACCTCGGTAACCGTTGGAGATAGAGGACACTTTAAAGAACTAAATTGTGTAGTTTTTAAGTTGATTCTAATGGCTAAATTAAAAACGAAAAAATAACATGGTCCCGGGTTTATGTACTTAGGTTCTTAAAAGTATGCTGAAAATTTAAATTTTATTGCTCCTTTTGGCAGCAAACCTACTTTCTCCTTCCCATGTTATGTGTATGTATAGTACGCGAATTGATAAAACTTCCATTTTATTTTAAATATTGTGATTAAACCTGGTATATAGCTTCATCTAGTGAAGGTCTATAAACTGTATGTTCAAATATCGATTCTTTTGTTCGTCTGGCCGTAAACCGTATTACATTTCTTAATGTTATTCTCATGGAGAACAGTAAATTGATAAAACCCCCATATGTGGTTTAATCTGTGATAAGACTTAAGAAATGTCCTTAAGTCTGTGAGGTATTTTTATCACCATTGAAAATTATGTACAAGTATCCGAACTAAATTTAATCAAGGAATCCTAAAAACCAATCGTTCAGTTTGCAAATGGAGTGGTAATTCTTATATAGGTCGAGTGGCCGTCGGCCAACGTCCGCAACTGCCAACTTTTTAAGCCGGGATGCAATCTAGTTCAATGCAGTTGCTTTTCGTTGTATTCGATGTACAATACAATTTATTAATATTAGATTTTCAATACTAAGCTGACTGCTCAGTTTTAAGTTTGTAGTACTTGCGCCATCTCTTTCCATGTGAATAACATGGAATAACATATTCTGAATTTAAATAATCGCTGTGACGTTGTATTCTACCAGAAAACCTTGACCTTGGTATCAATTGAAAGAGAACTATAATGACTGGAAGAGGTGTATCTGATCAGATGTTTTATCATTTACCAAGTGGACGTATAATACTATTGTTAAATAATAGCCATACAAAAAACATTATTCTCAAATTCGATAAAACCTTTAACCTATTAACATTTCAATCTAATAGGTCGCTGATAAATGTATTTACGATAAATTTACTCTCATTTAAAACTAAGTCAATGAGTCCTAATTTTAACGTTCATGATTGAAGGTTTGTGTCAGAGTTTTCAACATTAACTTACACTAAAAATGCAAGGTGGTGGAGGTGCTGCAGTCTGAGGTCAAATCAGGAGTATTTATTTTTACATTTATGAAAAAAATTACTAAGTTACTGACCACGGTGGTTGTTTTGTGAGTTCGTTTATTCCATACACATATGTGTTTCCTAATTTACTCTTAGAACACCGTAACTCTGCTGACACTGTGATGCAATTATAATTTTTGTAGGTGTGAAATTGACCCATGGTGAATAGGTCAATTTTCTTGGGATTTGACATATATTTCCTCTATAGGTCAACATACTCTTCGGTATTCCTAAGCTGCAGCGGTGATTTACCCCACTATGTAGCCTGTCTGACTCACTGCATTCTACCTTGCCGCACCGGGAACGTAGAATCTGTGCCAGCTATTGTTGTACAGAGTTGGAAACACATCAAATTAAACCCTAAATTATAACCTCGTTCTTTTTCGATCGAAGTTCTTAAAGGTTACTAGTTTGAGACTTAACAACTTTTGTGGAAACTAGTTCTAAAAGGGTAAACTGTAGAGTTAAATTTACTGTTCTGTTTTTACAGGTAATAATTGCAGTGGATTCGTTTTTATCTCGTAAGTAAAACCTTAAAATATTGTAATTTATACTCTTTTAAAATCTCAAGTTAAAATATTACAAGTTCTTCACCGTTTTGGTGCTAGATATTTAACCAGAACGCGTTATTGAAGTCATAGCTACCCAATTGGGTAGCTTCGTAAAGGAATTTCTTTACGGAGCTGGGTGAACCCCTTTATGTAGTTAGTATATTACAATTCAATTTTAAATTTACAAGCGGGTTTCGTACATCTAATTGACAGTGAAGAGATGTAATAAGGCCACAGTTTCTTGAGGGAAGGGTCGCAGTACTCTAGGACGTGGGAAGTAACGCATCTTCTTGTGTAGGGATAGCACATGGGATCTGGAGCTTTCGGATCTATTAAACGAAGGATGCACGGTTCGTCTACTTGACGTAGTAACTGAGTCCGGGTACTACTGTATCACGAAATTGTGTCAAGTATTTGCTCAGGTGACCTTCACATTACGAAACAGATTCTAAAACGATTGACTTATATACTTTTTCAAACATGAAATCCGTTCCATTTCCCCAACTAGTTTTTTTAACAAAACTTAATAAGGCTTTCCTTATTTTAATCATTGATAAAGATGATACTCCTAAGTTTTTGGTAAAAATGTAGCTATCACTGGCCTAGTTAAAAACCTTTTGTCAATTTCATTGGCTAGAATGGTATGGTATACCTAGAATTCGATATTAATGTCTTTGCTTCATTGCCCCCATTGCTGAAACCTTAGCAAGGTTTTAAATTATAGCAGTCTCTATCCGCATTCAAAAAACTGTGACCAGTGTTTTAAAAATTGTGCTCGATGGTGTCAAATATACCTAAAAAATACACAAAATGTTTTAGCGTTATTTTTATCGGGGTTGCTTCAGCTTTTCTCTTTTCCCTACAATTCTTCATGGAACTATTTTAATCTGTAACGTAAGCAACTTCATCCATCATGACAGTAATACAACTTACAACCAAAGAAATTACGTCTAAAACAAACGTTAACTTGACTTTGAGATGAGAGGTGACTGTCTAGTCTACTGGAACTTCATCATTTTGACCGTTACTACCTCTTGAACACAACGGGCATTCTGTTGGAATCGAACGAACTACGGTGCGGTAGAGCTATCTTTGCGGAGCTTAGATCATTTTGAAATGCATTGGCGATAGGACTTAAATAATTATAAAAACACATTTTTGAATTTAATTAATTGGAAATCACCAGATTATGAAGCGGATGCTGTAACCACTGAACCAGAACCACCCTTATTTTGACATGGAAATGTCTTAGCTCTAGGGGAGGGTGTTGGCAATTTGTAAGACGAAAATTTGAAACATAAGAACAGCTGCTTAGATGAAGTGAAAACATTCCCTTTAGACATATCCATGATCCAACCTATTTCCCACAGGGGTGTAAATAAATACCCCCGTCGCAGCAGACCTGTGTACTCAGTTAATTCACAGCTCAATAATATAATAATGATTATGATATATGACAAGTTTTTATCAATATCTGTCGATAAATATGAGAGTTATTTGCCTATCCTTAGGATTACATAGGAAAGAGTATGTAGGTTTGCTGCTGTGAGGAACATTGGAAGTAGGCATTTCTAGCATAAACATTTTTTATTTTTACCATTCATACCAAGTTCCATAAACATCTGCCAAGAAAAAATAACATAGTCTCGGGCTTAAGTCTTACCACGAGACCTACGGTAATAGCTTCTTCCCTATGGGAAATTCGCTAAAACATTTTTTATCTCGCAGGTTATGCCAAGCACTTATGGGGATAACCTATATAAAGAGTTTATGCCGCTTGATCGCTTCTCGCTTCTGACGCGTCAGCGGCGGCGTAGGCGAGTTAGCTAGTTAGTTAGTTAGGCCAGTTAACTACTTGCTCTAGCTGTGGATGCAAGGTCAACGTCCTCTCCCACGATCCCTGCAGCACACGCGCATGCCAGCCTCTCTGTGCTGTCGCTGTCGTAATGTCTAGTGTCTACAGTCATCCGGATACGAAGTGAACATCACTGTCCAAAATATCGACCACGACTACGTCCGGTACAGTTGTCATTCGATAGTTTTTGTGTTCATTTATGTCCGGGTTTTAACATTTTGACAAACTTTAGGTCCGAAAATTTCGTGATAATGTTCATTGTTAAAAATAATCAAACTACAGTATAGGGTACCAACTACTTCATTGACGACTATAATTAAATTATACTGAAGAGAATGGTAATAATAGATATGTCTTTATTTTTATCGGATTTCTTAATTACAGTTTTATAAATTATGATATTATGGATCGACGATGATAATAGACATAAAATATTCCAATATAGTTCATCCGTGAAAACTATTTTAGTCTAAGGTTCCGTAAGGTTTTTATATAATAATTTATTTATCCAAAACAGATTTTTTAGTTTATAATTGCCTCCAAACTCAAAAAGTAATACCCCATTATGTTTGAACAGTCTTTTTACAGACATGCGGGAGGAGTCATCTTATTTGGGACCCCAAGCACTATCAACCACGGAATATCGATCAAATAGTTTGAGCCTTTTTAGAAAAACTGTGATTTAAAGACTTTTTAAGGGTTAACAAGCGTTAAATATGAAACATAAAAAAATTTATACAATTCCCGAGATATTGCCAAAGTGCACTTTTAACAAAATTCATAAAAATCAGGTAGTTGGTATGGTTTTGGCACACAGATAGAACGACAGACAGACATACGCCAGTCTAAAAACAAATTTGTTGGATTCCATAATGGTTATTTCCGCTCTCAACTCAAATTATAAATCTTGAACGAAAACAATACTTACTCGATGTATAGGGGGGAGAAAGTAAAAGTGCAACTATGCAGCTCACAAAGACTGTCAGTGGAATGGATGCGCACACCGCACAGTATATTAGGCCAGACTGTGAGTACTAGTATTGCGTTTATACGGTATGGATATTATTTCCTCTATGCTATCGTTTACTCTATGTTCGATGAGTAGCGCTAGCAGTCAGATGTAGATGCAACTGCGGCATGGCAGTTTGATTATCCTGGCCTGCGATCTTTACGACGCTGCCTCGACACGCCAGGCTGACCCCCAGCTGGTTCTCGTCTCGTCTCGCAGAATCTTGTGATTCGCGACAGTTCGACTACCGTGGACTGATCTGCAGCGGTACCGGTGTGTTGATGATTGTACTTGACTCAGCCGCGATTAGCGATATCAACACAGTAACACAAGGATTAAAAGGGATCCAGCGAATCTTCAACAATTAAACGGACTCGCTCAAGTAATTTATTTGTCATTTATACCGATGACTAACCGAAGCAGAAGTTAAATTTTACATATTGGAATTCCCATTAACCTTGTGTTGCTGACTCGCGGTGAGAGCGGCTAAATACAACCAAGGTAATGTTCTCGCTCTAGAATATTCATGTGCATTTTCATGAACATCACCTATACATCTAGCCTATATGTATTAAGAATACCACAGATTGAGGAAAAATATTACTTCGTATTACTTATTATAATGAGTGGCATTGTAATGTAATGATTTTTACTTTAAAGGTCGGACTTTAAGTAGGCCTATTTTTCGTTCGTTCTGTTCGTTTTACATACCTCCACTTTCTAGAACCTAAAAAATAGAGTGTAATGTCTTTGTATTTTGTTAGTTAAACACCAGTGTCGTTGAATGTCTTTATTAGGAACGGTCCAAACCCTGGTCCTGTTACTGTCAAATGTCGACTTTGAAAAGCTTGTTCGATAGGTACTGTTGCTGGAGTGGGTGGTAATACTGTAGTAGTAAGTTTATCACACTTTTAGAGAACTAAAAACCATTGGAATGTAAATCCTTTGAAAATGTTAATATTTTATCGTAAACTGGCAACATAAATCCAGATTTTCATTATTCACATGTTAAACACCTACGCGAGTTGTACGCATATACATGACCTGGTACTTACACCGATTACACATACCAGTAAACAATGGTATCCAGGGTTTATATTAGGCAATAAACCTGGGCCTGGACACAAAGGCAGATTTATTTTCAATACAACCAAATATGGAACCGGGAATACATCAGGAGCTTTTGCTTGGGAGTAAGACGTCGTGAATAATCACTTCTAAAAACCGACAATAAGACTTAGCAATACGTATCCTCGAATTTATGAGCAATCAGGAAGAGTACTAAGAGCATGGATAAACAAAGATTTACCGATTGCTCAGTCTTCGGTAGTTCTACATTTCACGTTAAGGAAGAATAACGTTGAAGCACAAACAGCATTAGTCTCTGTCCACAACCACAACCCCTGCCAGAGCCTCCCCTATACGCAGGGGACTTTTCATCAGGGGAAATTGAACAATAACAGTCGTGCTATGTCTTGCCAGGGTAGGGTGAGACAGAGACAGTTGATGTTGGCGGGAGTGCCTAATTCGTATTCCAATATGGGATTGCTGTTGTACTTCAAAGTAGATTTTTAAGTTTTTTGCAAAAATGTAAGATTAACGTACTTATCTCGCGTTAAAATGAAAAAGTGTTATTTACTATTACATATTTTGAGAGAATTATTATGGTTGTTTTATTATTTGTATCAACAACGAAGTGCTTTAAACATTTCGTAGCACTAGACACGACCTGACCTGTACCTGTTTTCAGTCAATCAAACTTTTCAGCCTAGATTCAGTGAAAGTGAAAGCAACTTTTCTGATCTCAGGGATTCGCGTGATCACAGGCCCAAATATCGCATCCAAGACCTAGTTTAAGTTTTTATCTCCTCCGTTATATCCCATATAATCATCAGAGAGAGATCTGTCTGTACATACCGCAGAAAAGCCTAAATGGGTCTCTATTCAATTACTGTCAGTTTATGTATTGTTGTAATGCTAAAGGAATTTATCTTCATCTTCTTCGTTAAACGAGAGCACCCACTAAGACTAAACTTATTTCACTAACTAATTTCAGTTTTGTAAAGGTTTTTCCTTTTGGAAAAGTTTTGTGTATAGTTAAATTTTCCCACGTCCTAGCAAAATAAAATTATAATCTGTCAAACCCAGCTTTGACATATGTAACCAGTTGTCATTCTTGTTAAAATTGATCATTAATATTAAACTTATATCGAATTTTTTCTATATTAAATTTTCATCATAACGTGACAAATCTAATAATTGTAAAGGAAATATAAATTAATATTAAAAAATAATATATGATAGCAAATTGTAGCAATATAATTGAACCGAGTATATTTTTTAATTTATATTTTTACGGTTTTAGTACTTTTCCATAGTAATACAGTATTTTGCTTATTATTACCATTAGTCATACAACTCGTATAAAGGACATGTTTACTTCTAGTTGGATTTATATTAGTATGTAGTGAGTATAGCGATAGACAAATTAACTATTTCTGTCAGTTAGGTAGCCTATGCTATGTATCACTACTTTACCAATTTAAATTTTGCTAAACAATTTATAATGTTTTTAATTTAAGTGTCCTTTAGTAAGTCACTACACACTACATTTCGATTCATCACAGCATATTGATCGCAAATTTCAAGTGTATTTTGATAGAAGTTTACTTTCCAAGATATTTTTGGTAGGAATTGGCGTGTAGGTTTAAACAAATTTACCTTATAACACATGAGAAGCTATCTATGGAGAGATGAGAAATAATGCAAAGGCAAACTTCAAAGACTTGACCTAGATTTGGTCTTTGAAAGCAGACAAAAGGAAACCCCATCAAGAAAATAGTGGCTAGAATAATAGACGTCTGGAGCAAACTACGAATATGGTTTCAAATATTATTATAGAACATCGAGGTTAACCTATTTCGCAAAGTACCAGTTCCAAAATCAAAACTGGAACTGTATTGCAAAATAGATTAAAACGTCTTTTAGTGTAAGAACTAAGATGAGATTACAGAACTTTAATAACAAATATTGTACTCTAAGTGAAACGCTCTTTCCAGATTCAAAATTCTTTCATATTACATACTTCCGTAAACGTCATTACAGTACTTAGTGACTGGTTCCTCAATCGTGATCGATCTACTGTAAAGGGAAAGAATTTGTAGAGGTAAGAATAGGTAGAAATCAGCAACATTTTAACATTCTACTTAAGCAAGAGAGAAATATAACTAAATGTAAATCATTTGTATCCAGATTCTAGATGTAATTTGGGATCAAAAACTATTGACTGACTACTACTGACAAAAACTGGGCTTACGAAGGGTAACTTTAAAATCAGGAAGGAACAACTAACCTCTCCAAAAGCTGAGTCCAGATTAGGTGTCCCAAATTAAAAAAAACATATAATCCATAAAGCTTTCTTAATGCAAGAAAGAGTTAATTTTGATCGCTCTGTATATCCGTAAACGTAAAAATAATACTTTGAAACAGCATTATGTTCCTATACCGACATATCAATAATAATAAATAACCAAAAATGTTAACCTAAGGTAGATCTCAGTAACTGAGGTAAATTCTTCTTCTTCATTGTTTAATCAAATACTTAGTAAACACTCTTATTAAACTCTTACTTTAGTCATAGGACAATAGTTATTTAAGTTTAGAAGGATTGGTAGGCTCCAGTAAAGTTGAGTCAACATGATGGTGTTGCGTCGTCTTGAGTCAACTGCAGAGCCACCATATAGAGGTTCTTTCGGATGGTAAATGTAAGACTTGAGATGTTTTCCAAAGAAAATAAATAAGGACCATGGTTAATTCATACAAAAAAACCTCTATAACTCACCAACTCATGAGCGTGAAGGAGGAGTGAGATCTCACGTACAAAGACAAAGCTCTTGGCGCGCCCCTTTGGCAAAATCCCTACTGAGCTGGCATGTGAATAAGGTCTGTGACACTAACAATGTTGTAAAATTATCAAATCCATCTCGCCTTCATAATTAATTTAATTTACCTTATTACAGTCACTTACTGATTGGGTCGGTTTCTTACGAAGAGTTAAATGAAGTGAAAGTGAAGTTTAAACAACCCAGCTCATCAAACACTCCATTGTTCTATTAAGTGGATAAGCAATAATATCCAGTATTCAGAATCTGTGTTCTAGCTTAGCCAATATGATACAACGTAAAACATCTGCAAGCCTGTCACACTGGACATTCAATTAAATTGCTAGTAATCGACTCCTTTTCCATCTCTATAACCCGTGAGACAGATGTCGAGGACCAAGGAACGTTCCAGAGCTGTCTCGTGCTAAACTGCGGCATGATCTCATAACGGGTTTGCATCGTAGATTAGCTGTGAGGAGTGTGGAGTGGAGGCGGCCAATAAACATGGCTCGGAGCACGACCTGTATTGGCTATACACATCATATGGAACTGAAGGCTGTTAAACATTATTAATGGCCGTCTGCCTGTGGGGCTAACTGGGCTGGGCCGTGAATAGTGCATCACACACCAATTTTTATATACTATTGATATTTGTATATAAAAAGAAGACGAAAAACGTAGGATCTAAGGATATAAGGATTTCGTATATCTTCTCAGATGTACGAAATTAGTTTCGATATTTTATATTTTTCCAGGATTTTAATTATTTTCATCACCATTACTGGGGATATGCATCCCACAAAATCTAACAATACAAGGTTAGCATAAATCAGCCAGATAACCAGGCCAGATCTAGGCCGGAGCTTGTCTACCCTCTACGATTTCCCATTATTTAGTTATGACCGATGTGTAGCCCGGTTGACCTTTGGCGCGAGTTGGAGGGGTGCGGTTGATTGTGAATGGGAATGATCTCAGAAGGTATTTGCATAAAGACTGGATCTATAAATTACTACTCAGACTCCACAACATTTGCACTTGCACATTTTAAATCTCTACGTCTTAGTTTTTCTGGATATTATTTATTGACTTGTTTGAAACGCCTTCTTGTGGTATGGGCATTGTTTCCATTTAGAATTTTTTAGTGCTAGTCAGAATATTATTCTGAATGTAAGTATTCACAAGTACAATTTTTATAGAAATTATCTTGCATGAGTAACGGTAGGGGTGGGGTGGAAGGGGACTCAGCCCCTATTTAATACTTCCCAGCATTTTCGTTGCACCATAGCAGGGCATCACAGCTTGATCTTAGCTGGTCGAATTTATAGAACCCTTAAACTAGTATCTCCCAGCGGGCGTTCCCGTTCGTATTGCTTCAGACCTCTAGGGAATCCATTCACACTCAAGGCGCGCTGTTGTGACATAAAATTGAATACAAATATCCGTCAAAGGGGAAACAAGTTTTATTAGTTTTGTGAAACTCACTTTTCCACCAACTTGGTGTGTACCAGGTTATAAAATTATCAAAGGTACTTTGTTGTTAAATGATTAGTCCGTCTAATTTTTTGTGTATGTTTTAATATTTCAATTTCACATGAATACACTCATTTCTTATACATAATTTGACTTAAATACCTGGATAGGCCACCATTAGGTTTCATATTTGCCAGCGAATCTAAATCTAATTAACATGTTTTTTTGTCATCGCAGCAACGTGCGACGGGCAACTCTAGTGTAATGGTAAATCTTTTTACCAAGATTCCAGGAAAGGTCCTCCGAAGCTGATTCCACGGTCCATATTCTCATAATCACACGGCTCATCTTATATCTTTCACGTTCGTGCCTGTTTATGCAGAGTCGTGCCGGCTAGATCAGTTTAGGGCATCGATATCGCGATATTGATATGGAACGGTGGGACGGTCCGGTGACCTTGGCAGGATTGAATGGACAGGGAACGCCGGAAATTGGACCGTTAATGAAGCGTTCCGCTGTCTAAGCGCGGTAATCCCCGGCGCTTCGGCGAACTCTTAGTGCAATATTCGTGAGGAAGTCTAGTAAAAAATATCTATAGTTGATATTTTTAGCTTTAAACAAAATTCCTAAATAATAAATCGGCATTTTAACATTTTGTTATGAATATGTCCTGCTTGAAATTCGTTTACCAAATTTTAGTCTCATAGATGGTCGAGAATTCGAAAACATTGCTATGAATCAGATGTTACAGCCTAATCTTTTGTAATTTTATATTTTAAGGGAAAAATTCATTGAAAAAAGAGGCCAAACATCAAATTGGCTAAAGCAAATAATTTTTAAGAGAAATATAAAATATATTTGTTTATTTAAATTTTGAAAATAGATTACGTTGAAGTTTCAAGTTATTTGGAAGCGATACGAAAGAACTGATTGTATTGTTTTAATGAACAATAAACGAAAAGGTACCCTAACAGGTTCACTAACAACTTGCTGATTGGCTCAGGCTATCCAAAGCTCTAGACCGCAACAGAGGTTTTATGCGTAGTCTGTGACTAATTTAAACTATAAAACAAGAGTAAAAGTTTACGGTTTTGTTTACAGCAAATTTTATCGCTGATCCGTGTACAGGCTGTCTCTGTATTCACCGCAAAGCCTGTCCGAACTCTTCGCTGTACGCAGAGTAATATCATGTAATGTTGTGTGTCACCAATCGATAATGTCGAGGGCGTCCCCAAGGCTGTGTTTTAGCGCCACTAGTGTTCCACATTTCCTTAATGTATTCTGTTGTCTCTTTTATTTCTTTATCTTTTTTGAAAAAAATTACTTATAAAATATTAGTAAAAGAAGAGCATGGTTAATTTAGAGCAACTATTTTGGGTAATTCTAGCAATACAAATGCACTTGACATAAAACGTAATAATTGAGGTTTTGTAGATATCCAAATAATTACGTTTTTATTTAGTATTCGAATTGTGTTACATATTTCATTCTCGTTAAAATAATTAAAAAATAAATTCATTTAAAAATTTCCATGAGTGAAACGTAACGACGAGACGTAAACGTAAAAGAACTTCATGCATACATTTCCTGGTTTTATATTAAAATTATTACTCTCTATGCTCTGCTTGGCTAAATTATTATGGTAGGGTGTCATTAAAACTATTCGCAATGGATAATAATTAGTTTACTACGGCCTATAAGTTATTTTACGGTTTTTTTGCTACGAATTTTTTTCTGATTTACTTTCTCCCCTTATACATAGCATATACGAGAAAAAGGTACATAGTTTTCACAGTATAGGATCGCTTTCGTCCAAATTTTTAATTCGATTTGAGAGTGAATAAATCCGTTTTGATGTTTCCTGAATCTAAAAATTGGTTTCAGACTGATATCTTTCAGTCTGTCTATCTGTGTACAAACCCCAAGACCACACTGAACGTCTGATTTGTTTGAAATTTAGTACACGGGTTGCACTTTGGCTTTATTTCTAGACAATTTTGTTTTATTATAAGAGTGGTTTATTGTAAATCCTTAACCCGTGAGGGGTCGCGTAAAAAAAGTTACGTCAGGTGGATTCCACCGGGCTAGAACAAGCTTACAAAAGTGTTATAACATATGTTTTCATTAAATAAATGTTGCATATAAATGTTGTTATAATGCAGCATTTTAGGTAGTGTAGTATCTCTATTTGTAAATGTATTAAATATGTTTTTGGAAAAAAATGTATCCACAAAATAACACTACGTCATGAGTTGCCCACGGTAGAATCCACAGGTATACGCCGTAAACGGACTGGTGAAGTATAGTCAAATGGCCAATGAACAAGTCCATGTGAAGGTATACGAAGGGAGGAAGCCTTGACATTCTAAAGATATTAAATAGAAAAAGACTACCAGGTGGAAAAGACAGCGACACGACCCCTCATGAGTTAAATGGAAAAATACAAATTTCTCAAAATCAAAACCCTCTATAGCGATTTTGATTAAAATTCATGGTTTATAGTGATGAACATAAATAATATGATACCACCGATATGACTGTAAAATTTATGTTTCAAATTGATGTGCTTTTTAAATGTAAGAAAAGAATTATTTTTTGCTAGTAAAGCAAAAAATGTATAAAATAATTTGATTACCACCAGTAGAACCGGCTTAAAAACTCAACAAATTAGCACGGAATAAAACCCATTTAAAAAGGTTTGGTACAAACAGGGGTGGGGTGAGGGGGGTAATTCCTCAATAAATTTCCAACAATTAATTTAATTAATTTAATTTAATTTCTTTCTCTTATTAGTTTAAGAAATGTTATAACTATTTTTTAAATATAAATTTAAATGATATTTATTCATATAAAATTTTAAAGAATATGGAAGGTTCATTAAAGGTTGTAGTTTTTAATTTAATTAAAGAAAAAAGTATGTGCCAGTCCACTGATACAGTTTATTTTACAGAGCTGTACTGTAATTAAGTTATATCTTGTAATACTAATCAGAATCTTTACCCTACAGCGGAGATCCCCTCAGCCACGGAATCCAACACGACGCTGTATCATTAGCATATTGTTAGTCCGACGGTCAGTTTAAGTCGGTTTATTACCATAAAATTAATAAATCGGGGGCCGATGAACCCATTATCGCGGGATTGTCGGATGAGTGTTGTAAACAAGGGCGTGTCCTGCGAGAATCGGGGCGGAATAGCAAACGTCCCGAGCTATCATTATTGTGTTTACTGCTTGAGACGGAACCTGGCATCGGTAAGGTTTTTTTATTTCATAATTAGATCAAAACCTTGAACTGGTTCGAAGAAATTTATTGCAAACTACAAAAAATCAGAATTATCTTCCACTGCATTGTTGTAAACAAGGCTGTTTTCTTCCCTCTAAGGGAGAAAACAATCAGCTGATTCTCTAGGGAAGGAGTAAGAATCAGCTGATGTAGACCTCAATACTGTAGGTCTATGGTGGTAAGTTTTTAATAATAATATCGACTGTAACAGTCCATGATTATTATTGATTACAATTCATTGTCATAGTGTTGTATTTGTAAGCTGAGTTTGAGCGTGACGTGGGAAGTAAATAGAAAAACAACTCTTTTTCTATAACAGGAACTAGGCGGAAACGTATTTGGAAGATTTCTTTTAAGGGTAAACTAATTGTATTTTATATTGAATTAGTTCGTTTAAAATTGAGCACTGCCACGAAAAATACATTTCGTCACTTCATATTTTAAATTAAAAAAGTTGGTTAAACGTTATATTCTATCGTATTGTTGTTTGATAAGCCATGTAAAATGTTTAAACCATTATTATTTGATTTTTAATAAGTAAGGCGTGTAATGAATTAAAACTAATAACTCATTCGATTCAATTAAACATGATATGGTCCGTTAAGAAGCCATATTATAATTTCTTTTCGTCATGCAGCTGTGGCCGTGCCAATTAAACAGCCAGATCAGCTGCCACTTGTTAAAACAGCTGATTGCGTCACTATTGGCGGGAATTCGAACACGTGACAGTATCTAAAACACGAATCGGTCATGCCAACCACCCAAAACATTACTCAATGTTTCATTATGTAGGCCTACAGGCAGAGTATATTTAGTCTTCGAGTTGTTATATTTATTAGTATAGTCTGCTCCAAGGATTTGCAGGCAATTTATTCTATTTAACGGTTGACATGATCTTTGGAAAATTGAAATTTAACGAAAGCGTCCAATATTTATGATTATGAAATGGAAAATATTTTTCCACATCATACGAAATAATGTCTATGGACGGTAAAGGTTTAGTGTGTTGCTCTGGGTGTTTCTGTGTTTTACTTCAGAATCTTTTGTGATCTTTATTTTCTAATTATCCCACCTATAAGAGATAGTGTATGGAGTAAGTTTTGTTTTCAAAATAATTCAGTATTTGAGTTTTTAGGGGATATATCCGTTTTGGGACCCCCTAGTTCCAAAAAAGTGAAAAGTAATTTTCGAAATGATGTCTGTCGGTGTATGTATGGATGTGTGTGGACAGAGTCACAGCATATACCAGGCTTACTATTGGTCCGATTTACATACAAAATTATTTGGTATCCAACGGAAATCCAGGTTTCTTCATGTTTTTCTTTCATACTCTTTATTTTTAAGGTCAACAACCCTCTTAGTACGTGGTAGTAACTCCCTTAAAAGCCCCCAAAAAAGAGATTTTATCTACGGCTCAAAAACATTTTCCTTTTCAAACCATTATCACCTTACTAAGTTTTATACTACGCATATGATGACAGCTGTTTTCATGAAGATTATAAACAGTATCTCGCAAATGGTTTAATTTACGCCAAAAAACTATCAAGAGTAAAAAGGTTTTGTAATCACCTGTTTTATCTGAATACACTATAAAATATAGGGTGTTCCATAAGAAACTTGGAGTGGAAACTATACATTGGAGTGCATGGGCTAGGTAGACGAGCATTCTCTACTTGATCCGATGGAAGGTAGCGGAGCATTGCACTGTAAGGGCGAAGACACACTTGTACGGGCATACAGCAGGACGGTCGCTGACATTCGCGTGACAGACGATGCAGACAGACACCCCACCCACACTTCTCTTGTGTTGTGATGTGTATTTGTTACATTATTTTTCAATTAATTCTAATGGTATACAACTGTTTTTTAAGATCACGTATTAAAATAGTAACTTCAATCGAATTAGGGTAAACGTGGAATAGCACGATCAAGACCAAACCAGTGTTAATATTCATTTTAAAATAACAATGAAACTTTTTCATTTTTACAAACATGCAGGTGGTGTCAAAAACTTTTTATCAATTTTTATCAAAATCGTTAGAGCCATTTTTAGCCCCAAAACGGATATATCCACTCTCAACCCAAATTTGAAAATGTTGACAAATACAATACTATAGAAATATAAAAAATATTATACTGTTGCATTTCGCTCGCAAACCCCCGTAGGTACTCTCTACATCCTGTAACAATCCTCACTCTCATTACACTTGAACTAGTTTTATCTATCGATAACTCATTAACCTCAATTAAATTATCAACAATCAGATGATTGATTGTAAGAAATTGAATTATTTCATCAGAAGATATACGATCTCAAACAGAGGAAATATTAATATATGCAACTGTCCGGCTGTTTGCCTGGACAAGTGTGTCTTCGTCCCTATAGTGCAATGCCCCGCTAGTCCGGGAGAAAAGCTGTGGATGCCGTCCGGGAGCCGGACGGTAAGTGACCGGACAGCTAAACTATCGGACGGTATATTGCCCGGACAAGTGTGGCCCTGGCCTTAGCCGGATAGTATGTCTTTGATAGTCTTTGGCCCCAATGCCAGGGACACTAGCTAGCCATCATGATCCAAGGAGTATTACAGGAGTAGTAGTAGTTGAAACGCCACTGGTTTCAAAACAGGGACGTTTGACTTGAACCAGCACGTTCTCCGAGCCACCGCGTCAGTATATTTTAGTTTATTGAATAATCTTATTTTGACATTGTAAATCGTAAAAATACCAAAAATATTTTAAAATAAAAATCAGCAACCCCGACTACGGTCAGTGTACTTGTAAAATACGCGACCACTTAAATGCCGTTGGTTGTAGTACTAATTTGGAACCGAAACGTGATTAGTTTGACGAAACAAACACCAGCTAAACTTGACTTTGACCTTGATCTCGGGTAATAGAGGTGGTCCTAACTCACACACCATGTAGCCTGCCTGCACGCTGACACGATACCTGTTACTGCAGCAATACTCTCCGACCAACTCATTAATTACTACCAACCTCCACGCTATTGTTAACCCCCACCCCTCTCTCTCTCCCGGTAGAACATTATAGCATTACCAACATTTATTGTTATAATACTTAATCTTTTGACTACAAAACCCAATGGTAACCTATAAATTTGATGTCCAGTTGTTCAATATAAACATTAAATTTCCAATTAGGGAGTCTAATTGGAAATTTAAGGCTTTCGTACATTTTAGGAAACTGGAGAAAAATACGGTTATTCTTAAAAATAGTGCTTCGATAATGGAACAAAATCGGAACTTACAATTAATTAGTCTATTAAGATTAGCTTAAATAATATGAATACCCCTGGAACCAAGTTAGTGCATGATTATGATTTTTACTTATGATTATGATGAACAAAAGGTTATAAACTCACTGGCGTTTTAGTTTTGAAGTGTAAGTTAAATTTTTACTTTTTTTTAATAACATATACATAATAATATCAACTATTTCTAAATAACAGTCTTTTTATACATCTTAAAGTAAATTACCCATAGCAGTAATAGCCATAGTAATAGCATCAATATAAAATATTTTTCCTTATTATCAATTTATGTTTTTATGATCGAACAGAATCCATTTCTACAACGAAATAATTATTTGCAAAGAACAATTATGAGAACGTTTTAAGTTCAAATAAATTTCTCAGTTATTCTATTTTTATGTTTTATGTGCATAAAGTCCGTGTCAAAACCATTCCTGGAGAAAGCTCGTTAATTCATCAACAACCTCAATTTTTTCAGAGCGGTACAGTTTTACTCGTATTTTATCTCACCAAAGTGACCGGTAGACCAGTGGTTTCAAGTTTCTAGTAACAAAAGTCCCCACCTTAAAACCACAACTCTCTGGTTACGACTGGCCATAACTCCAAACCGCGAAATCGGGGAGAATTTCTGCCCAAATTTTAGTGTTCAAACAAACTGCCCTGAATTCCTTCGATTCTATTCGCCTATCAGCGGCGTTTTTGACAGTTTAAACAATAAGCTACGAATTCGTCTCAGGTCATCAGCTGTTTGGAGCGTCAACAGCGGAAGTGAGATCAAGAAGACCGCCATTGTTGTGGAAAACACTCATCCAGGAGGCTGTGGGAAGTACAACGACTGCAACAATGGCTGATGTATGCGGCACCCGTCATTGTTGAATGACCTGAGTTAGGTGTTAAAATATTCTCCACGTGTTACCGCTGTAGGAAACGAAAACCAGGGGAGGCTACTCTCTAAATGAGGGCTTTTACGGGACATCGTGAAAATAATCTCAAGATTCGATTGGTCAGATAGCATTTATGTAATGTTCTAGGACTATATTTTTTGTTTTGGTAACCCTTGAAAAATTGATATCTTGTACTAAAAATGGTTTTAACATAAATACAATTATAGTTTAAATACTATAATTTATGATCTTAAAAAGCATAACCAACGTACACACTGATGATTTTAGTTCTTTGAAGTTTTGATCTTAAAATTGTTTGCAATATGAAGAATACTTCTTGAGCTACTCCTAGCTAGGCCTAACTTTACGGTCCGGAATGCATCAGAAGGAAACTGTTGTATTCCACTTTACAACAAGCACGTCAAAATGTTTTAGGATTAGTCAACTTTATTAAAATTAGGGCATGGATTACATGATAGTTTTAATACTACACTTATTTAAATAAATTGAATTGGTATTTCAGTGATAATGTGTAACACTATATCCTACCTTACATACTGTAGAATAGCAAACAAATTGAAAATTAGAATAACTTGGTATTGAGTGAACACGCGGGTTTCATTGGCTTCTTCTGAATATTGAAGTAAGTAGATAATAAACAATGGATTACTAATGCGCTCCGAGTTTCTCTTCTCTCAAGAGATCTCACCCTTCTACGCAAATATTTGCATTTACCGCTGAGATTTGAGACTTTACTGTGTTTGCCCCGCCCAGAACTCCGATTCCCGCCGATCCTCTAGCTAGACGGTATGGAGAGTGTTATATTTCAGCCTAAAATCGTACGGAAAAGTCAAATTTGGGTGCTTCCGCGGTACGAATCTTTGTTAAAAGGTTGTTAGAAAGTGCAAAAAGTAAGTCTGACATCGTTTTGATATAAAGTAGTAGCATACGGTGTTCTAAACATTTAACAAATATTATTATTGTTTTGGAAATTTGCCGAGTACGCAGGTTTGCTGCGACGTGGGTATTTTGAAATGTAAAACCCCTCAATCCGCTTAAATCCCCTTGAATAGACCAATATGTCTGCATTTTGAATTCATGATATCTAGTGTAAAAATAACGTACATTACAAATTTCAAACCGATCCTTAAGGCTGTTCTTCTTGTACCACACCGACGGTCACTGCAGGTTTGACCCGGCTTCTCAAAAACCAACACAATACGTACGTAGACGTTCTCACTTTGTTCGACCATTAAACACCTGCTAGGTATTTGGTTCGGTGTTTCGCGAATATGAATATGAATACAGGAAGCCTGTGCCCGTGTGCCGTGTAATGATCAAGTGCGCATCACCGCCGGCCAACAATAGCCTCAAAAACATCTGCTGTATTGTTTGTTGCGAAACTACCTCGTTGCTTCCAGGTTCCACCAGGGAAAAAATCATCAATGGTGTTGCAAAAAGCCATCCAAGGCTGTGGTTGGGAAATATTCTCACATATAATCATTTTTCTATGGTCCACACCGTTACAACCAGTCTTGCAGAATCGGCGTATATTTAAGAAAAAATAATAAATAAAATGAACTACGTCCTTGATGGTAGAGTAACTGCTGGATAGGCATGTTAAAGATTATTCCAAAGCACGTATTCTCCAATGGAGTATGTAAGGGAGTACTCAAATAGTAGTCTTAAGGATTTAACTTTTAATATAATTTGTGTCCATTAGTCTCCTTTTACTTTTAAATTATCTACATATCACTTCTATTACTTTTCATGTTTTACAGTTCAGGTTTCTAACCGTCCTTGTTTTAGATTTGAATATCTTTGTTGTTGTTTTCAAAGGTTTTTAGGTTTTTTTATCAATCTATACAATTAATACATATTTTATTTATCAAGGAATAAGACCCGACAGGCTTTACTTCCTAAGTTATTTGTTCTATTTTAGGTTATAAATAATTTTTGCGGTTAGAATTCATCAATATTGATATGAGTGCTTAAGTGGGGCAACGTTCCCTTTACTTCTTAATGTGAGGAAACTTAGATTTTTCTCAGGAACCATAAATGGCAAGGCTTTGATGTTTTTTTCTCTGAAAGATATTATTTTGGAGCATACGTTAACACAGGTAATTAAAAAGTTATTACTCTTAAGTATTTTTTATGTATTAAAAAAATTCTTTTTGAAAGCAACAAGAAGTTATCTTAAAAAAGTAATTCCGTAATTCAGTAAAACTGACTATGTTAAATAAAGTTCCTCTACCTGTAAATACGATTATACATATTATCGTAATTACTAAACAGGCAACTGGATGGAAGTTGTCTTCACTAATAATAAAACAAAGTTTCATACAAATAAAACATAGCAATGTTAAATCTTGAAAATACACATTTAGATGGTACCATTTTACTGAACAGATGTACAATAATCAACCACAGTTGTTTTCCAATTACCCACGTAAACTAATAATTACACTACTCAGTAATCACGAATTAATTATTGTACATTAATTTGTAATAAGGTTCTGTTGCCAAGCTATACCTGTTTATTTATTTTAGGCCTTTTCGTCACTATTTATAACGGACAAATTTGTATTCTTGACTACGAAATTGTAATCTCACTTTATGAAGCTGTCGCTACTGTCTCTAGGCCGATCTCTTCCGCCGGACGGATGATCTACTTCAATGTTGGTTATTTTATTACAGACAAAGGGCGCTAAGGAAAATGCCAAAAGCATCAACTAGTATTTATTTTATGAACACTGTAAACACGACTTATACTTTGTAACAGATTATTATTGCAATTAATTGAAAATGGTGGTAAATAGAGATAATTTATATTAACCTTAAGCGCAATCTTTGCAAACGCATATAAGAGAAATATTCACGTATAAACTATCAATATGTTGTCTTGCTTCAATTCTTGCTTCTTCAGAGTCTTGAAGACCGTTTTCCCCTAATCGACTAATTTAATGATTATCTTTAGCTGTGCATCAAAGATATGTTGTGCTCTGAAAGCAGGTCGATGGATTGCATATTGTATTCAGAGAGGGATAACGACGTTTTTAAAGGATAATGGTATATTATTGAAAATTAATCTTCTTTTAATATTTCAATTTGCGTCTACGTGAAAAATAGTTATGTTCACTACAATATCTATTTCTTTTTCGGCTAAAAGTAATTATACAGCGCCGGTAAATACCAGACGCAAAAATGACTGCCGCATGCAAGTTGCCGTTGCCTTTTGTAGGCGTAACAGGGGTTGTACTTGAATAATTAACTGTGAATTAATTTCCCTTTTTTATGTCGTTTTTTGTAAAAAAATGTTCTTAATTGTGAATATTATAGCTAAGGACTAGCGTGCAATTTTAAATATTTTATGTATTAGGTCAAGGGAAGAACGTCTCCAACTCGCCCAATTATTTATATATGAAGGATCACATATATTTTAAATGGAAAAACATATTTTTTGTACCTGTAAAAACCCACTGTGCCTTTTGTTCTGAAATTTTCACACTATGTTAGAAGGAAAACAAAAGTTTTCTAAAATTAATTTTGATGTTCAGTGTAAATGTACCTTTATTTTGAATTTTGGGTTAACTTTTAGCTTTGACACGTTTTTTGCGGATTAGAAGTACCACTATCCACTGGACAAAAATAATGTTTGTTTGATTGATTTAAAATTCTTCTAGTTTCCAGGCCATCTAAAAATATTAAAAAATAAATAAAATTGTATTATTACTATTAAATGCAGTTTAATGGTTATTTGCTCTCTGAAACATGAATAGTGCAAAAATTGCAGTATAATAAGAATAAAAATATAGTTTATTTCCAAGAGATACAACAGTTTACATAATAATACAGTACTTGCTTTCTCTACAAACATCTATCTATTAGCACTCACTTAAATAGTTTAACAAAAAATATAAGTATTAAAACACCAACAAATAATATACATATAAAAATTCACAGTAAGTTATATTACAACTTACTTACTAGGCTATAACTTACTAAATAGATATAATGCACTTAAAATAATATGACTAAATATATTCTCTTTAAAATAATAATACCTCTAAAGAAAAAACCCTGTTTTGAGGCATTTCATAGAGACTCGACGAGCGAAAAAAACTTATTTGAACAATTAATAAGGTAATAAATTGTGTTAGTATTTGTAAATGTTGTTTACTAAGTATGCCTTTGGTTATTTGTTTACTTAAAGTCAGTAAATCCTCAACATCATCCAGTTTTTCAATAAGATTTCTAAGACATTTACAATACGAAAATAAACATAGGAAATCTATCATTTAGTCCAAAAAGATTATACAGTTTGGGTGCAAGAGTAAGACTGATTAAAAGATTCTTTAAAAGGTCGTGGAACAATCAATAAGCTCAGCGTTTTTAGACAGATACATTAAAAAACCATGTTTTTTCACTAAATTGAAGCGCCATTAGAGGGATTCGTCTCCTTTATATAATTCCGGTAATGCCTTATTTATCTTTTTTTAATTAAAAATTCATTCTTTCCCCCCATACATGTACTAGGTACAGTATATTTATTTTGCGGCGCCTGGAGTTAACTACTGCAGAAATTGTTGTGAAGTAAAGTCTACCGCAAACGAGATCGCAAACGTCCAAGTAGGTTAATTTTAATATCAACTAATGACACAAACACGCAAATCATGCGACACACCAAAAAATATTGAACGCGTAGTTTGCGGTTTGGAGATGAATCAGCTTTAATCTACGTTACCGACATCAGCTCTAGCGGCCTTGCCCATCTGGTTTACAAGGTCGCCGCTAGGTAGCAGCACAGTGTGGAGTCAGCTGTGAACTGTTTTATCGGAGATTAATAATACGTTTACACGTGTCTTGTTTTACACTATACACGTATCTTGTGTTACACGTTTTGGTGTATTCATATTCCAGTGTACGTTTGGACACACGTACGGAAAATAATAGTTTTATTCCTATTGCTTGTGGATTGCAACATCCTTGTAAAAATCACAAAAGTGATAATATAATGCAATATTAGTTATCCAGTATCAAACTTGTTTTTTTGACAAAGATATATATGTCTAAGCTCTTTAGGGGGGGGTGTTAGCGTCTTGAGATGAACTGAAAACATTTCTTTCAGAAGTTATTGTAATGAGACAAATGTAAATACAAAATTAATTTGATCGTAACAATTTATTTTTAAACCCTCCTAATTGTCTTAGACTATCCATATATTTTGATTACCAATTCTAAATAACTCTTAAAATTGTGGTTTGCGAAGGCTATCCTTTAACTTCATTTCACACGTTAGTAATTTTTATATTTTTTAATAGAGAATAAACAATCTTTATCGAAACCGATCGTTACAAAGCTGTTAACAAAGAGTATCAAAATCAAATTATTTAAAATATTTGTTGGTTTTATCACCGTATTTTAGCCGATCCTGTAGTGTTTAACAACTATGATCTAAGTTACTGTCGCAAAAAACCAAAAAGGAACTACTTGTTAACTAAATACTTTCGTAAATTTTCCCGTTTTCTGGCTAAAAATGTCAAATGTCCATGATTAATTATATAAATTTCTAGGTTACCACTTAAGACATTATCATTGTCAATTTTAAAAATTAATTACTGTACGTTGTTTCGATAATATCTCAAAATAAATTTTATTTTGAATTTTTGTTAGAAATTATACATTGTGTTTTTGAGTTTCCTTGTCATCGTGTATAAGTTTCCATTTTGTCCAATTACAATCATCAATTCGCTTAGTTGCTTAATCCTGTTGTGTGAGAATGCAAACATTTAGGCATTCATGCTCATGCATACATGCACACAACGCCGCATCCATCATGCTCAAGGTCATGCTCCCATTCACTATACACATCCTACAACCGTCATTGACTCCGGGCATATTTAGAATTTATAGAATCACTATACTACTGCCCCTCAACAAAAGAACATTTGTTTAATTAATTTTGGATTTTTACCATCATGGTTGCCATAACAAATTTCAGTATTTTTCTGAAAAATTCTATAATAAAAATACGTTATTTTTGTTTTTAAGTACAATTCAATGGTTCTGTGCCCTCAACAACATCTAAATAGTATAGCTTAAAATTTCAGTATAATAGGATTTGTGTTTTTTTGTAACACCTACGCAAAACACACTTTTTCCATTTTTATAACATGGGAGCTCCGTTTTTTTCTCTTACAAAAATTACTAACAAATATCTACTATACTATATACTAGTAATGTATCCAAACGTATTCAAGACAAAAAGTTTATTAGTCAAACAGAAAATATAATAAAACAAGTCTTTGTAAAATATAAGCGATTCAAGAAGCTAGAATAATTAATTAAAGCGATACACATGGTCTAGTCCTATGTAAATTGTTACGTAGACTACACTATTCTCGATGCTACGCTTTGAAACTGTCTTCTCATACGACTTACGATAGTTCCGCCATATAACCAACAGTCCCATTATAATCAGGTTTAGGCGTTGTAACATCTGTCCCTTTTTCTCACTTCAATCACTGTGACGTTGTTTTTTATCATAAAATCTGGTACTTGGTGTAATTTTAAGAGCTGTATGACTTGATATCAATGTGAGTAGAATATCAGATTTTTAATTTACTCAGTGAGTACATGATAATCAACTGCTAAAGGCAGACATACATAAATATAATTGCCACATTCTAGTAAGATCGCCCATTTTAGATCACTGATAAATACCTTTATGGTAACATATTTTAATTTCAAAATAATTTTCACTTGAAATTTAGTGATTTAAGAGAGGCATTTTTCAGTGCTTTTGCTGAACTAAAAATCTAAGATGGTTGAGTTCCTGCAGTCTTATAAAATCGGTAGCCAATAAGTCGGATTTATTATAAGGCTGGATTATTGAGAGACTATTAAAATAATGATATCACGCCCCCTTTTACTCTGTGCTAATATTAAAAACTAATACTAAAAACTGGTTAATTCAGCATTACAAATCATAAATTCAGTGGTTTCCCTTTTATTGAAAAATGATAATGTTCATTAGTTTACAATAAAATCATATTTTACCTTATTATTAATTTATATAAAAAATCACTTACTGTATAAATTTTACATTTATATTTTACAGTGTAAAGCATTAAACTACATCACACGTACGGTAATTATACATGTTATCTGGCCATATGAAGCCTAAGATTCAACACCAAGACTTTGTGATTTGTAACAACAAAAACGGCAAAACTGTGTATCAGTGAATTCATAGACTTGATAAACATTCAAGGACCTTAACCTTGACCTTGACTTCTCTTGCCATATTCTCATTATACGAGCATATTATCTTCATAATATGTTCTAATTTTGTACGATTTGGTTTCAATCGCGGTTTTTTGTCAGAAGTAAACGGGCCATTTTGTATTGCACGTGATTAATTACTTTATAGAACAATTATTTCAAATTCTATCTTAAATAAGGTATAATCTATTTTCAGTAATCTTGAAACTAAAGCATCTTAACTGTAAAATACCTTCTCATTGTTTCAATACTTCAGAGGCTTTGATTAAGTAACCAAACCGGATTCGTGGAGAGTCCGGATCATCGGGTGCCAAACTATCGAAAATATACTGTATTGTAGTATAGTGCCTACTGTAGTATAGTATGATACTGACTAGAACACCATATTGTTTTACACTGGTAGAAATTTGTTTATGTATTAATTTCTAATTGATTCCTTTATTTCGTTTCAGGTGAGTTTTACGTTTGTGTCCTTACTCCGAGTTCAAGTTCCAGGTAATAAGACTACAACACATTTTTTTAAAGCAATGGACTGATCAACTGATCACTGATGATGTCAGCTCATCTTTATTCTATGATAAATTACAAATATAATTAATTAGTTGTCGGTCAAAAATAAACCATGTACGAGGTACATGTTGTCTTTGAGTCTCCGTGACGAGTGGACGTGTTTGGTTTCTTATGTGTGTAATGGTTAGTGAATGGTTTGTTTGTAAGTTTTTTGACTGATTTAAACTTTTATATTTTTAGCTTTATAACCTTAATCCGGATTATGTGTTAATTGTGCTATGTTTTAGATATTAATTCACCTAAGGACGGGATCAGATTCCAGATCCCGAAACGTCGTGAAACTTAGCATAAAGTCGTGATGGAAAATGTTCGCAAAAAATCTGAATAGCACATTCAAGGTAATTTATTTTTTAGGTTTTAATTAACTTACCTTGTTTTCTCAGTTACAGAAATATTTTAAGGTTACAAACAAACATTTAGGCCAAGGCGTTCGCGAGTCGGAGTCGCCCACTGAATACTGTAGGAAAATTAGCATTTCAAACAGTTTACCACTTCTTCGCAAGTTTCCACAAAATTAGAATCGTTAGAAACCATGCAAATAAGGAGTTGAGTTGCGATCACTTCTATATACTTTGCATTTTCGAAGAACTTGGAATGGTTTGTAAATTAATTAGTTAAACATTTCCCAACTATGTACGGAGTGTTATTTTTTGTGTAATTTTTGTTAGGTCGTGTTTCATTCGTCAAAGTTTGATGTGATGTTTTTCAATTTTAACTTTATTTTCGCTTTTATACAAATAGTTTAATACAGATTTTTTGTGATCTCTCTAAGGCAAATTAAGCTCAACTTAAATACCCTCTACCTAGAATAGGGTTTCCTATATAAACCAATTCAGAGAAAACTGGTAGTATCTGGTTTCAATGAAAGTGAAGATATCGAAGGTTGACGGCTCCATTCACAGTATGTAAATAAGAAGAATGATACGTCTTTCGGCTGTGGGTAGACGACGTGAAGGCAGTGAGGGGGGGGGTGATCGTCAGTGGGTGAAGGTGACAGATCGCTGGTCCGGTTACCTGTTTATGTAATCAGCTGATATTTGATCACGTGATATGTTACACCTGTCAGCCCGAGCACCAGCATTGATCTACATTGGAGTTGACACCGATTAAGTTCAGTTAAATAAAAAAAAACAATATGAATCTTTGATGAAAAATACTTTTTAATGTAAAATACGTAACACTAGTCTTTACGTAGTTAAGGAATTGCGTCTCTATTTCAAAATATTTCACAAAAAACAAAGATATTGGGAAATTTAAAATTACTAGATTTACACCCAGATATCTGTGTAAAAAACAAGGCAAATAATATATGATATTATGTTGTATTATTATATGCATAGTGTGTTGTGATATTAAAAGAAAACTAAAGAGTTTATGATCTCGTAAATTTTCAGTAAAGCATTGCTGCTTATTTTTCATATTTATTATTTTCCTATCTCTCTAGATTAATATAATGTTTAGAGAAATAGAATTTTGTGTATTTATTTTTGTGGTTTTGTGTTACTTTCCCTCTGTATCAAATTTGTAGTTGATGAAGTATTTTTAATCTTCTCGGCTATCATTTTAATTTATATATTTTCTTTTAATGATCAAATATACATTTATTTAAGATGTAGATTTTTACTTATATCTGTTTTGTAAAAAATTATCAATTATTTTTAGTTATTAATATTTTTATAGTCTTCATGAGAATGTACGCAGTAGATTTACAACAGGCTTGACCCATGTGACTAAAAAAAACAAAAAGTTTTTGTGTTAACTATGTAATTGTTTTTGGAAATAAAGGATTATTATTATTATTATTATTATTGCTTTTACTTTCTCTCTCTATACGGTAGAATAAGAAGAAAGTATTGTTTTCGACAGTATTATAATTTTGTTACTTTCTCCCCTTATACGATAAATATAATGAGAAAGTATTGTTTTCTTCAGCATTATCAAAATTTTAGTTTATGGTGTATATATCCATTAAAGTGCCCCCTCAATCAAAAAAGTTGTTAAAAGAGTGTGAAGGGTATTTTACCCTTAGAACCCCCCAAAAATCAAGTACTGTAAAATGAAAATTTCTCAAAAACGGGTCTAACAATTTTGATGATATGGTTATATGGTTTATAGTCCTTTATGAGATAAACAGAATGACGCCACCCGGATTTCTCAAAACATCGGTTTTTGAAAGTTATGGACTTTTAAAAGTAAAAAAGGAAAGTTTAATGTCCATGGTTAACTCAGTACATTGTCTGAGAGCGCCCAATGTTAGTCATATTGAGAATATAATAAAAAACAATTTCTTCCTCTTTCGGTTTCTATGAACTTGGTACGCAGCGTAAGGTCACATCACCCAACAAAATCACTCAAAAAAGCTTGGTATTACCAGTGGGGGGGGGTTCCCCCCATACAATTCGAACAATTAATTTAACTTTGTCTCTATTGTTATTTTCAGAAGTTGGGTGATTATATTTGAAACAATAAAGATTGTTGTTTAAATTGACTTAAGGGAGAAAGTACGTATGAGTCCACTGATACCGTTAATTTTCAGTAAAATACATCGATCAATTTGTATTCTCTCTGCTTTCCACCCACCACCGTTTGGCGGAAAGTTTGACCAATCACGGATCTGATAACAACTTTAGTTCCGTTTACAACTTAGATTAATGAAGTTTGATGAAGACAGTTCAAGTGCCGATTGCCAAGCCAGAGATAGCAACTCTTACTCCACAATCGGCGCCTTCACTTCGCCAACGAAACACGCAACACTAGAATGCTGTTCGAATCCTCGGTGTGGATAGGAAGGCGTCAACGTTATTGCAAATTTATTATAATTGCGAAATACAGTACTTCCTCATGCAACACCTGTTGTTTGATTAATGAGAACTACCTAATAATTTATTATTTTTATTGCTTGTATTTTCAATTATTCATTACAACCTATATCAAAATAACAACATGTTAATTATACTGGATGTACTCTTCCAAAATAATCCTTTTGTACTCACTTTAAAACATTGTCAAGTTGACTTCTGTATGTATTATAAATAGTTGCTCGTTTTGAGTCTCGTTTTAAACATTTACATTATTACAAATATTTTTATAACCAATGTGGAATTACACAGCTCTCTCTAAACAGTGCTTTTAAAATCCTTTACCAGAAGGATAGTTCTGTACATTAATTTATACAAAAGACCACATAAAAGGTTGATAACATCTTGATTATTATAATAGGTGTTTTTCAATCGCAGTATTTATCCAGGTGTTAAAGACACTAATCTATTTACATATTATGTAATACTATAAATAAAACATCACTATTTTCATTAAGACCGCAGCCCATTGAAGTTTCTGAGAAACCCTGGACTCGCGCCAGAGGCGAGGAGTGGAGTTGTTAGTATTTAAATTACGACCAGGAGACAGCCGAGGTCGAACAGCAAGTACGAAGCTATCATAACTCCGACAGGGAGAGGTAGGCCGCACCAACACACGACGCGACGCCTGCAGCCGCCGGGTAGACTACACCTACGCGTCGGTGTAACGCATTAGCATGTTCAGCCCCGCAGGCGCCCACGGCCACTGCCACTGCCACGGTCTACCGGGTACTGCTATGACTTGAGCTGTGGAACATAGTACTGTAGTTAACGATTGAAACAATCAGCCTCGGAGTGACGAAATGACATTGCTAAGTTAAGGAAAACGTGTGTTGCGGAGTTTTTGAAGAACGCATTAATTTTGTTATAGATATACAGAATAAACAGGATTTTATTAATGAGAGAAGATTGTATTATGCTGGTATATCTCGTTTAGATTTGTGTTAGGCTTGCAAGTAAAAAGAAGGTTTTCGTAAATAAGGTTGCAAACGTGTTTTTTGTAAATTTTCTCCTATTCTAATATGAGAACGTTATATTAAAAACTTGAGTATAATTTTCTATCCTCTATCCTTTTCACTGCGTAGTGAAATACTCTATAATCAGGATTCATGGAAACCTTGATTTCCGCTGGCATAAACTGGGTTTTGGCCGACCGATCCTTTAAAATAGTTTTAGACAGGTTCTGCTTATGTGCTGTAAAAAATTTGATTTATTGTAGTTATAAACAGGCGTAACATTACATCCCAAAATAAAACAAGTTATGTGACAAACACACTGCTAAAAAATATTTGGGTTTTTGTTCTAACGATAGAATTGTACATTTTTTCTTTAATTTTTTATGGTTACTGAAATGACTGATTTTACAATTCGAGAAAAACACTACACAATTATAAAAGTATAAGATAATCCATTAAAATTTTAACTACAGGGATGGTAATTCACATAACAGTGTTCACCTTTATGATAAAAAAATTAAAATACATTTCATTGGCTAAAAATGGATTTTGCGCAATACCGTAGCCTTTTCATAAACTTCCTGTGCGCTAAATTAGTCCGGAACATATATGCCCGGGAATACTTTTGCCGGACTGTTAACTGTTCAGAAAGTCATTCTAATGACACTAATTGGTTGATTGTGTAAACACAAACATAACCTCTTGTTCTACGCCAGGAAGAATATTTTAAGAAATGAGAAAATACAATAACGGAATTTTCTGTTTTTTTTTATTTATTAAGTGAGGTTAGGGTAGTATAGCGTAAACACTTTTTCCTATATATATTATAATTGTTTTTGTTTTATATGTCGCAAAATAAAAAAATAATAAATACATAAGAATATTAGACACTTCTAACACTGTTCCAGCATTACACTTAGTGCAGTAAATCCAAAATATAACAGCAAATAATTTAAACTAAACATAACACTTTTACACAATTTTAAAATAATAGTTTCACAAATAAAATCCAGATTTAAAAAAAGATAATTCCTACTATTGACATTCAGCGCTGCGTGGTACGTGAGCAGTATATATAGCATCTAGTTTTTTACGGTTCCCGCCCATTGTAAGTAACAGCTGTTCGAGCATAATTAATTACGTTTATCAGCTGGTACAGCGGTTGGCGGGAATAAAGTGTGGACGCCTACACGGCTCTGATCAGGGTCGACCGACACCCCAGCGCAATCTGTAGGCCTAGCTTATAACTGACATGTACAACTGTATAAGCTAAGGAGCAAAGTGGTTACTCGTGTAATGGTCGGGTGTATGAGTACATGGACTATGCTAAATGCCACACGTCGTAGTTATTTGGCTTTTAAATTAAACAAAGTCATTAAACATAAATAATCATTACCTGATTTAGTTTTAATAGCTGTCGACCATTTTTGTCGCTTTAGACTAATCAGCTTTTATGTTACTTCGTTGTGGCAGTTCTTTCTTGATTCCCGATTGGTTGTTTAGGCTTTCAGATATTATTATCGATAGTTTGATCTCAACCATTCGATAGTTTGATTTAATAGTCGATTACCAGTTTCACATTCGATATCCGGAACGAAAAATCAATAGTGGTTGTTGCAGTTACTTTATCGATTATTGAAATCAAATGCTAACCTTGAATCAAAAGTCAAGATTATCAACGATGATCTTTTGCAGTATATGACTCAAAAAACATCATAATAATACAATTAGTCCTAGGAAGAAAAAGAACATTTTTTTCTCTTCAACACATGTATCTAAAACAGCTGTTTTTAAGCAGTATGACGAAAACGGACTTATACGGTACAAGCGTTAAATTTCTTGAGCAAAATTTGTACTGTAAGCATTTCAATGTTTAGCTGTTCAGTTTTTAAAATGGTTTCAAACCTTACTTGTGAATGTTTATGGGACATTTTTTGTTTATTTGGAAGAGTACTATCATTCCTCGAAGTTTGTCCCCAACTTTAACACCCTGTATATATTATGGACAAATAATAAAAGGCATATATTATATGTCTTTTAAGGCATATATTATATGCCTTTTATGATTTGCCCATAAAATATTACTTTGACAGAACTATAATGTTTTATGGCCTTATAGCTTTAAAAACTGTATTATTTTTGTTCAGTATATACGATGTCTTAGTAAATACAAGATAAAGCCCAAAAGCCTTTCGTAATCCCAAAAAAACAATCCTTTTTAAGTAAAATTATTTATACCTGTACTAAATTGTATTTATATGTATATTATTTATGTTTTTATATTAGGCTGTACTAAAGGAAAATAAGGTAACAAAAGACGTAAAAAAAGTGTATCATTTAAAATATCTACACAGATAGGTTTTTTAAGCCAAGTATGAATGAGGAATTAAAGTAAGATGATTAATAATGTGTAGCGATTTCTCTTATTAAAATTCTTTTTTTCATGCTCAATGGATACATTATAAACTGCTGCTAAAAATCTCTACAAAATATTATATGCACATTCCAAAAAGGCTACGTATAAATTTAATCACATCATTGGTAAAATATCTGATTGATAAACATAATCTGATTCTACATTAATCCGATGAGTTTTCATTTTGAAATTAGTGTTAGAAAACAACAAGCTTAAAGGTTTTTAGCAGTGTTTGACGGGACTGTAAGTTTAATGACTGCGAATGATTGCGAAGGCACTACAGATTCTTATAAAATTACAAATCGAGAGATATTCGGACTATCCGGGGTACGTAGTCACTTACTGCACTGGCATTTACTGTATTTGGTAGCCACTCCCTATAGGCATTTCCATTTCCTACAACTCTGTTACTAGGCCTAAATTCGTGGAAGCGCAATCGTGTTGGCCGATCCCTCGTGACGTCATTGTTGGCTCGGTGACGTCATCGCAGCTGACCCCACGGAGCTTGTGACCTCATCGACAGGCCGGCGATGACGTGGGCCGTATTACTGGCTGTTGACTGTCCCGGAGTGTCAGCTGTACTTGTTTATTGTTCCGTTGTTCAACGCTAACTACCTGTTAACACTTGAGTAGGTTTATCAGATTTATAACCTTCTAGCAGTGTAGCTTTGTACCGTTTGTATGACTACGCAAACCGTAAATAAATGAATGTTTGTATTTACTTCCCTGTGGGAAATAGGTTTGATAATGGATATGCCTAAAGGGACTGTACAGAGTTCACCTAAACAGCTGTTCTTATAACCAAACTATGACGTTACTAACCAAATGACGTCACTGTTTCAAATTTTGGTCGCTCAAATTGCCAACACCCCCCAGAGCTAAGACATATTCATGTCAAAAAATCAACCCAATTATACTTGTAATAATTGTAAATTTTTATCGATGTTTTTTTGTTATTAGCTTAGACTTCATAAATCATCACTGATTTAAAATCGTTGTAAAAATGTAAAACATTTACAGAATTTTATTAATTATCAAACCAATTTAATATATCAAACTTTTAGTAAAACTTATAAAACGTGTCTAAAGGCCGCGAGGGCAAGTTTAAAGTATACGAAAACTTGAGCCACTTGAGGTCTCGAATCGTGGATACCGGTTGATGCGATATTTTCAGTTGTGAATTAACTCCACTATTGAATATAAAGTTCATCAGCAAAGGCCATCCTCATAATTAGACCAGTTCGTAAATCGGTAGCAAAATTGTGGTTTTGATCCCACGTTAAACTGAAGGTCCCTTAATGTCATTGGCTGTTGGGACTTAATTAAAACAGTCAAACACTTCAAGATCGCGCCACATTAATTTTCACCCATTCACTCATTCCTCATTCATACTTAGCTTAAATATCTACCTGGGTAGGTCGTCATTTCAGTGTTAAGTACTGTACCTTATCTATAGTTTAATTTAAGAATGTTTCATCGTAGTGGCTGTTCTATTTTTCGCTGACAAGACGAACACAAATTCCTTCTCAAGAGAAATTCACAGAAATTGAGATACTGAATCACTATTCTAGGTGTAATAACCAAAGACAATGGTTATCTTATTAAAATCTTTGATTGGTTGAATTGTCTGTAATACGGACACATTTTACAAAAGCGAACAAAATAGGAAATATGTGGAAAGATTCTACTAGCTACTGTAGTCTTGTTTTATATCCGCGCATAGGCCTACATCCCACCATAGAAGGTTCTACCCGTAGCAGGACAGAGAGCACAATAGTGTCGCACGTTCAGCGCTATCTACCGGCTACACGACGCAGTCGCCATTGTCTTGTGTCGGTTTAATTGTTAAATCCACAATAGGCGCAGGTCAACAGCCAAGGATGGTTGGGTAGCTTCAAGCTTCATCCGTCCATGAGAGTTTCCCGAGACAAAGTAGGGTACAAGGAATACAGTATATACTAGCTTGTATCGTATCGAGATGTATGGGGAGGGGGGATCAGGGTAGATTACTGTATTAGATGTTTAAAGAGCTTCAGTAGTGACAGCTTGACGTGACGAGACATTGACGACATGAGAAACCACCGTGCAAGAGTCTCCAGTACCTCCCCCATCATGGATTTTCACTTCCGTTAGAGTAATACTACAAATTCTTAAATACGAATTTCAAAATAAAGAAACATCTGATTAGTTTGAAATCAAAATATGTTCATCTTAAAGATGTAAAAATGTAAAACATTTACAGAGTTTTATTAATTATCAAACCAATTTAATATATCAAACTTTTAGTAAAACTTATAAAACGTGTCTAAAGGCCGCGAGGGCAAGTTTAAAGTATACAAAAACTTGAGCCACTTGAGGTCTCGAATCGTGGATACCGGTTGATGCGATATTTTCAGTTGTGAATTAACTCCACTATTGAATATAAAGTTCATCAGCAAAGGCCATCCTCATAATTAGACCAGTTCGTAAATCGGTAGCAAAATTGTGGTTTTGATCCCACGTTAAACTGAAGGTCCCTTAATGTCATTGGCTGTTGGGACTTAATTAAAACAGTCAAACACTTCAAGATCGCGCCACATTAATTTTCACCCATTCACTCATTCCTCATTCATACTTAGCTTAAATATCTACCTGGGTAGGTCGTCATTTCAGTGTTAAGTACTGTACCTTATCTATAGTTTAATTTAAGAATGTTTCATCGTAGTGGCTGTTCTATTTTTCGCTGACAAGACGAACACAAATTCCTTCTCAAGAGAAATTCACAGAAATTGAGATACTGAATCACTATTCTAGGTGTAATAACCAAAGACAATGGTTATCTTATTAAAATCTTTGATTGGTTGAATTGTCTGTAATACGGACACATTTTACAAAAGCGAACAAAATAGGAAATATGTGGAAAGATTCTACTAGCTACTGTAGTCTTGTTTTATATCCGCGCATAGGCCTACATCCCACCATAGAAGGTTCTACCCGTAGCAGGACAGAGAGCACAATAGTGTCGCACATTCAGCGCTATCTACCGGCTACACGACGCAGTCGCCATTGTCTTGTGTCGGTTTAATTGTTAAATCCACAATAGGCGCAGGTCAACAGCCAAGGATGGTTGGGTAGCTTCAAGCTTCATCCGTCCATGAGATTTTCCCGAGACAAAGTAGGGTACAAGGAATACAGTATATACTAGCTTGTATCGTATCGAGATGTATGGGGAGGGGGGATCAGGGTAGATTACTGTATTAGATGTTTAAAGAGCTTCAGTAGTGACAGCTTGACGTGACGAGACATTGACGACATGAGAAACCACCGTGCAAGAGTCTCCAGTACCTCCCCCATCATGGATTTTCACTTCCGTTAGAGTAATACTACAAATTCTTAAATACGAATTTCAAAATAAAGAAACATCTGATTAGTTTGAAATCAAAATATGTTCATCTTAAAGATGTAGGCTACATTACGAATCAATTAGATTAAACTATCTTTTTAAACCTTTTCCAATGTATCAATTGTTAAGGATGTATCATTCCAAAGTATCATTATCTTAAGGAAAAATGCAAAATAATTAACTTCATCAGTGCCTGGGTATTTCAGACGAAGAGACATAGCTACTCCATACTGTTGACTCAAACCTTAGTAGTTGAAAATTTATATCGCCTCATTGTAGAAGAAAAAGATGAAATCCATAGAGAGTTACATAAAATACCGACATTCAAATGTAATAAATTATCCCTAAAAGTTTATTTAAAATCTCATTTTTAAGAGTGGCTGTAAGACTTTGCACGGCTGGTGTCTAAATAGAAGTAGGCGTTAGGCGGTTGGCAGACAGATAGGCCAGGGCCGTAGGGCGGAATGCGTGGGGTGGTAGCACTGGGGCAACGTGACATCATTGTTGTGACGTCATTAACACATGGTGCTAGCTTTGATTGATCAGTTCACTTCCGGTGAGGAGTATATAGTACGTATTAAATTTTAAAACTTAAAATCAACACCATAGTAGTAGCAGTGAGAACATTCGCTTATAGGCACAATAAGCGTTCATAAAAGAGTAAAAATGCCCGGATTATCAGTTGGATAGTGATTTATAATTTCGTGCTCCAAATTTGGATTATACTCCACGCTGGAGATTCACATGTACATAAAGGCTGACTATCGTAAAGCCCTGAAACTGATAATTAATTACAGTAATAGTGAACTTCTAGGGCTTCAATAATAAATACTCTCACATAGAAAGTCATTACTGATTGCATCTCTTATTTTCTATTTTACTACTCAGTTATAAAAAAATGTTAACTGAACAAATATAAATGAATATCACTTTAATTTGTTCAATGTTGTGAAGTTGTCCAATTGTCTTTGATTATACAGTGGAGGATCTTATGTTTACATTTAGTTGGTGTATGAATGAATAAAGTTTCCATGTGCTATCCCAGTATTACGGATTTCTATGTAATATTTTAATGATACAATACATATATTCCCATAGTTTGATGACATTAACGAATTCTTGGTTTTACATAGTTATGGTACTGTATGTATAAGGTGAAACCACAGACACAAATCAGTAATATTGTTTGATATACTGTACGCTAGTATTTTTTAGATATTAAAAAAATAATTACAGGTAGAACATCAATAACAATAATTACCGTACTTTTTCCAATTTTATACAAATTCGTTGCCGTACCAGTCCGGTATATAACCTGCATCGTTCTCGTCATGTGTCCCACTCTAGCGAGTACCCGTTGAACTACAGCGGTAAAAAGAAAAAGAAAGTAGTGGAAGAATGCCGGTCTGCACTGGAGGGGGAGCGATCAGGAAAGTTGGGAGTGTTGTTGTACACACGTAGGCAGACGCGAATTTATTGTTAAAATTGAACCGTGGGTGTGCTTTAAGGCCAGTTAAAGTGAAGTCCGTCGTAGAAATACGTATTTTTAAATCATTTCTTTGAAGTGTCGGAGTGGTTTTCATTGCTCATGATGGCTAATTTTGCACCACCAACAGGTGCACCGTGAGTGTTGTGCCGTTTCTTGTGTTCATAGTTATTTATGGATATCCGTTTAAAATTACAGTGATTGCACCAGTAATCTAAAATTTTGGGAACTTTTGTTTTCCCAAAAGCTCCTAAATCCGTCTGTGTGGAAAACCAATGGATCCTAATATTTTAATATGAATACTTTAGTTGGTTACCAAAACATAACCTTAAAGTTTGTTATTGTTTGAATAAATCCTGAAGTTAATAAAATATTATATGATATAAGGGTTTTAATTACGTTTACTAATTAGTAGTCAAATGACTTCTGCAATTTTGAATTACAAAATCTAATATATAAATAATGGTATAAAATATGCTTTATTGTTGGGAGATTTAAATTACTTGTTGGTTTTCTATTGCACTAATAATTTAAAAAAAATCATTATGTAACTAAACTTGGAAGTTTCTTTTATATCTGCCTTGAAATTAATTCACAAGTATCACTTATATTGTGATAGGGCATTGTCAGACAAGTTCACCATTTATGGGAAGGAACAGGTTCAGAAGGATGGAGTTGTGTGTGTGGTTTGAATGAGGTAGGCTTGATATAGCCTAAGTAGAGAGGTGGATACACCTACTTGACATAGAACCAGTTCAACCCACTGGCCAAAAAGAATTGACAATTTTCCCCCCAGACGCCCACAGCCCCCCATTTGGTCAGAGTCCAGAGTCCTATAGGTCGCCCCAATGGTTTTTATCATCTCTGGAACCTGGCTGGAGAATATGGGTGGGGATACAAGGTCTTCCTCAATTGGCTAGCCTATTCATTTGGTCTTAGTGTCTGCTGGGATTCTGTCCTGTTATGTTGTCAGTGAGTGTACTTGAAGGGAGCCTTAACTTGATTACATATCAAATCTTATCAGTGTTTTAGTGTGGTTTCAGTGCTTATATTAGCCAAGGCTGTGAAAATTTAAAACTTATTAACATTACCATTTTTGCTTTTATTTTCATACCTACGGTATCTATAACTAATATAAAAATTACATCAATAAACTCATTTTTAATAAGTCTCCAATAAATAACCAATCTAATAGGCTTCCCAAATTTGAGTTTACTGTTGTCTGAGATTAAAATAGGAAGTGAGAAGTGAGTTGAATGATATAGGATTTGAGATTGTAGTTGACCAGTTGAAAAACAGATTGAAAGACCATTGGTTTTCCACTCAGTGTTTAACGATTCCACTACCAAAAATAAATTAAAATTTTATTATTGAGATAGGGTTACCGCGAGTGAGCCTCAATGACTACTACAATGTCAACGCAAGCCTATTACAAGGATCGACTCGGTTTCGATCCACAAGAGGCGTTAAATGATGGATCAACATTTGATAAATCAAAACAAGGCTATGAGGAGAACCTAAGCAAGTTCAAAGGTTTGTGGGAAATGTTTATCGACTCTATAGGTACGGTTATCCACTCTCTATGCTCGGTGTGTGCAATGTGTGCTCATCGTGGCTAGAAGCGGCTGATCGTCTATTCATCTTCCTAAGTCCAAAACACTTTGAAAAATTACTGTAATAGTAGCAGCTTGATTATCATTATTTAATTTCAGTTTGATTTATAATCTGCCATCAGTATATAAATTATGGAATGAAATAAGGTTAAATTATATTAAGGTGGTGCGAACGGTATTAGGGACAACTGAAATCCACTAGGTCGGCGCTAGTGTCGCTTGTTTGTTACGCATATGCGATTGTTTCATACAAGCTTACTGAGTTACCCATTTAAGATAAAAAATGTTTTTGTGTACGTTTTTAAACATTTGTAGACCTCTAAAATTACATATTTTATTTAAGATTATTAGATCAAAAATGTGGCTTTAAAAAAACTACTTTTAGTTGTATTAAATTTTTTATTATTTCAAAATTTCACATAGGTTACATGGAAAAGGCCTGTTATTCATCCAAGTTGCCGAATTTCAGTTTAAAAGCATTAGTAGTTTTCCCACCCTCTTTGCACAAAAAACACCAAATTTCAGAGTTAATCACACTGTGATTCGAAAAGTTTTCACTAAATACTTAAAAAATTATGCCAAAGAATATTTTTGATACAGTAAAAAATAAATGTTAAAATTATATTTTTTAAGATTTTTCTTTGTTTGCAACACCTTAAGGCTATAACATTTTACTGCTACCCTCAAAGTGTTTTGAGCTTCAGCTTTATTAAAATCTGCCAGCTTAGACTTCCTAGCTAAATATTAAATAAATCTTTAGTGTTTCAACTAACCTATTGAAACATAATATATTGTTTTTATTTTTAAGAAATTGCATTTTTTCTTTATATATTTTTTTAATTGAAAGAAGATTTTCCATTTTTATAAGAAAGTTAAAGGATATTGGTATTTACAATAAATAAATTAGGCTATTAGGCTTATTTTACTATTCATTTTCCTTAAATCAATCATGTTTGAAGAATATTTTGTGAACTATTTTAATTTTAGAAATTGAGTGGCAAAATGCTAATTTTTCATCTTTAATTTAAATAGCCTATCATATCCTAAACTAATGAAAAGTTTTAAGTAAACTGGTTGACTTGTTGAAGTATTTATTTGCTAATGACAATCGACCACAATATTGCTTCGGCCTACTTAATCTAGGCATAGTGACATGCTCAAATATTTCCACTAATTTAATGTGTATAGCATGCCAAGCCAGATGTTCTGAAAAATAGAAAATAGAATTGATCAGTTTTATTTGTGTATGGGCAAAGTGGTTCTTGTCATTATAATCTTGACTTTTTGTGAGTGAATTTTGGTGTGTAACATTGCAGTGATTTTTCATTTTGTTGTTAGCTAACATCTCTCTGTACGAGTTTTTATAAGTAGCCTGTATACAACTTATTTAAACTTGTTACACATTAATAGATGGCATTACTTTAAAGCATAACTTTTTCTTCAATTTTTGTTCTTTTCAGCTAGTATGTCTTTTGGGGTGGGGCCAAACTTTGCACTTTCAGCAAATGAAGTATAGTTGTAAAATAACTATCACTCTATTCAGATTTTATATCAGAAGATTATATTTTATAATAAGTAGGCCTATGCATATCAAAAGGGGGAAGGAATTAAGTTCCCTTACTTAATTAATTGTAACAGTAATAAGATATCCTATATTTATTCTCAGGACGATAAGGAGGTTTTAAATTATGTAAAAATTGTTAAAGTTATTAAGGTTTTGACCTTAATAACTTTACTCCTATGTACAACACTGTAGTGCAAATATTCACAAGGCAATATAATTGGCAACTGTTTAAGCTCATGACATCAGCTGATAAGAACATCTGTGATAAGAACATAGGATCACTCATTTCTTGTCTATTGTTTGCAACAGTGTACAGATTAGTCAATGCTAATTTATCACAATTAATATTCAACAAAGAAATATGAATTATTGGGCTCCAAGGTTTTTCTTTGTTGTGAATTTATTTGCTTAAAAATAATACACCTACAATACTATTTTATAAGATAAATACCAATTATTATTATTATTATTAAAAGTACAGTATAGGCTCATATTCTATACAATATACCTATTAATATGATAAAACATTCATAAAATCACTTTATTTCATTCATTTTCTCCTAGATCAGGTAAACATTAATGAGGCCATAATATTTATGCAACATTTTTCAAAATAAGCAATAAGCGTTATGATCTTTATCTTCATGTCTTACTCTAAAACAAGCACTGTGTGGGCAAATTTTTTTCTTTCCAAAGATTTGTGATTCGTAACAAATTTCCCATAGGGAATAAGCTATTACCGTAGGTCTCATGACGAGACTTAAGCCTGTGACAATGTTATTTTTTCTTCTTCAGGTGCCCAGAGACCAAAAACAATAGTCGTTAAAATATATATATATATAAGTGTGTGTGTGTGTGTGTGTCTGTGAACACGATAACTCTTGTTAAAATGGTCCGATCTAGACCAAATTTGGTAGAAACGTGTATTCCTACATTTGCTTAGACGAGTTCGTAATCTAGACATATCGGAGAACCGGAAGGGGTAGTTTGGGGGGTTTTGTACCCCCAAAATGGGGTTTTGCGTTTTTTCCCATGTCATTTTTAAAAATTTCAAATTTTATCTTTCATCATTAGAATCAGCTTAAAAACTCAGCTAAAAAGTTTTACTCTATCTCCAACGGTTACCGAGATATTAAAATATATAAATACAGTACGTTGTATTTTGGGGCTCCAATGTTAATCTTATGGAGGGTAAGGAAAAATTAATATTTCCCATATCAATCAATATTTTTGGATTAAACGTGGTATTTACCTTCATGTTGTTGATACCCACCCGTTTATGATTAAAAATCATAGTTAATGTGTTTAAGGCAATTAATACAAAAATATTAAAAATCTCCTTATCTCTAAAGTCACATTTACGCTGGCCGTGGACGCCTCCTTGGAGTTATCGGTCGGTGTCGTTAGTTACATAGTTATATCAAACAAACAGTGAGTACTGGACGTAGACGCGCATACCATTGGCCTTAATACGGCTGTTTACCATACAGCTGATGGCTGATGGCTACCTAGGAGGTAATATAGTGGCCGGGGCGGGCCAGCAGCCAAGGGTCATCGCCTACAAGTTGCCAACCTGTCTAGTGTCTAGTGTCTACTCAAGTAACCGAGAGCAATTTCAAAGGCTACAAATTTGTAACATATCCATGATAGACGGCCTCATTGCCGACAGTGCAAGTGCTTTGATATTGCAAAATGTTAGTATATCACTTTGATAATTCTCTTCTAGTAATACAATGTCGGTGATCTGCTTAATTATGAGTATTATGTCAAAATGCTTAAATATTGCACAACGGGTATTCGTAACTCATTTTAGTTATAGTAACCGTTTCATAATTTGGATCGTTAGTTCGGTCCTGAGAAAATTTTAACTAAATTTTGTGATTTTCCCATTCACAATACTCAGCTGTCTTTGTTCGTTAAGCTTCGTATTCTCTACTGGTTTTTATTTTTGTCTCCCTACTCGTATGAAGCAAAAACTGAAAATTTCCTTATATCCTAAGGGTTAGGGGTATAAAATAAAATACAAGGTGCGTAACCGACAGGCAATTTGACGTGTGAAATTTCATTTTCAATCTCAATTAATTTCAAATTGCAAACTTGACGAAATATAAAAAGAGAATGATTCAAACCACATCTGTGAACAAACTTGCTTCAAACGTGTTCAGGAGGGTTAAATGGATGGCGCAGAAGTCGAATAAAACCCGTTGATGTACTTGTTGATGAACTTGTCATATTTGCCAGAATACAAGTGGAAATTTTAAAAATGTAATTTGAATGTATTAAATATTCAGAACTCTTAAGTTGTATAAGATCAAGAACCCAGTATGAACAAGATTAGAGTTGTTTGTGTTCACAGTTTTAATTTCAAAAATTGCCTGAAAGTAACGAGTTGCATCAAAATTTCCCCATACTCGCAAATTACCCTTCCCCGGCAAAGTATGGCAACCCCATTCATCGGGGCAGTTGGGCTGACCAGAGGCCCCTGACAGCGGGACAGTGCTTCTGACACTCGCTCGGTCTCGAACTGGTTCCGTCGAGCCGTTTCACAACAGCAGTTGGCTAATTGGACTCATCACGGTATAATTAATTGCCGGTGCGTAAAAGGTGCGATAAAGCAGCCCGCCAGTGAGTTAGCGGTGTCAGTGTCACCAACTTTCTTACAAAAAATACCTTTTCGGGACAATTAACTTCTGGATTTCGACATTTGATGGGTTGACTGTACGCGATTTTTAACAACTCTTACGTATTACGAAATAATTGTTTTAGTCGTAGTTTAATTGATCCAGAGTTCATTATCAAAATGTCATTACCCCTAATATCAGTGCCATCTAAGGTTACTGCTACAACTCCCCTGTAAACGATAAAGAAACGACTCAATCAGTCTTCACTTCGTCACCCACTTATGAAGCGGGGCCGTGGCGGCGCTGTAGAGTGTAGACCATGAGTCTGTTATTTAGTAGTGGAGCAAATCGTGGCGGAGCCGAATACGTGTTATTATGTGTGGATCGGTTACTGAACATTGCCGGCGTCTCTGACCACGGGTATTACCAGGGATGGATAGAAATTAGAAGTTAAATTTACCGCTTCAGAGGCATTTCTGTTCTCAGCTAGATAGCGTAGTTTCCTGGAAGCCAAGGAACTAATGTGTTGAAGATAGAGAATAGTCAGTGTAGAAGCTTCAGTCAGCCAGGACATTTTTTGTGATTGTAATTTAAAAGTGCGTTTTGCAATATTTCTCTACAGACTATAAAAACCTACAGAAGATTAATTTACAATGTCGAAATACGAACGCTCAGTCCATACTCGATAGCTTCGAAGGACGTGTCACACGAAATTAACGGAGATAACCTCCGAATAACTAACGTTCGACATAACGTCTTACATCCGAGTTGACAAGGCAAGGTCGGGTGGACGTGTTTAGTCTGTACACTTGCTAAGGAAACTGACCCGAACTGCTGTGAGAAGTGGAACACTGGAACAACCAAACGAGGCGGACGTGTGGAACAATAGTGTCTTGCCATGTCGACTCGTTAGCACGTTGCAAAGTGTTTACACGTCGTGGATTAGATGGTAAAGCATTGTTAGTCTCAAAACACACACAGACGTAGATAGAAACCCATGACAATAATGGATCAGTTGAGGTAAGTCGAACAGTTTAGTAACTGAAGGTCCTTGGGGCACATTTTATCCAGGCCAAGGTTCGTGGATACGTCTTAGGCCGTCCAACCTCCAAAAATACAAACAGAGGGCCACTCCAGGAAATCGGACTTCAGGACCATCGGAAGGTGACTCTTGGAACAGATTGAAAGACTTACTTCGGAGTAAAGTAAACATCCCTCCTTAGCTTAGGTCTACTGGATGGCCAGGCTGAGCTGGGGATTGCTTAAATTGAACATTAACCATGAGCTGTTCCCCTCAGGCTAGCCCATGTGACTCACGTTGGTGTGGTACCTCCGCTGTCTTTTGCCACAGAGACCATAGGCTCTAGGTCTCCATTCATAGTAATGGGCGGTTGGCTTAAAAATAATTGTATTTACTTCCCTGTGGGAGATAAGTTAGATCATGGGTATGTCTAACTGGAATGTTTTTCAATTCCTAAACAGCTGCCCTTTTAACCATATGACATCACGAACCAAATGACGTCACTCTTACAAATTTTGGTCTCGCAAATTGCCAAGAACCCATCCCCACCCAGAGCTAAACATATCCATGTCAAAACTAACTTGGAATTCATGGGCATTGTTTTAATTTAAGTAGAATAAAATGAACTATTTATTAAAACGAGATATTTTCGCTGAAAAACACAACCATTGTTAAAGGATTCATTAGAAGTTTGATTTGAAATATCAGTTGAGTCGACCTAGAGCATTAGCACCAGTTAAAGCCTAACGTCGCAGTTAGTAAAGACCTGGTGTTTTGACCGCTGTCTCGAGAGTGGACCACCTCGGGATGCGAACCCGTGACCTCAGCGCCGGATCCGAGCCAGGGCCGGGCGGGACATCAGCATTGTAAACGAGGAACGCGGACACGCAATGACGTCACTCCTAGTCAGGTCGTCTATCACCGGCAATCGTTAGTTTTCGGATGGGATGTGGCGTCATAGTGTTTTCGAGATCCTTGTAATCAATTTAATAATTATTCACTTTTGACTCAATGATGTGTGACAGTCCTCGGGTCGGGTACTTCCCATATAAATATGTGCCTGGGTGGTTCAGTGATTTCAGTACCCGGTTCATAAGGTCGTCGGTTTGATCCTGAGCAAGATCTTGTCACCATTTTGTGTTGGTTCGATAATGGGCTTAATTTTAATTATCTTTGTTTAAGTCAGAATAAAATAAATATATCATAAAATCCATTGCACATCCTTCGCTTATATTCACTAGCGTAGATCGATGGCTCATATATGAATAGGGCTTCAAACAACGCTTCGGATTTTCCCCATGTAATCTTTGAAAAATTAACTTAAGAACATACAAAACGAGAGGTCTTTCTAAAATTTAATTTTATGATAATTTTAATTTTGTCCATAGATGTTTTTACTATTGAATGTTACTATTGAATGTGGAGAATGTTTTCAAAAACCTTTTAGGTCCAGTCCCTTTTTGGATTATGAAGGTCTGTAGGCCTACAATTGAATCTATCTTGTTGAACGGCATTGCCTTTACTTTATCTGATTAAACTCGTGATTCTTATGAAAGAGGATAAATCGAACACTATTTCATCCTCTGCCCTGTGGTTAGCTATCCTAGCGTCACGCTTTGGCGGTCCAATTTACCAAAGTAAAAGATGACAAGTTGCGTTGTGAGTGGAGACCAGGCACGCGACGACACGGTCTGTCATCTCCGGTAACCTCCCAGCTGATTGCTAAGTTAACAGAAAGGCGTTAAAAAGCGTGAGATCAATATTTAAGCTAAAATGAGGCCTGGTATATTTACTTCCAGCATTTTTATTCCCTCCTTCAAGGATGTGTAAAGATTGCTTTGTCGGGGATATTGGTGTGATTTTTTGTATTAAAAATAATACAATTTTCGACAATATTTTATATTAGTAGTTAGTATGTATACAATTTGTACTTGTAAGTAAGTAAACATTGTTCTAAAAGGTTTATTCTAAGGTTAACCATAGTACAAAGTTTCAAATCCGTATTCCAAACACTTTTCATATGTGAACCTAAACTTAAGCTTTTTAACATGGACAGGATAGGGTGTATTTATACGCAGTAGGTGTATTTCTCGTATATGGTTTACAGCTGTCAATAAATATGTAAAGGACCCAAAATAATCATCGGGTAACCGAGTGTTGCTCGATAGAATATATACGCATCCCAGATTTTACAATGTATTGAAAATCATCCTTTAATGAAATTGGCATTTCGTTACAAAAAAGGAAAATTATGTAGAGGTAGAGTGTACAAAGAATATGTTTGTCGATGAGAACGTCGTGCCATTTCCTGAGTGGAATGTCCCCGGTACATCTGCATAACGCGCGTCTTGTCCGTGTGGTATGCGGCGACGCCTCGGTCACTGACCATCTCACTCTCGGATGACAAGTGCCTTGGAGGAGCCAGGAGCCAGACGACCGTGGACAGTCGGTTGGTCGGGTTTATTATTAACTAGCCAAAGTACCCGTGCGAAAAACAGGTACCTTAAAAGAAGGCTGAGAGGTGTACTGAAACAGTTAAATTATTGTTAATTTGTTTTTACTGTTTACAAAATGACAAAACACGAGTGTCTACAACATGACAAAGTAACGCCTGTCAAATATTGGGAAAGTATAAGGATTAAGGCGGTGCGAGCGGCGTTACGGGCACAACTGAAATCCGCTAGGTTGGTGCTAGTGTCGCTTATGCGTTACGCATATTTGATTGTTTTGTGAAAGGTTCCTGAGTGACTGACTCATTTAAGATAACCAATTTTTTTTGCATATGTCTCAACATTTTTAGACCTCCAAAATGACATATTTTATAAGATTATCGGATCAAACATGTGGCGTTTTTCACTCGCACCACCTTAACTTAACTGAGGCAGACATCGGAAGAAAACATAAAATCTACCATTCCACTATTCCGAAATAATAATTCGGTTACTAATTTCGATCCAGCAGTTTATCTGTAAATAAACGGTATCAGTGGACTGACACATACTTTCTCCCTTAAGTCCATTTAACCGGCAATCTTTAATAAAACCATCATATTCTTTAACGTTTATCTAAATATCATTTAATAATCGTTTGTTTCAAACATAATTATCCAATTTCTGAAAATAACAACAAGAGAAACAATAATTCATTTAATTATCGTCAAAATCGTTAGCGCCATAACTAAAACACCCTTTTTGGATTCAGGGAGCACTAATATCTAAGCTTCTGCACATCCCCACACGCATACACATACACACGGATTTAAATCACTCTAAAACATTTTTTTTTATTGAGGAGGCACTATAATGCATATAGCCACCAGAAACTCAAATTCGAAAATGCTGATGAAAACAATACCTTCTTCTTATACAGTCTCCTTACGTATAGTGGCAGGAAGTAAAATAAACTTTCTTCTTCTTCATGAACTGTCAAAATGTAGTATAAACAGATGTTGAAATTAGAAAACGTAACTATTGAAACATAGGACGGTCAAAGCAGCTCTTCCTTCTTCTTCCCTAACTGTCAAATTTTAGTGTTCACAGATGTTAACATTCAACTAATTTTATGTTTTCATTCTTTAAAAATGTAAAATTTATTGAAACTTCCCAAAGGGATTTTAAAGAAATGAATATGCCAGAGTTGCATGAGTTTTACCTTTATGTAAAATTTCAAACCGGTCGGTTCAGTATTTTCTGCGTTTATTTGTCACAACCATCAAACCCACAAACATAAAGAAACTTCTATATAATATTATAGATAGATTAAAGCTTCTTCGATTAATAAGCTATAATTAACTAAACATTACATTTGAATTCACACTACACATTGCACACCAAGTAACAGCTGGGTGGTTCAGAGATAAAGTGCTCACCTCGCAGTTGGTGCGTCGACGGTTTGATTCCGGATCCAGTTGCTGTTTGTGATTTTGGTATTAACTAATTACCCATCCAAATAGGTTGACGTCAGGTAGTAAAGAAACAAGGAAGCGGACCGTTCCCTATCAAAACGTTAAAATTGCCATTGGCTTCACTATACACAAAATAAGCACTGTAAACAAGGAAAAGTAAACAAAGAAGAAGAAAACACTAAGTAAATAAACAAAACAGCTGACAGTTAAGTGTACCCCAAAGATTCAGTTAACATGTTAGCGAATAATGCCCTGGCTCTTTCAGAGCTTTATTAAGACAAAAGTACCAATTTTTCGAGATGCATCAGAATGAAATTTTAGAACTTGTTTAAAACGTTAGGCATGCAAATTTGGTCTCTAGCGTTCTTTCACTAAAAATTCTTCATTCAAAACTTGTCAGTCTTGTAGAGTGTTTTTTAGGTTAGTAAAACTATTTTGAATTTTATAACTATCTTGCGTCAACTACGGTAGTTGGAATCTCAAAACAAAATTAACTAACATTGCATTTAATATAACAACACTATAAACAAGGAATGGAAATGGAATGTTTTAATTTATTGGTGCTAAGTGTTCAATTGCTGTAGATATTTATCTTATTCTCGTTGTGGCATGTATTTGTACATCAACTAAGAACCATTTATATAGTTTATTTTTCACTTCACGCCAGTAAGAGTCGAACATGTCGCAATGGATAACTAAAGCAAAACCAAGTGACAACTTCATTTCACCCACTCAATGTCAGTCACACGCTGGTACGAACCAGTTTTGAAGTTGTCTACGTTTACACATTTTGACCCACTTTCATAATATCGGAAAAGACCTTCGCTATTTGTTGGCACCGTTGAATTCTTCAGCATTCGTTATTCCAGCTGACTATGTTATCGTGGCCAAACGTTGCCATCGTTTCAGTTATATTCGGCCTACACAGATATACATCAGCGAAGTCATTGTCTTCATTACGTGCCCAGTACAGTAATTAGAGTATTCCAGTTGATTTTAATTTTAAGGGTTCTGAAGATTGCAGTATTTGCATCTTGAATGTTAGGTCCGGTAAGAGTAGTCCCATTTAAAACTCTGAAAATTGCCTCAGTAAAACACGAATTTTCAAATTAAGACACATACAATTTTCTAAATATGTTAATCATAAATATATTTATCAACGATTTATGTTTGTTTATGGACATTTAAACACACTTTTTTACAATTTGCCTATACTGTACTACATTTTGTTGTGCTAATTTATTATCAGTATTTAAAAATATATCTCCACCAAGTAGCAAGAACATCTTTAATCACATAGAACGCTAGGGATAATAATTCCTTTACAAAACACCTAGTACATGAAACTTTCATGGTTTTCAACAAAGTCTTATGTCACAGCGATTGTTAGAATTTTAAAATCGTTCTTATGGAAAGTTAGTAAAAGAGACGCACGCACTACAAACTAGTAACCTCGTTCAACTAAATTGTGTAATTTACTTTGGCTTGTCAGAAAGTATCTGGAAGCTAAAGCAGAAGCGGCAAGTTCTTTATAGAACATTAATGGTTCGAAAAAATTATGAAATCGTATGTATGAATGGAAATGGAATGGAAGCCAGTCTCGCTTGCTAAGGAAAAGGAACGGGCTATAGGCACATCCAAATTCATATGTTACGATGAATTCAGGTGTGTTAAACTAAACTAGCATTCGGGACAGACCATTTTTTTAACTATGTGAATCGGTACTGTTGACTGAACTTGGTGTGCAAATTACTGTAAATGTATCGTGCCTGAAATTCACGATTATTTAAGATAAAAGGTCAATGAAGGTATTTTGCGTTTCCCGGTGATAAATTGTGTTCCCTATAATAAATTAATTAGGAAATACCCCTCGTTAAAATTTTCAAGAAATCACGCGGTAAGATATCGTTGATTGCGACACATCGCCTCGGCGCATCTCGCTTCTCGCTGCCAACCAGTTACCAGTTACCAGTAGGCTATCTGACACATGCGAGCGCTTGTCTCGACGTCGCAACGATACCATTGAGTAATTGCAGCTATCAGAGATACTGTAGATAGAGATGAATGTGCTGTGCGCCGACGGGAGAGCATAGCTGGAGATGGAGATGGCCTGATCGCGGAAATGTCCTACAGATTTCTTATTGTCAGTCGGATTTAATCTTGTTATAATGTTTATATTATAATTGTTTTCGACTTGAGTAAAATGTATTATATAATGTTTGTTGGTAAAACTCAACGGTTTACCAGCATGTTGTCATTCGTTAAAATACTGATATTACCTATGGTCCTGTCATGATTTATTTCGACAGAACTAACGCGTTGTGTAAAACTTTAGTTTGCAACTTAGCCTCAATTTATATTATGCTCATGGTAGAAAATAGTACCTATTCGTCCGTGGCTGTCTACAATCAAACCGTGGTACTAGTAGCTGTTTTCCATGAATAGTAATAAAATTAACTACTTATTCGCAGTGATTAGACGTGTTTCCCTCAGGTTTAGCGGTGTTTTATCACTGTCAGCGGCGGGTTTCCCGGTATTCAGCCGTAATTTGCCGCGGAATCCGACGACCGGTTCCCGCCAAAACGGCTTCTTTACGGCGCTCTTACTTCCGAAAAAGGCTTGATTTGATCTTGTATTTGTGACTTGACTGTAGTAAACGTTTAGTAATGTTTTATTTATCTACACAGACTAACCTCTGACATTTTTAGTTCTGACAAAAGAATACTATTTAATTGACCAGCACTTTTCTTGATTTCAGTATTGATCAAAAATGTTTTTGGCACTTACCTTAATTGATTTTTATTATTTTACATTTATTGTGCCTATAAAATATTTATTAGCAGGAGAGATGGACTAAACTATCTTACTGATGTGAGACTTGTACCAATTAACCTTGAGTCTAACCGATAATCTGTTGAATATCACGGAAATTGACTAAAGGTTCGACGAGCAAGATCGTTTATGATCAAGATACCGTATATCTATCAGTCACTTTCTCATGATGTGTAAACATCTGATGTAGTAATGGCCAAATCAGATCAGTTTTCCATATCACGTCGCCTGATCTACAATGGTCAAATCAGATAAGCTGTCGTTTTCCACAATACGGTGCCCTATATACAGTGGTCAAATCAGGTCGGTTGCTGGTTTTTACATCACGTCGCAAGTGCGGTATCGTGTTACACATTTGTCGTAATGTATTCAAATCGATCTTTATCGGCGTGACAGTCTCGCAGTGGGCGAGTTTCTTGACACGGAGCGAGCGCCCGAGGACGGCGACGGCCTCCGTACATGGCGCAGGGCGAGATATAAGATTTTAAATTTCGAAATGTATCCCGCACAAATTAAAAACTTCCGTTAAGCTCTTATCACCGGTTTACACATTCACAGGTAATACAGTAGTTTCCTTGGAATTCTAAATTTAGTACTGGCCGAAAGAAACAGTATTATATACCGCCCTGTTGTGCATGCCCAGTGCGACGTAAACCAGCCGGCGTGTCAAGGTGCTTGCAAAGCATGGCGAATGGCTTTGAAAACAACACTATACCGTCTCCTGTAACGCGGTGGGCTCATGTAAAGCAGCTGACTCACGGCGGTAAGGTTGGCACCAGTGTACACAGTTGCTGAGGACACGTTGGCAGCCCTGTCAATAGTTGTTATGTAAACAGACGAGCGTCACCATTCGATTTATAATCATTTTAATTCCTTCCTGACTCAATATACTATACATAGATATTTTAAGATGAGATACAAAATACAGTAACATATTTACATGGTGCGTTCACCATAAATTAAAGACTCTTTGTCACATAAAAGAAAAGAGCTAACGAAAAAGTCTGCATTTAGCACCATTTAGAAATTAGAGCTCTGAATGAATCTTCTGAATTCATTCAGGTTTTAGTCTTCTATTTGGGGTTGGTTACCCGATACTTAATGTCTTGTCCCCGCAACTTCAGCGAGGCGATCGAAGAAGGATTTATGCCTAACAAGTCCGAAGCGAAAATAGCTCCATTAAGAAAGTTCCAAAATCCTCCTGGCATTTGCAATTACAATTGTACATTAAATTGGAACCCGTCAGATCAAGTCAATTAGTAAAATAGCCGGTTGTCCATTTGGATGCAAAATTAAATTTCAATCTACATATAAATTTAAAATCAAATATCAAGCGTATTCTAGATTGGCCATGTTCGGTCCCCTTGCCAATAAACTATAATCTGTTAGACGTTCTTTTATAAAATTAATTTATAAAGATATTCTGCGGCTTTTACTATTGTATGCCTCTCCAGTCTAGGGACTTAACATATATTTAAATTGATGTCTAAAATTCAAGTTTTTCAAAAGAAACACAGAGAATTGCTGTGAATTCTCAATGGTTTGCTACAAACAGCCATTTACAGTACATCAAGAACTTGGAGTCCAACCTGTTGCGTATACTCAATATGTCGAAATCCTTCTTCAATGTTGAGGTTATCAGACTTTAGTCATATCGTAAATAAATCCGTGATGCGATATCTGTTTAACAGCAAATTTTTATGTGTATGCATTATTTTATTTTTTCCAGTGAAAATGAATAAAAAATACTTGTTTTTGAACTATTGGTTGGGAAGCTGAATTAATACCTAGATTATTTAAAAGACGAGGAATTGTTATAACTCGTTTTAAAACATAAATGAAAACTAGCTTCGCTTACATGGTCATGGTTTTGTGAGTTGGGTTTGACATTTGGCTATTATTATGTTGCAATAATTCAATAACTGAAAATTACCCAGTACTCTTCCATAACAGGAAAAAGGTAAACCTCATAACAATAAAAAGTACTAAAGGTAGATAGACAAAGGCGTGGAATCGCATACAGTATTCGCAATGAAAATAGAAAATAAGTGGGATAATGCATAAAAGTGCATAAATATTATGGGAGAAGCGTAGAAAGGTTGGAATAGAAGAGCTTTGCTGGGAGAGTCATTGTTAAGTCAGGGAATTCAAACAGTTGATACGCTGGGAGGGAGAAAACGGAAAAGTCTGGGAACTTCGGTGGAGATCAAACAGCGAAGCAAATCTTCTCCGTCGCTCTCTGGGTATATAATTTAAATCGCCAATATTTTAACCAGATAATTACATTTTATTTATTGAAGTGAACACTTTGAATCTTTAAATTCATAAACCTTCAATAATTTCAATCTTAAACAAAAACGCCTATTAACGATTAGGAGGAATTAGGAGGACTGGAAAATCCACCGATTTTGATAACCAATTCCTAATAATTTAATGGATCGATGTTTTAGTTTAGCAAAGTTATGCAGATGTATCTCGTCTCGTATCTCCGCGGGGTTGAGGTGGAGACAGGGACGTGATTTGTCATGAGGCTGAAAGATTATCCGCGCTCAACATAGAGTGACGAGGGCTGAACTAAGGGAGCCTATTCTAACATCTTACTTACTCGTAGTCACTGTTATGCAAATAGTTATGATCGTTAACATAATTTTATTATAATAGCAAATTATACATTATGGAAAGATGCGCGTATTTCACGTTTAAAATAGACGAATTAAGTAAATAGTAAAAATGGTTTGGTACCATTTTAATATTTTGTGTATATTTAGGATGGATTAGGTAAATGAACTCTTGGGGAGGATTTGAGGGAGTAAGTGGCCTAGGTTAACCACACTGTACGAGTATTATGTTCGAGTCTGCAGTATCTATGCATTATTTTACTCCCTTAACAAAACAACAATATTTAAGACAAAAAAATCGTTATGACGTTTTTTGTACTTGCAGATTTAGTACTTCGTGTCACTTTAAAAGATATTTGAATACCTTGCGACCTATCTCATTAAAATTTCAATTTTCAAATTTTCTCAGAAAATGATAAATTCTATCTAAAATATTAGCACTATAGAAATATGATTTATACATTCCTAAAAAGGTTTATTACATTTTTAATTAGATAATTTTTAGATCGCTGATATCGATGTTTAAGGTGAATATATTATGATCTCAAATTCATTCGATGTTTTTTTAAATCGTGTTTTAACATTGATCTTACGGGAGTAAACATCTAAGATGTACTGCAGAGGTAAGAAGGTAGAGGAGGTACTGCAGAAACTTAAATCTCTTATAATCTTTATAATCTTTGTTACACAAGTGTTTAGCGTCTGTTATGTGACGACATTGTGGTTCGCGAGTCGCGGAGCCAGTGTGACGGTGACGGTACGGGACTGTTCCCATATAAACCACTCGGCCGTCCACTCACTCCCACACGTCAATTACGCACGTTACAGTCGGTAGTCCACGGTAGGTTACCGTTTGATCCGCTGATACGCCCGGACTGGACGTGGGAGCCGCCCGATAAGGGAAAAGCACTTTCCCGGCTGTCCTGTAGCGCTAATCATCGTACATCTGTTAATTGGTTATGTATTCCAAGCTTGGAACACAAGTGATAAATCTCAAAGAACGTGGACAGTAGCGTTTGGATGTATTTATTTAATTGATGGCGTGTCATGTAATACGGCTACTTGCAGGTCACGAATTGTGGATATTTATGAGCGGTGGTCTGTGGATGTGATATATTTACGTCCGCACTATTGAACACTACGTTCATCAACAAATGCCATCATAAACCATCCTCATAAACCAGTTCGTAATGTAGAAGCAAAAGTGGTGTGGAATCCATGTCTAGGTCCCTAGGATGCCACTAGCTGTTGTGCTATTAATTTACAGACCTGTCTAAGGAACATGTCTGCTTTAGTCAGTAACAAGACTATAAGATCGCGCCACAATCATGTTGCACTCATTTCTCATTCACACTTTACTTAAAATACCTACCTGGGTAGGTCGCCATCTCAAAATGTTATCTAATCTACGGACTTATTCGTGTTATTAGTTCTTTCATGCTCTCTATTAAAAATATGCAAACAGTTATGCAATTATTTTTACGAAACAATGTTTTTTATCTCATTTGAGACCATGTATATACAGTACATATATAAATATATATAAATACGTGTTGGTTCAGATTATTGTTAAAGAGTTAATGCAAGAGTTAATGTTAGAGTTATGCTCTGTAATAACTCGACGCCTTTTAAATTCAAAAACAGTATTTGGTAATCCATGAAAACCAGGTTGAAACATCGAAGACAACACTTACACACTTTCAAAAGTGAAACAATTAAAATAATAGTCTATACTTCAGTATTGATCGTGGCTTCTTAAAATCTCTCTAGTAATTATTCAAAAAATGTTGTCTTTCGTGGGGGCGATATAACCGCACTTTCGCAATTTACGACGGTAAGAATTAAAAGAATTTATGGCCAAGGCTTTTAACTCCTGACTCATTTCTGTCAACGAATAACGATGATGTAATTATCTCTCAAGGGAAGGACGACTGAAGATGAAGCTCCATAAGTTAAGTTGTAGGAGAATTGTGGGAACTGGTAGACTGGTAGGCTCAATGTTTAAACTTCGCGTAGCGCCAATGAGTCACCATTGTCAACAAATCGCCAAGATCAGTATCTCGAGAGATGACTATCTTCCGTCGACTCACTGCCTAACAATAGCGTTACTTGATAAATCCGGATAATTTATAAAATCATAAACACATCTATCATAAAATTTGTGTTTGAAGCGAGGCATGTTTAAGAGTGTTTAAACATTGCTGTAACGACAGTAAAGAACCAAGATGATTTAGTTAATGCAAGCTGTTGATGTTATAAAACTGGCCAAAATACCTCGGAAAACAAGTCCAAATCGTAGGTTATGAATAATTATGTCAAGGGCCCGCTGGTGTAGCTGCTGTCTGCGACATGAGACAAATGACCATTTCTCAGCTCACGACTGGACCGAGTGACCTTGTAACGTTTCTGATATCCATCGGATATTTGGATGATCGATCGAGTTATCAAGTTATTGGCCCGCACGGTAGTTTGACGCTGATATCTGATCCTATCTGGGCATTGGAGTATTGAGCGATCACTCACGACCCCGCCCTAACCAAACAATGACTCATGTTTGGCTTGGTGAAATCTATACCTGGTAAAATTATTTTTCATGAGAGAATTTCTCTTACTAGTGGGAAATTCTAGTTAGTAACCGTTTGGGGGTTTGTCTGTCGGGAGCTTAGTTTGTACTGTGACTGACTCCGAACTTACGTAAGCGATGCTCTCGGAGTTGCCAATCAGTTATTATGAGTACTCTCCATCTTGTACCGTGTCGGTTCACCAATCTCCGTGATAGATATGTCCCTCGTAAATATTTCTGTAGTCTATGTGGGCGGGCAAGTTTGGATAAAAGAGGTCTCCTCTTAAAAATATATCTATTGAATTTTTGTAGAACAACGATCCTGCATGTACCGTACACTTATATTTAGTCTACTTGTTACAAATACAATGATTTAGCTCTCAGTTTTTGTCATCCAGTTTTTGTAGAAATTTAGACGATTATATAGTACAGATCTTTGTATTCTTTATTTAAAAATATTAAGTCCTGTGGAACTTCAGTTTCACCTCAAAGAATTTTTCGAGGGCAGTGGTACAAGAAAAATTGGCAGTTTGTTCAACTTTTTGAAGATGTCGAGTATTTAAATCGGATTTCCTGCAATTGGTAGCCTTTAAGTTGACAATGATCGTTATCGTGTTTATCGTAATCGGTCAATATCGTAAAGTAGAAACTGTATCGTAGGCGAAACATTGCACTTTACACCAAGTCTTGTTTGCAGGGTAAAGTGCAAACCGAGGATAGGGAAATCGATGGTGATAAATGAACCCCGACCAGGAGTGCAGGAGTGCTCGCCGGGGGCAGTCTCCTCGCCACAATTATAGATTATCGAGAAAGTCACCGAGCGGCGTGTCGACGTCGCGAACGAGCGACTCCCGCCCCCGGGACCTGCGATTATAGACCGGTTATGGATACTTATGTCCTGCGTGTCACACAAACTACTTCACGACGAACACCAAGTAATATAGTTTTTGTTGTATCAATATGAGCTTTCCGTACTGTACCTTTCAACTTTTTTACCTGGATTGATTTTCAGTTAATCCTACCACATTTAACCTTGGTCCATTATAGTTTAAATCGATGATTAAAAATCTGGCAGTTATAGCTGAGCCGGTTGAATACTGGCCAACTCACCCTGGCAGTAGCAGAGACGCGGAAGGCACTACAAGCCGTTGGTCTCGACTCCAGAAGTGGTCAGAAGTAGTGATAGGTCACCTCAGAGGTACTATTGCGTCTTGAAAACGCTATCACTAGACATTGGAAGGTTATACTAACCTTCCTTTATGAAAAGTATTGAAGGTGAATTAAAATAATAGCTTATTCCCAAACATAAATAAAGACAAAAGTGATGATGAAACTTTACTAAATGATACAGATCGGAAAGTTCCACGTATTACGAGAGCTATTACTTAAGCTAAGTAGAACGAACTCAGTCGGATCAAATGCAACAGGACGGTAATCGCTGAGGACGGCTGTCCTGAACAAGTTTCAGACGATGCAATCTAGACAGTAACATGATAATCTTTGACTGTAGAAACCTTCTGTATAAACATTTCACTTGTACTAAAACATTTCACGTATAGGAAGGAGAATGAAAAATAAATACATAAGCAACATTACGGAAAGTTAGCAAAAGATGAAAAATTATTATTAATGATCTTCGTGAAACCCCCTATATAAGATAATGCTTCAAAAAATAATTTTCAAATACCAAAATTACCGGGTCCTAGAACTGCCGATTGATATTCATCGGTTATTTCTCTTTCACTCCGTATCGAACCATATTAAACGTACATTGTATGATATATTGGCATCGCAGTTACGAGAAATAACCAGTTCGTCCGTGCAGATGTGGCAGTAATTGCGGAATATTTCCAAGCGAAAGGAGAGCGGACGTAAATAGCTCAATGACGATATGATGAGATGTTGTGTATGAATAAAACCGTGAAAAATGAAGGATAAATGAAGTGGGCGAGGGCGTGAGGTTTCATCGATTAGTGGCACAGCAGGTCGGGCGTAAAATGTATGCGATCGACGTGGAAATGACCTCGGCGACAAGTGTCTTCCAGGGCGACGATACAGTGTCGGCCTGATGTTGTGTCCTGACGGTAGTTCTTCAAGGGTGATTTTTGAGATGTTCTTCAGTCAGAATTGTGATGGTGTGGAAAGCTCTTATTCTTAGATACACCGGAACAATCTCTTGGTACGTATTTTAAGGTAAATATGGGCGGAGGATGGATTTGATGACGTGTAGCTTTGTCAGTGACAAAAGGCAGCGAATTGAAATGATAGGATCGTAAATTCAAATCCAAAATAACAAAGGAAATTATAACCAGTTGCGAACTCTATCATAATATTGCGTAAAGACTGTTTATGCTTGAATCTGTGTTTGTTTCAGCTGAGCAACCTCTTTAACTTGATTTAGAGGGTGTTGTTTTGTCACTCAGCTAATGAGTTTATTTTAACAGCCTCTTCAATGAGCACAGTTTTAATTTTAAGTCACTACACCGCTTTAGTTTAGGGTGTGGACGGAACAATATTCAGTGTCAGTGCCAGGCCAGGCATTCGCCCCCCGCTGGAGCACGGACACAGACGACATGCGCAGGGCCATTGTTCCAGTGACGGCATTGGCAGATTGCCTTGCGTGCGGTCCATCGGCACTCGGCAGTCGGCTCGCGTCGTGTCGTGTAGAGTAATAAGACGGTTGTCATTTATCCGCGCAAGATATACGGTCGACATGAAATATGAACGGGAAATACGCCATTCATCTTCGTCTTTGTGAATGGACAAAGCCATGATTTACAGGACATTTGCTTTTGCAATTACACATTACAGTTGCAAGAAATGCATAATGAAGGAGTTGATTAGTTTGAATGACCAGCTGGGTGGTTTAAGGGTTGCAATACAGTTCTTGTTTATTATCTGATGGTCGTCGAGTCGATCCTTCAGCAAAATCTTGATAACATTTTTCTATGGTTTGATACTGGACTCAGTCCATCAACCATCCATCCATCGGGCTTACTCTTTGTCAGTTACCAAGTTACTTAAATCATCAAATCCGTTACATTCACCACGCTCACCCTTCACTCACATTCGCCTTAAAATATCCATTAAAGTGTCTGAATATGAAGATAAATCATCTCAGTATAGTATTTATTATGCAGTTTATAGTATTTTAGTAGAATGGTTCTTTTAAAGTAGTCCTCACACAGAACGGATTGTGAAACTTTTAACCTAAGCTGAACAAGGTGTACCACAATCGTGTAACTATATAACCTTTTGACTTTGAATTAAAAATTTCCACGACATAATCAGTTTACGGCGAAGGTTTTTCTAAAAAAAATCAATCTCTTTCTTGAGGTGAGAAAATTAGATGACTCTGGGCCAAAGACCTACTTGTTGAAAACGTGGGTGTCTCTGAGCATATGTTGTTGGAAGGCTTGGGGGACTCGGTTCCCTGAGACACAATTTCCTCGACCCACATCTCCGGGCGGGTAATTGCAGGAGGGAATGTCGTCCGTCCCGGCCGGCCTCACGTGGCGGTTGAGGTGCAATGGCTCCAGTGGTCCTAGCGTCATCTCTCTAGAGGAAAGTGCATGATAAAGGGACTCTCTCAAAACGAACGGTTGATGAAAAGTAATATTTTTTAGGATTAATTGACCAATATCTTTTGTCAACTAGATAGATTCGATCTTATTTGAAGTTCTGTAAATTTGTATTTTAGGTTCAATCTCTTAAAGTTTCTTTGGGAGATAATATTTAATTTTCCTCTGAAATCTTCATAGTGAAAGATTTCCGTTCATATTTTACCTTCTTGTTCTGGATCGGCATTTTTAGTCCCAGAATGCCAAGTTTGCAGAGTAGATGCCTCTCACATCTGAAAGTAGGACAATAGAGGTATTAACCGTTATCACCGCGCGTTGATGAATCTCCGGTGCTAATGTCCGACGTGACTGTGGCCGCGGCAGAAGTGCCATTGTGTAGCAGAGTAACCCACTGTCTCACCTCCGTCCTTTCTCCCGTCTCTGACCCGCGCACGCACCGGCACATCAGAGTCGCGGTCGTGTGAGACGTCATGGGGGATTTCCGATTCCGGGTGACGCCGAAACGGATATCACGGCGAATATTTCGCGGAACATGGAGTGCCGCAAGGACGAGCTCTTGTGCTTATTTTTTTCTTCGATATTGTGCCGTCAGAAGTGAAATGTCCATTATGCTAAGGGGTTTCATGAACATTTTTAAGTAGCGCAACAAAAACATTTTTCAATGAATATTGCAGAAAATTATTTACCACAAAAAAGGCTACAATGAAAAGATCTATATTTTGTGGTGATTTATTAGTTGAGTTCGGTTGTTATCACGAGTAAACTTTTTGGTTCGATACTAGTTTTAAAATAGTCCCCAAGATAGCATAGTTATTTATTCTTGCGCGGTTTTATTTACTCGTGTTATTTATTCTCACGAAACAGAACACATTTTTTGTGGAAACTATACATTGGATTTAAATAATTCGTCACCTACAATTAATTGAACACCTCTTAAGTATATTTAATCTTGGTTTTAAATGGTAAAACGTCATTGTTATTGCTTCTATTCTGCTATTCGACTAGCTGTTGTGGCGTGATAGTCGAGCCGCGTGTTTATCACGATTAACCAAGGTGGTGGATAAAACAATGAATGTTGAAAATTGAATGGAATATAATGACAACTACCAACGCGTGTGTATCCGATGAGGAGATCAAAGTGCCAATAGATGAAGTCAATACACACCGTCGCCTTACCGTGTGCCAACAACATTCAACAAGCTATTTAATGTTTTTAAATAATTTCATTGTTGTTTATGTATTACAGCAAATATTATCATGTAACAAATGCAATTAATAATCATTATGCAAAGTGTTTTCAATAGTGTTCCCGCGATATAAAAGTCAATGTTTACAAGGATGCACACTAACCACAAATCTCAGCGGCCTCCACAATCTTGCATAACTGGAGGTTCCCCGCTGGGTTTCTCAACTCCTTTGTCCACCCATCCCGATACCCTAATTGGCAACACGACATTTCAACGTAATCCGTCCATTCTAACGATGCTATTTGTATAATAATTGCCATTATTAAGTTAATCGCCATATCCGTGAACGAATTTTCCATTTTAATGACGTGAGTAATTAAAAGTTGTTTGTGTTATGCATGTACTACACAATGGTACCACCTCAGACGTTGTCTTGATTACAAGGTTAACATCTATTGTTGATAAATTGTAATTTATCATTTATATAATCCTGAGCTAGTTTTATCTAAATAAAATAAACTCGGTCTGAGTCGGAATGTTTTCTGTTTGTCATGTGTCAAGTCAGAGTCGCACGTTCTCGTTAAATTTGAAATAAATTGGCTTTGAATAAAAACTGAAACGGACAGCGAAAGCGGCAATGCGATAATAGAGTAGGAGAAAATTCATTAGTTCGTGTACTGAGCGGCATGCGCTGCCTGCGGGTGTTGTATTCGCTCCATCGATGTTCCTTGAGTGTCTGGTGTTATTAAAACAATGGTTTAAAATGTGTTTTTGTTTCGAGTACATCTTTTACCTCCTTCATAGCTTTCAGCCTATAAGTTCTGCGAAGTGTGGTAATTTATTTTGAACTGTAACACTTTAAGGATTTGTCGCACTAGGGATTTACTTGTATTTAAGACGAAAACAGGCATTTTCAGATGAAATATTGTTCAAGAAAACATTCAACATCTCATACAAATGAGTAGTTTTTTAATTTAATACTTTCTGGGTGGAGATTATTGTTGTATACATTGCCTCTCTTAGGTTTTGCAGAATTTTTGTGATACAAAATTCTATAGCATATAGTCTAGACAATCTTAGAAGCACCGGGGCCCCTCGTTGTATATATCCTCAATATTTTGATTGTTTTGCCTCTTTTCATTCTTGTCAAAGTTTTTATAAAAAATGTTAAACTGAACAAATAAACTCTCCTGTGAAGGACGTTTTACATTCATTCTAAAATTATAGTTTTAAAATGAGCCATCAAATTTAGAAGATATTTAATAGGTTCGTCATCCGCAATGATTTTAAATTTAAAATAACCACTCAAACAGCCAACCATCTCCTGGGGTGCTGAGATATGTATCAGAGTTGTGGGTTTTTAGTCGTGTATCTGGGTCACGGAGTGAGACAAAGCTGAATGTGAGGAACCCTGCCATTACCTTAATGGCCCGGTTTGCCGCCTCATAATTAAATATTGTTTGATGGACACGAACGCTAATACCGTCCATCTCTTCGGATCCATTCAAGCCGTTAGCCAGGTTGGCGGGTAGCTGACTCGACCGGGGGCATTGTTATTGCAACGTAATTCCGTTAGACAGCTCGACTTGAACACATCTTAGAACATGTTTCGGTGTTAAAACAATGCCACATTCAAATACTTGAAGTCGTGTTCTTTGTTATATCTCCGAAAAACAACTTCAAAAGTAAATAATTTAGTCGCGCATTACGTCCAGCATCACAGGGGCTAAAAATTACTTGAATTGTTGTCCGTAAAACTATTCATAATAACTCTATACTAACGAATCATTGTTGTGTTAAATTGGAAATACTGGTCAATGTTTTGTTGTTTTACGACACGACTAAGTAATACTTTGAAATTTAGTAAATTTATTTATTCGTTTCACTTAAATAGTTTACACTACCTTTCTGAAATAGCGACCTGTCCAGATATTTAAGCCAAGTTATCAATGATAAATACATCATTGTACTGTAGTCTTGTTACTGACTAATGCTGTCGTGTTCCTATTTATGAGGATGTGTTTTGCGGATGAACAATGGCGCGGACGTAAATCCACACCGGGGAATGTCGCATCCGCAGGCTGTTGATTATATATCTACAATTCCTGATCTACAAGTCACTGGATTATAGAGCACGCAACCGTCCCAATTAGCATGTTCTATTTGATCTCAAAATATTTTCAGGTCAAACAATTGAAGGGCGTTTAAGAATGGCGAAAATTAGCCTAACGGTTCAATAACTTTTGATTTAAATCGGGTTTCTCTCACCCACAAAGTAGGAATAATGCGTAGCCAACTTTCTATTTAGAGTTACAGCAGTTTCCCGCATTATCGGTGGAATTGATATAACTAGGTCGGTTGACCCTTTGTCCTGCCAGGCGGGATGTGGCGGGAGTGACAGTTTGGAGAGTGAAACTGAGGTTTCTCTGGGAAAAGAGCAGTTGGGATTGCTTAATAAGGGGGCCATTCGGCGATTATGTTCTTCGTAGTTCTAGGCGTACGTAACTCATCGGGAAGGCCCTGACCATAGGCAGATTTAAAAGTGAATAATAATAATTATGATGGTTTTAGTTGTTGATAGAAGCACAGAATCATGAGCGAATATTTTAGGTCAGTATTAAGTTTCATATGAATAGCTATTGCAGTTTTTAATCCCTCCAAACAGACATAAGAGGGTTCAGAAAGGGATGTTTCGTGTGGTTATACATTTTCACCAAGGAAGTCACGTTGTAGGGAACAACGTTGGAATAATTTAGTACATCGCAAATCTTGAACAATAAAATATATCCGGTTAGTGCAATGAGCATCGCCTCTAAGATAAAGTATGGTTTAATTTTTGAACAAATATTGATCGAAGAATTAAATCATAGGGTGTTAGAATGTAAGGCGTAAGGTCATTTACATTTGCCGGCGCCAGTAAGTCATAACAACTGACAGCGTCTGACAAGTCCCATGTGTTGTTGAATGCTGTCTGGAACTTTGTCGCTAACCATTACAATAAACCTTTGCTGTTGCCGATAGCCCAGACAATCGAACGTTTCTCATAGATTGAAGCACTATTGTACTGTGCCATTACTGTACCTCCATCAATAATATAATTTTCAGACTATAGGGTTATTTACAAACTAAACTCCCATTAATCCTAATAATTCGGTCATGTTCAACTAGAACTAGAAGCCCGTGACAAGAATAATGGGAAAAATAAATTTCTGAACAGAAATGGAACTTATCTGTAAATAAAATTTCATGAATATAGTTTTTGACTAATGTTCGGAAGAGTGCATATATGATTCGCAACATGTGGCTATTATCTCCGGTCGGCCCTGGGAACGGATCAATGCCGTAACAAGATTATCATAGCGGAAGACGTCCGTAGCGTGACGCAATGACGGCCGTTACACGACGGATGTGCGAGGATCGGCGGCAGCGGCAGCGGCAGCCGTCACAAGCCGGGAACCTCGTTAGTCTATGACAGGACCAGATAGCGATCGACACTTGCCACACGGTCATGAAGGGACGCTGTTTGATCAAACGACTCGTGTTTGACAGAAGCTTCAACTCTCTTACCTTGTACATCGTTTACAAATACCGGTACCTGAATAGTAAGTTGCGGCGAGAGAGCTTATACGCGTGTTTGATTGTGTAATTCAATCAGTGAGATAATATGAAATATGGAAATCCGCTACTATGGTGTGTCTGTTTTATCAGGCTAAATTATTTAGCGAAAAATATGTTTGATCTGACTGTGAGGTTTTTATCAAAATTTCTCCCATTTAATCGTATTATTTTTCCTGTTTAATGACGTTGGTTATTATATTTAGTTTGAATTCAACACGTAAAATCCCAAATAAAGGTTTTATAGTTTTAATACTAACATCCTAGTAGTAATCAATGAAAGAAAAATACATTTATTTATTATAAAAGGGACAGCCACAGCTTACCCACGGAAACAAACTTAACAAAATCTTAGCGAGAATTTGAGTGACATAAAGATTACTATTCTTAAGAATGACCACAAATGGGAGGAAATCACTGTTAATAATGTCCATTTTGACACCAAAATCGGTTCTTTCCCCAAAACATGTCCGTGGGACCTGCAATTTACGTTCCACTTCCCAAGAACCAAACGCGAGATGCGCATCACAAATCTCAGGATCACGAAGATGCTTCAACCAAGCATAGCGTGAGTGTGTATTGGCGGTCGGGCTGTGATTGCTGGTCATTACTTGCATTGGAGACGTTCATCGGCAATGAAATCACCACTGCTACGGCTCTATTCCGCGTGCTGCACCAATCAGCTGATGCGCCAATTAACTGCTCATCGTAGATGCAAATCAGCTGATGCCGCACGTGCAAATTGCCCCAGTTCTGCTCGGTTCTCACCCTGCGGTCACTCGGAGTGGCCATTAGTGTCGGAAACGTGCTAATTGCGTGTTTCTCCGTTTGGCGTTCCTCAGGGGTTTCTGCTCGCGCCACTCCCTTTCCCAAGAGATTCTTCTTTCTGATAGGCCGTTTTGAAAAGTGATTTCTTTTCCTATTTCCAATCATAGAGCTCGAGCTCACATAACTACTAATATTAGATTCTAGGATATACAATTTAAATTTTGTGACAGATGACTTAAACAACGATGTTCATTTAAAATTATCGTCTCTTGAGAAATACTTTTAAATCATTTCGTTCAGTTCTGGACAAAGCCGGTTAACCTTGAAGTAACTTACGATTACATAATGGCTTTATGTCGTTTTTATTCAGATCACATTTTCTTGCGTATTTGGGATCTGAACCATCCCGTTATCTGAACCACGCCCTAGTAGTTAATTAATCGAGTAATTTTAAATTAATGAGCCAATAGGCATGTTATGTATATAAAGTATCTGAGGTTGGTTAGCCAAGCCCTTCTGTTCTGTATCTCATTACACGTGCAATTCCTACTTCTCCCTTTCCGTCGCCTGAGGCTACTTGTTTTGCAAATAGTAATTTGATCTTGTAGATGTAGCTTGCGGCTACTATTGTTCTCAAGGTCAACGGTTCTTGAGGTATGGACCTGTCAAAACTCTACGCCCAGGATATCAGCAATTACTGTACTGTAAATTTGATTTTAGTTTTTATCTCTCAGTTTGTACTCGTAACATTGTAGTTATCGCATTATATAATGCCTGTAATTACGTTTTTTGGCCTAGAGGCCATTGTTGGTCTATTGTACAACCACGAAAAATAATTACATAAGGTATGGACAATATTATCGTAGAAAGGAAAATAAACTATAATTTTTCTCTTTTTAACTGGGAAGAAACCTTGGAGAAAATATAAATATGTATTATAATGGTATAATGGTTAGAAAAGGTATAGTTAACTTATATTTTATCCAATAAAATTTTACAAGTTCTACTAGGAACCTGGTTACTAAATTATCAAGACCAGGCTCAGAGATCTAAACGCTTACTCAATCACAACTATCTCTCTTTTTCAAGATGAGGAATAGTAATTTCCTCCTCCTCCTAATCACCTCTTCTTTGCATTCAAGAGTGGATTCGAGACTGGGGTTTATGAAGAGAATTATTTTTTTATGAAGGTAAACCCGGAATCCAAAGACTTATTACCCAAATCATATACGACACTTACAACGCTGAATCAACAAGTTAGAACGATAACTATATGGGGCTTACTGTTACAATTCAATAGCTGTGAATACTTTTATAATATTTGTTCCGTGTACAAATATTCTTTCAATTATTGCATTTCTTTCTGTATATGAATAAATGTTCATTGAGGCGCGACTCCCCGTGGTCGGTGAGGCGGGTCCCCGAGAGTGACCTTCGACGGCTACCTCACATGATCTGGTGTCGGGCTTTCGGCCAAGTCGACCTGCAATTTAGCGGTAACCTTGTAATCACATTCCACGGCGAAGACGCTCGCCCACCCATGGATCCACGACCGCGACGTCGTGAGAGGGCAGGTCGGGGATCGGCCACTACGAACAATCCGTCAAGGTTGTCCATTGTTGTGATACCTTTGTAGAAAATAACTGTTTATCCAAATTTTTTTCCACTTTAATTTGTTTTATTTATCCTCTTTTGCTTGACAAAGAGTATGGAATTGACTGTCTAACAGCAGATTGAAATTATGAATCATTAATATTGTATAAAGATTTTTATCATCGTTTTCATTGTTAAAACTTACAGGTTTCTTTGTAATGTTTGTCAAGGTTTTTTTCGTATTAAACAAGTATCTAAGCGTATATTTTGAAACTGGACTATCGTTTATAGATGGTTAATTTTAAGTGGGATTTATTATATCTGTTATCGTTTTCTATTGGATGCAAAAAATCCAATAGGAATAAAATATATTTTATTTTGTTAATAGTGATTAATTAAGTGCCGATAGAAAATGTTTTACATAAATATCATCAATATTTATGAATAACGACATCATTGCTAATTATTCTTATACAGTATAATATTCCAATTCTAATTCAGGGGAATCAGTATGATTTGATTTTTTATGTAAATTGCAAATTACTTCCATGAAAACGCTTTATTTAGTTTTTACTAAAATTACTGCATTGCTTAGTTGTTGCAAAATTCTGGCGCTGCTGTACTGCAACTAGTGACCTTTGAGTGTTCTATGTAATTTCTCACTTCAGAACAATAGAATGGCAAACATAAACCGATTGGGAAACAGTTTAAACAAACGTGGTAAACGAAGTCTGCAAAGGAATAGCAGCGCGCCCACACTACCGCTTTGTGCCATACCCTAACCCTAGAGGTTGTATATACAGAGCAGACCGTCCATGAGCGTTTTTCGCCTTGTTGAGGATCAGCAATGGTGACGGTTTGATCAGATACCCGTTACCCTTGCGGCCGCTCCCTACAACGACCTTTGTTGAGATGTGTTCGTGATGGGCGGACGAGTGACTCGGTAATAAACTTTGCTATATGATAACCTGGTAGATATTACTGATTTTAATAGTTATTGCTTCTTAAAATGTATTTTGTTTCATCCTTGTATTTTAAATTATTTTTAGACGTCTTTCAATAAAAACATTTCTAACTAGATTCTAATTATTCTAAATGCATTCGTATCGATATATAATCAAACTGTAAACGACTACATTTTGTTATTTACTGTTAGCTAATGATACTGCGTAACTACAATTAACTGTATTTAAATATAGCGTTATAACTACCGTACAGTAGGTTGCATGAATTCTACATTCCTATCAATTAACAATGTTGTATAATGTCATCAAATTAGGATTGGTCTAAGATTTTCAAAACAAAATTGTACGTACGGTTTTAAGTTTGGAATAATGTTTTAAAACGTTTGAAAGTAGTTCCTCTAATATTGCCGGACGAATATACTGCACTATTATGACGCTTAAGGGGAATATTTTTGGAAATAACCGTTCACATATTCTAGCAACTCGAGACTGTTGCTCAATCACGAGTCCCAGCGAGAGGTGCCCTGTAGGCGGGAGGGTGGCTCCGGCTCCAGACGACAGTCGGCTCTTGTGTTGACAGACCCCTGGGGTCCCAACACGACCCGGGACCGCAGGTGGCAGACTTTTCAATGGAAATGGAACTTCTGTCGTACGCGCAGAGGTTATCTTAAAGACTATCGGGTGACTCACAAGTCGATTAACGGTTTACTATGTCTGATAATGAGTTAAACAAGACATTTTCGTACTCGCACATTATTTACTGTGACACTTGTGACTACTAGTTGTAGCTGGACGTGGTAGTGAGCGAGTTGCACTCTGGGCGCGTTGTTTACCTCTGACCGTGTCATTGACATTAATTGGCCGCCATGTAGGTCGCATACGCTCCGTCGTGATATGCTAACAGCGCCAACAGACGTACGTGTACCGGCCACACCGCGCTAGAGTCGCGGTAATTTATTAAATATACGTCGTGTCGCTAGATTTATAGGGAGGCGTTGTCCTCGTATCTTACCCGACGGTCGTTAGATCTGTTGTGCAGTTGACATTTCTGTAGGCAGCACACGCGGGTTTGCATATTATTACTGCATAGAGTTACATTTTTCAAATCTTGTATAACCACCTCCGCTTTTCTGAGTTGTATATGTGTCAGTTAGAAGAAAATTTGCGCTAAATTAAGCTATAAACAAAAATTACGTGTTTATAGTAAACTGTTTTAACGTAGGATAAAGGAATCCGGTAAAGTAAAGCGTAGTGCTTATGTTACCTCCTTGTGGTACTCCAAAGTCTGCACTGTAACCACCGTATGTGTAGTGGGCGTGGGGAAACATCAATATTCATAGGCGGTAGTTCTTTGCTGTCGCCACTGATTACTATACTGTTATCTGTCAAATCAATGTTATAAGAGGTGTCTGAAAGTGGGAGTTCCAGCCTATTTACCGAGGAAGTATTGCCTGTCAGTTTGCTGTTACGACTAGTGAACTTATTATGATTTATTGAATTTGTTTCATTAATCAAATTACTCATTTATATAAAAAAGGATGGTAAAAAACTTAATACTGTAATAGTGTTTTATTGAATTGCTTAAGTAAAGCTATATACTGTATTTGACAATATGTTGTTGTACAGTATAAATGAATGGACTAACTTCAGGCTATTTCAATTGTGTCTCGAGATGAGTAGTTTATTTTCTCACAATTTGTTTACGTTTGTGTTCAGGAAATAGGCGTTTCTTTGAGCATTCGTTATTAAGTCGTCTCGTAATCTGTTTCAGTATTTATCTGAACCTCGCCATTCGCGATAGTACCGTGTCCCGTGTCAGGAGAGCTTGGCTTGCATGAAACAATGGCGTCGTACTTTCTCCCGCTAATTCGCTCCCGCCAGCTTTTACTGCGGTACTCTGCCTAATTGAGACTAAACATACGCCGGAGAGACTTTTGATGGCGTTTTGGCGGGAAACTGTAACATATCTAAATTGACCCATGCTCCATTAAAGGGACCTTTCAAAAACACAATCTTGAGTGATGTTAGAATTTTTTCCCAACATCAGCTGTAAGACTAAGTTTTTATTAGTATCAATATTATTGTATTTGAAATTTTTTAACATAAGCTTTATTTACAATCTGTTTTGTGGAAAAAAAATTAGTATATCTGACGTAAATTTTGTAAACATGAGTTAGAAGTTATTCTCTAACAAATCTGATTATTTATTTTAAGCCTATTTCGGAATTAGATTATAACTCTCAAATAAACATAAACCGTATACAATATACCACAAATATTATAAAATATTACTTTACACACTTGAGGAATAGAACCTGTGCAATAGGAGGGTTTGTTGCTAGTGGTTTTATTAAATTAAATTTCGTAGTAAAAAGCTTGGGCCTACTCCTGATTTGGTTAGGTTAATGGACAAGGATGGACTAATTCTGTCATCCTCACATATCTATCAAGGATCTGCCATATCAATATAAATACTGTAACACATTTTCTGTACACTTTGGTACATAAGAATGGTACTATTAAAAAAAATCAAATGATGAATTCAAAGATGTATGCCTGTAAAAATGTTGTTTACATGATATCTTGTTCATATTAGTATCTAGGTTAAAATGCCATTGGTTTTATAATATTTTTATCAATTTTCACGTGCAATAAATAAAAAAATTATACTGTAAGTAAATTTCAACAACGTGTTACTTTACACATAAAGTTTTGTGTCACAACTAAAGATATTTCGTGTTTCCAGATGAACGAGATGCCATCCAAAAGAAAACGTTCACCAAATGGGTCAACAAACATCTCAAAAAGGTAAGAATTTACGATAGTCGCCTCGCCAGTGATGACTGGTTGCCTGTACTTGGTTTGAACAACGTTTTTAGTCTTGTTGGATTTTGCACATTTTTTTCGGTGGGTTGGCTTAATTTGAAAAGGTCACGGGTTATCAATTTCGAAGTTTAAAAATGTATTTTTTTCAATTGTGTGAGAGGTACACAGTGTTAAATATTAATTCATTAAAAAACTTGAATAACTTACTTTCACGTAAACGACATATTTTTGACGATTAAACGCGTATCTCTGTGTAAACAGAAGTAATTACGGAGTTAGATGAATTATCTCGCATTTTTGTACAGTTTAACCACAGCTCAATGCGTTATCTGGATCTGTAATCGACACTCCCATTAGCACTCTCTAGATTATATTCCGATTAGTGTATTTAGTGTAATACAGTGTTTCTTACGTTTTGATGAGATAACACAACTGTAAATCGTATATTTCTTTCGTATACATACATTGACGATAATCTGATATAGTAAAATTACTCTTATCTAAAATAATCATATATAAAGATCGTATAAGTCGTTCAATACCGATAGTCGGGGAAGGTTAAGGCCTGTGATCGATCGTCATTAATAGATGTAATAATTGTAGGTGGGTCGTCCCACGTGTGGTGTGATTTGTGCAATGTCGACGACGACGACCTCTTCATCGCCGTCCCTTAGCGCGTAGGCCGTCTCCGTGGGCCTCTCGTGGGCAGAGCCCTGACACACTTGGGCACACCCTGCGAGGACACGGCACACACGCAGGGTTGGGGTGGTGCTGTGGCAGAATGTGTAATGCTGTACGACGCATTCATTAACACACAAACATCAAACTGTGTTAAATTATGTAATTGGTGATATTTTACAACAATTAACCCGAGGGTATAATACTAGTTTGTGAAAAGTATTTTGTATGCTTAAAGTATTCTTTTTGACTGCAATTTAGTTTTACTCGTGATCAGATTTAAAACAGATAGCGATCCTCACGCGGAGTTGGTTTTCCGATTTTTACGCGGTGGGCGGGCATCTTCTCTATGTTTACGTCAGTTTTCGGCCTTTTCAAGTAAAATTCACCAGGTCCAGTGATGGACGTTTCAGAATCCGTGTCTCCCAACTTACGTTTCTTCTTCTTACCGGGTTCATTTTCTTTTCCCTTATCTTTGGTTTTATTTTTCTGAGGAGATTTACTCTTATCTTTGGAAGTTTGTTTTCTCCCCTCCGTTTCAGAGTTCTTTTCATCGCGGTACTTTTTATTTTTTGGTTTATTTCGCACCACTTCTTTGGGTTCTTTTTTTGTTGGTTTATTTTGAGCGCTCTCTTTTTTCGGAGGTTTGTTGTCAGACGTCAACGTTTGATTTTCTCTCGGTGCGGAGTCTGTTATCGAATAGCCCTTTTCTCTCAGCGAGGTGTCTGTAAATCGGTGGCTCTTTTTCTTTTCATCACTATTCTTCGAAGTTCCTTCATCAAAATAACTCCTTTTCCCCCCTTCATCCTCTTGTTGAGTCCCTACATCCGCCGCACTCCTGCCACGCTCGCTGCCGTGTCTGTTTCCGTTTTCCCCTCCTATGTAATTTTTATTCGAGAGTCTTGTCTTCTCCCTTCCTCCGTCACTACTTTTCACACTCTTGCCTCTTCCATCTCTCCCCCAATCATTTGTGCTTCTCCTAGTAGGCGATCTACTCATATATTTATTTGAGACTCTTGTCTTCTCCCTCCCTCCGTCACTACTTTTTACACTATTCCCTCTTCCATCTTTCCCCCAGTCATTTGTGCTTCTCCTTGGAGGGGTTCTACCCATATCGTCATCACCAATCACGTAATTTTTCTCCTTATCTGCAGTATCGTAATCGCTTCTTCTACTATTTGTTCTCCGACCTTTTTCTCCGCTGTTTTTACTTGTTTTTCCCCTTTTATTACTCCTTCTCCCTTCATGTTCAACGTCGTAATCACTTCCAGCCTTCGTTCTTCTACCTTCTCTGAACCACTGCACCGCCGTGTCTATCGGAATGTATAACACAAATTCTAAAGTGTGATCATTGCTCGGGAAACTGGAATCGACCTTGTAAATGAACGCGTTGCTGTTTTTCCATGTGAAAATCTCTTGCTGACTCAGTCTCACTTGGGGGATTCCATTTCTTACATCTTTAGTAAACGAATTCTGCCGTAAGTCCTCGTCTTTTATTAAGATTAAAGATGATCTGTTTTCTCTGTGGTTCCGATTTCTAAACGTATCATCTTTCTGGTTGTTATCGACATTATACTGGTTCCCGGATGAGTTTGCCGGATCATGAAGAAGCAAGTTAGAAGCGATACTCTCTTCAATTGGCGGTTTCGATTTAGACTCCGATAAGGTAGATTTTTGTTCTACTGCGGTTTTTATTTTTTTAGTTTCACTCACACGTTTTTTACTACATTTCCGATCCCGAAGCGTAAAATCTTCCTGGTTTTCGACATTAGAATGAACACTGAATTCCTTTGACGGCTGAGAGTCCAGAGCGATACATTCTTCAAGTAACGACTCACTCAATGGCATTTGTGGGACATCGTCATTTTTTACTGTTTGTATTTCACCCAATAATCTATCATCTTCGTTGAACAAATCTGAACTTAAGTTCTCATCAATAACGAGTCCTAATGGTGATGGTTTTTCACTACACTTCCGATTCCAAAGCGTCACATCTTCCTGGTGAACTGCGGCGTTGCACTGGACACTAATCGTTTGTGAGGGCTTATTACCTGGAGATTCCGGAGGGACACACTCTTCAACTGTCGGGATCGATTCAGGTTTTCCCGCAGTATTTCGTCGGACGGCATTGTTTTTTTTCCTACCCCATAACCAAGTAAAGATCCCCATACTTTCCAACGTTTTTACATTTGGTTGGGTATTTCAGATTCAGCAGTGTAATATGTTACATTATTTGACGGTTTTATTGAATTGTATTATGTATGCACTTATTGTCTCGATGTATGTTTGATTATATTGATTTTGCATGTTATTGATCAATGTTTGTCATGTTGTGATTTTGTTAATGCAAACGAAGTTTTCCAAGTCAGCTGTTAGTTATAAATTCTTCAAGCTCTGAATTTGGTTTGAGTGAGAACGTAGTGAAAGAGGGGTTTAATTAGAAACATTACAAAAAACAATATATCTAATAAATATAAAGTATATACGTAATAATATATCAACTATATACAGCAATATGTGATCTGCAAAAATCTTTTGTAACTAACCGCAGAATTTGTTAAATGTATACGAAAACTCTTTAAGCCAATATATTAAATTATTATTATAAAATTTACTATTGAAGATTCATTGTCACGTAATTTAGTAACTTTTGGCGTACCTTTTAACCATAAAAAGTCCATGTTGTGCGGAGGTTTATGTGCTGCAATGGCACAAAGCTCTCAATCTCCTACCCTTTTTAACCCCCTTGTTAATTTAAGCCGTTTGAAATGCACTTTCCGTTCATAAACGACATTTCTGGACGATCAAGCCTGTAATCGATCCATTGCTATGAACCTCCAGATGATTTTTATTGTTTCTTATACCACGAACTGCTTAACGCATGGCACATCTGAAAGTTTTCATATTTGATCGGTTCTATTAACATCTTCAAAATTTGGACGCTGTCGTTTTCTCATGAACAGCAGAACGACCATACTTTGGTTCATTTATAGAATCTGATAACGTGACAAGCACTTTGGTGCAGGAAAGTTACCAACGATCAGTATGTGCCGTAGACGAGGCATTTGGCTCTATCTGCAGCTACGTGTCTTATCATCGATCGTCAGAACAGCTGTTCGCTGTGTTACCATATGGGCATCGAGTGATTACGAGCAAACTGCTGTAATCGGTCAGCGAACAAGTTTGATCCTGGGAAATACAAAAGTTTTTAATTACTAAATAACGAACATTTTGCACAATGAATATGAATGTGTCGTTTAAACAACAATACGTCTATTTGCGGGTTCTCAATCCGTAGAGATGTTCCATCACTATAGATATAAGTAAATATCGATACGTGAGTTTCGATATTTTACGATATTGTGTCGATGTCATAAAAGGTGATGTTAAAGGATTTTAGTAAATATGTTTATGTAAATTATTCAGGATTTTATTTTTATACTAGCAGTGTAAGCCCGTCCTTTGTACGGCTTGTAGGATTCAGTTTAAAGAAAAAAGATCATCACACCAAAATGTTAATCAGAAATCCTAAATAAATCAGTACAAAGAAAATAAATCAATACCCAGCTTTATTATTTAGAATTACTTGACAATTAAACCATTATTATAATTAGTTATACGTTAAAATAACTTTTTAATATATGTAGTATGATTTCGAAATGGGTGTAAAATCAATGACCAATATAAACTAACTAATATTGATTTAACAGCTGTTTGTTTTCTTTCTATTAAATCTTTAAACTACGAAGACAGCTGATTATTACTAGTAGGTGGTTCAATGATAATTGAAAGCAAAATGCGACTAATATCGCGTAAAAAGTGGGTTTTTAAATGCTGGTGATTTACTTTTTAAGGGGCGGCGAACTATTTCAAGCTTTGAAAAACCTTCTCTGGTATTTAGAGAATGCATGAAATAAGTTTCACTGTTATCAGTTTTCCCTTTTTTTCGGAGAAGACTGCGTAAAATGCGTGAGAGACAGACACAGATTGAGATAAGACTTGTTTAGGCTTCTCTAACGCACAAAACGTAAAAATAACTAAAAAATGAATAACTCTGAGCAATGTACAGACAAAACTCTAATTTTATTTATATAGATTTATTTCATTTATGGTATTCCTTTGGTAGGCTATGTATTTTAATTTATATGATACTGTTGTTGCAAGTCACTATTTTTAATAGTTTAAACCAGCTTTACTCCGAGCGATAGTTTTTCTTATACAGCAAATCATAGGCCCTTTTTTTAGTTAATAAAATGGAACGTTATGGACAATTTTTGTTGTCGGCCCTAGAGTTTTTGGGTATGCGCTGGCGCAGTACGTCATTTGGATTGAAGCGTCCAGAGACTCCTCTCAAATCGCGAACGGTCATCTCTGGCTAACATATATGATTCATCTCGCTCAGTTACTTCGTTGTATTTAATTCACTTCACAAGCAATATCGGTATCAGATATTGAATGAAAGATTGTCGATATCGAAACATCGTACCGTAACGGTAAGCGTCCTCAGTAGCCTAATAGGTCGCCTTTGTATATTCACTAACGATGGTTTGCATCACACCCAGTCTGAATCATTTCCCGGTGGCCTGTCCTCTATATGGCGGAGGCAGACGTTGTCCTGTCATGGGGCGGCGACCTTGCGACCACTTCCATACCAGTCAACCCTCGCTGGCCTACATGTCGTCGCCGAATCCTCGTCGCCTGGCCACCATCAAATAGGCCTAGGACTTCACTGTTCTTTTATGGTATGCCTAAATCGTATTTGGTTATTGGAATTCTATAATTAACATTCTCGATTCTTGTTCTGAATCGGACCAGTGTCAAAGAGACAGTCCTTCAAGTTTTCCTTGAACGCCTCTTCAACTGCGTATCGAATATTGAGTTAATATAGTTTCACTTTTCTACCTTATAAAGAGAAAAATTCTTCCTTATAAAAAGAAAAATGCATACACAGACTAGGAAACTGTCGCACAAAAAAAGACAACATTTCATAGTATTAAATCTTTTACCGTTTCGTTAGACCAGAACCCGCGAAATCGTTAGCCGGAGCTATATATAGGCTCCAGGAGGGATCATGATAAAATCACTTTCTAGGAAATTACCACCCTGCACCTGCAAAAACCAATACTGAAATTACCGTTTTGGAAGTCCCAGAAATTATCACTTTTAGCAGTAAATAGCTAGCTCGGGTTGTAGAATTCAGTTTAAAAAAGAAAGTTATCATGCCAAAATGTAAACCTGAAATCCTAAAGAAATCAGTACAAAGAAAATGAATAAGAATGTCCAGATTTATTATCTAGCATTACTTTACAATTAAATAGATTAGAACATTTATACCATTATTTAAATTAGTTATACGTTAATAACCTTTTAACGTAGTATGATTTCGAAATGGGTTTAAAATCAATGACTTATATAAACTAACTAATATTTATTTTAATTAAACAGATGTTTATTTTTCATTTTATTAAATCATTAAACTATCTGAACAGCTAATTATTACTCGTGAGTGATTCATTGAAAACTGAAAGCAAAGTGCGATTAATATAGCGTAAAAAGTGGGTATTTAAATGCTCGTTATTTACTTTTCAAGGGGTGGCGGACAATTTCAAGCATAAAACCCCTTCATTGGAATGTAGAGAATACATGAAACAAGATTCATTGTTGTCAGTTCTCCGGTTTTTTCGGAGAATACGACGTAAAATGCCTCGTTGAGCGTCACAGACAAACGGACTGAGATGTTTTTCAGCTTCTCTAACGTACGAAACGTAAAAATAACTAAAAAATGAATAACGCTGAGTAAAGTACAGACTAAACTCTAATTTATTTCTATAAATAATAAAATTACCAATGATTCATTTACTAATTATTCCAATATTGTTTTCTTTGGGTCAAAAAAGTCTCAAGGTACGTTCTACTGTAGCGTTGATAAAATGACGAAGGGTAACAAAACAGTTTGTAAAGTAGGCGTTTGAAATTCCGCAATAATAATTTTATAAGTTGGTAGATATCCTGAAATTGCCAAAGATGGAAGAAGTACACTGTAGGACACATTGTAAAAGTTATCGATGCATGGCAGGGTTATCCGCGACAGGATGGCTGCACGCAAGTCGTAAATTAGAGATTCCTGGCTGAAGGATGGTGCTAGAAGGTGGTTCCTGTCGGTAGGTCAGGGGGTACACGTTACTGTGACTAATGCGCGCTGATCATACAGCCATAACTGCAACCGGGTTGCCTTCGATGGCTCATGGAATCGAATGGTTCTTTATCTTGTCGAACGTAAAACCGAAGAGTTTAAACGAAAGTTTTTGCCTCAACATATTAAATGTCGTGTTGATCTCCAAAGACAACATTTAAAAATTTTGTGTAAAAATTAAGTGTTACAATTATAGAACTAGACCAAGAACCAAGTATATCTGGTTGTAGGCTGTGACCAAGCAATGGAACTTTTAAGAAAGAATAAAACTTTTCAATGGGGATGGATTTACTTGATTAAAGAAATCTGGACTCAAATTATATTGTCACAAACGATAAAAGACGCTCCAGTTTCTCAGTGCTGCAGTTAATTCCTTAGAAGAAAAGGTCTGAGTCCTGCAAAAGCGATGCTGCTCGTGGTTCGAGTATGTTCCTTCATTAATGAATGACAATGACCTTCTTGCAACCGCCTAAACGGCAGTTTTTAATTAATCAGAGTTCTCGGCATCCCGATTTCTTCATTATTCGTGGTCTATTTTACAAACTGGTTTTCGTAGGCGGGCCCCTCTTTAGGTTTAACTTGGCCACCGTAGGAGCCACCTATGTAGTCGCTATGACGAGGATCGCTCGTCATCGTGCGCGCCATCTATGTAGTCACTATGCTACGTAGTGTGTCGTGTTTTCGTAAATCGTCAAATACCATAGACAGACAAATTTAAAAAATGCAAAAAATTAAAAACACAGAAGTGAGTTTTAAGAACACGCATAAATATATTTCAAGGGCAAGCCTAAACTACTATCGAAACTTAGACTCGGACTTCAATGAAAATTGATGAAGACCTGATGAGGAGTGTGGCTATAAGGAGGCTGGTAGACGACAATGCCGGCTGCCTTATGCGGAGGACCCGTCCGCAATGGCCTGCTTGCAGGACCAAGGAAACTCGCCGTGCCGCCTATGAGTCACTCACTACTCACCGTGAACAATACCTGTCAGTCAATCGGCCGGGTCTTGGATTCATACTCGGCTTTGGAGGTGGAAAGTTATTATTAATCCTCATGGACTAGCCATAGTATTGAAACAGTGTTATACAAATTGTACCTTCAATTATTTAATGATTTTCTGAATTCTGTTAGTAAGCTGGCGGTTTGTCGATCGACACCCCGCTCAAGGTTGATTATTGTGTTCGATGTCATTTCGTTGTGGCGATTCTATCCATTTTCCGTCAAATTTACGTTTTAGATTGTTAGTTATCCTGTTAAAAAGTATGTTTTTAAACATTATGCTTTAGTATTTTTGGCTTTTGTGATTTTATTAAGTGTCTCCGATGGGTGAGGTTGTTTGTATATAATATGTCAAACAATTTTCATATAACTGCTTTTATAATTTAACAACGTTCATATTGTAGCGTGCTGGAGGATACAAATCTTAATGGGATATATAGTGAAATATTAACCGATTATTACAAAATTACGTTACAATATTACTTGATTATTTGATAAGACAACCGATACTGCCATAACAAGAGATGGTGATGAAATCGGTTTAATCGTTTGTTGATGTAAATAATCGCGATAATCGATATTTAGGTCGAACCAGGATTACTCAAGATTACTCGCGGATTTGTTGCAAAACGCTCTCAATACAAGTTTTTCACTCGCGGATTACCACGGATAAAACGATACAGGTGGTTGCAAGCTCTGGTTCTGTGAATAATCAATACTTAAGGTGTTTACGAAAGTATAGATTTGCTCATGAATTTGTATCCTCAATAACCCACATTTCGTTTTGGTTACATCATTTCACATCCAGTTTTCTAACACCTACGAGATAAAATATGTAACCACATTTTATATCATAGTTAATAATGAATAAACACAACTGAATACGTATTATTTATTTGGGATGATTGAACATTATATTATTTAGCTTAGTGTTGTTCGGTAATAATTTAGACTGAGGTAGTACTCGTAGCTGATTGGGTATAAGTTATGGGTGAGCTAACCCAATTGGGCAAGTTGCAAAATGGCTCTAGAACTTTTTATCCAGAAACCGATGCCGATTAGAGATTAGTCATGCGATGAAATCGCAAACTAAAACTCGTTCGGGGGAAATAACCAACTTTTTGTCTGGCTTGATTAATTTTGGTCCATTACTGATTTGCACGAACCTAGTCTTTCCTGTCGAATAAAACTGGTTTTAAGTGATATTGATACTCTCGGAATTAAACACCTATCAGAATGTGGATCTTAAAATATAATTCTCTAGGTGAACAGGGATGTGTAGGTTAAGTACATAAATGATTGCTCACTAGCCATCACATCCAAATATGAAGGAGTAGAAGTCAAATCTGTGACGTGCGCGGTAATGGTTTCATACGATCGGGTGGAAAGAATAAATTACTATATTTCGAAACATCTTGCAAGTACAGTATTAGTACCATTTGCACTCCTTGTGTATCCAAGAAAGTAATTATTCATTTACAGTTCTGTAATATAGATTGTTTTGTGAATAATTTTCAATAATATATATTTATTGTATGGTTATTTTTTAATTTCAAGGTATAAGAAAAGGTATTTCCTATTTGTAGCTAAATCTATTTTTAGTTTGTCAGATATAGTTGGTTACAGTTTATAGTTTACAATGAAGCGGAACGTGAAAATCAAACATTCAATTTAAATGCGAACTACTTCCTAGCAGTCGGTAATACGAAAACGGTAATGGATTTGTTCAAAACTCAAACATTTTTTAACTTAACATTTGGACTGTTTTGTGCCTCACCGTGTCACTCGTTCTGCCACACACATTTCTGTTCAAGAATTCTCTTGGAACGCAACTCTTCATTCGTGCTTACACGACAGTGGCGTTTTGCGCATCACTTTTCCCTTCTGGGAACTGACTCAGGCAAGATTCATAAACGTGATATGTACTGTGTGCTGACCGTAACAGAGACTATGTGGTTGCGATGGCGAGTAGACTCTGGCTGCTGACGCGCGCAGGGTTGATAACGTACCCAGTGAAGCTCCAGTTTTCCTGAATGTTGATATGTTCTGAATGTTGATATAGAATTAATGGCCGGGTAGCTCATACATCTGCCAATTTTTCGGCCTGAATGTTGATTATGTCAGATTACCTATCCTATGCGGCTCTATGTGACTCACTATCGCCGAGACCCATAGTAAGACTATAAAGTTCCGGCACCATAGAATACCTAACATGTCCACTTATAAGTCCAAGAATATTACAAATTATCCAAGCCTTCCACATCGTTGAACACTATTTTTCGTCATGTTAATTGTGGGTGAGTTTGGTTTCAAAATTTAACAATGCCAATGGCGTTACATGTATGAAACGGCACACCCAACCAATGGTAAATGTAAAGTCGATGTTTTATGTAAATTTTCTGTAAAAGAAGTATCAACGCGCGCTTTTCTCACTTATAAACACAGTTCACGCGTCATATTTTACTAACATAGCTAAAGATTCTACACCAAATAAAAAAGATTAGCTATTTGTTCAAATTGCTAATTTTTTATTTTTTAGATGGTGAATAATTTGGTTTAAAATTAAATAATTGCTTGCCTATTGTCCTTCCTTACCTGTTCTGTGATCTGTTATACCGTTGAGAACTGATGTAGGGCCTATACCACAATGTACCAGTGACAGCCACCACCGTTACTCGGGCTCCCTCTAGCATACTGGTTCACGCTAATGACGTTAATTTTTGTGGAACGTCGACTTCTGAATAACTGGGGAGAAACCCTTTAGATCACACTCGTTTGTCACTCGATTCGGTATTTGAAAGGGGAAAGTTGTGATTGGAGAATGTCGTTTGAATTTGCCAAACCGTTGTCACGGCGGCGAGTTGAAAGGTTATGTGCAGTGTTCGTTGAGATTGATGGTGGTGTTATCCAAATATATCGACCTTTTTAACAAATGGACTTCTTAAAAGCTTCCGTTGCTTGTTAACTTTTTAACTGGCTAAAACGTTCACTTGAAGCTAATTTTGTAAGTTAATCATACTCGTAAGACGCCAGTAAAAAATCACAATGGTTTTATTGTTAACACAGTATTTAGATTTTATCTAACCATGTTAATCTTTGAATATACTTCACTGACTCCTCAGATGCATGACTTTGTTAAAATCTGGAGACAATATTGTGATGGTTCAATACTTTACCCAGTTACCTTTGTCAGTAACAAAACTACATATTTCATCAAATCCTCACTTACTCTCTAATATTCACTAAATAAACACAAGAGTGGGTGGATTACATATTTATGAATGTAGTACAGTACTACAATTTGGCTTTGAAATCTGTCGTTCAAATCATTATACTTCACGATATATGAGGTTATATGTTAAATGAGATAATCAGTGATTTAATATTATTTCTCATTTATACTTGGCTTAAAATACCTACCTGGGTAGGTTGGCATTTGAATAATCTAATCTAATCTTACAATATTCCAAATAAAGACCCTATTTTAACCGTCCTGATGTAATTCTTAAAGTTTACAACATATTTGAATTTATGAGCTTCAAAATAAATGTGGAAAAACGAAGAGAATGCAAATTGACCGATCTTACCACAGTAGCTACGCCATAGAAGTATAGTAGCGGGGCGTTCCCCGGTAACTTTGTCCTACAATTTACTTTCCCTCGTAACGTTTCCAGACGACTAAACCCGCATGTGCGGAACTAATGTATGAGCAGCTTGGACACTTTAGAGCCTACAATTAATCGTCTCACCGTGTGTGTGGGTCGTAATTTGTGTTTGCAACGCAACGCGTCGAGACCTTGGCTTCATTTGGTATTTTGTATATATGTCAAGATAATACTGACGAGTTTATTTTGATCAGTACGTCAAGGGGTTTTTTGAGGTTTTTATTTTAGAGAGGCTCGCGTTTGGCATAGTACAAAACGGGTACAATAGCCATGGTTTGCGGGTGAAATTCTTACCCCGTGGCTACGGCTGATGAAGGTATTAATTTGGGATAGTTATGATCGTTCTTCTGCTGCCAATGGGCAAGGAATGAGGTTGACGGATGTTAGTTAGGAAGGTAAGAGTTTTGGTCGGGGTTACTGCTGTCAGTAAGCTAGGAATGAGGTTAACAGAGGATACTAGTGAGGGATAGTTTTGATCGCGGCTGTGCCTGCTAAGGAGGGCAGAGATGGGGTTGACAGAGGGTTTTAGTGAGGGATAGTTTCGATCGTGGCTGCGATTGCTAGGAGGGCAGGAATGAGGTTGACGAAGGGTATTAGTGAGGAATATTTTTGATCGTGGCTGTAGCCAACAGGAAGACAGGAATGAGGTTTTATGGAGGTTATTAGCGAAGGGTAGTTTTGATCGTGGCTGCGGTTGCCAGGATGCCAGGAATGAGGTTTTATGGAGGATATTAGCGAAGGGTAGTTTCGATCGTGGCTGCGGTTGCCAGGATGCCAGGAATGAGGTTTTATGGAGGATATTAGCGAAGGGTAGTTTCGATCGTGGCTGCGATTGCTAGGAGGGCAGGAATGAGGTTGACGAAGGGTATTAGTGAGGAATATTTTTGATCGTGGCTGTAGCAAGGATGCCAGGAATGAGGTTGACGGATATTAGCGAAAGGTAGTTTTTGATCGTGGCGTGCGTTGCCAGTATGCCAGGAAACATGAGGTTAACGAGGGGATATTAGCGAAGGTAGTTTTGATCGTGGCTGCGGTTGTCAGGATGACAGAATGAGGTTGACGAGTATTAGTGAGGTAGTTTTAGACGTGGCTGCGGTTGCCAGGATGCCAGAATGAGGATGACGGAGGGTATTATGAGGAATAGTTTTTGGATCGTGCACTGCGGTTGTCAGGATACATGGAATGAGGTTTTATGGAGGAATTTAGCGAAGGGTAGTTTTGATCGTGTTCAGCGTTACAGGATCCAGGAATGAGGTTGACGGATGATATTAGTGAGGAATAGTTTTGATCGTGGCTGCGGTTGCCAGGATGCCAGGAATGAGGTTTTATGGAGGATATTAGCGAAGGGTAGTTTTGATCGTGGCTGCGGTTGCCAGGATGCCAGGAATGAGGTTGACGGAGGATATTAGTTCGGTATAGTTTTGATGGTGACTGCGGCTGACAGGAGTTAGGTGACTGGTGACTGCAGTCTGCAGCATAGGTAGTGTAGAGGTGTCGCGGCGCGTAGGCCGACGCGGGGGCTGGACGTAGGCCGCGCCACGTCACCGTGACGTAGCCGCGCGCTCCTGGAATGTCCTGCTCTCCTTGTATGGCCAAGTGTCGCAATATCGCCGTTACTCCTCTCGCACATTTTCCCGTTTTCCCTTTTCTGCACATCTGCTTTATGGGAGCTTTTAATTTCAGCGTTTTCCAAGTTACGTACTCTTCGATGCTTTGTGACGTTACCGTTGAATAAGCATCTTAGGCTAGCTGTGGACGTATTTAAAAAATAATAATAAGTGTCCTTTCTTTTTACTACGAAGTACCCAATTTCGTGTCTTAACAGTAATGATATAACGTTCACGCTTTGATTCCGTTAATAGGCCTAATTGAAATCTGCACTACCTGTACACTTCGGTTGAGAAATTTGTTAAAGAGTATTAAGTTGTTATTTTATTATTAGTTCAAAGGAAATTGTACAATGAGATTAATTAGTAAGCTTCGGGTGTTTTCCTAATACACATCGAGAAGAAGATAAATTAATATTCATGGTTCAAAATTCTTATCTACATTGATCACTTGATTGATACATATGGATTCGTCAAAGTTTATCTTCAGAGTTCAACGACAATTAATTAAACCCAATTTATGTCTACGGCTTTGGTCGCCAGAAGTGGACGAGGCAATTGAACTCGGAATTTTTATCGTCACCGTTGTAGGGTATTGAAGTGTTGTTTTGGCGTATACAGATCATTAATGAAGTGTGAAGGGATAAAAAGTCTTCTTTGAAGCATAAATTGGCTTATCCATTCCTGATTCACATCGAGTACAATTGACAAATGTTCTGCGACTGCACAGCAGTTGAAAAGCGTTTATCAATGTATACAGTGGGCGCTTGGAACTGACTACAGTGCCTGAAACGCGTATGCCTTGTAACTTCATCTTCAACTGGCACCGGTGAGGAGACGCGTACAACTGTAGGGTGGGTGGACGCGGCGTGCCTTGCAACTGCATCTACAGTGGCATTGTGAACGGTACACAGTAGCGACGCGTGCCTTGCAACTGCACCTACAATGGCATTGTGGGAGGTACACTGTGGCGACGCGTGCCTTGCAACTGCATCTACAGTGGCATTGTGGGCGGTACACTGTAGCGACGCGTGCCTTGCAACTGCATCTACAGTGGCATTGTGAACGGTACACAGTAGCGACGCGTGCCTTGCAACTGCATCTACAGTGGCATTGTGGGCGGAACACTGTAGCGACGCGTGCCTTGCAACTGCATCTACAGTGGCATTGTGAACGGTACACAGTAGCGACGCGTGCCTTGCAACTGCATCTACAGTGGCATTGTGAACGGTACACAGTAGCGACGCGTGCCTTGCAACTGCATCTACAGTGGCATTGTGGGCGGTTCATTGTAGCTACGCGTGCCTTGCAACTGCATCTACAGTGGCATTGTGAACGGTACACAGTAGCGACGCGTGCCTTGCAACTGCATCTACAGTGGCACTGTGGGCGGTTCACTGTAGCGACGCGTGCCTTGCAATTGCAACCGCACCAGTGCGCACTGCTCCACCCACTGTGTGTCGGTCGAGTCGTGTATCTTTGGTGACGTTTCCTGTGCAATTATCAGTTACACAATAATTCTGTGCAATAGATATTTATTGGGTAGGACGATTTAGCAGTGGAATAATGACTATGGAATGATCTGATACATTAATTAATTAATTAAATTCAACATAAAATTTTGATCTTTTAAAGGAATATTATTAAACTGAATAAAAACGAACAAAAAGTTCGATTAAGACCAAATTAGGCCGACATATGTATTTGTTTGCAGGGCTGTTGCTACGGCAGGATTTTATTTTCCCATTAAAAGTTGGTAGTGAACGACCTCTTGATCTGTGCCCGGATTAAGTCGCACATCACGACTGCGCCACTTAGTAAAAGGCTAGATGACAGGACTATGAAGGATCAAGTTTGGCCTCCGAGCCGGCTGACAAATCCTGACGAGATCAGACCGTAGTAGGAGCGGCGTGGGACGACGGAGGTCCTGGTCCTGGTCCTAGTTCTGGCCGCAGAATGAACGCCATTGTCGCCAGCCAGAGTTGCGTCACTCAGTTTGTATTGTGTCTCCGATAGAAAGTGTTTGCAAAATGAATTCTGACAAGTAGTTTGTGAGTACAATGGATAATCACTTTTGTCAGACAACATTTTGATCAGTTCTTATTACCCAAGTGGTATGATTCGTGATGGAAAGTTCAATAATTTATTCTCGCCTTAATATGTTGAAATAGGTCTCTTCACTTAAATATACATTTTAAGGAATGATTATATATCTCTAAGTTTCTTTTTTTAGAAATAAATTTATGAAATATAGTCATTATGTTATTGGGAAATTCCAAATTACGTACAAATATAAAACTTCCCTCACTGTTCAAACTGCAATCATTATTGTTTGTGATAGTATTGGATTTTTCCCATTCTATTCATAGACTTTTATTTTGGTCGCTCTATGCGTTTGCCATGCTACTAATTCCATGTCATTAATAATATTACTCGTGTTGTCCAAAAATGCAATAAGACAACCATTACTACGGTACCTTAAATGCAAAAATATTGAATGGGATTTTTTGAGACATTCCAAACAAGATATATTAAATTGATTACGAAAGACCAACAAGTAAATAGAAAATCTATCTAGCTCATTTTGCCTTGGGTTTACTGTCACCATCGTTCCGATTCATAAAAAGCTATCTCGATCTCTCTGTTAGTCAGGTCACGCCCGCGTCTATAACACTATAACCATCGTGGTGGCGCCGCTTGCCAAGACGTGTGCAGTCATAGGCGAGTATCGCACCATTGGACCATTGGACTGTTCCTGGTGCCAAACCGAAACTATTGTTAGACATCGGACCGAGACAGTGAATGTCTCAATATACGCGACGACGCCTTTCTCGCGACTTCTTGTTTACTTCCGTCAGATCACACGGATTCATAAATGTAGCGAATGTTTGTTCCACTCGTATGATGAGTACCGGAGTCACTGTAACTAAGGTTTGTCCTAAGCGCAATACTGGACTGAACGAGACGGCGGGGAAGAACGTTCTGTAACCACAGCTTACGTTTCACATGGACGTTGCTTTTTGCAAAGCTCGTAAAGCGGACGTTAAACCAAATTTACAAATATTTCGCCGTCGTAATCGTATGTCGTATTCGATCGTATCGTTCACGATAGGATCGGAGAGCCCAGAGATTACCGGTTACAGTCTCCCCGCCCAGGGCGGCGAATTATAATTAATTTACGGACATTCCGCGCCCGCGATCCAGCGCCCCGGGCGCCAAAAACATCGGGCTGCAGTTTCCTCCCTGGCCTGTGCGGCAGATCAGTATCTTTATCGGTCCGTGTAATGTCATCGTTTGCAATGAATTATACCGAACCGTTTTTGACGTAATTGATAATTAGATCAGAGATCGCTGAGTTACGGCGCATGTGTCAAATCAGATAACTCTATTACCTTGCAAAGAACTGCTAACTAAAAATGCTCACAGTCATCATAACAGGGCAAATCACGTCATGGTGGTTGATTCGTGATTCGTTCTCTGTGTGTGTTGCTATGTACATTACTCTGTGCTCAGTCAGCTGACAGCGCCACAACGTTAACTCGGTTATCACGTGAGTCACACATAGCGAGTGTGGCGATTAGTAATGCTTCTGTTTTGTGTTGACTCAGTTGCAGGCTTTTGTTGTAACAGGCGAAACGAATTCCTCTGTACAGTAACGCTTTAAATAGAATGCCAAGTTGTAATATAAACTATTGACGTGTATTTTTACTATTTTCTCTCCTTTACTATGTGTGTCTATGTGGAGGATCTACTGTTTTCGGTAACATTTTATAATTTGAGGGTAGAAATACTCGTTTTGAAGCGCCCTAAATCCATAGAAGGTGGGTTTGGACTGTCGTCTGTCTCCCGGTCGATATATCTGTGTACGTTGACACCGAGACCTCACTAATTGTCCGATTTTATGAAATACTGTACACGGTGTACTTTGGCAATGTCTAGGGATTTTTTGTTTTGTTAAAAATCATTTTTACATCTAGAAACCTTCAAAAATTAAAATTTCTCAAAAACGACTCTAACGAGTTTTATTAAACTTTGTTTTGAATCCCAAATAGTGAAACGCCATCTGCATGCTTTTAAAAATTACGGTTCAAAAGTTATAGGCTTTTAAATGTAAACAAATATTTCTGAAATTTACCGTATAAGCAATAAAATACATAAACTATCAATATCAATTAAAACTTGCTCAAATGATCAAAAGTAAATCTACCGTGGTAAATACTGAATGGTTTCTAAGAGCGGTCAATGTTATTCTTATGGAGATTACTAAAAATCAATATGTTTCCTATTTCTCAGCCGTCTTTCATGAAACTTGGTATTCAGCGTAAGGTCACACAACCCAATGAATGCCTCTCAAAACTCTTTGTTTATTACCTCGAGTGGATGCATCCCCCAAATTTCGAACTTCGACTGAAAGAAATTTGATGACTATATTTTGAATGCGCTTGGACGCTTGGGAGAAGATCAAAGCAGCACGGCAATGAATTGCAAGCGTTATAATAGTGCCTATTTATCCTGACGGTTGTGGACCGAACGGCCGCAGGAAGGGCGGGACTATGGTTGTAGACCATGGCATGGCGTGACACAACGTCTGCACATAACGTCTGCCACCTAGCATAGATATTGAATTGCAAGCGTTATAATAGTGCCTATTTATCCTGACGGTTGTGGACCGTACGGCCGCAGGAAGGGCGGGACTATGGTTGTAGACCATGGCTGCGTGACCAACGTCCTGCACAGTAACCGTCTGCCACTAGCATAGATATTGAGATCTTGCAAGCGTTATAATAGTGCCCTATTAGATTCCTGGAAATTCGTGGACCGAGTTCGGCCAGCAGGAATGGGCGGGACTATGGTTGTAGACCATGGTTGCGTGACCATCGTCCCGCACAGTAACCGTCTGCCACTTGCTGCATAGATATTGAATTGCAAAGCGTTATAATAGTGCCTATTTATCCTGACGGTTGTGGACCGAACGGCCGCAGGAAGGGCGGGACTATGGTTGTAGACCATGGCTGCGTGACCATCGTCCTGCACAGTAACCGTCTGCCACTTGCATAGATATTGAATTGCAAGCGTTATAATAGTGCCTATTTATCCTGACGGTTGTGGAACCGAACGGCCAGGAAGGGCGGGACTATGGTTGTAGACCATGGCTGCGTGGACCATCGTCCCGCACAGTAACCGTCTGCCACTTGCATAGATATTGAATTGCAAGCGTTATAATAGTGCCTATTTTATCCTGACGGTTGTGGACCGAAACGGCCGCAGGAAGGGCGGGACTTTGGTTGTAGACCATGGCTGCGTGACCATCGTCCCCGCACAGTAACCGTCCTCTTGACCCTTGCATAGATATTGAATTGCAAGCGTTATAATAGTGCCTATTTATCCTGACGGTTGTGGACCGAACGGCCGCAGGAAGGGCGGGACTATGGTTGTAGACCATGGCTGCGTGACCATCGTCCCGCACAGTAACCGTCTGCCACTTGCATAGATATTGAATTGCAAGCGTTATAATAGTGCCTATTTATCCTGACGGTTGTGGACCGAACGGCCGCAGGAAGGGCGGGACTATGGTTGTAGACCATGGCTGCGTGACCATCGTCCCGCACAGTAACCGTCTGCCACTTGCATAGATATTGAATTGCAAGCGTTATAATAGTGCCTATTTATCCTGACGGTTGTGGACCGAACGGCCGCAGGAAGGGCGGGACTATGGTTGTAGACCATGGCTGCGTGACCATCGTCCGCACAGTAACCGTCTGCCACTTGCATAGATATTGAATTGCAAGCGTTATAATAGTGCCTATTTATCCTGACGGTTGTGGACCGAACGGCCGCAGGAAGGGCGGGACTATGGTTGTAGACCATGGCTGCGTGACCATCGTCCCGCACAGTAACCGTCTGCCACTTGCATAGATATTGAATTGCAAGCGTTATAATAGTGCCTATTTATCCTGACGGTTGTGGACCGAACGGCCGCAGGAAGGGCGGGGACTATGGTTGTAGACCATGGCTGCGTGACCATCGTCCCGCACAGTAACCGTCTGCCACTTGCATAGATATTGAATTGCAAGCGTTATAATAGTGCCTATTTATCCTGACGGTTGTGGACCGAACGGCCGCAGGAAGGGCGGGACTATGGTTGTAGACCATGGCTGCGTGACCATCGTCCCGCACAGTCAGTAACCGTCTGCCACTTGCACAGATATTGAATTGCAAGCGTTATAATAGTGCCTATTTATCCTGACGGTTGTGGACCGAACGGCCGCAGGAAGGGCGGGACTATGGTTGTAGACCATGGCTGCGTGACCATCGTCCTGCACAGTAACCGTCTGCCACTTGCACAGATATTGAATTGCAAGCGTTATAATAGTGCCTATTTATCCTGACGGTTGTGGACCGTACGGCCGCAGGAAGGGCGGGACTATGGTTGTAGACCATGGCTGCGTGACCATCGTCCTGCACAGTAACCGTCTGCCACTTGCATAGATATTGAATTTGCAAGCGTTATAATAGTGCCTATTTATCCTGACGGTTGTGGACCGAACGGCCGCAGGAAGGGCGGGACTATGGTTGTAGACCATGGCTGCGTGACCATCGTCCCGCACAGTAACCGTCTGCCACTTGCACAGATATTGAATTGCAAGCGTTATAATAGTGCCTATTTATCCTGACGGTTGTGGACCGAACGGCCGCAGGAAGGGCGGGACTATGGTTGTAGACCATGGCTGCGTGACCATCGTCCCGCACAGTAACCGTCTGCCACTTGCATAGATATTGAATTGCAAGCGTTATAATAGTGCCTATTTATCCTGACGGTTGTGGACCGAACGGCCGCAGGAAGGGCGGGACTATGGTTGTAGACCATGGCTGCGTGACCATCGTCCCGCACAGTAACCGTCTGCCACTAGCATAGATATTGATATTGAATTGCAAGCGTTATAATAGTGCCTATTTATCCTGACGGTTGTGGACCGAACGGCCGCAGGAAGGGCGGGACTATGGTTGTAGACCATGGCTGCGTGACCATCGTCCCGCACAGTAACCGTCTGCCACTAGCATAGATATTGAATTGCAAGCGTTATAATAGTGCCTATTTATCCTGACGGTTGTGGACCGAACGGCCGCAGGAAGGGCGGGACTATGGTTGTAGACCATGGCTGCGTGACCATCGTCCCGCACAGTAACCGTCTGCCACTTGCATAGATATTGAATTGCAAGCGTTATAATAGTGCCTATTTATCCTGACGGTTGTGGCCGAACGGCCGCAGGAAGGGCGGGACTATGGTTGTAGACCATGGCTGCGTGACCATCGTCCCGCACAGTAACCGTCTGCCACTTGCATAGATATTGAATTGCAAGCGTTATAATAGTGCCTATTTATCCTGACGGTTGTGGACCGAACGGCCGCAGGAAGGGCGGGACTATGGTTGTAGACCATGGCTGCGTGACCATCGTCCTGCACAGTAACCGTCTGCCACTTGCATAGATATTGAATTGCTATTCAATTACTTTATATTGTTGTAACTTAGGAGATTTGACGTATGAATTAACAGTATAGGTCAGTTTAAAAATTATCTAGTATATTCACTATTCAATTAATTTAGATAGTAAAATGCTTTCATTGTATTTGAGTGTATATGTTTTACTACAATTTCTATTGTTAATAGTATTTTATGCATTACGTTTATGTAGACCTCTTTTGGCTTTCCAAAGATTTATTTAGAAAATCATTACTCAATATTATAATCGATAATATGTTCAAGAACATGGCTTAAATAATTTGATTGTTTAATACCAAGTCGATCACTATTAAAAATCGTATTACTATTCCTTATGCTTTTCTAAATAACATTATATTTTGACCGATGGTACATGCCAATTCCAGGTCTCAACGTTACATTTTCTGTCCCTAAAATCTACACCAGCTGGGTTTGTTGAATTTGATTGGTGGTGGAGTATGAAGGAGCATCGAAGATATTTTAGACAAGTCCATACGCTCATGAACCTTCGAATAAAACATGTGATTATTGTGTTTTATTACAATAACTAAGCTTTGATGATTATTCTACTATATGCTAGATTATGAATTTCAGAGGTAACGGAAAACCTCTGTAATGATAATGATAATATTATGTTAATATATACTCCAAATATGGAATTTCTGTACCCTGTGAGTAATACTTTGTTTTAAATACCGATAAATATTTATTTCTTGCTTTTAACATATGGTCTTGTAATGCAAGCTATTGAGCAGTTTCGCGTAACAGCTGGTGTAAGGGCGGAAACGCGTCAGATGTTCAAGAGCTATAAACATAAACATGAACAGCTGATTGGCGAGAAATTGCGCTTTGATATTCGTGCGGCACCGATGCGATGCTTGTAATAAAGTCATTGGCATTCCTTTTCAATCGAAAGAATCGTTTGATTAACCGAAATTGGATAAGTTGGAATTTGAATTCTACAGCGGTTGTTGGTCCCCATTTTCACTGACAGAATCAAATCTGATCGTTAAGTAAGCTGTTTTCTCTATTGTACAACGATTATTCAGTCACTGGCTTCAGTTATTCAGCTCACTGGAACGCGTCTTTTAATACAGGCAGTTCTGACTTGGATACAAGCTTTCACGTTCCTTTAACTTTATTCAACTCCTTATTTTTATTACGTTGAATTTTTTTTGGTTCTTATTATTGTTGTCATAGGCTAAATCCGTAACGAAAGTTTTAAGTTTTTATGTATTCGAAGTTAAAAAATTTCTGCAAGGTATCCAAATTTTGACATTTGGGTTATTTAATTGCGTCATCGAATGAAAGTAATGCTTTTAATGTTTGAGTTTGAATGCTATTTATACTCGTATATTTGATACGATTTACGTCGACATAGTCAGATGTGTTTTTCCTCGACAAAATTGTCTCATTATTCTAAACCATAAACGAATTCAAATGACACATTAGGTACTAGACTATTAGATAAATCCCGAGTTCATCAATAATGTTGTGGATATATGAAACTGTTTGGTAGATATGTTTAGGAATTCTTATACAATAATATGATTTGTAAATACAATGGTTCTACAGATTAATTCAGAATCTCTCTTGAATTCAGAATTCAGAATCTCAAAATTCTCGGAGCATCTCTAGACTTGGCGACAGATGGGTAGCAGTAGAGGAATCTTATTGGGAAGGGAAGGTAAATATTAACCTTGAATAGTAAAGGAAATATGAGACTGTGTATGTTGAAAAGAAGGGCTACGGGTGACTACCACTTTTAAGGGGCCTTAAGCCGTTAAGAGAATAAATAGTGTTTGGTATTACCGAATAAACTACAAAGAAATAATTATGAGTAACTTCAGTACAGTTGTGTGGCTCGGCCTGATTTTGCGACACGTCGAGTTTTTTGTCAACCGTTATAAAGATGGATGACAGATGACGGTCTGATGATTTATGTCCACAGTGGAGAAGACAAACAACAGGTGAAGCGCCGTATATCAACGCTACGCAATGTTTGTGTGACGCTGATAAGTGATAAGGCGCGGTCGTGATAACATTCACAGGGCTAACCGTCTTGGGGAACGTGCCAGGGTTGTGCGTTGGGAGTCGAGGAAATTTGGACAACACTTTGTAATCCATAAAAAATAACTTTCTATTACACTATTTGGACCGTTTCCCCGTGAAAATTTAAAAAATGCTGAAAGACATACATATCCCCAACAATTGCCTCTACTATTAAATTGTAAACTTAAGGTGGTGCAAACAAAAAAAATTGACCACCTTAAAAATACAGTTTTAACGTTAATTTGTTGATTCTATCATGAAGATTTGGCATAATGGTTTCAAGATTTTAGTGAAAATATTTCGAGTTACAGGGTGATTAATTTGCAAATTTGGCGGTTTTAAAGGAGTGTGAGAACACTACTTATGCTTTTGAACAGAAATTTTGAGAACAAGGATGAAAAACAGACCTTTTCACGTAACGTTTGTGAAAATTTGAAATAAGAAAAATAATTATATATTTACAATAAAAAATAATTTATCATTATGTAAAGCCACATTTTTGATTCGATAATCTTATAAAGTATGACATTTCAGAGGTCTAAAAATGTTTATGTACAAAAACAGAGTTGTTTTCTTAAATAGGTCACTTACGAATTTGGCATGAAACAATCACATAAGTCTAAGGAATAAACGACAATTGCGCTGTCTTAGCGGATTTCAGTTGTCCCTAACGCCGCTGGCACGGCCTGAAGCCTCATAAAGTTTTTGGAAAAGGTGTGATCCCAGTTTTAACATTTAGATTGTGCCACGCGAGGCAAGTGTGGACGTATCGTCATCCTGTCGCCGTGGATCACTGGATCACTGGTGTCGGAGGCTAGGCGGATGTGCTGCGCGCTCGGTGAGTTTCCTAATCACAAGTACGTGCTGGTATTGATTAATCGGTCCATTAATTAGGCTACGTCATCTAGCCGAGCGTTGGATAGGATTTACGGCTGATGTGAGTTGAATAATAATTTCCTCGGTTGAAATGTCACACGGACTGACTTATTCTTCAATCTCGTCATATACGGTCTCTCGTTTATGAGATAAATGGGTGAAAATGATGTACTAATTCGCTCAGTCACCTAATCCGGTGTAATTGACCGTCTACTCATGATGGTTGTTATTTTTTTGTATGGGGATTGGGTGGCCGGAATTCCAGGCTTATTGTGCCGCTAGCCACCTGAAAGAGAGTGAAGGAAGTGAAATAGAAAGAAAAGGATCGGTTGGGGGTGGGGTTCGGTCGGCTGACTATATCAAATTCAGAGGCAGGCCTCCGCCCTATCGGACCCAAGATTGCTATGGAATCTGGGGTCTAAAGCTAGGTCTAAAGCCTGAAGCTACTCATGACTCATGAACCTGGGAACTCCTGAACTCTCCTGGTGACGTTCACTCATATAACAACTATATAACCGCCTCCGATTGTAACGCCATTTTATTCATATAGTCCAATACTGTATTAGTATCTAGATTGGTGAAGGAGCTAGAATTAAAATGCTACTGGGAGGTTCTTATGGCGGTAGTTTTTTCGTGATACTTGTCCAATTTCATGTAATGTATGATAATTTTCAACCGTCAAAGAAACTTATGATTCTTTTTCCACTTGCTAGGTTTTAAATCACATTTAACTTCGCAAACAAAATATTTTATTAGTGGATATTGCATTTCCCTCCCGTCGTTTCGTATAATCTCAACAGTTATTTGCCGATTAATATTTCCATTTACCATATAAATGCGGTAATTTCAATAAATTTTAAGGATCTCGCCTTTTAACGCCTTGGCGGCGGACGTAACGTCAACTCCGCCAACGCAAAGCTGCGTCGTGTCAGCTGGCGGTAATCCAATCAAAGGCGATCAGCTGTTTGTTATACCACGGCTGCCAACCGCCGACCGAGTAATTTCCCTCTCGCACGTATAATTTAGACCGTTTATGGCCAATCTGTATGCTAAGCCTGTCCGCACCGCTTCCTCCAATACCGTCTCACACCGCTCTCAGCTCTCGTGTGATCGTCGGCGTGGGTCGTAATTCCAACATATCGCCCGGGTTTAATATTAATTGCGGCCGTTCAGTATTTAATTTCCCCGCGAGTTTGCAATTTTTCACATAGTAATTTGTAATAAGACGGTTTGACAGGTTTTATTTCCAGGGTGCGGCGAAAATTAGTTATGATTAAGACCAGTTTGGTGTACTCACCGCTGTTTCGCGTTTCCTCCTGTATTATTGATCGCATAATGTTGTGATTATCAGTTTCCCTGTATAAATTTGAATAATGAATTCGCCAACACATTAAGTTATGAAACGATATGTTTGAAGCATATCAATTATTTTTATTTTCATACAATTATAATTAGATGATCGTGAATTTCAAGCAAAATTTGTATACTCTCGATATACTATTAATCTCCTCATTGTAATTATAAAATATCTATTATTCCTTTCGAACATAGAGTTATTAATTTTAATATACTGTAAATGTGTTAGGATAAAATACATATTTATTTGTGGTTTATAATGTTAGTGCGATTTATTTTATGTGTTTCTCCCATTTCTCCCATTCACCCACCGAATTTGATTTTCATCGGTTCAGTTTTGACTATTATCTCCAGTACAGCACCGACAGTGGTTATTGCCGGCTGTGAGGATTTGATTCTCACGTATTTCGATCCTCCCTATTAATCCTCATGTTGGCTTCTACGACGAGTGCGGCACTTCGTGTTTGTTGTGACCGAGCGACACCAGGTCGCAGCACAGGTCACGGTAGCGTTCATATCGCATGTGAGTTGCACCACTGCAGCTGACGGTGATACACATTCGCATTGTTTAACTTTCAATCACGCAAGCCCGAGTGTCTGGCTGAAGTGTTCATAAGCGCCTTTAGTGCCATCATTCTCGTGCTGTATGAAAAATTTTAAATAGTCTGTCCATGTTAAATTCTAACAACCGCTGTGGCGTGTTTTTATCACTTTCTTTGTTTTTTTGTCACTTGTCCTTAGTGGAAGTGGAATATAATGTGTAGCAATCTATATGTTTAGAATTAATATTTTTTCATTTATTTGGCGAAAAGATAATAAATTATTAATAAAATACCCCGTCTCGCAGCAGACCTGGATGTTAAGCGAATATCCATTGATTTATGAATTACTTTTCATGATTCTTGCCTTGTATTTCCTCTCCGCCAGGAGAGGACTCGTGCGTTTGGGAATACTGATTGAGTTCCTGGCTTAAAGTTTTTAGTAAATTTTGGAGACGAGGAATTGGCATGATCGTTTGGTGATAGTTTTTTCACTATCATTTAAACAGGAATTTTAATTATTTTACGTCTATTAAAAGCTCAGTAAAAAGTTGACTCGTAAACAATTCGGTTTCGTCCAATACTGAGTTGGGGTCTTCGTCAATGAATAAGTAAAACTTGTATTAGCAATAACTTTGCTGTTTTAAACCAATCTAGATTTTCTTAAGCGAACGACAGATTTACTGGAAGGAATAAAGCAAAGCGTCGCATAACCTCAGAATCACAGAGTCGCCACTGTCCGAGAGCAGTGTCGCGGAATCTGACCTTTCGCTCCCTGAGGTGGGTGCGGGTCGGTGGTCACTATCTACTGCTAACCGCTCATTTCGACCTCACCCTCAGCAATGTGACGTCACACGGATAACGTCAGCGTTATTACTGTTAACCGTTTCAGTGCCAAGGACAGTTATTTCGGGTTCCGTCATTTCCCTGAGGCAGACGTGTCGTAGACATTAGAATGTAAGGTCGGCTACGCTATTCTTATGATTTCTCGATGTGCGATTTGAATCTAATGTATCAGATTGGACGATTAATAGCTGTTTAGAATCATATTTTGAGAAGAATGCCATATCTTGTTACGATATCCTGTGGAGTACGGGTTTGCTTTACGTACCAGATAAAAACCCCTAATATCCGGTCGATTATGCCCAAAGTGTTCGAGAGCTAGCGGTTACGCGTATTTGTTGGACAGCTGAGTTTATATATTCGGATCAAAACGGAACCACTATAGTGCGACATGTGTGTGACACGAGTAATCGTGTGAAAATTTAACTATGATACTACGAGTATACCGTCCAGTGGGCAAACAATTTATTTAATGTAAAAGTGCTAACGAAAAATAAGTTAGCTTGTTAAGAAAAAATTCAGCTACTATACTTAAATGAAAACTTTAACCTCTACATATTACTTTAAAGTGGATCAATATTTGTGTTCTACACAGTGATTTTTTTGACGAATAAAAAACCTAATTACCTCTCCCCAAATTTCCTTTTGGTATGGTGAAGCCCAAATATTGTCGGCACGACACAATAATTCGGCACATGGCCGTATAATTATCGCCGCCCGCGGGTTGTGAAGGTGACGTAGGAGGTCGGAAGCGATAAAAAGCGATATACAGCGCCATCTAGGTGACGGGTGGCGATATTGGAGCTTTCTCCGACAATTTATACGGCGTTGCGCGCCAAACAATGCCCACCGCACTCTATCAACCAGTGTCGGAACTAATCGACTAGTGGTTACGCGAGGGAGACGCTTCGGACAGAGTTTGTTTTTGAATGGATTTTTTCGATTGTCGGCTCAATCTGTGGTGGACACGTGTACTCTTGTGTCAGACAGTTAGATACTGGGTTGAACACTGTTAAGTGTTTCATGTTTGCATAAACACTGGTACAGTTGTTGAACTATTGCTTTTGGTGCCAAGGTCCCGGGTTCAAATCCCCCCATTAGGTCCCATTAGGTCTAGCCTGAAGTAATCTGTAACTAAAACGGTTCCGGGCGATGGCCTGGACAAAAAAAGGGCCTGGTATGAGAAAGAGGACTGGAAAAAATATAGTTAATTGATGGTAAAAAGAACGAAGGTGAACGAAAAAATATATTAAAGACGTGCAGAAATAAGTTAAACATGTGTCCATAATTTTAATACCGTGTGTTTATTATGAAACATAATCTATTAAATTGCTAGGAACATATCTAAGATTAGCTTAGCAATTAATGGTAAACGTGTTTGAAAATAATGTGCATCTCCCTGGTGGTCCAGTGTCGAGTGACAGTTTATTGTATCACCTCTGGTAGTATGTTAGTCGGATGTATGTCGGCCTGTCTGGTGAGTCAGAAGTACAAGCTGTACAAGCGACAGTGACACTGACAATACCAGCTGCCCGCGTGTACTCTCCTTCGCTGGTCAATGACAATGGCGTCGTGCCAGAGTCGTGCAGTCGGGGAGGGGTGACATTTGAAATTATCAAAGAATTTTGAACCTGATAAATAAATAACAATGGTATTCTTGGACCGTTGGTCATACTGATTAAAATAAATGAGATGATTGTGGCGTTAACAGCCAATGGTATCACCTACAGTTTGATGTGGGATCCGAACCATAAAATTTGCCTCGTGAAGATTTCTAAGATTCACCACCAAAATATGTGTTTTGTGTATATATTGTAGCAAATTCATTACATACATTTTCACCTTTACACACAACGTTGAAGTGGGATCCGATTGAGATATCTGCTTAGAAAGATGGGTATAACCATAATTCTATTTCAAATTGCCTTGAGGAATTGTATGCACAATTGGAATGTCATTTCAATTTACATATTAGTAAAAATTGACAAGATGGATGAATTAGGGAGTTAAATATAAATGTATCAGATACAAAATAGTCAATACAGTGATTGGAGAACTCAAACATTACTTTAAACATTTTTGCCTTCAAGATTGAGTATTGACTACATTATATGGTTACAGTATTGAAGACGGCAGGTACTGTAACCTTATAATTTAGTCAAACATTACCTCGTAAGGCATGTATTGAATGAGGTATATCGTGACTTGATTCTTTTTTTATGATTATTCAATTTCAGATTTATGTTGTAATTTTAACATAACATAAGGGAATATTATTACCTACATTTGTAATCATGAAATTATTACAGGGTAATTGTACATAAGTTAACTGAATATTGCATGGGCTTTAACCTGATACCATAATTTTTAATCCCTGCACTGATTCGATTTATATTTTGTATAATTTTTGCCTTACATTAATATATTTTTGCTTTTTATTGCTTGCCATCAAAGCATTGGAAGTATGTCAAGGTTAGTACAATTTTATTTGCAAATATAATACATTTGTGTAAGCTTAGTGCGATTTTTAGATTTAATTAAGACCCTAAGTTTTTCTATATCAGTATAATCAGTTAATTGTGTACAATATTATTTGTGACCTTCGATACGTAATGTTTTATGAAATTAGTAAAAGTATGATTATTATCCAATAAAATTATAGTGAAACCAACGCTAGAAAGTATTGCTGTGTTTTATATGATGCATGTAAAAGTCATCTGATGTGTCCAGTTTTAATTTATTTGTGACATGGCACGTTTGACCCTCCAGCTTTGTTATATTGTTTTCCAAATAGATTTTTGAAGAGTTGCTTCTTATAATAGTGTTCCTGTTAAAAATATGTATATACTGTACATGTAAAGAAGGTTGATCCAGACTTTGGGAAAACTTTTAAACATTTCGCCCCCAAGATTGATAAAGACTACAGAATGTTAATATAGTTTTAGGCGACATCACTTTTTATTTTAGCTGTACGCGCGACTAGTCAGTCGGTTCAATCGAGAGCCTGGTCTTGCGAATCTTGCGTAAATCATCTGATGGTTCGATACTGCATTTTTATATACGACTGTTAACACTTATAACATGTTTGCCATGGTTATGTCTTAGCTCTATGGGTGGGTGTTGGCAATTTGCAATGCCGTCATTTGGTTAGTGACGTCATAGTTTTTTTATAAGAACAGCTGATGAAAATTGTGTTACATGTGTTTCAGTTTTAAATGTATTGACACCGAGTTGTATGAAATGACAATGACAGTAAGCTTTTAATAGGAATATGATTGCCGACACTAGTCGCGCGTAGAGCTAAAATAAACAGGGTTGACGACGGAAGGTCGTGACATTAGTGATATATTCTTACTTAGACAAATTTTAATTTAAATTTCAGACCACTTACACCTGTGGTGACGTAATGAATACAATTTGTTATTGCCGAAGTAACATTGTATGTGTGGTTCAGGTAAATGAAACCGCTGATCTTTTTAAGTAACAAAGCGACATGTCGTAAGAATTCATTACATTCAACACACTCACCCTTCACTCACGTACACCTTAAAGCACCCACGTTGTCTAGGTCGGCGTTTCCAGTAAAAGAAAATAAAAAATACACTCTAGAATCGGGAGGAAGTGAAAGATCGTAACCCTCTTGTCACAAATTACCACCTCTCGATGAAGTGGGCGGAAGGCCGGGGGGAAGCAAACAGAAGTGAAAACATCAAACAAGCATTCAGACGCGAGTGGTCCTCGGTATGCAAATCTGCAGACAAGTGTGTTTCCAGTGGTTGTTATTAGCATAGGCCAAGGCTCGAGGGCCATCCAGGTTGGCAACGCAGGTTGGCAACGCGTCGTCGCAAGGTCTTCCCCGGGTCAGCGGTAGCCAGTAGGTGACGTCATTGGATTATTGGAGATAACATCTGTAACTGCTATACCAGAGCTTTGTCTGTACATTGCTTGGAATAATAATATTTGTACAAATCCCTACTTGTCCTGCACCAGTCTCTTACGTTTACCAGCCAGTCACTTACCCAGGTTTCACGATATGTATTTGATACTTTGTAGTATCGTGTATTTATTGAGTAGCACTAAACGGACACCGATATTTTCTACGGAGGCAGTAAATTCAAATTATTCAGTATGCAGATTTTGCGAATAAATTTATTCTATTAACAGTCCGGGTGCTAGTAGAATTGGCAGCCACCCACCGGTAGAAGCGGTTAGCGGCGTGGAACACGCTACGTGCATATGGCATATGACCGTGTATGATCTAGGGAGCTCTGGCACGTGCAGTGAGTGATTCCCTCCGGGGAACTGTATTTTCCCACCCTACACCTTGTATACCCCATACTATATCATTCCTTCAAATACTCAAATAACTTGAAGTAAAATATACTTCCAATAATTTTTCCCTTGAACCCTATTGGCACTGGAAAACGCATGTTAAAGATGAATAGTTTTTACTACCTAAAACTGAAACTGACGGCGCTTGGTTGGCTTGGATTGACTTGTACGTTGTTTGTAAGACATTCGGTAGAAGTATATATGTCCCCTACCGTGTGTCTTCCGAAAATGAATAATTTTAACACTTCGCAACACGAATACAAACAGAACGCACCTCCTCGTGTCAGTTGCTTCTTCCTAAGTGAATTTATATATTCTATAAATTTTAATTTGAGAGCGGGTTCCAGCGTTGTTACAGTTCGAACAATTCAACAAACCGCTGAGTGGGGATGATGATCCCCTATGACCAGCTGGCTAATGTGTATAATGAACGGGCGAAAGCGATGCAGGCAGCTTGTAGCTCACCGGGCGGCGATGTGAGGGACTGCTCAATCCTGGCCGATAATTATCGACATGTTGGTTTCGAGATATGATCCCAGTGTAGGGAAATCGGAAGCAGGAAGTGATAGTTCAACCCCTGCAACATGTGAATTTCATCGCGGACTTGCTTTCACTTATTGGTGATATGTGTATGTTTGGTTTTACATTTTTGATTTATTATCTGCGAACATTATTTGCGTACAGCACACGATGACCTAGAAAAGTTTATGAGTTTGTTACATATTTATTATAATAACTCAAATATGTCACTGAAGTAAGTTACAATGACAAATAAAGATATCTACAATCTAAAATGTATAGCAATTTTCAATAAGATTTAGTAAATCCTATGGTTTGCTAGTGAAAGACGTGTTGATTTTATTTTGTAAATTAAATTACTCGTGAGTCAGCTGACCCAGGATGTTGGCTGAAGGTGGTTTCCAAAGGGTTGGTTCTGTCACAGCGTAAGACGTTAGATGGACTGTGGTTCTGCCGATTTAACAATTTAGTATTCATTCTGTCTAATCTATGTGACCATGCCGCAACGTTACCTCCCTGTATTTGATTCACCGCACAGGACCCAGACCCGAGTAAGATATGCAGTGCAGATACAAGATACGAGTAAAGTACCGGTACCCATGTAGCTAAACAAATGACAACTAAAAATCTGGGTTACGTTATTCCTGCAGAGTAAATGGTTTTTTGGGTCCTTTCTATTTGGAAAAAAATTAATCAAACACGTTTTTGGGATAATATTTCAAACTCAACAAATGGGAAAACGCCCCGTACAAGCTGACTGTGAAGTTAATCAAGACAGTGAAGCGTGAAGGAGGTTGTGTTGTTTTTGAAAATTGCCCCGCCCGCAGCCTTGACATTTTGAAATTTCCCTTCATCATCCATAGATTTATAGCGCCCCTGTTTCTAAAAACACACTCAGTTTGGGCATCTTATTAGCCCGAACCGAAATCCGTTTTCGGAGGTGGTGAAGTAATGCGGTACGGTTTAATCCATTAACTTAATTGACACAGAATTAAGATTTTTGCGACAGATGGTTTGAATTTTAAATTTTTGAAAATACTGGGAAACAATAATGACCCGTATTTGGTACCTTACGATTTACATTGGGTGAAAACATCTTTTTCAATACTCTCACAAATTGCTAATAACTGAGCACATGGGTCAGAGTTCATCTGGTTGACATTCAGTATTTCATAGTAATCGTGCACATCGCCATATATTCATTTTGGTTACCGGGTACACCACATGTTTTGCCAACTATTTGGAACCTTTAGAAGTAATTCCTAGAATGTGTATTGGCTGACTAGTCGGTAGACGCGTTCCTTTGCACATACTTGTCCTTCACAGACATAATCATAGATTGGAATGAACCGCATCAGTTTTGTTGACACGAGGTTGTACGTGTGTTTACAGACGTACACTTGCCTGCACGTGTGCACGGAGTCAGGAAGCGGCTCCTGCCCCCACGTCGTAAGTCCCCTGTGTTGTGTTGTGTTGTGTTGCATGCCTGTGTTGTTGTCTGCACCTCGTCTACTCTCCTATCACTGTGTCTTGCAAATACTAATTGTCAATGTCACCCGACATTGGTGTCTATTGTACGCTAGGATATTCAGAAATGTGCGTTAATTGGAGTGGTACCTTAAACCTGGGTGACTTAGATGATTGTGTTTCTTTTGGATGTTTAATTAACATTTTATGTAAAATAGTTTATAATTTTTGATGTTTTATTCATAACAATTACACATACTTTCAGAATACTGTAACAGTTTTAAAATACATCATGTGAAAGCGAATAGTTAGTTTTTATGTACCGTATCCTTTAGATAATTACACCATAGTTTTAGGATTCCTAGCACCTTTTCTTATTTTCACAGTATTGCATGGTGTTTTAATGAGTAAATCATTTCCTGTGCCCTCTAGAAATCCACTTTATATTTATAGAGCTTCTTACCAATCTAGAATAGAATAGTATTTCATAATTGATGACAACAATATGTATGTACCGCAGTTGTTCACTTTCAATCTCTTTGCCGAGGAGGGATATACGTTTTTTATTGTTGGCTAATGCCGACCAAATAATAATTATTGTCAAATTTATTTAGACTATTTTTTTTAATTCACTGTATTTTCGTAAATTAATTTGTTAACGAATAATTTCACTGAATAGACACTATTGCCGATACGTAAATAACGCTTTTGTCCATAAAAACTCTATTCTGGAATCCCTCTGACATTGTCTTGTCAAATTTATAAAATTCATATTTTTGCTCAGCATGACGTCAATAATTTTCAAGTGTAATATAATTACCACTTTAATATGATTTGTTAGTAAAATAAATCCAAAATTTGTAAGACCGTCCTATTCCAGGAAGGTAAAGAAACAATGTTACACTAATAAATGGTTTGATTAATAACACTGATTTTTAGTAACACTTGAATGCGGTCTCAACAACAATCATTGGTTGTCCTCCACATTTGAATTAGGCATCTACTGACTTATGAAGAGGATTGTTTACATATTTCTATTTTTCTAAATTCTTTTCGAAAAATTGTTCATTGTGCACAAAATGGATTGGTAATATTGAAGGTCCGACGGTTGCTGCCCTAGATTATTGCCTACTCCCTGTGTTCATATTGTTCAATGGTTTGGTTATCTAATGCACACCCGTGTTTGTCCACAGGCCAACAGACACGTGGGCGACCTGTTCCTGGATCTGCAGGATGGGCTCAACCTCATCTCTCTCCTGGAGGTCCTCTCTGGAGAACACCTGGTAAGTAATATAGGGAAATTAACCTTAGAGAGAAACACCTTAGATTAATAAACCTATCTTCCACATAACTGACTTTGGGGATGAAACCATGGAAAATCTAGAACTGTATTCAGAAGAATCAGTCAAGGTAACCTGCAGAATTGAACTTGTCATGGACAAAAAATAAAATAAAGAGAGGAGTCGAATCTCCAGGGTTTTTCTGAAGATTACTCCCGAGTCTCAGTCAGAAACATATGGGATTTCCATAACCTTCAGAGAAGAACTAGCCAAGCATCCATAAACCTCCAGAATCCAGATAAAACACAATCAAGGAAATTGAACCTCCAGACGATTATGAGGTTTATAGAAACGATTCACACAGTTACCATTTACTCCAAACCTATTTCTGAACGTGAAAGGAAAATCGAACGTCGAGTGCGTTGTTCCTCACTCTAGTAATCTCAGAAACGTTGCCATTTCTCGTTTAGGTATAATTTGATCTGAGTCGAATGCTTTTAAGGCTGCATACCGAACACACAACGCGCATTAGTCGGTGAAAGGGCGCCGCTTATTAGCGGAGTCACCTATACCACTAATTATTAGCTAATTGTGTTTTGAGGTTATGTTTTGTAATTAATACGACGACATTGAACAATTCGGGAATCCGACGCTGGACTATGTTGTTGGCGGTTGGATTTGTTGAAATGTCACTTGTTTGAGGGTTTAGGAGTCGGTTCGCATGACTGAAATCCATTTGGTCAGACTGATGGGTTATTGTTTCTTATTACTAGCTTAAGATATTCTGACTCAATAATATTTATTATTATGAAAATTATTTAAAATTAATCACACCTACGTGTTTCGCAAACTAGTTTTATTTTTTATAAGTTTATAACATCAGAATGATCCAGTTTGATCATGCTGACTCTAGTTAGTTCTTATGTAGCCTATAAAACATTGAGCCGTTTTCCGCAATCACAACTCCTGTTTCAAATTTTAACCGATAATAACGTTTGTGCTGTATATCTAATTTTATACTTGTGATTATATAGTTTTATAATTACAATTCTTTTCTAGTGGGCGTAATAAACTTAACCAATTCCCCCGCCCCACTAAGCTTATTATTGGAAACGAGTTTGTTATTCATATCAGGCTAGCAGGAGTAAAGACGGAAAGACAGCAAAAACACTGTCTTCTTTTGGGGTTGGATTAACTTTTAGCTTTAAATTTGTTGTTTGGATTAACTAGAAATACTACTACAGAACCAATAAAGTTTTCCAGTTGATTTTGGATTTTTTTCTACCATTGTGGATACAGAAGCGTTAAATATTTTTTCTGAACAATTCAGTATTTATTAAAAATATATTGTTATTGTTGTTGAGTAAGTTTTATGATTCTGTACCTTCTGAAAAATCTATAAAATAAAACATAGTGTTAAAATTTCAGTACAACAGGCCTTGTGGTGTTTTTCTAACAGTTACAGACAAAAATAATATTTTTTTCAAGTGTACAGAGGAGGCCCATTGCAGGTCTTCTACCTTTAAAAATCTTGGTAATGGCTATTTTTATGGAATAGACTATTTATATTTCGGCGTTTTTTAATTCAAAATTATGAACACTTAGTAAATGTCTATAACGTTATTGTTGATTCAAGAATTATGAGTTCAATAATTGTAAAATAATAATTATTCTATCAGTAAGATGTTATATAGAAATCCAAACCCATAACATGGAAGAACATTACCGTAGCCATAATTTAGCCTTCCCACGTACCCCTAACATCAAACCACACTCATTTCCCATCTCGTGCGGCACGGGCGTTCCGTTTCTGGCGGCACAGTTTTGCCACAATTACAAGTTTGAAAGTCCCTGCAATCAGTTTTAGATTTCCACCGCGATTGCCGCTGTAAACCGAGTAAACAGCTGATTAATCCTAGTAACACCTGGCTCCAGGTTCCGTTTCCGGTTGGTTCATTATCGCAATTTAATTGCCACTTGTCTTCCTACAGGTTTTGATCTAATTCTTAGTTGAAGCTGGTTTACTGTTAAATTGTTAAGAGTAAAAATATTTTTTGAATATTTTTTTTGCTAATTGGTCTTTAATTGCTAAAAGAGATTATTGTTTTATTATTGATTATTTTAATCTACTTTTATGTATTTACTAGCAGTAGGCCTGTTCTTTGTACGAGTTATAGGATTCTGTTTCAAGAAGGAAGATTATCATACTAAAATAAAAACCTGAAATCCTAAACAAATCAATACAAAGAAAATAAATCAATACCCAGCTTTATTATTTAGAATTACTTTGCAAATAATTAGGTTAGAACATTATATACCATTATTATAATTAGTTATACGTTAAAATAACTTTTTAATATAGTATGATTTCGAAATGGGTTTAAAATCAATGACAAATAAAACCAACCAATATTAATTTGACAGCTGTTTGTTTTTCTTTCTATTAAATCTTTAAACTACAAAGACAGCTGATTATTACCAGTAGGTTATTAATTGAAAACTGAAGCAAAATGCGACTAGTATCGCGTAAAAAGTGGGTTAAATGTTTTTAAATCGTTGTTTACTTTTCGAGGGGAGGCGGACGACGTCAAGCACTGAAAACCCTTCTCTGGAATTTAGAGAATGCATGAAATAAGTTTCATTGTTATCAGAGTTTCCGTTTTTTTTCGGAGAAGACGGCGTAAAATGCCTCTTGGAGCGTCACAGACAAACAGACACAAATTGAGATAAGACTGGTTTTGGCTTTTCTAATGCACGAAACGTAAAAATAACTAAAGAATGAATAATTCTGAGCAATTTACAGACAAAACTCTAATTTTATTTATACAGATTAACGACTTTAACTGTCTTTTTTCTATAATGCTAAATCTCAGTGACTGCATTTTAGTGTAGTTATGTGCTGCTTCTTACTCGCATTAAAATGAATTGTGTTTTTATTACATATGTTTTTTATTTTATAGGGAATAGTATTACGTAGGTCTTTGTACTTAAACCATTTATTTTTTCTTCTTTAGGTGAGTCCAAACAATAGTCGTTAAAATTGTAAATATATATATATATATATATATATATATTATTATTTATATAATTTATATATATATGTTTTAACACGATAACTTCGTAAAAATTCCAATCAAGACAAATTTTAATGTATTCTAAAATGCTCGGACGATTCGTAAACCAATTATCGGTAATGAAACATTTGTTTTGTACCCCAAATTTTTTTGCGTTTTTCACATATAATTTTTTTAAATTTTTAATTTTATATTTTTAAAATTAATAATCACAAAAAACTACACAATTAATTCCTTACAGTTTTTTTCTCCAACTACGAGATATTAAAAAATCTAAACACAGTACATTGTATTGTTCCAATGTTACTTTATGGAGGATAAAAAAATTAATATTTCCCATATTAAGTGAATATTTTTGGATAAAACTTGATTTAGCTTTGGGTTAAGAACTATATTTATGCTTAAATCATAGTTGTGTTTATCAACAAAAATGCATACTCTTTTACATACATATGAATAGGCAAACTCCTTTTATTTATACAGATGTTGATGAATGGTATTTTAAGAAAAAATATTTTGGTAAAATGCCTAATTTATTTCTCACAGCAGCAAACTAACACTATTAGTTATCTTTAGATAGGCAAATAATTCTCATGTTTATGGACAGATTTTAAATTGTCATATAATATTATTTAAATTGTGAGTACTCTGTACTATTAATCATTATAATTCCACTATTTAACCTCTGTCTAAACTTTAGTGTCTCCTATACAACTTCTTTGACTTAACAGCATAATTATTTAAACTTTTGTACTTAGGTGATTTTATTTAGCAAATATTTTTTATAAATCTTAGGATTTACTGGTTTAAAAATGATAATATATTACGTATATGCTACTTTACAGCAGTATTAATTCAAATCTTGTATTTAATATACTGTTTTTTTACCAATATTAAAATGTATTCTATAAAGATTTACTATGACATTTACAGTACTGTATTTTGTTACGACACAATAGACTTTCTGGGACAAAGAGGTCATTCACCGATATATAGGTTTAAATAATTGGAGTTTATCTGGGAGTCAAACGTGTTTATCAATTTTCCATAATCTCTTGATAAACGCAAGGAATGAACAAAACATTCCTCAATGAGTACTGTTACCTGATTAGGAATCGTGACACATTGATTTTCTCAGATAGGTTTGATCCAACCGAAGACAATCACCAGTCCGTTGGGAATTACAGATAGGGATAATGTGATCAGTACCCCTTCATTAGTCTACGCGAGAACCTGGGCGTGAGTCAGCAGTGAGACGCGCTTCCTTCTGACGGACCTCGTGCTCCTGCGGGAGGGGTTCAGCCGTGAACTACAGTTATCTGTGATGAGTTTTGTGATGAAATAAAAAAAATCCTCTTAAAAATATAATCAAATACCTTAAACCTACACACATACATATAATTAAATAAATAGTCATTCTTTTAAAACAAAAACAATAACAAATAATAACAGATAACAAATAAAAATAATTGTATGCAATACAAATAACATTAACAAATTTAAAAATACAACTTGCGTATACATTTAATCTTTTATAATAATAATTATAAGTTTTTTAAAAATCTGTTAAAATTTATTTGTTTTCCAACATTATGGAAAGAGTGTAGGTTTGCTGCTGCGAGGAACACTGTTAGGCATTTCTACCAAAATATTTTTATTTTTATAAACTTTTATCAACATCTGTATAAACAAAGGAGTTTGTATTCCCATGATTATTATAAAAGAGTATGCAGGTTTGCTGATAAACATAAATGATTTTTCATTAATGATAGACTAACATGAAGTAATATCAAGTTTTATAAAAATATTGATAATATGGGATATTAATTTTTCTATCTATAAGATTAACATTGGAGCAAATACAACGTACTGTGTTTAGATTTTTTATATCTCGGTAACCCTTAGCAAAAAAACTTTAAAATTAATTGTGTAGAAGCTGATTCCTCCTGGTGAAATATAAAATTAGAATTTTTAAAAATACTGTGCAAAAAAACTTTTGTACAAAAACCCCCCCAAACTACCATTCCCATGAGATATGTCTGGTCGAACTCGTGAGCATTTGTAGGAATACCCGTCCCAAATTTGGTCTGATGGGACCATTTTCCAGTTTTGTTTAAACAGACATACTCTATATAAACATATATATATTATAATATTATATATAAAATTTTAACGACTATTGTTTTGGACTGGGCACCTAAAGAAAAAAATAATGGGGGCTTAACTCACCAAAGACCTAAATAGCTTCTTCCTATGAATTCGCTAAAATAAATTCTGTATTCAACAATAATAAGTACTTAAAAACAATAATATAAAAATACTCATTTTTAATGTTTTGCCTGTTAAATAATCTTTTCTAATTTTTCCTGGAAACAGGTATAAGTTAAAGTTTTTAGGGCATGAGATAAGTTATTGTACAGTGTCAGTCCAAAATAGGAAACACTTCTTTGGTCAAACTCAAACTCAACGTAATTAATATTTTATATAAATTTTTACATAATGTAAAAATAAAATACAATGTTATTATGTTTAACGTCTCACTCAGGTAAATGATATGAAATGAGATCTAAAATCTGGTAACGTAACTTAGATCAATGTTACTATATTCTAATTGATAAGCTCTTACTGATCTTGAGAACTTAATATCTGTATAGATAAACACTGGATTATTAAAACGTAAATATTTTTAAACATCTGTGCAAACCACTTAAATATAAAATAAGGAATTGCAGACATATTAAATAGAAACCTAGTCCGGACAGACGGTTACTTAGAAAGTGATAAAGCAAAAAATATTATCCCAGGAGCGAGAACACATTAAAATCTGTGTAAACGAGCCAGATTGAAGCACTGAGTTGAAATGACGTCTGCAAAAAATACCAGTCATTATTACGGTCGCTGTAGTTGTGTTTTTCTGGCTGGGTTAATGGGGTTGCTCTTGTTGCATGACAGTCCAACAGTTCCCAACACTACAGCACATTGCTCGTTAAGCAGTGATCTGAGTAGCGCAGTTTTGTTGCCACTTGTTTAACCAGTTTATTATAACCTTTCAAGCTTCACCTTAACTCATGATTGGGCTAATTTCTATTCTTTTTAATACAATACAGTACCGTAGGTTTTAAGGAAAGTAGGCCTCCAATGGATTCCCAAATACTATTTTAAAAAGGAAAAAAATGTGTACATGTTACGAAAAAGCTGCTGGGTCTATTGTACTGAAATTGTTATACTATATTTTACGCTTGTTGCAGAACCATTATACTGTAGTAGCAAAAATAATATATTTGTTTATTATTGAATCTGAAAAGTATATTTTAAGCGCAACCATAATAGAAAAAAATCCATATTGATTAGGATTTTTTTGGTTCAGTACTTGTAATAATTCACACACTAAGTGTTAAGGTTTAAATTAAAACCGTACCCAAAAAACAAAACTTTTGGAAAAAAACGTTTACACAATTGATTATAAATTCCCTAAAACGCCAATTTATTTATTTAAGCTTTCTAAAATTTTCTGAAATTTTCATAGTTAAGTTGGGAGTTGTTTGTAGATGTAGGAGGGCCATTCATATCGATACAGTTTTATGTAGTGTTAACGAACGCAGTGGCAGGAAATGTCAAGGAAGTCGTATCCTCGTATCCCCGGGGTTATCTCTGATGTGTCAGTGTCAGTGGGATTGTTGCCCGTGAGAGCGAACGTCGAAGGCCTCCATCATCGATGATTGCTGCCATTATTGCACTCTATTAATTGACCCTGTTTCCGCCCCGGGTCTGGTCTTTGAAAGCTCCTTTTTGTCGAGATGTGGTAACGTCAATCACTATCGCTCAGCACCATTTCTTCAGTTGAATAATTAGCCCTTGTTTCTTTAAATAAATATTGCACAGCTCTACAGATTGAATACAACAATAATTTACTGTGTATATGGTGTCTCCAGTATCAGTTTAAATAATTAAAATAAAATAACAAGAGATATGTTATAACTTTTTTTATAATTTCCTGAGTAGTCTATATACTGATTTTGAAAAAAATATTCATCTTCTAATATGTATATAGTAATTGAAATGAAAATAAAGTTATTTTTCGTTGTTATGTTGGTGGCACTGCGTCCGGTTGAGTAGCGAGACTATGTCCGTTTTGTTTGTTTGATTTTGTTTATGTTAGTTCAGTTAACTTCTATTGTTTTTGACGTGTTCTAGTGTAAAAATATGGTTGTTCAGAAGTGTGAATCAAATAAAAATTTATTAACAAAATTCTGTACTATTATTTACCCTAAGGGAGTACATCTAAAATATGTTTATATGTAAATATGTGATTTTTATCACTTCACAATCCATCCACGGTCTGGTCTCTCTTTTGTATGCACTTGGATGAAATTACATCTCTAGGCAGTTATTTGTTTTAAAGCACGTGGTTTTAAAAGCTATATATTGAAATGGATACGTCTTAGCTCTGGGGGGAGGGACAATTTGTTGGCAATTTTCAGACCAAAATTTGAAACAGTGACGTCATAGTTTGGTTACAAGAACAGCTGTTTAGATGAACTGAAAAAACTCCCTTTAGTCATATCCGTGATCTAACCTATTTCCCACATGGATGTAAATACAAACAAATTTTTGTATACATTTTTATAAATAATGTTCAGTTCGTCAGTTTTCATCTGAGACCTGAGTTTTTGATTTGCAGTAGACTAGGACGAAAATATGGTGGTGAGGGAGGAACGGCTATTGTATTGTTTACTTACGGCTGACAAAGAAATAAATATAAACATAAACGGAACCCTACGATGACGTTACTTTACACCTCCCATATCGCGCATCTCAGGGCTCAGATAAACCCTGTAGAACTGAATGCAAATACAATCAGACCCTTTAAAATTAAGTGATAAATTTAATTTAAGAAATTTGAATAACTTATCTTTATAATTCTCGGTAAAATAGTATGAAATATCACTTATTGAAACTTGATGTGCCGATGAAAAGATAAATATTTAAAAGTAACTTAAACTATTTTTTTAATTTGAAAAATGATACAAAAATTTAAACGAAAACATATGATTTTATAACCAATTTTTGCTTTCCAACATATCTGCCTTGAGATGTTAGTCCAGCCAACCTTAATAACTAATTTTCACCTTAAAATCCTGCGTAGTTTGGGTCAGTGTCTCCAGAATGAGAATAAGTGGTGATCAATTATCAACATGATTGTATATCTACTAATAGGACTGTATTAATCATTCACTAGTCTGTACCACTCTGTATGCAAGTTCTCTCTACTACATACATCAAATGTCAAACCCAACTGCCAATTACTCTATCTCTTTATTTATCTACCAATAACGACACCACAAGACCACTACTCTGACCAGTATCAGTTTCACCACAAGACCCAACTAAGATTGAATTTATGCTGGGGATGCTTATTGTGAAACATTTACAGTGTGTTTAATAAGCTAACTGACATTAATGTCTGGTGAAAGGTTTGTTGGCTCGTTTCTTCAAACATTAGCGCTATCTATAAAAGAAGGATAAGTAATAAATTTGGAATATTACTGCACTTTACCAGCACCACCTGGGGTGGCGGTTGTTGCTGAGCACCTGGTGAATGGTGATTGGTCGTTTGCTCGTGGCATTTCCACCATTTCTGGGCCACTATCCCGCAGCACCTCTTGTAAAACCTGATAATTAGCGATAAATCGGGCTCTTGTGCTGTTATTTATGATTTTTATATTGCTTCCAGTTTAAGCCAAGAGACACGGCTGTGCAGCTTGCTAGTAAACTGTGAGCTTCAACCGTTTTAACGTTCTTGTACCAACTTCTGGTACAGTCGGGTGATCCTGTTACCAGTTAAAGCCATTACCCTTCTAACACTGTTAAGAAAGGTTTGTTTAAAAAAAAATGTTCACAAACATGTTTGAAGTTCCACAAAGTAAAGTATCTTCTAACCAGCTCATATATTAATCTTAAAAAAAGGTAGTGATGTGACTCAAAGTTCTTTTCACTTTTTTGGACACCTACAATATTTTGTACTGTATATTCAATGTACTTTATTCATATGCAATTTAAATAGACAATTTAGTAAAACAATGTGTAGAACTGGAATTTTGAAAAAGAGAGTAATATGGATTTTACTAAACCATAAAATATATAGATCGGACATTCTTACTGTCATCCCGTAAATTATTACACCTAAATCCTCGATGTTGTGAATAATTTACAGTAAATCATAATTAAAAGTTTAGATATAGATGGTACAACACCTCTGAACTGTTTATGTGTCATTGATTTCATAAGGACTAATGAATTATTGTCACCCATCGAAAGTACAGTTGTCTACTCTTTCTTAACAATCCCTTAAGGGGAGATTTATTCAATGGTCATACAGCCGAGTAGTTGCTTCATAATTTAATTAGGTTGACAAGTGAATCCGTCTTAATCAGATTTAAAGGGCAAGATAAGGTGAACAGGTTTTATTGCCTGTAACAATTTTGAAACCAATTAACTTTAATCAATATTACAGCCTTTTTAAGGTTAATCGATTTCGATTTTATTTTTATGTTTCTCTATCTCATTTATGGAGCTTACTTGGAGGTCAAAAATTGTGGATAACTATCCACAATTAAGCCATTGTACATAATGGCCTATGGATATTACCTGTGATGTGTATAATGTCCAAACTGTTGAATACAAAGTTCATCTGCAAAGACCATCCACATAATTGACCAGTTCGTAATTCATTGGATCCCGTGTTAAAATGTATATCCACTAGATGCTATTGGCTGTTGGGCTACGTTAATCAACAGTCCTTTCTAAGAAACATTTCAGCCTAAGTCAGTGGCAAAACTAAAATTACATTTCTCATTCTTGTTCGGTGTATACTGGAAGGTTGCCATTAGCAGTGAAAAGTATAAAGTAAGCCCACTTCAATAAAAACTCAGTTGACTCATTCGCACCAGTACCAGATGGTGGAGCCCGAGTGGTGCAACCCAGGGTCCTGTCTTGCACTGACGTTCAATTGAGGTTTACTGCCGGTAAATGTTCCCCATTAAACATGGACTCGAGGTCGTGCTCTCGGTGACTCTGGCTGGGGACAGAGGAAACCGTCCAAGTGGAGATGTGTGATGTGATGACTTATCTGGAACAAATCTGGCAATAAGGTCTAGAGACATCCAGATTTACTGGCTATGGAAATACCATTGTTGCTTACATTTACAAGCTGTAGATCCTTTCTCACTCTGTAGATACATTTAAAGCAATTTATTGATTTTCTTTACTCAAATCTAATATGGAAATGATGTCTTGGGATTTCCATAAAAATATTAATAGAACAAACTAATTTCAATGTAGAAGAAGGCTAAAAGGTTAGTGAGGTTACATTTCAGGGATTCATGAAAATATATTTAAAATCCTTTCAATTCTAACCGTTCATCCACCATCCACATAACGTACGAATTTAACATATTACTTGATTATAAATTAAGTAAATCAGAGCCAAAAAAATTTTATTTGTATAACACCAGTTGTTAAAGAAATTACACGTGTTTAAGCATAATCGTTATAGGCAGAAAATCTGACTAAAATGTACAGTATTAAAAATATGAAATTTTGAAAGTTTAAGCTTATCAAAATTTACAACTACCCCTTAGAAATGAATAATGAAGAATACTGGTTTTAAAATTTATTTCATAAAAATTATCCAATGTAAGAATTTATTAGAATAGTTTATGTAAATATAATGCACTATTGTATTGTAATGTCTGTAATGTATACCACTTAAAGACTAGGATGGCATGCCATCTCATACCATGTATCTAAAATATATTTTTACCATACATCTTTACCATCTTTATACCATGTATATTTTCTAGCAATAAATATCTTGAATGTTGAATATTTATAAACCCAGATAATATTGGAGAGGTTGAAGGATTATGAAAAGCTCATAAGAAGTCAGGAAGTGTCATAAATTCAGACCCATCACCAACACAATCAAACAAACAGCATACATTTTAAAATTAATATTTTTATTACCAGAGAAATTTAAAACTACTCATTTAAAGTTGTTAATGTTAGTATTTCTGTAGTACATTTTTTATATTATTTGGTCATAATATTATTTTTCATTAGGTAAACATTTAAAACCAGTTTATGCCATTACTGTTGCTTTTTTATTTGCTTTTGATATTTGTATTTTATTGCAACTGGTTTTAGAGGCTCTGTTGTTTTTATTGTTTTATATTTTTAGAACCAAAATAATAAATAGTCATTAAGTATTTTTATTTATTGAAATATTAATATTATATATATATTTTGATATATATATATATTATATATATAAGTGTCTAACGATAACTCTCGTTTTGGTCTCAGACCAAATTTGGTAGAGACGTGTATTCTACATGCTCGGACAGTTCGTAAACCAGACATATCGGTCAATAACGGGTAGTTTGGGGGGGTTTTGTACCCCAAAATTTTTTTTTGCGTTTTTCACATGTAATTTTAAAAATTTCTATTTTTATATTTATTTGGAATCAGCTTAAAAACTACCAATTAAGTTCTTAAAGTTTTTCTCTATCTAATCGGTTACCGAGATATTCTAAACACAGTACGTTTTTGTGGGGCTCCAATGTTAATCTATGGAGGATAGGAAAATTATTTTTTTTTAATGAATATTTTTGGATAAAACTATATTAGCTTATGTGTTTTGAGATCAATTTATGCTAAAAATCATAGTTTATGTGTTTATCATGGCAGCAAACCTGCATACTCTTTTTTCAAATGTCATATAGGGAATAGGCAAACTCCTTTATTTATGGACAGATGTTGATGAAAGTTGGTATAAATGTTTAGATAAAAACTATTTATGTAAAATGTCTATTTCAGTGTTCCTCACAGCAGCAAATACATTTTATGTTTATCTTATGTAAAATATTCTCTGTTTATGGACAGATTTTAAAACTTGTTATATATTATTATTATTAAATTATTGATTTGGAAATTCGCTGAGTAATCTGTAATATTTTTATTTGCTTTTGATATTTGTATTTTATTGCAACTGGTTTTAGAGGCTCTGTTGTTTTTATTGTTTTATATTTTTAGAACCTATATAGGATAATATCAATAGTCCTCAGTCCAAACAAAGTATTAGTATTATTTGATTGAAATATTAATATTTCATGAAAATTGAATTCTCAGTAAAATATCATATTTTATAAGTCTAAACATTATATTTGTTTTGTTTCAGCCGAGGGAGAGGGGTAAGATGCGTTTTCACATGCTCCAGAATGTTCAGATGGCATTGGACTTCCTCAGGTATAAAAAGGTGAGTTTATTGCTATTGTAATAATTTATGTAATGTGATTAATTAATGTCAGAATAAGTTATTAAATTAAACAAATGAATATATGTGTGTTTGTGTGTCTGTCACAGCTATAACGACCGCAATTTTTTTTATACTTTTAGCTGAAATGGCAGGTGGATAAATTGGCATTACTCACTTAGTTATTTCCATAAGTTTATAAAATTTGTTATATGATTTTATTTAGGTAACAGCCATAATATATACATATTATCATGTAAAACAACCCTCATTGCAGCAAACCTGCATACTCAGTACTGTTTGATTACTATGATGGGAATAATATAAGTTGTATGAAATTCAAATGAATTCACGCTACTATATTTATGTTTTGTGGAATCTTGTTTAAGTACCCTATCATGAAAAATTTATATGCCCAATTTTTTATTCTTAGTAAGTTATCTTGTTGGTAGAGCTCATTCAGTGTAAAATTTTTATTTGAAACGAAACTGATTGGTCGAATAAAACTATTTTTATAATTATCTGTTATAATTCATAACTTTTTTCATTTGCTTAATAAGTCTGGCTTGATATCCACTGAAAGTCTGTAGGTGTCACAAAAACTGATCATGGATGCAAAAGTTACATTTTGGAAGAATTTTATATCTTGTTATATTAAAAGTTATAACTTAAAATGTCAAACGTTCAGACAGTTCAGATTTTCTTTTAAAATATTTTTCTTTTCTGTTTCACAAATTTCTCATTCTTCCTTAAAAATGGATTTTAGTGTGAGTTGTAATAAATCCATGATCTTGATCTAGAGTGAAGTTCAATATTGATGAGGTCGAGTTTTAATCTTTTCCAGATCAAACTGGTCAACATCCGAGCTGAAGACATCGTGGACGGTAATCCCAAGCTGACCCTCGGCCTGATATGGACCATCATTTTGCACTTCCAGGTTAGTCAGTCATTAATTTTTAATTTATAGTCAAGATTAAAATCCTGCAAATTAAAAAAAAGAATTACCATGAATAAATTTTCTTACCACAAACCAAGTTTGTGGTACCTAAAAAGTCAAAATAATGAAGAAACCTGGACGGGTGGCTGCGTCATGCATAAATGCGGATATTCTACTGTGTAGACTATTTTTTGCAGATTTTAGATTTTAACCTTCAGTATTTCTCTTGTAAATTTCATGGATCTTCTGGTAGGAGATGAAAGTATTTATATTTATAGAGGTTTTCGTACAGAACAGTGAGCTATGGCATATTAGAGAGGTAGCATCTGAAGCTATTGTCATTACTATGATAGTCTGACATCGTCTATAGTGGTCTTCATACAAAATGGCTCATCTCACAGTCTGCATCACTGGTTCAATTTAGGTCAGTCGATGGCTCAGTTGGTAGCATGACAGACTCTATACCTTAGTCAGTATAGTTTTTGACTTGGTTCGGATCCCAGTGTTGCCAATCGGTGTTTAGCAGTACGTCTACCTCGTACTGTGCCGGCTTACTTCTCTCTTTGATACTTCTTACACAAAGGTCTTAAGTCTATTTGGTTGAGCAAATTGTTTGTAAAAAATAAAAAGAAAACAAATTTAAACTTAGATGCCATTTTTATTGAGCAAATAATTAATTGCCGAACTAAGAACAGGTTGATATTTGCTGTCCACAAGACCTTATCCTTCCTTATAAAAACAGAAAAATTAATAATAGATCTACTCAAAACAACGCTCTCTTTTGTTGACGCAATATTCGGGATACCCAGGTTCTCTAGGTCCAAGCTCCTCCCAAATAGGTGCCGTTCAAAGTAATTGTACTGATGCCCCCTGAATTGAAGTTTAAGGCTAAAGGCTCGAGGCATGTCTAAACACAAGCCCTCAAATTTTGGTGATACTATGGTCGGTGATCTCATTAATGTCTAATTTTAAATATCTTTTGTCTATTTAGAAATAATAATTTATGTGCCCAATTATGAAGTGTAAGATAAATGGCATGAATATAGTGTTAAAATTCTTCATCTAACATTACAGTCATGATCTTTTGGTTTTAATACAATCGTGGTTAGCTTTATACCATGATATCCAGAGAATAGTGTACAAATTTGTATAATTCAAGTGTATCAGGTCGTAAAGTAGTTTTCACATTCAAAAATACCTAAATTTTGGAGATTATTTAGTTGATTTTAAAATTATAAAATCAAGGCACTTAAAGTTGTGCCATCAAATTTATGCTTATATATCCCACCTCTTTATTGAGTTATGGGCATATTGGATGTTTAGTCAGTAGGCCAACTGGTCACTCTCATTTAGATTCTCTATCTCACAATAATTACCCATTGACCTCTTACAGATAATCACTTTTACAATTTATTTTAGTTTGACTTTAGTAACATAGGGGTCAGCATTCCGTAATTGCCTACTCTTATCGGCCCCACCCCAATGTGTTTTTAATTTAAACTATAGAGACTCTACTTATATAATGCTTGTGAGATGACCAGTATACTAAATTGAAATGAATGTTTCCATGGATACAGTAAAAATAAAAATGATGTTTTTTCACAATCGGACAAACATTTTAACTGTATCTTAACCCTTTACACTCCTCCACCTGATATATCGGACGTTAACCAAATATGCTAAAACCTGCAATAATCAAACTATAATGCCTTCAAAACCTATCCAAACCTGCTAAGTTTCAGATGTTTTACTGTTACTGTGGTGGGGTTAGTGTGGTGTGTGTGATTTAGGGTTTCCTGTAAAACCTAGCATTTTGTATTCCAACAATGCTAAACAATTTTGGATAGTTCAAATTTTATTTTTTAATATTCAAATAATTCTAACTTTTGGCATGGTAAATCTATGGTAAATTATCTCCGACCCAAAATATTTACAACTTTATAAGCAATATGTTTTGAAACGATAGTCGGCAACGGTTTTGCGCCAGAACAAGTAAGCACCAGTGTTAGCGTGCAGACTGACTCACGCCTAGGCAACAAACTGAGAAAAATCTTGAGACGAAATTGCTGGATCTCCTACAGATGATGAAATACCATGCTGAATGCAGCTGACGTTTTGACTCACATACAATAACTTTGAACGTTATTTGAAAGTTGGAAGTAATTAGGGTTCACAGTTTAAATCATTGGAGATTTTGGAATGGTAAAATGGTGGCCAAGAGACTTACCTTTTCTTTTCGGCATTTAATAAATATTCTAATGAAAATGAAAATTTGATTAAGAAAAAATACTTTATTTGAGGTAAAATACTATTTACATCAAGAGGTATTTACTAATAGTACTTTATACTAAACATGATCTAAAAAATTTAAACACAACACAACATAAAAAATTACCACCTGTTAAGTATTGTTGGGAAGGATAAGGAGTAACGTAATAGAGATAGGCATAGGGAGAAAACTTAAAATCTACCATTTTTGGCAAATTTTGATCCAGCAGTTCACCTGTTAAAATGAACTTTTTTCTTCTTCCTAGACTGTAAAACATGGTCGTCATTTTTGGCTATGACCAAATTTTTAACCTGACTGCAAAAGGTTAAGTCATTTTCCTCTTTAATGTAATTAATGAAATAGATTTAAACTTTTATTGTAGTTTCAAATTCAAAATCAATTTTAAGTTTTTCTGCTTAAATAAATCAGAGTTAAATAAATTAAGAAAATATTTTACTCTTCATGAATATTTCATTGAATACTAAACATTTTTTACATTTCTTTTATTTTTCATCTCATCCTTTATTTTGGAGCTCAAAACTTAATTTTTTAAAATTTAAAATATTAAAACTTATTTTAATACTTTAAAACCCTTTGAAATCTATCCGTTTTCCTTCACACTCCTCCTCACTAGTTAATCTAATGTCACAGTTTTCCTCTAATGCAGTAGTCTTACATCTAGGACAGTTTGGGCCAGGAACAAAAAAAATATCAAATCTAAAAAATTGGTTCAAAATTTAATTTTCCCATGTTGAAATTTTATGTAATACATTTCTGTAGACACAGTTTCATCCATAGTCTTAATTGAGTTTCTCAGCTGAAAGATTGAAGTATGTATGTGTATTACAAAAATACGAGAACATGTTATTGTCAAATGCAGCTGATAAATTTGTATTGATAAATTATAAAACAAACATTCAATATTAAGACTTATACACAATATTTTTATTTATTTTGACAATAGGCTATCTCGAAATTTACTATTTCTTTGTGATATAATTTTTGGGGCTTGAGTTGTCAGTGCTGCAAGTGAGTGGAAACAAGGGGAATGGTCAATGTCCATGACTTAACACGTAAGCTACTCTTGTTTTTTTCTGGGTCTTGACTATCAGGAGAAATTATCTAGATGAGTAAGAATAATGAACAGTCATCTAAGGAAAATAACTTTAGCTTAGTTCCTGTGCCAAACAGTCAAAATAATAATAGCTCACCTGGTAGTATCAGAGACCAGCCCACCAACAACTGCAATGGAATTCCTAACCTATCGGTTCAAGACTTACCACCCCAAACTCTCCAAGATTTACTAAAGATATCTACAAGACTGCAAAGTAATTCTAGTTCTGCCCCTCAAGAGCAGCTTACGAGTGAAAGAGCAGATTTTTTAAGAAATGCATTGGGTGCTATGACTGTGGATTTGGTGTCCGAAATCCAAAAGAAACTTGAGGTTCTAAAAGAAATACAAAGTAAGCCTGAAAGTTATGTAGATGCTAACTTGCGTAATTATGAAGCCACTTTGGAGCAATTGATTGAATTTCTGTTTGAAATTGATCACGCAAAAATGTTCTACCAAATAGATGGATTAAACGTTATGACCCCCTTGTTGAAAAGTAAGCATACGACCCTGCGTAGTGCTGCAGCCACCGTCATCCTTGAATGTTGCAAAAACAATCCTTTTTGTCAGGCGCTGTCAATGACAGATGATGTTTTTGGCTCTTTGATGGAAATGGCTTTCTCTGATGGTAACGAAGAAGCTATGTTCAAGGCCATTGCTGCTATCTCAGCCATCATAAGAACCAACCCTGCTGGTATCGGTCAGTTCACCAAGTACAACGGGATTCAAATGGTTCAGAAAGCTTTAAATAGTGGCTGTGATAGAATTGTGAACAAAACCATCTTTTTAGTCATTGGATTGTGTGACACTGATGAAACGTTAAAAACAAACTTGACGGATTCGGATGTGATTGTTACTCTTATTACATTGCTCCGCAACTGTAATTATCTTGTGAAGGAGTATGTACTGCGAGCTCTTCTATCACTCACCAAAGACAATGCAACTGCTGAACAAATCTGCAGACAACACGATCTTCAAACATATCTTGGAACTCTGTGCTCCAACACAGATCCTGAAAACCAGGACTTGGTGGAATGTGCTACAAATTTGCAGAATCAGTTGGGAACTTAAGTGTAGATTTACCACATTTACCGAATCTGAATTGCTTTAAAATTCAAGTGAATATTGTTGAGCAGTGGATTATTTTTTGTCTAAAGCTCTCAATAACTAACTATAAAATTTCACCTCACTGATTTTCTGGTTATAGAATTAGATCATTTTTGATCTTGAATTATTAAAATTATGTACCTGATATCTACTATTTTGATAATAAAAAAAAGATTTTTAAAAAATAAGGTAGTAAAAAATTATGAAAAAGTAGTAAATGCTATTTTTTCAAAACTTTAATTATTACAAAACACATGATGTGATGACTCAAAAAAGACAAGAATCTTGGACCCAGTCAAAATCACAGACAATTTTTTTGACTCATCATGTAGTTTGATTATTTGGATTTTTCTCACCTCTGTCACCCATCGTCGCTGAGTTAATTGTTGGAGTTGGGTTATCAGTTTTATACCTAGATGTTTATTGGCTAAATAAACCAAACCTCCTACTTCTTTAGCTATCTTCTCTTTTAGAGCTTTTTTCTTTGATTTCCTCTTCAAGGAAAATTAATACTATAAAAAGATTCATTAGCGGAAAAGTGTCAGATATTCTCATTTTATCTTGACTCATTAAATATAGCCTCCCTTGGGTGAACCGATGCATATAGGCATTAAATAAGATGACTCTCAAATCAATTATGAATTATAGCCAGTTTTAATCCAAGACATAAATTTTCAAAGTTATTCTTCTGTCTAATTGTATTGTTTGATACATATATGTCTGTAGTTTCCAAATTAATTTGGTATATTTTGAGCCCCGTATCGATGATTTGCCTTAACGTACTCACTTCATAGATTTTTCATTTGTCAAAATGTCACACACAACCTTATACGACACCTCCGATTAAAATCAATGACGATTAAATATCTGACAGTGAGGTGGCATTAATCATATTGTCGGCACAGTGAGCTCCAAATCTCATCAGTAGCAAGTTGAACAAGGTGCGACAACCCGAGGCCAGCTGATGAATGTGTCACAATTAGTGTCGTAATCAGCTGATGATTGATGTTGCCACTTGTGTCGTCTGCTCATATCCAACACTGTCCCTTGGACTAAGACAAGTTGAGCGTGCTTGATGTCTGCTCGTTCGCTACAACTGTTTCTGCAGATGCTCGACTACTCGAGGTCATGGAATGTGGGTGGGGTAGGCAAATAAATTTATTCAGTTGAGGTAACTGTACCTGAAAATTCAATGATCAAGAAGTAAAAATTCAATAATAGAAGTGACAGATAGAAAAAGATAGGATAGGTCGGTGGGGGCAGGCTCGGACGACTGGCCGGTGGTCTGTAGGGTGGGTCCTTGACTTCTATGGAGTCTAGGGTCTCTAGCTACACCTCGAGCCCTAACCACTTGAAATTTGTACTCATGGTAAGTGTGGTAAGTCTTCACACTTAGTCTGGTCCAATAAATTGGAAGTTTCCAGATCTTCCTTAAAGAAAAGGCTTTAATTGGAAGAGCTCTAGAGTACTGTAGCCGGCTTCTTCACTAAGATCGTGAGCGACCTCCCCTAAGATTGAGTGGTCTCCCCTAACATTGTAAGCAGTCTCCCTAAGATTGTGAACGATCTCCCTTAAGATCGTGAGAGGTTTCCCCTATGATTGGCGGTCTCCCTAAGATTGTGAGCGGTCTCCCCTGGTTAGCCTATGTAACACTGCTACGGTACCTCACATGCTCTAATTGTACCTCACAGGCCATAGGTTATGGTGATCGGCACATAAAAGAAAAAAATGAAATTAAATAAGAGTGGGTTTTAGATTGAATCAGGAAGAAGTAGATGAGAATTCTAAACCTTTTACATGTGTCTATTTGCAATAATAACTATTTTCATGTTTATAGTTACACTCTTACCACCTGTGACCTCAAAGTAATGCATGCCTGTTGATCTAAAAAAATGTTTGTATTTACTTCTTCCCTGTGGGAAATAGGTTAGATCATGGATATGTCTAAAAGGGAATGTTTGAAGTTCTTCTAAACCCTATTGTTATTCTTATATATTAAAAATTCAATACAATAGCACTAGTAGTTTCTATGGAAAGCTGTTTCAAATTTTTATCTTACAAATTGCCAACACGCCCCCTCCTGAGCTAAGACATATCCATGTCAATAAATTAACTGATGACTTATTGAGTTCAGTGATAATAATAATTTCTAACAGTGTATATGTTTTATGCTTTTCGCTGGCCAGAAGGTAAGTCACAACCGGTAATGGCTGCTTGTGTCGGGGGCGAGGTGTAAGAAGGGTCGATACGCCCTGCGTACGTTGACCACTCCGGTTACATTCTGGTGCTTCGCCCCCTATATGTCGCATGTCTGTGTCCCATGTGCCGCATCTGCAGCTTCCTTACCTGTTGTGGCTTATCTGTTATTCATATAACATCATTTTTTATAATTTATTTTTATTTAGTTTCAACATAGAAAAGTGATAGTTAATTTTAGAACCCCTCTTGTGTATTAGTTTTATTTTTTTAAGAAAGTAAAGATTTAGCTTTGTGCTATTATATTATAGTAGACCAGTTTAAGTTTGTGTGTTGAATTACTTGTGTAATTCTGTACAATTATTTTCTTCTCCTTCCTCTCATGAAGCACCTAGCTGAGAGTTGGAACTGGATATGTGATAAGTTATAAGTAATAAGTGAAATAAAAAATTGATCAAACTTTAAAGGTTTGTAATTTTATAAAATATGATAAAGTCTGCATGGTTGTATTTTTAAATGGTAAGATTTACGTAAGGTCCTTTGGCTCAGCTGAACTTTGAACAATTTAAGGCTTTAGGTCGATGTCAAAAATGCCTTACTACCATAAAACCATTACAATAATACATTGGCATGTATCTTTATAAGTAGGATAATTATCCTATTCAAGTTTTAAATAAAAAAAATCACAACTTAAATACTGATAGTAATCATGATCTATAAAGTTTTTTCTTGAATCACTTTTTTGTAAAAAATTATTTTTAAAGATTGAAATCTACAAAAAATCTTAATTTAGATTGTGTTTAAAACTTTCGATATAGGAACTAGGTAGAGATGGTATACATAGTAGAGGCGTAGAGGGCTACTACTGCATGAAAGGATATTCTGTGATCTACATTAACGACACCTGGGAAGAGACCAAGAACTTCGTACGATTGTAGTTTGCTGCTCCTCTGCAAGACGGCGTTGGCGTCGCAGTTGGTTCAGAGACCGCTTGTCAGAGTGCTCTGTAGCGCTGCAGTTTGCTTGTTTGTTCCTAGGTAGCGCGCAGATGTACTTCTTATTCAGGCTTCAAAGTTGTTTTGTAAGAGAATTCTCGTTATGTGTAGAACCTTTATATATTTTCATCGTGACTTCTGATCTTGTTCAACTGCCTACCTACCCTATACTTGCTTAATAGTTTCAGTTTTAATTCTTTGCAAATGTTTGCAACTTCTGAATGGCATTACAGTCTGACAAACCACCTAAGTTTAATCTTGAAAGAAGTATAAAATAAAATTTATTCTTTCTCTAAGGATCCACTATTTGAAAAACCAATACGAATATCGGCAGATGATGGTGGTAAAGTAAACCATACCAAACCGCAAATCAGCAAATCGGATATTCCATTTTATGACTTTCACATGTTTTGTATATTCAGTATAATTTAATTTTCTTGCATTATAGTCGTGTTCTGAAATATGAAAGGAAACGAAACGGGATTTGATATTCGATAGAAAATTGTATTTCTTCTGGTCTGTCCTGATTCATCAAATTTGGTTGAGCATTCAAGTTAGTAATCTTCTTTTTCGTTAATATTACAACTGGGTATGTGAAAATGTTTCGCCGATGATATCAGAATGTAATATAGTGTGAGCACAATTTTCATCAAATCCCGTTTACTGCTCATGTCTAATACAAATTGATTCGAAACCATGTGGTATGCGGTCAGTGACAATATCAACTGATGTGACCGTGGACTTGTGGCGTGAGGACTACAGCACTACAACCACGGACCGGAGGTGCTGAAGGAAGTGGGAGTTTCCGGTTCCTCCTTGGTCTGGCAGTCACGTCTGTCTCTCTCTCTCTATACTTTACCCCTCGGCTAGGCGTACGATGACTCCAGGCCGCAAAATCTCATCCTTGAAAATCGTCAAATTTAAAATATTTTCATGTTAACCTATATTTTCCATGCTTTTCTCCAATTTTATCATTAGTAATTCAATTTCTCGAACGGTATTTTGAACTTTGACACTTAAACGACGTATAATAGACGTCAGCAATCAATAACTCGGTTTCAATCGAGTCTTTTGAAATAATAAATACAACGTTCTTTTTGTCTTTTTTACACTACAGTTTTGGTTTTTACAGGTTTTTCGATTAAGTGCATATTTTTCAAGTTATTTGCAAAAACTGTCTTAAAACACGATTATTTTTGCCTGAAACCCGACAAATTCACTTTGAATAAGTCGAAAAATATGTAGTTCAGAATAAAACTTGGATGAACGAAAGTTGCTTAAAATTAGTCAAATTATCGATCATATAACATTTTCACCCCCAAAAAGGGGTGGCATCCACCCTCTGGGAAAAAGCAGCCCCATTGATGTGGAGCATTGTAGGATGATACTACGATGTATTTTGAGGTGATGTTATAGGTTAGGGACAGTGAAGATTTTTTACGCATCTAGTAGCTTCTGCAATCATTTACCATATTTTATTTATTTTTCACTTTAACGACACGGCATAGAGCGACTAAACCGTCTTGGTAAAAATCAGATTTACAGTTTTTATCGGGTTTAGTTAATTTTATTGGAATAAATCAATGAAACATTTTTCATGAAGCTATAAATCTGTTCTAGTACACTAACCCAGCGACCCGTGTATGATGCATGCCGTTCCGCTCTGCGGTCAAACCGCCGACTTTACGACAGCCCATAAACCACTGTTGCTTATTAGTAATTCTTGTCACTCATTTCCTGATAATACGCCGACCTTACTCAGGTTTCCTTTTAAAGAGCGCTACGCGACGCTGTCAACAGTTGCGGCGATAGACGCATCATCGGGGCAAGTTTTTGTTGTATTCTTCATTTTCCTGGCTTGCAAGGTTAACTTTTTCGTAAGGAAAAATCTTAAACCGAGGGAATTGTTGCATAAATGGAATGCAATCTGAATCTTCCTAGTTCCTCTATTGTTTTCAGGAGTTGGAATTGCCTCACTTTATGTCGTCGTATTTTTGTGAGTTTGCTTGAAGACCTCTTGTGTTTTCACAAATTGTAATAATCATCGGCTTAAGGAAACTCAAGTACCACATTTATATATGATACCACGACGTTTTGTATATTTTGAGCTGTGAATAAGAGTTAGCGCTGGTTATTACACTACAGTCCAGGATAAGAATGCGAATATATCATAGCCTGAACAATATGTTTTTTCAAGCTAGTTTTACCCAAACCCTTTTATGTCATGTACGTAATTTCTCTTTCATCTGATTTTTTTCATTTATATAGAACGCTAGTGACTTTGATCCTTACACAGTACATGATTCTGAAATTTCTATCATCCTACATAATTGTATAAATAAATGTATAACTTAGTATCTTTTCAGGTTTTTCAGGGGAGTTAAGAGTGTTAGGCTGTATTTCAAACAAATATACTTCTAAAAGGTTAATCTCGTTCACTCCCCCTATTAACAACTTTTTCTGGCTCAATTTTTTTGTTTTCCATCAAACATAGAGTTTTGATCCGCATGTTTAACCTTTCATCCCTTTTGTAGAAATGCTTCTACGTGAAAGTTTCGCTCCCAATTCACGAGTTGCGCCACTCGTCTGATAAGCAACAACGGTGTGTGGGATAACTCCTTTTTTAAGCCTAGCCTTCACGACATATTAGCATTTTTACCCATAAAAAGAGTTCACCAACGCCGATCTCCTCACAGGGCTATCGTTCGCTGTCGGTGGGCGTGCTCGTATTTATCCATGCACAGCTGATAAAACCCATTAACAGACGAGGCGGCAAGGCGCGAGGTGCGGTGGAATGTGTTGCAGAGTTTCCCACTTATCGATATTGTCATGCTAATGTTTGAGGTTAGGTTCTGCTACAATAGTACAGTCCGGGGCGCGCCAGGTAGACCCCGGCTGACGCGACTGTACCCGGCCTTGGTCACCTGGCCGGTCCCCGCCACCGCGCCAACAGCGCCATCGCCCGTGGATTTCCCTCGCAGTTTGGTTAGAGATCGCGGCGAAGAAAGATGGCGGGCGATCAGCTGTTGGTGTTTTTGACGTTTGACGTTTAGTTAGTGTTTGTGGAGTTGTTTTGGAGCTCACTGAGTGTCGCTCCGTCGAAATCTGTTTCGGATTTGTTGTGCTACTTTTTAATATTGGGTTTCATTGTTTCTTTTCGGATGTTGATACGTTTTTCGGAGTAACTTTCTCGAGGTTTCTCGACCCCGCTGTAAATAAATAATAATAATAAACTCTATTCTGAGCTTTTATCTACTCACAAACTTGTTGCCAAAATTAACTCCCTAACATATTGTTTTTTTTCGGGAAACACTAACAAAATTAATGCCCAGTATTAACATAATAATGAATTAATACTAAAAATAAACTCATCAACTTTATAGCTAATTGTTATAGAACTGTTAAAGTAAACCATAGGCTAGTTAACTGTGATAATTTTAACCTCATTTTGATATACACTGTAAACATGTAAGCGTATACCACCACCACCTGTTCTAACGTCATCGCAATTCAGCTGTTGCCGCGGTCATTAACCCCAGACATAGTCATGAGCGATATGAAGCTTTGGTCGCTTTCATCACTTGGTCTAAATTTTACTTTTTATTTTCTTTATGTCTATTCAAAACAACCTAACAGGCTTTACTATACGACTGATTCAAATCAGTCAATCAATAGAAGAGTAAACACGTGTTCAAAACAAAATATTCCAATTATATCTGTTCAAATGTAGAATTTCTAAATATAATTATAATTTTAACTTAATTATCTTAACGAAGTATGAACACTTTTATTGAAATGTATTTGAAAAACATAGTTAACAATGTAAGTTTTTAAAATGAAATTAATCTTTCGTGTTTCTTAAAAAGTGAAAAAACTCGATTAGGCCTATTTTCCGTTACATCACTTAACATAACACACATTTGCTAATTGTGTACATGTACTGTTTCGTGTTGTTTAACTCTTAGTTGCATTTTGCAGATTTGTATTGAGATAATATTTTGATGGAAACAAAACCATTTTTTACCTATAAAATTATCGAGGTTTTGATCTTTTACTTACAGGAAAATATTTGAAAATACATAAACTTATCATTTTCTCAATTACAATGATTGGGCATAGTCATATCTGTATGTTGTAGTAAATTTTATGAGTCTTTTAAAATATACTCAATATCACGATATTAATTAAGATAAATAATTAGAGGTTGGCCCTGTTCAAAAAGAAACCACTTTTGATTTCGAAAATTTCAAGGCCAAGCGTTCATCAGGCCAAAACGGAATGTGGGGCAAGGCTGTATGACAAAGCCTGAATCACAATCGCATCGGCCTAATGGTCCTTTTAAATGGTCATACCTTCTAAATACCAACAGTGTTACCCAGAAATAATTACGATCTATAGCTCGCCCTTCCATCTTGCCTAGACGTTTTCACTTCTTCGGTGACGGCTGTGCAGCTATAACTTTTCCCATAAATTTAAAAGTCCTAATGAAGCACAGCGTCGTCAACAGAACTACAGTACTACCTACATATTTCCCTGCTACCGCGGTTTTCGCAATACCTTTGACCCCATCCTCTTTATTGCCTCATCTCACGTCATCAGTGCCTTACTGGCTGGAGTTCATTCATTCCTATATTTAGCCTCTACATGTCATGGTGATCATGCCTGTGCATAAATTGAACTTTTAAATCATCATGTTAAATACATCGTTCGAGAATCCTGAAAGCTCTACTCAATACAGTAGTTCTGTATTAGCTTCGGGTTTTTATTTACATCATATCACGTTGAACATGTTAGGATGGTTTCAAAAGAAAAGAATGTACTATGAGACTCCTATTTTTATAGCATGTTTAAATTTGTAAAGCTATCAGCATTCCCATTTGAAAACTTTTACATTTTCAGAAACTCCTAGCTCCTTATCAGCGTAGTTGTTAAGATAATGTGAAAATGTAATCCTCGTAACACCCTAAATTTTAATAATCAAAATGCAGTAACAAAGAACTAATCGCCAAAACAATAATAACCGATAAGTAGCACAACCAAACCCGAAACGGTATGCTGCAAGTGTGTGTGATAACCCCGTCGCTGTTCCCTAGGCAAACCGCTGTCCAAGAATAAAGCGAGTTATACACATAAGTGACGATGTCTTTGTACAAATTCGTAAAGACCTCGACGTCCACGAGGGAAGGTCGGGGTGTGTCTCCGGGACGGTTGTTCGTGGAGGGTCGCACCGAGGATGACCAAGTGCGGTCGATGGAGGCGGTTTACACGAGGAGGCATCTGTCGACTGACTACCACGGGAGCGCGGAGGAGTCGCGACATTCTGCGCGTCGTCCCGGAGGCGTGAGGAGCGTGACGACAAGGGTGGTGAGGAAGACGACAACGCTGACCAGAGGAGAGGAACGCAGCGTGACGGAGAGTCTGGTCAGGGAGGGCCACCAGAGGCTAGAGAGTGTGCCGCTGGAGAGGAGTCGCGAACACAAGGCTATTCAGGCGAAGAGAGCTAAGGTATCTAAACACCTAAATAAACTCACGTGCTTTATTTGCTGAATGTGTACGAAATATAATATTGTTTTAAATGGTTTTCCACTCTATCATATTTTTAATTAAGAACCACGAAGAAGTGTTCGCAGGTATGACTTAAATTAATGAACATTTTGCTGGGGTCACCATGTAGATGGCAATGTTGGATACTGCAGGAATAGAAAGGATCGTCGATTAACCTTTGAGAGTGTCAAATCCTGCGGCCTGTGACGATTGATTTTGCATGCTTCAACAGGCAGATTTGCTATGCAAGCTCTACTAAATGATCTAGGCTGACTGATCATTCAGTCAGAGACCACATCCTTGAAAGTCATTTGTCACACATGCTGTTTGTGAGCTTTCAACGAAAACTTGATATTGGTTGACCACCCATATTTTAGTTTATCCTGAAAAGGTTTTATTCTCATGACCACATCTTTCTTTCTCGGTTGTTTTTGAAGGCAAAATTATTGGCCGTGAATAACCAACTAGTTTTAGTAAAATAACTGAATCGTTAAAGCCTTGTACTGAATAGTAACGCATCTTGGGAAAATTCCGCTTTTAAAAATGTCTTAACGCTAGGTTGCTCAGGCTGTTCTGCCTTGAAGCGTTAAATTATCATCCAATTGAATGGAAAGTTAGTATTAATTGGTTATTAATTAATTAAAATTTGTGTTATACACAACAGTTTCTCTACTCAAGCAATTCAGTAGGATGTGTTCACTATCTTCACAATCACTAAAATCTTGAAAATTGAAATTTGGGATTGAACGTAAATTTCATGAGGCTAATATGCCTCTTTGAGATATTTAGTCATAAGTCACCATTACGAGTAGGATTCAGAGGTTCTTAACTGTTTTGCAAGAATACCATATTATAGAAAAGAAAACTCATTCATGGGGTTTGAAAATAATCAGAATCAGGTACGGAATAACAATTAGGTGAAAATTTAGTTGATTTAGAAAATCAGTGTTAATTAAGGTCGTCACTGAAGAATTCTTCCAGTGAGTAGAAACGCCGTTCTAGGAGCCAAGCTTTCAATTCCGATCTCAGAAAGTTGCCTCTCTTGTTGTCCATTTCTCGAGGAAGTGTGTTGAGACGTTTTCTGTCGTTATAGGTCAAATGTTTAGTTTCAAAAAGGCTTCAGATAGTGTGTTGTTGTATGTAGAGCTCACCATTTCTGGTGATGGGATGTTGAGTGTCTTAAGTTTCTTTGCATATTTTTTTCATTCGCATACATCACGACCTCTTAATTGATTGGCATGCGTGACTATGTCAAAAATAAATATTTGTAATGTTTTTATTTTATTGTCGTCTTCAAATACAGTCTGTTTGTGTTGACGGTAGTCTGGCCTGACGTGAGGCTCGTTCCCCGCCTACTGCAGTCTACCCAACCATGTCGCGGACCGAGGGCGGGAGTCCTGTCCATCCCGGTGGCCAGAGAGCGTAAACCGCTCTATGGATATACCGGATGTTTACTCGCCTTTGCATCAAGGCCTTGTGTTGCTGTAGTGGAGAAACGCTTGGTTAGACTGTGAAAGAGCACAGCATTATGGGTAATTAAACCACTCACGTGGCCGCGACCAGTGGACGGTGCCGGCGGAAGTCCGGGAATCGCGAGAACGAGGAAGAACCGCGTGGAGCTACCCTTTAACTCCACAACTGGAGCTAGAGACTAGGACTGGAGTGTAGAAAATCTCATATATCTAAACTGGATTTTCAAGACGGAGTTAAAAGCTATTTACGATTTGGCCCTCATTTCCGAGGTGTCTCTAAAGTATCTTTGTGTATTCGTAACGTACACAATTATCACACCTTATTTCATTCGTAAGAACAATTATATTTATGGGAGTATTTTTCAAAGTTCTTGTAAGGGAAGTAATTACATTCCTGAAATTTTCATTAGTAACTAATCTGATTGAATCAAAGTTTGTAACTTTGATTTTTCTAAAGTTATTTAAGGGTAATAATAATCTTGAAATATTACACCTTGAAAGTTTACCCAAATGAGGAAAACCCATTCCTACAAGAAGAATCACCTTAATTTCTGGAAGTTTTCCTGTCGTTTTTATTTTGGATACCGTGAGAAATTTTGTGTGTTATTACACCCCGGTAAGGTTTTTCACGTTAGATCATTTCTTCCACGGCTAGCAACAATAGGCACAATACAGCGATGACGGACGGTTTCTGTGCAGTGTGCAGGGTGACGTTATATTGTCAATATTGTCAGGGGCCTGTAACGGTCGACCTGGTAGTGGTAGCGCATTGTGTACATTCAGGCCCCACCGCAAAAATGGAATCAGAGGAAAGTAAAAGGTCATGGACAGTCTAGCTAGTTCTCACAGAAGTAAAAAAAACTTATAAACTAATTCGAGCTCCTGTAACCTATAAACCTAAACTAAAATTCGGGCTCAGGTCATGCAATGAAAGGCATGGGATTAGGCAGCTCTTAACTTTTTATTTGATATACACTAGGCTAATATTCTTCCTCCCAGGTGAATAGTAAGAGTTAGACTGGGACGGTGGCGACGTCCTGTAATCCAGCTACTTGGAGGTCACGAATTGTGGATAGTTAAACTGTAGGTCCAATTGTTGCCATCGGCTGTTGGGCTATCAATTAACAGTCCTGTCTATGGAACATGTCAGCCTTAGTCAGTAACAAGACTACAAGATTTCGCCACAATCATCCTACACTCAATTCTCATTCATACTTGGTTTAAAATACCTACATTTTAGTATGGTTGTCATTTCAATGATCTAATCACCACTGCCAGAGAATTCAGGTCAGACTGGATGTTCGGGTTCAATCGGGAGTCAATCTCGTCCGTAGAGACTAGAGAAACTAAAGTGATAGAGAAGCACTTACATTGTACTGTATATCTAAATGCCGATCTCTGAACCAGTAAAAACTAGTCCTAGAGCCGATCAGGGCTTCGATTGAAGTATATTTGGATTAAATTGTAATGTCACTGTAACCACTGCCTTGAAAGATTTATAAATGATATTTTGACATTATAATTAATAAACAATACTGTATTAAAACCCGTAGATTCTTTTACAGAGGAAACTAAGCCGAAATTAGTACTGCAAAAAAATTGTATGCAAAAAAATAAGGTCAAAAAAACAAATTAATGTCCGAGATTTTAGAAAAGATTTCAGTTAATTAGAGGTAAGCGGTGGCGCTGATAGGTGTAGCGGCTCTCTCAGGATTTGATGAACGTGACGTCACGAGCCGTACATGGCCTGCGAAAATCGGGCTGCTAATTAAAGAGAAATCAAGCCTGTGACAAAACGCTGGCCGAACTGAAAAATGCGATATTATTTGTGATGATTTTTTGCTTTTATAAGGGAAAATTAATTGTACTGTAGCTCATCAGATAGTACTTACGAAATGAGCAGTCGTCACGACAATTCTGACGGATTAAGCAAAATTAACAGTATTCTCATTTTTATCCAACGTAACCGATATCGCATTCACTTTACTAAAGAGTATTCATCAAAGACACCGTATTGGATTTTATTCCCAAAATAACAATGTAAATTTTGTTGCAAAATTACTGGCGACACGATAATCGTAAGAAGATGGTTGATATATCAAAGTAATTGTGGATATCTATGAAAATAAAGAGCCTGAAAATTATAGTTATAATATAATTAACTCGCAATCATGTTTCATAAGTAACATAATACCTGTGCTATTCACATCCATATACATGAGTTTTGCCTCCTTGCAAAATATATTTTATATTTGTATGATAAAAAAGTATTTCGTAATTCATGTGGCCTTTTATACTTGCAATTACTAAAATAGTTGACCGCACTTTTTATTTGACACCTCACCATTTATACGACTATCGTGTGATAGCGTCACAAAATTAACATCGTCCTCGATGGAGCTGAAACGTAATATTTTGCCACTGATGAAGACCCTTGATCGTCCAACTCAGTGAAGCTCCCGGTGAAACGCGAATCCGCAGCCTGCAAGGGTTACTGGTAGTTTCTCGGAAGGTTCATTAGAGCTGGTTTTGTACCGAGAAGACAAATCGGTTTCCAATTGAATGGCGGCAATTATCGGTGTTTCGCAGCAGTTTCCCCACACTGAACAGTGAACACTGCAGAGCCGGATGCCTTCATTAGGAACGCCTCATCTCCTAGTTGGCAAAATCCATCCTGCGGAGTCCCACGATTGAGTTTAGCGTATGTTCAATCATCTGGTGAAGTACTTCAAGTTAGGGTGTCAATCATTTCCATTTGTTCCATTTATCGGGGCGGAGGATCCTTTGAGTGAGAATTTCTCAAAATTGTTTAAATCTCTTGTTTCGAGTATTGCAAATCGAAGAAGAACCTTTTAAGCCTTTCAAGTAGTAGTTACGGGGATGAATTAGTGAGTGAAGCTTTTCTCTTTAATTAGTATTTCTCTTTATTTACGCGCATTTCTATATTAATGTATTACGTCTCAATCCCTCATTTTATAACTAAAAAACATACTCATCATGGGGTATATTTACTAATTTAATAAAATTAGAATACGTACCACGTTTTACATTTTATTTTATTTGTTTTTTCCGTAATATATTTTGCATTTTTTAACGTTTTGACGGAGAACGATCCAAACTCCGGTCTTGTTACTTCTTAACGTCAACCTGCTGTTAAAGAGAATCATCAATTAATAAACCAATAAGATTGCAACTTGGTCCAAGTTCGACCCTTGCCAGATTCGATCCGGCGAATTTGATTTTAAGTTTTAACCATTATTCCCTGATGATGGGGTATAAGTAACTCCAAAACATATAGGATATAAGTAATACCAGCAATATTTGTATAGCTGAGACTGAAAACTGAAAAGTACGTAAACTTATTTTAGTTCATTAATGAAGATTTTTATATCAGTTCTACATTCGACTCGTGTATTCTAAGACCCCTGATAGTTTAGATTGTAATCACCCTAGTTTGGACGTATCGGAGCGTAGCGGATGTCGCAAACTGACGATAACAAGGCAGTTGCGAGACAATTAGACGCGTGCCTAACAGCTGATAACCTGTTTATTGCTCCTATCAGCTGTTTATCAACACGGATTGCGGCGTCTTGGCTCACCGTGTAATCCAGGTAGTGATAACCGTTCTCGACCTTGAGCGTGAAGCGTGCAAACGGGGATGTGTGGCATTTGTGACGGGATGACCAGTATCAGCAGACCTGCGTACTCTGTGAATTTATATTAATTTGTGAATTACTTGAGATGATACGTGCTAACCTCTATCATAGGTTGAACCGTATATCAAAATGTTATCGTGAACTATTTATAAATAAGGAAGTTATATCAGTTTGCTTATTCTCCTTAAAAATAACATGAGGAATGTGTGTGGTTTTCTGTCATGAGAAACAAATTTAATTTATAACTAACTATATGAAACGGTATACGAAGTTTTATCACATTTCAAGATATTAGCGAAATATGAAATTTCTCCATACGAACTCTAAAAGATAACGTACTGGGTTTACCAATTGCTATATCCCAGTAGTCGCATGAATAAGAGAGAAACTTTAGTACACTCTGACATTACTTAAATTCGAATAGGTTAAATTTGTTTATCAAACAATATTATCTTTCGTGATTTTTTATTTCCTCGAACGGTTTACACAACTTTACGGTCCCAACTGCATGCAAATATCTTCTTATAGTGACTACAAAGTTTTCAAAAAAATGCTTCAACAGCAGTATTTTCTCCTTTTGGCGACCCGATCGCCCACAGCGACATCCCACGCTTTCGAAAGGGGTGAGGTAGACAAACACTCGATAACACAAGGCTGCCGGTCGAGGAGTTGGTTGTATTGGGCGGAGAGCTGCGTGTGGGCTTACTGGATCACGCATTAATTTATTAACCCAGATCGCAGGAACACAGGTGTCGGTAGGCGGGTTTGGGCGTTCCGTAGGCCCAAGGATTGGCGTGGGCAACGCGTAGATGCCACTGCAATGGGTCGGACGAGGTGGCTGATCACAGATAAGTCAGTGTCGAGCAGATATTCGATATTCAATATCGATAACTCCAATATCGGATCAGTGATATTGTATCAGCGGTATTAGTTAGTCAGTTAGTTACGGAAATGGCAACATTTCCAGGTATTTTAAGCCAAGTATGAATGAGATATGAGTGTAAGATGATTTTGGCGCGATATTGTAGTCTTGTTACTGACTAAGGATGACATGTTCCTTAGACAGAACTGTTAATTAATAGCCCAACAGTCAAAGGTATATCTGAGGGACCTACAGTTTAACGTAGAGCCCGAACCACTTTTACTAATAAAAAGAATAAAGAATAAAAAGTAAATTTACACTATATGAGACAAACTTTGTGAAAATGTACTGTATAAAGAGTGAACCTCGTGTGAAGTAAAAGCTAGTTAAAATAAAAATAAAATCTGTTTGAATACTGAGTAATTTATATAACTTATGGCATCAATATCGTGTAGATTAAATTTAATTGGAACGAATTTAACGTTTATGTGACAAAAAACTAATATTCGGAATATTACAAATTATTTATTGTTCAACTTTCAGTTTGCCCAAATTGGCAAGCATTGGTATGGATTTTCCAAAGGCCTTGTGTCATAAAAATAACATGTAAATATAAACATATTTTTACAATAAAACCTGTATTTTCAGAGAAATCTGATAACTCTTTTGCGATATCGAACGTCGATATTTAAAAAAATATCTTTTAATATCCAATAATATTGTATTTTGGACATCGATATCGTAAATAAGAATATTGATATTCATTGGTATAGATTAGATCGGAACATCCCCAACATCAGTAACTAGTTTGCTACTTACATGGCGTTTTGTGTAGACCATCAAAATGCCAGTCCATCATCTCACCTTATTCGGAGTTTCCAAGAAGCGATGTCAGTGTCCAAGGAGTGCTAGTGTTATTTGTTAGTGAAATGAGCGGTAGGCGAACGTGGGCAGTATCCAGTAGGCAGTAGGCAGTAGGCACTGGGCAGCTTGTTGACGTCGAGGCCCTCTGGATTGACACAGCCAGGCGCCACCGGGGAGGCTGAGGTTGAGGCTGAGGCTGACATTTGAATAAGAGAGAGGAACGTGATACCGCGCACCGCTTTGGTCAAAATTGGCAGCTCGCTGTGTTTATCATTTTCTTCATCTTTGCTTATTGACTAACTAACGGGTTACGACATTTCTTGAGTCTGTGACTGGAGGACTTTAATGTTTCCTGCTTCTCATAGATATAATCTCATAATTCGAATTTGTTAAAAATCTGCACTTATATTTTTAAATTTTGTAGATGTTTTTCTATGATGATTTGTACGAGGTTTTGAACGTCCACAACTTGGACTTAAATCTAAAGATGAGAATTTCCGTTCCTACCACACTAGAAGATCTTCCGATTTCAGTCTTCCAGTCTACCACTCAACACAATTCATACAATAAAGCCTCTTCATTGGAAGAAATATCATCAACATCCTCCCAGTTGAGACCTGAAGAGAAAAATAAAAATTGCATTGAGAAACAAGTCTGGTACTAACTGTTGAAACAATCTGTCTACTTAATAAAGGGGTTTTTCACCGATTGTAAGAAGTTTTTGTAAACACTTCTTCGTAAAAACAGTCATATATGCTGACGCTATTTTAGTTAGAAATTACTTGTAAAGAGATACTTCTATCGTATGTTGTATTTATTGGTCATAATTTAATTTGGACAATTTTTTGTAGGATAATGGAAATGTCTAATCCCAGGGACTTTGATTCTTTTTAAATCAGTCTTCATCTATGTCGGTATGTGTCTTTGATAGACACAAAGGACTATTCACCAATATTTGGTATTTTATACACGATTTACGATTTTTCAAAGAAAATTACGAGGGCTGAAACCTATTCCGGAGTGTTTCTTATTTATCATACCACAAGAATAACAACACCGCTGGCACAGAGACCTCTTCAGTCCATTTACCAAGTTTGTAGAGTCAATACCTTTTTACCACGTCAATTGCTAGATTGCTAGATGGAATGGTCTGTCGGGTTATTTCAAGCTTCATTGATTTGTAATTCGGGAGAAATGGATGTTCCGTAACGGTTAGAGGATGTCTTCAGCTGGAGTCGGGAGTCGGGTCAGCGAGCTGGTTATTGGGGCGGTGAGTCGCTGGGACACGGACACGGCAAGTGAACTGTGAAGGTCAAGGTTCGTGGAGAATTGGTTCACGAACTTACAACTCGATTTGTATCCACCTTTGATAAAAATGATTGTATTTACTTCCCTGTGGGAAATTAGATCATGGATATGTTTGAAGGAGATGTTTTCTGTTCCGCTTAACAGCTATCCTTATAACCAAATATCGTCATTAAGCATTTGACGTCACTGTTTCAAATATTGGTCTGACGGATTGCCAATAATCCTCCAGAGCTAATACATATCCATGTCAAACATTGTGATCAAACTTTTAGAAAACGGACGTGTCTCCATGTTATGGACTAGGAAGTGTTTCACCGCGTCGGTTGGTGACTGAAAGTAGAAAGTACGAGGTGATTTTCAAAATGTGGCCAACAGCCCTTGACCGTACGAGTGCATCGCAGTCACAATGCTTATGACTTCATCCATCGTTACGTTGCGTCACCTCCATTCGCGTCCTCTCCTCGAGTTTCTCTTTCTGAAGTCTCATTGTTTGCATACTCTACAGAGCACATCTAATTTTTCAGTCCAAACTTTAGAATCAGTTATTATATTACAACCGCTTATTTTTCGTCTTTGTCGAATTTCTTACTGGTTAAAACTTTTATGAATTAATTATCGGATATTACGGAGAACCTTGTTATTTTTTAGAAGTAATTTTCAATCAACTATTAAAGTGATAAGGGTTGTGAAATATTTGTGTTGGACTTGTAATGTCGGCTCTGAGCTCTCGAATCTAATTTGAAATTTCGCCTAAATTTATAAAAAGTTAAATAGCTTTACACACATTCGTAGATCACACGTCTTACGTAAATTATTCATCAAAAGACGGAGTACAGGAAAAAAACAAAGTTGCCATATTGAAAAAAGGATTTTTGTGTCGTGTATATACTCGTACACACTTCTTAAACTTAAGTTCAGATTTATTAAAAACCCTAGTATGCTTTATATTAGGGCGTTTATATACAAGGAAAGCATATTCGTTAGATTGTATACGGTGGAAGAGAAACGCGTCTGAATGTTTCATGAGAAGCTGGGATCGCTGGCCTGTTGCTTCCATTTACTGGTTTGTTAACTTTGCCCATCTAATTTTCCTTGTGCGATTTTACATGGCATATTTTTCCATAAATTAAACAAATTATTATTTTAGATTATTTTGTTTTTAATTAGTGTATGTGTTCCGTCTTCCGTGAGTATGTTTTATCTGGGGAGACAAACCACTAAAAAATTGAATTTTGAAATTTAAATTTTAATTCTCGTTTCAAGTATCGTACCGAGAACATGTAAATAAGCCCACGACGGTCTCATGTCCAACCTGCGAACCTACCGCAGATCGTTGCACCGCTACTATCGGTCCGGATCGTGCGAATATCCAACTATCCAATATCGATACACGATTTTGGATATCGGAAAGGGAATCGTTGATATATCGATTGGTCAGGCACATCAAATAGTCAGATGCGGACGATGCTTCTAACAAGAATTGTTGTATCAAAAGAGAATCACATATCCTTCATTACGAATATTTATAAATCGTTTAAATACCTCTATTGATCCTGGGAATTACATATTTGGATTTTCAACGTTAATAATTGTGTTTGACTAAATGACGTAATGTTAGTGTAGGCGCCAAGCGAGCGAAACATACCATAATAGGTCTAATTCAGCCTGTCTACTCTGCTCTCAGTAGAAAAGCATGAATCAACTGCAAATGACGTGGAATACTTGTCTTCCCCTTCCGTATAAGTACAGCTGAAGTTAGTTATCTTTTTGCAAAGAATTCTCATGCGGAGTATTCCTTATACGGAAACTGCTCTTTAATTTGCATTGTTATTTGCAGAGTTTTCACGTGCGATTCTAATTTAAAAACTCTTTGATCTCAATTATCACTGACCCATTTCAGTCGATCATTTTACACGATCATCGTTGCATTCTGATGGATTTTACAAAGACTTACTTCGTTCGTTTGGGAGGCTGAAGGTACTTATCAAACTTTAAAAAGTTCCTCTATGACAAACTCAAATTTGAAAGTTTTAAGTTTAATCGCTGTGACCAAGTACTTGTCTTGATACCCTGTTATTTGTTGGGTTGCGTATCGATACCTTTGTTGTATGTTCGGTTTTGTAACGATTGTTTGTTTGGTTACGTTCTAGATTACCTGGTTACCAATATCAGTTCTTCGACATGTCAGATATTTAGTAGTAGTGAGTCGACATTGTTGTCATGGAGAGTTCAACAGCACAGCATGGACGCCATAGAAAGTGGTACACTCGCGGCCTTGCCGTAGTTGGTCGTCGACGTCACCTGTACAGTCGGTGACTGATGACAACTGACGATACGGTACTGTGTTGTGCCAGTCGGGATGTACGGGATGCAGATAGTGGTGTTATTCGAGTATAGTGTCTTCCTTCGAATGATGGCTCTGAAACATAATTCAGTTGATCAATTTCAATTTCTCTTTGATTAACTTCTCTTTGATTGAAACTAACAAAATATGCAAATAGCCCTCGATGATAAAAAAATGATCGGACTGTTAATTTTCCTTTGGTCGAATGAGATATTTCTCTGTGTCAGATGGAAAATCTAAGGGGAATGAAGTAAATGGAAAATGGATTCTAGGTGTTCTAAAATAAGAGTCTTCCGGAGTGTTTCATCATGTAGGCCGCTTTGCGAATGTTTCCTTGTCCATTCTTATTCGCAGTTGCAGCACCTGCAAGTATAGATAGCAAGCGGCTCATGTTTGTCTTCGTCAGTCGTCAGCGGTCGGTAAGTCTCGTGTTGTGGGAGAGAGGCCGCCAACAAAGGACGGTGTGGGACTGGGAGATTTCGATGAATGTTGCCTATGTTGATCAACACGTCGTTAGCAACACTCGTCTTGTGAACGGGTCAAGTAGGCTTTGATCATGTGTGAGCATGTTTGAATTGTTGCTGAGTGATCTTTTTGGAACGATCTGAGATTTGTGTGCCACAGAGAACTTTTTTAAACCTGTATACGAACGTGGCGAATCGAAGTATCGTCATTGTTTGTGTAGTTGAGTTGCCGATTATTTAGTTGTTTTACTTGAGTTCGCAAACGTTTCCTAAATCCAATCTAATCAGAGTGGCCATTACCTATGATCGTTGTAAATTGGTCAGCTTTTTTAATGGCTCAGTTCTACAAGACACCCAGATCTACCTTCACATTTCATATATATTTTTGGAAACAAACACATGTCCTTTCCTGTCATGTCATGTCCTTGTATAAATGACGCTAGTGGACTATAAATTAAAAATTAGGAACAATTAATAGACACATATACGTCAATTGTAAGGGGATAATCGTGTTCGTTGCTCATAAGAAGATGTTGATTTTAGATGTTAGCTTCTGGCGGATTTGGTGGCTCCAACAAAGCCGTCTACCGGGCTACGCCCGTCTTCCTGCGGAAGATTGAACGGAACATTGTAGAATGGGACAGGCCTGACCAGTCAACGTAATTATCAGAGAAATAAAATATCCCACAAACTAATCCAGATCCGGACTAAGGCCACGCAACACCATGAGATGATTCATACTGCCAAGTCCCCCCAGATTCAGGGAGTTCTCAACTTTTCATTGGAGTGTGCACACCCTTCGGACAACCCTCCCTTGGGGTACATTCCCGTGAGAGCATGCCAAGTAAACATCCTTTTCATCAGGGCACACATCCCAGATGGAAAGTAAGGAGATACAACAATCCCTCAGAATTTAGTCAGACTTGATATTCAAGCTCAGTCGGGAATCAGTCAAGCACTCATGAGGCAGAAGGAACCACGATGTTACGGAAACCCGTCATACACGATATCCGAAGGACTTATCAGTAATAGGATAACTTCTTTATGTACACAATTTCAACCACTGAAATAGTAACAACCAGTCAGAGAGTTAACTAGGGCTTAAGAATATGTAAATGCACTGTCACTCAGTCTGAGACAATCAGGAGTGTGTTGGTCGGGTTGTGGCAGAGCCCAGTACCGTTGACGAGCGGCCGGGTACCGTTGTGCCAACGTGTTTAACGATAGTTTAACAAGATTGCTGAGCTGTGTGGATGGGCGGAACGTCAATTAGGTGGCGACGCCGCCTCCTCACCACGCTGAGCCATTACGGTTCATTTCACTTTGCTCTTCTTGCGCTTAGAGAAACATCAATCAGCGAGGCTCTATTGTGTTGACTTGTTACTTGAGTAGCCTATCATTGAGTGGAATTAAGATTTTCTCAGATTCAATATAAGGATATTAAACTTCAGAATTTATTACAGTAACTCAAAATATGAATTTGTAAATTTACGTCTTAAAAATCTCAGTTATTTTACTGTCATAATCTTCCCTAAAAGTAAAGACCTTTAGGCAAGACGGCTAAAGAGCTATCCAGGACTAAGTGTAAATTATTTATCCAAGAGCCCGTTTTCCAAAACTGTTCGACGTGGGCTCGGCGTCAGGCTGTTTGCTTTCGCCAGCGTCAGAGCGGAGGCGAGCATGTCCGGTTATCCCACCCTAGGCCCACGTGCGTCGTGTAGATGTGGGCGTAGCTTATGACGTCACTGGGTCGTCACAGGCATCACCTCCGTCGCGCCCTGGGCGAACAGCTGGTTAGCGAATGGGTGGCAAAGAGGAAGTCTTGTTTACTATTGGAAGTGTGGAAATTGTGTATGAACCTCGTCGCGTGTTTCTGAATGACTGAATTTTTTTCCGTCCTATAAAATAATGTTTTTATTTGAAAAATCCATTTTAATTAACTTATTTCCTTCAAAATTTATTTTATATGATTAAAATTGTAGCAGTTTATTGTAGGATTTTTTACACACAATAATTTAAGTGTTGTGCTATTTTTAACTGGAACATAATGGTTTTGGTAATAAGAATAATTTATCCCGTTACCACAGCTATGTGTGTGCATAGACATAGCCGTGATTGTGCGGTTTGTAGTGAGCGACGAGCGGCCAGTGCAGCCGTGGTTCCGTTAGAAAAGAGATGAGGCCCCAGCACGGAGCGTTGTGGTACCCCATCAGCGCGCTGCAAATCACCGGAATATTGCTGGCGGACATTCTTTCACCAGGCATCTACCCAGCCAATAGCTGTGGTCAATTCGTTCACCATGCTTTTTTTGGTGCTGTGACTGGCGTTTTACTGTTATTTTATTTGAACTTGTTATGCCCCTATAGTAGTGTTTCGAAATATGTTGTTTAAGCGATACAGTTTTAAATCGTTCTTAGTTTAGTTCATTTTAGAATAAATTACGTCCATCTTCCGGAAAATAAATTAATTGCAAAATAAATCTCAAGAGTGTAAATGGTGTGGTATAATGTTGGTGGAACATGTAATACAGTACATCAAATAAATAAATAACATGGAGGAAAATTATCTTTACGACCAGAAAAAAGGTGTACCCTGATTACTCTCTTGATATAAAGACCAATATTTCGTTCCTTTCGTCCATCGAAAGGAACGTCCATCGTCCATCGTCGGTTGTTAATCGACGCATGGTTTGTTTTCTATTAAGATTTCAAGAGTATACCTCTTAACTATTGGCCAATTGCAACAATTGTTTGACGCCACCACAACTAGACAATGGAAGACAATGGATGTCTCCCGCTCGAGGGATGAACCCTTCGCCGGTGTCGCGATGGCGTCGGCGGGGTAGGCTCAGTAGGCAGTGCTGGGCGGGCGAGTGGGCGACCCACGCGGTCATCCGTCACAGACCCGCGCTCCGGATAAGGCGTGATGCGCGAGTCTTGACCTACTGCCGCCGTCCACGCTTCCGCTCCTCCACCTCCGCCCTATACGTCACCACAGTGCTTGCGGGTCAACCTGGTCACTATAACTATGTTGCTTCTATATTTTAATTCTTGGTCTATTGGATTTCTTAATTGAAATACAGTATCAGTTTGATATTTTCTCATCGTATGTGGTTTTTCTACACAGGTATTGGTTGATAAAGTAGATTTTGTGTGCATATGTGATCATGGTGGGTGCGGTGACGTTAACCGAGGGTTATTGTGCTAGCCATCGGACGGATGTAAGCCCTCTACGTTGGATATGTCTTCGACTGTGAAAAAAATCCTTAATGTACCCCATTAAATCTTGATTCATTTTCATTAAAACACTGACCTGTCTTAGGGGGTACTTCCAAGTGAACCTGAGTTGAAGGGCGAGTTTGATTAATGTAATGGATTTATGTCATACGTTGCTAAAAAAGACCATCTGATTGATTTGTCAGGATCATGAATGTCCAATAAATAAAAACAGTGGAGCACAGTGTCGAACTATTACAAAACTGTGTATGTGTTGGATTTTTCATAAGATCGAACTGAAAAACTTCAGAGTATGATTAAAACCACCGACTACCCTATCAGTTACATTAGCTAGTCACGTAGTATTGAACAGTCAGTAGATTTCCATACGTGAGACGAAGTAGGTCTATTTTATCTTGGTATGTCGACAATACAGAGGAACTCGCCGCGCCAAGGTAGTGGGAACTAGTTGGCTGTTTGTCCGGGAGAGAGCGCGTGATTTCGGCAAGTGCCGGGCCTAGACCCGCTTGCCCTTATATGTCACAGTGTGATGTGATCGGTGAGGCAACCGGCGATAGTTCATCGGTCACCGCCGCCGCCGCCGCCACCGCGGCTAGCTATAGCGATCATGTACAACTGTGCGGTTGTGACCTAGTGGTGTTCCTCTCAATGAGATTGGATTGATAGTCCAGACGATGTTGCAAATGACTGTGTTTGCAGTATGTTTCTTTCTGAACCTCGCCACGATTCTTGTGGAGATTCTCATATTTTCATAAAAAGTATACAAGATCTGATCTGATCATGATTGGCAAAGTTGTCCGGGAACGATGTGATTAACAACTTTGAGGATACCCCATCCGCCCAAAAAGTGTCTAAGTACATTTGAAATTGAAGAAAATATTCTTACTTTAACATTTTTTGCCTTTTCAATATTGAGCTTAGTTTTCGAAGACATTTTGCAAGAACAACTAATTGTATCTCCTCCGCCAATCATTCCAAGCGATTCTTTTAGTTTATTACTTACTTTTGATTTGAATCATTTCATGAATTAGTTCTTCATTTAAGTTACAAGTCTTTCTGAGTTTCTTTGACGGAGAGAAACCCAAGGTGACAGGAAGGGCTTCCGACAATAAAACAGCTGGCCTTATCACCAAGCGCCCGGCCTTGCGCGCGACATCTCTGTGACCGAGTTGCGTGTCGTGCAGCTATTACTTGCTGAGTTTAAAATTATTTTAATTTAGTCCATTTTAAACACTGGAAATTAAGTTTTTCAATATATATCATTTAATAAGTAAACACAATTTTGAAATAAATACTTATTACAATATTCCTTCACATTTATATATCTAAGGTACAGGCCTACACTGAATATGAATAAGTTAAGGGTGAATGAAATGAGTGTTATGGATTTGATGACATCTATAATTTAATTACTGACAATTAACAGCCCAATTAAGACAGCTGGGTCTAGAATCGAACCACTTTGAAAGGATTTTGCTCAGGATCGAACCGGCGACATTCGGTAGCATTTTTGTATGTGCAGTAAGTATACATAAATTGTAAAAATCTTACAAACTGAAAGTAAAGCTTATGAAAGTGAGAAAAAGTTAAAACTAAGGCTAAGGACAACAGACTGAAGCTCTAGCTCTACCTTTCGTCCTTGTTGAATATTGCAGTAAAACTTTTATTGCTAGAAAGTGCTAAGTACAGTATTTATGTATAAATACACCCATAAGTGTGATGGCATCACGGGGTTTAGTGGAAGGACGTTTTACGGCATTTCGTTGAGCATGTACGCTAGGTGTTGCCACTTGAATGTTTTATGTGATGTCAAAGTAATGTTCACCCAGCATGCCAGTTTGTTGCTCTCTTCCCATCGCCGGGTCAGACGTTGTGAAGGTTCGCCGCTTCGCTATGCTGCAGTCATCAGTTCCGTTGTCTGGCCCCGGAGTCAAGGGACCCTAGTTCCTGGCACTACCCTTCCTGTCGTCCACCCCTCACCCTCCCATCCTCACTTTTCCGTTCCTGGTAAACGACTAAATTATACTCTGTGCAATTTTTACGTGTCGCAAACCGAATCATTTCGCTCGACGCATATAATTGACAATGGGGAAATAATTTATTTTCGTTTACCTATTGTATTTGTGCAAGAATTGTTCAGAATGTGTTTTAAAGTCAATAAAAATCATTATTATTATTTTTTACTTTGACTGCCCATCACCATGGGTATAGAGCATGTGAGGTGAATTAGACAGCGAGTACCGTAGTTGCGTGAGTCACATAAGCTAGCCAGAGGTGACCGCTCATAAGCTGACAGGAGTCTCCGGCTACCGGTTTCGATCCTGCACCTTTGACCTACTGGGTTACCGATTAACCTCTGGGTGATTTCTATTTAAGTAGATGTAACAATTATTGTAAAATTATTGAAATAATTGTACAGAAATATCACAGATTACGTAGCTACATTACGACGATATATTACCGAGAATAGTAAGTAAAATATTTGAAATTTATTGATTAGAATCATAAAAATAACTATTCGTAAATCAATGTCGATGCTCCTGAGTTAAGTCAATAATGCATACTGACAATTGGCTGCATCGTTATCGCATCAGCTGTTTTGAAGGTGACCACCAACAGCTGAAACTAAATCAGCTGACGGTGTCGCAAGGCACTGTGGGAACTGAGCACGGCGCGTTGCGACGGTGGCAGAATCTACAGTGACGGTGTCTTGGAGCCTGGCTGGGGCTTATATGTTACCGATACCTCAGCTTCTAGTGTTACTTCATCTGAACCTGCCTCTCTAAAGCTATGCTACTGTCCTCATTAACTTTAACTAAAAATCTTTATTACAATAATTTATTCAGTTCCAATAATAAATCAAATTCTTGTGTTGGAAGAAATAATTGTTATTCTGATGTTTGTTATTGTTATATTGACTTGACATTTTTATAAGATCAGCTTTAATTAAATATCTACTTGCTTGAGATTGTAATGAACAATAATCTAGTCAATAATCAACAATAATCAGGCAGTACAGTAGAAGTGATCAGTAAAACCATGTACCAGATTAAAAAATACCTATATTAAATTACTAAATTTCAATTGTATGGTGATCACTTTGTTTCAATCTGAAATTTAAGTAAAATTTAGAAGTGTAAAATGTCATTAATTTCTCCTCAAGATTGACTCTAGGAAAAATCATATAAACTGAAAGCTTAAATGGGAATTCATCTATTCAAATTAATTTTGCCTAACTGTGCATGATTCCACTCTGCTAGTCACGCCCCTGTCACTGCTAGAATTGTTGTAATTAGTTCTGCCAACCTTAATGTAAGCCATTGGCTGCCAACTGTGTTGCGTTAATGAACTCAGCCTTTGGAACCCCATCCTCTGAGCCTGTGCCACTGTACAGAGGTGGTCATGGTTGAGTCTTCCTCGCCGTCATAGAGTAGGCTCTACAGTGTGAGTTATATAGGGCGTTTACTTGACCACGGGACCATCCTCTTGAGCCTGTGCCACTGTACAGAGGTGGTCATGGTTGAGTCTTCCTCGCCGTCATAGAGTAGGCTCTACAGTGTGAGTTATATAGGGCGTTTACTTCACCACGGGACTATCCTCTTGAGCCTGTGCCACTGTACAGAGGTGGTCATGGTTGAGTCTTCCTCGCCGTCATAGAGTAGGCTCTACAGTGTGAGTTATATAGGGCGTTTACTTTACCACGGGACCATCCTCTTGAGCCTGTGCCACTGTACAGAGGTGGTCATGGTTGAGTCTTCCTCGCCGTCATAGAGTAGGCTCTACAGTGTGAGTTATATAGGGCGTTTACTTTACCACGGGACCATCCTCTTGAGCCTGTGCCACTGTACAGAGGTGGTCATGGTTGAGTCTTCCTCGCCGTCATAGAGTAGGCTCTACAGTGTGAGTTATATAGGGCGTTTACTTTACCACGGGACCATCCTCTTGAGCCTGTGCCACTGTACAGAGGTGGTCATGGTTGAGTCTTCCTCGCCGTCATAGAGTAGGCTCTACAGTGTGAGTTATATAGGGCGTTTACTTTACCACGGGACCATCCTCTTGAGCCTGTGCCACTGTACAGAGGTGGTCATGGTTGAGTCTTCCTCGCCGTCATAGAGTAGGCTCTACAGTGTGAGTTATATAGGGCGTTTACTTTACCACGGGACCATCCTCTTGAGCCTGTGCCACTGTACAGAGGTGGTCATGGTTGAGTCTTCCTCGCCGTCATAGAGTAGGCTCTACAGTGTGAGTTATATAGGGCGTTTACTTTACCACGGGACCATCCTCTTGAGCCTGTGCCACTGTACAGAGGTGGTCATGGTTGAGTCTTCCTCGCCGTCATAGAGTAGGCTCTACAGTGTGAGTTATATAGGGCGTTTACTTTACCACGGGACCATCCTCTTGAGCCTGTGCCACTGTACAGAGGTGGTCATGGTTGAGTCTTCCTCGCCGTCATAGAGTAGGCTCTACAGTGTGAGTTATATAGGGCGTTTACTTTACCACGGGACCATCCTCTTCTGTGAGGTATCTCTGAAGTGTTAACAAATTGGGCTAGGCCTATTATCTTTGGAGTCATTGGTCAGTGTGACATGATTCTACAAACTTAAATTGGTTGATTTGGAGGTGCTTGAGAAGCTGTCTAGGCAAAGTACAAGGTCGTTGAAAATGTTTACAAAGTTAAAATTGCAGTCTCTGAATCCACTAAAGGAGTCAGCAAACAAATCAGTATCGGTCTTGGGTAGGGTCTGCAGGATACATTCTTAACAGTCCTATAAGTCTTAACAATACGAGGGAAGGTCAGTTGCGATTAACTCTTAATTTTGTTTGTTTTTAGAACACCTCCTAGGGTGTGTCATTATCCCGCATAGCAGACCTCATACATTGAGGAGTCTATGTTCCCTCTCTAAAGATTCAGTCCAGATTTTCTCAAAGGATTTTCAGGTCTCTGATAAAAGAACAACATTGTTTTAAAGGTTTTATTATGTACCATTGACTCAACATAAAATTGGTGGCAGATGTGTTACCTGTTATATTGAAGTAGGTTCTGTTGTTTTAACAAACGTTATTTGAAAACGGAAGGTAATGGTGGTTAATTTTCTGTGTTTGAAAAACAAAAATACATGTATGTAAACATGACTGGGTCAACTGTTATTCACTTAATGCCCACCAAAAAGCATTGTTGGACACACAATCTTCTAATTTAGCTCTGCATATTTCATCTTCCTGATACAAACACACTTTTCTTGAAGGTGTAAGACTTACAATATTGTTTTTTCAGATTTCCGACATCGTGGTGGGCCAGGAACCCAACATCTCAGCCAAGGAAGTGCTTCTGAGATGGGCTCGTCGCTCGACCGCCAAATATCCGGGTGTGCGAGTCAACGACTTCACCTCATCATGGCGCGACGGGCTTGCCTTCAACGCGCTCATTCACAGGAACAGGTTTGTCTGAGTTACATGTCAACTGACTCAAAACATAAAAGAATGTTGTGATAATTGCAGACAGCTACACATCTGTATATCTATACTCCAAGACAATATTATTTGTTCCTGAACAGGCGAGATTAGTGAAGCAGTAGAAATTTTGGGTGGTTTTAGCTCGAAAACTAGTTGCAGAAAGAAGACTCCCAGAGATCAAGGTCCTAAAAAGGCCTCTGCCTTATTGAAGTCCGCAGTCTTTGTGTCTTGGGTTTTTGCATATCAGTTTATATCCAAAAATGGGAAGGTACTGGGCATTTTCATGCATGATGTCTTAATAGTAGTATATTACTCTTTGTCTTAATTGAGTTTAATATTCTGTAACATATAAATTAGGGTTACTCTTAAACCCTTCAAGTGGCGATTGACATGCCCATATCAATGGCAGTGAAAAGTGATTATTAGCGTCCGTTTAACATGACAATATTCGGCGATGAGTAGTCAGCGATTACAGTTAAGGTGCTGCCATCTGCGAGCTAATACATGAACTAATGCCTTGTGAAGTTCGCTTTTGTGCCGCTAGAGTATGTTTTTTTTGCCTAATAAGAGCTTTCTCAGACAGTGTTCCTTTTGGTGTAGTGAACTAAGCGCTTGTGCTGACGAGTACAACGTTTAGCCAATTGGAAGGACGCGAGTTTGAATCCCGATCATGAGAAATCCCAATTCGGCTTGCAAATGTGTGGTAGAGTAGAGGGGGGCCCACCTTAAAAAATGGTGGCTTTGGCTTGGTGGAAGTTGATCGCATTGTTAGGCTTGTTTGGAATTGCAGTGGACACCTGTTTTGATAAGAATCAAATGAGTTTTGAAAGATTACAACTCCATGGTTAATGGATGTTTTGTGTTATTTTGTTTATACTTAGTATTTTAAGAAGATTTGCACGAAAACAAAAACACAAAGTAAGTTCAAAAGTTTCACTTCTCTGAGGGTTAAGCTGTAATATATATAAATGAGTTGGTGGAATGTTGCATACATTTAGCTAGATTTTTAACAACTTTATCATTTGACTTGAAAACCCTTGGAATGTGCTCATATTTTGAAATTTAATGTCTTGAATGCAATCCTGGCCTTGTTGGTTATGGGGATTTTGAGGTCGGGATCTTATCCCAACAAGAAAGTCCTAGGGGCACATGTTAACAAGTGATGTGAAGCTTATTGTGCTAGCCATCGTAAGGAAAGTGAGCACTCCGAGTATTAGATTTCAGGGGGCTTTTGATAATTGGAGTGAAATAGAAAGAAAAGGATGGAAAGGAAAAGAAAGGTAGGTGGTTGAGGATGGGTTTTGTCAGCTGACTGTATGACGAATAGAGGTAGTCCCCTCCCTGCCAGGCCCTGGACTCTGGGGGACCTGGAGTCTCCAACCAATACCTAAACTGGGAAGCATTATTATATGTTATCACAGCCGGAAATTGATTGTGAAGATTGTGTCAACATTCCTTAATGTAATCCAGTATTATTATTTATAATGTATAAAAGAACACCCAGTATCACACTGGGGGTAATAAAAAGGACGTTAACAATAATATCCTAGCTTGTGAAATTGTTAACTTAACAAATAATTGTTAAAGGATATTGTTTTATGAAGTGTAAATCTTTGCGAATTAAATAAGAATATTATAATGTTTATTCCAGATTTAAAAAATTGAAAAACCTGATTTTAATGAACTTATATGAGCTATGTACTGTTTAAATAGCAATAATTGGAGGAATTGTTATGAAAATAATATTACGACAGGTAGCATGTTAGGTTAGGCGTAGCAATTACAAGGAACTTTGTGAGCTGGGAGTGGTTAGGAGTGATAATATGGTAATCACAGTCAGTGATGACATAAGCTGAGCTGACAACTTGTGACTTAATGAGTTTACCATTACAACATATTTCATGGTTGTTCCAACCATATAATTGACAATTTCATTTTGCTGTCTTGGTTACATTGACCTGCTATATTGTAAATTTATATATTTTTTCCCCGAATTTTGTTCGGTGATCATTGCACTTTAAATAATAATTTTAACAACTTTCATTTTAGTAGAAGTTAATGTGAATGACATTAGTAATGTTGAGAGAGTTTCAAAAGCATTAATTATTTCCACAATGACCTAGAGGAAATGTAATTGTTAGTGAGAGATGTTTTATAACCTCTCTTTCATACTGGTGTTGTTCAGCCGCACTCACTGATCACTAACACTCACTGTCACCAACACTCACCGACTCATTGTAAATTTTTTAGAACTATCGGTTATAACCGAAACGAGAAGTACCGTTGATTGTTAGATACAGTATTTAGTGGTTCCCTATTAATCTCTTACTGGCGGTGCACGGGTGAGATGTTAAAATACAACCATTGTGTACTTGTTGTGAGGTAAAGGATAAAGATTTTATTGTAGTAGTATTGAACTATATTATAGTTTTGCAAATTAGTTCTAGATTAAATATTCAAATATATTTTTCTCTGTTTCAGAGAGAACAGTAAGTAAGTGTTGAAACATGTTGCAAAGTAAAGATTACAATATTCTAACAAACTAACTACTACTACTAACTACTAACTAACTATTATTCTAGTATTCTGGGATATTTTTCTTGTACTACTAAAGAAGACATATTATTGTATTTGGAACTATTAGTTAGTTTGACTGTGTGTATAATTTTTAAGTATGTCACTTACCTATGTTTTTAAGTGAGGTGTGTCCAGTTATGGAATATTTGTAACTAAATGTGGGTGGTTGCAGGCCCGACTTGATCGACTGGCGCAGCGTCCGCAGCGTCACCATCAGGGAAAGGCTGGAGCGAGCCTTCTACGTGGCCGAGAGAGAATACGGCGTTACACGCTTGCTTGATCCCGAAGGTATGTCTCCATTACAAACAAAGTGGGATCATCTATGTATCATGTTGGTTGTTGTCAACAAAGTAAAACTTTCAATGTCTGTCATTGACGATTGATATTGTGTAAATGTCTGAATGGTTAATAATAGTATATTTCATCACTAGGACCAAAAACGGGTGTTTTTGATATGAGCACTAATGTGTGAGTATATATAAAAAGGCCAATTTAGGGCCGTGAGGTGAACTACATTTTTCGTTATACTGCAAATAAAACTAAACAAACTTGTAAAACATAAATTATAACCTGATTTAGTATCAATAGTTGTTGACCATTTTTGTTGCTTTAGACTATTCTAGCTATTACTTATGTTGTAGCAGTTCATACGTGATTCATGATTGGTTGTTTAAGTTATGTCAGTGTTAGTTATTATTCGATATTAGTTCGATTTAATAGTTGATTAGCAGTTTTACAATTGATTCTGGAATGTCCGAAACATACAAAAAATCTATAGTGAATGTTGTAGTTACTTTATCGATTGTTTATAATCGAAAGCTGACCTCGAATCAAAAGTATCATCAACAATTATCTTTTGGTGCCTAGGGCCCCAAAAATCATCATAATGATAGGTTTAGTCCTAGGAAGAAAAAGAATGCATTTTACTCTTCAACACGTCATGTACCTAAAACACTTGTTTTTGAAGCAGTATGACGAAAATGTCTTATTGTGTGAGTGGTGCATTGGAAGAATTGCTGCAAGAATCGGTTTGAACTTTGCAACGTAAAATCTTTCTCGAATAAATATCTATTTATTGACAATAACTATATATTGTGAGTTAGAAATCCAAACGAATCAGTCTGTTTGAAGGGGGGTTTTATACCCTAAAATATGGTTTTATGCATACAATAACAAATTCATTTCAATGCAAAAATTATACACGAATATAATAGATGTTAACTTAACAGTTTTATAGTAGTAATGCTCAAATTGGTAGTATTACACTGATAACAGACTAAGAAAAGATTAGTTAAATTACTGTACTCTTTATCAGTCACATTCTCACAGTGGAGGTTATGGTTCACTTTCTAGCAAAAAAATAAAAGCTAAAACTGAATATGAGGAAAACTACGTGCGTGAAGATCTTTTACAGGATGCTGTGACAGTAATGTTTATTAAGAAATCTTTGCAGATAATTTATCAACAAAAATAACAGTCAGTAATAACAATTTTCTTTCTATAATCAACGGTTATTCCGTAATTTTCAGAAAAAAACTTAGATAAGTAATTATAAATAAACTAAGAAAAAGTAATTCACAATTTATTCGTTTTATACAGGTTACACAGCTCTTTTATGTGTTGACCAAGGTCTATAGGAGAGCCTCAGGAGCTAATTATATCAAATTGTGCAAATCACACTGGACTAAGGGTCTATATAGCATTAGCTCGAGCAATGAGCGAAGCACGGATCGGTTACTGCTTATAATCTAAAAACCTGCACCGGTTATGTTCCATTAAGCAATTCTGGTATTGTTGTAATTAGTAGAGAACGTATTTTTTTAGTGCTGCTAGAAAGTATCGTTATCTGTGAATACCTCATGTTCCCAACACTAATATCACACGATGTTCACAGATGTGGACACTCATGAGATTGATGAGAAGTCTATCATCACATACATTTCATCGCTGTATGATGTGTTTCCTGAGCCCCCTGCCCTGCACCCCCTTTATGACTCCGTAAGTATCAAGCCTATTCAGTTTTTACTTTCTCTCCATACATATATAGTTTATGGGCAAAGCATCGGTTTGGTTAAAATTTTTGAATTTGAGTTGAGAATGGAAAGATCCGATTTGAGGCTCCCTGAATCCTGAAAAGTGGTTTTCATATTGATGACTGTCTATGTAATGACCCAAAGATCACGCGGAATGTTCATAGTCCGCGATTTCTATAACTTTTGGTTCAAGGGTACACTTTTACAATATCAAACCAGTTGTATCTTTTTTTTAACTTTTGATTTTTAAGGTTTGTTTCCCCAAAAAAATTTGTACAAAACAACAAACCTTAAGGGTTTTTGTCCAACCCAAAAAACCCGTGCAAAACAATAAACTGTAAGAGTTTTTACTCATACAAAGAAATGACTGTAAGTTGATAATGGTTGATAAATCTTTAAGTCTCGTTTCTGACTAAGACTGGCACTATTTTAACTAACTAATATCCTCAACAGGCAATGGCCTAAGAACCTACTGTTTAATGTTTAACCTACTGTTTAATCTGAAGCACAATTTTGCCTCTGAATTACAAACTGATCTAATTATGATGGTGGTCTTTTTCGAATAATGTGGACATTAATCCACACAAGGATATTTCATACCCATGGACCTTAGATTATAGTTATCCACAATTTGTGACCTCTAAATAGTTTAATTTTAGGACATGCATCCCAACTATTGAGAAATTTTTAAAAATCTAACATTTTTTAGGAGTCGCAAACGAAAACGAACGAGTATCGAGAGCTAGCGTCGATGCTGCAAACATGGATCAGAGAGAAGTCTGCGGTGATGTCGGACCGCAGCTTCCCCTCGACTCTGATCGAGATGAAGAAACTGGCTGCGGAGAGTGGAAGGTTCCGCACGGATGAGGTCCCGGCACGACAACGGGACAAGACACGGCTGCAACAGCTGTTCCGCGACTTGCAGGTATAGCTGATAGGATTGTGGTCATACGTGTAGGCCTAAAAAACAAAAGAAAATTGCTTGTCCAAATATTACGTTAATGTTATACCAACCCTTTTTGGCAATTAGGGTGATATTTTCATTTGATTATCATTTGATTTTTGATTATCAATGATTTTATCCAATTATTATTTGATTTTAGATATTTACTCATGTACCAATTAAATAGTATTAGACTCAGTAGAGATTTTAATTGATAAAATTTTTAATATTAATCTTTTTATTGAAATTTAAATAATCAACAGTCAATGGCACCTTAATATAAAATAAAGAATATTTTTACATTTTTACTGGTTGGCTGTCTAGCACATGCACATCTCATAGTATCTGGCTCTTTGATACCTGGCTTTTAAACTAGTTGTTAACTGGGTTGGCTGTTATGTCTGAAAAAAATACAAACTAACTTATAACAATGAATTTTAAAAATATCATTCCTAATCACTTTGGATTTAATATCCCAACATTCATATAAAAGGAGCTATACAAATTAAAAATGTGAGTAGCATAAAATCAATTTCCTTTGTTTTACAAATTATACACTTTTTAAGCTGAAGAATGACTTTCAAAACATTTGATACAATAGTACAATTATTTGACAATAGTTTAATATATTTCAATTTTAATTAAATACATTAAATAATGATTTCTTTTCATATAGCCAATTCCTTTTATCAAACAGCTTCCAGTAACTAAAGTTAGTGAAAATTTTATTTAAGATGTGCCAAGCTCCAGGTGTATCAACTTGACCAATCGTAAGTATTTAACTAACCTAGCATTTCTACATGATTTTGTAAAATGTAATAGGTATTAAATTCATGTTCTATATTTATAAAAAAAATTGAACTATTATCACATTTGTAATGGTTTGTAAAGAAAAATATTTTTGATTTACTTTAAATAGTATTTCAATTTGTTTTTACAAATCAAGAGACATAAATTATATTTTGAAATTTAACTTATGTGTATCCTGGCTTACTCGTATATTCCCTACTACATTTAAATGTACTTTATAAATGCTTAATAAATTTGTAGAGTTACTTTATATTTGAAAATGATCATTAAGGTTAAGTTCTACAATTAATTATTGTCACTTACTATATTGGTCTTACAGAATAGGACATACATGATTATAATGTGAATTATTTTATTTTGAAAGTGTTTATGGTATCTGTGAACTAACTCAAAACAAGGAACTATTACTGTGGTTGTCATGACAAGACGACCACGGTAATAGCTGCTATGAATTTCCTATTCGGTATTTGATATAGAAATTTGCTAAAATGGATGATGATTTGTAACAAAATTTATTTAGATCATAAGGAGTTTCATAGTTTTAACATTAATGAGCGGATGTTTTTTGCAGAAATACTTTGAAGCGGTTGGAGAAGTAGACCTGGACCCAGAGCTGCACGTTGACGTCATCGACCGCAACTGGAATAGACTCATGTTGGCACATCAAGAACGTGACCAGGCTATTCAGGATGAGATCAAGAGGTGGGATACTTGTCTTCCTGAGTGCTATGTTAAAATGATAAACTATTGGGAAGAAGGGATTCATTATCATTAGCTTGGAAATGGTAGATCATAGGACTTGTAAAACAGTCCCTACACTGATTTAAGTCTGGAGTCTGGCTTTAGGGTACACTATGTAGATTTATACCCAATAACAAACCTGTAGAACACGTTAAGATATCTTCCTGATCATACCTCTCAGGCTGAGTGGAGATACAACCCCTTCCAGAAATGGGGTGGAACTGATTTTTCACACCTCCGAGGATAGTTTTGAAGGAAGCGTGGTGATAGACAATTCACTAACCTGGGAGAAATTGATTCAATGGTATTGAAAAGGCTCTTTTTAATGTCTTCTATTTCAACCCTTGATCTAGCAAAACCCAGTCAGACAGTAATGTAGGAAACTTATTGATCCAGTAACGAGGAAAATATTCAGAATCAATTGCTTTTTTTGTACCGTATTTCTTTCTCATACTATTTTATTTACATGCTATTAATGGATAGAGGATGGTGAATTTTATAAAATTGAATTACAGAATTTCCTCTTAAACAGTGAGCAATAAGTTGAATCTGTTGATTTTTTTTGTGACACTATTTGAAGTGGCACCTTATTGTTCTATTGATTTACAGTGGCAGGGTTTCTAAGGCTAAACGGTGAAATAAGTTTTCTTAAGGTGTTAGAATTCTCTTACCTATTTTTAGATGCAGTATGTTATCTAAAACTATGATTACAATATATATTCCAAGCAAAAAACTTTCTTATGAGTCTATGTCCCTCAAGTGAAATGCACATTGAAGTAGACCTACAGCTATATAAATGAATTTTAAAGGATAAATGCTCAATTTGTTAAATGTAAAAATTTTGAAGCCCAAAATATAACAAAACTTAAGTTTTGAAGTCGTTACAGGCTAGAAAGGCTACAAAGGCTGGCGGAGAAGGTCCATCGTGAAATGAAACGCTGCGATTCCCGGATGGAAGACCTGGAGTCGAGGATACTAGAGGAGGCAAGGCGACTCGACAGGCTTCACCCGCTTGATGCCAAGCACAACGTGGACATACTGGAGCAGGAGTTGCGCTCTGTTGAGGAGAACATTCAGAGCATGTTCACGGATGTGACAACACTGCGGGACGGTCGCTACCCCCAGGCTGGCGACCTGCACAAGAGGTTCGTGCAAACTAGAATATATGAAAGTAGCTGAAATTTACACAACAAATATTTGTCTCAAATACCAATTGTCTTTCAAATTTCCAAAAAAAATTCCAAAAATGTTGAGATGCTCAATGTTGAGAACGGAATTAATTTTTTAACGTAAAAATGACAAATTCTCTCTAAATATTTACTTATGCAAATCAGTACAATGATTTTACATGGTTTGTCAAGCATGTAGGAAAAAATTTTGGGGAAATATAATCTTCAATCAGCTGCCAATAATATATTGTAAAAGTAATATTCAATAATAATACACTTCAAGTAAAATTCAGTTCAGATTTCAAATTAGTATTTAAATATTTTTTCTTACTTGGTCAACCAACAGACTTGGGTTTGATTCCTGGTCATGTTGGAAATGAAATTGTATCTCAGACTGTTACTGTGCTTCAGAAAGCATGTTAAGCTGTTAATCCCAGTTGCATAAGTACTTGTCAGGTCACGTCAGAAGCACTTATGGATTGAAAATTCTGATACTTTATCTTGGTGAGATGTTTACACAAACCATTATAACTTAAGCTTTTGAAAAGAAAAACATCTAGAATGAGGGGAAATAAACAAAATAAAATACTAATTTAAAACTATTCATATAATATTTTTCTATTTTCCGAATCATTAACGTTGGTAATTTGAAAAAGATACTTTGGTAAAAGTTTTATGAATTTATATTTTCTCTTAAATTGAACTCTAGTAAAAATTAGTCTTTAAGTAATAGATGATATAATTTGAAAACTATATTGCTAAGTATTATTATTTATATTGACGGGCAGGGTCCAGAAGCTACACCAACGGTGGGTGTCATTGCGCTCACTGCTGCACCAGAAGCTGATCACGCCACTCAGCACACTCAGCTTCCCTGTGGTGGAGGAGCGCACTGTCACTCGACAGACACACACCGTGCTTGAGACGCGACTGGTGGACACCAACACACACTTCCGAGCACTGCAGGAGGCCATCGAGTGGTGCCGCACCAAACTGGTACACTCTTGGATAGCTTACATTTCACAACCGTTCGTAATCGCTGTATGTTGCTTGTAATTCTGTGAGAAATCCATTGATCTGTTTTTAAATTGGCAAACGTGGAGTATAGGATCTACATAAATTCCCTTTATCATAAATTCTTTACCTATACCTTATGCAGTAACCCAGGAGAAACATGCTGGCCTGGTAGCTCGAAAATTGCTGGATTGAAACCAGTTCCTGGTAACTCCTGGTAGATCACGAGCTGTCACATCTGGGTAGCCTGTGTGACAAGCCGCTACAGTACCTTGCTGTGTTTAATTCACCGCACAGGCCCCAGTCCATGGTGATTGGTAGACAAGTTTTTTTTTAAGTTATGATAGTGAAAAATCATGAGGTTTAAGCTGAGCTACTGAACTGTGGCGCGGCAAATTACGCCACGGTTAAAGGGTTAAGGATAAAAGTTACAGTTTTTGCTTCTTTCAACTATAATGAGGTTGTTTTTTTATTTTGTATCTATTAAAAAAATTCTTTATTCACAAAATTTTTTGAAAGGATTCTTTTTTTACATATTTCTCTTAAATTTGCCTATAATATATAAAACTATATTACTTCCAGAAACAAATCCAAGAGGCGGAGTACGGATCAGACCTGAACTCGACACAGACAGAGCTGGAGCTTCACCAAAGGGAACACAAGATCATAGAACAGTTCCACTCCAAGGTAGAGCACTGCATCAGTGCCAAGGTGAGTGGTGACATATGTTATAATATGAATAAATGACATTAATAGCTTTATTTCTACTTTTGTATTGAGAATAATTGTTCAGAATAATTATTTATTGGTTCAGCCATAAAAAGATCTGAGCTAGTTTCAAATGAAGAAAGAATTATCATCATTAGCTAAAAATTAAACTGACAGATCCACATTATGACACCATTGGGTTATGTGAATGTATCCTAGAAAAAGTATTTCCTTTGTATAGAAAAATAATAACGTTATTTGGAATTTTGTTAATTACACTCTAAATAAATTAAATGATTTATAATGCTATTGAGTTAATGTTACTGACTTGCTTCATATATAAGATCTTACTTATTTAGATGATCACTGAACAACCAGTCTGGCCTTACTAACAATTCGCCTCCATTCTTTTACGTCCTGCATATAATTATCTTCACTCTTAGCTTCCTTATTTCCTTCTCCATCATAGTCTTGGTTGTCCCAATGGTCTGCTTTCCGCTGATTTTCTTTCCTATACCATTTTTACAGTGAGACCTATTTCAGTATGAAGAATTGAATATTTTTCTAGTCTCTAAAAGTGAAAATAATTTAAACATGAATTAGGAATAGTTTATTAATGGAATTCAACTTACTCTTTCTTTGCCTTTGTATTGTTTCATGAGGTTGATATTGTAGATTAATGATAGTTATGTGAATTAGCTGTGAATAAATGCCTTGCACTGTCCCAAAAATGTGGGTATTTTAAGGTGATGGGTAAGTGTGATGAATGTAAATTGATTTAATGACAAGTAGCTTTGTTACTGAAAAAGCTGCTTCATTTGCCTGGATCATTTATCATTTCATCATTGATAGCCCAGTGATGAAATGCAACTGGGTCCAGTATTTAACCATCACAAGATTGTGTCAATGATTGTGAAAGTTGTGTTATTAAATGTGCAATATAGCTTATTCCACGGCTTGTCAGTTGACCTTTTTCAATCTTTCCTTTCTTTACATTTTCAGAACAACTTCCATGGAGATGAATTAAACTTATACACGCAGCATCTCAACAGTCTGCAGAAACTGTACGCAGAACTGCTGACATCCAGCAACAAGCGGTTGTCGGACTTGGAGACTCTGCTTGACTTCATACAGAGTGCGACCAACCAGCTTGTGTGGCTCAATGAACGAGAGGAGACTGAAGTGACACGTGACTGGAGCGACAAGGAACTCAACGTGCCTGCGGTTGAGCAGTATTACGAGGTAGAACTCATAGGAAATATTTATGCCTTTACACTAGTCTGAACCAGTTAATCATGCTGAAACCTTAGCAGTCTTCACATTTGTAATTATAGTTAATTGTGTGTACTGTGTACATGATGTCTAGTTATTCCCAAGTTATTTATCATCTGATAAATTGGGAAGTTTTATAACTATAGAATATAGTGTCATAAAAAAATCTTGATCCCAAGGCTAATTTCTTTCAGAAAAGTAATGGTGTTTTAAAGTACACTAATAAATTTTTCGTGATAATAATATTTATGTTGAAATTATCTGTTTCAAGCATACATTTGGTTCTGGATACGAGGTTGGTTATTCTCTTATATTTTTAAATTCAGGTGTATTGTAGTGAAAATTTTCTATTGAATTTATGGAACATAAATTTGAATATGGCTGAAAATAAACATTTTGGAATTTTTATCACATTTATTTAACCTCACTCTAATTTTAATAATAATTATGAAGTAGACTTTTTAACATCTCTTTCGATTTAAAATATAAATAATAATGCCTAGTGGTGAAAAACGAAATAGATACAAATTTTTTTTCTGTTGGCTGTACTAAAGATCAGCTATGGTGACAAAGTCTGGCCAGCTTTATTGAGATCTCCTAACCCTATTCTGACATCAACATTATCCTCTTCTTATTATCTGCTTGAGACGTGTTAAAAGTCTGCATTGGATTATTTAACTAAAGGGGAATTAAATTAAATTTGTCCCTTTTAATGATGACCGTGATGATTGGGATTTGATAATTGTTGTGGTCTATTCTAACTCATCAACCAAGAGATCATTTCGTCCATCGCATTTATGAACAGTGTGTTATTTACACTTTTGAAGTTTCATCCACTTTGTTTTGTAACGTCAATATCAATGTCAGAATATGGATAGAAGGTCCATGCAAAGCTGGTCAATGTGAATGGTCTCAAACGAAGATCAACTATGGACTTCATGACCTAAGAAGCCATGTTACCAATCCATCCCTCAGTGGATCAAGAGAATATTGGAATTCACACCAAGTATGAATACTCTTCTCTTTGGAACCAAAGGTTCATGGGAAGCTATTCTCTTTGGATAAGCAGAAGACGTACAAATTCTGGGACAACTTTATATCATTATATGCAATGAGTCAGAAAATCACTTTGTTTAATACTAAGATTGGAACTGATGTTGCTTGACAGTCGCTGATGAGTGAGCTGGAGAAACGTGAAATCCAGCTGAGCTCGGTGCAGGACCGTGGTGAGGCGTTGCTACTGCAGCATCACCCGGCCACCAAGTGCATCGAGGCATACATGTCCGCCCTGCAGACCCAGTGGGCATGGCTATTGCAGCTCACTCTGTGTCTGGAGAAGCATCTGAAACACACTGCCTACTATCAACTCTTCTACCGTGATGTCAAGGACACCGAGAACTGGATCAACAAGTCAGTTTGTATTTAGTTTATTTTCTATGTAGTATTTTTTAATGACCATATAAGAAACACTCTAAACCTTTTATTGTTACTATCCTTCTTAGCTGGTTAAGTTGTAAAATGGATTCTTCAAAGTTGTTTTAGGTGTCAGAAACTTAGTTGCAGCCATGTGATATTTTTTTACTTGTACTACTACTTTTATTTGTACTATTGTGTAAATATGTTTGCTTTGCTTATGAGATGAAAACCTACTATATTCAAATTTAAAAACATGTACATGGGGGTCCATTTTCCTACAACTAGCTAACAAGTAGGGTAGTAATTCAGACATTGAACCATTTAGAAATATAAACATTTTTTTTCTCCAGCTGTAAGACAAACAAATCTTTTAGGCCCAAAACAGCTCCAACCAATTTTTACAAAAAAAAACTTCTGTTTATAAAATCACTCAGTTTACTGTGTCAGTAGTTAGACGTGAGTTCGCTTTTTCGCTGGAACAGCCAATATGTTGGATTCAGAATTTTATATTAATTGAAAGTTCTTCTATTTTCAATTACAGCAGAGCGTCGAAAATCCGAACCAATTGAGTTGTAAGTAGGTAGTTCAGATTACCAATTTGTCCGGATTATCAATTTGTCTGGATTTTCAAACATAACCTACAAATACCTCTTGAACACATAATTAGGCCTACAGTATTAATAGTGAAGCTATAGAATACAGTTAAATAAAACGAAACAATGTTATTTTGTACTTACCTATAATGTGCATAATGTGCACATAGTGTATGTACGTAATGTGCATTACTGAAGTTTGTTTCTTGGAAAAATGTCAGGAAACAAACAAATTCACAATACAAAATCACAATATACAATACAGTAAAATTTAATTTAATAAATTTATTGTACATAAAAAAGCTGCCAATCGATGTTAGCTTTGATTTACGTTTCCTGGCAGCCAAGTCCCTTATTCACTTAATTAGGAGCAGCTGACCTTGACTTCATTCAGGCTGCATTTCGTACCATGACATTACTGTCTAATGCCTCAAAAGCAACAACAATAATATTGGTGGCGGAGGGTAAGGGGTAAGGCTGAGTCAACCTGTTAAAAATAGACATGCTGAAGGTCATTCACCTGGCTCTGCATGCCACTCATCCCCCGCCCCGCGCTGGCAGTTTTCCCCACTAAATTTTAAAATATGGTGCTGCAAAAACCTGGGTGGTGGTTTGGATTTTTGACGTTCCGGATTTTTAACATCCGGATTTTTGACTCTACTGAATGTTCATTGGATCAGAGCCTTTTCAGCTCTGCAAGACTACCAACTCAACTAAACGACTTGTTTATATTTCTTGTGTAGACGGGACGAGCTGCTGAACTCAGTGTACAGCCAGTCCGAGTTCAGCCTGGATGAGGGAGAGCGGCTGCTCAAGGGCATGCAGGAGCTGCGTGAGGAGCTGAACACCTACGGAGAGGTGGTGGCAACACTGGCAGAGCGTGCACAGAACGTGGTACCACTGAAGCAGCGGCGGGCGCCTGTCACCCGACCCCTACCAGTGCTGGCTGTTTGCTCCTACAAGCAGGACAATGTGAGTCATTTTATTTCCCTTAAAGAACATACTAAACAACTTCTTAGCAGTTGTAAAATTACTATCACTTAAAATAACATTAAAAGTTAAAAGTCCAATTTCAATTCTTTTACTTTTTGTACAACCTGAAAAGATTAGACTTATTTTTCATTTTGCTCTATAAGATTACTAATAGAGTATTTTGAATTTTTGTTTTTTTTTGTAAGCCACAACGTTTTAATTCTGAACTATATGCAATTAATCGGAATAAATTTTTAACAATGATTATATTCATTATACATTTTGTATTTTTATAGATTTAATTATTGTGCACACTATATACTGTTTATGTAAAGAAGAATCGGATATTATCTACATAAAGGTTATTTTTTACAGAAGTTATGAAATTTTTTTGACGTCTTTGTTGAGAGCATTGAGTGTATGAACACATTTCATTCAACGATTACAGTTTATGTGATGTTTTTTAAGATTTTTTAGTTTTGTACTAAAAAGACTTAGATTTTTAATAGTTTTAGGATTTTGCTTCCAGCTATTTTTCAAACCAAGAAATTTATTAATGACTGTTTCATGGATCTATGGTTGTAAAACAGAATTTAAATCCATCCTAATCGCTGTTTGATATAGATCGTGATAGAGAAAGGAGAACAGTGGGTGCTGCATGATAACAGCGGCCGGGTGAAGTGGCGTGTTAGCAACGGCAGCAATGGCAGTGACTGCAATGTGCCTGGTGCAGTGTTCCTCATCCCCCCGCCAGACAAAGAGGCACTCGACGCCGTGGAGAGACTCAAGCGCCAGTACGAGCGCACACTGGCGCTGTGGCAGCGTAAGCAGTTGCGCATGCGCCAGAACATGATCTTCGCCACCATCAAGGTCGTCAAGAGCTGGGATCTTGCTCAGGTTTGTGTTTTTATAAGCCAGGTTGTAAGTATTAAGTAGTAAGTGATTTTTACTAGTGTTCGTGTTTTGATGTGTTTTACCAGTATTATCAGTTTTAAGAGATGCACACATTTTATGCGTTTATCAAAATAATTGTAGCAGACATCATATTAGCATACAGAATTCAAAATAACTTAATTTTTGTAAAGTTTTAACAATATTACTGGAGTGATCTGAACATATCATCTTTAACACCCTTGGCTTTGATTGAAAAATATTTAAACTTGATCTATTACTTGAAAATAAGCTTGCTTGGGTTGAGATTCGACCCTTGCCGGATTTGATCCTGCAACCTTCAGTTTTGCCATATTGTGAGATGTCTGACGTGTAATGTTATTTTACAGTTCCTGGCGATGGGTGCCGACCAGCGCAACGCCATCCGCAAGGCACTCAACGAGGACGCCAGCAAGTTGCTGGCCGAGGGAGACCCAGCCGATCCACAACTGCGACGTCTCAAGCGTGAGATGGACGAGGTGAACAGACTCTTTGACGAGTTCGAGCGTAGAGCTCGGGCTGAAGGTATGCATAAAAATGTCAATGGGATTCTCTTTAATAGACACAAGTGACTGAGGTCTGATGATAATTTATTTGATTCATCAGTCTTTACATTACTTCATCTTTGTAAATGTACACAGGATATAGGTTTGTGTGTTTTTGGCTAATGTTTTATAACAATTTTCACGTAGATACTTCTTTTCCTTGGTTCCAGTACTTTGTGTAGTAGTTTAAAGCAATTTCAACTGTATAAAGAATATTCTTTATGTTTACATCCTCTCCTTTTCCAATTCTCAGATTCAAATATGTTCCTTGGCATATTATTTTTGAAAAGCTTTGAAATGCTTAAATGTAATATGCAAAATAAAATAATAAACCTGTGGCATTTATATTGCTTTGGAATTTGGCCAGCTAGCTACGCCTTTCACAATGAACAGCATGTGGTCAGAATAGGTGTTCTTCACTGTGTTAGTGCTAGCTTTCTATACCAGGATGCATAACTTCCCAGTTCCCTCACAGGGATGAGTGAACCCCAGGGGACTTGAGGTGTATTTTTGTTACTAATTTCCTGTGGTATTCACATTCCTTTGAACGAATTTTGCATGCTAGCCATAGCTTGTGTTGTACATTCTACTAGATACAATAAAAAAACCTATGTGGAAAAAAATATAAAATATTATCTAATCGTCTACAACTCCTTGTTTGAAAATGTATTTTTCTAATATGTAGCCAATTCTGAAAACCCTGTCTATTAAATTTTAAGTTATTTTTAAAAATAATTACACAAAAAAACTATCAATGTGGAAAATAATTTTAGTTTATCATGATGGTGGTTATTTCCAGAGGAAGGCAAGAACGCGGTGAGGCAGCTGACCGAACAGTTGTCTTCTTTGCAACAGAAGCTGGATGAGGCCGAGCACACGCTGAACCTGAGGCTGCAGGCGCCTGTGCCCCGTGACCTCGACTCCCTCGAGCACCTGGTCATACAGCACAAGGACTTTGAAACCAATCTCAAGGTCAGTAGCTAGCAGTATGAAAGGCTAGAAGAAAATAAGAGTAAAACTTGCGGCTGTGTATTAGAGGAGAGCAAACCAAACCTAGTACCATGTGTAATTACAACTATTGTGCAGTATTTTGTCACCTAATCATATTTTGCATTGAGTTTTTTTAATAGTTTATTTATAAAAGACTGTTAGTCCTTATTTTTGCAAGAAGAACTTTATGGTACTGTGTTTTAATCTTTAAATTTACCTAGTAATCTTAATGTTTTTAAAATCTCTCGATTATGTGTTCGGTGTTTATGGTGTTTATGGGATAGTAGCCTTTGACTTCAGCGGTCATTTGTCCTCTGTTTATGTTTATTGTTTTGATTTTACTAACCTTACCTTACCCGTGATGAAATATAAGTAGAATCTAATTTATTTATTGGTATGGTACAGGAATTATTAAATGAAAGTGTGAACATAGGTAAGTTTGTTTAGAAAATCAATCTTTCCAAATTTGAGGGTTAAAATGTATAAAGAATTTACCAATTGTGTTGAACCACCCTTGTAATTTTATCAACTTAACCCTACAATGCTAGCATACGTGTTTTTTACGTGTGCCACCACCATTTTGCGTGCTACCCCCACCGCCTTCTGCTCAAGGTCTTTCCGCTCCAGCAGTCCTTGTCACTGTCGGTCGAGACGGCATTGTGGTCACAGTTGTTCACGCTTGTTCTTCCTGATAATAAGTGTTATTCTGTTTCCTACATGTAACTTTTACGTAGCGCTATTTATAAATGTGTTTGGTTACACGTAAAAATGGCATCGTACTAGTCTTATGTGTTCTATATTTTAAGGGGAGCCGGACTGCCCTATCCCGCCCATATTAATTTTTATATTTTCAAAACCTCTGGTGGAATGGTTTTGAAACATTTTTTAAACTGTTTATGAACATGTTTTTAACACTTTAACTTATTGGTTTATTTTTAACAAAAAATTCATTTTTTGAGTTATTTTTACTATAGTTTTTTGGTCTCAAAATGTCATACAATTTATTTTTTTATTTATGAATGAAAACAGTTAGCCAAAAACCTCTGGGTTAAAGATTGTGTATGTATATAGTCTACATGCACAACAAATTGTGTTGCAATAGCTTCAATATTTTATGAAATAACGGGGCATTTATGTTCGTGAGTATTAATCCACCCTTGGTGAATACTGATTTTGTACATAAGATAACCTTAATAAAACTATTTCTAAATGTATGAATACTCTAGTGAGGTGTTATTAAAAAAATAAATAACGATAGAATAATTTATTGCAATAAAAATTGTTTAAATATTTTTTGCATTTTCGATGTCCGTATTTTAAGTGATTTAATATAAAAACTACGACTACTTATTCTCATAGCTGATTAAAAACTGTCGTTATTATTAAAAAAACATATTGATAAATAAAAGTTAACTTTTTTGTTGCATACATCACGTAATGTGTTCATGTTTTGAACGTAATTAATAGCTTTTAGCAATAAAAACTGAAAAATACATCAAACTCATAATAAATATAAAAAATATATGAAAAAATAATAAATAATAATATATAATAAATAAAAATACATTAAAAATACAAAATTTAAAAGTACAACAAAAGCATTTTCAGTGAAATTTTCAGCAATTCTTATTCTCAAAGTGTAAAAAAAGCCTTTTGTCCTATTATTTTTCTAATAATATGTGTTATATGTTTTATACACTTGAGCATATATAATAATTTATTTAGAAAAAAGTGTATGTGTATATATATATATATATCATACGTATATACAGTAAATAAATATTTATATAAAAAAACACTAGGAACACGTAAAAGTTAAGTTAAACCAGTGACAACAGCCTTTCGGTTTATGGTAGCGTCGTAGGGTTAAATAAATTGCTTTTTTTACTTATTCGAGAATCCTTAAATGTATTTTTAAGAAACTATTTTTGTTTGGATCATGATATACCAATCGGTATGTTATTTCTTTCATGCAGAGCCGCTTACATCAATTATTGAGTTTGCCTTAAATTGTGAATGTAAGACCCCTTACCTGATCTGTTGTTTATCTGAAATAATATTGATAAACCCATAATCAATAAATAGCCCAATTATAAATTTTAATTTAGCTTAGATTCATGATGACATTTAGATAAAACATATTCCCATCAATCTACCCAACAATTAAATGTACCAGCTACTTTAGCACCAGAAAAGCACCACACGTTGAAATATGCCCAATTCAGAAATACAATAAAGTAATTTTTAGAAAAACATAAAATTGTATAAAATCTCTTGTATTTATTGCAAATAGAACTACTCGATTGATAAATGACCCAACTCGATTGAATGGTAGCGTGTCCTGAAATCCAGCTACTTGGAAGTCACGAATTGTGGATTGTTTTAAGTCATGGCCTGTAGGTGTGATATTAACTGGTATGGATTATTGTTCACTCTATTGAATTTTGCATCCATCTGCGAAGACTATCCTTATAATTAGACCAGTTCGTAATTCAAAGGCAAAATAATTGTGTATGGCCTGTAGGGTGCGATAATCACCACAATCATATTACACTCATTTCTCATTAATAACTTAACGTATCTTGATAGGTCGCCATTTCATGATGTAATGTTGTTGTTCAGAGTTTGACTGGAGAAGTAGACGCCGTCCAAGCGACCCTGCGCTCTGTCACTCGCAAGACTCCGCAGCTGCAGGCCAAGGTGGACAAGGTGCTGACACAGTGGAACTCCCTGTGGAACTCTTCCCACCTATACATCGAGAGGTGAAACTACATTTTTTATTTTGTTGTATTTGGCAAGAGAAAATTTTCTCAGTCTGTTTGAATTTTGCTCAAAACGGCTGTTAAAAAATTAGCTATTAAAGCCACCTAATGAAAATCTTGATACGAAAAAATATTAACAACATTCCCACAAAACAAACAATTCTAAATAGATTGATTATAATGTTTAAACGTAATATATAGATTAGACAATAATAAAAATATCCCAAAATTACAATATCTAAAATAAAAAAAGACAACAATAAAATATATACAAAAATATAAATACATAAAATTTTTGAAAAAATAATAAAATTAAAAATAAAAAACAAGCAAATTAAATGAATTTTCAAATTTATAAACCAACTAATGTTTTGTCTATTGATATTTAATCTACTTAATAGTTATTGTTTTTTATATCTATATGAATATTTCAGACCATATCTTTAAGGCAAATAATTTTTTACCTTAGTCGATGAAAATAATCAAATTACAAATTTGTTTTCATTTTTTAAGTGGAATAGACCATCCAATGATTACTTTTATTGTTTTCAGAAATTTATGTAGCATTTAAAAGCAAAACGATGCATCAGATGTTGGGTGCTGAAATTTGAACTCCCTATAAACGAAAATTTTATATTTTATGTTTTGAAAATTCATTTTTTGATTTTGTGTTTTCAAAAATCGCAGTCTCTGTTTTTTGTTTTCTAAAAAAATACTAAAATTAAATTAGCAAACCAACAAAAAAAATCCATGATACGAAAAATATTCAAATCACAAAACAAACAATTCTAAATATTGACAATGTTCTAACCCAAACTAATAATAAATAAAAAAAGTGTAAATAATAAAAAAAACACAAATACAATAATAAAAAACCCAAATAAAAAAAAACAATAATAAAATAAATAGATAAAATAAAGCAATTTTGTGTTGCTTTATTTTATTTATTTATTTTTCAGCTCTTGATAAAATATTTAAATTATTGATTTATTCATTAGATAAAAATGCATCACATCTTTTCCTCATAAGCTTAACATGTATAAACTTTACAGGCCAGTCGGACTTAGCCTTTTGGTTAAATTCAAAACTGAATATGCCTATAGTCTATAGCCTACTCAGAGCAGAGACTAATCCAAAAAATTAAAGATCATTAAATCGGTCCAGCCGTTCTCGAGTAATAAATGGTGTAACTAACACGACTTTGTTTTATAAATTTAGACTGTGTATTTAAGTTTTTGTAGAAATTATAATTCACTTTTACACTTAAGTTCATGGTTAATTAGTTTTATTTCACGATGAATTTAGAAAATCTAAAATTCCTTCCAGCCTTTATGTTTAGTAAATTTTTTTTCATAAACTATGTATCAATTACTGTTATAATATAGAAAACACTGGAAAATCAAATATAAACCACAAATTTTCCAATTATAACACAGTCATTATCATAGCAGTATTTATTTACAATGGTGCTCTGATAGATAATGCGCAAACAATGATCAGTCAACATGCGAGGTCGTCTCAACATCATTAATAAATACAACTTTATTTTTGTCCCTGCCGTTACTGTCAAACCTATTGTTTCAACTGGCCGTTTTATGTATATTTTTATTCCAGACAACTATTTAGAGTATGAATGTGGTTTTCTTCACTGTAGCAGTATTATGATCTCTAGCTATTTGAGATTGAACAATAGTTGATTGCATATTATGTTTTCAACACTAAAATGGGTTGTGTTGTGTCCAGGTTGAAATGTGTGGAGATTGTCCTTACGGGATTGGACGACTGCAACAATGTCGTCTCTGAGTTTGAACTCAAGCTCGCTGCCTTCCAAGAGATGCCTTCAGAACTTGACAGCCTTCATACTGTGAGTATTGCTGTAGTATTTAGTCCTGTTTCGTTGTTAAATGTTACTTGTTTTACTGTGTTGTAATTTTAATCCCCCCTCTCTATTCATAGTATATCTGTTTTTAAGCTCCCTAAATGTAAAAAATTGGTAATTAGACTTGGTCTGTCCAACCAAATCAGTGTCAGATTTTGATGAAATATCGTTTGAGAGTCTGCAGCATCCATGCCATCTTGTATTTTTAATCCTGTAAGAGTAATATATAAAACACTGTATGTGATTAAAGTTTTAATAAACCATTTTTAGGTAATTATAAATAATATTTTTGCAGCTAATTTTGTATGGTAATAGTTATCATGTATATACTTTGATGATAAAAAAAATTTAAATAAAAAATTTAATTAAAATTAATTGGAGAGATCATTAAATTGAAAGTTGGAACAACTCCAACTCTTGTCCTGAGCATACGCTATCTTGTGTCACCCTGCTAGCTTGGAGGCAGAGTTTTGTGGTTTTATGTTGCTTTATTAGTATATTTTTTTACACTGTGCATGATGGATAGGTATAGTATCATTGACAACATGATGTAATAAATATCTGTAACTTAAACTTTAACTTTTTAATGTAAATTATTAGGTAATCACTTGAAAACGGGAGGAGTTTCTCTACATCCAGAAACGTTGTGTAGTTTTTTTTTGTTTTTATTATTTTATTGGAAGGGGTGGATTACTCCCAAGGCACTTCAGCCGTAGTGGCTTTTTGCGGGAGCGTTTCACAAACCCGAGTTTTCAATACGCCGAGTAAGGCTAAAAGTCTAATAAATATCGAAATTTCACTACGCCGAGGTTTCACAAAACCGAGTACGTTATAAAATTCAACTGTTTCACTAAACCGAGTTTCACAAAACCGAGTAAGGGGCTGGGTACCGTCTGCTCTAGAAGTGACTGTAGAAGCCTGTGTAGCGTGCAGTATTACGTGCTTTGCAGGCACTCGCTGTCCAGTCGTGTAGTGAACATAACGCGTGAAGTAATAAACAACAAATTCAAATGACAATCAAACTCTCTCTGCTTTGAGCATACAATCATCACCAGAGAATAGTAATCTCCAGAAAATTTTCTTTCATCAATAACTTATAGCTTTATTTTTAATTACTTCTTGATTAGCATTATACATGTTGGTTTTACTATAGGATGAAGTAAAACCAACTCATTTCTTCCAACACAACTTAATATTTTTTTGTATATATTTACCGTTGTATATTATTACAATATAAGTGTAAATATTACGTAGTGTTGGAAGACGTGAGTTTCACTTCATCCTATAGTTTTTTTGTGATAAGCTATATTTTATACAGGAAAGGAAAAATTGAACTGTTCTGAATAAAAAAGTCGTTCAAATTAACAATGAAATTCTCTCTGCTTTGGAGCATACAATCATCTCCAGAGAATAGTAATCTCCAGAAAATTTTCTTTTAACTTATAGGTTGTTATTGTGATAAGTTCTATTTTATACAGGAAAGTAAAAATTGAATTGTTCTAAATAAAAAAATCGTTCTTATAAACAATCAAATTCTCTCTGCTTTGGAGCATACAATTATTTTCGTTTACTATTTTCTATAATTTTCTTTTTAACATTCATCCATGGACAATTTTATTTCTGTATAATATATTAAAACAGTATAAAGTAGCTTAAGTTATTAAATCAATAATGTCATTTACACAGATTTCAGGCAGTGAATGCCTTAAAAGCATTCACACATGATACTGCGCGTTGTTGGCCTGCCGACCGACGTGCTCTTGGTGCAAACTCACTTCTAGAGCGAACGGTACCCAGCTCCTTACTCGGTTTTGTGAAACTTGGTTTAGTGAAACAGTTGAATTTTATAACATACTCGGTTTTGTGAAATCTCGGCGTAGTGAAATTTCGATATTTATTAGATTTTTAGCCTTACTCGGCGTAGTGAAAACTCGGTTTTGTGAAACCCACCCCTTTTTGCGCACCCCTGTGTTGGTTGCGGCATTATTACGTTGTGTAGTTAAAAACAAAGACGTGATGAAAAAGTCCAATAAAAGATATTGAATGAACATGCTATGTTCACGATATAAATGAAAATTAATGTATTAAAGAAAATGTTGATGAATTATTTTTAAACCTCAATAGACCAATTTGAACAAAATTAAGGTTATATTTTTCTCCCAGACTAGATCCTTTTCCACTTCTAAATATTTCCTCTTGAAAAGACTTACAGACAAGTACTGTTTATTTGCATTACTGTTAACAAAAAAATTACATGGCATGCAAATAAATATTAAATAGTATTCGGCATTCATTTAGTACTTAGAATGTTACATCTGTTAGCCGTGAAAATGATTCTGATTTGTAAATAATTTTTTTGTCATTAGGTCCATGAACAGCTAGTGTCCCTGCAGAAGGAAGTGGCAGCGACACAACCATCCATCGACCAGCTGGTGGAGGACTCGCACAACTGCCGCCGCCTCGTGGAGAAGTCTCGCAGTCACGTGCACCGCGGCGGACCTCACATTGACTTGGACCGCGTGGACACTGATGTCACAAGGGTGACCCAGAGGTGGAACAACATCTGCTCACAGCTGGTCGATAGGTGCGCCAACCTCGGTTATACTGGCAATTAAAACTCCCACACTATAATTTCAGGGAACATTTGTAAATGTATTAAAGTAGTAGAAAACGGTATTAACCTCTTTCAAATGTAGATAAAAAATTCCATGGGGTTTTTTAATGGTACTGTGCTATTCCATGATATTTATCTAAAAATCTCTCTGAAACTTTTATTTTGTTTTATTTTGTTTATTTTATTTTTGTTAACATGTGTATTGGAAAAAATTAGTAATAGGTGAGAAGGTAAGCCAAATATTAAGTGTTTTTTTTTGTAGTAGATATATCAAATATCCCAAGTACAAATATAATTAAAGAGATTTTTCATGTTTTTGTGAAGGTGGTTGTGTGTGGTATATTCGGATGTTTAATGGACCCTAAATCATGCAGGAAGAACATTTTAATTTTTATGTTACGATGAACCCACAAGAGCAGATAATTTGTGTCAAGTGAATTTAATTCAAATTTTTTTAAAATCCTGAAAGTAATCCCTTACAAACAATTTATATTAATTATTTTTGCCAATAGGAGTCGTAGCTGCGAGGCAGCGTTCAATTTGTTGTCAAAGTTCAAGAACTCGTACCAGTCGGAAGTGACAATCATAGACGAGAGCTACAAGCAGCTGAATACGATACCGCCAGTGCAGGTGAAGGAGACGATCGATCTGACGAAGGTAAGAGCCGCAGGGAGGTAAGCGATCACGTAACGTAACCGTCATCTGCAACATCATGTCGCACCTCCGCATGACTGACATAATGTAACCGTGTAAAGGAAACATGCGACCGACTTATTAACATCGGTTGCCAATGTAGCATTGTAAATCGTAACGTATCGAGGTGATTGTGTAAATATCTTGATAAGTAATATTGTTAGTTATTACTAACAGATGTATTTTAGTCCAGTTGATAAATCTTTGGGAATGGAATCTCAATTAAAAATAAGGATTCAAAATAAGTTGGATACAGGGAAGAAGTGCATACAGACATACTGTCTGGTGTGGTAAAAACGTCCTGCATAATATATATTTTAAGGAAGATATAATTTTCCATGAAATAATTATCGCTGACTTTATGCTAAAAGGCAATTCTCAATTTTCTGTTCTCTAAAAATGAATTTTACAGTATAAACTCCAGTTTGGCGTCGGATTTTCCATAGTAGCTTTTGTTGGGTTATAGCTATGTTGAATACATTTTACAATTTGGGAAGAACATGCAAACATTTTTTTGTATTTGATATACTAAAAAATACCTCGAGTACACTCTTATCTTCTCTTGTCTGTCAAAATTTACTAGAATACTGATTTTTAAAATCTACTTTTTTGTCTTACCCCAAATTTTATACAGATAACAGAAGCATGTTCAACCTAATCAACTCATATTTGTAATAAATTTCAAGATGATGAATGGTCAACTCTTTGAAGCTTACTCAAACCACTCTTTCAGTCTCAACATTTATACTGAAAATGGCTTGGAAGTATGTTTTAAAGTTTAATTTTAGATATGCAAACTGAAATGAGACATAACTAGAGTAGGCGAGAGCTGGTTAGAAGAGTTGGCTAACCACTGGAGCTAACCCTAACCCAACCTAACGTAACCTGTACACTGTAGACGCTGTACACGACAGTTTTGGAGCAAGCCCCCGCCGTGGAGCAAGTCAATCTGGACGGAGGACGCTTCATACGCGAGGCCAAGGTGAGACACTCGTACTTACTGTACTTACTGTGTGTGGGGCTTTACGTGTTACAAGTCTTGGTCTAGACACATTTCACTGAGCCATAAAAACCTCTGTAATTCCATTGGCTAGAATAGAGATATTTACTCAGATGAATAGCAAACAACACCACTGAAATGTGGACTTTGGATAGATATTAGATATGGAAACTGTGAAAGATGTGGGAAAAACTTATTTCTCTTATACTGATATATTAAATTATTTAATTTTGTTTAGAAGCAGTATATAATCTGCTTTGTAAAGTTATTCAAAATGTTTTATTGATCCTCCCTTACACAGCATTACAATTTTTAAAGTTCATACATTTTCATTAAGTTTTCCATTACTGTAAAAAATTAAATGTTGTTAATCCCCCTTTAGGATAAAAAAGTTGTCTAGCCAAGACCCAATAGAATAAGTACAGTTGAGTAACTGTAAAATACCTGTACATAGAGGTATATGATTTGTGGGTGTATCAATGTTTTGTGTGGTAGGAATTGCAAGTTACACCATTGTTTGTTCAGTGTAGTACGTTAAGTTGAACCTAACTCCGTTGGAGGTGTAGGGGTAGACTTTGGTATTCTGAATTGTTTAGATTAATGTATAAGCTGATTTTTTATGTAACGTCCAACATATTTGTCTGTGGAAAGGAGTGGAAAGGAGGTTGAATCTCAATGATTACATGTAATGGAAGTGGGTTAATAAATTATATAGGTGGTTTTTAAAGGTTTTAAACATTTATTGCACAGAGTGGAAATTATTTTTCTTATATCTAACATCACTTCTTACAATATGGTTGAATATCACCCTCCTATCCATTTCATATCCAGAAAAATATTATGTTAACAAATTACTTCTCTTAAATGAGTAAAGGTAAAAATAAGTGCTGACCCAACCTAACTCCAACATTTTCTGCACTGTATGTACATAATCCGAACGGGTATCGTGTGACCGGCAGCAACTATCACGGTCGCAACGTCATAACTCAACTGCTTGTAATTTTAACGTATGGAGACGGAGCCTAACCCTAACCTAACCTAACCTCGTGGTAAGATCTACGACGCAGGCCTGACCCGGTACACGGAGTGGCTGACGGAGGAAGTGCATCCGAGCCTGGACGCAGGGTCCCGCAAGGTGCCAAGACGAGAGGGCGGAGCCGAGCTGGTTGTCAGGGAGCTAGACGTGCTCAACCACCGATATGAGAAGTTGCTGGACATTCTGTACGAGAGGTTGCTGCGAGCGGCACGATTGGATCCTCAGCTCCAGGTCAGTCCTGCTACATTACAATAATACTCTGTGTTGGTCTAACTTCCAGATCATTTTCTTTTTTCACAAAATTTTTACATTTTTACTTTTTTTACAGAATTAATAATCAAAATTTATGTTTTAGCTCTTATCCCTCCTTTATTACTTAAATGACTATTCATTTTCAGTAAAAAAAATTAAATCTGATATCCAAAGTTTTAATTTGAATATAACCTAATAAAATTATCAATATTCATAAATTTTTCCAGTGAAAATTATCTTTAAAATGTTACATGCTATAGGGAAGAAAAAACTAAGGGACTTTTTGTTATAAGGTTTGTAATCACTGTCTTACATGAAATGGCTCTACCGTTATCAATTGATAAGAAAACATTGATTCTGATTATAGTGGGTTAAGTAGATCTTGAGCCTTGAAGGAGTCTAGACTTAAGGCTAGTACAGTGGGAAGTGCTGTGAGTGTTAAAAATTGTGCCTCAGAATGTGTTTTTGAGTGAACATTTTTTTAAAATTATTATAACCAACAAAAAAAGTATGCTGCAAATTTTGAAAAGGACTATAGGTAAAGACTGAAGATGGTTGTAGTATAAGCCAAAGTACTTGTAATAGATAAGACATTATTTAATATGACATTGCCTCTTCAAATACAATGCATTATATTCTGTCATTATGTTTGCTTGGTTTGGGAATTTTTTATTTATTTATTTTTTAAATAAAAACATTATTGCTCAACATTATTTGACTCGGAAAAATGTTACGAATTCTCAAATTTTATTGTAAATTATTAAATCCTAACAATTTCCTCAGTTTGAAAATGGTACAGTTAAGAAGGACTTGATGTTACTCTACTTGTTAGCTGTTGCAAGGAGCTGAAGAGGGTTGAATTAACTTCATCTGTGTAAAATGTCTGACCATCTCAAAAGAAACTGCCTTTCTTTCAATGACAAACAATGCAAGCCTTATAAATAGGACTCAGTCATAAATGAAAATTGGCCAGGTGGTCGTTGCAAAACAGGCTGTCATGGCTAATGATACACTACCATTGAAAGTGACTGTACTCCGGTAATGTCACAGTGGTCCCGGAAGTGACTGTACCACAGGAGTGGTGTTGGTGGGTGGGATGTGGGAAGCAGATCACCTTGGTAAACCTTCCTCCTCTATCTCTCCCCATTTAGCAGTTTCATTCACTGTTCATAAGTTACCGTGGGCTGATGATTGCTAAATTGTAAATTCCAGGCCTTTGTTTTGGAGAGTTATTCGTAAATAAAAGTTTGGTAATTAAAGTGGAGCTTGATGCAAGAGCTTTATGTGCAATCCCTACCCTACTCCCATGTTATAAAACCAGAGTTTGAGCTTTTCTAAAAAATAACTTTCCATCTTTTGTGTATCATGTATTTGTTGCAGTAAAAAATATATTCCGTAATCATTTCTCTGACTGACACAAAACACTTGTAACTTTTCAAATATAAATTAACTATCATAAGGAAGATATGCATAAAGCATTTTTTAATCCATTTTGACTAATAATAGTTTTGAAGTGCATATAATTACCATTAATGATATGCGGACTGTGCTGTCTCATGGCACAGAGGTCAATGGTAATCCTGCTAGTCCACCAGTCCTGCCCACTCCTTCCCCCCTCTTCTCCCCACTCCTTTCCATTCATTACCTGAATGTTATTCAGTTTGGTTTTATACCTCAGTGATAGAATTGCTCTTTGTTTTTAAGGTATTTTTTACAGTGTTTTATCAGGTAGGAATGTGCTGTATAAAGAAGAGATGTATGATAATTTTTAAATAATGAAATTTGGAATATTGCTGTTTACATTTTATGGTAGCATGAAGTGTTTTAACTGATTGACAGTTTTATCATTGATATTGAAGTGTTTTTGTTGCAATATTTTTAAATGTATTTTGTTTACCTACATCAGGAAAAATACGAAGGATATTTAAAATTCATTTTTAAAATTAGATAACTACTGAATTATTACTGAAAAAGTAATTTATAAAATGTGATAACTGATACCAATGAAGAGAATTACCTTATTGCACTTTTAAAGGTGATTCATAGGGAAGGCCTAAGTTTCTGTTAACGTTTCAGTTTGTATGAGAGTAAAATGATTGATATAATTGTAAAGTAATAGAAATATAGTTTTTTGTGTTTTTATAGTCTAGGCCATCGCCGGGAAATGTTTTACACATTACTTCAAGCCAAACCTAGTGGGTTGCTACATCATAACTTAGCGAAAAGCCAGCAGGCTTCACAATAGAAATATAGTTAGGCCCTACCACTTTTTTCTTTTAAAAGGAATGCAACTTTTTAGTGTTGGATGTTTCTTTTTCAATAAAAAATCTTTAATTTAGCCAAAGAATCTCATTAGTTAGTGGCACTTAGTGATGGTAATATAACAAAATTAATTTAAAAAAAGTAAACTTTAAAAATTTATCTGTGTCAAATGATTCAATCAACAAGCCCACAATTGTACAAAACCAATTTGCCAGAAGTTTGGCCTCATTTTGAGGTTGAATGGTTGACAATTGCTAAAGTGGTTTCCAATAGTTTAATTGCTGCTGTGTTGTGTAGGCGGAGCTAGCCGACATGAAGCCTCAACCAATCAAAACCTTCAGAACCGAGTTCAGCATCTACGAACACTCCTCCAGTGAACAGACCCGTTACTCCAGGTATTTAATCTTTTAATTTTAAATTAATTAGCTTTGTTAAATCATGTATAAATTTAGAAACACAAACTTGTACAATTTACGTCTTTCTTAAATTTTAAATTTGTGTGCGGAAAGGAAATTAGGTTGAAAGTATGTGATGCTGTGCCAATTAGTCCATTTTCAACTCTGATCTATCTAATTACTATGCCTATGTTATAAACAATAATTGTAAACTTGTAAATTACAATTGTGAATCAGCCAGATTTTTTATAAATTTTTATTGTTAACATCAGTGTGTATGTTATGCTGCTAGTATTAAGTTATTAAAATCTATTTTCTTTTAATTCATTCAGTAGAATCTACCAATTACATTTTATTCAGTAAATGATTTAATACAGTTTGTTTGGGTTTTTCATTATTTTATATATTTTATTACAGTTTATAATTGAAACTCAAATTATGTTTAAAATAAATTTATCGAATAAACTGCATAACTTATGATCAGAAAAATAAATGCTTAATTATTATTATACACCACACAGAAATTATATGTGTACTCACAATTTTACAACTTATATAAATTTTATCTATGACGTAAAATTCAATGTCAAATGAGTATTCAATGTTGTTCTTTTAAGTCTGATATAGTCAGTGTACTTGACTCTCATAACAAGTGGGAGAGCTGTAATAGCACTGTTGTTGATTACTGCAGTGCTTGATTAGATAACATTCAAGCTACCTGTCTCGCTTCTCTCTCATGGTCCAGATCTATTATACCAGTACTCTTATCAGTTGTTCACTAGTTTCTGTTTCAAGAAAGGTCATGGAAATCTTTCTAGTTTGTGGATTGCTGTATTACAACCTTTTAAGTTTGTGAACGGTATGATTTAACTTGTGATGTATTTCTGTATTGAAATTGATCTCTTAATGTAATGTTTTCTCGTGGGAGAATCACATACAACCTAGTTTATCCGGTGTACGCATATTATTCCCAATGGTCTTGTGTTGACAGGTACTCATCAGATGTTGTGGACTCCACACAACTGAACTCCAGTGAGAAAATCACCAAATCCATCGCGAGTGTTAAAGTGACTAAACAGGCTGTCAGTCGCGAAGAATCTCCCGTAAAAACATTTCACGAACCGCTCAACGAATCAGTCAAAATAGGCAACAAAGTGTCAACCAATGGCGATTCTAGTCCAGCGAAATTTAGTACTATACAATTCTCGGAAATCCGATCGTTAAAAAGAATAAACAGGGTGGAAGAGGGAATCGGAACGGACAATGCAGATATTATAGAAACTCCGGGTATAATCCACCCACAGACTGGTGAAGTGTTAACGGTTGGGGATGCGATTAGATTAAGGGTATTAGATGTGCGGACTGGTAGAATCAACATGGTTGTGAACTCAAAAACAGTGTCTGTTACCATTGAAGAAGCCGTTGATCACGGTCTAGTCAATCCGACACTTGCAGATCGGTTGTTAGGGCCTTGTGGGATTGTAGAGGACGAGTCAAGACCTCAACTGTCACTACTTGAAGCCATTCAGAGGGAACTTTTAGACGCAGAACGAGGACCAGCAGAACGAGCGAAGGTAAGACAACCGGAGGAGCGGGGGGTTAGCATTGCTGATGCCGTCCGTGGTAACGAAATTGATCCGGAAACTGGTCAATACATTCTCAAAGATGGAAGGAGGATAACTCTGAAAGAAGCATTCCAATTAGGATTACTAAAAAAAGATACAAAACCGAATAAGAGAAAAGGTATTGCATTGACAGATGCAGTAGTGCAAGGTATCGTGGATGAACGTACAGGACAGATTGTGGACAGATTTACTGGAGAAAGATACCCAGTAGAAATCGCAATTCAGAGAGGTCTGATTGACCCTGACATCAGAGAAGTAGTGGAGGTAGTGGGAGACACTAAAGTTACAGTGGATGAAGCTTTGAAAACAGGACTGCTCAGAGATGGTAAGTATATGCACAACTTGTCACAGGAAAAGCTACCCTTGAGAGAAGCCAAGAGGCGTCAACTACTAATAAAACCAATGACGCTCAAAGATTGTGTGGACTTAGACGTTTTTGAAGAAGGCTACGTAAAAACGCCTACCCACAGAGCTAAAGTTACTATTCTTGAAGGAATATCTCGGGGTGTCTTGGATAGTGACTCAGCCAAGTCTGTAACAGATACAAGAACTGATGAGCTTTTAACTCTATCTGATGCACTTTCTGAAGGAATAATCTTACCTGAAGGAAAGTTTGTAGATTTAGCGGGTACTGAAGTATTGACCATTCCAGAAGCTGTAGATAAAGGATATATAACTTCTGTTTGTATAAAATCTATTTTTGATATTGATGGCTTTAAAGATCAAAACACTGGTGAATTTTTAAGTTTAAACTTAGCTCTTGAAAAAGAGATCATTAAAAATTGTGAATATGTGATAGACTTTAAGTCAGGGAAAACCATCCCACTCGAAGAGGCTGTGAAACTAGGATTAGTCCGTCCTGAAGTACTTGAAATGTTAAATAGAAAAATAGGCATTAAGTCTGGTGGCAAAGAACTTACTGTGCTGGAGTCTGTATTCAAGAAATATCTAGATTCAAAGACAGGAATGGTCATGGATAAAAAAATGAAGAAAGGTGTTCCTTTGGATGAAGCTGTGAGGAAAAAGTTGATAACCCCCGAAGGAGCAGCATTGTTGAATAGTTTATTAAATATAACCCTTACTACACAGACAGTTACCAAAACCATAAAGCGTTACTCAACTAGTGTCACTGTGGCCGAGTCATCAAAACTCATTACCTTTGGAGAAGCCATAAGGAAAGGATTGATAGATGAAAACACCCAAATGTTCAAAGATGAAAGTACAGGAAGGTTTTTGCCAGTTGAAGATGCTGTTAAAGAAGGACTTTTGGGATTCCAAACGGACTTAGGAAGCCCAAGCAGTAGTTCATCTTCTAGAGACGAATCTCCAACAAAGGGTTCCCCTACAAAAAAGAGATCACCAATCAAAGAAAGTGTAAAGAGAGCTTTAGACTCCTTGTCAAGAACAACACCAACCTCGCCTTCCAAAAAATCATCAGGTGAAAGCTCACCTGAAAAATTAGTTAAGCTTTCAGATGAGTTTATAGCAACTGAAAAACGTAAAACTGAAAGACAGGTGTTTGAACTTCCTCCTGATGGATGGTATCTTGGGGAAGCAATTGATCAGGGTCTTTTTGATCCAGTCACTGGACTTTTTATTATACCGGGAACTGATAGATTAGTTTCATTTGAAGAATGTATCAGTATGGAAATTATAAATCCTAAATCAGCAGTTGTTGTTGATCCATTTAAAACAAGAAATCTAACCTTACCTAAAAGTCTTGAAAAAAGCATTCTTGACTCAACAGGTCATTACTATTCCAATGATGGAAAGAAAATAACAATGAAAGAAGCAATAGAAAAGAAATGTATAATCCTTGAAGCAAGGATGGAAATTGATTCTACTTCACCAAGGCTAATACAGGTAACTAAAGTGAATGGGAAACCAGACATTATTGAAGTTTCTACATCAGGCATTGATAGAACAACATTTAAAGAAATAAAACCAAATGAAAACGAATCAAACCTTGATCCACTGCAGGTTTCCCCTGGTGTAATTTTTGACCCTGCAACCGCATTAGTAATTTTTACTGATAATGGGAAAGCCGATAATCTGTTGGAAGCTGTAAAAGAAGGAAAAATTGAGCCCAGCAAAGTTAAAGTCAAAGATCCAAACTCTGGAAATGAGATAAATATCAATGAAGCAATCAGGAAAGGTATCATAGACAAAACCAGCGGTGCCTACAAAGACAAATCTGGAAGAAAAATAAGTTTTGCAGATGCCGCCAAGTTTGGTGTTGTTGCTGTATTAGGAGCTCCTCTTGTTGCAGTTGGTAAAGCTGCAAAAATGATTCAAAAAGCAATGGTTGTAGATCCAAAAACAGGTGAGGAAATTCCTATTGAAGTTGCTTTTGAAAGAGGTTTAGTTGATAAAGACGCATTGGCTAAGTATGAAAAGGCGATGGATGTTGTGGAAGGAGTACAACTTGAATCTCCTGTCTTAATGAAGCCTACTCAAATTAGTGGTTTGAATGAAACAGAAACCCCTCAATCTTCAACATCCTCACCTTTAGAACCAAAGTACAAAACTTTGGATACATCTTTTATTTCTTTAGAAGATGATACGAGACCTTCAGAGGCTGAGCTGACAAGAGCAAGAGTGACCACTGAACCAAAATATAAGGTCTCTATTGGTCGAGCTCGATCTTTGTCTCAGAGTCCTGACAGAGAAGCTAAACCAGTCGTCTTACAGAAAATGAGGAAGAAAATTGTGAAACCAAAGGATGCTGTTGGTGTAGGAATAATTGACAAAGAAACAGCTGATATTTTAGAAAAACCTGAAAGTTATCAAACCCAAAGTGGAGAAAAGTTAAGTCTTTCAGAAGCTATCAGCCAGAAAACACTAGATGGTGATACAGGTGCGATAAGAGACCCTCAGAGTGGAGAGCTCCTCACAATTAAAGAGGCTATGGATAGAGGAATTCTTGATTCAGCAGGTTCCTCAGGGAAACTTCTTATACCTATTGCACGAAGTCTCTCTGTTCCTGCTGTTTTAGAACAAGGCCTATATGAAAATGGAAAAATTGTGCATCCAGAAACTGGAGCTCATTTGTCTTTAAAAGAAGCAATACTTTGTGAAATTGTGGATCCTAATTCTAAAGTCATTGATCCGAGTACTGGTGAAAAACTCACCCTTGGAGAAGCCATAGCCAAAGGAAATATTGATGAAGAAAGTTCAAAGGTAAAAACAAGACGCGGTTCACTAGATTTATTAACTGCTGTTTCAAGTGGATTGTTTGATAAAAATGATAATAGAAAAGGCCTAGATCAGTTACCACCAGCTGGTATGACATTTCCTGTTGCTTTGAAGAGAGGATTAATCGATCCAAACTCCCAAGAAGTTGTTCATCCGGTTACTGGGGTGAGAAAACCAGTTCATGTAGCAATCCAGGAAGACTTCATAATGGCTCTACCTTGCCCTGTTTCTCCAGATTGCATGCAAGTAACAGATGCTTTAAATTCAAAATTAATTGATAGTGAAAAGGGAATTTTCATTCATCCAAAGACCGGTGAAGAAATCCCAATATCTGATGCAGTGGAAATGGGGTTACTTGTTTTGAAACCTCCAACTGAAGAAATTGGAGGGTCGATTACATCAGTGACTGAGACTGTCAAGAGTTTCCAGACAATTACAACAAAAACTATTGCGCTTGCTCAAGGTCACGTTCTGGTTGGTCCAGATGAAGTGAAAGATGTTAAAACTGGAGAAATATTGTCTTTGAATGATGCAAGAAAGAAAGGGATTGTCAAAGATGAATCTGAAGTAAAGAAACATTTTTCTCCACCTGAAGTTGACCCCAGCTCAAGTGGAATCACACCCACAAACCAAGCAAACAAAGTAAGTAATGTAGAACCAGAAATTGTAGAAAAACCTCATATCGCAAATGAACAAGTTACCATTGAAGAAGCTTTTAATAGCATTTATGATGAGAAAACTAAAAAGTTCAAAGACCCAAACTCTCCCAACAAACTCTTAACTTTTAAAGAAGCTTTAGATGCAAGATTAATAGATCCTGATGCAATTATCGTTGATGTAAACACTGGAGAACCTATATCTACAAGAGAGGCTGTAGAAAGAGGTATTATTGATTCCAAAACTGGTGCTTTGAAGGACAAAAAATCTGGTGGTAGTGTCAGTGTGAAAGAAGCTGCAAAAATGGGTTTGTTAGCTGTTGTGGGTGCTCCAATTCTAGCAGGAAAAGTTGTGGCAGATGCTGTTAAAAGCTTGAAGAAAAATAAATCTCCTGAAAGGAAAAAGTCCGTAGAGACTCCAACAACTGAGATAACAATCAGAACCTCAAAAACACCTTCACCTCCGAAGGAAGTGCTACAAAAAATGTTGCCTCTTAAAGATGCTATACATTCTGGTAAAATTCAACCTGATCAATGTTTTGTAACCGTCAATATTGCTGGTGAAAATAAGCTAATCTCTGTAAAAGATGCTTTGGATCGAAATTTAATTAATCTTAACAACTCTGTTGAAATTACAGGAAATACAGAAATATCTGTTGTTGAAGAAAAAACAAACTACAAAGTATCTGTCACCAAACACTTAAATCCAAAAGAATTAGCCTTGAGAGGTGCTTATGATATAAAAAATGAGGAGTTCATTGATCCAAAAACAGGGGAAGCAGTTGACTTTTGTGATCTTGTCGGTGAAAATAATGTGTTTGATCCTCAGCTTATAACTGTGAAAGACTTGCATACAGGGGAACACATTCCTCTACATGCAGCTATTGATGGAAATTTGATCGACCCTGAAACAGGCAGCATAGTTGATCCTGCTACTGGTAAAGTTGTGCCATTCTTTGAAGCTCTTAAGCTGGGTTGGGTTGTCCAAAGTGGAGAGAAAACTAAAAAACCTGGTAAAAGGTATGAACCAGGTTTGTCACTTTCTGACGCTGCTCAAAATGGAGTTTTCAATCCAGACACAGGTGAAGTAAAAGATCCGAAAACAGGTGAGATCTTAAGTTTAGCAGATGCTCTTGTTGGGGGTGTAATTGATCCGGATCTTATAAATATTAGGAACCCGGCAAACGACGACCTCCTCTCTTTAACTGAAGCTGTAGAGTGTGGAATAGTGGATCTTAATCGAGGTGTTATAATCAATCCTGAAACCAAAAAAGAGATTAACATTAAAACCGCATTTAAAGAGGGCTTTGTATTATCTGGTTTCAGAAAACCTGTTTCCCTGGAACCTATTGTTAAAAAGGGGTGGTACACAGCTTCTGGAAAGATATTGGATCCTTTAACAAAAAAAGAGATTGATGTTTCTGAATCTGTAAAGAGAGGAATTATTGACCCGTTCATAACTGAGTGCAAGAATACAAAAACAAACAAATTTATAACACTTGATGATGCTTTAACTCTTAAATTAGTTGATTCAGAAGCAGGAAAATTAAAAAATAATGTTTCCGGTTCTCTTATACCACTTGATACTGCTGTGGAACAAGGGTTGATTCGAACAAACAATATTTCATTTCCTCTCATAGATGCAATAGTGCAAGAGTACTACTCCCCCAAGAATGGTAAATTTTTAAATCCTTGTATTGCAGAAGAACAAACATTAAGAGAATCAATTAATTGCAAATTTGTCGATTGCTCAACAGTTTTGGTGAAGGATGAACATAATGACAAAGTTATTTCAGTAGCTGAAGCAGAGCGTATCAATCTCCTGGATTGTGAAAAAGGTGTGTTGAAGTACCCAATCCAGATGACTTTAGATGCCGCATACCAGAAGGGGTATTTATTGACAACCCAAAAACCACTCTCTCTTCAAGAAGCGCTTGCCCAAGGATGCTACGATTCAAAATCAGGATTGATGATCGTAGGAGATGAAGACAAAATAACCCTCGATGAAGCAATGAAAACTGGAGAAGTTAACAGAAATGCTCTCACAGTAAAAGATCCTAGATCTGGCGACATAATTACATTATCAGATGCAATAAAAATTGGTGTTATTGATCCAAAATCAGGTACAGCGACAGATCCAACAAATGGTGTTGAAATGCATTTCTACGATGCTGTAGATAGAGGATTAATTATTCCAGCAAAAAGGAAATTTTCTCTACCAGAAGCAGTGTTCAAAGGCTTTTATGATCCAGCTTCTGGAAGATTTACCAGTCCTGAAACAAGAGAAAAATTGCAAACAGATAGAGCGATAAGAAGAGGCATTATTGATCCTGCTTCAACCATGGTGAAGGTTGATGGCAAAGTAATGACTTTTGAACATGCTGTCGAGTATGGAATTGTGGATGCTAAAAGTGGTACAATCAAATTTGAAAACAGAAAATTGGATTTTCAAGAAGCCTTTGAACGGGGATTACTAATTGAAGTACGGCGGCCACTAACTTTAAATGAAGCAATTCAAAAAGGAATTTATGATGAAAGAACTGGTTTGTTTGTAGATCCAGCCACAGGGGAGAAATTAACTTTACATCAGGCCATTCAATCAAGTTTAATAGATCCAGATTCAGTTCATATCAAGGATACCCGCAGTGGTTTCCTGAAAAAATTAAATCTCACTGACGCTATAAAACAAGGTTTGGTTGATGAAACTACAGGAAAGATTAAAGATTTTTCAAGGGGTGAGGCTGAAGTATCAATTATTGATGCATTCGAATCTGGCTTGGTTGTTGATAGCAAAGCAGCAGTTTCTATACAACGAGCCATCCATCAAGGGTTATATGATGGTGAAAGTGGAAAGTTTACAGATCCCAACACTGGGAGAAAAATCACTCTCCATGAAGCAATTCGTAGGTTTATCATCAACCCTCTTCTTCCTTGTTATTGGGATAAGAAATCTGAAAGACTTCTGTCTCTTTTAGAAACTTGTCGAGCAGGAATCATTGACCGAAGAGCCGGCATGTTCAAAGAACCTGGAGCAAACTGCACAGTATCCCTGTCAGAAGCAATGGAAATAGGACTAATTGTGGATATTGAAAGTGCTGGGTTTGGACTCTATGAAGCTATATCCATGGGACTGTGTGAAGAAGGAAAACTTGTGCATCCATCAACAAGTAAAAAACTCGCCTTGTGTGATGCGGTGAAGGAGGAATTGATCAATCCAGTTTCATCAATATTGAAAAATACAAAAACTGGAAAATACATTAAATTGCCAGAAGCAGTTAAATCAGGATTAATTGATGATGTTGTGGGTGTGTATCAAGTGCCTGACACAGGTAAAGTTCTGTCCCTTCATGAAGCCAAAAATAGGGGATTGATTGTGCCATCAAAGAAGCCTCTCACTGTGGAAGAGGCTATAAAATGTGGTTTATTCCGAACAGACAGTGGGAAAATTGCTGATCCTGATAGTGGAGAGTTTCACGATCTACTTGAGGCGATTAACAAAGGCCTCATCGATGCAGAGGCAACTGCAATCAAAGATCCAGTGACAGGACAGTTAAAGAGTCTTAGTGCAGCGATAGAAGATGGTACCATTGACATCTCGAAAGGCAGAGTTTTAGATCCAAAAACTAAACGATCGTATTCTCTTGATGCAGCTCTGCAAAAAGGCATTTTAGTAACAGTTGAAAAACCATTAACCTTCCAAGAAACAGTAAGACGTGGCTCAATTGACTTCCTTAAAAGTACACCCAAAGATCCTCGAAGTGTGAGAGAGTGTTCTTTAGAAGAAGCGATTCAGTTTGAACTGATAGATCCAGAGACTGCTGTTGTCAAAGATCCAAAAACTGGCAATTTTGTTAATTTAAATAAGGCTATAACTGATGGAATAATAGACCTAAAAAAACGAGCAGCCTTAGATCCACAAACAGGTAAAACTAAGAGTTTTTGTCTAGTATTTGAAGAAGGAACTATTGTATTCTTTAAAGAACCTCTGTCTTTCGACCAAGCTATTAAATTAGGTCACTTGGACACATCCACTGGAAAATTCACTGATCCACAATCCAAGGAAGTCCTTACATTAAAAGAAGCAATTACATTGGGATACATCGATCCTGATTCTGTTCTCGTCAAAGACATGGCTAAGAAAAAACTTCTCAAGCTCTCTGAAGCATTCAGAAAGGGCGTAATGGATTCTGAGAAAGGGAATGTTGTCGATACCTCAACCTCAAAATTGCACTCTCTACCAAATGCTATTGAAACTGGTCTTGTGACGACTCATGGCCTTTCCTTGATCGAAGGCCTCGATTTCGGATTGTACAATCCCACCACTGGCAGCTTTACTGATCCATTTTGCACAAGCGGGGGCGTGATGGAAAGAAGGCGGTTGAATCTGACCGAAGCTATTAAATCGGGCTTGATAGACCCTTCTACCAGTGTCGTGAAAGACTCGGCTACCGGTGAGATCTCGACGGTGCAAGACGCCATCACCCGAGAGGCGATAGACCCTGTTGCCGGTCGAATGCTGGAGACAACCTCTGGCAAGGCCATTGACCTGCTCAAGGCCAAAGAGAGGGGATACATCATACCAGCTGAGGCCAGGGTGAGTAAAGCTCAACATTTGTGTCATGTGCTCGTTAGTTTAAATAGTTTAGTTATTAGGGGTAGCGCTCCCATTGCTGATTTAATGAAGTACTAAATTATGTAATAGGTTATTGAAATTAAAATTTGATTAAGAGTTTAGAGAAAAAGTTAAACTTAGGTAAAAAGTTGAAAAAAAGGTTTGAGTTTTTGGTCATTCATGTTTTGAGCTCTGATTATAGTGCTGGATGAGCAATACGAAGTGATACCCAAAAGTAATCGGAATAACTCTACCGAAGGCGTGGCCTTTGTAGTATGTATGTCTGCCGCTAAATGTGTGTAGCGTAGCTCATCCAGAATTCAGTGCCGCAAGTGCCGTCGCCGTGGGTGGACGTGTTCGTCTGCATTGAGTTTTTTAGTGAACACTGTTTCGCCATTTTGTTGTTTTTTCGTTTTGGCGGACGTAAATGAAAAACATGCAGCTCTGATGTTTCTTGTTAGGGAAGAGTGCTGCAGATATTGTTATGTTGAAAACTGGTTACAAAGATGAAGCTTTAGGTAAAATTCAGGTATTCGAGTGGTTTTCATGTTTTAAAAATGGCTACATGTCAATTGTTGACAAACCCCGTGAAGAACGTCCGTCGACTGCCAAAACTGATGAAATTTTTCTGGCCGAGGGGATAAAGATGTTTTCAATTGGCTGGACTGTTGCTTGGTTTTAGGGTCATAACCATAACACATTAGTTCGTCACCAGTAAAAATCTTAGAAAAAAATCTAGATCAATTTGCATGTGTTATTTCATTGCTCAACAAGACTCCACTCAATGTTCCTTTTGATGGTCAGTCAAAACTTGAGGCACAAACATGGCAGCCACTCTTGTCATTTTCAAATCTCTATTCAAAATTTGCTGAACAGAGTTCCAACTAATTCTAGATATCTCTGATAACTCGTCAATGGTCCGTCGTCAGTCTTCATGCACTAGCTCACAAATCTTCTCTTTTTTCGTCAGTTTTGGCAGTCGACGGACGTCCTTCACAAGGTTTGTTAACAATTGACATGTAACCATTGTTAAAACGTGAAAACCACTCGAATACCTGAATTTTACCTAAAGCTTCATCTTTGTAAGCCGTTTTCAACGTAACAATGATATCTGCAGCACTCTCCCTAACAAGAAACTTGAGAGATGCACGTTGATCATTTACGTCCGCCAAACCGGAAAACCGAAAAAATGGTGAAAGAGTGTTCACTAAAAAACTCACTGCAGACGAACACGACCACCCACGTCTATGGCACTAGTGGGACTGAATTCCGGATGAGCTAAATAACCTGTTAATTTATTTAATTTTTATTCTATTTGTATTTTATATTTTATACAGTTTCCATCAAGTTCAGAGGCATTTTTTTATGTTTCAATTAGGAATAGTTTAAACCCTGATCTCTCTCTGCTTACCTAACTCTTGATAGATAATTATTTAACAATTACAAAAAGTGACTGAGTCCGGAAACAAACCGCTAACCTCCGAATTACGAGGTTATTCTTTTCAGCTACTCAGTTGTTATATAAAATATTATTAAAATAGATTTGGAATATATAATTCCAGAATAGATTTGGAAGCAGCTGGATTTATAGTTAAATTACCTTCAAGTTCTCATTTTTATTTTATGTTTCATCATCTATAAATTCAGAATGAGGTTCATAAAGTCAAGTCTTAAATAGTTTAAATTATAATCTGTAGAAGACAACAAATTATAAATCTGTAAACAGAAGTTGACAATGAATACCTTACCATGCAAGACAATAACAGTATCAATCCCAAGACATTCATACTCCTTTTAGGAGTTATGCTTGCTAGTTAATCTCTTTTTTCTTTTCGACTCGAACTTGTTAAAAAATGATATATAAACTATGAAACATCTAAATTTCTTTCAGAGGGTTCTAATAGAATTTCCTTGATTTAACATTTTATATCCAACTTCACTCTCAGGTTTTCTTTCCTAAAATGAGAAATGAAACTTTGAATAAATGAGTCAGTAATGGGAGCGCTCGCCATGATAGGGGTAGCTTGCACCGCCAGGTTATATCTTGAGACACTGTCAGGGTTGGCGGACGCGGATAGTCGTTTAGACGAAATCTTTGCTTGGGTAGTTGAAAGGCATGCGACCAATGACATGCGTTGTTTGGCTTCTGCTCTAGCCTACAATGATAGTTTTAGAGGTCATTGCCAAAATGCTTCTGGTTAAACTTTCTCAACCTAGAAAATATTACTGTGGTGTGAAAATAAAATAGTTTTACACAGTCATAGTTTATTAATTTAAAAAATATATATTTCATAGCTTATGGAGTGTATCGTTTACTGTATTTAATTGGTTTTTGTAAAATTTGTTTTACAAAACCTGATAAATGAATTATAAAAATATATTTAATTCACAAACTATTTAATGAATTTTTAATGAACTTATTTTATTGTATACCAAGTAATATTTTAAGTAATTTATTAAAATTGTGAATAAAATTCCAATACTTCCTTTAGGAATATTGGTCCTTTTTCCTTGAAATAATGATAACAGGTCGTTTTATGTGGTCTGTCAAATGCAAAAGTATAAAGTATAGATGTGATGAAGTTAAATAATAATTTTTGATACATAAAATGTATGCCTATGCCGATATTGGAAACAATCACAAAAAAATAATCTTGATGGTAAAAAAGTATATATTTGTGTTAATCAGCACCCTAATGTCATTATTTGATGAAATTAAACTTCATTTTATTTGTGTATTTTTTTAAGTTAAATTTATTCGTGACCAGTTTTTCCTCAATGACTCCTTATGTCAGCATTTTATTTCACTTTAGTATTTTGAAAGGAAAATAAACAATTAAATTTTTTCACAGTTTGTGGTTCTTTTCAATACATATTTTTTACTGCTGGTTGTAACATGTTTTTACAGATAAGATGTCCATAAAGACTGTTTTTCTCCCAGTTTTTGTCAATGTCTCCCCGTGCTTTGTCATGTCTTGCAATTCATCCGTTTATATTTTATTGTTTCTGCTTTCTGTTCCAGTGTTTCTTGTGTTGTGTTTCTGTTTTGTTGTTACGTGTTTTTGGTGTGTTACAGGATTGGGTTTGTTTGTTGGGGTTTAGTTTACCTTTGCCCGTCTCACATACTAAACTAGCCCCCGCTCGCCTAACCGCTCGTTCACGACGCGTCAACCGCTTCGCTTGGACCAGGATGCATAACAGCAATGCTAACCCTCCATTACTAACTTATTTTTATTTCTTGATGTCTCTTTTTTCAACACTAATTCCGCTAAGTGTTTCCATTAACATAGTTTTCAAATTTTATTTGATTGTTTTGGATGAAGGTATGTCACATTTTTTTACTATTTTTTACTTTTTACCTACTGATTTAAATCTATCTGTTAATTTTATTTCTCATCTCATACATTTTTCTCTCTCATCATTTTCCACTTTCATCATTCCCATGCTTTTGTGATGTTTTATTTTGTTTACTTGAGCTTTACACAGTGTAATGTGAAAAAGAGAAATAAAATTAATAGATTGCTAATTATATTTTAAGCTTTTGAATATGTATGGAATTTTCAAGGGTGATTTTTATGATTGTTTATCGAAAGACTATTAAATCAGTTACAGATTTATTATTAGAGATTTTATGAAGAACCAGTATGTTTAATTGGATTTTGATCAATATACATTTTTATATTTATATATTAACCAAATTAGTACATAAATGTTGAATTAGCATTATCACAATGATCAGCACCTGCATAAGGAATGTAATGCTTTTACATCGATAACACTGGGCATGTTACTTCAGCACGAGTGAACCACAAATTTGTGCCATGCACATTTTAATCAACTGTTTTATTTTTTGTTACTTGGGTTTTTACGTTTTAAAATGTAATTTTTTATTTCTCTCTTCTGAAGCAAGGAAACGAGTTAACTCACTGCTTCGAGGATTTTCATCATGGAAAAGAACTTTTTTCAAAGCTTGAATTACTTTTAACTTGAAGTCTTTTTCAGCCTAAAGTCATCATAGTTTGAGATTTACTATTCACCAATGTTATTTTTAACAGGCTTCACAAAGAAGAATTCTTTTTCCTTTTATTGTTCAGCACAATCCTTTTCGTTTTGTAAATAGTGAAAATATTAGTTTCTTCCGATAATTTGTTTTGTCTATATAATAAAATTTTTTATATTGGTTTGGAATTTCCATTATTTAAAATTTTCTTTAGCTTAATTTTCCTCTTAAAAATTAATGCCCTTCTTCCATATATAACAAAATTATTGTTCTTTGGTATGTGTGACTTATTACTTCAACAATTTCGTAACAACATTTTTATTTGGATTAAGTACAAAACAAAGTTTCCGAGGATACATAAGATTAAGTAATATCCTACTTTTGGACTGCTCAAGAAACAACCAAGACATACCAAAGAGAATCCATTTTTATTTTCAGAATTTTGGATTTTCGATGTACAGTAAAACCTCGATTAACCGTCACCCTTTTAACTGTCAGTCTCTATTAACCGTCACCCCGCTAGCGCAAAAAAATTTATGTTTCCGCGTCGGCACGGAGCCGAATCGTCTGTTGAGGCTCTATGATGAGTGGTGACGACTGTACTGCACACCTACAATGTGCGTGAATCATTGGTGGCAAGGGTAGTGAGTGACCCAGCTGGTTAATCCCCTGTCCTCTTCATTCCACTGCTACTGTTTCATTTCAGTTCAGTATGGTCCGTGGCTACAGTGAACTGAAGTTATTGCCAATTTCAAATGCGATGCCTACTAGTTTTTTAAGTACTTTACCGTTTATTGTTGACAGTTCTGTGTTTACGTAGTGTGTAAATGCTCTTCTGTTATGGCTGAGAAACGAAAACGTGTAGTTTTGGGACTCGACAATTAATAATAAATTATTAAACGCTGGTGTGTCTTCTCTGAAAAATTAGAAACATGACTGCCTGAAAAGCTCGACGGGGAAAGAAACAAAAGAAAATGACGGATTATTTTAAAAACTAAATACCGGTAACGTAAGTTTTGAGAGTAAAAGTACATGTACAGTTGATATTTAATTGTTTTCTTAATAAAATATTTTAATAAAGTATTTTTCACTTGAACTGGCGTAGTTTTGTTTTTTCTCATTTAAAATAAATTCACATTAAGTCAAATCATGAAAATTAGCGCCGTTATAACATGCAAGGCAGTGAATTGCGATGTTGCCACGCCAAACACTATCTAGGTGCGAAGTTGTATCGGCGCTATTATTATTTCTGTTATCCGTCTATTCGGTTATCCGTCATGGTCTTGGTCCCGAGGGTGACGGTTAATCGAGGTTCTACTGTAATATAATTTAGGAAAAAGATTTAGTTTCATCTTTAATATGTGGTCAGATGTGTTTCAAAGAGAATAAATATAATTTAACGATTTCTATTTAAGTGAACTTCTACATGGTATTGTGTTAAAGCTTGTTTTTGTCACATATAGCAAGCGATGGAGGAGAAGTACCGATTGTGTGACGATACCTTGTCCCAACTGCTTGCGTGGATCGTTGAGATCGAGGATCGGCTCGCCAATCAAGATGTCGCGCAGGAAGATGTCGAACAATTACGTAACCAGATCAACATTTTGAAGGTGGGTCTTTAATAGACACAAATTAACTCATTAAAATTAATTAATTAACTCATTAAAAAAATTGGAGGTATTTTAATATATAAAAAAAATTTATTTTTCAATATATTGGATCAAATGAGCACATTTATACACTGTCATCTGTCTTTGCAACGTCAAGTGTTTCTTAAACATGTCATTGTGTTACAAATGCAGAGCTTTAAGTACATGGTAGTATATGGACATATTTATGCAGACACATGACAAATTGACATTTCTAAATCCAAGCAGTTGTGCAGCCATCCTTTCACACTTATTCTGCCAGACTGTCACTTAATCACGTTGTGTCAGTCTTGTATTCTATATTATGAAGGAAATTAATGCTGAAAAGTTAATTTGAAAAGTTGAAAAAGAGAAGCGATTTGGAACACTTCTTCAGAAACTTATAGGAACCAAATACTGAAGAAGAACCTGTGGTCAGGGATATGATCTATGTTTAGTTGTAACACTGAAGATGAAACAAGTTTGGCAACACTGCCACTCCACACTCATGCATCAAAAAATTTACTATATGTTTTTACTGTCCATTTAAAAATTTATGCATTAAAGGAAACTTATTTGACAATATTGAGATCTCTCATATTAGAAGTTAAATCATCCAATGTATGGATAGAATATACAATGAAAGATATTCCTGTTGCTTTCTTAGAGCTTTCATATTTTTACTTTCTACTTGTACACAGTTAGTGAAGGAGGAGCTTGAGTCACAGAGTCGCCCAGTTGCCAACTGCCTCGACCAGGTACGAGTGGTGGTGACGACAGGTGGCGAATACTTGTCACGCGACGAAGTCCTTAGCCTGGAGAAGAACGGCAAATCGCTCCGGTCACGCTACGACAGGGCCAATGACCGCACTGACAAACTGCTGCGTCGACTGACCGCCGCCAAGGATGAGCTCAATAAGTTCAAGTGAGTTTTATAGATCCACACAAGTCCATATAATCAAGGCTAACAAAGAATAACATTAAATCCTAATAAGGTAACAAGCTGCTGCTTTTTAACATACAATATTCTTTTTTTTAATTATGTAATTTTATATATTTTCTGGTTTGAGTTTATGATGACTGTACATTTCAATCAATAAACATATTTTTAAATTCAATTAAAAAATATATTGTGTAAATAAGTTTTAAAATTAATTTGTGTCATCTGCATGATTAATTAATAAATATTAACTGCTCCTTTCACATTGTTACCTCATGGGTTATGAAGTTTGAAGGGAATCATTCAGAAACTAAGTCCACTTGGTTGTAATGATATTTTGCTTCAAATGAAATAGAATCACACAGTTGTTTGTAAAAGGAGTTGACAATGTGCTTAACTTAAACTTAATCGTACTGATAGGTCTGAGCTGACAACATTCACGGCCTGGTTGGAGAAGGCACGTCGCTCGCTAGAAGATCGAGAGCGATCGCTTGCAAACCTCAACAAGATGGACGCCAGCAATGAGTCGACGCGGGACTTTGTGTCGGATGTGATCGCGCACCAGGCCGACTTGCGGTTCATCACCATGGCTGCGCAGAAGTTCTTTGATGAGTCTAAGGTACACTTGTTCATTAATATTGCTAGATAACATAATGTACTTTAGTCATGGTACAATTTTAAGCATAATTCAAATTGTTTATTTTGGGAGCGTCAAATGATGAGACAATGAAGTTGTGTGTCCTGTACCAATCTTATTCTTGATCCTCTCATAAGATGCTCTTATAAGTTTCATCGTTTAAATGAATTTTTTAGTATGTATATGTAGATTTTTAGGTTTTATTTAGCATGCTGAATTTAATTTTTAATAATATTGATATTTCTGCTCTATCTATGTCTATTCTTGCCAAAAGATCAATGACAATTGATCAATGGCTCTTAATTCTCTTAATTTTTGTACGCTTTTCTAGTTGTCTTACAGTTCTTATAACTGTTATAATGTTACTAAGATATTGTCATTTATAATATATTTATTTATTTACATGTCAAACATATAGGACAAACCCAATTACAATTTGACAGTTCAGATAAAATACACTCATGTGCACATACGTACAGTTATATATTCACATTAGTTGTATAAACATCTATTGTGTGTTGTGTGTGAGTGTTCTCTATTTAAACTAAAATATTACTTTGGTAAAACACAAAAAAAGCTTTTACCTTTGTGGTCTCACAGTGACCAACATAGATTCTCTAGAAACATACTTAAACTTTATTTAATTCCTAAACTAGTTACTGATCATACAATGAGGTGTCTAATGTAATCACTAATCACTAATTTTAAGTACTCTAAAGTATGAGTTTCGTGTTATAGGAATACTTGACCTGTCTCAATGAGTTCCGCACTTCGTTACCTGCACGACTACCACATGTGGAGCCAGTTGCACCGCAAGACTCAGCTGTCCGCAATACAGTACAGACCATCAGTACTCAGTATCGTGACCTGCTCAGCCGGGCAAACGCGCTGAGCGACAGACTGAGTGGTGTGGGTGGGCGACAACGCGAGTATCGCGATGCGCTTGACAAGGCTCGAGCTTGGATGAGAGATGCTGAGCCCAGGGCCAACAAAGTGAGTGATAAGCCATTAATTGTTATAATGAAACCTTCTTATTTAACTTAAAATGACTGCATAATTTTTTTGTCATTTTGTTTAGGTATTTATATTGTGAGCATTAAAAGCATAAAGAAAGCTAAAATTATAAATTTGCAAAATCAGATTTTATTTAAGACAGGAATATCCTATTACTTTGTTTTCCCGAGAAAATACTTTTATGAGGTTGCTTGGACTATTTAAAAGAGAGTAACTTAGCATTCTGCTGTGCAGTTGAACTCTTCCGAATATATAGGTTTAAGTATTTGATTTTGTATTTTTACAATGGATCAAGTGGTATCAATTTTTTTCTATGCTCAGGTCTTGTCTGAGCCTCTGGCAGCTGACCCACACACTTTGGAAGACCAGCTGAGCCGTGCCAAGACCCTTAACAATGAGTTTGTGGCCCAAGGTCGACTCATCGACAATGCCAAACATGCAGTGGAGTCCTTGGTGCGTGCAGTGGAAGGACAAGTTTCTGCAGGCGAGTTGGCAGCCCTTCAAGAACCGGTGCGAGAGTTAGAGCTGAAGTATCGCCAACTTTGCGATGGGCTGGCGGAAAGATGTCAGCAGTTGGAGACAGCGCTGGTGCAAAGCCAAGGAGTGCAGGATGCACTGGACGGACTACTGGCTTGGCTCAACTCTGCAGAAAACACCCTTAAAGACATGACACGACCAGTGAGTTTGCAAAAGGAGCGTCTGGAGGACAGATTGCGGGAACACCGAGTGCTGCAGTCAGACATTGATGCTCACCAGTCAAGCGTGGAGAGCATCAGTCACACTGCTCAGGAGCTTGTCAACACTGCCTCCAATCCCAGACTTGCCAAGAAGATTGAGACCAAGACACGAGATGTAGTAACCAGGTATGAGAAGCTGCATGACAAGTGTACCCGACTGGGAGAGAGTCTCTCGGAGATCCATCACTCACTGAGCGCATTCAGTGGAGAGGCAGCTGAACTAGAGAGGTGGCTGAGTGAGGCAATGGAGACAGTGAGCGAGGCGACCACTGTGGCCAGGCTGGATGAGATAGCTAAGCAGCGTGATGCTCGTCGAGACCGTCTCGAGGCTACCCTGCGTGACGGGCGGGCTCTTGTCAGCAAGAAGGATGTGACAGACACCGGCAATGTCAGGGACAGAGTGAAGGGTCTGGAAAGCCAATGGCGGGAGCTCAATGCTCTGCTTGAAGATCACCAAAGGCTTGGAAAGGCTCGTTCAGAACAGCTGCTGGCCTATGAAAAGTTACGCGATCAAGTGTTAGCGTGGCTGACGCAGACTGAAACTCGTGTTGCAAGGCTCGAGCCTGTCGCACTGGATATGGACACCATTAAGCGGCAAGTCGAAGAGCTCAAACCACTTGTGAAGGAGCACAGAGACTATGGTATGACAATTGACAAAGTGATGGACTTAGGCAACGCATACGATGCATTGACAAGGCCTGAGTCACCAACACGTCGCAGAAGCTCTGTGAGCCCTGTCAAACGTACGTCTGTCACAGCCAGCCCAATGAGGAGGACTTCCCAGGACGGATCTCCCTCACCAACCAAAGTATCTGTGTTTGGACTTCAGAGTCCTGTCTCACCTGGAGGCTCAAGTGGCTTTGGCAGCCGCAGATCTTCTCAGGATGGTTTCCACCTGGAAGGTCAGTATTTGAATATATTAATTATTGTTGCTGTAACTGTTATTAACATGATTGTTTGTTGATGAATAGGAAATAATTTGAATAACCTAAGATGGTTTTAAGTAAAAATTAGTTTGATATAATTTTTTAAGAACTTTTTGTCTCTGATCAATGGCTCAAATATTTACTGTTCATTTTATATAGCTGTATTATTAGTTTATTTTTAGCAGAAATGACTATATATTGTCATATTAAACGATCAATGTAATGAAAAATGAGGAAAACACAATCTATTATTACTGTAAATTATAGTTTGTAAATAAAGTTATTCAACTCTTTTTTCACATGTGCTCAAAATATGTAGTAAACTACTACTTGAGTAGGGAATGAAGGGTGTAACTTACCGTTATTGTTACTGTATTGGTTAACGTTATACTGTGAATAAACTGATGTATCACAATTTGCAGAGATGACGCAAGTGCAACAGGAACTGACCGAGATGAACCACCGTTACTCGATGCTAGGCACCAAGCTGGCAGACAGACAGACGGAGCTTGACGTAACAAGGGAGGAGCTCCGCAAACAGCTGGAAAACCTAAAACAGCTGGCACAGTTCCTGGACAAGGTGCAACGCTCGCTGCCCAAGGAGGCTGTGCCGCACAGCAAGGAGGATGCCGACAAGACCGGCAAACTGCTCAAGGTGACTATGCATGCCTCACCAGGTTCAGGCAGCAGATAAGCTTGTTGATTGGACTTCGGGATCTTATCTCAGCCCATAGAAAAGTATCCTGTGGGAATATATCAATTGGGGCTTATTGTGCTGGCCACCACAAGAAATGTGAGCACTGTCATTTTTTTCACCCACTGTTGAAATGTGCAAACTCATTATTTTGTGGAACAGTGAATTTTGAGGACTCTAGGTACTAATAATTACTATGGTAGTCAAATGTATTAGTGTGTGAATTTGGAAATTAAATTTTATTGCCAGGGTGTTTTTTGAAGATGATAATAGGGAATTGAGTGTGCAATAATTTTTCCTCAAGGCTTAAATAAATTATTTTTTTAACTTAGTGACCTCTGCCCACAGAATATCCTGGAGGACATGTACGAGAAGCAGTCGCTCCTGGACAGCACTCGTAGCGGGGTCAGTGACCTAGTCAAGCGTAAGCCGTCGGCCATCGGCGTTGATACTCTACACGACGAACTCACCGAGATCACTTCACGCTGGAAGAGTCTCAACGACATCTGCAAGAACAGGTAATCATGAGACGTCTTCTTCTGCCTCTTTTGTCTAAAACATAACTGACTTTGTATGGTGATGACTTTGGGTTTGATTTTCATTAAGAAAATTACAGTGCATTAGGCATAACATATTCTCGGGAATTAAGTTTGGTAGTTTGGTTTGATATCAACTTTAATTTTTGAAATTTTAAAATGAGAGCAGTTAAAGAGGTAAGACTCATACATACAATTTTTTATATTTGAGCAAATTTTGTCATTATTGTCCACGTATATTACACTAAAGATCATCAATACTCCTACCTTGAAAATTCATTAGAAACAACGTTAATAACTGGAATTGTTTGGTTTAATTGACTAAAATCACATAACACTATATATCTAAAAAATAATTAATTGTTATTGTTGTTATGTATTTTCTTACGTCTTTTGGTATTTTTAACGTTTTGATGGGGAATGGGCCAAACCCTGGTCTTGTACCCAACGTCGACCTGCTGTTAGAAAGCATCATTAACCCGTTGCAGATTGTGAAATGTAGTGCCCTCTCAGGTCTAGCAGTACAAATTATTTTGCCGAAATCAGTCAGCTTCGTTTGTTCGCAACTTTTACACGTTTTGTTGTTATTTACGATACATAAAAACTAATGTAATACATCAAAGTTTTATGTACTGTAATCAGAATATAAATTTTTTATGGATATCTTATTTTTTTCTAATTTAGCTTGATTAATTCGGAAATACATATTTTACGTATTTGAGAATGTGTGAATGATTTTAAAATAAGAAAGAGACTGATTCTTCCGGCTTGGTCTAGGATCCAGCTGATGGAGGATGTAAAGGACTTCCATGACACACATGACAGCCTGTCCAACTGGCTGTCGGCCAAGGAGCGCATGATGACTGTCCTTGGTCCCATTTCCTCTGACTCCCGCATGGTGCAGAGTCAGGTGCAGCAAGTCCAGGTAACTGCTTTACCATAGTAATATATTTTTCAGTCAAAGAGTTGGTTTCGTGAAATTATTTACTTGATTTTGGATTAGATAAAAAAATTATGTCGATAATGTTTCATCCATAGTTACTTTTGCCATCTAGTTTTAATAGGAATAATTATAACTTTTATTCAAAAGTAATTTGGAAATTTTTAGCCTGCAATAATTTACACTTCCACTTCAGGCATTGTCATAGTTGGTTAGCTAGTCCACATAACCTATTGTAAAGCTAACAAAAGAAGGGTCTCTCATGAAAAAAATTCAGATAACTGTCTCATTTCTGGGGAAAATACAAACTTTAAAAATTGTAATCTAATAATTTATGTTCATTTATAAAATATTGATTTTATTCTTCAGGTAATGCGAGAAGAATTCCGCACCCAACAACCCCAACTGACTCACCTGACTACAGTGGGAGAGAGCGTGTTGTCGCGTGTGCCAAGCTCTGACGTCCAGGGCAAGCTGACACGTGTGACAGCTCAGTGGGCGGACTTGCTCGGACGACTAGACGAGAGGTTAGCCAGCCTGGGTGCTGCCGCAGACACCAGCCGGGAGTTTGATGCTCAGTTGGTACGACTACGTGACACACTGCAAGGCATCTCTGATCAGCTGGATGACATCCCACTGGACCGAGAACCTGAGGAGCAACTCAGAAAAGTTCAGGTATGGTAATCACTAACTGGGCAAAAGATTTTTATCTTTTATGTGAACTAATAGTTGTTTCTTGCCTGCTATGGTACGTTATACAAGTTATCAAATTAAGTCAAAAGGAATCGCGATAGACACATCATCACATCATATTTTTTCAATAGTAACAAAATTGTGCTTAGGTGTAACTTGGAACCAGGTTATCATATTTTGATAAAACTAAAAAAATAAATCTTTTTTAATAATACGCACTTAGGAAACCACTTGCTATGGTTAAAGGTTAAAGGATACTCAGTTGATTTTTTCAATTATACTTAAAGTATGTATATATATCAAATGTATATTTAGGATATTTTTGATGATCCTTGTGGTTGTGGTAGATGTTGGAGAGGCAGCTGGAAGGAGTGCGACCACTGCTGGCAGATGCTGAGGCAGCCGGGGCTCAGCTGTGCGATGTCCTGAGCGACCCTGCATCGCGTGCTGAGATACAAGGCAAGCTACAGGCCGTCAACCGACAGTACAACACATTGCAGAAGAAACTGGACTTACGCAAGGCGGAGATCGAAGGCTCCCTCAGGTAACTCCATCTGAATCTCTTTGTAGATATACTTGCCTCTTGGCAAATAATTTAACAATCAACAGGTCTTAAAACTACTTTTTATTTCTTATAATTGTACTAAGTATAAGTTAAAACATTAATCTTATTATGTACTCACATATCCTGAATTGAAAACCTTATTTGGAAAAATTAACCACTTATTATTAACTTAGAATATAATTGAATCTTATTTTCTTACATGTACCTATTTAGTATTGTAGAATCAAAATAATTTTTAGAGTTGTATGATTTCAGTCATAGGTAGTCAAATGCAGTTACTGTGCTTTGAGGCATCTGAACGGTTAAATGTAATAATTGATGTGTTACACAGAGATGGTCGCCAGTTCGAGGCGACATGTGCCAAGACGCTCGGCTGGTTGTCCGAGGAGCTTGGTTCTCTATCTGAGCGACTGCTGGTGTCAGCTGACCGAGACATTCTCCAACAACAAGTGGAACACCACGAGGTAATGCTATCAAATATATCAGTCACTTGATCTTGCAACTTTCTCATTCTGTATTGAGTTTCGTTCTCTTATGTATTTTATATTAATTAAGGACTTAGTTTCACAAAAAAACTATCCATAATGCCACCAATACTGTGAAAACATGTGTCACTATCTATTACTATCTATTATTGTCACTATTAATGATTAGTGCACTGTAGATTAGTGCCCAGTGGTGATTTATAAATTAGAAGTACTAAGTTAAGTTAATTTAAAACTAAAATGTTTAACTACTGTTCACTAACCCATTCCTGTCTGAATATCCGTGAGACACCTGAGGCCTTTCGATCTAAATTAAAATCAAGCCTTTTTCACTACGACTGTGTGTCACTATTAGCTTGATAGATTTAACAGTAATTTCATAAATTATATGTTTTGATTTCATTACCCTGTTACTTTTACCCTGTAACTGCATATATAATCACTTTTAGCAAGAAAAAGAATTATTACAATATAATATTTCACCAATTCCAAGAAGTAGACTTAGAAACAAGTACAGTAGAACCTCGATTAACCGTCACCCTCGGGACCGTGACCATGACGGATAAACGAATAGACGGATAACGGAAATAATAATAGCCCCGAAACAACTTAGCACCAAGACAGTGTTTGGCGTGGCAACATAGAAATTCACTGCCTTGCATGTTATAACGGCACCATTGTCCTAGTTAATTTTCATGATTGCTGAATGTGAATTCATTTTAAATGAGAAAAAACAAAACTAGGCCAGTTCATGTGGAAAATACTTTATTAAAATATTTTATTAAGAAAACAATGAAATATCGACTGTACATGTACGTACTTTTACTCTCAAAACATACGTTACCGGTATTTAGTTTTTAAAATAATCCGTTATTTTCTTTTGTTTCATTCCCCGTCAAGCTTTTCAGGCTGTCATGTTTCTAATTTTTCTGAGATGAAGCACCAGCATTTAATAATTTATTGTTGAGTCCCAAAACTACACGTTTCCGTATCTCAGCCATAACAGAAGAGCATTACACACTGTGCATAAACAACACTGTCAACAATAAACGGTTAAGCACGTAAAACACTAGTAGGCATTGCACTCGAAATCAACAATAACTTCAGTTCACTGTAGCAGTAGAATGCAGAAGACAGTGTAAGGGATTAACCAGCTGGGTCACTACCCTTGCCACCAATGATTCACGCACATTACAGGTATGCAGTACAGTCGTCACTACTCATCATAGAGCTTCAACTGACGATCCGGCTCGGCACTGACGTGGAAACATAATTTTTTTGCGCTAGCGGGGTGGCGGTTAATAGAGACTGACGGTTAAAAGGGTGACGGTTAATCGAGGTTCTACTGTAGGTACTGGTGCTTCATCAAGACTTATTTTGTTTTCAAATGATTCCTTTATATCATGAACAAGACAATAATTTACTGTCAACTTGGAACATTGTACACTAAATACGACGATTTAAAGAGGAAGCCAACACTATATATTGGATGAGAAATGAACTTGCATACCTAACAAGGGAAAAAAGAACCACGTCAAAATATAAGCAGGCAAAGCACATTGTTTGCTCAGTACGTACAGTGCATGTCTTTAGTCATTTGTCTAAAGTCAACTGGAATAAATTCATAAAACCTATTCCTAGCATATGAGGGTATATTTTCTAAAAATATTAATCTAAGTTGATTTCGCCTATTTGATTTTTTTTTGCCTTCTAGTAATATTTTATGTATATTTTATATAGATTAATATTTTATGATTCCCAGTTTTAAGACCTTTATATACTTGTATATAGTAAAATTTATTTTCCTTTAACTGCCTGTAGATCTAAAATGTTCTAAATTCCCCAATGTACATTTCGCTACTTAGTGTAGCGATCCCTGTGATGATGCTACACTAATTGTGAGTACATCGGTGAAATCAGAACATTTTATATCTACAGACAATTAAAGGTAAATAAATTGTACTATATACAACATAGATTAATTTTTAAAAAAAAGGCCCTCATATGCTGGGAATGAGTTTTATGAATTTATTTCAGAACAAATAAAAAATAAAAAAATGTATTTAAATTAAAACAAAATTAAAGGAGTACTTTATTAATGAAGCAATTTACTCAATTGAAGAGTTTTTCAATCTCCCTCATTGAAAATTATGAAGATTAAATATATTTAACAATGATTTTATATTATTATGCATTTATCTGTGGTCACTATTCTTATGTAATCATACTTTTTAGAAATGTTAAAAACTGTCTTTTGTGTCGTAGCCGGTGTACAAGGAGGTACTGCACAAGGAACATGAAGTGATCATGCTGCTCAACAAGGGTCGCGAGCTGGTCGGCCGCAGCACTGGATCGCAGCGCAACGATGCTCGCAACCTGCAGCGAGACCTGGACAAGATACAGCAGCACTGGGAGAAGCTCAGGAAGGACGTGCAGGACCGTCAGACTCGTCTGCAGACTTGCATGGTAACCTATCACTTATTACTAATCTTCACTAGGTATTTCATTCAAGTTATCAATCTGTTATAGCGTTTGCTATTATTTTGTGTTATTTTCGTATTTTGGGATTTTTAGTAATCTTAATTTCACAATTACCTTGAAAATGATTATAATGTTGTTACAAAAATATTTTGTATCCACTCATCTCTTTATCATCTTGTGGAATGTTTTACTCAAAGAATTTGTCTACCTAATTCATTGACAATAAACAGATGTTTATTTTGCTATATTTTATTAAATTTTACGACATTGGATTTTTAAATTCTATGATATGAATTCATGGATTTCCTTACATATTTTGATATGCGAGATTCTCACGATTGTCTTGTACACTTTAGGAACACTGTCGCAAGTATTACAGAGCTCTAGAGGCGTTTATCCCGTGGCTGTCTCAAGCAGAAAACAAAGTGGACTCGCTGCGACCGGACAGTTTCAAGCGGCGAGATGTAGAGAAGCAGCTCCGCGAGTTGTCCGCTTTCCGCAACGACGTATGGAAGAAGTCTGGAGAGTTTGAGAACTTACGCACGCTTGGCGAGACGTTCTTGTCCGCGTGTGATGTGGACAAGGAGATCGTCAAGCAAGAGCTGGCAGCAGTCAAAGCTCGCTGGGACAAACTTAACAATGGTACGTCTTATGAATGCATCAATTTGTTTGGGAAATACAAATACAGTTTTTTTCTAACTGAGGTATTTTGTAGTTTTATATCATAACTTTTACTCAGCACAACATTGTATTCCTAAATCAGAAATGTTTTCACAAAACAACACCAACATTGAAGGGGTATAAATGAAACTTACTCTATCTAAAAAAGATTAGCTCTCCTTCTGTTGCTATTTTTCAGCAATCTGAAATTGATTGAAGGTAAAGCTGATACTTAAGTCAACAAAAAAGTTCAGTTGATATTTTTGGTTGGAAATGAATATTACCGTTCCAAAAAAATATTATTTTATTATTATATTCATTCTTATATTTTTATTTTATTATCGACTGACCGCATTAGTAATCTGGCTTCTTTAATTGAAAAAAATACTTAACCTCTGAGAAGCGTAAAAACAAAAATGTCTGTTATACAATTTTGCCCTATATATCTCTCTCTGGCCTGCTTTTCGATGGAGTACAAAGAGATTATCACCAGGTACACACAAAGTTAGTCTTAGTAGCATTAAGACTGTGCTGCCAATGACAACATGTTTCACATAAGGCCTGCTATAATGATACCTATGTTATGATTTGTAGAACTGATGGAACGCACTCAGTGGCTGGAAGAGACTTCGCGTCGCCTGCTGGATCTTTCGGAGCAGCTAAGGGACCTCGGGCACGCGGTGCAGCGCTGTGAAGACAAGTTGGCGTCGCACGATGCTCTCGGTGGAGCGGCCAGGGATCCCAAGATGCTGGACAGGCTCAAGGTGCGCAACACATCCTCAATCAAATTGAGGCCTACAAATTGTTTCTTTTTATATAACACTTATTTCAGTTACTAGGATTAACTGTGTCAATGAATAGGTTTTTCAAGTACAGTAAACATACTTATGAAGTATTATAAATAAAATGAATTAGTCTGCCAAACACTATTGCAAAATTTAACAGACACTCTATATGATACAAAATTTAAACAATCTCTAACCATTAAATTGGTAAATTGTTCTATAAAAAACAATGCACATAAATTTGATCGTTTTAGAATAAGCACAAATATTATTTTTTGCATTGCTAACAATGCCATGCTTGTATACCTTGTAAGGGCAATAAAATATTTTTATTCTCAATTCACAGGTTGTATTCAAAATGTTATTAATTAATCACAATACTAGCCATGTTTATTTGACCCAGATAAAATAATAATATTCAACATTAAACAATTTCTACCTGCTCTAATAACACTGATTGTTGCCTTTAGTACAGGACTTCAAGCTGGTCTTGACCAGCAACAAAGTCTCAGGTCATCAAATCAATTACACTCACTCTTACTCATATTCAACTTGAAATATTCACCATAGTGGGTTGGGAATTTGGAATACTTTTAACGTTTGTTGTTATTTAGTTAAAATTTTAGAGTACATACTAGTGTAAAAATATGGGAAAAAGTGTTTTGAGATAAAACATCTGGTAATAATATAGTTGTTGAAGAAACATTTTTTCAGTATTTCTAATTTTAAATTGCCCATCTGTTAAAATGTGCATGTTGTGATAGGGCCTGCGAGAGGAGACGATCGGGTTACGCAAGCCGCTGGCAACAGTACGGCAGACAGCCAATGACCTGGCGGCGGAGGCCAACGAGGCGGGGGTGCCGGGCGGCGCACAGCTGCAGGATGATGTGGAGGGACTGGCTGAACGAGTTGATGAACTGCAGGCGCGACTGGATGACCGTTGCTCTCAGCTGCAGAGTGCCGCCACTGCTCTCACACAGTTCAACGTCAGTACCCATAGCCATATATATATATATATATCCTCTACGATGATATGCTATATAGATTTGTAATCTATATGTGTTCAAAAGAGTTCCAATTGATTTCTGACCGGTAGTGGAAAACATGTTCTTATTATTTGTGTTTTGTAATTTCAATGTGCTAGGTGGAAGTTTTTTAGTTCCTCAACTTTTATTTATTTTGGTTTGCTTCACTGTTTAGAGATACAGTAGGCTCCCGATTATCCGAGTCCCGGTTAACCAAGCCGCCGGGTTAACCGAGCTAGTTCTCATAACTAGCATAAAGCATCAAAAATCAAAGAAGTACGATAACTAAGACAAGAACTGGATTTTATTCGTAGCACATTCAATATTTTAAATAGATTGCTGTCAATAAGTTGAGTAATGCACCTCTACTGGCTGTTGATAGGTCGAGAAGTTGAATTCTAGGAATTCCGCTAGTCCTTAAATATCGTTTTCCGGTGGATCTGAATCTGTCTTGATCAGCAGGTGTATTTTTTCAGTATTGCGTTTGCCACAGTTACAGTTCATCAACTTGGTATATTGGGTTTTAATGTTTTTTGTGTTGTGTTTGTTTATGAGTGGGAAACGTAAGAGAATTGTGGTCTCTCCTGAGGCCTAGTTTAAGGCTTTAAAATGTTTAGAAACGGTGAATCGGTTAAAAAGGTGGCTGCCGAGTTAGGAGTTGTTTAAGTGACTGTTAGCGATTTGCGGCGAACCGAAAATAAATCGAGAAAATTGTAAGCGTAAGTTTAATTAGAAATAAAATAATAAATGTACGTTTTCTTTTTAACAAATAACCTTGACCTAACCTCTGTACTATCCGAGTTTCTCCTGTATCCGAGGTGGCCTCGGTCCCGAATACCTCGGATAATCGGAAATTTATTTGATGTAAAGAGAAAATAGTATTAGATTAAAAACACCGTTATTAGTATTCACCGTTAGAGTAACATAAACAGATGTTATATAAAATTTTTTGAACAGATGTGGTCATCTTGCTTTTCCCAAAGAGTACAAGAAGCTCTGGAACCATTATTTATTAATATAATTTTACAGGATTCTGAAATTTGGCTGTGTGTTTATTGCTTATTACATAATGTATTGTTAACAGGAACAAGTCAAGGCCCTTGGTCAGGACTTGTCCGGCCTCGAAAGTGAGTTAGATGCAATGAAACCTCCAGCCCGTGACATCAAGACTGTCCGCCAACAGATTGATGATGTCAACAAACTCATCACTAAGGTATTCACCTGTTTGTAAAGAACTGATAATTTTAATTGATCTTGTATACTTTAAACGCTGGTATCGGGAGACCGAGCTTTGTTAAGATAGAATAATTCATGCATTAGATAAGTTTATCAGCTATATTAAAATACATTTATAATGTACTCAATGTAAACACAGATTACATGCTTCTAATAAAAGTGTTTTAAGTGTGTACCTTAATAAATATTTTAATAGATGTTTTACATTTTAACTTCCATGTCAATCGAGTAGTTGTATGATAGCATTTGAGGAGCATTAGATTTATTGTTTAAAATTTTGTATCATACTTCGTTGCGAGCGGGAGTAGGATTTGTTCGTGGTAAAATCACTTGTAGGCCGATTTGGTTTAATTTTCAATCCTTAAAAATTATTCTTGAAAATTTAATGCTAAAAACATTTACTAAAATTAAAGGTTAAAATACCTGTAGTACTATCGAAACCATTGGTCGTCAGCACCATAATAATGAAGATCACCGACAGTAATACAGATATTTTAACCTTTAAATTTAGTAAAATCAGAGATCTGGAGAACAATGGTTAAAAACATTTGTAAAATTTATTTACTTCCCTGTGGAAAATAGGTTAGATCATGGATACGGGAATATATTCAAATCCTCAGAACAGCTGTCCTTATAGCCACATGACGTCACTGTTTAAAATTCTGATCTCGCAAATTATTAACACCTTCCCCCCAAAGCTAAGACATATCCATGTCAAAATAAACCAAATCAAATTTAACTATTGTTCATAACCTTTTCTGTAAAATTAAACAAAACTAAATATAACTATCCTTTAAAACATTTCATTCAAACTAACCTAAAAAAAATAAAACACTGTTAAGTAATTTTACTATGAAAAATAAAAACAACCTGAATCAGCTGTTCTAGTTAACTTCAGCTGTAAAAAAGGTCCATAACGATTACATGGGCACTTTAACCCTAGAAGTGGCAAGCTTTTTACTCTTAACTGTAACATAAAAATAATTACTAATATCTTCATGAAATATCAAAGTTTAAACAAAAAAAGCTTAAAACATGCCCCCCCCCCCTTATAACCACTAACCGCAAAAGCAAAACAGGTGTCCACTGCAATCCCAATTAAGCCTACAAATGCCGTCAACTTCCACCCAAGCCGGTCACCGTTTATTTAAGGTGGGCCCTCCACTCCGCTAAACCACACATTTGCAAGCCAAATTGGGATTGCTCATGGTCGGGATTCGAACCCTAGCACTTCCGAATGGCTAGAACGTTACGCTCGTCAGCGCAGCGCTTTAGCCACCACGGCCATCCAGTGCCTAGGAAAAGAAAGCGCTTACTTGGTTATAGACCTGCCCGGTGGCAGGCTCGTGTACTAAAAGAGCAGTTTCGGTTGTTGGCCCCCAGAGGGAAACACGGTCGCGTAGGCGATAGTGTCTAACAAGTACAATAAGCTGACGACAGATGCCTCCACCTGCCAATTCTTATTGAATATGTAAATGCGTCGTAAATTACGACTTTGCCATTTCTAGGGTTAAAGGGCTACAGGATGAAAACCAGATTTTTTCCAGCCTTAAGACCTTTAATTCTTGCTTTAATTCATTTCTCTTGACCAATTGCCCTTATTAAAAAAAAATCATAAATCCTTGGGTTAAAAAATATTTTTGCCTGGACAGTTTTAGAATATAAGATAGGTTATGTGAAATACTGTAAATTTGGCATTAAAATCCAACTAAATACAAGGTTTATAAACATCCTTATTGTAATAAAATTCATTGTTGGTTTTTTTGTCTCATTACAGCATTTTCGTCCAAGGGAGATTGTTTTAGGGTCTGAAATTTCATGATTCATTTTGGATGATATACGGCATCACAGATCATAGAGACCGCAGAGATGTTTTTCTCCCATTTGCACCTGATCTGTGTTTCTTGTAGCACTAGTCATATTTGACCACTTAGTGAAAGCAATATTTGCTTTGATTTGAATTAATTTTCACTACAGAACAATATATTAGATTAATATTAAATGTGAACTTTGCTGATTGTACTTTTTTCTCTCCAGATCGTCCATGCCAGTGACGAGGTGGCCAATGCCGTTTCAGCTGGCGAGCGCCTGGTGGACAATGGACTGACACCCGATGCAGCGCAGACCCGGGAGCAGACGGAGGCGCTGGGCAGACAGCTGGCGCGGCTGGACGAAAGAGCTCGCACCAGGGAACAGGACCTAGAGGCCGTGCTCAATAAGCTCCATCAATTCCAACAACGACACGCCGACGTCCTTGAGGACATACAACAGGTGACAACTAAGGACATAACAGCCTTAGTCAGTAACAAGACTACAAGATCGCGCCACTATCATCCTACACTCGTTTCTTATTTATACTTGACTTAAAATACCTACCTTGTGGTACGGTCGCCATTTGGATAATCTAATCTAAAGCTTTGTTGCTGATGGACTTGAGCATACACTTGTGTATCTATGTTAGTTTTATGGGGAAATTTTAGTTATCCTATTCCAAATGTTTTATCTACTTTTTGCTACACAGTTTCTTTTAGAGGTATAAAAAAAATTAAACAATCACAAACTGAAGTGTTTATATAGTCATAATTTTTGTGTTTTGCATTAGCACTGGTTATCAAAATCATTATTGGTTTTATAGTTGTCTTATTAGATACCTACAACCTAAACTAGTCCCTCAAATCTGGGGGATAGGATGAAGTTGCTTTTGGCCATTAGGATACCACTTCAATTTACCACCATTCCACTTCAATTGTGGTTTAGATCATGGTTTCAGACATCCTTTTAACGTTTTAATTTTTAGCTTCATATATAACCATCTATAAATTGGGTTTCATTTGCTCAACTATGAACTATATGAAACAATTTTGTAAATCTTTTTCAAAAGTAGGATGTTTATCAGTGCTCTCTTCCAAATGTCCATAGTTAATTTATTTTACACTAAGCCACCAGGATAAAGAGTTAGTAACTGTATTATAGGTTAGATTAGATTATTGAATATAGATACTATAGACAGTGTGATGATGAGGAATGTTGGTCGGTAGGCGTCAGAGGAGGTGAGGAGACTCAAGTCCGTTGGCTCGGAGGTGGAAGTCATCAAAGCCCAACAGGAGGAGTTTGCCCAGTTCCGCACACAGGTATGCACATTTAAAGTCTTTTAGCGAATTTCCCATAGGGAAGAAGCTATTACCGTAGGTCTCATGGCAAGACTTAAGCCCGGGACCATGTTATTTTTTCTTCTTTCTTTTTCTTTTATATTTAGCTTCATGTGGTTGAGATCTATCCATTTATGCTTAAAAATCATAGTTTATGTGTTTATCATGGCAGCAAACCTGCATACTCTTTTCCCATGTTAATCATATGGAGAATAGGCAAACTCCTTTATTTATAGACAGATGTTGATGAAAGTTGGTATAAATGTTAAAAATAACTGTTTTTGAAGGTATAAATGTCTACTCTCAGTGTTCCTCACAGCAGCAAACCTGCACACTCTTTCCCATGTTAATCTTATGGAGAATAGGCAAATAATTCTCATGTTCATCGATAGATTTTGACCACTTGTCGTATATTATTATTATTATATTATTGATTTGGAAATTCGCTGAGTACGCAGGTTTACTGCGACGGGGGTATTTATTATATCTTACATATTTTTTTCTTGTTGTGTGATCCTTTAACAATTTTCTACTAATTAATTTAAATTTAATTCTGTTCAATTTACCAAATAAAATGCTATCAGAATCCACCATGGTGAATTAGTTCAGTATATAAAAAATATTTTTGATTTGATTTGTAGGTTGTGGATCCTATCGCCAAGACAGTAGACGAGGTGAACCGGCTGGGGTCTGGATTGATACAGTCAGCGGCCGGCGGCGTCAACACATCTGCGCTGGAAAAGGACCTGGAGAAGGTCAACGACAAGTGGAACGCCCTCAAGGATAAGGTGAGATTGCTGGAGTGGAACCTTCAGTTTGAACCTATGCTAGAACTGCAATTGTATTTGTCTGGTCTTCAAGACTTGCTAGTGCATGTGGGTAGTCTTGGGGATGTTCATATTGAGTCAGGCTCAGGTGCTTTGAACATCTCCATCAGGCATATTAATCCAGGCTTTGGAAGGATAGAAGGATGAAATCCAGTTTCAAGATCCTGTAGAGAAGAAAAGATTAAAGGTAGTTCAGTAAAAAAATGACTTAATTTTAGGTTAAATCAGAACATTATTTTTTACTGAAATTTTTTTATAACATCAATTTATTGTCAGCAATTACACTTACAGCTTACTAGGTTGATGAATGTAGAAGGAAAATTGAAACTGTTCTGTATGACTTGCTATTTTTATTGCTGATTAACTCTGAACTGAATGACTCAGAAAATGCTCCAACTTTGTCAAAAATTTGAGCTTTTGAGCTCTTTCATATGTATTTATTATTTATTAACACTTTCGCTGAAGCGCCCGAAACCCCTGTTCCTCGCATGAAGCGGCTGTGTAGTTTAAAATCAACCAATAGGAACATTTCAAGTGATCCATATATAGAAATAGATACTGTGTTATAACAAAGCTGGTCATAGTTCTCTCAGATCTCAACAGGTGGCAGCAAAATCTAAACCGCCAAATCCACCATCTTGATTTTATCCTAAATATTCCTCTCCGCGCGCTGGGACCAGTACCACTCGGATCTGATTGGCCCACAGCGAATGTGTTAACAAATTTTTTCATCAATTATTTAAAACATGATCTAGACTAACTGAAATATGACTGTTTCACAGCTGAACGAGCGTGATCGCAAGCTGGATGTTGGGCTGCTGCAGTCCGGCAAGTTCCAGGAGGCCCTTGATGGGCTAGCCAAGTGGCTGACAGACACAGAGGAGATGGTGGCCAATCAGAAGCCCCCATCCGCCGACTACAAGGTTGTGAAGGCGCAGCTACAGGAGCAGAAGGTAACAGACTCCCATAAAGGGATTTTTTCTATTAATGCACCACCACCAGCTTCTTACCTTAGGAATCCATTTATTCACCACCAATACTATTTATATTTTTAAGTAAGGTTCAATAACCAATCTAACTTAACTCCACAGAGCGCTGTATGTCAGCGACTATTTCTACATTCATATTCATCCACGAGATGCAAAAAGTTCATTGTTGTGTCTCGTCAGTCAGACTGGCCGGTGTGCCGGCTTTGTCGTCCTGTTATCGATAAGCGAACATACTATCAGTAATCCTGTAGACAAAATCCGAACCAATCACTCCTAAACATTCATAACGATCTGTTTTCCTGTATATTATATCGCAAGTGGGGGTGAACTAACTGAATCATCCAAAAAAGTTGTGTTGGTGAATTAACAGAAAAGATCCAAATAAAGTAAAAAAATCAGTTAACTTTAACCACAGAGTTTGTGAATGACTTCCTTTTGTTGTTTATGACTTCTATTGAATAACTTTTTTGAGAAAATGTAAATTATCGTTCTTGAAGAGTGATATAGTATTGTGATTTTAATATTGTGAGAGAAGGATGAAAATTACATTTTAAATCTAGATGTACCTTATTGAAGGTACATATCCTCTCCTGTTCCGGTTATCTCCAGGTCTGGGTTTTCTCTAGGCCTCTCCACCTTCTTCTGTTCCTCCATAATTCCTCTTCCTCCACACACGCCATTGCACTCCTATTGCTTTAACATCTCTCTCACGTCAATCCACCTTCTTCTGGGTCTCCCTCTTGGTCTCTCATCCATTCATTTGAAGCTCACTCACTCAAGGTACAAATGTTTAATTTGAATTTTATGTCGGTAGTTCCTGAAGAAGATGTTGCTGGACCGCCAGAACTCAATGTCGTCACTGTTCACAATGGGCAGCGAGGTGGCAGCTGGCGCTGACCCTATGGAACGAAAGGCAATTGAGCGCCAACTCAAGGACCTCATGACCCGGTTTGACAACTTGACCGAGGGAGCAGAACAACGCTTCGAGGCTCTGTCACAGGCGATGGCTGTCGCCAAACAGTTCCAGGTGTGAACATTCCCCTTACACAGCTAGATGAAATTTTATTGACTAAATCAAGATCCTATTCAGTGATACCACTCTCTCAATTCCGAGGTGTCATGCTACCCACTTAACTGCAGACCTATTCATCCATTGTCGATGTGTATTACCCATTCTTGACGAACAACGTACGATGCACATCCTCCACCACTGGTAGCCAGATAACAAACGACGTGCACTGTATGTGCTGAGCAAACAATGTGCTTTGCATGCTTCCATTTCAACGTAGTTCTTTTTCCCCTCCGAGGTCTGCTAGTTTATTTCTTCTCCAATATATAGTGCTGGCTTCTCCTTTGAATAGTTGTATTTATAATTTTTCTTAGTGTCCAATATTTCATGTTGACAGTAAACTATTGTCTCGTCTATCCTACTTCGCACCAATTATTTAGAGATTCTACTTATTAAAGAAAACAAGTAAATGATTATTTGAAGATTTTGTCAACACAACTATTTATTACTGAAAGTAAATTGGAAATAAATGTAAAGAAATTCATACTAGATGAAGGGCTGGTACTTGTTGTTGCTTTTTCGCTTTTTTTTATTAGCTAATAGTGACTCAAGTGACTTACAGTGAAAAAGGCTTGATTTTAATTCAGATTAGAGGGCCTCGAGTGTCTTATGTGTCTCAAGCGTCTCAGCCGGGAATGGGTAAAGTCGGATTATGTGAAGAATTTTGTTCTATCATTTTGGCATTTAGTAGAAAAATGTATTTAATTTTAGTTGCGTCACAACCAAAAAATAGTTGAGATTCCATCCTTCATTCAATTGAATTTTTAAATTCAATAGGTTTTTATAACTTGTCTTTATATTATGCAGGCTACATCTGTAACAAAATAAAAACCTGTAGACTGGGTCCTGTTTACCTGTAAACAAAATTAAAATAAACTCATATATAAACTTTGTTATAAAGGTTAATTTTATACTATTAAATGATAAAAAGTTGATACTACCACAAAATTACTCATGTTCAAGTATTTTAAACTGAGGAACTTATTTGGTTATTAAAATTGTGCTAAATATTTTCATCATCATAGGACAAGCTGGTGCCAATTTTGGAATGGCTGGAAAAGACGGAAAAGAAGGTGAAAGACATGGAATTGGTGCCGACCGATGAAGAGAAGATACAACAGAGAATTCGAGAACATGATGTAAGTTTTAAGTGTTGTGTTTTATGGACTAATGAAGCATTTTAATTTTATGCTGTGATTTATTTCAAATATCTTAATTTTTGTTTCTGGTGTATAAATAAATTTATAGGCACAAAACATTTTGGTGGAGCTAATAAGTCAGTTTAATTTTGAATATCCAGAAGTTATTTAAAACTCAAACTACATATATTAAGTTATAACACAAAATCGCTTAGTAAAAAAACAGAAAAGGACTGTTTAATGATTCTTAAAACCCTTAAAACTTAATTTACTTACTATTCATTTTTACTTTCTCCCCCGTTAGCATAGTATGTAGGGATATTGTTTTTGTCAAAATTTTTAATTTGAGCCTGATAGATGGGAAATATCTGTTTAAAGGCTCCCTAAATGCAAAACAGTTGTTTTTGGACTGATGGTCTTTCATGGTCATGTCTAATTTTAGTGTTTAGGGTCCCATTTAATCTGAAACCACCCGCTTGTCTATTAAAATAACTGTTCAAAAGTTATGAGCTTTTAAATGTTAATGGTTTTATTTGCCCCTGTTTTCAGGCACTGCACAAGGACATCCTCCGCAAGAAGCCTGACCTGACCGAGCTGACAGAGATCGCGTCGGCTCTGATGGCGCTGGTGGGTGAGGACGAGGCGGCTCACGTAGCTGACAAGACTCAGGACACAGCCGAGCGTTATGCTTCATTGGTGGACCACAGCGACCAGCTGGCGCAGCTGCTTCAGGCATCACGTGCCGGCCTGCGCCACCTGGTGCTCAGCTACCAAGACCTGCAGGCGTGGATGGAAGCCATGGACCAGCGACTGGCCAAGTACAGGGTGTTGGCTGTGCACACTGACAAGCTTTTGCACCAGATGGAGGACCTGGCTGTGAGTAGCTTCTCTAATATTGCTCCCTTTATTGTGTATTTTTGCAGGGCATATCTTCACATAAAAATCCTTATGAATAAAAAAAATTTGTAACAATATTTTCTAACAACTAATGACAGTCTCTTTTTGAATTATAAATTGTTTGGTGCTTGTGAAATGGAAAATCTCCAAGTTTCAAGTAACCAGGCTATGGTTATGGTTAACAGGACGCACTAGTGCGAATTACGAATGTAATCGGCACGAACCGCTAAACGTGTCTTCATAGGAGCATGGTGGCAGTGTGAGATACAAATTTCATATGTGTCATAACTAGAAATCAAACCTGTGTCTTATGAGTGATAGGTCAGTTCTACCCACTCAGCTTTGACTGCCACATCTTTGTGATTATACTTCACTTCTTAAGAGTGATATTGGAGTGCTTTTCCATCACATGTGCTTGTCCAATAACATAGTGTAACACACGTCTTAAAGTACCATTTAGTTGACTAAGCATCATTTTTTAGTTTAATTTAAACTCATATTTTAAAATTCGCCCTTTTTCCTGTAAAACTATGATTCTTTTTTTCCTAAACATGGTTTATTATGTTGTACAAGTTTATTAGCTTTCTTGGTATAATCAGCTGTTAACATAATCTACTGTTCCGGTTGCAGGACCTGACCGAGGAGGTGGCCAATCACCAAGGAGACGTTGACAGCACTGTGGACTCTGGCCTGGAGCTGATGAAGCACATCTCCAACGATGAGGCCATTCAGCTTAAGGACAAGCTGGACTCGCTGCAAAGACGCTACAACGACCTGACGGCTCGTGGCAATGACTTGCTAAAGCACGCGCAGGAGGCGTTACCATTGGTCCAACAGTTCCACAACTCGCACAACCGCCTTGTGGACTGGATGTTGGGGGCGGAGGGGCAGCTGTCGTGTGCTGAGCCCCGAGAGGACGACATTCAGCGGCTCGAGCAAGACATTCAAGGTGAGAGAGTGCTCATGTTCAACAGCACTGATGTGATGTATAGCTTTCTATCACTAGTTGGTTTTATTTTAATTTATGTGTTTGTTTTGGAGGGAAAGAGATCAAATGTTAAGTTCTCTGTAATAATTAGTACCAAACCTAACTTTAATGAACCATCCTTATATGAATAGTGATTTGAACCAATAGTTACCTACTCTGTTATCAACTGAAGGGAATAAGTGATTCATAACTGAAAGAATCAAATTTTAAGCTCAAGGATAGTTTCCACTTACCTCCTATATGAACTATACTTCCCAGGTATTGTTGGTGATGGACATAATATTGTCGATCTAATGTGATCTAGAGTAAAATTTACACTTTAAATTTTACAAATATAAATGAAAAATAGATTAAATCTTAATGTCATTAATGCCAATGATTGAACATGATGATAAGATTTCATATGAACAACTTTTTAAAAAATTTACATTTATATTCATTTAATAATATAAGGAAACCTAACCTAACTTTTTTGTTCTGTGTTTTTAGAGTTCCGTCCAGTTCTGGAAAACATCAACCTAATTGGACCTCAGCTGTGTCAGATCTCACCTGGAGAGGGTGCATCCACCATCGAGGGACTCGTCACACGAGACAACAGACGCTTTGACGCCATTGCGGAGCAGATACAGCGCAAGGCTGAACGCATTCATCTGTCAAAGCAGGTACTGTCCAGGTCGCAGAAAAATGCAATACCTTTTCAGCAGTACTCTGATGCATCAAAATCAAATGGTTTATAATTTGTCTATCCTCTTAACACACCATTGTAGGTAACATTTCTATGACTTCTATTTGTTTTCATATATCAACTTTAAAATTGATTTAATGCAAACCAAATACTTGTACATTAGTTTTATATTTAAACGAAGAATATATTAATTTTAAAATAAAATACTGTAATATTTTTTGTAACAATTTAATTTATCTGCATGTATCATGTCAATAAAGAGGATTACTTAGTTACTCAAATCAAAGATTTATATCCAATAAAATATATCTCTGTAAAAACCAAGCTGTAATCACCTTGTAGCATACTACGGTACTTATTTTACTTTGTAAATGTATTCAGTAATATTTTTTTAGAAAACCCTAGATTAATTAACTTAGACCACCTCTGTGATCAAATGACTATCCTTGGCTGAATAACGTATTTTGGTCTTTTCAGATCGTGGGAAACAATTTGTATGTCTATTTAAGTAGGCTATACATATAAATTATTAGTTTTCTGTAGATTTTTTAAAATCACAGTTTTAACTGTGACGCAACCATCCAGTCAAGAATCTTTTTTTATGACCTGATAAAGGCAAGAAAACCCCAGAATACTTAATCCAGCCTATGATAATCATTGGATCACAGTGGCAGGCTGAAGGTAATTAAACTAGTTTTATTCTTTTTTTTTAACATGATCAGCGAAAACAACATAACAAATTGTGTCCTTTATTTAGGTGTTTCTATAAAATTTAAAAACAAATGTAACAAACAGGTGTTTTTAATAATTTTTTCATTTCACTGTTTTAGCGGTCTCTAGATGATCTACTTAGATAAATACTGGTTTCAGAGTATCCTTTTAATACATTGTAGAATATTTTACTTTGTAATGTATTCAGTTTTATTTTTTAGTTATATTCTTATGATCTGTCAATTTTGTCTTATTTTATTTTTTAATAGATAAATTTTGTACCTATTTCTATAATTCTATTTTTTTCATTTTTTTAAGCAAAATATTTTTTTTTATGTGAATGTAACATATAATACATTATTTTTTAATTTTCATTTTTAATTCCAGTTTTTTTTTATTTGTTATAAAATATGTCAAGGTGTTTCTATTTTAATTTTTTTTTTTTTTTTTTTCTTTTTTTTTTTAGGGTGGGACATAGATGAGCTACTGGACTGGTTCCGGGAGGTGGAGGCACAGCTGAGAGAGGCAGAACCTCCGAGTGCGGACCCCGATGTCATCCGAGTGCAGCTCAAGGAGCACAAGGCACTCAATGACGACATTGGCAGTCAGAAGTCACGTGTCAGGGATGTCATTTCTACTGCAAAGAAGGTCGGTCACATTCAAGGATTAAACCACTTAATAAACAGATTTTTTTAACTGCACCAATTGTAACCCTTAAATATCTATTGATTATATCCTACCTTTATAGTTACGTTGGTTTAATATTTCAACACAAAATATATTATAAAATAGGAATAAAACTGTTAAAAAAGGAAGATAAAATTTTTCGCTGTCCCCGCTTTTACATTTTGCATGAACATATTTATTTCACCCCTTATATTTTTTTAAAGTATCGTTGGAAAATAATTGAATGTTGTATTATAGGTGTTGAGAGAATCCGCTCAACATGAGGACACAAGCACAATCCGAGAGAAGATGGAGGACTTGCGGGAGAACATGGAGACAGTGTCGAGTCTGTCTCGTGACCGCATGGAAGTGCTTGAGCAGGCTCTTGCACTCGCGGAACACTTCTTTGAGAGCCACACCGAGCTCGGCACCTGGCTAGATGAGATGGAGAGGCACGTCAGTATGTTGGCGATGCCGGCATTGCGACCTGACCTCATTGCCCAGCAACAGGACAAGAACGAGGTGAAGAAATATGCACTTTTTAAGACCAGCTTCTTGATTTATTTTTATTTGGTTAATTAAGTTAAATTCCCAAAATTCTTCATTTAGTTTTTAATTGATGAAATTTTTTACTTTTCCCAGTGATTTTATTAGTGTTTGCCTATTATTGATTTACGGTACTTAATTATTTTGATATTAGGTTTATATAACAATAATTCTGTGGTTGCCATCAAGTGAAAGGTGATTGTGAAAAATTGGTTCAATTATTCATACAAAATAAACATTAAACCTCTCACAATCTCACAAAAGAACAAAATGTCTATGAAGGTGAATAAGGCTATCTTTTATCATCTGTAACAATATTTCATTTTTTTACTCTCTCCCACTGATACCTTAGTATAAGGAGAAAGTGTTGTTTTTGTCAAAATTTTTGGATTTAAGTTATTAAAAGGATGTATTATTTACTTTTAAAGGGAGAAGATTTGTGTCAGTTTACTGATACCATTGATTTGATTATTACAACTAAGACAAAGTCATAAATTTTTCCATACAAGTTGTAGTTACAAAAATTGAATTTGATTTGGATTGGAGTTTGCTAAAAAAAAACTCATGAGCCAGAACATACTGTACAATGGCTAATGGTCTACGGATGTCACAGTTGCTGGTGCAGTCCATCACGGAACACAAGCCACTGGTGGACAAGTTAACCAAGACCGGCGAGGCACTGATAAGGCTGACCAACGAAGAGGATGGCGCCAAGGTGCAGGAGATACTGGACTCTGACAATGCCAGGTACGCGGCACTCCGCTCTGAGCTGCGCCAGCGACAACAGGCGCTCGAAAAGGCATTGCAGGTATGTACATGCTTTAAATTACAAGTTTTTTGTTTTATCCTTAGGAAAATATTTTTTATATAAATATTATTAACACTAGCTGAGTATGTTGCACTGAAAGATGTGATATGACCAAAACTTAAAACGGTGCCAGAGAAATAATATCAGACAGCTTCATTTTTACTTACTCCCCTTATAAGATTGTACGAGGAGAAAGTATTGTTTTTGTTAAAATTTTTGAATTTGAGTTGAGAGTGGATACATCAATTTTGGGTTCCTCTGCATCTAAAAAAGTGGATTTCAGCGTGATGTCTGTCCGTCAGTGTGTGTGTGTGTGTACATGCATGTGCACGCACACACGTATGTCTGGATGTGTACAGAGCCACAGCTTACCCCGCTGGTCCGATTTAGATTAAATTTTGGTATGTATTCACCGCATCTACAGGTTTTTAAAAAAAATTTTAAAACCCTTGAAAACATAAAAAATCCATATTCCTCAAAAATGACTCCAATGATTTTGATTAAAATTTGGTTCAAAAGTTATGGGCTTTTAAGTTTTCCACAAAAACAATTAATGTAAAGTATAATTTAACTTACACCATTTAAAACAGTTTAGAAAACTATACAAATTAGTATTTTGAATTATCAGTTTACGACTAACTGTTACTGAGAAAAATTAAATTTAATGTCCATGGTAAACACATAACATTGTCTTAGAGCGCTCAATATATACTTATGGAGAATATTAAAATATCAATTTCTTCCTTATTTCCCAACCTTTTCAATGAAACTTGGGATGTAGCATAAGGTCACATCACCCACCAAAAACCCACTCAAAAAAACTTGGTATTCCAGGGAGGGGGGCGTCATCCCCCATAAAATTCTTAACTATTAATTTTACTCTTGTTGTTATTTTCAGAAATTGGATGTTTATTTTTGAAACAATAAACTATTAAATGATATTTTGATAACTTAAATGAATATACTAGTTTAATACAGATTTTCGTTTTCAAATTTACTTAAGGGAGAAAGTATTTGTCAGTCTATTGATACCGTTTATTTGTTGTTATGTAGTTATAACTATAAGTAAATAAGGCAAGTTCATCTAACATTTCTTCAGTACTTAAAATATCAAGTAATGATTAACTAATGTGTAAAAAAGAAAAAAACATTTAGTTTCTTGGGTTGATTTACTAATTATTTTAAATAATTCCAATAAAATTGATGTGGCTCAGTATTTTATGATGAAGATTCAACAACTAGTCGTGTTTGTAGGAGTCAAGCCAGTTTTCTGACAAGCTGGAAGGCATGTTGCGAGCACTGGCCAATACTGCAGACCAAGTGTCTGGAGCTGAGCCGGTGTCCGCTCATCCACCACGCATCCGTGACCAGATTGAGGAGAACAATGCCATGGTTGAGGACCTGGACAAGCGAGAGGAAGCATTCCAAGCGGTTAAACGGGCTGCCAACGATGTCATCAACAAGGCACCCAACTCGGCTGACCCGGCTGTCAAAGGTGGGTAACTAAAAAGATTACACTACATGAGAATGTATTTCACTTATTAAGGCATAAAGTCATTTCTTTTATTGGGTATGTTTTTATTACTGGAATAAACCAGGGTTAACAGGTGTTTTTCATTATAAATCTATTTTAATTAACATTATTAATTCAGGAACTCATTATTTGTTTCTGTTGTATATTTTACATGTTCTTTTCATCGTCTTAATGTAAAGTTAATTTGAATAGCTGGAAAAATTCACTCCTGACTATTGTGCTCTAGTAATGTTAACTATCTGCTGCAGACATAAAACGCAAGCTGGAGCGTCTGAACAGCCTATGGGGCGAGGTTCAGAGAGCGACGCAGGACCGCAGCCGCAGCCTGGAGGAGGCGTTGGCCATTGCAGAGAAGTTCTGGGAAGAGCTGCAGAGCGTGATGGCAACTCTGCGCGACCTGCAGGACAGCCTGAGTGCACAGGAGCCGCCAGCCGTGCGACCAGAGGAGATACAACAGCAGCAGGAGGCACTGCAGGAGATACGTGCCGAGATAGACCAGGTCAGTGAATACAAACAGCTGAAGTTAGAAAACGTCATTCAAGTTGATGGTTGACCAAACTTAAGAATTTATTCATAATATGTCTCCTGGATTTATTAATTGTCTAAAATAAATGATAGGCTACTAACGTCTCGAATATTTTAAAGGGATTACTCTAGTTTTGGGCATTTGAAAATAGGGCTATAGCCCCGGATCTATAGCAATCCCTATAAAATATATAAGGATTGATTGACGATAGGTTAGTAGCCTATCTATATATTTTTGTTAATCTTAAGAATGTATAATGTGAAGTGGGAGACGAGATTAGTTTCGGTCCTTAACCCCTAATCGCGTCGCCCGAGTCAACTCTTGCAATGCTCTTGCGGTAGCCTTTACGCTCTAGTTAACTCAGCTGATTCTCATGAATACAAGTTCTAATGCTAGTTTTTTCAATCTATGACTGTTACATTGACCATGAGAAGTGACAGGCCATTTGGTGCTGCATTCTAGTGGATTTTTATGAAACTACGTCCATGCCACTGCTCTGTAGTATAAATGTGAGAGGATGCAAAAACTTCCCGCTACTGAACTGCGGTGCGCCACCTTACGCCGCGGTTAAAGGGTTAAAGTTATCCTCTTGCTAATATTACATTTTTATGATTCTATGTTTAGTTTTGTACATGATCAGGTAATCTAAAGTGAATATGTCGATTTTTTCCTTACTACTTTTCAATTATATACAGATGTAATCTTTACCAAATTTACTCTGGGTATTCGATTTCTTCATTCAGATTATTTTAACTAATTGTTTTGATTTGAGTCACATTTTATAAAAATTATTAAAACCTTATAATTTTAGTATTAAAGTATACTCTGATAAAAAACGATAAAATTTACTTACCACTGTAACTGTCATGCACCAGACCAAGCCCGAGGTGGAACAATGCCGTGCGACGGGGCAGAGCCTCATGAAGATCTGTGGAGAGCCAGACAAGCCGGAAGTGAAGAAGCACATTGAGGACCTGGACTCGGCCTGGGACAACGTCACGGCTCTCTTCGCCAAGCGGGAAGAGAACCTCATACATGCCATGGAAAAGGTAGATATCAGCTCTGTATCTAATGTTTTCATTGTACTGAGTGTAGAAATTATCTTTGGAGTAGTATTTATTTTTACACATTATCTTTATAGTGTTCAAAATACACTTCAGGCTTTAAGTAGTATTTTAAATTAATATGTCATATGAAGTGGAGTTGAATTTGAACCCTTATTTTTAAAATTAAGTTAGATGTTTACATAATTTTGAACGGAATTTTAAAATTTTGCATATTTTAATATAAAACCTTTGATTCTTTGATAAAGAATTATCAAAATCTTTGCACATATTTTTTTGTGTAGTTTAGTTATTTTAGAACAAGAATGGCTTTTATTTAAATTTTATTGTTAGATTTTCACTCACACAAAAGAATCACACTTAGAATTGTTATTGTATTTTGGAAATTATACACCGCTAAATTCAAATATGTAATAACACTTTCTATCTATAAAATAATCATCATACTTGCCAACTTAAAGCCACACATAGATCTATGATCTAGATCAGGGGCTCTCAAACTTCATCTACTCAAAACCCCCTGTAAATAATTGTGTATGTAAAAAATTACTTCCACCCCCTAATATCCCTTGATGACTCCTAACGAAAACAAGGAATAACAAAATTTAATTTCTCATAGGCATGTGTGGAGAGCTTGCTAAGATTATATGTATGAGAAATATCTGGTAAATTTTATTTGTAGTCAAAATGACTTATTTACTCTAACTTGTCCATTGGTGTTGCAGGCTATGGAGTTCCACGAGACATTGCAGGACCTGTTGGAGTTCCTGGAACGCGCCGAGGACAAGTTCGCCAGCCTGGGACCGCTGGGGTCGGATATTGACGCAGTCAAGCGGCAGATAGCTCAGCTGAAGGCGTTCAAGCAGGAAGTCGACCCTCACATGGTGAAGGTCGAGGCTCTCAACAGGTATACAGCAATTGATAATCAGTATTCTTTTCTTGTTAGTTGTTTATTTTACTCATTTCAAGGAGCAGCTTCTCACTAAAATATTGCATTGAGTATGAGTTAAGCCATGTGTGGTAGAGAAAGAAGAGTGTTATTAAAATAAGTTCTTAAAAGTCACTAGAAGTGTTTATTTATGTTTGGGAATTTGATTATGAATGTGAATGACTGACTATGATTCAATGTTACCAACATAACAGCATAAAATAAAAAACAAGTATTTAGTCAATCTTACAACTTCCATTAGCAGGTATGCTTGCTGTTCTGTCTCAATTTTTTAAAACGCCACCCACTCTGTTACTCAGGATTAACATAATTACAGCTTTTAGTAAGAAAATAATTTTTACAATGTGCCTGATCCACATTGTAATAATCTAAATAAATAAGGTAATCTAAATAAATCTAAAAATCTAAATAACTTTCTCTTATATTCTTTATCTCACCTTTCATAATACTCTTATAATAAGAACATGAGGGGTTATACTATTTTCTTCCCTTTGATTTGAAATCTGTCAGTTTGTAGGACGTCTGCTTGCAAGCTTCTATTCTATTGTTCTAACATTATCCTCATTTTTTAATTGAAATGTTTGCATAATGTATTAGTAGTCAATATGAATTTTGATGGGTCTAAAAAATTGTACGAAGGAAATCGTAAATTATTATAACATTCAATTTTTGTTTTTGCTTCTCTATGGAATAAGACAACTATGGTGGTAAGTTTGTACATTTTTTATTAAATCTGAATTTACTTAGCAAATTTAAAAAATGAATATAATTACTGTTTAATTTTGATTACATAGTTTTATTTTAATTCCAATTACATTATTTGTCTATTATGTCAAACTTTTTTTGACATCCTAATTTTGAGGAAGTTAAAAAATACTGAGACAGATTGAAAACTTATATTTAGCAGCTTATAATTGAAGATGACTCTATTGAAAACAAATATTGGGTTTGTAAGCCTAATAGAGTTGACCAGAGTGGTTGTGTGCAGGCAAGCGCAGGAGCTGACAGAGCGCACGTCGGCGGAGCAGGCTGCGGCACTCAAGGAGCCGTTGTCCCTGGTCAACCAGCGCTGGGACGAGCTGCTGCGTGGTGTGGTGGAGCGCCAACGCCAGCTGGAGAACGCACTGCTGCGGCTTGGACAATTCCAGCATGCACTGCAGGAGCTGATGGCATGGATAGAGGCGACTGACCGCACACTTGAGCGCGACCTACGCCCGGTCGCCGGTGACCCACAACTCCTTGAGGTCGAACTGGCTAAGCTCAAGGTCAGTGTTTTATGATACTTCCTCGATTTGTCTTTATACTCATTACTTGTAGGCTAGGTATCTTACTGTGCGTCATCATTTGACAGGTCTATTTCATTCATCACGTAAAAACTTCTTCAGTGAAAACTGGCTTCTTTAAGAAATACTTATTAAATTTATTCATAAAATGTTCATTCCTGAGAAATATATCAGGGTTCCTAAACCCATATGTGAACATAACAAAGCCAAGTGCTACAAGTGTTCATATTAAACAGCCTGACATACTACATTAAAAGTATTAACTAAAGACTAATTCAGGGAAAATTTGGTCGGTTCCAAATGTGAATAAAAGTTGCATATTTTGTAGGTGCTTGTAAATGATATTCAAGCACACCAGTCAAGCGTGGATACTCTGAACGACGCAGGACGACAGCTGATAGAGGCCGGGCGTGGCAGTGATGAAGCGTCGTCTACACAAGACAAGCTGTCTACACTCAACAGGTTATAACTTTGGAATTTCATCATTAACTCGTTCAGTAAAAATATATTTGCAAACCTATATTAAAAAGGTAATTCTATTTAATTTACATTCTGATTTGTTTGCAGTGATGGTTTTAATGTGATTTCTTTTATGCTGTCTAAAATTTTCTTTATTTGTTTCCATATAAAAATTGGGTTTATTTAGATATTAGCTTTTATATATATGGATAAATTTATTCGGTTTCTTACTTCATTCAAGCAAATAGTTACCAAAATGAATGTATACCGTCAAGATAGGGAAGATTGGCAAGATAGATGTGTCCTCGAATAGTTTAAAAATCAATCCCCTCAATGTGTCCTGGAATAGTTTAAAAATTTAAAAATCAATCCCCTCAATGTGTCCTCGGCTGGTTTAAAAATCAATCCCCTCAATGTGTCCTCGACTGGTTTAAAAATCCATCCCCTCAATGTGTCCTCGGCTGGTTTAAAAATCAATCCCCTCAATGTGTCCTCGACTGGTTTAAAAATCAATCCCCTCAATGTGTCCTCAGCTGGTTTAAAATCAATCCCCTCAATGTGTCCTTGACTGGTCAATACTAAAAATCAATCCCCTAAATTTTTTAAAATGTTAAAATTCTGATACAAATGCACTTTGGATTAAAAAATATTATTAAAAATCATTTTACTTTTTATAGGAGTCTGCTGTACAAACAATTTTCATGTTGATATGTTTCAGTATGGTAAAAAGTTTTGTACCTCGGGTTTTGGTAAATTCGTCTTTTATACTTCCTTAGCACAGGCATTGTGACCACACCAAAGTACTCTGGCCTATAAATTGGCACATTTGCACCCACTCCATGCTGAATATCACAATAATTGTAGGAAAACACTACTGCCAAAAAATGCAGCGGCTGAGAACTCAGTGCGATATTTGAAACGCCGCAACCGAATTCAGCAGCTAGGAAATCGGGTCCTTAGCAGCAATGTGGGGTTAGTTTCTGACCTTATAGTTCTAGTTTGGATGATGCAAAAACAGAGTAAAATTACGTATCTCCCCAAAATGGGGGAGATACATATTTTTATAGATTTCTAGCTACATATGTAAAAAGATATGTACCATCTAAAACTAAATTTTCTTTTAACTTAAAGTTGTAAGATGTTTCTGTATCACTGGTTTTACTGGTGATTGACATAGATGAAATGTTGTTTCCGTAGACGGTGGCGAGAGTTACTGCAGAAGGCCGCAGACCGACAGACAGAGTTGGAAGAGGCACTGCGAGACGCACACAGGTTCGCTGCGGAGATACAAGACCTGCTGTCATGGCTTGGTGAAGTGGACGGTGTTATAGCTGCAAGCAAACCTGTTGGCGGACTGCCGGAGACTGCTAGTGAACAACTGGAGAGGTTCATGGTGAGCAATAGGAACACTGTGGTGTCACTCAATTGTATTGCTTTACAATATTCATAATTTGTCTTATATATCAGTTATATCTAAGAAATTATGAAGCTAGTTATTAAGATATAGTTCGTTAGTGAAATGGCGACCTACCCAAATAGGATTTTAAGCCAAGTATGAATGAGAAATGAATGTAAGATGATTGTGGCTTGATCTTGTAGTCTTGTTACTGACTAAGGCTAGCATGCTCCTTAGACAGAACTGTTAATTAATAGGCCAACAGTCAATGGCATATCTAAGGGACCTACAGTTTAACGTGGGGTTCGAAGAGATAATGATTATGCACTGTATGTTTATGATTGGGTGAGAGTTTTGGTCTTCTCTGTTAAATCACACCTAGTTCAATTATATTGTTTCATTCTGGTGGCAAACGAAAATCTTGATTTCTTCGAAGGTACAACTTTTTGGTGTTTATGATTACTGATTGTTACTCTTGGTTGAAGAAAGGTTTTGGTGTTTTTAAATTTGTAAATTTAAGTACTAATAAGGTATACAGGATTGTGGGAATAAGGTTTTGGGATCCCTATTTAGTCATATTCAGAATTGACGTTTAGGTTTACAATTGTATTACCACTTGGTAAACATATTTAAAATGTGTTTTCCATTCATACCTATTGCAGTAAAAATTTCATTTGATTTTCTATTATCAATTACCTTTTTGAAATGGCGACCTACCCAGGTATGTAAGTCAAGTATGAAAGAGGAAAGAGTGTAAGATGATTGTGGTGCTCTCTTGTTGGCAGTTACTAAGGCTGACATGTTCCTTAGACAGAACAGTTAATTAATAGCCCAACAGCTAATAGCATCTAAGGGACCTATCGTTTTAACGTGGAATCGAAACCACTTTTGCCTCTGAATTATGAATTGGTCTAATTTTGAGGATGGGCTCTACGGATGAATTTTTATTTCAATAGTGTAATGTCAATTAGAGGTGTGCGGTATCCGAAAATTCGGTTCATTCGGATCTGGTTATAAACCGATCAATGTATTTAAGATATCCGATCCGATCCAAAATATCCGAATTTTTATAGATGTATAATACAGATTTGAACAAAAACAACGAGATTTTCTTTTAATCGCTGTACAAATAATTTTGATTAACTTGTTTAAGACACGAAATTACGTAGTTTTCATCAAAACAATGTTTGACTGGTAGACGCATACACTGGTAGACGCGACACTTATAGCATTTAATGACGAATGACGAACGCAGATGACGAAATCACGCAAACATATCCAATCGGATGTAAGAACGTCATTGGGCGGTCCTGGATGCGGTATATTGATTATTCGATTCTTCATACGCATTTAAAACCGTAGTTCAACACGATATTGCATTTGAAATACAAACATAGAGTCATCGATAGTTGAAAATGTATCAGATTGGGTTATATTGTTATATAAAAATTTCATTTCGTACGAAAAAACTTGAATTGTTGATTTAATGTTACTGGTAACAAACCATAAATAACTCGTTTTGCGACGGGTATGAAAAATAATGAATGTCATTTGATGTCTTGTAGACGATCAATTGTTTGACATACAACTACTCCTTTAGCATACGATTAAGTGTTAATTACATTTGGCCTACGTGTTCAGTGTTCACTAACCAAAAAATTTTCACTTGTTTTCAATCTATAATTTTATCTTTGTTAAATGAATTTAAGCGTTATTAGTTTTAATTTTTAGTTAGTTTGAAATGAATAACTATAGATTTCGAAAGGTACATAATTCACAGGTTTCAATATTGTTACAGGCGATCTATTTTATCTGATTTCCAATCTGCCTGCGACAGGCCTTTGTTTTATAGCATGCTATCAAGATCTGCCGATACGCATTTATGGTCGAAGGCGTTGAAATCTTAATTCTTTGTTAATGGTGTTGTTTTTTCTTGTAATAAATAAAATAATTGAATCGTGTAAAAATTGAGATTAGTTGATTATTAGTAGAATGATTGGTGTTAGTAGAAAGTGATGTCATTTAATGGTTATAAGGTTTCTGTTGATTTAATTTGTAATTTAGATATTTAAAATTTGATGGTAATTGTTATTTGTAAAATTTGTATTTTATTGATGGAATAAACTTATTATTATTATTAATTTTAAAATGCAGTAAGTACAATTAGTTTTGTTGTTCATCCTATGAGATTTTTATGATTTTTTATGTAAGCATAAATAATAATTTTGATAACATTTTATTGATTTTTTCTAATTTATTCTTAGATAAGCTGATTTCACTTTTTTATTGCGAGTATCCGAATCGAAAACTATCGACCGAACCACTATCCGATCTTATGAATTGGTCTAATTTTGAATGAATCTACGGATGAAAAATAATTATTCAATAGTGTGAATGTCAATGCACACCAGAGAATATCTTAACCATCTTTCATAACTAATCCACAATTTTCTTTTTGCTATCTCCTCCAACCAATTCTAAGTAAAATATACCCTTTGAATGTTCATGTACAGCCTATACTCATGTTTTACAACTTAGCATTGTATGGAAATCAGAGTTCAAATATGATCTAACTTAACATTAAAATAATTTTCATTTTTGTAAAAAATTAAATTAAACTCTCTAAATTTCAATAGAAAATCAATACTGATTTTTTATTCAATCGCAGGAGGTGTACAATGAACTGGAGGAGAATCGACCGAAGGTGGAAACAGTGTTGGCGCAAGGCCAGGAGTACTTGAAGAAGTCACCACCAGGAGCTGCGGGCAACCTGCAGACGAACCTGCGGACGCTGAAGCAGAGGTGGGACAGCGTGACAGCACGTGCCAATGACAAGAAGATAAAACTGGAGATTGCATTGAAGGAGGCAACAGAGTTCCACGACGCTCTGCAGGTGAATTTGTTGTTCCTTTATTATTTTTGTGTTCCTTATGTGTTTTGTTTATATTTTATTCCTGATGTACTTAAAAAAATTTTGGACCTTTTATCGCTGGTGTAACTCTAAAGTTTTTTTACTTTTTTGAGGGAGAACGTTTTATAATGTATCACATTACAATTTACTGCACTTGTTTAGTTTTTTTATAAATGCTCAAGGACATTAAAAATATTGTAATAAAATACTGAAAACTTTATAGATGCCATTGTTTACATGCAAATTAAAGTTTTAAAGAAAACAGAGTGAGAAATAATGTTAGTTGATAATTAATTTGAGTATGGATTCCTTTGGTTTTAATAAATAATTTTAGGACAAATGATAATGAAAGCAATAGTACCGTAATGAAATAGTTATAATTTTTAAGGAGGTAAATGTTTTTCATCCTAAAACTATGTGTTAATGAAATAGTGGCTTTGGATCGATTTAATATATATGTAGGAAATTTACCAACTTACTAAGAATCTTTCTGCCCTTGCAGTCATTTGTGGACTGGTTGACCAACGCAGAGAAAACGCTGTCAGGCCTGAAGCCAGTGTCCCGTGTCCTAGAGACAATCTTGCAGCAGATAGAGGAACACAAGGCGTTCCAGAAGGACGTCGGAGTACACCGAGAGACCATGTTACACTTGGACAAGAAGGGAACGCACCTCAAATACTTCAGTCAGAAGCAGGATGTCATACTCATCAAGAACTTGCTTATCAGGTGACGATCGCCATTAAGGCCAAGTAGTTTTTAAAGAATCATATGAGAAATATTATATTGTATACTTTTTTTGGTATAAATTTATAATATTTCTTTAGATGCACGATGCACTTCTTACTCCACAATGCACATGAATATAAGAAATCCTAATTTACCTATTGGCACCTTGACCGATCCCTGATAGTTAGAACTTTATCAAACTGATAACAGAATGTGTTTACTCTCAGTTTTATTGTCCTTATCAAATGAAGTCTAGATGTACAGAGACATTGATGTGGTACATATTTCAGTTTGCTTCTTTAACAAACACTTTTAGTTAATTTGATTTGGTTTCTGGGAATCTTAAAGATAGTTTTATTTTTGTCCTTAAAAATATAAATGATTGTATTCAGTAAAATATTTTTTATGTGTTTGACAGAAGTTAATTATTTTTTTGAGAACTCAAAAGGTTTTTGGAAAACGCTAGCATTTTCGTAATAGTCAGTGAATTTAGTTATTTTTTATTTGTGTATACAAGTTTAATCACAATCATAACCAACTCTTGGAACAATAATATCTGGTGACAGAATTATCAGTGAATTGTCAGTGTATCTGGTCAGTGCTGAGTAGCTACCTATCCGTAAGATGCTGTTGCTGCTGTTTATATTCTGTCTCTACCTGGCGGTTGTGTACGCTGCCTACAGTGTGCAGCACAGGTGGGAGCGTGTCGTGTCCAAGAGTGCAGAGCGGACGCGAGCCCTGGACCATGGCTACAAGGAGGCCCGTGAATTCCACGACGCTTGGTGAGATTTACCATTTCCATTCCCTAAATATGTTTGTACGTATGAAAAATTTGAGACAGTTAGGTTTGTTAACCCATTGGCGACTGGGTTTTTAACCAAGTAATTACATCCCCGGGACTGAGTTTTTTTTGGATTCACCTGAAAAATCATAGTAAACGTGCAGAAAAGTTTTAATACTTATATTTAACAATTTTGTTGTAACATTTATTTTTTGTCATACCTATGGATATTTTATCCAAACTATTTACACTTTAAACAACATTTCTTCACACTTTTAGTACTTGTTGATTCTATGAAACATTTAAACAATTTCCTAGGTTAGGTGTGTTGACATTGCCGTCAGTCTTGTCGTCACTTTTACCTTTATTGCTCTCAGATTCACTATTTTCATTTACATTACACAAATCATCATCCAAATTACCACTGTTACTTTCACATTCATTTAAAACTTCATTTACAAAAGCGGATAATTCCGCGGAATCCAGAAACACTTCATCTTAAGACGAAATGAAATAACCAATTCATACCAAATGAAATAACAATACAACAAACGATAGAGTTGATGACGGAAATTGCCCGTCCTCAGTCTTTTGTCCTCTGTTTGGTGGTGACGGGCAATATCCGTCAATCATTTCCAATGAGTTAATATTAATAGACAATGCTACAGGTAGTAATGGATAATTTCATTAATCTATTATTTAGTTCTGTTCTGTTGGGTATCTAGTTCTGTTTAAGATATTACATAAATTAATAATCTTATTCAAAGCAGAAATTTCTTTCAATGGGTACTTCTGTTTATATAGAAGATAAAAAAAAATCAAACTGCAGATTCGAGCAAGTTTTTTTACATTCAATTAGGTAGGTATCAAATGTGTAATGTTTATTGTTATTTCAGATAGGATACCATAAAATAATAATTATTTATACTGTATATGGTTAAATGTAGGGGTGTGCGATGCAGCAAAAAAATTTCGATTCGATACAACGATGCGATACAAAGAATTCCGATACGAATCGATGCGATTCGATTTGATACAACACGACAAACACACAACACAATTTCCTGTAAAACAGAAATCATATAACAGAAGATAAGAAAAAACCATGGAATTAAAGCCAAAAAAATATATTATTAGACTATTCACTAAATTTTACAGTTCATAATTAGTTTGATAATTTTTAGTTTGATAACTTTCAAGTTCAAAAGATTTGTGTCAAGGTATTTTATCTATGTATATTATATCAATAAAGCAAAGTTCGCTAAAAGATTTCCAAGATTCGCTAAAATTTTTAATAACTTGGAATATGTATAGCTAGCCTTGACGAGACTAAACAAGAATTATTTAAAAAAATTAATGTAGGTCTACAATTAGTAAAAATATATTATATATCTATTATAAACTACTAAATTAAATAAAAAACTATTGTATGACAAAAACAAATATATCTCTAGTTTGAAAATTTTGATACAATTTCAAAATTCTTTTGTATAGGTTTTAAATAATAACATATCTAACAAATTTGGAAATGAGAAAAATAAAAGATATTACTAGAGGAAATGAGTAGTATTGTAGTGAAAACTATAAATAAAAATTCAAAAAGTAATAACATAGAAAATATAAAAACAGAAGTAAACTGTTATTTAAAAAAAATAGTTTTAGTATCATCCATTTCAAATGGTTAGTTTCTAATCAAATTCATATTTTAAATTTAAAAATACTCGTATGTAAAACTTTTAAAGATGAAGTTAGTTGTGGTTACATATTTATTTAAAACTATTTAATCATTACTCTTATTTAAAAGTAAATTTCTTAATTAATTAAACACACACAACTTAATTTGATTGCTTATTTACTAAATCACCTCAGATTGATGATTATTTAAAAAGAAAACATAAAACTCTATTTTTAACTAGATCATACTATGTAGAGAAATGTAAGTATTTGACCGAAAAACTAAATAATGAAGTCTCAGTCAGTTCCAAATATCAACAAACCCCCTTGTCTCGGAGCAAGGCTCAAGGTCATTTTTTATTACCTACTGCTGCTATTGTCTGACCACCTGTCCACCTCGCTTATCTCTTAACAAAAATAGCTTACACGATTTAACTGAGAATCACCAATTTAATGTTTTTATTCATGATTCGTCATACTGATAAAACATTTAATATGTACATTATAATAGACAATTTAGAATAATGTCAAATACTCAAGGTTTAGTTTTTGGAATTAATATTATTAAAAAACTATGGATCTACTTTTTTGCTTCGTAAGAAATGCAATGGAAGCTGTCAATTGATACTGCGATGAAAAAGGAGCCATTATTAAAACTAAACTAAATAAACTATGATTTAAATAAATACAATTCAATTTTGGTTGTTAATATTTTTTGATGTATTTTTTGTTACTATTGATGTCTGTTGTGTCCAGCGGAGGAATACCTAGCCATAAACAACTCCCATTAAAATTGTAATCGTCATGTCACTAAGCTGTTGTAGTGTTAAAAACTTCTCTGACTTGTGTGTCAATTTTGAGAAAGGATTTAAAATCAGTTTAAATAACAAAATAAAAAGGAAAATTGGATTGCACAAACATAGACATTAAATAAATTTGTTTCAAAACCTGAAAATCGGTATAAGCTATGCCGTTCCCTGCCGTGCATCGGGACGCTCGATGCATCAGGATTTCGATTACCTCTGTATCGAATCGCGATTCGATGCATCGAATCGAATCGTATCGAAATTTCGATACATTTTCGATGCATCGCACACCCTTAGTTAAATGTTTATTTTAAATTAATGTTTTAAATTAAAAATCAATAAAATGTTTTCTTTAAAATTAATATTTTTTTTTAGTAATATTTTAGAACACTTTAAACTGCAAACTATACAAACTATCATCCTTATAAGAGGTTATTTACCTTATGATTGCCTTGTGATCCTTGGCAGTAGTTAATTATTGCTACACATTTCGATGGGGTTTTCCACCATCATCAGGCTAAAACTAAAGTATCAGGCTAAACTATCATCCTTAAAATTTGAAAATATTTTGTCTAGACAAAGACACTATATTTTATTTGCCATCAAATATTATAAGAAATACATTGATTGTAATGTCACAACATTAGTAAATTTTTCTCTAGAGAAAGTAATAATGAAATTGAGAAGTGAAATGATTTTACTCAGATCATTTAGTTTCTCCTTTCTGTGTCATGTGATATCCTATACTTATCAGTTATCATGAATACTAATGTTCCTAAGTGAATAAAATAAATTACTACTGTAAATAACAAATTTCCAGGTCGGGATTAATGGGCTGGCTGAACGACACGGAAAAGTCTCTCGATGAACTGGAAGCTGAAGCGTCAAGCATCGGAAACGATCCTGAACGCATCAAGCAGAGACTCTCCAAACACCGTGAGTTCCAGCGAGCGCTGAGTGGCAAACAGGCGACTTACGACTCGACCATGCGCGCTGGCAAGACACTCAAGGAGCGAGCGCCCAAGACCGACGAGCCGGCGCTTCGTCAGATGATGAGCGATCTCAAGGAAAAGTGGAACACAGTTTGTGCTAAGTCTGTGGACAGGTGAGAGATCACGATCATTCATTGAGAAATATCGTCATGTCACTAAGCTGTTGTAGTGTTAAAAACTTCTCTGACTTGTGTGTCAATTTTGAGAAAGGATTTAAAATCAGTTTGAATAACAAAATAAAAAGGAAAATTGGATTGCACAAACATAGACATTAAATAAATTTGTTTCAAAACCTGAAAATCGGTATAAGCTATGCCGTTCCCTGCCGTGCATCGGGACGCTCGATGCATCAGGATTTCGATTACCTCTGTATCGACTCGCGATTCGATGCATCGAATCGAATCGTATTGAAATTTCGATACATTTTCGATGCATCGCACACCCTTAGTTAAATGTTTATTTTAAATTAATGTTTTAAATTAAAAATCAATAAAATGTTTTCTTTAAAATTAATATTTTTTATTTTTTTTGTAATATTTTAGAACACTTTAAACTGCAAACTATACAAACTATCATCCTTATAAGAGGTTATTTACCTTATGATTGCCTTGTGATCCTTGGCAGTAGTTAATTATTGCTACACATTTCGATGGGGTTTTCCACCATCATCAGGCTAAAACTAAAGTATCAGGCTAAACTATCATCCTTAAAATTTGAAAATATTTTGTCTAGACAAAGACACTATATTTTATTTGCCATCAAATATTATAAGAAATACATTGATTGTAATGTCACAACATTAGTAAATTTTTCACTAGAGAAAGTAATAATGAAATTGAGAAGTGAAATGATTTTACTCAGATCATTTAGTTTCTCCTTTCTGTGTCATGTGATATCCTATACTTATCAGTTATCATGAATACTAATATTCCTAAGTGAATAAAATAAATTACTACTGTAAATAACAAATTTCCAGGTCGGGATTAATGGGCTGGCTGAACGACACGGAAAAGTCTCTTGATGAACTGGAAGCTGAAGCGTCAAGCATCGGAAACGATCCTGAACGCATCAAGCAGAGACTCTCCAAACACCGTGAGTTCCAGCGAGCGCTGAGCGGCAAACAGGCGACTTACGACTCGACCATGCGCGCTGGCAAGACACTCAAGGAGCGAGCGCCCAAGACCGACGAGCCGGCGCTTCGTCAGATGATGAGCGATCTCAAGGAAAAGTGGAACACAGTTTGTGCTAAGTCTGTGGACAGGTGAGAGATCACGATCATTCATTGAGAAATGAGCAACTAATTCCTCAGTTATTTGTTTGTTTCCACTTTTGATTAAGATATATATTGATTTAGAGTTAACCTAAAGATACATTTTTGTGAAAAGTTACTTTCAACTCTTGAAGTAGTTTAGTCTTTATAAAAGTTTTATGCTCAGTAAAACTTGTAAAATTTTCAGTAGTTTTGGTTAGAATGCCTTTTATAAATAATTTTAGTAGAAATAATTTAACATAATTAGTTTTGTTCTCCTGTCTTTTTTGAGGTTGTGAGTCTTGGTTTTTTTAAATTTTTGTTTTAAATGTAATACCATTTTCATGGTTGTTGACTTAATTTTACCATTGGAAACATTTCTCCTACAATGGTAAGTTCCCAACGAAAAATGGATTATAAGCTTCATTTACTTCCAACTGACCAGAGCCTTTATGATTGTAGGCAACGCAAGCTGGAGGAAGCTCTGCTGTTCTGCGGTCAGTTCAAGGATGCGCTAGAGGCGCTGCTGGACTGGTTGCAGAAGAAGGAGAAGGAGTTGGCTGAAGACTCGCCTGTCCACGGTGACCTGGACACTGTCGTAGCATTGGTTGATCAACATAAGGTATTCACTATAACATTTTGTAGCGGTTCGTGTTTTCATTGTTAACTTTAATCTTTCATTTTAAATTAGTTAGTCAGTGAAATTATGAGTATATTGATACCATACTTAGCTACTAATTTGTCCTTTGTGTTTATGAAATAGTTATTAACTATCCTCTAAAGCCCCTTACCGACTTTCTTAAAATATATTTAAAACTTTCACTCTAAAAGTCTTTGACAAACAAACTCGGTATTAATTCGGTTTTTGGGGTGATACTTATTTTGTTATAATACAGTACAAATATATAATTGAGATGGCCAGGGCTTGATTATTCTTTTTTCAGTAAAAATATTCTTTTGGATCATCGTGATTTTAGTATTGGTTTCCATTGAAATTTTATCCTCACCCGGCCTTTTGGTTGCGGATAAATGATTAAAAAATTTTTATGTCCTACGATATCTTAATACCATCCTGTGGTTCAATGAATTGCCCATATTTATGCAATGAAACCCATAAAATCACCATTGATACCACCTTTTAATACCATTTTATGGTATTATAATTGAATCATATGAAACTTAGGACTCTAAACCTTATGGCCTTAGAGCATCGTTCTAGCCTGAATAACATGATTGTCTGGAAAATATATATTTCAGACTTTGCCCGAGTGTTGTTAATGACATGTGTGTCCTGTAAAACTAGTTGTTTTGTCCTGGAGTTTTCTTTGATATTGGTTTTGGAAAACCTTCAGAAACTTTGTCATTTAATTGTAAAAGAGATAAGTTAATTGCCAGAACAAACATACTTGTTTATGCTCTAGCTGAGGCCTTTAAGAGCTTGTTATAAACTATCCTAAAATTCGGGTGTCCACAGGCACTAGAGGAGGACCTGGCAGGCCGAGCTGCTCAGATGGAGTCAGTACGGAAGACAGGTCAGGAACTGATGGAGAAAGCAAGCACGTCAGACGCAGCCACCATTCGTAGTCAGCTGAGCGAACTCAACTCACTCTGGTCACGTACAAACAAGCTCGCCGAACGCAAGAGCTCTCGTCTGCAGGAGGCTCTCAAGGCTGCCGAAAAACTACACAAGCAGGTTTGTCATCATTGTTTAATTTTTCTAAAATACTGAATATAAGAAGATTCAACTTAATATTGATGAAAAATAACACCTAAACTTCTCAGTTGTAGTAAGAAAATAAATATTGTTTATTAAATTGAAAATTCATAAATTATTATGATTGTGATTAAAGACAATTGCTCTTCAAAGAAATGATTAATTTTACCCATAATCTTAATTTTTTGGGTTCTACATTTAAAATATCCAGATCCTACATTCAGTGCAATTGGTGAAGCTCTAGCGTTTTATTCTATGTTGAAATCTCCCTCAAGTAGTAACAGGTAACTTATTTCACCTGGTAACTATTTAATAAGTCTTCTCTAGTTAGCACTATGACATTCAACTCTCAAACAGAGTTGTGATATTTTGTCTCTTGTTTGTCCCATGTAAAGTTATTTTCAGTACTTGCTCAGTTTAAGGCTTGTCAGGACTGATGTAACCTGTACATACTCCTCTTCTCCTAAATTACTGTCATCATGTGATCTATTGCTTGCTATGTCAATGTCAGTATCAGCTAATGTGTCAGTACCTCTTGCACAGGTCAACATGCTGCTGGAGTGGCTGTCGGATGCTGAGATGAAGCTGAGGTTCGTCAACTCCCTCCCAGAGGATGACCAGGAAACCAGGAACTACCTTGCGGAACACGCTAAGTCAGTACTCTTCTAACAGATATAAAGCGAAGGTTGTCTTTACTGACATATTCTTACTTACTTAGATGGCCATTCAAACTGTAGGCCTAAAGTTTGTGTTCCTTGCCAACGATCGGCTTCATTTTCTCCTGTCCTGCACCTGATCTTCTGCTTCTAGCTTCCACATGTCCCTATTCGCCATGTTAGTCCCCACCATCCCAATTGACGTCTCTATGTCAGAAAGAGACGCCTGGTATGTACTGGCCATCCCAGCTGAAGTTTCATTAAACCCTTAACCGTGAAGCACGTGTTTATCCGTGCAAAACCCTTGCCACGGCAAGTGACAGACCATTTGGTGCTGCATTCTAGTGGATTTTTATGAAACTATGTCCATGCCACATGCTCTGCAGTATCAAATGTCCCGCTTGGTAGTGTAGTTTGTTTCTTCGCGTTGTGATGTTGGTCTCCTTTTTTTATTGGGTAATATATCGGTTTTAGAATTTTATTTTCAAAAGGTATAAATTATTTTTACCTAATAGTAGTAATAGTAATAGTTTTTCTGTTTGTTTTGTAATTGTGTCTGGTTCTGAACCGTACAGAGCTGCTGGTCTATTTTACATGCTTATACATGACTAAATTATCCCTAGATGGTTGCCTGATAAGGATCAGACAACAATATAAGAAAGGTATTACAGTATATCTTTGAATAAAAAACTAAGTTTTTGTAGTATTGGTAAGCATGTTAGATTTTTAAGGTAATAAAAATATATAATAGGCTCTATCTTCGCCTTTGAAAATAAATAAATTGTTGTATCAAACAATTACATTATTCCATTCTTAGTTGTTGGATAAGTAAATACAACTGTTTTTATAAGTATGAATTTTAAAAGGAACAATACTGCACACCTTTTGTATATTCGGAAAGGGATAGTTCTGCCGTGCTTGCTTGGTAGTAACTTAGTTACTCTTGCCATAGGACGTAAGCCAAGTGCTCTACGGCTTGGAGTGCTTCGATTGGATTCTGACAGTTGTTTCAGCCTTAATCCATTATAATTGAAACTGAATACATGTCGAGCATTACTTATTTCTTCCAAATATTTCAATTTGGACCAGCAGTCCAGTGTTTGGAGCAGTAACATTATCCTTTGTTTGAAATTCATTATTGGTGATGGTGGATTGATATTATTTAGATTCTTATTGCGGACATTTTCCATCACGATATTATGTAAAACAAAGTTTCACGACGTTTCGGGATCTGGAATCTGATCCCGTCCTCAGGTGGACTAATATCTAAAACATAGCACAATTAATTAACATATAATCCGGACCAAACCGGTATAAAGCTGAAAACATAAAAGTTTAAAGCAGTCAAAAAAACTTACAAACGAACCATACACTAACCATTACACACAAAAGAAACCAAACACGTCCGCTCGTCACGGAGACTTAAAGACAACTGAAAGAAATGGGCGTGTCCCACCAGAACCGGAAACAAAATGGCCGCCGCCAAAATCCGAAATCCAGGCGAAACACGTACAACAGGATTTATTATTATTATTTTATACTAAAATGCAAATCCTATCTAATGTACCTGAAACAATTAATTGTAGTACAAAGTTAACTTTACAGAGCAAAAAACCCATTATTTTTACAATTTTATGCTTAAAACAAAAAGCTAATGCCCCTTACCTTCGCCTTCGTAGTAAAGCTCGTAATCTAAATAAGAATCTAAATAGTAACATTATGTATCAATACTGAGCATGTGAACTTATACAGGTTCATGAAGGAGATGAGCGACAAAGAGAGGGAGAAGGATGCGACAATCGCGCTCGCACATCAGATCCTGGCCAAGGCGCACCCGGACGCGGCTCCAATCATCAAACACTGGATCACCATCATCCAGGCTCGCTGGGACGAGGTGTCCACCTGGGCCATAGCTGCGTTGCTAATGTGTTGCAGTCGGTGCTTGTGTTACAGTGATTGTAAGCTGGTTTCTTTCCTATCTTTCCATGTAAAATGAGTTCGTTTGTAAGTTGTCTTCAATACAAATTGCTTAACAACATCATAATATACTTATTTCAGATTTTTACAGTGTTTGCCTTCCAAAGGAATATAACCATTTTTAAGAGTACGGTTGAATTTTCATTAGTCCTTTGTTTCCTCAGTGAATATCTGAGAGCCAGGATAGAACTGAAATTTATATTGCCATAACCTGAAACTTTTCTCAGTTGGTTACGATTGTGTGATTATTTTTGAAAATATATTTTTGTAAACAGCTTACAAAATACGACAAAGAGAGGGAGAAGGATGCGACAATCGCGCTCGCACATCAGATCCTGGCCAAGGCGCACCCGGACGCGGCTCCAATCATCAAACACTGGATCACCATCATCCAGGCTCGCTGGGACGAGGTGTCCACCTGGGCCAAACAGGTCAGCTGCGTTGCTAATGTGTTGCAGTCGGTGCTTGTGTTACAGTTGATTGTAAGCTGGTTTCTTTCCTATCTTTCCATGCCCAAAATAAAATGAGTTGATTCAAAGATACAGGATTGTCTTCAAACAATACAAATTGCAATTCACAACATCATAAATATACTTATTCTTCAGATTTTGACAGTGTTTGCCTTCCTTAAAGAGTAAATAATAACCATTTTTAAGAGTACGGTTGTAATTTTCATTAGTCCTTTGTTTCCTCAGTGAACATCTGAGAGCCCATTTTGGATAGAACTGAAATTTCTATTGCCATAACCTAAAAAAGAGAACTTTTTCTCAGTTGGTTACGATTGTGTTTTGATTATTTTTGAAAATATATTTTTGTAAACAGCCTACAAAATAATCATTATATTGATTAATGTTATAACAGAGGATTATACTGTTAATTATACTGACTGGGACGGTGGTGACGTCCTGTAATCCAGCTACTTTGAGGTCATAAATTATAGATAGTTGTGAGCGATGGTCGGTGGGTGTAGTGTTCTCTTGTGTGGATTAACGTCCACACTATTGAATACTACGTTAATCTGGAAAGACTAACAACATAATTAGACCAATTCGTAATTTTGAGGCCATGGTTCGGATTCCACGTTAAACTATAGGTCCCTTAGTTGCCATAGGCTGTTGGGCTATTAATTAGCAGTCCTGTCTAAGGAACATGTCAGCCTTAGTCAGTAACAAAACTCACACCACAATCATCTTACACTCAATCCTCAATAATATTTGGCTTAAAATACCTACTTTGTGGTATGGTTGCCATTTCAATAATCTAATATAATGTGTATTTTTATAAGAACGAGTAGTTGTAAAAATTACCATAATTCTAGTTTAAAATTAAAGTTAATGTAATAGAAGTTACAAATCATAAAAAATGAGGAAAGATGGGTAAAACTCAGCTTACATTCAACTATATGTATAAAATTGTGGTGTCCAATATGCTTTACGATGTTAATTGTATATTTTTGAGTTTAAAATTGATAGTTTGCGATTTCTGATTGCATGTGTATTTGGGGATCAGTTGTGATGAATTTATGGTTGTAAATTATGTTGTAATTCCTTAAATATATATCAGGTGCCCTGCCTATAGTTTTCTAATAGCTAACTTTTTTATTTTACATCTGACAGTAAACTTATAATGGCGGACCCGATTTATTTTCCATACTGGTTTTAGCCAAGTATTTTACTTTTCAAAATTTCCCTCCATTTTTCCAACAAGCAGACAAGTTTGTGTTTTGTTGTCGAACACCCTGTATTTTATTATGATTTTAGATAGAAAATGTTTTGCTAAAAAGTTTATATTCTTGTTATTTGTTTTGTAGACCTAACCAATAGTGCTCTAGAGCGTTCCTCTTGCGGAGCAGCCAGTGTAGTTTAAAATTAAGCGATAGGAAAATTCCAAATGACCCATACAGAAATAGATACTCCGTTATAACAAAGCTGGTTGTAGTTCTTTCAGATCCCAACAGGTGGCAGCACAATCTGCATTGCCAGATCCACCATCTTGATTTTAACTTAATTGTCACCACTCGGATCCATGCGGTCCGCAGCGAAAGTGTTAAGAATCAATTTCACTGTAACAAATGTCCAGTGGATTATTTAAGAATTCACATGAAGTTGAATTTAAAAATACTATACTTCCTGATTGGTTAGACTTTTTAAAAAACACCAAAAATAAAAACTTTTTCAATTGCGTTCTCTATCTAAAGTCTTAATAAAATACAGGGTGTTCTATAAGAAAAAATAAAGTTGTCCATCATATAGGAAAAATAGTGGAAAATTTCAAAAATTAAATAGTTACCTAATAGCAGCATGAAAAAATAAATAGGGTCCTCCAAACAGAGTTTAATGTAAGATATAAAATAAAAAAGTTAGCTACTGAAAAACTTATGAAACGTTTAACTTTTTTGGTGAGAAGTATTCAAGAAAAATTAATTCACAAATCAATTATTACGGTTTTTCTTAAATTGATGTGTTACTACCAACTTGATTCATTATGTACATATTTTTATAAAGACATTGTGTTTATGTAGATTTTAAAAATTTGTTTTTCCATTAGCTAACCAGAATGATGTGTTATGTTGGGAGGGGAAAGGGTTTTGTTGTGTTGTAGGTGCAATCTTTGGTTCGGGATGACTCTGTGAGGTTTGTACAATGGGAAAGGTTCGGTACTAGCTAATATTTAACGGTTGCTTCTGCAAATTGTTAAGCAGTGTAATCAGAACTGTTAATGTCAGAATCTGCGCAATTACAAATGGCTTGCTTGAGCTCTGCTTTCTTTTACAAATAAGCTTTATTTTTAAGGTTGCGGTAAAAGTCCACTAATATTGTTTTTGGTGTTGGATTCATTTTTCGGCCAGCACCACTTCAACATTCATTCTTAATTTATAATTTTTCTAATTTTTTAATTATTTCTATTGTTTATGTTTTCTGTATTGAAGTAAATGTTAGGTTACCAATATATAGCTGTTCATTATTAAATAGATTTTATAAAACGGTACGTTGTTATTTTAATAACTTGTGGCATAAAGTTGCTATAAAAAATAGGTTTTTACATATAGAGGATCTCTTGATTTTACCATTAAGATCAATGTTTAATATCTTAATAAATAGGTTGAGAATCACTTATTTGTTTACAACTTCTTTTTTAGGTTTAAATCATCAAATACAAGATCTCAGCAGTAAGAAAAAAACATGCCATAGATAGGAATATGTTGATAAATAATGATTTCTTGTGAAGTTAAAGGTTATTTTAGAAATTTCTGGATGACTGGTAACACTTGCCCATATTTGAGGGAATTTCATTACGGTTACAATTGTTTTTCAATTTTTAATTTCAATCCTATAATTTGTTGCTGATTTTATAGGTTATTTATAAGCCACCATTTTCTGTAGTGCATTTAATTGTAATTTTTATACAAAATAGGAATCACTCAATGTGGAAGGTGAGCCTGCATTATACTGCATTATACAACATAATCTCTTAACACTTGCTTCTATCTCTGGTTCTGCAGCGGGAACAGAAGCTGCAGCAACACCTGCAGTCACTTCAGGACCTAGACACTCTCCTGGAGGAGCTTCTTGCTTGGTTGGCCGGCTTGGAGTCAACGCTAACAACATTGGAAGCAGAGCCGCTACCAGATGACATTCCAACGATCAAACAGCTGATTGCCGACCATAATGAATTCATGGAGAACACTGCTCAGCGAACGTCTGAGGTAATCTTTTCATATTGGGATGTTTAGAATACATTGCAAGAATAATGGATGCATGTAAATAAGCAAAAATTATCTCAAGATCAAGTTGAAAGTCCAGATTGTTTAAGTTTGAAATACAGAAAACCTTACTGGAGGACTTCTTATCAATATGTGACAGTTCATCATGTTTTTTTTATCTGACTGGGTTTTGACATCTAATCAGATGAGGTGTGCAAAAATTCTTACAATTGTAATTAGACCCGGAAAAATAAAATATGAAACCGAAATAACTTAAACTGATAGAAAATAATTTTGATTCTATCCATCCAAGAAACAAAAGTTAAATAAAGGTAATTAGAGAATACTTTTTTGTTGGTGTATCTAGATTCATATTCATATTCCTTCTACTTGTACTGGCCCCAAGGAAGAGGCACAGGAGGTTTGCTTATTCTGGCTATCCAGACATGATTTTTTAGTGGTAGTTCTCTCTTCTTCTGGATTGGGATTGTGTTTATTTCTTAGCTATGTGAATCCAAACCCCTTGTACTACCTAAAACTAATCTGTTGTTAAGAAGCATCACTAATTAATAGCTCAATCACAAAATGGGAACTGGGTCGAGATTTGACCCTGGCCAGATTCGATCTAGTGACCTTAATTTTTGAAAGCGGATACCATAACCACTCAGCTAGCTATTGCCAGGTGTATGAAAATGTATGACATGTGACAGGTTGACATGGTGTGCAAGAGCCGCCAACCGCCTGCCCTTACCAAACAGGAGAGTGCTCGCAAGATGTCTGGCAAGAAGATGTCGACCGCTTCGTAAGTCTCATTGCAACTTGTTTACGGTGATGGTATTTCTGTCTTGGTCAATTATTGACAATATTTCGTTGTTCTCTCACCATTCACAGCACTTAATTCACATTAAATTTTTGTTTTTTTTTCAGTAAACAAAGCTTAAAAGTAGCTCACTAAATTTTAAGTATTTAAATTATTTTATGTTTTGATTTTCGTTGTCATTGCCCTGGTTGGTAATTATACTTTTTTTTATTTGGTAAATGAAGATAAGAGTTTGTAAATTATTCTTTTATTACATTTTCTGTACCTCAGGTGTAATTTTCTGTTATTACTTTATTAGTTCTAGTTCCTTTATATTATTATTTACTTATTTACACAACCCTTTATTCAAAATGATAGTCAATTTTTCTCTATTTATTATTTGTAAATGCCTTTTTTATATTTCTGCCACTGATATTTAATGTTGGTGAAAACTTGAGTTTTGCCTAGTACAATATAAAGAATCAGTGACCATGTTTTAGGTTCTACTGAACTACTGTAGTTACTGTGCACTCTTGATACTATTTTATCTCTCAAAATGGCATGGTCAAACCCTCAAATATAAGTTAATCTGTTCTATTTGATGACAATTTGGTAACAATTCATATAATTTTAAAAAGTATTTTATTCTTGAATTTTATTCATTCATATGTTTACATCTCATTTGGAAACGTTTCATAGGATAACTGTAGATAAACGTTATGTTGTTGTGTGGTATTTCACAATCTCCCATAAATTGTCCGATGTTATGTAATTCAACTATGTTGAAAATTAGTCAAATATTTAAATCTAATAAGAAACTTAAATGTTCAACTCCATCTGTATCTTCATATGTCTTTCAGACTCTCCGAGTAAGCAATTCCACATGTTAACAATCGTCTGTATCAATCACTGTATCTTTATCCATTTTTGTACTCAACTTAACCTCACCATTAATGTACCTAACCTCACCGTTGGTGCTATTTAGCCGCACTTACCAGTAGTACAGTTTAGTAACATGAAGATGAATAGAAAGTTATAGAATATGCAACAATTAAGTTCCACTCTGGTAGATTACCGGATTCTTTGAAAAAATCTCTTGGCGAGTCTGGTAACATAACAAAGCAGGAATTACTTGTTCGATATTCTGTGGATTCTCATTCAAACATGGTTACTAAACTGTGATACCGGTAACATTGTTGTACTCTTCATAACTTCACCACTGTCGTATTTGTGCACGCTTGACTGCTACTATCCTGGCACTGTGTTTGTCCTAGCAGAGAAGACATGAGAGGCAGCTCCCAGGACCTGCACGACGTGTCACGCAAAGCAAGGTGTGTTGTTGGTCACACCCTTACTCCCTGCATGTTCACTTCAAACAGGCACAATTCAATTAATGAGTTTTTAAAGAGTTGTTTGATGATTTCTTAATTAAAATTACACCCATCATTATCCAGTTTTTCTAGTATCCATATAAATAGATAGACATATAAATATTCTGAAAGGTAAACATTTAAACAATCTGAAAGATAACGACGAAAAGTTGTTCTTATCTATCTTGTAGATGAAATCATGAAGAATCAAATGTAGATGTTGTGTTTGAGTTATGTATTTATATTTTGTAGAAAAGATATTGCCTAACTGTAACTGTACTTATTGACGTAAAAGGTCAAAACATTGTTTTGAATTCAGTAAAATAATTGTGTAAAGAAAGGATACCAGTATGAGATTTTTAATCATGCTCACTAATACTCCAAACAGGTATAATATAATGTTTTCAACTCTCTTCATTGCCTGTATTAGTTTAAGTCATAACTTTTTCTTATATGACTTAATAATGTATTAAAATAATTTGATATCAGGAGATTTGAGATAAAATGAAAACCAAATTTCAAAATGTCTTGATACACTATTGATCATTTCACCTCTATACATTATTACCGATGTGTTTCTGTGTGCTTTGTTGCATGTGTGCTTCTGTTTGTGTGTTTGTCATTATGTATTTTGTTGTCAGTTTGAAGGCGTCTCGTGATAATCTGGCCGATCGTCGTGGAAGGTACTTTCTCATTCGCTTCATCGCTTTAACTATTTGTTTTAACTTAGTACTGATTTGCTCTTAACAATTAATTAGATTTCCCTTAATTTTATTTTCTAATTTAATCAGGATTTTCCTCAGAAACCTACTAATTTTGCACAGGAATCTGATTGTTTAACAAGGTTGGGAGAACAATAGATTTTCTAGTTTTCTGTTCTATATTTTACCCTGGTATTAATGAATTCATTTCTTTTTTTAGTTTTAACTCATGATTTACAATGGCAGTTTCCAACTGAAAGGGTAAAACCTGCATTAACCTATTTAATGAAAATAAAACCATAACTTTTTCTGCAAAGAAATTTAACCTCCTAACTTGGATTGGTTGATAATCAATGAATTAGGGTATTAAAAAGTCATTAGGCCGACTAACATAGTTGTGAAATTTCACATCAGCTTTTACTAAATAAAATGCTTTATAAAGTAATTATGTAATATTTAAAATAATGCGTCAAATCCAATTATTGGGATTGATACTCTTTCTCAACTAAAATTTAATCCAGAATAACCAGTAATTAATATTAATGTAAAATTTGTATCATATTATTTGTAATAGACCACTTGTATAACAAGTTACAATATAATTTGTTCACATGTTCTCTTAAACAATCTTCCAGTAACTTATATATTAAAGAATAAAGATGATTATTTATGCATCCAAAAATAATTGCCTACATCAAAGTATTAAATTTAATTTTAGCAGAACATGTTATTAAGAAAAATTATGGATATTAAATTCTTAAAATTTGTATCTTATGATGATCTAAATCTAGTAAAATATTTTTCCAGTAGGCCTAATTTTTAATAAGTATTATACATAATGATATTTTCTGGAATAAAATTAACAAATAAAACACATAGGTTTTGTTGAGCATATCCTTAGGATGTATTATTTTCATTAAACAATGACTGACAATTTTGCTTTCAGTCATGTAGAAACATTGCCTCTCAACACATAGTTTTATAACATATTTCAAACCTCTAATTAAGTCTATTTCATTTGCGTAGGAACTTAGGAGTGTCAATAAGCCTAGTTTGACACAAGTGCTGTGTACCTGTGTTCATCTGATAGTTTTAGAATACAGTGTTTATGAGTTGCAGAACATTCTCATAGGTGAAGTATTTCACCTTGAATAAAAGAGATAGATGTTCTTAACTGATAAACACTGTGCTTTAGAAGTTTTCCTTACTCAACCATACCCAGATAAGCCTTTGGAGGTGGACCTATGGGATTTGGGAGCTATGTTGTTTGATAGCACAATTCTTTTTCACCTTTTTTAATCTCCATACATTGTTTTATTAATGCTTTCATCATTTTGGGTTCTACATTAAAGAATTTTACTAGTTTTCTTAGTAAATTTTAACTAAAAATATTCCCCACTATATGAAACAGATTATTCAGTTGGTATTAATTGTAACTTTTTACATGCACTTAAAGATTTACAGTGGTGAAACATGTCATGAGAAAATTCTCATGTTGATATTGTCCCTCACCCCTTCTTTGGCAGTCCTGGGTGTGTTTTGGGTCTGCGAATGTGGGCGTAGTGGCATGTCTGTGTTTGTTTGTTCAGTCGCGCCAGCGTGACGGCCAAGGACAAGATGCCTGACAATTTGCCTCACTACGGCCCCAGGTTCCCTCCCAAGGGAAGGTGGGTACATCACTTCCTTCTCTCATTTTATGCCCTTGTCTCGGTGTTGTTTTATCCTGTAAATAATGATTAATATGTTAACAATTGATTGTGAGTAGAGGAAGCAATAAAAAACTCTGAACATATCAATGCTTTCAGTGCTCTATCCTAAAGTTTAAGTTCATTACATAAGTTTGAATACAGCTTATTCGATGTTTGGAAATTAGTTTAGTTGAAACTCTTAAATCTAATGGTCCTCACTTTATTTTAGTTAATTTAATAAACTTTTGAGTTCAGTTCTTTTTTTATACAAATATTTTTTAAGTGTTTTCATGAACAATATCAATTTAGTGTTTCTGGTAACATTCAGTTTTATATTTGAAAATATCCTGTATTAGTTTTTGGAAAAATAAATACTCAAAATTACCAAATTTAGACAGGTTCTCATCCTAGATTTTCAGCATAAAATAAAATTGAGACAAATGGGTTATACTTGCTTACTCTTTACTTTACTTTGCTTCTAATTTCAGTCTTAGCGTTTTCAGTGTTTTGGGGTTTGGTAGTCTGGTGCACTCTTTGATATCTTTATCTCCTAGTGTTGCACATTTAGAATGAGTTAAGCCTGAGTTTAGCTTTAGTTTTCTTAACAAAATGTTTGTCCCCTTAAAAGAAATGTTTGGTTTAGAATTGTACTTACCTCTTTTTAATGTGTTTATTGTTTTCTCAATTTTTAAAAACACTGACGATCTGTTAAGATAAATTTCATTTTGAAAACTTTTTTTATAAGAAAACTCAAGATGACTAATATAAAATGTCACTAAGTATATTTTGTAATAGAATAAGAAAGTTTGATAAAGGGGAAATTTACATCAAAGTTTTCACTGCTAAATTATTATCTGAAATCTTTAAGTTTATAACCAATATCAGTTTATACCCAACTATTTTATGATATTGTAAGTCATAGTTTACAACCCAGGATTTAACCCTCCAGTAGACAATGCAGAGTGAGACTGTGCATTTTATTTGGAATGACGTAGAAATGAAGTCTGTGTATCTAGGATCTGAGCGTTAATGCACCTTCCCCCACTACCTCCCGTGACTTAGCGGCGCGCTTATTGTTTTCCTAGCTTTAGTTAACCGTAAGACAGTAGGCCTTGAACTTACAGTCCTTGATACAGTTTTACAATATCAGTGGGTTATGAATCTGTGCTTTTTTGACTGATTTTTTGTGCTTAAAGACTGGTTTTTGATTATTAAATGTTGAATTGTTATTTTTCGCGCATACAGCTTGAATAATTAAATCGTGTGTGAAACAAGGTTTGGTTTTATTAATTACCCTTAAAAACTTTGAGTTTCTTAGTGCGTTTCTAATGTGGAGTCCCACTCCATGTGTAGTCGTGTTACACTTTACTGGGCATATATAATGGGGGGGTTAATACAGTTCATTTTATATTTAGAATGTGAATTTTTAAATGATCACTAAAATTATTATATTTTTTACCAACAGAGCATGTTAAAAATGTTTTTTACTACAATCAAAATATTGAATTGTTTTTCCAGCCACTTTTGTAAATATAAAAATATATAAAAAGTATAAAAACATTAAACTGTAAGGCTGTAAGGGCAAGGTGTCTACAAGGGTAAGTTATGAGTGTCAGCTGAAGAATGTTGACATGTTGTGTGTCATCTGCGTAGTAAGGGTGTTGAGCCGGTGTTTCGCAACCCACGGTGTCGCCTGCTGTGGGACAGGTGGCGCCATGTGTGGCTGATGGCATGGGAGCGCCAACGTCGTCTGCAGGAACGCCTCACCTACCTCGAGGAACTAGAGAAAGTCAAGAACTTTTCATGGGACCAGTGGCGCAAGAGGGTGAGAATGAAACTATTTTATTTTGTCTGTTTACTTCTAGTCTTGTTGTTAATAGTTTAAGGCTTTTCCTTTATTCATATTCTCACTAAACGCTTCTGGTGTCAGTGTAAGTGAGTTTTATGAAATATACAGTTATTTTTCTGGCATAGACCAGCTGATTTATTTGCCAGGATTATTAATTAATAGCAAAATGACCTACAAGTGGCATCTGAATCCAAAACCGAACCATCCCAAAATTTTATTAGGATTTTTCTCTGTATCAAACAGGTTTAAGCAAATCGGTTTTCAAATTTTCTACTCTTGTTTTAGGACTAAGCTACATATTCAGTCTATGTATATAAATAAATACATCCTCCTGTGTGTGTTACTGTATAGCTGTTTTTCTACCTAGAAAATGCATTTATTTCCTCTTCCAGTTATCCATTTTTTTTTGTTCGAACCATCACCCAGTCCCATCGTGGTTGGATGTTGGAGGTTCTACTGTATAGTGCATCCCATAGGTCGGCTAGGTTAAGTTATTGATATTCTAATGCAAAACGTGTAACTTTTTAGAGCTTTGGTAATGAATAACACGACAAACTTCTAATTTTATATTTCACCATTGGAATCAGCTTAAAAAACTACACAAATAAGTTCCTTAAAGTTTTTCTCTATCTCCAACGGTTACCAAGATATAAAAAAATCTAAACACAGAACGTTGTATAGTAGGGCTCCAATGTTAATCTTATGGAGGATAGGGAAAAATTAATATTTCCCATATTAATCAATGTTTTTGGATAAAACTTGATATGTAGCTTCATGTGGTTGAGATATATCCATTTATGCTTAAAAATCATAGTTTATGTGTTTATCATGGCAGCAAACCTGCATACTCTTTTCCCATATTAATCATATAGGGAATAGGCAAACTCCTTTATTTATGGACAGATGTTAATAAAAGTTGATATAAATGCTCAAAAAATTAATTGTTTACGCTAGAAACACCTACTTTCAGCGTTCCTCACAGCAGCAAACCTGCATACTCTTTCCCATGTTAATCTATGGAGAGTAGGCAAATAATATTCATATTTATTGACAGATAATGATCAAACTAGTCATATATTATTATTATGTTGTTATTGATTTGGAATTTCGCTGAGTACGTAGGTCTGCTGCGACGGGGGTATTTTTGGGGGTTGATCAAAAATTGTTTTAAATATTAGAAAATCTTTAAAAGATTGTTAACAAAATATGTCATCAATAGTGTTAAAATATAAGTGATTTTTCTTCTAGCATATTATAATAGCTGTAATATGTGTACCTTGTTTTAATGCATTGTCTTCTTTTTAGTTCCTCAAGTTCATGAACCACAAGAAGTCCCGATTGACAGATCTCTTCCGTAAGATGGACAAGAACAACGACGGACTCATCCCGAGAGATGACTTCATCGATGGAATCATCAAAACTAGTAAGAGAACATTTATTCTAAAATAATATAACAATTTTTTTACCATTCCATTCCTGTTTTCAGGTAAAATTCAATACAAAGTGTAACTGGTTTAGAGTATTTGTACTCTAATCTGAAACTTCTCAATCTTTTTGGCAATTAAAGATAAGTATTTTTAGCTATAATTTTTTTAGTCATGAAGTTGGCCACTTTGAAGGATAAGTCAGCGCATGCTGGCCATCCATCAAAAGAGCTTAGTTGTTGCTCGTATAAATGATAAATTGGCTGTGTTTAATGAGTAGAAAATACGATAGTAGTAGTTACAAAATTGAGAAAAACTGTGCAGATATCTTAGTCAAACGTTGAAATAAGATGAAAAAAATAAATATAAAACAAATATTAACAATACAGTGGAACTTGGTTATAACGTCATTGAAGGGACCACACAATTAATGACATTATGTCAGAGTGACACTATAAAAGAGGTTACATAATTTTAATTTAAAACTGAGGAAAAATAGAGAAACACATTTTTTACATGAAATTAAGACATTTAATGAAGGTAACTTGAAAATACACATAAAAGTTTATGTTTATGACTAACTGAACTAATCTATACTATATAAAAAATCGAATTTGAAAATATTGCAATGAAGTTCGGCATGGTGAATTCAACTGTTGGTTCGATTTTAAAAAACAAGCCCGAACACACGTCTGCTATCTTCCGTCCCTCCTCATACGCTCTTATAACTCACACCTTTTCTTCGGCAAAACGTTTCTCTTAACACTTGCCATTATTTTTCAATACTGTATTCGTAAATTAAAATAACGAAAAACAAACTGTAAAAGATGTACACTAACGATAGCTGCACGAACGTGCTTTGACGCGACGTGAGTCACTGACAGCTGACACTGGCCTTGATGATGGCGACAGCGGATATAGGGTAGTGGGAGGGGGTTGGGGTGGTTAGCGGTAAGACATCGATAAAATGCCGTTTCTAAAAATAGAATGTAGCTAAACAATAAAATGCCGCAGCCCTCACGTTGCACCACCGACCGAACTTTCTTTATTTATCTATATGTTGCCTTCATCTCGGCCCGATTTTCTTGACGTTATATACAAGGTTTTAGAATTTACTGACAATATATCCGAGGTTTTACCTATGTAAATACCTATACTTTGGCGGGACCTAAAAATAAATGACGTTATATCCGAGTTGACGTTAAAGCCGAGGCCGCAATAACCAAGTTGCACTGTACTATGAATTTATTATTCTTACTTTCTTACAGTATCCCTTTCTACTAGAGACTTAGTCTATTAGAAACATGCATTGAACAATTAACTTTATAGAGTGCAGTTCCTGAAGTGCAGTAGCATTTTCAGGTAAGAAACTAATAGAAATCTAAACTACAATTGAAATTTTCTGAACAGAAATAACTGGGCAGTCATCTTTGAAGTGCTTTTTCATCCTTGGCTCTGTCTCTCATTTTTACAACTCCTTTAGTTGATGTTTGCCCAGTTGAACTGCCTGAATATTTACCAATAACAATAGCCCCATTATCTATTTCCGGCTGTGTTTCTAGAGTTTGACACCAGCAAGATGGAGATGAATGCAGTGGCTGACATGTTCGACCACAACAGCGAGGGCTTTATTGACTGGAAGGAGTTCATTGCGGCACTTCGACCAGATTGGCAGGAGAAGGCGCCGACCACCGAGGCGGAGAAGATCCACGACGAGGTCAAGCGACTTGTCATGCTCTGCACCTGTCGTCAGAAGTTCCGGGTGTTCCAAGTGGGCGAGGGCAAGTACAGGGTGAGTGTTGCAAAACACCTTGTAAAACAAAGTTAAATACAGTGGAAGTTAGATATTTCAAATTCTTTCAGGTCCCAGGATTTTTATTTGAATTTTTTTATCAATTCAAATATTTAGAACAAACTGCTGATCGGAACCCCAAAATCCCTAAAACAACATTGTGTATCTCCCTTTTCATGTTACCTTATTCAACTGTTTGATTATCTTACTTCATTGGGTCCGTTGATACTCTCCCTTTGCGCTTATATTATCTGACGATATATATGAGTTTATATTATTATCTTTCTCAAACTGCTCATTCACTTCTGTTGCACTTAACTTAGCGGTAATTTGTTGTACCATATATCACAATTTAGAAATAAATACTCTTTGCAGTATACTTGAGGTAAGGTTGCTCTGGTTCAGAAACAATTATTACAAAGTACATACATGTTAAATAATTATTGACGTGCAATATTGAAATGGTTAACATACTTTAATCATAAATTTACTTTGATTATGTACTTTGTTATGAATTAAAAATCAAGAGAGCTAGAAATTTAATGTATATTGTTAAACATTCAACATACCTTAAATGAATTGCATAAAAGTAAATTTTTATGCTGCATCTAATTTCAATTATGAATGAAATAATAACTTTATTTTTTAATCCCACCTAATTATTGATAATAATCCAATATATATTGATAGTATATAATGAAAAGGTAACATCCAATAGAATAAAAACTCCTGTTGTTTGTGACAGTTTGGTGACAGTCAGAAGCTACGACTTGTACGAATCCTTCGTTCGACGGTGATGGTGCGAGTCGGTGGTGGATGGGTAGCGCTCGACGAGTTCCTTGTCAAGAACGACCCATGTCGAGGTAAGCGCCAGCACTCGAGTCCTAGGAGCAGGAAATATACAGGGTGGGGATACTAAGTGGATGGTATCTTGATCTCTCTGGCTGGAATCATAATCATCCTCATAATTTGAAGTTCGTAATTCAGAGGCAAAACTGTTGTTCGGATTCGTCTTTAAGCTGTAGGTCTCTTAGATGTTGTTTGTTGGAACATCAACAGTCCTTTTTGTAAAAGACATGTTTTTTGATGAGGTATATTCCATATTATCTGTTTTATTGGGCATGCTCACCTATTTTTATTTTTGTGGCTGGATCTCGTCAGAAACACAAAACACACACAAAACATCGATCCAGTCCCTTTATTCCAATGGTTTGCGGGACCAAAACATTAACATCCCGCATCTTCAGGGTTTAAAAAACTTTGCTTTTCTCGCTTTTCAGTCGTGGTTAGGCGTTCGGCCTGCATGCGGGAAAAGCAAAGTTTTTAAACCCTGAAGACACGGGACGTTAATGTTTCGGTCCTGCGAAACGTCAGAATAAAGTGACTGGATTGATATTTTATGAATATTGTGTGTTACTGACGAGATCCAGCCACAAAAAATAAAAATAGGTGAGTGTGCCCAATAAAATGTATAATATTAACAGTTCTGTCAGCCTTAGTCAGTAACAAGACTGCAATTTCCAGAAGAGAATAATTTTATTTATTTAATTTTATATGATCACTAGACTTTTTAATTACTCCCTTGTACTTATTGTTTTTGTAAAGCAATATTTATATGATAAATTACAGTTTGAAGTGAACTTATCAAAACAACTTGCTGTTTTCATTACCATTTGCCATGTTTAATTCACTGTTCATTTTCTTTGATTACCGTTTCTCATGTGATGGAGTCCAGCCAGGGAGTTGTAGTCACAGCACTCTAGCGGGCAAGCTTATCTGGGCCGACTAGCCGGCACCACACAAGTAGATCACTCTGGGGCTCTGTATGCACAAGAATGGATGTAATTGCTCTTAGAAATTGCAGATCAATAAAATTTAAAAAATTATGAACATTTATTAATTTTATATCTTTAACCATTTTGGTTTAAAATATTTTTCATCCATTACCCAGTGACATTCTCTTAATTGGTATTGCGTTCTTGACATGCTCAAACAAGATTGTTCAATGGATTTCTATTTTTCCATCAGTTGATTATTTATACCTAATATTTTGTTTCAGCTCCTTGTGTTAAAATTAAAATCACTTTTACTGTTAATTTTATGCTATTTAAAAAACCAAAGTTATTAAATCAAATATAATGTTTTAGCCTTAAAATGTGTACTGGTCATTGTTCATATTTTACTGAATAAGCGAAAATGGAAAATAATGAGATTATGCTGAAATACTGTGATAAGGAAATTTAAGTATAGGGATGTTTCAAACCATCCCTAAAGATATTCATAAACATATAACTTGTGCAGAATGATTTTATATCATTTAAGGTCAGATTAAAGCTTAAAGTCCATTTTCATGCCTCAATACCCATATCACAGTATTTTGGCCATTTTGCCTCTTACTTTACATTAAAATATGTTTGGGAACATTGATTAACGCTTTTAACAAAACATTTGATTATAATAAGAAGTGTTTCACTGATACTGCTATTGGATACAGTTAATATAATGGTCTCACATATTATATCAAATAATGTTTAATTGCTCATAGTTATTTCGCTTTTAAATATTTCAAATTTCATTATTCTGACTATTCCCTCTTGGATAGCAATTAGATCTAAATGAAATGGTTCAAAATTTCACCTTAAATTCTCTGATTAATCTGTTACTTATGAGCTTATATAGCCCAGAGATATGTGCTGGCACAGGGAATAAATTGTTTATTGTTAAAAGCTGATGGAAGGTGTCTCATGTCAGATGACTAGCTTATGTGACTAACAGCTACATACCTCACTCAATTCAGTTTACCCCACTGGCCCTAGCCCACGGTGAAGTGCAGTTAAAGTTTTTTTAACACAATAGCAGTATCACCTCATGGAAAATGTTAGCTTACTAATTCCATTTTCCCTTCATATTAAAACTGTTACAAACTGGAGCAGTAACTAAGAATCATATTATTTTTTCATCATGGTGCATGTAAAATAATAAAGATATAATATCACTACTTAAGATATATTACTACTTGTTTTTAACAAATGTATATGCAGTCGGTAATTAATTTGGGATAGTAAATAGTTCTAGAAATCACAATAATTTTTAATACATTGTGTAACTTTGCACTATTTAGTCGTTAGATTCAGCCAGATCCTTTAAAGCCTAGGTAATGTAATAGCTGTTTTCAAAATCAGCCAAAAAAGTAGAACATAAAGTAAATCCATCATAAAGAGTCTTTTAATATTTTTTGTTTTGGACAAACACCTTTTTTGCTATTTCAAATGTTTATAAAATAAATGTTATTTTAATAAATAATAAAGTAATTATAATTAATTACTCAAAATGGATTTTTAATAGTGAATTTTGAAACAAAGAATTTGAAAGTGAAATAAAATATCCATTAAACAAGTTATAATAATGTAGTAAAACAAAAATTAATCTTTCGCCTGTAAAGAATTTAGTTTTTGTGTTTCAAACAAAGAATCAAACTGGCCATATAGTGGTGCATTGGGTCTGGCTCAGTCTAAATGTTCACACCATAGCCTAATGTATAATGACATTAATCTTACAGTGATGTGCTTACTTCTTCAAACTCGCCCCACACTAAAGTAGGTCTTTTGCGTAAATCCTCATCTCATGCCTTTTAATTTTTTTTTTTAAGCTAAAAAATTCCCATATGCTTCATATGAAATTTTAAAATATGTTTTAACTTATAAAAAATACTACTAAAGTTTTACATGATTGATGTCAGAAGTCATTTGTCAATTTTATTTGATTTTATAATTATAGAAAATTTAATAACACAGTAATATATAGTATTCCTTAAAAGTTATTAATTTATAATAAAAAAAATTATAACTTTCAAAATGTCAATTGAGTTTCTCTCTTTGTCACCTCTATTCTACATTCAACAATTTGTTAATGTTATTTCTATATGGGGCTTCAGACTCGCCCACACATAACTGTAGGTCTTTGCGCTAGGATTCTCCTGTACATTTTTTTTTTTTTTTTCTAATTCCATATGCCATATGAAATTTTAAGCATGGAATTTTTTAACGTTTTTTTTGATTGATGTCTTAGTCATTTGTCTCATTTTGATGTTCCTAGTTTTGGTATTCTAATTGCTTTTGAGACTTTTTCTTTTTATATTTCTTAAAGCTGTGAGTTTGAGTTGTTCTTTGTTTTGGAACATGAACAATAAAAAAACTAAAACCTAGAGGCAGAGTTGCGGAAACCATGTGGGTGTCAGCGGATTAATATGTTTCTCCTGTTTCTCCCTCCCTCCTCTCCCTCCCACCCCCGCCACTCTGATTCGTTCTCGGTTTGCATGGCCGTTGTCCTCACTGTTGGAATGGTCCCCCAGTCGAGATGTTGCCAATACCAAACCCGTTTGTCCCGGAAGAGCATGAGCCCTGGTGCCCCCTCGGTACTTCCGTTTGTAAATATTTGTCCGTTTGTTTGTCATCCTCACAGCTAGCTTTCCCCGCCACCTGTCTGAAACCATTTTATACTCTTTTGTATTCATTTTGGTTTTTGAATGTTTTTACCATGCAATATTAACAAATGTTGGCATCAATTTTTGTGTGTAGTAATATTTTTAATTGAAACTTTTACTCATCACATACCGGTGAATTTGTACATATTCAACTGGATTTAAAATAATTGTTTACTCAATCTTTCATTTTTGTTTATCTTGCAAACTACAATTTAAATGTATCTTACTTCAGCCTTCAGATGTTAAAAATTTTTAGTTGTGTTCCCTGATAGGCACTTTTCAAGTTTTATTTTGTAACATGTTACCTAAAAAACTGTACCTATTTAACATTCGTCAGTTCAAAACTGTAGTGCCTCTCGACCCACTCTAACTTGTCACCATGCCAATGAATGTTTGGAATCACTGTTCACACTAACAATGAATCAGGCAAGACCGCTGCAATCTTTTCTTATGTTCAAATCAATATTTCTAAATGATCTCTATTTACATCTGTCTACCTATCCAAAAGAAGTCTTTAGTACCCAACCTAGCACCTAAAAACTACCCAGCTTTGGTAGCCAGTACCATCAGTATCTATCATGTTTGATTTATTAAAAACTATGATACCAATAAATAATATTTTTAATCACTCCTAAATTGTTATAATCATATATTGCTCTATACTTTTATTCTATCCTTGCAAATCAGGAATAAGTTCTTCTCAATGTTCCCCTTGTGTACATATCTCACTCGTTTCTTTACTTTGCGTATTGTAATTAAAATTCAAATGATATTTCATTTTCCAAATATCACTCCCTTGTTTTCTGCATGTTTCCCCTGAAGATCTGCACTTCTTTAATATCTGGTGTTTTTTTCAATTTTTTTTTAAATCATGTCCTTTGATGTCTTGTGCCCTTTCTGAATAATAGAATTGTTTTCCGGTAAGATCATATATGTTTTTTTTTTAATTGGCATTCTCTGTAGTTTTATCATTCACTTTAAAAAACTAACATATTGACAAGCTTAAAGCTATAAAAATTAATACCATTAATATTTAACTTCCTTCCGCTCTCCCCTTTCTTCTCCTCCTCCTTCTCAAATCTTCTCAAAGAAGTGCAGAAGTCCGCATGGTGTTCTCTAGATGCATCTTCGCATATTCTGGCGCAGGATCCGGTTTGTACAGTATTCTGGTTGGGTTCCCTTGCATGTTTTTAGATTATTATAAATTAAAAATTTTGGTTTTGGCTTTTAACATTTTCAGTTTTGTATCTACACATTGGCTGGTTTAGGATTAGATGATCAAGTAGTTTGAGTAGAAAAAATGGATGCATTTATCTTAATTTTTTTTCAAGTTTTATTTTGTATGTCTTGTAAACATAGTTTAGTACCACTGAACACTACGTGCCAACGCCTTTGGTGTTAGATGTTGTGCGTGACACTGTGTTCAGCATGCTGTTTTATTTGCTTTTTATATTTTTTAACAGCAGCACTCCGACTTTTTAAACTCATCTCAAATTTTTATGACAATGTTTGACTGTTTTTATAAAATATGTTCTCAATTTTTTTAAACATGTTTGCCTTCTCTTAATTTTTTCGTTCTATGCATTTATTCAAACCATTGAAAGAGGCATATTTTATGTTTCTAAGTTAGGTATACATTTCATAATATAGTTTTTGTAATGGGGGATGGTGCCCCATTTGAAAAATGTAAATTTAAATTTATTAATTAAATGTTGTTTTTTTCAATTGGAAACTGTGTCTAAATATCTGTGTCAGTCATTCAATCCTATTTCAAATCAACATTTCTTTTAAAAAATATTTATTTTTGGTGTATTTTCAATGCCGTTAAGGTCTATTATGCAATAAGGCCAAAATTAGTAAGTTAAATCGACTAAACCCCCTCCTCCCTGTATTGCGTCGGAGTGCTGTTGTGTGTTGCACGCCCACTGACTCCCCTCCTCTCCCAGCCAAAGGCCGCACCAACATCGAGCTGCGAGAACAGTTCATCTTGGCGGACGGAGTGTCACAGAGCATGAGCGCCTTCAAGCCCAAGGCGAGTCCGTCGAGCCGGAGTGTCAGCATCAGCAGTGGCTCCGCTGGGCCGATCACCAAGGTAACATAACCACACCCACACCCTTGCCTCTCCATCATCCTTTACACCTTACACCATATAACATTCTAGGCTGCACCAGTCTAAAAATTGCTGTTTTAGATTGATATTGATCCAAACAAAATTATTTTACTTGGAAAACGAAAAACAAAACAAAAATTAAATAGAGAATGTTTCATTTCTGTTAAAATTCACTGATTGTCAAGTGTGTTATCACAAATGTTCAGTGTGATAAAATATCAAATGGTTTCTATTTTGTTTTTTCTATAAATTCTATCTTAACCATCAATGCTCAATATTAAGCTACATTAGCATACTCGTACCAGGTATAATATTTTTAAGGGATGTCTATCATTCATTGAACAAACTGAAAACTGAAGATACTGACCTCAAATAGTAAGCATATATTTCTCCTAATATTTTTCTGCCACTACTGACTGAGGCCATTAGCTAGTACCGAGTTCAAAGTGAATAGGCATAATTGACACAACAGGCTTAGTATTATTTGTGTCACACTGTTTATCAACAATACTCCTCTATCCTCTACCTGTTTTTTTTTGTGGTAACACGTTTTCTGTGTTGAAGCACGAGGTACAGTTGGTGTAGTGTGTAGTGTTAGTGTTTCTAGTGTAGTGAGTCATGACCGAGGCCGTGGACGACAAAGACACAGAGGTAAGTGACCAACGGTGGCGTGCCCCTCTCTTGTTACCGTGTTGAATGCTCACCTGACCGCTTCTCCTAAGGGCACTCTGGCATCCTACTTCTTTTTCCTGTCGTTATCAGTTGTCCTCTTCTTTAGATCTGTACGTCTTTATCTGTGTATTGGTCCTTTCAACCTAAGATCGCTCTCGAGTGTTGATAAAAAACTCTCGGATATAAAACTTGCTTGTTGTCTTAGTGTGGTTCCATGAATGAGTAATAAAGTAATTTACCCTTTGAATAATAAAGTTTTTTCTAATTGTTTGATACTAACATAGTGTCTCTTTTAATAATTCACTTGATATCTAATTCAAAAAGTATTTCACTGTAAACAGCATTTCACGTTTCCCTAACCTCTGTTTATTTTACATTCCTATAAAATCAATCTGCAGTAATCACAAAATAATTAATATTTCACTTCAAATATTGACCAATTGCATTAATTTCCTTTATAACTGAGGATAAAATGTCGGAAGTATCTCTCTTGAAGTGAGATGTTAGGCTGTGGGGAGAGTCTGTATCCTGAGCGAACAGTCCGAGCATTGCGTTGCGACTGTGTTCGCTCACCTATGATTGTCCTCAGCCGAGGAAGTGCTCAACATTCTGATGCCGATTTTCGAGACGTTACGCCAGCAGGAGTCGCTTCCTTGTTCGTACCCATTGGCCATGGGTGGGCGACAACCCATGGGTATGGGTATGCCAATCACTGCAACATACACATGCTCCGGAGGTCATTGGGTAAGCTCTCTCTCTACTCCCATCTCGAGTTCAGGTAAAAGTACAGTCGTTAGACTGGATTAGTGTCACCTTAGTGAAAGAGGGATCCCTCAGATAGACTCTAGTGAACAAACCCAATGATTTAGATATTAGGTGCATTTTATTATATACAGGTGCATTTTATATATAGGTGCATTTTAGTTACATAAATTTTAGGTTTACGTTTTCTTGATGAGCAGAATTATTCAAAGTCCGGAGATAATCTTTTTTCCTTTTACTCTTGGGTGGTTGAATCTTTATCATTTTTAAATGTGACCAATGTGAGTGAATTGGTGATTTGGCCTAAGGTGATTTGGCTGTAGATTTCAGTATAGATGACATAATTCAAATTACATGGGATACTTATTAATTTTAAACAAATCTAGAAATCATAAAGTCATAATCACAAATCATACACAGTTACAGTGAAACTTGGATAATTCGAACTTCGAGAGACTAAAAATTTGAAGTATACAAAATTCAAATTTAAAAAACGGGTCCGAAAACAACAAATACACATTTTAAATGAAAACTCTTTACTGAACTGACACAATATATATGAATATCAATTCATTTCTAAACACCTATTTCTGTAAAATAATTTATTGAAATTTACTATAAAACAAAGTACAGTAACATATCATACTTTTTTACTTTACACAATCAGGCTCAGAGAGTGGCCGTGCAATGTCAGAACCAAGGCTTTGTAGCCTACGTTAGTCAAAATGCCGGCTTCACTTTTCACCGGTATTTATTCTATTCTTCTGGCAATAGCATACCATAACTAAACTTAAATGTATTCAGAAATAACGGAACTGCTATAGCCCAAATTGGTGCAATCTCAACTCTTGTTTGTAATTATATCCTAAACAAAGTTCAGCAAAATTCTGAAATTAAAATTTATGAAGCAAATAAGAAAAACATATTGAATACCACAAATTAAGTGCCCCAGCCGCCATTTTATAAAAGATTCCAACATTTCTAACGATTTAAAGTGTAAACCACTTACATTAACTTTGTTTTCAAGTATATTCTAAGTTATTGTACGGGAGTCAACGGGTAGGCTGCATTTGGTACCGGTATTTTTTCTTCTGTAATTGATCCAGCAATGTTGTCTCCATATTTTTTTTTAGATGCCTAAGCATGAGTCAGTTTCACCTGTACGCTGACGCATACTTGTTCTAAGGAAAAACTTTTGCCGAATATCGTTTGAAAAATTTATTTCTGGTGAACTTGTAAATAATTTGAGTTGGAGATTTTTTAATCTTAATTTATCTTTTTGAAAGTTTGGATAATCCAAAACAAACTTTGAATCATCCATAGTTGTTTAGCATTGTTTTCTAAACAATGCTAAAAAATTATGGATACAAATAGAAAATGATAGGGACCATGAGAAATATTCTAATTATAGAAGTTTTGAGTTATCCAAGTTCCACTGTACGGTATATGCAAAAACCACACAAAGACCAATACGTGATATGAATTTTATTCATTTATAATTTACGTAGAAGTGCTAAGATTTGGTTTTTTTTTATAAATACACAGTGTGGCATTTTTCTTTATTCTAAGCACTTTACTCTTCATTTTATTCTGTCATTTCTGTGTGTTGTCCTGCCAGGCAGTTTGAACAATAATTTTTTTTAACAAATTTTCCCTTTATCAATCTTTTAATATATTATTTTAATTACAAAATTCAATTCAGAGAAATTGTACATTTTAGGTCACACACATTAACTGCCACATCAATCCAATACCATAGTGCTGGAAGAAACTTCCGTTAGGCTGACAATTACTATTTTTAGCACATTCTAGAAGATATTTCATAAACTACATCGGCTTGTTATTAGCCAGTCTTCAAACTTTTTTATTTAATTTCGTGACATCTAATACTTGGTTCATTTGATAACAAATAAGCTGATAAACTGTCAGACCAATTAATCGGTGTGGTGAGTTTTTTTTGGTTTATCTTATTTCATTTTTAATATTGAATTACATTTATGAATATGGAAATATAGTTACATGGTTTAAAGGTTGTTTTGGGATTTTTCTTTTTAAGGTAGTTATATACTATAATGCATTTTTTAATGTGCAATAATTACAATAATTAGGTAACAATATTATGATCTTGTAATTTATTTTACTTAAAAAAATGTTTGGTAGTATAGAAAAAATATTCGTTGAATTAAAAGGAAAATTTGATAGAAACAAAACCCAACGTGTGAAAATATAATAACTATATAAAATTAATACTTTACTTTGACAGTTTATCATGCAATTTTGCTTCATACAGTATTTTTTACACTATTCACTTGTGAGTACTTCATCCACATTACGATCGCCCATTTTATGCTATCATGTTTCTCATTAACAACTTTTTTCATAATGCAACATTCACAACTGAAAGAGAACTGTCTCAAAAAAGCGGAAACTAACGTACATGAAGTTGTTACAATAAAAACCTGTGTGCAACTGTTAGCTTGACCATTTCAGATAGGCCTTAACCTCTGAACAGTTGCACATTATTTGGTATGTCGATTGGTCCAATGGTTTGTATACATGCAAAATATCATTTTCATTAGATATGTTCCCAAATCGCTAAATAAACTCATTTAAACTCATTTTAAACGAATTCACAAGTTTTATTTTATAATCGATAAGTTGTCAATATTGGTTTCCAATATCAAACTCAGCAGATAAATGTTGAAAGACAAATTTTTTAAACATTCTCTATCACTTGAATTGAATAAAACTATACCATTTAGTTGAAAAATTGAAAAGATAGTTTCCTCTGATTCAAAATATCCATAAGTTAGGTTTGTTTAATAATTTTCATGAAGGTATTAAATTTCACAGGTGAGGGAACGCAGCGCGCGAAGTGTTCCTATGGCCAAGTCCGGTCGCATGTCTGGAACGCCTGACTCCCTCAGCGACAACGAGAGCTCACCGCTGTACTCTCGCACACCCAGGAAGGTGTCCACTCCCAGTGGACGTCGGTCTAGTCTCACCCCAGGTACTTTCCTCATACTCTCATATCTCATTTCTAAACATAAAGGAGGAGTATTTTCTAAGTTAAGGCAAATCTGTGACTTTCTTTATTTAAATTTAGAATATCCTTCAGGGAAGGCTTTGTTTAATAGCTTTACAGTGATGCTTATTTTCAGGATTTTTTATCAACCTATTATTTATTTGGCCAAAGAAAAGCTCTTATATTTCTATTTCTGTCTTTAAACAAGCAAACTCATTTTTACTGAAAAGACCGTTTTTCTACCGCCAGACACTCCAAAATATCTGCCTGTAATCCCTTATTTTTATTAAAGAAAATAGTTTACATCAGCAATTAATTTCTTAACATATAATAATACTTAACATATAATCTGTGTAATATATATATATATATATATATATATATATATATATACAGTGGAACTTGGTTATAACATCATTGAAGGGACCACACAATTAATGACGCTATAAAAGAGGTTACATAATTTTAATTTAAAACCGAGGAAAAATAGGGATTCACATTTTTTACATGAAATTACGACATTTAATGAAGGTAATTTGAAATACACTGTAATTTTATGTTTATGACTGACTGACTACTCTACTATATAAATTTGAAAATATTGCAATGAAGTTCGGCTTGGTGAATTCAAATGTTGGTTCGCGGTAAGACAGCAATAAAATGCCGTTTCTAAAAATAGAATGTAGCTAAACAATACTTGATACTTGATAAAATCTAGGGGAAAGATTGCACCGCGACCTATGAGATCTATTGTGCCCCCCAGACTAGTCTCTAGTTCTTGCCTAGAGAACCCCCTCTAGTCCTAATGCTTAATAAAGTTTAGTATTATGAGGGGTTCTAACTTCGGAAAATCCTCCACCGCCACCTGGTGTGTTCCCAAGCTTCTGGCTCTCTTCTGACCTATCACGTCACACTCGGCCAATAGGTGTCTAGGTGTTTCCTCCCCAGATTGGCAGAAGCGGCATTCACCCTCTTGAACAATGCCCATCTTGCTCAGATGACCCCTGAGCCTACAATGTCCAGTTAGAAATCCCGTCAGTATCCTTAGATTGTTTTTCTTAAGCCTGATCATAGTCTCAGACCTTCTTATATTATGCACTCCAAGCATTTCCTTAGCCTGTCGGCATCCCGGATGAACGGTCCAGGCTTTTCCTCTGGCTTCCTTCTCTTCCTCCTTTAATTTCTTTTTAAAAAAGGAGTCCTCCAGTGCACAACCTGGCTCCGGTCCAACAAAGGGGGTGGCTGCCCCTACCCTAGCCAGTTTGTCTGCTACTTCATTCCCCTGAACACCTTGGTGCCCAGGTACCCAAAGTAGTGACAACTTGTTGTTCTTCCCCAATTGATCTAGACTTCTCCGACAGTTCCAGACCATCTTGGATCTGAAGGCTGCTGAGCTCAAGGCTCCAATGGCAGCCTGGCTATCTGACAGGATCACAATCTCCCTCTTCATGTATCCTCTGCTTAGGTTGAAGTGTGCACACCTTTCTATGGCCTTGACCTCTGCTTGGAATATGCTGGGGGAACGCTCCAGTGATTCGTTGTATTTGATCCTGGGACCAAATACCCCTACACCAGTCCCCTCCTCGGTCTTGGAGCCATCAGTGTACCACCTGATGACCTAATTCCCGAGGGAATTTAGGGTTTTCCCGTCCCAGCTAAGTTTATTTCCTAGCTCCACATGGAATTTCCTTTCAAAGTTATACTTTCTTACCATGGAATCCCTTGGTTGTATCATCAGGTCCTTTAGGCCTGGCGGAAATAGCTCCCCGCGAATTGTGGAGGAAGTGTCAAAGCCAGTCTTCTCCATTCTAAGCAAGGTCTCCCTTGCTGTTCTCTCTACCACAAAGTGTAGGGGTGTCAGATTCAAGATCACCTCCAGGGCAGCAGTAGGACAGGATCTCATAGCTCCTGTAATGATAACGCATGCCAGCCTCTGTACTTTCTCCAGGGCTTTCCTTGTTGCTTCAACTTTGGTTCTACCAGCCCAGACCACGCACCCATATGTAATGATAGGCCTCACTAACAGGGTATACATACTTCTTAGTATATATGGGTTACAACCCCACATCTTCCCCGCATATCTCCTGCATGTCATCAGGTTATTACTAGCCCTGTTGGTCACCTCCTCTATGTGTCTATTCCACATAAGTTTCTTATCTAGTATTAACCCTAGAAATTTCACTTCTGATTTCCACCCAAGCTCCTCCCCCCCAAGCCTGATGGTCTTCAGATGCTCAAGTCTCCTCTTTCTTGTGAAAGGCACAAGTGATGTCTTCTTATGGTTGACTGACAGCCCCACAGACTCACACCAAGCCTCTGAACAGTCAAGCCCCCTGAATTAGATCGCAGAGAGTGTTTTCGAACCTCCCTCTTGCGATGATGACCACATCATCTGAATATCCGATGCATCGCAAGCCCTTCCTGGTTAGTTTCCCAAGAAGCTCATCGACTACCAGACTCCAAAGGAGGGGTGATAATACCCCGCCCTGAGGGCACCCCCTCACTGTACCCATTTGAATAATTCTATTTCCTACGTGTGTTTCCACCGTTCTTGTGGACAGCATATTCCTAATCCATCGGGTTGTGGTCTTGTCAACCCCTCTACCTTCCAGTACCCCCTCTATTGCTAAATGAGAGGTGTTATCAAAGGCTCCTGTTATGTCCAGGAAGGCACATAAAACGGTCTCTTTCCCGTCCAGTGCTTGCCTGATCACTTTTGTCAGCTCATATAGGGCAGTATCCATTGATCTTCCCGCCCGATATGCGTGCTGTTGCTGATGTAGAGGGTAAACCCTCAGCACTTCTGACCTTATGTGGTTGTCCACCATCTTTTCCATTGTTTTCAACAGAAAAGAGGTTAGACTTATGGGACGGTAGGACTTAGGTTGACTATTGTCCTTTTTGCCTACTTTTGGAATGAAGGTTACCCTTGCCCTCCTCCATTTCGAGGGTATGTACCCCGTGGGTTAGCTAAACAATAGCCGTAGCCCTCACGTTGCACCACCGAACGAACTTTCTCTATTTAGCTATATGTTGCCTTCATCTCGGCCCGATTTTCTTGACGTTATATACGAGGTTTGAGAATTTACTTACGATATATCCGAGGTTTTTTCCTATGTAAATACATGTAGTTTGGCGGGACCTAAAAATAAATGACGTTGTATCCGAGTTTACGTTATGGCCGAGGCCGCAATAACCGAGTTGCACTGTATATATATATATATTTTTTTTTTTTAAATTTAGTTTTAAATTTAATCAAACCATTCTTTTCTCTTCTCTATGCCGGAGGCATTTTTTTTTATCAAGAAGCGACAAAAACCTTTTGATAAAGCGGTACAAACCCAAATAATCATCCCTGGATTTGAACCTTGCACCGAATCTAGACATTGGCTAGCAAGACATTTCAAGAATAGTAAAAAGTGTTTTGAAAATAAAGACAATAGTTCTTTTGTGAAATATTGATTGAGAATAGTCATACGTTAAAATGGTAGAATACAATAATAAAAATGAGTTGTTTGTGGTTCTTATTTAATATTTAAATAATTATGTGATACATAAAAACTAATGAATTTGTTCTCATGTTTTTGTGTTCAGGTGGCAGCCTGCCAGGCAGTCGCAACAACAGCCGTCCTCCGAGCCGCACGGGCAGCAAACCACCCAGCCGTCACGGCTCTAACCTCTCTCTTGCCAGTTCCGGTTAGTAAATCAATATTTATTATGATGTGTCTATTCGCATGTCCAAATGAACATACTGATTCTCGAGTTTGGTTATAGGGAGTATACAACTATTTGGGTAGGCCTACTTAATACAGAACAAAGATAGAAACTCACATTATGTATCCATGCTTGTGTTACTTTATTGTGAGTAAGTGGGAGTATTAGCGGATAAATAGTACAAATTTCTTGATTCTCCCAGAAAACCCTATCGGTACGGTAACCCTATTTCTAGTCCCTAAATGGCTTGACTGTTTAATTGCATTTCAGTATCCATAATTGAAGGCTACTTATAAAATAAAGGCTAAGGGCCAAATTAAAAAAAAACTTTAATAGCAAAATGTGAGCTATGTGTTGAGCACTACTACATATCAACAGGGCTGTGATGTATTCATTGTGGAAGTACTTCTAGCAATCATTATATTGTGTGCCGGTCTAAGTATACTATAGCAGGTATGGTATTTTGTTTTTACTTAAAACTTTCATTGTGGCACTTAGCCCTAATGGATACAAAAAAGGAAGATGTTGAAAGAAATAATGGTTAGTCTTTTGGCTAAAGTGAACAGCTTTCCTTACACCTTTGGTTCCTACTTACTAGGGGTCTGCGGTACAGGAAATTATGAGGTCGGTACGGTACGGTACAGTACACAAGAATAATGCCGCTAATAACATTGACTGATCTCATCCTTTTATTCATAAGTATTTTGCAGAACTTAATTAGTGAAAACATTGAGAAATGAGTTTAAAAAAAGATATACAATGTCAAAAGAAATATTTTACTGTACTAATTTGCAAACTGTAATATGATTTTTAAATCCATTCTTTAAAAAACATATCACATGAAACATATTAATAATTATTTAAACATTATAATTTATGTTGTAACTAATTAATAAGGGGAAATAATCTTCTCAAGTCTATATGAAACTAAGGATGAACAAACAAAATAAAAAACTATAATGTATTTTATTGCAGAACAAAAAATACAGAAAATATACTGAGTCAATACCCCCTAGCCAAGACCTATGTTTTATATTGTCCTGGTTTATTATTTTTAATTCAACCAATCACAATAATTGTTCAAATTAAATCAAAAACTTTCATAAAATATCAAAGGGCTCTTTAGACTAAAATAGTTATTTTAGTACAAAGTGGTTAATATTTTAAAATTACAGTGGAGCCTCTCATACCTGAACATGTTCTCGGGGAATCAAAAAAAAGAAATATCTGGAAATTTAAAAAAATTTAATCACATAAGCTAATTTTTCAAGGTTTAACAAAGTCAGGGGTTTTCGCTTAAAGTCTGTTATCTTTAACCATTGAATTTACATACTTCGTAATTATAAAATCAATTCTTTAACTGTTGAAATGAAGAAAATCTTCACACGACCGTAATTCCAAGCCACGTCGGTTGTTATAGATACGCAATTTTATCAGCAGGTAAACGCTCACTAAACTAGACACAGACAGTAGTCAGACGGGATACGCATCCCTGTTAGTAAGGGTAGGGGGAGAATGGTTTATTTTTAGCACAGGCTCGACCCGCCAAGGTCACTGCCCTTATGAACGCTCAGCCTGTATAACCCGTCGGTTATCGCGCGAATACAGTGACGAAATAAGTGCGTAGTATTTATTTCCCTGGAAGAACAGGCTTCAATCCCAATTAGTTCGGATTTGAGGGGTTCCACTAATGAGGAAATACAGAACATATTGTTAAAAAAATAAAAGTTATTTATTTCCTTTATTCAATTATATCCTTAACATTATGATTTTTTATTTTATTTGAGTGAAAATCCCGAAAGAGCGAGATCACTACGGCAAACCACAGTTCTGTATTGGTCCTATAACATCGTCAACAGGCTGTCAGAGGAAAAAGAACTAATCAATTTAAAGAATCATGAATCACAGTTTAAAAGGTTTTCACTGTGATTGAAAAATCACAGGTATTCCCATTGCTATTTGAAACACAACTAATACGAGCCTCATACTGGTACGACTATTTTGTTGCGTCAAAAGGAGGAACGGTTCCCTGATCGCGTAAGCTGCTACACGTGGATACGATAATAAGCCGGGAATACACAATAATTTAGAATCGGCAGGGAGATGGCTGGTTGCCCGATTTTCCTGAAGTCCTGGTGAAATTGTTTTATTTAAAATGATCATTCACCAACACGCTATGAGTCAGTCTTACGTTCAGTATTTGTCGTACATCTGGGCAGTGTTGTAATTCTACATTACTTCTAGAGTATAAAGACTTAAACAGTCGGGTTTTATTCAATGTTTTCGGCAGGAGATGTTCCATAGTTATATTTGATGGCAACCTAGACTAGATAGTGACCTAATTTTTCCTTATTTGTACCGTACCGAACTTGTACCGAAAAAATTCTTGATACCGTACCGAGGTTCGGTACAAGGCTGGAACCGTACCGTACCGATTTTTTCGGTGCACCGCAGACCCCTAATACTTACGTATCTAAAGCCCTTCAAATTTATGACTTGGGGATACCCAATCGTAATCCCAGTATTGGTTTGTTCGTTCTAGGTTGGTTCTCCATGCTTCATGCTTGTCTGTTTACCGGGTCCTAAAAGCTGGGAGTTGTTGCGTATTCCTCTCTAGGTGACCCAGACTCTCCTCTCCTGCTTTACCAATCCTTATGAATCCTTTCTTTCCATTGGTTGTACAATAGATCAACTAGGGTCGATGTCCCAGGTCAGCTTTTCTGGAGCCTCCTATTCCTGGTCTGACAATGACAACCCTATTTCCAAGAGTTCAGATTAATATATTCCAAATTATTAATAATAATTTTACTTTATCCTTAAATTTTAGGTTCAGTCAATAATTTGAAAGTTTTATAATTGTCTTTTCTCAGATGATGGAACACCTAGTCGTATCCCAAGGAGGTCGTTGACGTCAACTCGCTCAGCGAGTGGGTCTGCGACACCGCGCAAACTTACAGTTCCTGCCATCAATGGCAGCGCGAGTCGCACACGATCTCCCTCAGGCCTTACCACATCATCTGCATCTACATCCTCAGCAAGGTATGTTTAAGCAAATGTGACAATTGCACTGTATCAGTGCTGCATCCATGATAGAATGTGGTAATAATGTGGTTTTTATCTTGGTAACATCAAAAGTGAAAGTACTGATTACCCAGACTCGCAGTTAGGTTAGGCAAAAAAAAATGTCAAAGATTTCAATCAATGCATATATGAACACAGTATAATTTTTAACTCAGGCTAAGGATTTGTAAATTTTATGAATAAAGTTACCTTTAGAATTTCTAAGTACTTTAATTTCCATAGCCATTGTAAAAAAGTGTTTAAAATCTTGGGAACCATATAGAATATGTACAAAATAATTTATTGAATCATAGTTGACATCTAGTCTAATTTTACCACATAAAAATTTGTCAAATAAAATCCTTTGAAAATAGTTTTGTTATCAATAGTTTTATCTGTTATCACACACTGTAACATCACATAACATTAACACAAAGAAATTTTACTAATACAGTTGAATATGTATGATAGGTACTAAACAGAGGAACGTTAGTTCAATCTTAGCAGAATAACTTCTTCATAACTCATAATATACCTCAGGTTATGCTTACCTTTACCTGTAGCTGTAGTTTGTGTTGTCCAGAATAAAAGTATGAAAAAAATCACTTGACCTGATTGTAATACCCTCTGAAACTAATTCAGTATTGTAAATATGGTAAAATACTTTTTTCTGTCAGGTGATCTTTTCTGTAGACTTTGGCTTGTGCAATTTTGGACTGTATAAGCTGAAATGCCAGGTATAAACCACGGTACTCTTGGAGTCGTGTACTGTGGTGAAATGTTGTAAAAACTGATCTTTTTTAAGTAATGTTGTAAAAACTGTAACACATTCTTATTATCTATTGAATATTGTGGACCAGATTGACCAATTAATTAGAGGTGTGCGGATATCCAAAAAGTTGAATCGGAATGCAAAACAAGGTTCCGATAAAGTCCGATAAATATCCAAACCTTCGGATGGATTGTGTAAAATGAGCATTAAAACCGAAAGATAAAAGCAAAAATTTCCGTTTAAGATTAAGTCGGTGATACGAAACATCTTTGATTGAACGAAAGTGTTGAAGCAGATGGCTAAATTATGCAATTCATATTCTATCTGAATGAAAGAATGTCAGTGGCCGGTCCGAGGATGCAGTGTAATTATTCGATTCTACAACTTGTATCTAACCGATTATGTTAAGCATGATAGTGTATTTTGAAATAAAAGCATAGCGTTATCGATAGTTGCACTGAGTACGAGATTTTGGTTTGATATTGTTCCTCATAAAATATAATTTCGGCTACGAAAAACCATGAATCATTGATCTTATATTTGGTAACAAAGCTCAATCATCATAATAGCTCATTTTGCTAAGGTATTTGCAGCAAAAATAGTTTGATCGTCGTTTAATTATTTTGATTTAATGGACTATTTTTCGTTATCGCATTCTCAAGTTCTCTGGTTTTGGGGCAATACGATAAAGTGTTGCCAATTTACGTTTGGTCAATTTCGTAGTTCGGTGTTCACATAATCAACAAATTTTCCTCTCACTGGATGATTTTATACGTCTTTACCTTTTAAATGGTGCATTTTTTATAATCAAAAGAATAAATAACTAAATTATGACAAGGTACCATAGTTTCACGGGTTTTAATATTGTAACACAGCAGCCCAATACCCAGGTAGCCAGATGACGATGAGCCAATGTCATCTGTTAAATCTTGATTCCTTGTTTATGGCGATACGTTTTTATGATTGTAATAAATAAAATTGTGAATTATTATTTATCAATTTATCCATGGTTTATATAACTTTTATGATCTATTGATGTAATTTATTGGTGAATTATAAGGTTTTTGTGATTTCTTTAGTGAATTATGCAATCTTAAAATTTGCTACTTATAAATGAAGTGAAGTATAAATTTTAGTTCTGTTGCTCTGCCTACGAAGAAGTTTTTATGATTTTTTATGTCCAATTTAATAACTTTGATAATTTGTTCTATTTTATTATTAGATAAGTGTGATTCCTCTGTGTTATTGGGAGTATCCGAATCCAAAAATTATCCGATCCGAAAAAAAAGTCTATCCGCACACCTTCAATAATACACTAGTTTCTTATATGCATTGTTACTTTGTTTTATACTGATTAACTTTAAAGTTTCTTAAATTAAACTTACTTGAATAACTAAGTTACTCTGCCACATTAATACAGGTACATCAAGGCATATTGTACTCAAATCTTGAAATTCAAATTTTTCAATGGTATATTGTAGTTTTTAGCCTCCGGATTACTGGGAAATACTATAAGTATTTTACAATACCTGCATTCAAAGTAATCCAAATTTGTTGCTGGCGGCAACTAGTTTTTATTTATACATCAAATCATCTACAGGTTATACAAGGATATCAAAAATTCTCTTCATTTAAAAATGATCAAGATTTTGACGATTGTCAACTGAAAGAATTTAATAATTTCCTTTTACAGCCTGAAGATGATTTGATGCATGAATCAATTAATCTAGTTGCTGCTAGCAACAAATTTGGTTTATTTTGAAAGAAGATATTTTAAACCACTTCTTTGTATTTAAATGAATTTACTAGAAAGCATTAACATTAAAATTAGCAAACAATAACAAGAGATTAGATTTTTAGCTAACTGGGTTACTAACGGCTAACAGCACTAATATGGTTGTCAGGTCATCAATACCAAGAGCATCTAGCATCCCCACTATCGCCAGTAGTGCCACCCCCGCCAGGTAACAATACTATCCTTAACTACCCTTATAGATTATATGCAACATGTAAAACTGGGTTTGTGGAATAAAGTTTTAGGAAATATATTATTTTACTAATTATATATGAAATAACTAACATCTAAATTCTATATTACTTAGGTCTTGTTTTCTTGTGGTAAACAAAAATACACCATTGCTTAAAATAAAATACTCTTCATAAAGTTATTACAACTCAATGAAAAACTTTATGAACTTTATTACAACTTGTTCCAATTGTCAGTGTGTAAAAATTTATTGAAGCTGCAGAATACTCACTTGTACATGCTAATGTGAAATTATTGGTACTCAGTAGACAGGCTAGTTGCTAAAGGGGTGTTTTCTTACCTGAGCATGTTAACTGTGTCGCCGCAACAATGACCAACTAACTCCTGGTAGCATTGTGAAATAAGATGAGTGCATGACTACCCGATAACTGCGGAGGTAGGAAGACGGTCTCATTTGATCACAATGCAACCTGTGATTGGCAGTTAACTTAATCACAGAGCACACTGTCCAAAATATACTGTGCAGGTAGGAAAATGCCACAATATGCCAAACCATATGCCAAATGGTTTCAAGGTGTTTGCCAAATACATTCGGGTGATAATTATGTCAACAGATTATAGATTAAGTCAACATAAAACACATCTTAAATTGTTTGTGATTTTTTTCTGGTAACAAATAAATACATATAATCAACCTTTGAAAATGGTTTTGGTAGCCAAATTAAAGTTTAAAAAGTTGGAGTTAAAAAATTAAACCTTCAATTTATAATCACCTCTTTATGTGAAATGTTGTCTTTAAAATATTACATTTCATAACTAATAATCATTAACCTTTAACAACAAAACTCATCTGTGTGTGTGTCTTTGGTCATGGATATACAATACAAATGATTAATATTTTCAGCAATTTAGTTTTAGTAATTTGTAAGGAAAAATGTAGTTGTGTTCTCTATTTAGGTGGAACAAAAATACTAGGTCCAAGGTTTGATTAGAGGGATTTTACTGTATATAATTTAGTAACAGTTATGTTTGGGTTATCTTTATCTTAGGGATATGTTTGTCAACTTGAGACAATACTAACTCTACTCACCATTAGAAATGTCCTTCAATAATAGGACTCATTACCAATATTAATATTCCTCAATAATATGTAATAATTTTAAAACTTCACATGTATTGGAATTTGAGTTAGAATAAGCTCAAGAATAAACGAGTATAAACTCAGATAACAAGTTGTTAGAATACTGTATTTAAACATAAATATTCTATTATTGTTGTTAATTCTCTTACCAACAAAATTTCAAAAATTAATAATAATCAGCATAGACCTTAGTATTAGATTCATTTATAGCAGTGAATATGTTGATAATGTCTTATCTGTTTTGGAATATATTTTAAATGTTATTATAATATTTATCTTGTTTTTCATTAGCAATCTTTCAAAAAAGAAAAAACTATTTTTAGTTTTTTTTTTATCATACAGAGAATCCAGAAACAGACTATAAATTATTTTTAAACCTAAATTTTAGTAATAACCCAGGAAGAATTATTGGTAACTTGTAATCCATTAATTTTTATTGTATGGTTGGTAACAGCCGGTCTCGAATCCCAGTGTTTGTCGGGTTGGCGATGATGGATGCCATGCCTGTTTCTTCTTCTTCTTCCTCCGGGTATTGTAGCATGAGTGTCGTGTGGCATGCTTTCGCAGTTCTTGTTGTGTTAAAGAAATTTGTACTTGTGTAGCTGATGGCAGATTTAACAAAACTGTTGGGGTTTTAATTTACTTTTATGGGCATATGATTCTACGGTATTCCAGGGTGTCCAGCGACTGGGAAAAGCGGAAATTGTATGGGAATTTTTTTGGCAGGAATTATATGGGAAATGTACAGGAAGTTAAAGGGTTAGCAACAATTTGTTGTTGTACAAGCTTTCTAATCGAGATTCGACAAACAGCAGTGGACTGGACTGCTGAAGTGCAGTGCAGACTCGAGACTACTCAGGAATTTTGGCGTCTTCCGCAGGAGATCAGCCTTACCCCCTCTTCTCCCCGAGCAATGCGACGGAGTACAAGTGATTAGTGACTCATAGATTTCACAAAAACAACTGTAACCGCTGTGAACTTAGCTAACTGAAGTTATTCTGTAACTGACAAAATGTGATTTCACCACTTGCTGTTAAAGGGGAATCCGTTGTTAGATATTAACTGCCCAAATTTGACCAGTTACAATCTTAAATCTCATGTTAAGAAAATATGAAAAGAAAACTAGCTGACAGCGTTAATTTATTGTTGAGTCAGAAGTTGTCTATACGCTCATTCATTTGTCGTTTTACTAATAATTCATTATTGTATCACCAACTCGTGATGGTGACTTAAATTTTTTATATACTTTAATAGGTTTTGAAAATTATTTTTAAAATATTTTACCATTTTTATTTTCTTGATGATTTATGTTATTTTAGGGATAAAAGTAGCATTAAATCAATAAATCTGTTATAATATAGTTCATTACAATAGCCATTGCAAAACAGGGATTACTTTGACGACAGCTGTTATTATCACTACGCCGACATAGATAACCTAGAATTCAGTTTGTCAGCTGTCTGTTGTCAAAATGAAATAATGAATTTATGTCTTTACATCTTGAGTTTGTTTTTAAGTTTAATTGTTTATTTAAATGGGTTTCTGTAGTGATTTAACGGCATAGTGTTTTTTTAACTCTACTCATCAATAGAAAAGCGCCACTTTGATGTAAACAAACTAATAAGTCAAATGTCTGCTACTTTTTGCGTCCTATTAAATTAACATAACGTGGGCTTTTCTATCATGTGCCAGTTTTTTCTTCCAGTTTCAATCTGCAGTGGTTAAATTAATGGTTTTATCTATTTAAGTGATGTGCAAACCATGAATAAGGAACTCATTGTCCGCTTTGCAACATGTTAAATGTGTGAGAGAAATTTGTGAAAAATACAGGAAATGTACGGGAATTTAGGAAAGCTCTTTCGCTGGACACACTGTATTTGTTTTTATCTCCATCACAATTTCAAGTTTCACCCACACTTCCTTATCCAAATTCCTACATAAGAATGAACAAGATTACCACTATTTTTCACTTTAATCTGATCATTAATTCGCAGGATAGAAAGATTGTTTATTTTAACTCATAGAATATAAACAGAATATGAGGAATATTTACTATATTTGAATTTTTATTTATAAATACTAAATACTTTTACTTTGTGAGTAATTATTATTTATTTCAGTTTTATAATTTTATCAGAAGTTTTTTAAAATCCTTGTAATTTTTGGCTGAAGTTAAAAATAATCTGTAGATTCCTTCTCATTGTTTATTGAACCATTCTTCTACTAGGAAGACAATGTTATGCATATTTCAATTTGCCGATAATGGATTTGATGCTGACCAAAAAGAAAGCCAGACGACAAGCATTTTTTTAACTAACCACAAGAAGAATATTTGGTATTCCATCAAATTTTTTCTTTAATATCCATCTTAAAGTATCCTCCTATTAATGATTTAAAAGAAATTCTGGAATTACACTTTTTAGTCCATTAAAAGAATTCTTGAAGTAGATGATATGTATTAAAAGTTTAGTCTCTGGGAATCATATCTAGAGATTGAAGAATAATTAGCTACAATATATCTCATTTAGGCATTCCTAGCAAAACAACTATTATAATGTATCTGGATATATTTTTCTTTTTTGATTGGCTTATACTTTTTATGCATGTTTTATTCTTTTCGTAGAAATCAGAAGTCCATAAGCTTTTGTTAATGTCGCCTACCTTACAATGAAATTGAATGTTTATCGAGTTAGCCTAGCAATTGCTTAAAACTGTTACGTCTTTTTATCTAAATATATATATATATATCTTCACTCAAGATAAGGTATAAGTTTTACTCTTATCAATTAGCCAGGATCATTCTGGATGAACTGTGAGCTTCAGTATTTTAATGCTTACAGTCTAAATTTTTCTTGATTTGTGGTTATTGTCTAATATACAAATGGTTGATTTATGATTACAACAGATTGAATGTGTGCAATAACAAATAGAACACCTGATTTGTACTCCATACCATCTTTCATTTGCCCAAGTGGGACATTTTGGGCCTGATAGTACTTGCATTGTTGTTATCACTTTACTTTTATTCATTCAGAAATAATCCACTTATCCTCTTTGGCAGCATAACCAATTTAATCATCATTAACAACTTTTCATTTTTACATGCAGCTGGACCTCAGGAATTCCAACTCCTTCATCTAATATACCAAGACCTATAAGGTACACCTGTGTTGTGATTACGTGAAGTTTGTTTCAATGGTTTTATGTCTTAGTCTTAGGTAACAATTTTGATTATATTCATGCAAGGAGCTTGCAAGTAGCTCTAAAATTTGTGCTAACTTTTATTAGTGTTAAAATCCAATAAAATGCTTAGATACTACAGTAAATTAGCAACCTATATTTGAAAGTAAATTCAATATGGCCTATGCTAAACAAAGTTGTTTGTAGGTGATAGTTTTTTTAAAATAATGTTTTACTCCCCTTTGGAAAATACCTTATATTACAGGTTTTTTAAGGGAATGTATTCAGTTCCTCTAAACAGCTGTCCTTATAACCATATGACATCACTCCCATTTCAAATTTTTGCCTGACGGATTGCCAATACCACCACCACCACCCCCACCAGAGTTCAGACAAATCCATGTCAAAAACCCCTGTTGGAAATGGTTTGGTTTGTTTCATTTATGTGATTCCTATGGTTTTAGAACAAGAACTCCGTCGGGGTCATCAACTCCAGTGCCAGGAGGCTTGCCGTCGGCCGTGAAGGTGACTCGGAAGCCATCCGGCGCATCAGACACGTCTGTTGGCGCAGCTCGGCGCGGCTCTTCCAAGTCTTCTACACCCACAGACCCTCGCGCACCATTCCGTCTCTGAACTCTTCTCAACTACGAATCTCCAAATACTTAATAGATTTACGCTAAAGAATACCGAGCTAGAACACTCAACTCGGACTTTAAAAAGACATAGTTTAACTTCATTAATATTAAATATTTACCTTGAGTAACCCGTAACTCGGTTTACCACCTACGAATGTAACGAGTAGGTTAACGACTAAACAAATGTACGTTAAGAACGTATTCGCTAATTCAAATTTACTAAAAGTAATTTTTGCATTACGAACTAATATTGTAAATACGAGATTGGATTTTGAGGATAAACAAGTGCCATTGCTCATTCGTGAAAGTTTTCATTGAAATCAAAGCTAATATATGTATTTAAATCAAACGTTATTTAGTGTTAGCTGTTAATTTATTAATACACTTTTTGTATCGCGTAGTTATTTTGTAAGTTTCGGGTTAGTTATTTTTTACACTGAGCTAGCCCGAGGAAAGTGATATTTTTATTTGTGTATATTGAGGTTTCTACGAAAGTTATAGAACGATGTAAATATCATTGAAGATAAAGTCCTAATATATAAACTCTTAAGAGTCTGTTTTGTACATTTGATGCACCGTGTGCAATGTGAACGAGTGCAATTTTCATCAGTAAAAAACTATTGTAATTATTTTCTATATTTTGTTTATATGATTGATTTGTTGTACAAAAACACAGTTTGTCCAGTTATTTGTGTTGCCGTATCAATTTTTATGTTAATTCTAGTTGAAACATTATGTTATTATTTAATACGAGTTTAATAACGCTTAGTAAATAACAATTTCACCAACTGTTTACGAGTGTTGTCATTCACCTAATTCCCATTCTGCTGCTTGTTTTATTTAACCATCATAAAAAGAAAATAATAGTTTTTTTAAGTTAGTGACATTTTGATATCATTCGCAAAAAACCCTGCTACCGTTTTAAAATCTCAATCAGTATTCTAAATCGTGAACATAAAGTTTATACAAATTAATTAAATGATAATAGTGGTGTCCAGTGGCTCAATCAAAATATAACAAGTTCTGGACATTTTTTAGTGCTCACACATTAATTCTTAGTCTAAACAGGAATTGGTCCTGTACTGTGAACCTGATTTTGTTGTCAAGCTCAACCAAGTATAAGTTAAAATGTGCATGAATCTGTTTAATTTTTATTCAAATTTATTATGTGAATATTTCCTTATAGTACCTACACTTTCTCGTCTATTGACTTTACAATACATGATTATTTATGTTTGCCCAGTTTCAAGAACAGTAATCAATATATATCGCCGTTCCGGAACAACAATGACGTAACTGCAATTTTTTGGAAATTTGAGATTTGTTGCGTAATGATATAAGAAAGGATTAAGACATATGCTGGCGACGAACATAAGCAATTGCCACCAATTATTTAGTATGTTTGAACAGATTTTCAGTAGTGAAAAAAAAAAGGGTGTTTTATGCTGTACGTGAGAGGGTAGTTGTGTAGTTGTTGAAAAATCAGCTATTTAGGCCCTATGGTCGGACGAACAACGCCACAAGTGTCAGTACAGTGAGTGACAGCAAGGGTGGTGCATGCCTGCTAGTGGAACATTGACGCAACTGTAGGGAAAGACAACAACCATAAGCTACACCGGCTTAAATTACAGTGCCACAACGACGTAAGTGTATTATGTGTCATTATCACTCTGATCTCTGGCTCTCTGAGCCAGTGTGCAATATTGGAGGAACAATGACTCAATTGCAAAATTAGGTAAATTTGGTAAAAATGTGTGGTTAAATTTAATAAAGAATTATTACAAGTAATTTAGTATAAAAGCAAAGGACCTAAGCTACATTTAGAAGCCAATAACTAGTTTTAAGCATTTTTATAATTTTAATTATTCGTAATTAAAATATTTTATTTTCTTCTTTTGGCCCTCCTATAAAATTTAAGTTTTAGCACTTACGACATTGTAGTTCTGGAACAGCGAATATATTACCTTTGTTTGTTGCCTATGTTCTTGATTTGTTGGATGTATTGATGATTCATTTTGCCAATAAAACACAGGAGAGTTACCAAATTTTCAAACACATTAATGAATTTGGACCCAACAATTTAATGAACAAAAAAAGAAGAGTTTAATAACTATAATATTTCAAACAATACACACATAGAAACCACCCAATCTGATTGCATAGATGATTGCAACAAACCATTTAGTTACACCATGACTTAGTTAACCATTTGATTACTTTTGTCCAGAACAAATTTTGAGTTAACTCAGTTTTTTATTTAGTTGACAGATGGAAAACGTAATTAGTTAATTTTCACAGAAATGGTGAATGGTTAAGGGAATATTTTCACACCCTAAGAACAGAAAAATAGTAGATGCTTACTGTATAACAAAATATAAAAATATTACACAGAGAAAGGTCCAAAGTTTCAGGGTTTGTATATAAACTGTCTATCAACATGGTGAATTATGCCTGTGTGGTGGATTAAAAACAGTATGGCACCATAGCGACATTACTGTAGTTCAATAGGCCGCACGTCATATAGCCTTGAGAGGTGACCGCTCATGATCTGACAGGGGCCACACTGGTTTTGAACCAGGAATGTTTTACTTAAGGGGAATTTTCCCTACCTAGATTACTAAAATAAACAACAGTGAATCTCTGATGGTGGATCTTTTGCTTGGATCAAATTTAACCCTTTGGGTGCCGAGTGTCTCAATCTGAAATGCGCTAAAATTGCCAGCCCTAGGTACGGTGGAATTTGAAGTAAAAAAGAAAAAGAAAAAAGTGTTAACTTCTTTTATAAACATATTTAAACAAAAATACAAGTTTGAAGTAATAAAACATTTATTAAACTAACATGTGCTTCTTAGCTGTATTATAATCTTAACCCTAGAAGTGGCAAGTTTTGTACTCTTAACTGTGACATAAAAATAATTACTAATATCTTCTTGAAATATCAAAGTTTAAACAAAAAAAGCTTAAAACATGCCCCCCCCCCTTATAACCACTAACCACAAAAGCAAAACAGGTGTCCACTGCAATCCCAATTAAGCCTACAAATGCCGTCAACTTCCACCCAAGCCGGTCACCGTTTATTTAAGGTGGGCCCTCCACTCCGCTACACCACACATTTGCAAGCCAAATTGGGATTGCTCATGGTCGGGATTCGAACCCTAGCACTTCCGAATGGCTAGAACGTTACGCTCGTCAGCGTAGCGCGTTAGCCGCCTCGGCCATCAGTGCCTAGGAGAAGAAAGCGCTTACTTGGTTATAGACCTGCCCGGTGGCAGGCTCGTGTACTACGAGAGCAGTTTCGGTTGTTGGCCCCCAGAGGGAAACACGGTCGCGTAGGCGATAGTGTCTAACAAATCCACTAAACTGACGACAGATGCCTCCACCTGCCAATTCTTATTGAATATGTAAATGCGTCGTAAATTACGACTTTGCCATTTCTAGGGTTAAAGAGCAATACAAATTTAGTAGGTATCATGTATAAAACATATTCTTATTCCTTTTTTAACTAAGAAAAAAATTATCAAAACTGACAAAAATTGTGTTTTTGGCAGTTTTAGCGTTACATAGCAACCATGCCCATTGTTAACTATAGATTGTAATCAGTCTTTACAATAGACACTATTTTATAAGGTTTTATAAATGACAATAAATTAATAATAATAATAAACATTAAAATGTTGTTATACAAATGAGCCGTCTTTTGTTATTGGTCGTAGCAGCTGTCGCAGGATTGTTTGTGATTGATAATAATCTCAGGAAGCATTTTTCCATACAGTAAGATGCATAAAAATAAAGCCCATTTCTTTCTGAATCTTTAGGTGTAATTTAAGCCAGTTGCAATAACTGCTACATACTATTACTGCTACAGACGTAGGAAAACGCTCCTTCACTGTAAAAGCATATTAGCTTTTTAGCTTCCACATTGAAATATATTTTTCCTGTTTGGATACAAGCACAAAGTATGAACATTAATTAAGAAGTAATTTTTAGCAATTCATATTAGTGATCTTTGGACCTTACTACTTGCAAGAGTCAATCAATTTAAAATCTTTTAATGGGAAAACCTTAATAATGAAGCGGATAAGGTCTTTTTTACCCTTTTTTAATAATCTTTTTTTAATAATAGCAGAATTTACCCATAAACTTGGGCAAATGTTTACCACGTGGGGTAAGTGAGGGAAACTGGAGATACCAGCCCTCCAGCTTATTTTAAACTATTGCATAACTGTAAGCTTGGGCATTATAATTTTAGGTTCATATTAACAAGGTGAGGAAGAAGCACATTATGATTGATTTGCTTATGTATTCAACTGTTGAACTAAAAATTCTACATATTAGTATATACAAAGACGTACAGATACATGAGAAGATGAGACATTCCGAATGTATAATTATTCACTTAGCTCTTCTTCATCACTGAAGTACGAGTCTTTTTTTATCCTTTTCCTCTTGATTGTTGATGTTTCAGCCTTGTGTCCATATTTTTCCGCTTGCTCTTGCTGAAATGAAAATATGCAAAGTAGATAGTCACAGAAATGATATCCATTCAAAATATAATGATTTAAGTAATTCTATAAAACTGGTTTATAGTTATAAATAAAGTTTGGTTCATAACAATCCCAAAACAATACAGTAAATTAATTGCTGATCCCTTAAAACCGAAAAAAATAATAGGATAGTAATTGAAAGAAAAGGTGGAGCAGTTGTAAGCTGTTCTTTCAGTCACATGTTTCGACTATGTGCTTTTTGATTGTCAGTCAGACCCCGAGGAACAAATTTGGCAGGAATGTATTTCATTCCTAAATCTTCAGTTAAAATTTGCTGAACTGAGCTCCAAAATATTCCACTGATTTATGACAGTTGATCCACTGTCTATCAACGGTCTGTGAACACAGGCTCTTGCATTTGCAAGCTCACAGGTGGCACTTTGTTCACTTAAACTTGCAACTCTAAAAAACGAGGCAGCAGCAAAACAGCACTAGCAAAAACAGTCATTACAGACGAAAACCATATGCCAAGTCAACGGCCTGCACGACTGAACTGGCAAAAAGTTTCAATGCTATTCCAGTTACTTTTGGGTACCCCCTCGTACACTGCTAATGGGTTTTTGACTTACCTCCATCCTGATAGCAGCACTAAGCGTCTCCATGTCCGGCTCTTCTTGAGGTTCTTCTTCTCCATCCGTGTCACATGTTGAACTGAAAGGTCGCCCCCGCCAGTCTTCGTCACTGTCGTACGCCGAATAATCTTGCTAGACAACATAGGAAAATCATATTTCACTGGGAAGTAAAAAAAATGTTGCATCTTGAAAACTGATAAATAATGTTAGCAGCTGTTAAAATCAATAAAATATTCTTATTCTTAAGGAAAGAGGATGTACTGAATAAAAAAATGTTTGTATTTACTTCCCTGTGAGAAATAGGTTAGGATATGTCTAAAGGGAATTCTTTCCATCTATACAGCTGTTCTTATTCTTTTGTATTTAAAATTCAATACAATAACTCTGGTAGTTTCAATGGAAACCTGTTACATGTTTTCCATCTTAAAAATCATTAACACCCCCCCCCCCCAGAGCTAAGACATATCCATGTCCATAATTAACAGGTAAATTCCACTATACTCTGTTCAATATTTTTTTTCCTCCTTTTTTTATTTATTTTTTTTGTTTGTGGTTCCTCCTCCACTACCAATCATAGCTCATCAGCTGGCTCATGACCAATTTTATGTCAACTATCAAAACAGTAAATGTTTGTTTATATTTCCATTGTTTATTATCATGGTTTTAGATCTGGTTGCCTTGTAACCATATATAAAATATATATATTTTATATTAATTATAAAGTTAGTCTTCTTTTGCGATATAATTTAAATAATATTGGTTATTTCTTAGATCCTAAGTTGTGGTTATTAGTTAGTAAATAAATACTAACAGTTAGTACTTTTCCTAACTTCTTGCTACCTTATTTTGTTTTAGTCTAGGCCTTGCTAATTTTAGTTACAATCGATTGTGTTTGGATGATGGTAGGCCTGGATCTTTGGCACAACTAATAGGATATTATTCTATATATTTTACTGGACCTTTCCAACGCCTCCATGTTTTTAACTACACAACGTTTCTGGAGGTAGAGAAACTCCTCCTGTTTTCAAGTGATTACCTAATAATTTGTATTAAAAATTGAAAGTTTAGCATGGAGGTGGAGTGTAACGCCATTGTTTCTCACATTTTACATTTTTTAATTTGCAACAGCTTTTATGTGTGTTTAAATTTTTTTCAATAAGACACCATACTGCTAGCGCCTATAGGGGTCCATGGAGGAAGTACGACCACATGGAAGGATAAGGGGACATACCGGTTCTCAGTTCCATGTGATGTGTTTGATACTATGTTCCTGACCAACTAGCTTGGAAGCGGAGTGTTATATCAGTATTCATCATACATAATACTGGAGTAGCTGTTGTTTATTTTTTGTTTGTTTCAGGAAATACAATTCTCTTTATTTGCAATTTCATGAAGAAATACAATGATGTCACAATTAAAAAGTAAATAATTTTATCTTGCTTTACATGTTTCAAAAATTCCTTGAAAGAGTAAACTGGTCGTTTAAATAACCAGTCTCTGAGGTGCTCCTTCAAACTGTTTCCTGACATGTTCTTTAAGTCTTGCGGGAGTGAGTTGATGATTTTGCGGCCAATATAAGAGGGTTTCTTGCTGTACTGTGTTGTATGGTGAATGGGTAGGTTGAAATCTACTGCCCTTCTGGTGTTGTATGAATGAAAATTCCCATTTCCAGGTAGGTCCAACTGTTTTAGCTGATCACAGCTAAGATGGCACTTGGGCCTGGTACGGCGGTGTAGGCAGGGGGTGGGTGGAAGCCGGGCAAAGACCTTTCTGCGAACATTCCGCCGCTGACTCACGGAGTTGGAGGCGCAAAGGCCAAAACGATGGGGAAGAAGGGTTTCTCCCCAAAGCTTTGGCAATGTGGAAAGCTTGGAAGAAAGCTGGAGATTACCACGACAATACGAACAACAACTACATTCAGTGGGTCACTAAACAGTTAATTCCCAATCTGCAACCCCGATCGGTATTGGTAATAAATAATGCAGTAACATAAGTTTTGTAATATTGTTTGACCTTAAGATTGAAATTAAATTGGAAATATATTAGAAAAAAGTATGAAAAAGCCAAAAGACCGCAATAAATATTGTTTGATTGATCTTTAATATTAATTAGACAATTCATTTTTTACACAACCACTTTTAATGTTAGCTTACAGAGCCCATGAGCCACTGCCGTGCGGAGGTGCGCATAAAAAAGTGCATTTTCTCACTTATCCGTGGACGGATTTCGTTCAACAAAATGTCGTTAGATTTGAAATTAAAATTACAATCTTTTTGTCTTGTATACATTTTATAAAGGGGTCTTTTTGTTTTTTTTTGTCATTGAAATTACTTGAGAATTAAATTGAGAATTATTGAGATTTCTATCCATTGCCATTTTGAACATATAACACTGCCATTTTGAAGATATAAAAGCATATACTTTAAAATACTTAAAACTACTTTAAAATTAGTTTCATCTTTGGCCAATAAAGATGTGTGCAAAGATTGATTTCTGAAGCTTAAATGGATCTTGAGATGTAATTATTTTTGTAATAAATACAATGGTTAAACATATGATTTTTCCAAATTTTTGTTTATTGAATATTTTTTGTTTATTTTGATGAGTAATATCATCCCTTGAAGTTTGTCCCCAACTTTAATGAACACCCTGTTCAACAAATGTCCAACAAACTAACTTGTATTGATACAAACATCACTAATTAGCATTTCGTATTTAAACTATTCCAGCACCTTCACGCGGACCGCACGGTCAGTTGATGCAACCAGCATGAATGCAGCCAATGTTTTAATCATGGCTAGTAGAGAATTTCTATCGATCGGTCAGCAGCCACCTTAGCTGTGGTCAGCTATATATGGCAACAACATGGATGAAAAGCCCTGTGACTGTTAGTAGCTTTAGAGATTTAAAAGCCTCTCTGTAGCTATCTCTAGGACCAAGGCCAGAGTGTCCTAACAACTCTTTTCTGGAGCATATGAATTTTTACTAAGGTTATACTCAGATGTTCGTCTCCAATCTATACCAGATTTGTGACTCTACTAAAGCATAGTACACTGTTTTGGCTATTTCAAAACTTCCTATTCATTTCATTCTTTTCACTGCATATATTCCAGATGAAATTTTTTTAGCCAGATTTTGTATATGATCTGTCCAGGAGATTTTGGCATCAATTGTTAATCCCAATAGTTTTGATTTTCTTTCAGTCAAAATATTGTGAATTTCTCGCATTTGATCATGTCGCCTGCTAAAGTTTATCTGTGTGGTTTTGGATGGATTTATAGCGAGGTCGTTTTGCAGGGAGTATTGAAGAGCTTTATCTATTGACATTGTCTGAGTGTAAGCGGTGTCGTCTGCAAATAGAAGGGTTGTATTACCACATTCATCTGCATACATTATGGTTTGGACATGGATGTGATTGAAGACACTACGGAGGTCATTCGAGAAGAGGATGAATAATAAACGGTACCAGTGAACTGACACATACTTTCTCCCTTAAGTAAATTAAAAAAAGACAATCTGTAATAAAAATATCATGTTCTACAAAGTTAATCTAAATATCATTTAATAATTTATTGTTTCAAAAATAATCATCCAATTTCTAAAAATAAAAACACGAGAGACAAAGTTAAATTAATTGTTCAAATTGTATGGGGGGAACAACCCCCCCGCCCCCGTAACACCAAGCTTTTTTGAGCTGGTTTTGTTCGGTGATTTGACCTTACGCTTCATACCAAGTTTCATGGAAAACGGTTGGAAAGTAAGGAAGAAATTGATTTTTTTTATATTCTCCATAAGAATAACATTGGGCGCTTTCAGACAACGTACTGCGTTTATTGTGGACAGTAAATTTAACTTTTCTCTGGAACCGTTAGTCGTAGACAAATAATTCAAATTACTAATTTGTTTAGTTTTTTAAGCTGGTTTTAATGGTGCCAGTCAAGTTATTCTTTACTTTTATTGTTTTCGCTGAAAATTTAAAAATTTGATTTTTTAGACATTTAAAAGCCCATAACTTTTGAACCGTCATTTTTACAGATATGCGGGTGGTGTCAAATTATTTAGTACTCTGTACACTATAAACTGTCAAATTTTAATAAAAATCGTTAGAGCCGTTTTTGAGAAATTTGGATTTTTCACGTTTTTTAAGGGTTTTTAGGGGTGAACTACCCTTAAAAATCAAAAATTCAAAAAAATGAAAAAAACACCTGGAGATACCGTGAATATATACATACATGCCAAATTTCATCTAAATCGGACCAACGGGGTAGGCTGTGGCACTGTACACATCCAGACACACACACACACACACACACACACACACACACACACACGGACACACGGACGGACAGACATCACGTCAAAACCCACTTTTTTGGATTCAGGGGACCCCAAAACGGATATATCCACCCTCAACTCAAATTCGAAAATTTTGACGAAAACAATACTTTCTCCATATACTACGTATAAGGGGGGAAAGTAAAAAGGGACCCAGGACTGGCCCTTGTGGTACATCTCTGCTTACTGTAGATTGCTTTGATCTATATACACATTTCCTCCCATTATCATTTTGTTGAATTTCAACAATTTGACTCCGTCCTTTCAAGTAGCTGGCCACCCAGTCTTTTGCCAAGCCTTCTATTCCTAGTGATGACGATAATATAATATACACATTTGATGAATAGCCAGGTCTTTTTGAAGCAAATATATGTATAGGTAAGAGGTCACCACCTTTGGAGTAAGAAATAATGAATTCCATAGACTCAAGATACATCAAGCTAAAGCGAAAAAAGTTAACAAAACTATGGCACAAGGCTTAGAAAAACACTCAAAACTCAATGATTGTATTAAAGATAATGACACAAATGCAAATGTACTGCTGATAGCTGATAGCCATGGGCTATCTATTTTTAATGTATATGTACAAAAACTTGGTTAACACTTTGCCTGTAAATAATGTAAAGATTTCATGCATTTTAAAACCCAATGCTACATTAGCCAATATAGTGAGTGGCATCCACAATCTAATCAAAAGTTTTACAAAAAATTACCATGTTATAATTATAGGTGGCACACACGATATTGTAATTGAGCTTAGTAAAATGTCTTTGATTAGACTCTATGAGAAAATTATGAAATGCACTTCTCACTCAAATGTTCTTATTGCTGGGGTGCCATATAGGCATGATATAGTCGTAGTCAAAGATCCTTATTCATAAGTCGTGTACATGAGTGCTAGAGAGAATAATGTTAGAATAACAGAAAAGCAAAATAAAACAATATCAATAAAACCAAAGTATAAAATGATGTTCGCACTTCTTTTTTATGGGTAAATTTACATGTTTTATTATATTATTGTATTTTAATTTTAACAGTTGGCCATGGTGATCAGATAAAAAATTAATTAACCTTCTACCTCTAAGTCAGATAGTTAAATAATTTTTATCAGAAAGTTGCCTATAGTAGTCTCTGTATTATCTGTAACTCGTATGTATTTTTTAAACCTTTAAACATTGCAATCACCAAAAAATATGATGTACACCTACTTGATTTTCCTCCTTCTTCTTACGCTTTCGCTCCCTCTTGGGCGGGGGCTCCCGCGTCCCAAGCGCGTTGGCAGGACAAGCATAACTGAGATGTCCCTCCTCACCACACTCGTAACATCTGGTCTTGTCCAGGTACTGACGCTTTTTGATGAACTCAGTGCTGCGTCCATTGTCTCTGGCTATGCTGCTTTTCAATGTTCTCCCAAACATCTTTCAACAAAAAATAATAGGCTTGATGGAAAATGGATATTAAAATGCTACAAAAATACATGTAGGTCACTGTTTTATAGTGTGAATAATTATATCCAATAAGGGAACAGCAATCAATTTCAATCATTAAATATTCATCCAAATTATAATAAAATGACATGATAAGTATAAAACACAATTATCTAACTGATAAATTATTTTATTTACCCTTCACTGACCAATGGCGTCAGTGAGGCAGAAGTGGGTTAAGGCCAAGAGACGTACTATGTGTGACGTGTTTAGTCTGTCGCAATGCACGTCAATGTTTGCCAGTCACCATGAGATTAGATGACGACTATACATAATCAGAAATCATCAGGCACTAGATTTTATATCTATGTGCATAAGACATACTTTTTTTTGAGCCTCAAAGGGATCATCTTCCTTGTTTTGGCTCAATACCAGGGAAATGCTCGACGCACGAACCTCTTTCCATTCCGGGAAAGAGGAACAGTGTGAAAACACCCCAGGAGCTCTGTTTACAGAGGCCCCTAATGTGGCAAAACACTAAAACACCAGAGGTAGCACCACACCACTGCAATCGTCCAAAGCTATGAGCTCATTGCGCCATCACAGTGAGTGGCCTCTATTCTGTATCAGAATATCTTACTTGTAGCCTTACTCAAGGCAACCGTCCCTTTTTTTCCTTCGCAGTATGGACAATACGAAGTTGCTCACAGCCTTCCATTTTTCATCACCCTGCAACATCTTTCCCACAATGTTCTCAGGGGTCAGATCACCACCAACTGTGTTTGAAAGGGCAGTACGATCTTCTTGAAAATGACGGCACACAAAAAAGGTGTGGTACACATAATCTTCGTTGTCTTCACAGTATCTACACCTAGAAGAGTCTACTTTACCCATTCGGTGCAGATACAGGCGGAAATAACCATGCTCTTTCAGGAACTGAGTGAGATAGAAGTTTACCTCCCCATGGGTGCGGCAAATCCATGATTCCAAGTTCCCAATGACCACCTTCCGGTTGTCCCCTCATCCCATCGACGCTGCCATGTGGCCATTATTTGGCCACGAGCCAGCTCAGCTGCTTCAGCTCGTTCTACCACTGGCTCACGCACCCAGATAGTTTTCTTTTCTTGTGCTAGCAGGCCAATTGGGATGGCTCTCGCAATCACCAGCACAGCTGCCTCAGAGACTGTTCGGTATGCAGACGTGACTCTGAGAGCACCTTGGAGAGAGTTCGGTATTTCTTTACCTTACCTTTGCTCTTAGCTATAATAATTTTTTTTAAAGTAGGCTATGTGAACTGTTCACACACTTTAAAAAAATTATTATGGTTAAGAGCAAATCAAACACAAAAAGTTATTCAATAAATTTTATTTATGAATATGTGAAGTTTATTTAGGTCCAATGTTTGAAATTTTCCACTGATAAACAAAAATAATACAAAAGAATTAGTTTTGTTAAATCCTTATGGGATTTTAATTTTCTAATTTCAAAAAAATAAAATATTATGTGTCAAGCGCCCACAGTTACAGGGAGCGCCTGGACTGACTCCTGCTGCCTCTTAACCAGTGACATCACTGAAGCACGTTTTGAGGCTTTATAACTCCAAAAATAACAACAGAGCCATCTTAGTTTAAATTTAAATTAAAAGGCATTTGATTGAGCTAGGCCCTATGATTTTCCATGACTCAAAGAAATACATTTAGTGATAAAAAGAAAGCATCCTACATTCATTACTCATTCATACTTGGCTTAAAATACCTACCTGGGTAGGTCGCCATTTCAGTTAAAAGTATTAAAAGTATTAAAGTATCAATAGACCCGGGTTAAACATGTATATAACTAATATAATTAATTGTGAAATTACTTGTAATATGTTTTAATTACCTCCTGTCCATTAATACTGGTTGTACACTTCCAAGCATCTTCCTTATTCAAGAAAAAAACAAAGGCCACACCTTTACTTTTTCTTGTTACTTTATCTTTTACAATTGTCACCCTGCAAAAAAATTCAAGTAAATTCATAGTACATGAATAAAGTATAAAACTATTCTAACAGAGGGAATATGTTTTTATGAAGTTGTTAGCATAGCTTTAGTCTGGTCTAATTTTAAAATCAAATTCTAATGAAGAGGCTAACTTCTAAATTTGCGTAAAAATATGACACTTTTTAAAAATACATTCACATGTAAAGTGTGTGAAGGCCTATATGTGTGTTTATACATGAAAACCTGTCGGTTTTATCTTAGCATCAGTAATGTAGCACAAGCTGGCCATGTGTCACACAGCAATGCCAATCTGTGTCATTCGGCATAGTGGAGATGCAACTTAAGGTACATGTCAACTTAGTCAGTAACAAGACTGTACAAGATCGCGCCACATTCATCCCCAGTCATTTTTATTCATACTTCAAATAATTACATAACTGGGTAGGTCATCATTTTAAGTAAAATTAAATGAATTAGGCTAGGCCTATACCAAAATTGCATTGTTAACACGTTCGTTGTTGTCAGTGAGTAGATTTCTAGATTAAGTGAAAGTAAAACAATAATTAACACAAAACAATTTTGTCTGTAAATGAACTTAACCATGTAATTTTACTGTTATTAACAAGTTTCTAAAGTACCATTGATTTAACACAAGGTAATAATTTCTCACGCTGAGTTCCGATGCATACCACAAACTTTCTGTCTGAGTATGTTATCAATATGCCATCAACCTTCAATATATCTATTGAATACACACTCTAGTTGACAGTTAAGTAGAGTATAATACAGCTAAGGAGAAGGGAGCTGGAGTCTAAGGAGAATTTCTATAGATATTTTAGTACATAGCAATACAGAGGGGTTTTATTTTACATACTTAACTACTTTTCCAAACCTAGCAAATATCTTGTGTAAATCATTGTTTGTTAAAGAAAAGGGTAAATTAGATACATAAACTGTACTTTTACTTGGGACTAAACCGTGACTCATTTCTGTCGAAAAGTAAGAAATTCAGTTATGTATATACGAGTTTTCACATAGAGGGTTTTTATAAAGCACTGAAAATAATAACTATTTTCCCTTAATAGTTCAACTTCAATAATTATCGTTATTAGCGTTGTTGACACTTTGCTTTGATTAGGTGAGGTTTGGTTATGTTATTAACATTCCATGTTCAAACAAAGTGTAAGTTTGACATTTGGTGGAGAAAGAGAAAGAAACCCGTAACAGCCAAAGAGATTAAACTAGAGATGGACGGATATGATGATCTCTTAGCAAAATACAGTAAGACTATTTACACGATTACTATTCTTAGGAGGTTCAATCGTTTTAGATATGAACGGATCCGTTCCTCTCTGATTGTATCCAAACAGAACAGGAAATAGAATAAACAGTATCAGTGGACTGACAGATACTTTCTCATACATACATTTTTGTAAAAGTAATAATGACAATCAAAAAGTTGTGTTAGGGTACATTGCTCAGAATTATTAATTTTTAGTTATTTTTAGAGAAAGTTAGTATTATCTCAAGTTGTGCCTGTCTGTCAGTTTGTCTGTCTGTGACACTCCAGGAGTCCACCGCCCATTTAAAAGTATATAACGAGCATTTAAAAACCCATTTTTAACGCTATATTAGTCACAGTTGCTTTCAGTTTTCAATGGATCACCTACTGGTAATAATCAGCTGTCTTTGTAGTTTTACACATAGAAAAACGGATGCTTTCCTGAATAAATAGAAATTTGCGTAATATGCAGAGGAGTTCAGCTTTGGAGGTTTATGATTTTCAAGGTCCTAAAACTCATAAAAACCTTTAAAAATCCATTTTTCTAAATCGGCTTTAACGATTTTTATTAAAATTTCCTGGTCTAAAGGACGTAATATTCCAAACAATATGAACCACCCATGTTCAAACTGTTCAAAGGTTATGCGCTTTGAGATGTCTAAACCCCCTATTGAAAAAAGCAAAAAATATAAAACAATTAAATCATTACCATAAAACAGCTGAAAAATGTAAAAAACGTTTAATCGAATTAGTTATGTTATGGAGTTTTATATAATTAACGGCATGATCCCACTATACAGGAAAACCTCCCAAAGTATTTTTCCCCTTACGATTAACTTGAGTTATAGCTGTAGCCAGTAGGCTTAAGTCAAATCCCTAAGCCAATATACCTAAGTACTGGAGGGGGGTTGTTAGGTGCTACTGATGTCAACCAATAAAAGCATATATTCCCTTCCCTCTCTGTGTCATGGGCAGGATTAAAGTGGCATGGCCTTAAGAGGGAGCAATTCCCCCAAACCTCTTCAATTTTTTGAATTTTTATTACTAATTTTAACAGTTCTATTATATTTTTTGTTTGACCCAGATATTTTGATGAGTTTTTCCTGTGGTTTTATATTAGTTTTAAGTAAATGTTCCTTTTTCTCTATTTTTACGCTATACTGTGACATAAACTACCTAGTAATTTAACTCCATACCCCGTCTCCAACCACGTCGTGTAACCTCTAACTCCGCCCAAGCTAAATAATAATGGTATTTTGACCAATGAAATCCTTACAATGCTCATAATTAGGTTTAAAGCTTCGTCACAAAATGGACATGATTCGGCAACCATGTCCATATTAAATGTATGCATGTACTATAATGTATAATGTATTTGACATTAAATGTTTAAAACCCTTTAACCCGCCATTAAAGTATAACCTGTGTAGAACTGTTGATACATTAATGTGATTTCAAATAATACATTTTGGAACCTGGTAGTAGAAATAAGTTGTAGCCTTTGTTCATTCATAAAACACACTAAAGGAGGAAAAGTAATTTAAATAGTGCACATGAATTTATAATTAAATCAGGGGCAATACAAAAGAAGATTTTTCACTCTCATGTTTATGGGTATAAATTTAATATTTTATCCCTCATATTAAATTTGAAAATATTCATTTTTTGATAACAGTGTCAAGAATTCTCGCACGAAAAACTATGGAATAGATTTGCTTTAAACTTGTGATCCTCCATTAACTAAGTAACCTTAAGTGAAGCTCATTCTTAAGCAAAACAAACAATATTTATGGTATTCATAAAACTTGAATTTCCCATAAACTTCTAAAAATAACAAAATATATACGGTTCCTTTTTGACTCGATACAGTATTTTATTTGATCGTGGTTGTACTGAACGGAAATACTTGACGTCTACTAGTCGCTTGATTTCTCCAAGGATTCTTAGCTTTTATGGTTTCTCACTATGTTTAGTTTACGAAGAAGTGCTGTCATAGGAATGATTCACGTACAAGCATTACCAGGTAATTGTTCCTAAATAGAAGCTATATAATATAGCTATGATATCGATATTGATATGGTTGTGATATTCAACACGAACTAACTTAGTGTCTCTAATTTCTAACGCGAAACAGCCTTCTTGATATTTAGAGTTCAGTTTCAAAATTTCAATTTCGATTTAGTATTTCACGTTGGCAGTACTGTGCCGGTTGTCCAGTGTCTCCACATTTAGGGTAATTTACTCTTTTTAGGGTAATGACGTTTTCAGGGTAATTTTTAGGCTAAAATAAGAGTAACAACATTTCTTAACTTACTTACTTTATTAGGCTTACTTACTTATTATAAGACTGAATTATAAACCAAATCTATTTATAATAATAAAATAAAATAATAATATTAACAGTAATATATTAATCACTTGGGCATTAACCAACAAAAGATTGCCAAATAAGGGCAAATCCAAATTATAGAAAAACAAATGAACAAGAATTTAATATTTATTTTTGTTTAAATAAATGTAATATATTTTTAAAATAAAAGGGTTATCAGTTCATTTTAAATTCTTTGACACTGACTACCAAACACCCTGTATATATCTGTTAACATGATAATTCTCATATAAATGATCTTTCTACCTTAAGTAAATTTATAAAAGACAATCTGTAATAAAACTTTCATGTTCTTCAAAGTGTATCTAAATAACATTTAATAATTTATTATTTTATAAATAATAAATAAATACCCTTGTTTTTTAAAAAATAAGGGTGAACTACCCCTATAATTCAAAAATTAAAAAAAATCAAAAAAACCGCTGGAGATACGGTGAATATATACATAAATGCCAAATCCGACCAACGGGGTAGGCTGTGGCTCTGTACACATCCAGATACACACACAAAGGATGGACAGACATCACTTCAAAAACCACTTTTTTGGATTCAGAGGACCCCAAAACGGATGTATCCACTCTCAACTCAAATTCGAAAATTTTGACTAAAACAATACTTTCTCTAAATAAGGCTTACTATATGTATAAGGAGAGAAAGTAATACCCCCGTCGCAGCAGACCTGCGTACTCAGCGAATTTCCAAATCAATAATTTAATATATGACAAGTTTTATAAAAATAAGTCCAAAAACATAAGAATTATTTGCCTATTCTCCATAAGATTAACATAGGAAAGAGTGTGCAGGTTAGCTGCTATGAGGAACACTGAAAGAAGTCATTTCTACCATGAATAATTTTTATCTTAACATTTATACCAACTTTCATCAACATCTGTCCATAAATAAAGGAGTTTGCCTATTCCCTATATGATTAATACCCCCGTCGCAGTAGACCTGCGTACTCAGCGAATTTCCAAATCAATAATTTAACATATGACAAATTTTATAAAAATGAGTCCAAAAACATAAGAATTATTTGCCTATTCTCCATAAGATTAACATACGAAAGAGTGTGCAGGTTAGCTGCTGTGAGGAACACTGAAAGAAGTCATTTCTACCATGAATAATTTTTATCTTAACATTTATACCAACTTTCATCAACATCTGTCCATAAATAAAGGAGTTTGCCTATTCCCTATATGATTAATATGGGAAAAGAGTATGCAGGTTTGCTGCCATGATAAACACATAAACTATGATTTTTAAGCATAAATGGATAGATCTCAACCACAAAATCTAAATATCAAGTTTTATCCAAAAATATTGATTAATATGGGAAATATTAATTTTTCCCTATCCTCCATAAGATTAACATTGGAGCCCCACAATACAACGTACTGTGTTTAGATTTTTTAATATCTCGGTAACCGTTGAAGATAGAGAAAAACTTTAAGGAACTTAATCGTGTAGTTTTTTAAGAAGATTCCAATGGTGAAATATAAAATTAGAAATTTTTAAAAATTACATGTGAAAAACGCAAAACCCCCCCAAACTACCTGTTCCCATTGACCGATATGTCTGGTTTACGAACTCGTCCGAGCAGTTGTAGGAATACACCTCTCTACCAAATTTGGTCTCGATCGGACCATTTTTACGAGAGTTATCGTGCTAACAGACACATACATATATATATACCCCCGTCGCAGCAGATCTGCGTACTCAGCGAATTTCCAAATCAATAATAATAATAAAATATGACAAGTTTTATAAAAATCTGTTCATAAACATGAGAATTATTTGCCTATTCTCCATAAGATTAACATGGGAAAGAGTGTGCAGGTTAGCAGCTGTGAGGAACACTGAAAGTAGTCATTTATACCATAAATAATTTTTATTTTAACCAATTATACCAAGTTTCATCAACATCTGTCCATAAATAAAGGAGTTTGCCTATTCCCTATATGATTAATATGGGAAAAGAGTATGCAGGTTTGCTGCCATGATAAACACATAAACTATGATTTTTAAGCATAAAAGGATAGATCTCAACCACATGAAGATAAATATCAGGTTTCATAAAAATATATTGATTAATATGGGAAATATTAATTTTTCCCTATCCTCAATAAGATTAACATTGGAGCCCCACGATACAACGTACTGTGTTTAGATTTTTTAATATCTCGGTAACCGTTGGAGATAGAGAAAAACTTTAGGGAACTTAATTGTGTAGTTTTTAAGCTGATTCTAATGGTGAAATATAAATTTAGAAATTTTTAAAAATTACATGTGAAAAACGCAAAAAACCCCATTTTGGGGTACAAAACCCCCCCCAAACTACCCGTTCCCATTGACCGATATGTCTGGTTTACGAACTCGTCCGAGCACTTGTAGGAATACACGTCTCTACCAAATTTGGTCTCGATCGGACCATTTTTATGAGAGTTATCGTGCTAACAGACATATATATATATATAAATTTTAACGTCTATTGTTTTTGGACTCTGGGCACCTAAAGACGAAAAAATAACATGGTCCTGGGCTTAAGTCTTACCATGAGACCTACGGTAATAGCTTCTTCCCTATGGGAAATTCGCTAATAAAAATGGGGTTTTTGTGTTTTTCATATGTAATTTAAAAAGATTTTAAATTTTATCATTAGAATCAGCCTAAAAAACTACACTATTTAGTTCTTTATAGTTTTCTTTTCTATCTCCAACGGTTACCTACGGTTATTAAAATTCTATCTAAACACATTACTGCTACATTGTATTTTGGGGCTCCAACGTTAATCTTACGGAGGAATTGTTCATTTCACCTTATTACTAATTCCAGGTACACCAAAACATAGTCTGCCTGTTAACAAAATAGTTGAAGCAGCATGTAAGGAGGCTGAAATCTATGAACAATGTAATGTAGTAAGTGAACTGTTTTTCAATAAATTTAAAATTGTTAAATAGTTATTGTTCTGCTGTATGTTTCGAATTTAAGTCGTATCTAATTATAATAATAACATATATTTTTAAAAACTACTATGGTTTTTTTTTGTAAACTATTAGTTTTGACATTACATACTTAAATAAATGTTTAAGTTTAGTTAGTTTCAATAATCCTGGTTTACACAAATTTACCTGAGCTATAGCTCTCCAGCTATGTAGTATAAGTACAGTTTTACAAACAGAAATGCATATGAAACAGAGCTATATAAAAGTCGTGCTATATGTAAAAGTAACTTTGCTACATAATGTAAACCTGATTATTAGCCAACAGGGTGCTATACACAGGTTTTCTATTTCAGGGTGCTATATTAAAGCAATTCCAAGAGGCACACTGGGTTCCGATCACAGAACATCCATTAGAAAAGGACTTAATGGCAAAACACACGCTCCTCACCCAAGACTAAAAATTGTCTTTGCTCCTCACTATCCCAACACATAACGGTGGTTGAACCTTGCCTTGATAAAAATTTATAACAATACCATATGAACGAGACCAGTAACAGCCCAAATGATGTGTATTATAAAACAAGAAGTTAATTCCAGCCAATTTGGCTCTAGAGCATTTTAAGCTTCATTTACACTGAAATACCAGATTAGGTATTGAAATGGCAATCTGTCCAGGGCCAGGTATTTAAAACCAAATATGAATGAGGGATGAGTGTAGGATGATTGTTGCGCGATCTTGTAGTCTTGATAATGACTAAGGCTGACATGTTCCTTAGACAGAACTGTTAATTAATAGCCCAATAGGCAATGGCATATCTATTCTAAGGGACCTCCAGTTTAACGTAGAGTCCAAACCACTGCCTCTAAACTACGAACTGGTCTAATTATTCAATATTTCAGTTTTCAATAATGCGCAAGTTAATCCACACAAGAGAACACTACGTCCACTGACCATCGTTCACAGTGCCTTGGTGTAATAACCATTATTGCACAACAGTGGCTTTCGGCCACTTGTTTATTTCATTAAGTTAAATGAAGTTAAATTTTAAAAATACTCTAGAGCCTGGTAAGTATGGCCTATATGGTAAAATACTTTGTTTGCCTTATATATTTAAATGTAATCAGTTAGTGTGATTGTTGAAATTTTCTTTCCCACTGTAATGTTAAATTGTAAAACATTAAAATCTATTCTGGAAGGATGGAGTATTGGTGGAGAATATGCATGATTTGCCGTATGTACAAGAAAGTCAGCTCAGTGCAGAGGTGACAGCAACCATGACCGCTGTATGTACTGCTGTCAGGAATATACTACCCCCCACGATCACATGTGGTGTTCAGGTTTGTGCATTATTCTTATTCTTTAAGATAAAGATCTTTTCCTTATATATGAAAGGATACATTAGACTCTGTATATGGTATTCCTCTGTATGAAGGGATACTTGATTAGTGGGTTAATCTTCAAAAGATAATTTAAGTCTGTTTGGCTGGCAGGCTAGTTCGGCATTAGAGCGGGGTAGTTCTTTAAATTACCGCTACGATATGCAATTGATATATGATATGATTCATCAACTCTTTCTGGATTGTGAATACCTAAAGATGGCTCCAGATTCCTTAGCTAATTTAAATCTACTCCAATCAATGCATTTTTGTTATACATTGTAAAAGTAATTTACATTTGAATGACAAACAACACATTGTCGCTTTCCAGGTCTTGGCCGGGGGAAACAAACAGGCTATGGCCGTGGCCTTGGCATCAGGCCTCGACTTTATACGAGCAGAAGGATTCATCTTCTCTCATATAGCAGACGAAGGATTGATGAACGCTTGCGCAGGTGAGCTGTTGAGATATAGGCGCAACATTGGAGCATCACATGTTCAAATTCTGGCTGATATAAAAAAGAAACATTGGTAAGTCTTTTGAGTACAGTAAGTTAAGTATAACTAGTCCACATTGTTTGCTTACCTATACATTGTTTAAAAACGTTCCTTATGCTTTTACAGTTCTAAGCTATAACATTCTTGGGATGAATGTTTGCAATTGAAAATTGAATGTTGGGAGTGTTTGCATTGGTTAGCTAAGGGACCAGAAGTAGGCTAATTATAAATTTACTTACTACATACGTATAGCTTACAAAGAATATTTTTCCCAAGTATTAGTTTTTCAGTAAATGGTTAGTATTGATTGGCTTTTTCTTTGGAAGATTTTGACTTTTTGAGACTAGACCCTGAAATAAAAATGTTAGGGAAATTTACTTACAGTTTCTTTATAAATATTTAGTTTAAACTAGCCAAAGTACCCATTCTTCGCACGGGTAAAAATGGCTGAGAGGTGTAGGCTCTACAGATACATTTAAGTTATTGATAATTAATTCTTTATTGTTTACAAAATGACAAAACACGTGTCTAAGTATATATCTAAACATGACATAGTAACATATGTCAAATATTGGGAGAGGATAAGCATTAACGTAATAGAGGCAGGCATCGGGAGAAAATTAAAAATCTACCATTCCACTATTTCGAACTAATAATTCACTAATTTCGATCCAGCAGTTTATGTGTAAAAATTAACTTTATTTCTTTTTCTTCCCGAACTGTCAAAATGTAAAGTAAACGGATGTTGACATTAAAAACTGTAAACATTAAATCCCAGGGTATTTACAGCAACCATGTCTTCTGCTTCTCGAACTGTCAAATTTTAGTGTTCACAGCTGTTGACATTCAAGTAATTTTATGTTTTCATTTTCTAAAAATGTAAACATTGAAACTTAGGACGTTCACAGGGCGTAGCCCGAGAGGATTTTAAGGAAATGAGTATGCGTATGTGTTGCATGAGTTTAAGATCTGTCTTTGTGTAAAATTTCAAACTGTTTGGTTCGGTATTTTTTGCGTTCACTTGCCACAACAAATCCACAAACACACAAACAAACATACAGAAACCACCTCTTCTTTATAATATTATAGATAAGGGGCGGAGTGAGTATTATTTTGGAAATTTTAAACAAGTTAATGTTTTCATAAACATTATAAATATCATTCAGGCTCTAGTCAAACTAACAGTCTTATGTGGTCAGCTCACACACCATCACCGGTGACGTCAGCCTCAGTGAGACTGCCAAAGCTGCCGAGTTCTTCCTGGCTGATGGCCTCATAGTTACTGGCACTGCAACCGGGGATCCTGCCAGCCCTGTAGATGTTGATGGTTTGTATATATAAAATCAGTTTTCTTGATGGATACATTCAGCTTACAAATATATCAGATTCAAAAGATTCTCCTACTGGTTTTATGTGCCAAATGTTTGGTAAGCTGGTGTCAATTATGGACATTGCTTGGAAGGCTACAGAGGTCCGTCTGAATTAATTGGCACATCCTAAATTTAAAAATTGTGAATAGTTTATGAATAGTTAGTTTGTGAATAGTTTCTTATTTTAATCAAGTAGACTGTAGAGATGGTAGAGATGAAAGATAATTCAAGGAAACCCTGAGAACTTAGGTACATTTATGTCATCAAAAGTTGGCGTTACATATGGCAGTTACTGCCATATGTAGGATTTGGACACAACCTCAAGCTCCATAATACTAACAACAATCGTTTTACAGCAAAAATATTTTTTGATGACTGTTGCAGTGTTTCACAAATAAAGGTTTCATATTTTAAAATTTGATAACAGATGTGAAAGCAGCATCAAAGCTGCCAGTTCTGGTTGGTTCTGGAGTGACGATAGAGAACGTTCACAACTACTTGCAGGCGTCAGGGTTCATCATTGGGTCTCATTTTAAGCATGGAGGCGGGTATGCTAACTTCTTTACTTCTACAGATGTTTATTTTATTTATAAAGAATAAATAAGTAAATAAATAAGAATACATTAATACAACAGTAAATGTAAATTTTAGGCCATGAGGGGTGTTTTAATGTGTATCCGTACACAAAATAATTCTTGTTTCCTAATTATGGTAAAGTCTATTATAAAGTCTAAACCTATTGGAATGTAAGAATGTCTTTTGGCGGTCCGATCATGCGAATGATTATTCGATTCTTCAACTATGTATTTAAGTTCAACACGATATTGCATTTTTAAATACAAAGCATAGCGTCATCGATAGTTGCACCGAATATCAGATTGCGGTTTGATATTATTTTGCATAAAATATGATTTCTGCTACGAAAAACCGTGAATTGTCTATTTAATATTTGGTAACAATGCTCAACCATCATAATAGCTCTGGTATTTGCAGTAAAAATATATACTATTTAATTTTGATCGTCTGATCGAATTAAACTTTAAATATTTTGACATAATGGACTATTTTTGTTATTGCATTCTCGAGTTCTCCGGGTTTGAGCAATACGTGTTGTCAAATTAACATTTGGCCTATTTCGTCTTTCAGTGTTTAAATAATCAACAAATTTTCCACTCGTTTTCATTCTACATTTTCTCTTTGTTGAATGATTTTACGCGTCATTAGTTTTTAAATGGAACATTTTAGATAATTTTAAGATGAATAATTAACTAGATTACGACAAGATGCCATAATTTCACGGGTTTAAATATTGTTCTGCCCGATACTCCAACTCTGCTCCTGTGCAGAGTCCTTCGTTCACTAGTCAGCGGCAGCGCTGTCACTGCTTTTTCTAGTTCCTTGTCACAGATATATCAGTGACAGAACCATAACGGTGACTTTGTCACCAGTACAAAAATATCGCATATCCCTACCAATACGCAGATAGCCGATGGCAACGAGCCGACGTCGTCTGTCAAATCTTGGTTCTTTGTTTATGGCAATTCGTGTTTGTCATTTTAATAAATAAAATAGTTGAATCATGAAATAAAATTGAGAATTATTATTCATCAATCTATTCATAGTTTTATACAACTAACTTTAAGAACTGTTTATGTAATTTATTGGCGAATTATAAGGTTTCTGTTGATTTCATTCCGTGAATAATATGGGGTATATTAAAACTTGTTACTTTTCAATGCAGTGAAGTAAAAATTGTAGTTTTGTCAAAATTTGTGGCCTATGACGATTTATTATTTTTTATGTCCAATCTAATAACTTTGATAAGATTGTATCGATTTTTTCTCATTTATTATTAGATAAGTGTGATTCCACTGTGTTATTACAAGTATCCGAATTCGAAAATTATCTGATCCGAACCCTAACTATCCGATCCAAAAAAAATCACTATCCGCACACCTCTAATTTTTATAAAACAATATTTGGTATTTTTTTCCAGGCCACTACTTTTGAAAAACTTTACAGGGTTAATTTTTTTAATTTTTACATTTAAATGTGTTTTTTTTACCTTAGAGTAATGTAAAATTGTTCCTTGTAATGTACCAAAAAATAAAATATGCTACAGTATATACTTTTGTTTAGTAGAACACAAAATATAAAGCTCTAAAGACATCCATGTCCAGAGACCAAAAAAGAGCCTGCCAGGATAGAAATTCGTGGTTGCCAGATAGAGGGTTAACTTAGTGGATTATTAACGCAACTTTTTTTGCAGATGGCAGAATGAGGTGTCCAAAGAAAGAATTGAAAAATTTCTAGAGAGGTTCCACGGTCTTGTTTAAGAAACAATTATATAAAATAGTCTGCAATAATCTGTAATGAATTTTTCACACTTTCTGATCAAAACATTCTTTATAAATCATGTTCTTATTTAGTGTCCTTATTTTCCATCTTGGACAAAATTCATAACCAACATATCGGAGGGGTTTGAGAACAAATTAAAATTATGAGTGGACAACTATGTTTATTATAGTGTTATAGGCAATGAATAGTAAACGTACGTAGGAAATATATTACAAGGAAGGTAGTATAGTAGATTGAAATAATATAGAAATATAATTTTTTAAGGACAAAGGTTTACAGTGACTTTCTAACTTCAATCTAAGTGCTACGATAAAAAATATCTGTGATCAATGACAAGAACTGTCAAAGATAACGTAATCGTAATACCATAATCTAGGTCATGACTAGAATTGTGGTAACACAAACAATTACAAAGTATTTTGGACATCTAAAGAAGTATGATTAAACCTCGTAACGCATTTACACTTTATTGACGAAGCTATAAGTTACAGAAGAACACAATATTATTAAATAGTAAGAAAGCAAGCACAGAGTTAGAGTTGCTTGGTGAACTTTGCTTGTTGAGCTAGAACAGGTGAGTAATATCGCCACAAGATGCTCGAGCCTCGCTTGGTTTGTTGAATGCATTGAAGGTGGCGCCAGCAGTCGAACATGTTTTGATAGTGTGGCATGTTGGGTGGGCTCCCTGCAGGCAGCCTGTAAAGTGAAATAATCTTAGGAAAACATTTAAAATACCGTATTAAAATAAATGTTACTAGTTATATATATTGTTGTAAAAATGTAATACAGCCAACATGACTGAATTTTGTTTCCTTAAACCCCTTGTGGATCAAAAATATAATACTGCCAAAATGGCTGAATTTAGTTTCCTTTAACCCATTGCGAATCAAAGACGTTCACGTCTCGCCCAAGAGTGTACACATAGCGACGTGTTGTCTATACGACATGTTGTTGATGTCTCTGCATCTGTTGTTTACGATTGCGATATCCAAGGTCAGTGTTCACCGTTACAATGCACGCTGATATTCCAAGCCCTCCTCAGCTTAAATAATACTTGCTTAACCCATTCGCATAAAACTACGAGATATCTCGTACACAAAAGGTGCCCATAGTTGCAACTTGAAAGATTATTTTAATCATATAATTATACTACATACACCAACGTGTAATAGAGCTATTTTTAAGACCTATATTAGGCCTTAACACCACAATCGATAATATTTGTGGGTAAATATAACATAATGTGACGAGGAAAAAATAAAATATTGCTGATGTAATCAGCTGTCCGTCGTAATCAACTTTCTGCCGTGTAGTGATGTGCACTAGTCATGTTTCGTCATTGTCTGCAATTCAGGTTGTGTTAATTTATGTCAGTAATTTGTTTGCTTTGATGAAAATGAGGTAATTTCATATCCATCACAGCTGGAATAACCACATATGATGGGAAATATATTCATTAAAATCTCTTTGTATAATGTTGGTTTTTGACAAAAAACATATTTTATTTTTTTTTTTTAATTTACAATGGTAATGAAAATAAAACATTTTGAACTTCATTTTTGTGTAAAAATATATATTTTACATATATTAAGGCATCTTTTGTGGGAGAAAAAACTTTGCTTTTGAAATTATGTTTTTTGATCTTACAAATTAAAACATATGGTAATGGTATTACTGTAAAATATTTTTTTATTATATTATGGTTTGATATTATATATTTTTTGAAATCCTTGTTAATCCTGGATTCAACGCTAGAACTGGTAAGTCTTTTCCCCTTAAACTGTAACATTCATTAAATTATGTATATCTTCTTAAAATATTAAGTATAAACAAAAAAAGCATAAAACATGCCTCCCACTTATAACCACTAACCACAATAGCAAAACATTAAGCCTACAAATGCCATCAACTTCCACCCAAGCCTGGCCACCGTTTATTTAAGGTGGGCCCTCCTCTCTGCTATACACATTAGCAAGACAATGTGCTCATGGTCGGGATTCAAGCCCCAGCACTTCTGAATGGCTATAATGTTACACTCGTCAGCGCAGCGCTCTAACCGGTCCAGCAGTGCATAGGAGTAGAAAGCGCTTACTTGGTTATAAGATATACCCCTATTGGCAGTTTAGTGACTGCTTGAGCTAGTACATATATCAGCTCCCAGAGGGCAACACGGTCACGAAGGCGCTGGTGTCTAACAAGTTCATTGACAGTCAATTGACGACAGATGCTTCCACCTGCCACTTCTTATTAAATTTGTAAATGTGTCGTGAATAACGACTTTGCCAGTTTTTTCCAGCCTGATAAGGTCCGAGATTTAACTAGACAGATTCTATTGGCTATACCTTTATTTAGACATGTTTAAGAAATGGATTTTATTCCTAAGTATAAGTAACTTTAGAAAGATAAATTATTTGCCAGTGGTATGTTAACACTCTCTCTACTGGGAATATTCCCAATCCGAAACTAGTGGCAGGTAACTCCTGTCAGATCACTAGTGTGATCACCTTTGGTTGGCCTACATGCCTTAAACTGCTACATTAGGGCCTACTTGACTATCATTTATTCATCACACAAACCCTAGACCAATAGGGATGGGCTTCTGAGGGTTAAGAAAAGTACTGATTTGTTCGTCTTCTCTTCCTTCCTGCAACTGCTGAATCTACAAAGGTTTTTTATGGAGGTATGAACGATATTTTTCATTACACTATAATCATATTAAGAGAACTAAGCAATATAATTTTCATTACACTGTATCGGAAACAGCTGCTTTCGACATTGGTTGCAAGTACAGGAAGTAAGTTTTCCCGACCTAGGCCGGGTAAATCAACTGGAGATTTACCCACACTAGTATTTAGTTACGATTTCTGACACTATTAGTGCTCAGCGCTAGTAGGTTTAACGATACTGCCAGTGAAGGTTGTAAAACTGAAATCAGCTGTAAAAACAATATTACTGTTGCCATTGTACCGGAACTGAGGGAATCAAATGGGCAACTAAAGGACACTTTGAAAAACTATATTAATTAATTAGTTCTCTTAGTATGATTACAGTGAAATGAAAAAATATCGTTCATAACTCTGACTAAGTGTTTTTCCATTCCTTATTTTTAATTCCTTATCAAATTCGTAAACTTGATCATGGCTTGGAAACAACCACTATCCACCCTTTTAATGAAATATACTATTTTCAAACTGACCTTTAGTTGCCCATTTGATTTCCTCAGTACTATGGTAACAGTAATATTGTTTTTACAGCTGTTTCACTTTTTACAACCTTCACTGGCAATATAGCCTATTGGCTAGACAACAAGCTGTGAAAGTTACTACCGCTGGGCACTAATAGTGTCGGAAATCGTAACTAAATACTAGTGTGGGTAAAATCTCCAGCTGATTCGCCTAGCCTAGGCTGGAAAAACATTACTTTCTATAATCGCAACTAACGTTGAAAACAGCTGATTTTGGTACAGTGTAATAAAAACTTCTTTACATTGCTCTGAATTTGAAAGGAAACTTTTTAATTGAAGATAAATTATAAACTCACCCAGAGCCAGTCACAGTCATACAAGTCCCAACAACAGTCAGTGGGTAAAAGGAGGCACTGGCTATGTACTGGAAAAGTAATTTTAGTTAGTGTGACACTTCCGCAAGAATTTTCAATATGAGATTTTATTATTACAACAAGCAACCTGCAATTATGGACGTTAGCCTTCAAGACTGACTGCTCTACATAACAAGAGTTTTTCCAGTGGATGGGCAATTGTACAGAACCAAATCAATCAATTATATTTCAAATTTATATTAACCAAATCAATTATATTTCAGACCTTTATTTTTAAAATTATTTATAATCTGAATGATTTTAAACAATTAATATTCAGATTTTGATTCTTGATTGAACTGGTCTTTTACCCAATGAAATAAACTATGGTGTTAACTGAAAAGATTAACACTGACTAATTATCATGTACATTATTTCCATCTCAGGAAACCTATGTACATAGATAAATCATCAACTTAAAATAGACTAGTGTTACATACGTAGGTTATATATAAGGCTATTTATATAAACAAATACTAAGGGAAACACTTAATATTAAATTAAGAATAAACAACATTTTGCTACATGAGAATTACATTATGGGTGGTATTACAATGTATTAACAAGAAAATGCCTGAGACCAAATAAATGTTAAAAAAATGCTCCTTTAACTTAATTTAAATAAAGAAAATTAATCATTAATTTAAGGAGTCATCACATCTCTTGAAGAAAGGTTCTTCATTAAAAGGCATTTCACTGATCAAACTAGAGTGAAATTGACTCATCCTTGGTCTTTTCAAATCTTCCGAGGGAAAATTTCAACTGTAGATGGGATATCAATAAAATAAGGATTTAAAGATAGCAGAAAAAGAATAACACACCTTAATTACAGTGTCCACTATTTTTCTGACCTCCTCGTCTTTAATGAGGAACTCATGAGCGAGGTAGATTCCTGTGGTGGCTGCAGTGTATATAAACACATCACATAGTAGCCGTGGCAACACACCAGAAAACAGGCCAAAAACTCCTTCTTCTTTCAGTATTGTCCACATTGCAGATAAAATACCCCTGAAAAAATTCAACGCTGTTTAGAGTAAAATGAGGAACCAAATGATTAGACAGAAGTAGCAATTCAGTTACCTCTGTCAGGAGATCAATGTTCAACTGACATGGATTCACATTACACCGTCTATATAGCGGGGTGGTCGCGGCCGGAAGTTTCGGAGGAAAAAGTGGCGGCACGGCATGAAGTTTTACTAAACCTGTTATTTGTTATCACTGAATAAAAGTGAAAGCATTCTACACTCCCCTATTATTGACGCATGTATAGCAGTGGCTAAAAGTTATTCATTTGCTAAACACCATTCGATGCTTTCTTAAGTTCTAACGTTTCTAACTTTGATTGAAGATTTGAAAATAGAAAAATTGATTGAAAAAGTTCTAAAATGTTTATTTTAGGGCATTTCGAACCTAAAAACGTTTCTAACTATAATTACTCCATGTTGCAATGTAATTAAGTGAAAATAAAAAAAAAATTCTCTTTTGCTATTTACAGTCCTGTCTGAGGAACATGTCAGCCTCAGTCCGTAACGAGACTACAAGATAATACCACAATCATCTGATACTCATTTCTCATTTATACTTGGGTTAAAATGATTACCTCGGTTGGTCGCCATTTCAGTGAAAAGTATTAAAATATTTGTAAACCTATTATTGTATCATGTGATGAAAATCCTATAGGGGTCGAGGTAGATGTATTAAGAATCGATCAAAGTTACACTCAATACTTACGAATATTTAGTTTCATGTCCAACAAATTGTGCTATTGTTCGGACAGCGATGACATGGAGTGGTTGTGAGACTACGATGGCAACCGCTCGACAGACAACACCACGATACAATGTAACGGCAAACAAAGTCAGTCTATGACAAAACAGAAATATTTTATAGAATTTTTATCTTGGTAGTATTAATTGAATATTAATTTATTATAATTACTAACTTTGTTTCCTAAATCAGTTAGTACAATTACTGTGGTACACATACCATGCATTTAAATAACTACTGGGCTGCCAAGCTATCAACTTTTAATTCTATGTGAACAGTGTTTGAAAAATAAGGTAAAAATCAACATCTATTAACACTCAATGCTATAACAGTCTTATTCTTCACCACAGGATTAGCCAACATTAAAAAAACAGTGATAAATATTTTCCACAAAAATATCAACTACACACCACCCCCCCACCAGTGGTTTGCGAATGGAATTAATTCTTTTATTTCCACAGGACATTTATAGTTCCTAAACTTTTCTAGTGGGGCCAATCCACCCCCTATTATTTACAGCCTTCTGAATTGGCAATGTTTGTTTACAAATGCATCATTGTGTGTGTGTGTGTGTGTGTGTGTGTGTGTGTGTGTGTGTGTGTGGGAGAAGTTTACGGAGGTTAAATGCACTTTTTTTTAAACTAGGCATTGCTAATTGAATAATGTGTTATAATGTGTTATATAATAATGTAATATGCTGTTTGTTTGTTTTTGTGGACATTTTTTTACAAATGAATATGTTAAGACGGTGATGAAATTAGACATGTGGAAGAATAGATATCTGAAAACTTTTTTTTTGAAATTCATTATTGGTGATGGTGGATTTATGTTATTTAGACTTTTATTGCAGACATTTTCCATCACGATTTTATGTAAAACAAAAGTTTCGGGATCTGGAATCTGACCCCCTCCTCAGTCGAACTAGTATCTAAAACATAATACAATTAACACATAATCCGGATTAAGCCGGTATTAAGCTGAAAACATGAGTTTAAAGTAGTCAGAAAACTTACAAACAAACCGTTCACTAACCATTACACACATAGGAAACATAACACGTCCACTCGTCATGTTTCTTATGTGTGTAATGGTTAGTGATTGGTTTGTTTGCGTGCAGTTTTACAATGCCCGCATGAAACATTGAGAGTAACTGCAACTAACTGAATCCGACTTGCTAGGGAAACATATGATTGACCTGTTTTAACATGAGTTTTTTTTTCAATCGTCACCGCAACTTTGGCTGCTGCAGCGGAAGTTTGTTATTTCTGGGAAGTAGTCGGTTAATCTAACAGTTTGACTGAACTTGACTTGGTTGGTCGGTTAAGAGAGCTTCCACTATACTTCAGAATCCCTGAAGTCTAGTAAGTGAAATTTGTCAAAGATCCACTGCAATAGTATCATAAGGTTGATTTTAATAAAAAACATACATGAAATTAGAAAAAAAAACTAGTAAAATAACCCCTGTAAATACTTAATATAAGTCTCACAGTTGATACAAACCTTTCATCTTCAGTCATATCCTCTTCATTTCTATCTTCTAGAGGTGTCTTTGGAAACGTTTCTTTCATTTTATTATGAGTATACCTATATAATAAATTTGCTGACATCCAGGGAATGAAGCCCTTATAGCAACCATGAAGGCCATCCACCTGATAAATATGTTTCACTGGAATAAAAATAAAAAAAGATATATGTTAACTTAGGAAAAATATATTTAAAATTTTAAGATGATAATTTTCATAATGTATTAAATAAAAATTACCAATTGAATAAAGAAACCGCATAAACTATGGGAATTGGTAGAGAGGGCACAATTCCAAATCCTCCTCAGTTCTTTTTACAGTGAGTTAAATTGGTACTGTTTATGCAATATAATGTCAATAAGCAATCAAAACTATCCAACATTCAACTTGTTGATGAGCCGACTCTATATTGGAAATAAGGGTTTTGATTCTCGATTTTGTATCTAATAACTGTTTCAAAATGTTAACTGAGGAATGGAGTAGCACTAAATTTGTAATATTCACACAAGTGACTAATCAAATAAACCCTTTAATGCCGGTTGACACACTGTACATGCGCTACCAACGTTAGCGTGTCATTGGCAGCAAAAGCACATGTTGGTTGCTGTGCTCTACACACATTTGTCAATACTGCATTTTCTGCTATCTTACAGGATTTTTGTGAACTATTTGTAGGTAGCTACTCAGTATTGGAGAACACTGTCTAACTTTCTAGCATAATTGTTTTTGTCATTCTGCTGTCTTTGAAAGGAGGAAAACCGAAAAAAATCTCAGCTGAAAGAACAGACGATAACCACTTGGTTTGTTGGTTTAGGTTTACTGTCATCTGATTTAATGTGGGAAGGCAATGTTTTTGTTTTAGTTTGACAATGTTTTGAACTGAAACATAAAATTTAGTTATTACCTCTTCAAGTCAGTGTTTTATGTTTTGATAGTGAAATGTAGTGTCGTAATAATAAATTTTAAAGGAAAATTTGTTTCAGAAGACATTTCATGGTAAACTCACATTTTGAGTACTACCCAGAACTAGGCTATTTTTATATGTTTTCAATAAAATATTCATTTGTAATGGACTTAGAAGATAACATTGCATTGTGGTTAGATGAACAGTTATCAGTTTCAGATCAGGTTTGCTGGTAATAGGTGGTCCAAATCCCAAAATAATGCTGTCGGGAGGTGTTGGCGTTGGGCTCTTAAAATTATGGGATTGAAGGGTTAACAGATTCTTTACGCTATCAGTACACTTGTGCAAAAGCAAAAATTTAAGTAAGTCAATCAAAACATAAAATTCTTAAGTCTTTATCTAACGTAACTAAAAATGTAACACAATATATAAATGTTGCTCTTAGATTTTATAGTAAAATCAGTTTCCTAATTGTCAATACCTTAATTGACAACAGAAATAATGAAATACATACAAATTCTACCATAAGCCTTCAAGTAAGTAAACCCTTTATTATGAATCATAATGAAAACAAGTTTTAAAAAGGTTAACAAAATGTAAAGTGGTTGGTGTAATCTCACATCAAGTAAAATTACCCTTCACTGCTACGCAGAAAAAATAACGAATACGATGAAGCCAACCTTAATTTCAATTTTTGGTCTGCAATCACTGTTACCAAGTAAAAATAAAACATATTATTTAACACTTTTATAAGGTAAGACACCTGATGCAAAACTTACACTTTATATACAGCATATATATTGCATAATCTATTCCCAGTTTACAAACTTGTACAGTAGAACTTTATATTTTGTGTAAAATAATGAGCTAGGCTATTAAATTTGAAAGCCAATGAATTTCATATTTTAGGATTTCTTAGTGAAAATGTTTTAAAATGTGTGATTTTTTAAAATTCTTCCATTGTCAATTTCATGAACCCAATAATTGAGAATTCCTCTTACCCTCAAAGGAATTGAAGGTGATGATAATCTGTAAAAATTTGAGTTTATCCACCCTTAACTACATTTATTTGTCAAACATGTTTTTAAGAATAGTTAAGTGTCATCTTCAGAGGAAATTATAATACTAGAATAGGGCCTTAATTAAGTATACGAACACAGACAGCTCAAGGTCCAATGTATAACATGAGATTCATAAGAACAGAATAATTCTAATAATTCTGAACTAATGTGGTGGATGAGCAATCTGGATTATTTTTAAATTAGGCTTCAAGACTCATCACAAATCTGACAAAGTGGTAAAACCTACATAATTCATTACATTACTATACAAAATATATACCCTATATATAAGCCCTTTGATATTATCCAAACACACACTGTACAACACTGTAGAGGCATAATATTTTTTTAACTTATAAGAGGTTATTTATCTTTTTGTCTACCTTGTGATCCTGAGCAGTAGTTGTACTAGTATTACACGTTTCGATGAATTATTTCATCATCTTCGAGCAAAAACTATTATTGACCAGTATTGGTAACGACAATGGTTTGAATAATTTAAAAGACGCGGAATATTTAACACGTACCGGTACACTTAATTACATAACACACAAATTTAAAATAAGAAGGCCTTCTTTTACGATAAAACTGTTGCACAGATGTGCACTTGTCATGTGCCGAGCTTCGACTGGAGGGTGATGGTGACCTATGCATTGGACTCTGACCTCTTGATACCTTTATCAACCTGTCGGTTTTTATCAAGTTGTTGTAATCTTCCTAATAATATTTTCTGATGATGAATACTTTTGTCATTTAATAAATTGTTGGGGCGGGTTTTATTTGCTTTATAGATTTAATAATTTTCCAAAACTGTCTTTGTTTAACATTGTTGCAAATGTGTAAAGCCTGTAAATTCTAATCAAAATTTAAATAATTGTGGTTATAACTAATTTCAGTAATACAATAATCCAAAATGAAAGTATACTATTTATATAAGTTAGTGAGATTTCTGAATCTAACAACAAAACAAATTTTCATTTTCGATTATTTATATAGATTATCTGTAATACAGTATTCATTTTACAGACTTCACTATGATAAAACAGCAAAATACATACCATATGTGAAAACATTAGGCAACCCTAGTGCTGGGCTACCGAACAGTGTTTTTGTCGCGTAGGGTGGTATAGGTTCATGGCCCATCTGTAAAACAACTAGATATTAACAACAATGATAAATTGTTTGATAGTTTAGACTAAATAGACTAAATGAAAATATTTCAACACTTTTATGTTGTAAGCAACAAAATAAACCTACTAACAAATTCAACACGTATGCTCCCAAACTTTATTTTAGGTTGGTGATACAGGCTCGGTGTAACATAAACATTAATAATTATATAGGCTACTTCAAACATTAGGGATCTATTTAAAAAATTCAAATCAGAGGTTCAATTCAATAAACAATAGCCTAAAGGTAAGAATAATAATAGTTGGGTAGATCAGTGCTAAACTTGCTACCCTTCGTAATCTGGTTGTATTTTTAATCAGGCTATTAATTAATTATGTAATAACAGGTTGACATAAGATTGTAACTATACCAAGGTTTGGTCAGTTCAAAATGTAAAAAAATTAAACTGGTTTTGATAACCAGAAATTAAATTATATTCATTAGATAGCAAACCACTCTGTTAGGTATTTTAAGGTTAAGTGTGTGATAAGTATAATTAATAACGGCGAGAGGGTTAGGACTGTTGCACACATTTAAGGTGGTAAAAACTTAACTTAATTAAAAAGAAACTTTGTTAGAAGATATAGGATATAAATTAATCCTTCAGAGAGCACATAGGTTTTCAAGGGAGACAACAGGGGGGGGTGGGGTGTATTCACCTGAAGGTTACTTCCAGCTCAATAATAACCAACTTTTATAAGCTAAAATTTGTATTTAAGTCTACAAAATTAAGTACATTACATATAAATCAACAATATTGTGTTTTATGAATATAAAAGTTTTGTAGGTAAAAAGCTATAGAACATCATGAATTCCTAATCGTAAAATAACTGATTAAGAGTAGTATATAACTGAAATGAAAAGATTATTCAATAAAAAATGATAATATAAAAGTAAATAGATATTTTTTCTAAGAATATATATAATGTTGACAGTTTCAATTGTATCACTATATCTTTCAATATGAATTTAGAAGATAAACTTACAATAGTATAGTGCACTACTTCCAGCCCTGGTCAAAACTGAACAAAACTAACGAATAGAAAGTAGTAGGGGTAGGTTTTGACCTTCACTCGATTCTAGGAATGCATAAGGTACAGTGATGCTCAAACTGCTGAAATGACCAAAAATGGTAAAATCACAGAAAATAATACCACCTTGAAGGTTGCTTCCTTGATGCGACCTCTGTAATAGCTAGGTGTAAATTTAATAAGCTTAATTCTGATTTTATAAAAATTACTAAAACACATTTGCTCATTAACTCAAAGAAAGCTAGGCCTACTTTGCATTTTATGAAATTTCCAATGACCAACAGTAAGGTATGGCTGGAGTAGCCTACTTAAGAGCAGATTGGTATGCTACAATTAGATATCTTTTTAGCCATCAGGGAAAAAGATATGACTTGGATATCATTCCACTTGATTGAATATTTGTGAAATTGGTGCACATAGGTAGGCTATAGGGCCTAGAGCTAAATATCTAAATAAAACAAAACTAATACTATATTCAAAATAGTCGTAAAAGACCGGGGTCGGACCGTTCCCCAACAAAACATTAAAAAATGCCGAAAGGCGTTGGAAGACACAAAACAAAACCTGATAGTTTATGAAAAATTTTACTTGATCTTTTCTTGGCATAGGCTTATTTAAGATTTTTCCATTAAGGATTTGAGGGCCAAACATACACATACCAAATTTGTTGATTTTGATCTACAGTAGAAAATTTATATCTTGTAACCTCGACACAACTAGTATTATCATTACATGTATTTGAAGTCACCTGCTAAGTAAATATTGGTGATGTGACGTTTTTATGTGCCAGGAGCCAAAGACAATAATTTTTGTATGTAAACTGGGATACAAAACTTTGCTGCTTTGGAATATGTCGATCACTGCTACATTGAATGGAGAGCTACGTGTGTGAGCGTATTCTTTTAGTCAGAGCTGTTGGTGGTTACTAACACCCGTTTCCATGCTACTTCTGGGGTTCCAATCTGAGACCTCTAATCTTCAACTTATTCATAAATTACATCAGCAATGTCAGTGATGTTGAATTTATACTCTTCAATTATGACATTAAAATATTCAGGAAAGTAATTACAACGAATGAACAGGCTGATCTACAGAGAATTATTAACACCATAGCCCGCTATTGTATCGTCAACGCTATGGAGCTTAATGTGTCTTTGTGCTCTTCAACGTCTTTCACTCAAGCACAGTACCATATCACCATACCTAATTCATCAATGGTGAAGAACTGGCCACAGTACGGTAACTAGAGTGAAGCACCTCGGTTTAATCACCACCCCAACTTTTAGTCCCATTGAACCTCTTATCTTATCCATGTTACAAACAGAGCTGCCTCACTACTCAGCTTCATATTCCGATCTGCCCGCGGCTTTAGCTCTCCATTGACCCATGTCATACTGTTCATTATTAGTTTGCCCAGTCCTGGAATTCTGTTCGATAGTTTAGTCTGCTGGACATGTTGTTGTGCTCAACCAAATTCAAACCAAGTTTGTACAGCTTCAGGGGCTTAAACTTAGGTTCCGTTAAATTGGAGTTCCTGTCAGGGCATTTTTTTGTGGAGGCATTAGAGAAGGCATTTGATTTGCAGACACTTCCTTCAAGATGAAAATTATTCCTTTAACGTCAAGTTCCAGCCCACAAATTATGGCTTCAATCATGGCATCTCTAGGCCGTTGAAAACTGGAAGGGAGAGATCAGTGGTAGTCGACTTCTATTAGCACTCTCCAACCACCTTCAAGGGATGTCTCAGGCGGCTGTTCGATGCTCAAGAGTTATAATCAATTCTGCCAACTTGTTACTCAGTGTAGGGCATCAAACGGAGTTATCACAACCAGCCCAAAGCCTATGTTATCACTACTGCTGCATTTGAAGAATGTTGTTAATCCCATCCTTCTATTCATTTTGAGGTAAATATTTCCAACACAGTATCCTACCAATCTATATAAAATCGATCTTAGACTTACTTTTTGCAATTTCCAACAACCTTTTCACAAATTTTCTTTCCGTAGGAGAACCCAATTTTGACGTTTCCAACGATTTTAGGCTGAAATATGACAATCTCAATCCAAAACGTCTAGTCAGGGGATCGGCGGAAATCAGGGTTCTGGGCGGGGGGAAAAAATCACCCAAATACACTTATTTCACTCTCTAATAACATAATTAAGAATAAAAACACCACTTTCTACACTGTTTTTTAACCTTTTTTGGCCAAAATAAGGCACCCTTCAAACATTCAGTCAACCTTGTTGTCTATAACAATTGAGGTTCTGAGCTGGGAGAAACGGGAAATATTTGGGAATCAGGGATATTTTAGGGGATTTGGGATATAAAATGTTAATTTCACTTGATTTACAATTTTGAACAGGAAAAGCTGGTTCGATTGGAGATCTTAGGCTTATGTCAAAGTTTGTTATCTAGTTTAAATTAATTTAACGTAATTTTATAAAACTGAATTTAAAATTAATTAGGTACTTAGGAATGTTCTCAAACAAAGAAAATGGAGCAACAAATCATCAACTGAATTCAACTATCTTTAATATTACCGTAGTTCATTTCATTGTCAACCCAGCTGATTACAAATCCGTTAGTCCTTCAGCCCTAGGTAAATAGAAATATACAAAGAGGTACGACAAGTACAGAAACTACTTCTAACTAGAGACATAATTGTTTTTTACGCTAATAATTGAAGAATGTTTATTTTACAATTGGTTTAACTTCTAAAATATAAAAATTCTTCTTTTCTGTAATTAACGTGTGATTTCCATGTTGTAAAATGACGAGTTGTTATGTGATAGACTGGCTTAAAATAAATAGGGTTTCTGCTGTATCGTTCAAAAATATAACTAATTGTAAAATTTGGATGTAGGGAACCAATACACGTTGCTTTACATCGTGATAAACAGGATATTGCCGACAAACAGCGCTCTGCGGAGTTAAGTTAGGTTTTTTTATATTTTTATGTCGTTAAATGTATTATATAGGCCTACTATCAAAAACCCTAACCTAATCCCGCAGAGCGCTGGATGTCGGCGACTAATACACTTAGTGTTTTATCGTAATATACATGATATTGCCGACATACAGCGCTCTGCGCAGTTAAATTAGGTTTTTTTTCATATTTTGATATCGTTAAATATATTTTATACTATCAAAAATCTAACCTACTAAGAAGAAATACTAAGAGAGGTATCGTCAGCGAACAGACACAAATCAACTCTAGGGACACTACTGGCAATATCATCGATGAAACATAAAAATGAATCGGTCCAAGAACCGATCCTTGTGGAATTCCAGAACTAACAGATATTTCAGTTGACCTATACCCTACTTCCAAAGACAACAACTCTCATCGACAAAAGGTATCTCTATAGACTGCGTTCGACCAAAAAAAAAATTATTATATTCAATATTTAAACTTATACCATATGTAGGTATTATTATATCTTTGCGTGTTTATTTATTATTTACATGTGTCTTACACTTAGCATGTTAAGTTTACTAGGCCTACTGAGGATTGCCGCCATTGTAATGTTGTTTTAGAATGCCAATTGAATTTTCTTAGCCTTAGCACTTGCATTTTCAGTGTGTATTTATTACTTTTGTTTGCATATATTATTATTAGATGTATGATTATACCTAGTCCTAGTTATATATTTTTCTGTACATTGCATGTAAATATTCCGTTGCCAATAAATAAATGAAGTTTCCCACAGGGAGGCATAGCTTAGTACTACCTCAGAATTATAGGCCTTTGAGGTATCACAGATAAGAAATAAGACCTAGGCTTGCTAGTATCGTTATCTTGAAATACATTTTTCATTGTAGATTGTACTAAAAGTGATAGAAATATAAATGTGAGCTTACCTGAATCAATGTTTTGGCGTTTTCAATGGGATAAGTAATCGTAGAGATTGCAAGACGGCCTGCATTTTCATAAGAAACAACATTCTGTTCCTCATCACCCTCAGTACCCATGTTATTTTGAAGTGCTCTCTATTAATGTGCAATTTTTATCTTTAAATTTGATAATAAATATTATTGAGTTTCTAAGATTTAAGCCCGAACAGATTATACCTAGGGTATGAAGTTTGATCTCGTTGAGTTGAGATAAATAGTTTTTCTCAGCTAATGACAAATTTCTAAACGAAATCCTGACTGTTCAGTTTTTATTAGGTATACCTTAGCTTATTTGATAAAAAGTATACTTAATCAGTTACGTTGTGTCATTGCACGATACACAATTTTCTAGTCGAAGCTGGTGTCAAAAGCTAGAAAAGATTTATACTAAACATTAATTAGTGGATTGATTAGTAAATAAAGTACAAGTAAGAAGACTTAGTACAATTTTTTTAACTTGAGTTGAGACAAGTCGGTTGACAATAATAATAATAATCAGGGTTGCCAGCGTCACCAAATGCTGTTGTAATTTTTTATCATCGGCAGACTCAGTATATACATTGTATATACTTTATGTGTCATTATCATTACTTTAAAATATATAAATAGATTTTTATAGCTAAAAGGCTGAAGGTTGAAATAAATAGAAAATTAACCACATTACTACAAATTTAAGCTATATCACTGCTCAATTACTCGCAAATTTGGTGGGATATCCAGAAAATCTAAATGGCTTTTAAAGGAAAGTACTGGGAGACCAAGCTTTGCTCGGATGGAAAAAAACATGCATTACATAAGTTAATGGTAAATGCTAAATTAAAACACGATTATTATGTACTCAATGTAAACACAGTGTATATATGATTTAAATAAAAAATATTTAATACACCTTAGAAAGGGGATGGGAATAATAATTTATTATTAATATAGTTCTATGAAATTTGTTTTAATATAGATGAACGGATAGTAAAGACTATATGACTGTAAGACTAGCATGACTTATAATCCGTTCCTAACTGGATTTACTCACACCAGCGTGCTGCGTGCTGCTGCGCCAGCGATCTCGCCATGTTTTTTAGCGAATTTCCCATAGGGAAGAAGCTATTATCGTAGGTCTCATGGTAAGACTTAACCTGGGACCATGTTATTTTTTCGTCTTCCAAAAACGTGCGTGCGTGCGTGTGTCTGTGAACACGATAACTCTCGTAAAAATGGTCCGACCGAGACCAAATTTATGGTAGAGACGTGTATTCCTACAAATGCTCGGACGAGTTCGTAAACCAGACACATCGGTCAATGGGAACGGGTAGTTTGGGGGGGGGTTTGTACCTCAAAATGGATTTTTTTGTGCTTTTCACATACAATTTTTTAAAGTTTCTTATTTTATATTTCACCATTGGAATCAGCTTAAAAAACTACACAATTAAGTTCCTTAAAGTTTTTCTCCATCTCCAACGGTTACCGAGATATTACAAACTCTAAACAATGTACGTTGTATTGTGGGGCTCCAATGTTAACCTGACGGAGGATAGGGAAAAATTAATATTTCCCATATTAATCAATATTTTTGGATAAAACTTGATATTTAGCTTCATGTGGTTGATTTCTATCCATTTGTGCTTAAAAATCATAGTTTATGTGTTATCATGGCAGCAAACATGCATACTCTTTTTCCATACTAATCATATAGGGAATAGACAAACTCCTTTATTTATGGACAGATGTTGATGAAAGTTGGTATGAATGTTAAGATTAAAATTATTTATGGTAGAAATGACTACTTTCAGTGTTTCTCACAGCAGCTAACCTGCACACCCATGTTAATCTTATGGAGAGTAGGCAAATAATTCTCATGTTTATGGACAGATTTTTATAAAACTTGTCATATATTATTATTATTATTATATTATTGATTTGGGAATTCGCTGAGTACGCATGTCTGCTGCGTCGGGGGTTATTAAGTCTTGTCTCCCTTTCACTTCAACCATGCTTTAACCATTGATTATAATATAGAATATAGTTCTATTATCTATGCTTTAACTTCAACCAGAGAGGAACGATCCGTTCACCTGTGCTTCAACACAATCTTTGAATCTCTAAACGTCCGACCCGAAGTCCCAGTCCGATCGTTCTTTACGCCATTTTGTTTACGCAGTTCTTGTTGTATTGTTCACGCGTTGATTCTGAATTTTTCTTAGTATCTCTTCTGCAAAACTCTGGTTAGTATTTTTATTTTATTTCTTCCCTATATTGTACATTTATGTTTGGACGAACGTTTGTTGAATCAAAATTGAGGCTTTGTTGGTATTCTAGCTTCATAGTGAAGACCGGCTTAGCACTTGCTGGTACAGTACTAAACTGATGCAATCCCTTGTAACTTAATCCATGTCTTATAAAATCCAAAATTGAGGCTTTGTTAGAATTCTAACTCCATCGTGAAAGATCGGCTCAGAAAATCATTGCTTTTAAGGTTCTTAAAATATTAAACCTGGCCTTTGTTTCAACTACAATAATTTTGTTTCAGGTATTCACTTTAATCCAGAGGAGATGAGCTATTCAGGATATAAAAGGTATTCTAATTAGAGAAAATGTTACAATTTGGCTCTAGGTAATAAAGTTTATTAGACTAGTATAATATTTGTGACATAAGCTAAATATGGTAAAAATTGCAAAAAAGGTAGGTCCAGGCCTACTTTTATTTGAGTGAACTTTTTAACCCCCCAGCAGTTCGCTATTTTACCTCGGAGGGTTCACAGTTTTTGACTGTTACCATGGCAATATTAGCATTTACACATAATTTTATTCCTAATCAACACTGGAGCACTGGCACCAAGTCTCACAGAACCGAGCATTGATTTATTGACTAGAGCTACTCTGTTGGAGTGACAGATTGGAAATGCTTGTGATTCCCAATCTTCATCTATCCTAAAGCCAATCATGCCTCAGCAGTCATCGTTGTGTCATTACTGTTGCTTTTAACGTTATTAGCCATTTGGGTCTGTCAGACTTTGTGCCAGTGCCGACGTAACACTTTTTTTATATGCATATTTTAGTTTTATTTATAAATTAGGCTTTTGATTACGTAAATAGGAAACAATTAGTGCCGATTAACATCTCGTAGCGCTCTGCTTGGAAACACCCCAATATATAGAGTGCGTGTTCATCATGTTACGCATTCATCATTTGTACCACTTGCCGCGCTCAGTAATGTAATGTTTGCCCAGTTGTGTCTTGACAATATTTTAGAAATGTTGAAGAATATTTTAATTCTGTAAGATCTCATATCTTAACTGTTATTTATTTTTTTCACCCAATTCTTAAACCCAATCCCAATCCGGATGATTTGGATCCGGATAAACCGGACTCAACTGTATTTTCCCCCAGAAAATCATAGTTTTTTGGACTACAGAGAAATGTGAAATATATGTATATGGTTCAAATAACATAGGAAAATGATAATTGAGTTTACTTATTAGTCCATAATTAGGTCTGTGGTCATTGACAGGAAAGTTTATTGGCTCAGTATCTGTTTCAAAAGGCGTACCATGCTCCTGATTCTGATCCTGCTAATCATAGGCATCTGACCCATAATTGTAATTGTTGCCAGAATCATCTTTGTCAGAATCAGGCTTATGAGTTGGTCTAATTTCAACAGCAAAATCAGACACATCATCACCAATCATCACTAGTAATAGGCCCTCCTAAAAGGTCTCTCAGGTCACTAGACCTATCCCTTTAATTGTCACCCACAACTAGTGTTAGTTCAAAAATACCTCTTATACTTTATTATTATTAGTTAGTTTGCAATTTACTCAATCTGGGACATTTACTCAACGGACTGGGACGGTGGCGACATCCTGTAATCCAGCTACTTGGAGGTCACGAATTGTGGATAGTTGTGAGAGAAGGTCGGTGGATGTAGTGTTCTCTTGTGTGGATTAACGTCCGCACTATTGAATACTGCGTTAATCCACAAAGACCATCCTCTTAATTAGACCAATTCATATTTCAGAGGCCGTGGTTCGGATTCCACATTAAACTGTAGGTCCATTAGTTGCCATCGGTTGTTGGACTATTAATTAACAGTCCTGTCTAAGGAACATCTCAGCCTTAGTCAGTAACAAGAGTACAAGATCGCGCCACAATCATCCTACATTCATTCCTCATTCATACTTGGCTTAAAATACCTACCTGGGTAGGTCGTCAAAAGTATAAAAGTAAAAAAAAATCTAAAAAGTAAATATGTCTGGGAACACAAAACTTTATACCTATTGAGGAGTTTTTTATACTAGGTTGTGTAGTTAATTTATAGCTTACCAAAAAATGTTACAGCTCACCTCGTGGTAGTCGTGGTGGTTATCGCGGCGGAGGGTACCGAGGCAGTAGGGGTGGGGAAGGTGGAAGTTGGAGAGGCAGCAGTCGAGGGTATGCAGGGTCCAGTCGGGGCAGTGGCCGTGGGGGTCGTTTCAGCAGCAGTAGTGGTGGCGGCAAGTGGGATCGAGATGACTCTGGCTCCTACGATTCAAGATCTCGCTACTCAGGTAGGCCTGAAATTCAGAATTTTATTTATTCATGAGACAATTTCAAACAAATATCTCCTAAAAAGTTATATAGGGCCTAATATGGTTTAGGCCAATAATGATTAATAAATACAAATTTTGGAAACACTATTAATACCCTTGTTGTGCTCAAATGCCAACCGCATCCAAATCACACTATCTGAGCCCACTCCTCAGCAACAGGACATGCTGAATATGTTCATATGAATATTTTCAAAGACTAATTTTAATTAGTCTTTGAAAGTCCCAACTAAAATAAATGGTGACTGGCTTCGGTGGAAGTTGACAGCATTTGTACGCTTACTTGGGATTGCAGTGGACACCCGTTTTGCTTGCCGTGATTAAAAACGAGTCACATAATGATTTTATAGTCTTGATCTTCATGGCTCTATAGTTTAATATGTAGTACATACTAGCAGTAAGCCCGTCTTTTGTACGGGTTGTAAGATCTAGTTTAAAGAAGAAAGTTCATCACCAAAACGTAAACCTGAAATTCTAAACAAATCAATTCAAAGAAAATAAATCAATACCCATCTTTATTATTTAGCATTACTTTACAATTAAATAGACTAGAACATTTATACCATTATAATTATTAATTAAATGTTAAAATAACTTTTTAATATAGTATGATTTCGAAATGGGTTTAAAATCAATGACCAAAATAAACTAAGTAATATTGATTTGACAGCTGTTTGTTTTTATTTCTATTATATCTTTAAACTACAAAGGCAGCTGATTAATACCAGAGGTTATTTATTGAAAACTGAATCAAAATGCGAGTAGTATCGCGTAAAAGTGGATTTTTAAATGCTCGTTATTTACTTATTAAGGGGCAGCGGGCGATTTAAAGAATTTACGAACCTTCTCTGGAATGTAGAGAATAAATGAAATAAGTTTCATTGCAATCAGTTCTCCCGTTTTTTCGGAGAAGACGGCGTAAAATGCCTCCTGGAGCGTCACAGACAATCTGACAAACAGACAAAAAAAAAAAAGACCGGTTTCGGCTTCTCTAACGCACGAAAAGTAAAAATAACTAAAAAAATGAATTATCCTGAGCAATGTACAGACAAAACTCTAATTTTATTTATATAGATTTGAAAAACTACAATGATTTTTTACCATAAATAATTCAATTCTTTTTAGGTGGTGGTGGAGATCGCTATTCAAGTCATAGCCGGGATGATAGCTCATACCGATCTTATCGTGGAGATGTAAGTAATTGATTTATGATGCATCTAGTTTAATCACTGAATAGATACGCTTTTTGTATCCATTTAAAAAATAATTCTTCTTTCCTTTTTAACCTTACCTTTTGTAATTTTTGTTTTCAGGATAACGTGAGCTTTTCAAGTAGAGATCATTCTCATAGAGGGGCATCTCCTGATCGCAAACGGATGAGGTCTGATTACTCGCCTGTAAGTAATCCAAAGTTCTATTATTCTTGAACTAGTGCTACTTATCTGGGTGGAATCAAATGATAAATGCTTTAAATAAAGAATAAACCAATATTGGTGGGAAATAATTGTTAATGGTTAATGTAATTAGTCATGACAAGACTCGTATGTGTTTGCCGCTACAGTGTTTCTATAAGTAAAATTTCCTTCAACTAAATTTTTTGGTTCTCAAAATTATTTTGTAATTCAAGCACCAATTTTGAATTTAAAAAGTGTATTGGACATATCAAAATATGTAATGTATGCTGGCCAGCAATAGACACAGATACCAGTCAGTGTCTACAATACACACTGCCTGTTAACCATTAGTATACAGTACAGTGGAACCCCTCAAATCTGAATCCCGGAAATCTGAAATCCCAGCAAATCCAAACACGTTCTCAGAATAACTAAAAAAATGAATTATCCTGAGCAATGTACAGACACTCTAAATTATTATATTATATAGAATTGAAAAACTACAATGATTTTTTACCATAAATAATTCAATTCTTTTTAGGTGGTGGTGGAGATCGCTATTCAAGTCATAGCCGGGATGATAGCTCATACCGATCTTATCGTGGAGATGTAAGTAATTGATTTATGATGCATCTAGTTTAATCACTGAATAGATACGCTTTTTGTATCCATTTAAAAAATAATTCTTCTTTCCTTTTTAACCTTACCTTTTGTAATTTTTGTTTTCAGGATAACGTGAGCTTTTCAAGTAGAGATCATTCTCATAGAGGGGCATCTCCTGATCGCAAACGGATGAGGTCTGATTACTCGCCTGTAAGTAATCCAAAGTTCTATTATTCTTGAACTAGTGCTACTTATCTGGGTGGAATCAAATGATAAATGCTTTAAATAAAGAATAAACCAATATTGGTGGGAAATAATTGTTAATGGTTAATGTAATTAGTCATGACAAGACTCGTATGTGTTTGCCGCTACAGTGTTTCTATAAGTAAAATTTCCTTCAACTAAATTTTTTGGTTCTCAAAATTATTTTGTAATTCAAGCACCAATTTTGAATTTAAAAAGTGTATTGGACATATCAAAATATGTAATGTATGCTGGCCAGCAATAGACACAGATACCAGTCAGTGTCTACAATACACACTGCCTGTTAACCATTAGTATACAGTACAGTGGAACCCCTCAAATCTGAATCCCGGAAATCTGAAATCCCAGCAAATCCAAACACGTTCTCAGAGAAAATAAAAAAATGATATAGCTGTAAAACCTATTGAATCACACAAATTTATTTTTGAAGGTTTAACACAAAAAAATACAAGATTGATAATAAACATAAGTTTTTCACTTCAGGTCTGTTATCTTTAACGGTCCAAGTGAAGAAAATCTTCAGGCAGACGCAATGCCAAGCTAGCATCGCATGAGCATCACGTCATTCGGCTGTTAGCGATACACACTAATCAGCAGGTCACAGTAGACAGGCGCGATACCTACCCCAGTAGGGGTGGGGGTATGGGGAGTGATTTATTTTCAGCACACACTCGCCTAGCAACAGTGACATTTCACTGGCTTACATCAACCCGCCAAGGACACTGCCCTTTCGAACACCCAGCCTGTATAACCGCAATCGCTACATCTCCCTCGCATACCACAAATACAGTGATGAAATAAGTGTGTAATATTATTTTCCGGGAAATCGGAACACCCCTAAATCTAAACAGGTTTCATTCCCAATTAGTTCGGATTTGAGGGGTTGCACTGTATAACTTGTTTATATTATTTATTTAAGAGATCAAACAATTATTGATGTTACATAAGAGTGATGTTGTGTACGAGTTATTAATCTAATTAACCTATAAATAATAAAAAGTTTTGATTTTGAACAAAGTTTTAAAATTTGTTGTGAAAATTATAAGCCCATTTGATACTTGTTTTTCTTCCAAATAATTTATGGTGACTATATTTCTATGTAACGGACTATTTTTCTGAAACGTTTTTACAAACTAGCCAGTTTTGAGTAAAACTATACCAGGGTAACTAAACACTTATGATAACAGGGATACCAAATAGAACACGACATTATGCCATTTTCATCGATCCGTTGTTGAATTTGCCAACATTATGCTAATTTGATGGGAGTTTTTAAATGTTGATAGTTTAGTAAAAATCACGTTCTCTAAGAAGCTAGTTACAACAATCCGATAATCTCAATTTACATACACTGCTAGCCGGCACCATCATTTTGCGGGTATAATTCTATCGCGAAAAAACTTTTGTTGCTTAAACGATCAGATGGCAGCAGACGACAGCTGCCGTCTGATGGTGGATTCTCATAATTAAATCTTTGTCTATGTCATTTGTTATTGTTGTGCAACAAGTTTGTTTACAGTGTTTAAGTTAGTTTTAGTGGTGAAATATATGAATTAATTATTATTTATTGTGTTGTCATAAAAATAAGGGATCATTGAAGGATGATGGATTGCAATATTGTTTTTAGCGAATTTCCCATTGGGAAGAAGCTATTACCGTAGGTCTCATGGTGAGACTTAAGCCCGGGACCATGTTATTTTTTCTTCTTTAGGTGCCCAGAGTCCAAAAACAATAGTCGTTAAAATTTATATATATATATATATATATATATATATATATATATATATATGTATATGTATATATGTATATATATATGTGTCTGTGAACACGATAACTCTCGTAAAAAAGGTCCGATCGAGACCAAATTTGGTAGAGACGTGTATTCCTACAAATGCTCGGACGAGTTCGTAAACCAGACATATCGGTCAATGGGAACGGGTAGTTTGGGGGGGGTTTTGTACCCCAAAATGGGGTTTTTTGCATTTTTCACATGTAATTTTTAAAAATTTCTAATTTTATATTTCACCATTGGAATCAGCTTAAAAAACTACACAATTAAGTTCCTTAAAGTTTTTCTCTATCTTCAACGGTTACCGAGATATTAAAAAATCTAAACACAGTACGTTGTATTGTGGGGCTCCAATGTTAATCTTATGGAGGATAGGGAAAAATTAATATTCCCCATATTAATCAATATTTTTGGATAAAACTTGATATTTAGCTTCATGTGGTTGAGATCTATCCATTTATACTAAAAATCATAGTTTATGTGTTTATCATTGCAGCAAACCTGCATACTCTTTTCCTATATTAATCATATAGGGAATAGGCAAACTCCTTTATTTATGGACACATGTTGATGAAAGTTAGTATAAATGTTAAGATAAAAATTATTTATGGTAGAAATGCCTAATTTCAGTGTTCCTCACAGCAGCAAACCTGCACACTCTTTGCCATGTTAATCTTATGGAGAATAGGCAAATAATTCTCATGTTTATGGACAGATTTTTTTAAACTTGTCATATATTATTATTATATTATTGATTTGGAAATTCGCTGAGTACGCAGGTCTGCTGCGACGGGGGTATTTTATAAATGGCGTAGTCTGTCACGCTGTCGACTGTTATTGTTGTGCAACAAGTTTCTTTACAGTTTATACTTTTGTGTTTTAAACCGTATGTAGTGGAGGAATACATTAATATTTAATTGGTTATTAATTATTGTTTTGTCATCGAAATAGGGGATTATTTTCGATATAGTGATATAAGGAAATTGCTTGGACTTAAATTTGAGTTTTTGTGATTCTTGTAATTTTCATAAATTTTTTACAAGCATAAGTATATATTTTTGGTTTCAGCATTAAATTTTAAACAAATTTCCTAGTTAATTTTTTATATATGTATTTATTTATTTGTTCATGAAAAAAGTATATATTTATACATATTGACATACTTTTAACATTTCTCGATTCTTCATTTTAGTACTGAACAAAAAATTGTATATCTTAATGTTTTCAGTATTTTTGAATTAATAAAGATTTGTTTAAAATGGTTTGCAAAACCCTATAAACTTTGTGACATTGAAGAAAATATATCAGACACTTCTAGTGCATTGCATTGGTTAAAGCGTTGCATCGGTTGGTGGCTCAACAATCAATGCCTGGAATCCTTGGAATCGGGAATCGATTTCAAAGAATCTGAATCGGAATTGAAAAAATTGGAATCGACCCATCCCTAATATTACTACTACACAAATGAATTTACTAGGCCTATTTTCCTTCGTATGCCGAACGGTAATAGACAAATTTTTTATGATGATGAATATGATGAATGAATAGGTGATTTGCAAAATAATGTACTGATAGCCACCTAAAAAATATACATGAAAGTCATAACTGAACATTCAAAAAAGGTGGGAAAAGGAAAAAAAACAGTGACCTCGGAGCTACTTTAACCTTGCGCCAACAAAGTGGTTTGGCCATATTGCTAATAAAGTAGAACCTCGATTATCCGGGGTAATCAGCGGGAAAGGGGACACAGATAACTGAAAACACGGTTAATCTGAATGAAGAAAATAATTCAAAGTACTCACGTAAAAACCACCCTAGTTTATTAATAAATTAGTTGTCAGCACGCTTTAAACAGATCTTTGTGACTGATAACTTCGAATGCGGGCAGTTTTTTATCGTATGCAAACCATTATCTGACATTTTTACAAATACTATACACAACTCGGGACAAATTTAATTAAATATATTACAATATACAGATAAACAAAGAGTTAAATTGAAACAATAGATTTAATGAAATGCATTGAAATACTAGTTCAAAACTGTAACTCATCGACAGAATAATCCAAACTGACAACTAAAATATCAAGTCAGCTGAGCTGTTGTTCAAACAAAACACGGCTGAGGGGAGGGTTGATGACTCATCGACTTCTGGCAGTCTCCTTCCTTGTCTCTCTTCCTTTGTCCATCTTCTCTCTCCCCGCCCACACACATGCGCAGTATCTATTGCGCAATCTAGTGCATGTGTCATCGTGGCCACGGGCCAATCAGATACTGAGTTGCGTTGTGAACAGCCATGTCATGAAGAAATATTGATAGTCTGGCGCTTGTTTATTTCGTCAGAATGTTGATCGATATTTTATTTTTCATTCAAGTTCGTGTTTATCTACTCTTTAGTTGATACCCAGAATATTTTCAGTAAAATTATTATAATAATGTTCAGCTTGTTTCAAAACTAATTTTACTTTAGTATAGAGTATTATTATCACATATTTGAGATTAAAAAAGTTTTCATAAGAAAATTGACAGTGCAAAACTTCTTTTAAAATAATAATTTTTTGCCAATTTTGGACCCAGGTTACCCGCCGCCCGGTTGATCCACCCCCGGATAATCGAGGTTCTACTGTAATACAATGTTGTTTTTTTAAATTATGACCCCGATTGTTTGATTTTGATTGTCATTTTCAGGTAAAAGTTTGACAGATCAAATTTTTTTAAATTTTCTCTTGGAACTACTTTGTGGCAACCTAAACTTAAGAGGTAACTAACTAGGCAATGGCGAAATGATTTTCTTTTAGGAACATTTTTTTTACCAATGATGAAAAGGCCTATCTTTAGTATAATAACTGTTCTACAGATATACTGAGACTTGAACAAAAAATATACCCTTGTTGGTGGTAGATGTGATTAAAAAATCTATTTCAGTTAAATCTTTAAACTTAAAAATAAAGGAAGGTGCAACAAAAAATAAACTGAATTTTTAGGAAAAGGTAAGAACAAACATAGGTCTACTTAAATTGTTTTCTTTATTTTAATTTTGTATTTTCAGTAATATTTAAATACTGGTAGTTAATGAACAAATACTTCATTATAAAAATAAAACCGTTCAGGCATCGATTAAAAATTTTTATGAGAGTTTTAAAAAAGGATTACAGGTACTTAGGAAGTATGAAAACAAAAATAAGAATGATTCTGAACATTCATTCTACTAAAATTTACATGTAAAGAAACCCCAACCAATATTGTGATGAAATTGAGAATGACCTTCCCAGACTTGAGAAAGAGAAGTAATTAATATAAAATATTTTCTTTCCATCTTACTTGTTTGCAGGTGCTCATTATCTCTGATTTTTATGATCGACAAGAAAAATGATATAAACCTTTCAACACTGTTTACCACCACAGTATTGTTAATGATTTTGATTTATGTTTGACGTTGATTTGATGCAGGCGTCTTCCATGCAAAGAAGCCACGATTACAGCGATGGAATGGATTACTCATCCCGTAGCTATGGAAGTTATGAAGGGAAGCGGATGAGTGGCTATGGTGGAGGCGAGGATAGAAGAGTGTCCTCCTTCAGAGAGGAGCGCGAGCGGATCCGCTCAGACGATTACCATTTCCGTAAACCCTTGAGTATCAGTGGCCCTCGCCACTCCACACCGAGGGGATCCTCATTCAGAGGACGGTCATCGTTTTCACGAGGCCTCAGGAGTAGTTTCAGGCGGTATGAGCCGTCTAGAGCAGAACCTTTCTTGAGAAAACGAAGCGCTGTTGGAAGTTACGGCATTCGAAAACCGATGGGAAGGACACAAGAGTATTTGCGTCGCCTCAAGTTATATAGAATACAGAGGTAATTGAACTGGGATGCCTGGATTTCGAATCTCAGTATAAAATTGGAGATTGAAACCTGGTGTGTTCTGTATATTTGGATATATTGTACTATTTGTTGGACGTGCTAAAGACGGACATGGAATCACTCGACAGAGTATTGATTTTCTCTGTTGAAACAGAGTCAACATAATAAAATGTTAAGTTGAAGTTTATTGAATATTAATGATTTTGAATGAATCGGCTGCTATAAATCTGTTAGCTGATTTGATTTGAAAATAGAGGACGATTCTACGAGATAGTATATAACTTAGAGTTAGATCATTATTGGTAGTGTAAAAGACAATTAAACTTCTTACAGAATATGAGTTTTATTACTGATGACTGACTATTGTACAATATTCAGTGATGTCCACTGACTGTAAAACTCTGAATAAATTTGGGTTAAAGGTAAAATATTTCTTCAAAGCTGTGGAGCAAAATAGAAATTAATTTTGAAATCCTCTATGGGGCATGCTACCAAAAGAATAAATATGAATAATATTCAGGAATTGAAGTGCATAAGGCTGGTGCATAGTTGTGGAATAGTCAATTCCTGAAATGGTTTTGAGGATTGAAAACTACTACTGTGTGGTGGTAAAGTTACCTTCAATGTTTGATCAGAGTGTAATTTATTGGTAAATAAGAATAAAGAATTGTCAGAAGGATGATTATGTTTGGATTCTGTGTAAATGGATGATGAACGTGTACCTGGGAAGATAATAAAACAGCTTTCTGTGATTTACTGATCAACAATAACCTTATAGTTTCACTCTTTCAGATCCATAAGATGTATAAATTCAGTCTGAGAACTTATAAAACAAAATGCATATGGGATTATGTAGAGAAATTAAAAAGGAAGAAAAGTTATAACTGATGACTAAATTTTACCCCACAAGTTGAACAATTTTTTTTACTATACGACCCCCAAGCCTTGTTCTTAAAATAATATAATCCCAGCCTTGCTAAGAATTATTTTTTGAGCTAACGTCTTCTGAAAAGATGATAATTGCCAAAAATTTTACGATTAAATTGCTACGATAAGATTGGTGAATAATGTTAATAGATATCAGAGTGTCCAGCAAACACATGTAAACATGCTTTTACTGGAATATACTACATTATAAAACAGGACAATTTGAGTTACTAGACAAGAATTTGAACACTGAAAATATGTTAGAGGAGCTTATTTTTGTGTAAAACACTTAAACATTCTTCAAAATATCATTAGTCATTATGAGGTTAGTTGTTAAGAATTAATCATTATTCCAGAGGAGAAATCACCTAGATTCCTCTGAACCCAAGTTTTCTTTAGTGTGTTTGTCATAGAAATGTCTAAACAGTAAACATATCTGTATTGTTAATGGTACTGACATCTCTTCATGATTTTTTTTTTCGTTCACCCAATCAAGACTGTAGGAGGAGAAATAATTATTGTCATCCATGAGTTTGTAGTGGATTTGTTCTTTATGGTCTCCCCTAAACCCTAAAAAATGGGTTTGAATCATTGTACTGTGTGCATGTGCGAAACTTAAGATATTCAATATTAATCAAATTTACCAGATTAGCATATAATTTACATGTTTGCAGTGTCACTAAAAGAGAAAGGAGATTATTAACTATCAAAACTCTTAAATTTACAAAATTTCTCATGGTAAAAAATAAATAATTCATAACTATACTGTGGTGAAAGAGTTTTGCAACAATTTGAAACTTAAAGAGTGCTGCCTCACATTAGCGATCAGCTTCATATCGTTAAACTTTTGTGACACACTTCCTCAAGCATATTGGTTTGAAAGGATCTTTAAAGCCAGACTCAAATTTTTATATGTAATTCAAATTTTACTCACGTGTTGTTTACTATGTTGTGATTCTCAATCTTTCTGTTGCCCTTGGTTACTGTGTCTCAGGTTCCTTGTGATTCCACTAGGATGAGCCACACAATTAAAATGCCACCGGTGATAAATGACCGGATATCTCAAATAACTTAAATTAAGCAATATTTGTAACAGAAATATCTGTAATATAATTATTAAAAATATCATCACCGAATCCAGAGATGACCTGCCACCATTGTTTTCATGGATTTGTCACTGAAAAAAGTTTAAATTGTTTACTTGGTTGTTAATTTTTCAAATTTGCATTTGGTTATGAGAGCTTCCAGGACTTTTAAAGATAGTGGAAACATGAAATTAAATCGGAGCTTCTGATTATCATTCGGCTGTAAAATATTTTTTTATAGTTTGGGCTTGTAGCAGATATTATTCAATTCCTGACTGGTGTTTATGTCAGGCTATGTTAACATTCCTCCCCTTTTTTGGCAGTAGAAAATACAGATACGCACCCGATTGCAATAGGACTTAAAAATACTGCTGGACACTCTGTAAATAATATCTATTCAACAATCATGAACGTATCTAGGAGCTAGAATTTTTAAAGCATCTTATGGGGGTGGGGGAGAAATAAGTTCTGTTAAACAGTATCATTTCTAAACAGATGTGTTTTGATAATTTCTATTTGTATTACACAGGTTGAGAAGATTGCGTGAACGTGTAGAGAAGGAAGGCAGTGGTGACGATGATGATGATGACGAGGTTAGTTGTTAAGAATTTCTAAAGTCATCTTGATCTAACATAATAAAGGATTGAAAAATGACATTTCCGCCAAAATGAATTTAATTATCACATTTTAGTAATTTATTCAAATTATGATTTATAAAGGATTACTCGCAAAATATTTTAAAACAGATCTAATTGTTCTGTCTTTAAGAGGCTGAGGCCGACTCATTAATTATTAAAAACACAATCTATGAAAGGGAGTTTTTCAGAGGCAGAAAGTTCTGTCCTTAATATTGCAAAAAAATATATGAATTGATGTTGCAAGACCACACTTAAACCAAATCCCAATTAAGATAACCTCTTATAATTGATAGTTTGCTTGCAGTAAGGAATAAATTAATTTATTGATTTAAAAATTAGCATAATTTAATCAGCTTTTATTTTGATCTTTATATAAGTTACTAGAAACAGAGTTGTGGTTAAATACAACGGTCTCTAGAAAAAGGGTACCCCAATGTATTTATGTAATGGTGATTTTCTGATAGAAACTTAAATTTCCAACAAATTACTATTAAGAATCTTTTGAGAAACCTCAAAAAGAGATGAAATATCGCCTTCAAAAATAGAATTTCGTAAAAACCTGTTTTCAATGTTTTTCTTATGGAAAACATGTTTTTTTTTACTTTTTCACCATACATACTAAAAAACGTCAAAATTTCATATTTTTTGGCAAATATACATGAATGAAGCCTTCCAACAACGCATTAATGATGAAAATCGGTGTGGTAGAACTCTAGATTTAGTTGTACAAAGTTGAACAAAAATATCTTTAATTCAATATTTTTTCAACACAAAGAAATCGGTAGTAGCTTTGGTTTTTTGTACATAACTTTTAAACGGAGAGGAACTCGACCAAAATGGATGGTGATTTTCTGAAAGGGAATTAAATTTCCAACAAATTACTATTATACATTCCTTGAGAAACCTCAAAAAGGCTGCCAAACATTGCCTTCAAAAAAGAAATTTGTAAAACCCCATTTTCAATGTATTTCTTACAGAAAACATTTTTTTTTACTTTTTCACCATACATACTAAAAAACGTCAAAATTTCATATTTTTTTTGGCAAAATCTACATGAATGAAGCCTTCCAACAACGCATTAATGATGAAAATCGGTCTGGTAGAACTAGGGGTGTGCGAATATTCGAACTTCGAATATTCGAGTCTCGAATATCGCCGATATTCGGTTCGACTCGAGATATCTGACAAAGTTCGGTGTCGGTCGAATATTCCAAGGCGGTCGAATATTCAAAGACGATAAATAATATAAAAGTGACGTATGTCAAAGCAAAGCTATAGAGTTTCCATTTCAAAGTTCAGAATTAGCATACCATTATGCAGCTAATTCAGTTGAAAACTAATAATATAACCAATGCTTTATCATCTGACTACAGACGGATAAAGAAAGATACCGATTCTCGATCATCATCGATGCCCAACTGACAGCTTTCGTTTCCTTCCTTGCGCAGCATAAAAGTAGTTCCATATTTTCTCTGATAATAGCTATTCTAAAAAAAACCTTTAGAGGATAATGCAACATTCAAAAGGGACAATTACAATGGATGGCTATAATTTCAAAAGTTTCATGGTATGGCTAGTCAAGATAAAATGTTTTTTTATTTTCTTAGGCTTGTTATTACCACGGCCACAGTGATAAAAAATCTAGGTTGCACTTTTAGAGTGAAACGGCAAGTTATTATTGTTGCATAAAACATTGTTTCAATACGGTATTAAAAGCTTGGAGTAAACCATTTTTTGCAAACAGTAAAATTGTGACTCACAGTATAACGGGATGTATTTTGACAAGAGCAATAGACAATAGAGGCAGCCAGGTGGCCGGCCGGGTCAATGTTAACAAAAACTATGACCTTGAGCTTTGGACGGGCAGAAGGGTGTAAGGGTTTGTTTATATTTGAACCAGGTTGTTTCAATTCATTTCTCAAGTCAAATATTTTCACTTCCCTGCCTATTACTATCTGGTTTAAACAAGTTATTTATTACGTTCTTACTAAAATAGATACTTTTAGCACACTCAATAGAGTGTTAAAATATCAACTGTCAAAATAACTACATTAATAAATTTTATAATGTTGAATCTTAATTAATTTTATAAATGTGTACTTGATAAGAAACTACTCATAAGAATTCCTAAACTAGCATTATTAATTAAAAGAAAATAAATACTTGAGTTGGGTATGCAACTGTTGTAAATTGTGGATTATTAGTAAATTGATATTAATTTATGATATGATACCAAATTTTAATTTAAAATGAGGTAAATGAAAGTGAATTAATGAAATGAATATAAATGAAAATAAAATGAGGTAATTTTAAAATTAAAATTTAATTTAAAATGAGGTAATGGTTTTTACCTCAGTATTTATATTACAATTTTGATTACTTCATCAATTGTCCATAATTAATATGTCAAATTTTACTTATTTTTCAATATGTATTATTTTTTTTAAATATTGATTTCTTTAATTGTAACAATGGTTAAATCTGTTTTTGTATTTTTACTTTCTCCCCTTATACATAGTATATGGAGGAAGTATTGTTTTCCTCTAAATTTTCGAATTTGAGTTGAGAGGGGATGGATATATCCCGTTTTGGGGTCCCCTGAATCCAAAAATACAAATTCCCCCATACATTTTGAACAATTAATTTAAATTTGTCTCTCTTGTTTTTCTTTTCAGAAATATGATGATTATATTTGTAACAATAAATTATTAGAAGATATTTAGATTAACTTTGAAGAACTTGATAGTTTTATTATAGATTGTCTTTTTAAAATTTACTTAAGGGAGAAAGTATGTGTCAGTCCAATGATACCGTTTATGAATTGAGAGGATTGAATAGCAAATCATATATGCAGGCCCTACATCATTTAAAAGCCATGCAATTACTACATTTTTCAAATTAGGCTGTTCACACCCAAGTTTTGAAGATCACCTAAATGGATGAAAATAAACGCTTGCGCTAATATTCGATTTGAAAATACTCGATATTCGAAATAGTAAATAAATATTCGATTCGGGTTCGATTCGAACCCAAATATCACTATTCGCACATCCCTAGGTAGAACTCTAGATTTAGTTGACAAAGTTGAACAAAAATATCTTTAATTCAATATTTTTTCAACACAAAGAAATCTGTAGTAGCTTTGGTTTTTTGTAAATAACTTTTAAACGGAGAGGAAATCAACCAAAATGGATGGTGATTTTCTGAAAAAGAATTAAATATCCAACAAATTACTATTAAGCATTCCTTGAGAATCCTCAAAAAGGCTGCCAAACATTGCCTTCAAATAAGAAATTCGTAAAACCCCATTTTCAATGTATTTCTTATGGAAAAAATGTTTTTTAACTTTTTCACCATAAATACTAAAAAACATCAAACTTTCATATTTTTTTGGCTAATCTACATTATGAAAGCTTTCTAATGGCACATAATCAATGAAATTGATCCAGTGGAACTTTAAATTTAGTTGTACAAAGATTTTTAAGACTGAATTATTATAAGAATAGATGTGCATTTGTAAATAATTCTGTACTTACTAGTCACCAATAGTAGGATCCTTTACAGAAGTTTCTTGTATATTGTCTGAGTATTCACTGTAAAAGGGTTGTTAGTATTTTAAAATTTTTGTTTCCTTAATGTTTTTATCTTAAATTTGTACAAGTTCTTTATAAAATAAAGCCTCCTAATTCTCATTATCATAATTATTATGTGACTTTTATTATTCTCAAAACCAAAAGAGAGTTGTTACATCTTTGCAATAGTTGCTTTTTAGAATGTTTATTTTTAAATGAATACATAATTTAAAAGTTTGGATTGCAACCATGAGTGGTACATCAACATAATATAGTATATGTACCATTTACTATGTATTATAGTAACATAATTATGCATTACATAGTAATACATCAACATTTTTATTTTTTCAAGGAGGGAGAAGAAGAAGAAATTGAGGAAGAGGAGGAAGTTGAAGAAGAGGTGACAGACGAAGAGACAGAAGGACAGGATAAGGAGGATGATGAGAAAACCAAAAAAGATACAGAAAATGAAGATGAAGAAATGGAGGTCAGTGGGGAGGAGAAAAAGGATGATGAGGAGAAAAAGAAAAAGAAGGTTAAGAAAATGGTTAAAGTAATTAAAAAGATAAAGCGGAAGATTCCTAAGAAGAAAGATGACGAAAAGGATAAAGAAGAAGGTGGCGAGAACAAAGACATACAGGTAATGCTGTTTGTTGAAAGATTAATAAGTTTAGTTTTTTATTAATGACTAACTATATTAGTTTAATTAATTCTATAAATTCATTGTTTGATTGAGATTATTTTATTTTATTGGCGTCTCAAAATTAAAATTATTTTCTTATATCCGTGTCCCTGGTAGGAATAAGCTGGAATTTTCAGGGAACTTTTCCCTGGGGTTTAAGTCTGCAATGAAAAATCCTTAAGCGGTAGCCGTGATGCGTCCGATAATTAGAGATAGACGCTATGGATCGATTTGTGTAGTTTGCAGACGCCCAAATTACCATTACCCAAGTGGTTCATTGACACTGGTCGTGTCAATGATTGACCTTACGTTCACCGATATTGATTCTAAACTCCCTCCAAATATTGAAATTAGCTGTTCACCTCTTCACGAAATAATTTTTGATGACCTGCATCTGTCATAAGTGTCTTAGTCTTAGATAATTTTTGGGTCTCAAGAAGTGGACGTGAGGCACTTAGTTGTTTTGTTGTTCTTCTGTCAATAAATGATTGGCGTCAACAAGAAACCATGGGCCCTTACAGAATAGCTACATAGTTCACAACACAATTCCTGATAAATTTAACTTTCTCTTTTATTTTTTGATGCTTAAAAAATTAAAAACCTTACTGAAAGTTGCATCACAATCGGCCGTAAGAGTAAGAGGTGTCCATAGTGTCTAGCTCATAATTACTGAATGCATCACATAGGAACTAAACAGTATTGCCTCTACTTTTGGGTAATGTTCTTTGTGAATTTCAGACTGTTTCTGCCAGGCATGCAGATATAAGAAAATAGTATAACTTACTTTAGAGACGATCCTTGAATTTTTGTCTGGTTTCCTCTGTATAATTTTTAATTCCAATGTTTTAATAAATAAACAGTTTCAGTGGACTGACACATACTTTCTCCCGTAAGTAAATTTAAAAACAACAATCAGTAATAAAACTATCATGTTCTTCAAAGTTTATCAAAATATTTAATAATTTATTGTTTCAAAAATACTCATCCCATTTCTGAAAATAAAAACAAGAGAGACAAAATGAAATTATTTCTTCAAGTTGTATGTGGGAACACCCCCCCTGGTAATACCAAGCTTTTTTGAGTTGGTTTTGTTGTGTGATTTCTGATTTGACCTTACGTTTCATTTTAAGTTTCATGGAAGACAGTTGGAAAATAAGAAAAAAATTGATTTTTTAATATTCTCCATAAGAATAACATTGGGCGTTGTTCAGACAACGTACTGCGTTTAACATGGACAGTAAATTTAACTTTTCTCTGGAACCGTTAGTCGTAGATAAATAATCAAGATACTAATTTGTTAGTTTTTAAGCTGGTTTAAATGGTGCCAGTCAAATTATACATTTTTTTTATTGTTTTTGCTGAAAATTCAAAGATTCAAAAAGTGAAAAAAACACCTGGAGATACGGTGAATATACTATAATATACATACATACCAAATTTCATCTAAATCGGACCAATGGGGTAGGCTGTGGCTCTGTACACATCCAGACATACACAGACACACGGATGGACAGACATCACGTCGAAACCCACTTTTTTGGATTCAGCGAATTTCCCATAGGGAAGAAGCTATTACCGTAGGTCTCATTAACTTAACAACCATGTTATTTTTCTATCTTTAGGTGAGAAAAAAACAATAGTCTTAAAATTTTTATATAATATATATGTTAATATGTAAAATATATATTTGTGTCTGTTAGCACGATAACTCCGTAAAAAAAGGTGAAGATACAAATTTGGTAGAGACGTGTATTCCTACAAATGCTTGGACGTTAACCAACATATCGTCAATGGGAACGTAGTTTTTTTATTTTTGACCCCAAAATGGTTTTTGCGCTTTTCACATGTAATTTTTAAAAATTTCTAATTTATATTTCACCATTGGAATCAGCTTAAAAACTACACAATTAAGTTCCTTAAAGTTTTTCTCTATCTCCAACGGTTACCGAGATATAAAAAAATCTAAACACAGTACGTTGTATTTTGAGGCTCCAATGTTAATCTTATGGAGGATTAGAAAAAAATAGTTTTTCACTTATTATCTAACATTTTTGGTTGAAACTTGATATTTAGCTTCATGTGGTTGAGATCCATACATTTGTGCTAAAAAATCATAGTTTATGTGTTTATCATGGCAGCAAACCTGCATACTCTTTTCCCATGTTAATCAAATGGAGATTAGGCAAACTCCTTTATTTATGGACAGATGTTGATGAAAGTTGGTATAAATGTTAAAAATAAAATGTTGATGGTAAAGTACTTTCAGTATTCTCACGCAGCAAAATACTCACTCTTTTTAAACTTATGGAGAATAGGAATTCTCATGTTTCGACAGATTTTGACCAAACTTGAATATTTATTATTATATTATTGATTTGGAAATTCGCTGAGTACGCAGGTCTGCTGCGACGGGGGTATTTTGGATTCAGGGGACCCCAAAACGGATATGTCCACCCTCAACTCAAATTCGAAAATTTTTATGAAAACAACACTTTTTCCATATACTATGTATAAGGGGAGAAAGTAAAACCATAAGGTAGATTCCCACAATTTGCTTTGTTGAAATTCGAAAATTTTTATGAAAACAACACTTTTTCCATATACTATGTATAAGGGGAGAAAGTAAAACCATAAGGTAGATTCCCTCTAGTTTGGCTTTGGTTGAATCTTTGGATGATGATAATATTGCCAGGAGTGGATGACCTTCCTCGAGATTAAACCGATCAGCTGTAATAGTAGTTTTTTTTAGGTTGACTGGAACTTTAGTAAACTGTCGGTTTCACTTCATCCATGAAAAACAATGCAATACTTTTCAGTGAGGTTAGATCTAGAATTTAAAGTGAAACTTTTTTATTATTTTTTTACTATCTAGTATAATAAGAAGAATGAGATTATATACAAGACAAATGACAGAATGAAGATAGAGAGTTAGTGTAAGTAATGTACAAGTTTCTTGTGAGAATAATATTTTCTATCATAAACATACATTTGTGACAGTTTAATAAAAAGCTCAGTATCTTGAAAAGGCTAAAGTATTTATAGGGAATTTAATGACAATAAAAAAACTGTTACTGTCAAGTGTCAGAATCGGAAATCTATTGAAAATGTTTGTACAAAAATTGTAAAAATGTAAAAGTTGTAAAAATATTTAAAAAACAGTTTTTGTTGATTTGAAGTGTAGGGTAATAGGGTTATTATCTAAACTTCAATGAATCGTGTTTGTCCGGTCTTCAGTGCCAAACTAAATTGGGTCTACTGTATTTCTCTTTGAAACATTTTGAGAGTATTTTCCCATAAAACATAACAACACCTTTGAATGTATGCCAATTGCATCGATTTGCTTGTAGGTGACAGTGAAACAAGATTCAGAGGGACGAGATGTGGATGCTGTAAGAAAGAACTACTTGGGCCAACCTTTCATTAAACTGGAGTGTCCTCATTGTCACACCAACTGTGAAACATTCAAGGCAAGTGTTTGAATGGTTTAGAATTTTATTCCTAAGTCATTAGACTCCTATTTTAAATCTGCTGTCATGTACATTTGTGCACAAAATGTTGTGGTGTAGAGTTTGTCAGATTGCCTAACGAGGTCAGGGAAACATTAGGCTAGGTTATGAGGGTAGGTAGGAGTTTTTAGAACTTGGAATTCACATTTTGTGGGGTCTTAGGTATTACCGTACTCCATGTAGCTTTCGATGTCATAAAAACAATTTTTCACCAAAAAGGTTCTCAATTTACTTTTAAGTTTTTTTAATGTTTCTTATAAAACTTTGCTATGCCTGAAACAGATTTTTGCCAATGTAGTCCAGTTTCTTTTCATAAATTTAGAGTTTGTGAAATTTTCAAACATTTAGTTTTGAATCCAGTGTTGTACCTGTGATTTTTCTCTTCTGACAATTTTTTTTCTTTTTAATGAACTCAAGCATTCAAGAATGAAAAGGCAAGGAACTGTTTACAGTTCCTTGACCTCCTCACAGTGTGCTTAGAAGTGTAATTGGGTCATTCGCTCTAATAGGTTTTTTCCCATAAAAATTTAATTCAGAAGTCCTTTGGTGGAGCCTCTAAGTATTATTGAATAATTTTTATGTTATTTAGATTCCTTTTGCGGACATTTTCCATCACGATATTATGTAAAACAAAGTGTAATATCGTGATGGAAAATGTCCGCAATAAGAATCTAAATAATATCAATCCACCATCACCAATAATGAATTTCAAACAAAGAATTTTTATGTGTTTCAAGTAGTGAGAAATAAATGTTTCTTGCCAAGTGTCTATTTTAAAATTTACTGACTTCTGACTTGCCTCAGTATAAATAGGCCTTCAGCTAGTTTACCTTCCAATTTCCCACACGCTCCTTCCAAGTCATGCATTCAACCAGTTTCATTACCATAAACTCAGCTGCTCCACATCTTAAATCTTCTCATAGCCAATCATCAGAGGGGGTAAGTTCATTAAATATTTCCTCTTTTATATATATATATATATAAACCACTCTTTAAAGATTACTCCTTCCATCCATGCATTTGACTGGTTTTTATATGACACAGGAAGACTGGTTAGATCAATATGTTTAATGGCATGTGGGTTTTTAGCTTTACCAATAAGACACAGTTTTAGCTTATCATTCCCTGTTGCATTACAGCAGGCCACAACATTCTTTGCTTCTTTTGTACCCAGGAGCAGAATCTTCATGTTTCGAAGCTAGGCTTTTATTTAGCAAGAGTCTAAAATTCAACCCCGTTTCATCGCAATTGTAAATTTGATCGCCTGTCAAACCTTCACTTTCAATAAGCTGTTGAAATTGGTCTTTGAATTTTAAAAAACCCGTCGTGTCCCCAGAAAGTTTTTCACCACATTCAGTAAGATGCCTGACACCGTAACGCTTCTTCCACCTGTCAAGCCAACCTATACTTGCTACAAATTCTGGATCTCCTTCCTTTTTACACAGCTCATACAATTTTATTGCTTTTTCTTGCAATATCGGTCCTGAAATTGGGATAGCTTGACGAAACCATAGGTACAGTGCCTCACTTACTTCATTGAATTCACTTTCTTTCATATTTTTTCTTTCTTTTAATGTTTCACTGCAAATTCGCTTAGCACACCACGCTTCTATTTCTGTTCTTTCTCTTTTCCAGTCCCCGATTGTACTTTTGCTGACTCTACTGTATATATATATATATTTAAAACATTGGGAAATAAGAAACATACATACTATTCTATTTCTAGATAGTTTTATTTATTATTGTGGTCAAAACTTAAATAAAAATTCAGGTAAACCTCAAACAGAACATATAAAAACAGAAGCAAGTTAAACAGTAAGGCCCTATTTAAAAAATCTAATTTTGGCATCATTTGAAATGGTTTGTTTTTAATCAAATTCATATCTATAAATTAAAATAACTACAACTTTTAAAAATTAAATTAGTAACAGTTACAATATTTATTTAAAACTATTCAATCATTACTCTTTATTGCTTACTTACTCTATCCCCTCCAATTAATGATAGTTAAAAAGAAAACATAAAACTAAATTTTTAACTAGATAATAATATGTAGAGAAATAAAAGTATGTGACTGTAAAATAAAATAGTGTAGTTCCTCAGTCAGTTCAAGTCAACAAATCCCTCTTCCCCTCCCCCTGAGCAAGGCTCAAGGTCGTATTTTTTGTCACCCATTGGCCATTGTCTGTCCACTCCCCTCATCTCTTTATCTCTAACAGCTTATACCATTTAACAGAGAATCTGGAATTTAATTTTTTTCATTTACTATTTTTCATACAGATAAAACATTCAATATGATAGAGGATCATTGTAATGAACAATTTAAAAAAATTCGTCATATACTCAAGGTTTATTTTTTGGAATAAATATTATTAAAAAACTATGGATCTAATTTTTTGCTGCCTAAGGAAGGCAATGGAAGCTGTGAGTTGATGACGAAAACAAACCATTATTAACTAACCTATTAACTAACCATGATTTAATTCAATACTATTCAATTTCGATTATTAGTATTTTCCTTTGAAAGTACTTACAAAGAATACTAAAATTAGTTTGAATGAGGAAAAATACTCAATTGTAGAAGATATTAAATAAAACATGTGTCTACTTTTTCTATACGCAATAAGTGCCTGATCGTAGTATGTACTATTCCATTTACGCGTACAGTACTATTTATTCATCTGGAAGTATAAGATAATTTTTAGTCGGCAGAGCTACAGCTGATTTCTTGGTTAAGTTTCGTCTGATCGAGAACAATGTCGTCTGTTTCGCTTCTTATTACGACATCTCAAAATAAGTAACAACATTACTTCTTCCCTCTATCTGAATTCATCACTCTTACAGATGTAAAAACAACCGTATAGACCGAGTTATTTAAAATTTATTTATGATGAAGATTGTTTATACTTGAAAAAAGCTCGGCTCGAATTTCGAGCTTTTTCAAAATGCTCCAAGCTGAGCTTTAAAAAGCTTGAAATAAAGCTTAATGATTCGAGCCTTCCCACACCCCTAATATATATATATATATATATATATATATATATATATATATATAAATGTGTGTGTGTGTTTGTGAACACTATAACTCTCGTAAAAATGGTCTGATCGAGGCCAAATTTGGTAGAGAAGAGTATTCGTACATTCGCTCGGATGAGTTTGTAAACCAGACATATCGGTCAATCGGAACAGGTAGTTTCCCCAAACTGGGTTTTGTACTCCAAAATTGGGATTTTTGCATTTTTCATGTTCAATTTAAAAAGTTTTTAAATTTTATCTTTAACCAGTAAAATCAGCTTAAAAAACTACACAATTTAGTTCTTTAAAGTTTTTCTCTATCTCCAACGGTTACCGAGATATTAAAAAATCTTAACACAGTTTGTTGTATTTTGGGGCTCCAATGTTAAACTTACGCAGAATTAAAACAATTAATATTTCACTTATCAATCAATATTTTTGGATGAACCTTGATATTTAGCTTCATGTGGTTGAGATCCATCCATTTATACTTAAAAATCATAGTTTATGTATTTATAATGACAGCTAACCTTCATACTCTTTTCCCATGTTAATTGTATAGGGAATAGGTAAACTCCTTTATTTATGGACAGATTTTGATGAAACTTGGTGTAATTGGTCAAAATAAAAATTGTTTATGCTATAAATTCCTACTTTTAGTGTTCATTTCAGCAGCTAACCTGCATACTCTTTTCCCATGTTAATCATAAAGAAAATAGGAAAACTCCTTTATTTATGGACAGATGTTGGTGAAAGTTGGTATAAATTGCCAAAATAAAAATTGTTCATGCTATAAATGGTAATTCTCATTTTGTGTGTTGTAGGACTATATGCTTCACTTGTACAAATCAAAGCATAAGATTGCTATGGGTGGAGTGACAGCGAGGGTCAGCAAAGCTTTGGCCAAATTGCGGATGGAGCAGAGAGCAGAACAGAAGGACATTGACGAGGAGGCCAAGCTAAAGAATATGAATATGAGAACGTTCTTCTGTTTGACATGTAAACTCAACTATCGCTCGTTGAAGGCTGAACATCTCCGATCAGAGAAGCATAAGGTAGAGTCACTTTCCATATTCTCATATATGTATATGAATTATTTTCAACGGAGAGCCCATGACTAATGCTTACTTAAGATCTACTCTAGTTATTTTTATATTTTGACTGTGACAAAAATTTAGTTTATTAGAAACTGAAATTAAAATTTAGTTACAGTAGAACCTCGATTAACCGTCACCCTCAGGACCGAGACCATGATGGATAACCGAATAGACGTATAACAGAAATAATAATAGCGCCGATACAACTTAGCACCTAGACAATGCTTGGCGTGGCAACATTGCAATTCACTGCCTTGCGTGTTATAAAGGGGCCATTGCTTGTTTATTACCAAAGTCCTAACTAATTGTTAAGATTGCTGTGCAGTACTTGTGAGTTGATTTTAAAAGAAAAAATAAAAGTACGCCAGTTCATGTGAAAAATATTTTATTAAGAAAACAATGGAATATCAATTATACATGTATGTACTTTTACTCTAAAAAGTTACATTACCGTTATTTAGTTTTTAAAATAATCCGTCATTTTCTTTTGTTTTTTCCCCGTCAAACTTTTTAGGCGGCTATGTTTCTAATTTTTCTGAAAAGAAGGACCAGCATTAAACAATTTGTTGTTTATTGTCGAGTCCAACAAATGTTTCCGTTTCTCAGCCAGAAGAGCAACACACACTACATATAAACAACACTGCCAACAATAAATAGTAAAGCAAGTAGGCATGTAAAACACTAGTAGGCATTGCACTCAAAATCGGCAAAAAACTTTGGTTCACTGTAGTAAGCCAAGCACCATACTAAACTGAAACAGTAGCAGTGGAATGCAAAAGACAGTGTTAAGGATTAACCAACTGGGTCACTACCCTTGCCACCAATGACTCAGGCATAGTGCAGGTGTCCAGTACAGTTGTCACTACTCATCATAGAGCCTCAACAGCTGATCCTGCTCAGCGCTGATGTGAAATGATGTGGAAACACAAGGCGGTTAATAGAGACTGGCGGTTAAAAGGGTGACTGTTAATCGAGGTTCTACTGTAAATACAAATTTATCAATGAAAGAGCTACCGACACGGTAGCGACGGTATTAACGATCTGACACAATAAATCAAAGGTTGCTGGATAACCAGCAGACGGCGACTTCTGTCAGATCATTAGCCTCTGGCTAGCGTATGCGACTAATATCGCAATGTCTTTAATTCACCACGAGTCTAGAGATGTAAAATACCCGGGTATTTAAAACAGGGTAAATACCCAAAATTGGCAAATACCTCTTTAAAAAATAAAGGAATGTTGGTACAGAATTCTCTTGTAACAACTTTAGATGAGTTCTATTTTCTACTTCAACTTCTTTTTTCAACTTCTATTTTTGAAAACCACTGTCAAGTATTAAAATAAAAAATAAATAATTATTAAATACAATAAGTTACACAAAACGTCAATGTCTTTCTAATGATATATAAAATTTTATTATTTGTAACATCTCTTGAGCAAATAAGTTTATTACTCGTTCTTCTGTACCACAAAAATAGTTGTTGTCAGAAGTCAGAACCACCTACTCAGGTTATATGACCCAGTTTTTGGAAGCAAGATAATAATATTATGGAGTAATAACATAAAATAGTAAAAAATAAATGAAAAAACTGTTCAATCATATTTTTTTATCCTTTCCATGCGTATAGCGGCTCAAGCCGCGCGGATCTAGCCATTACGTAACTCACGGCCTTAGCTGCGAATGTATTAATTCGATTGCAACATTCGGTATTATGTTTCAAATTGTTTTTCGAATAGTATGTTGTCTTTTTTCAATATCAATTAGAGGTGTGCGGATATCCGAAAAGTCCTTTATCCGATCCGAATGCAAAACAAGTATCTGTTTAAGTCCTATAAATATCCGAACTTTCGGATAGACTGTATAAAATGAGGTTAAAACCGAAAGATAAATGCTAAATTTTCCGTTTGAGATACGTTAGGGATACGTATCAACAAAAATTTTTAAGCAGATGACGAAATTACGCAATTCATAACCTAACTAAATGGACAGGTATTCAATGTTGCATCTAATGGTGAAGCAAATCTAGGTTTTCAAAACTTCATTCATATAGTTTATAAATTATAGCTTGCTTAATGCTAGTAGGATACATTTAGAATGAAACCTTTAGATACGGGTAAAATACTTATAGGTTTTTAATTTTAAAAAATCCTTGTGGAAAACTCTAACTTTTAAAACCTTTATTATCACCCCTATAAACCCTTATAAATACGTGTTAATAAGAGTCCACATAACATTCTCTAAGGGCTAACGCTTAAAGCATGTTATGTGGAACAATCAACTAGATGTCCCCCTAAATTTGACCAAATCATCTCTCTCCAGGCCTAGGGTATTTTAACCAAATATTTTTCAGAAGTAGGTCAAAAAATATAAATATGGTTGTGAAAACAATAATACAGACTTTTTAACACTTTTGTACTAATTTAAACATAAGTACCTGGTGACCGAGCTTTGCTCGGATGAATAACATATGTATTATACAAGTTAATTAGCTAAATTAAAACAAACTTATTACTCAATGAAAAGATTTATGTGGTTTAAATAAAACAGATTTCATACATCTTAATTAATATAGCATAAACACTGAACAAAAATATAGTCCCCGGGCGGGGATCGATCTCGCATCCTCGTAACTTGTGCGCTACTAACTGAGCTGTGGCGTCGCCCGAATGTTCGAAGTCATTTAAGGGTTTTTGGCCAACCTCAATAATTGTTTTAACTGATTTTGTTAAAAAAAAAAGGAATAAGAATTGAAAAGCAAAAGAGAAATTTAATTTACACCAATTAATTGTTTTGTTACAGTGGCTTCAAGCAATATAATGAATACGTTTTCTATCAACACACGAAAGATTTTGGAAATACATTCCTCTGCTTTTTTCGCAGTTATTTTACTCTTTACAGTTTTTACAAATTGTTTAGTAATTTGATAGTTTTTCATTTATACATACATAAAATAAATATCTATGCAAAACCTCTATTCACATATTGTTCACCACCATCTTCAGTCAACAACTGTCAAACGGTTATAAACAGATGTTTTGATTTGCATTGTTTACATTTTGATTCTCTATAAGCGTAATGTTAAATTTTTAGATTTTAAACTGAATATTACAAGAAATTCGGAATTTTCCTGGACATTAGATCTATCTAGAACTTATTTTCTACCCAGATATTACCCGCCAACCATTCTCACAGCACGTACACCTGCTATTGACTGGTCACATGATACCCCTCCCCCTCACCAGTCAGCTACCACTCATAAATCACAACATTGACATCTCTAGTCTGTCACTACACGGCACCGGCGCAGTGTGTATCATTAATGGTGGTTTGTTCCGATATTCGCTTCTTCGTTTCGTGTTGGCATGTGTGACTTCGTGTGCCTTCATGTTAACACGTCGTATGTATGATGGCTTCGTCAAAGCAAAGACAATTTATATTTCAATATTAGAATAAAATTGTCTTTGGTCAAAGCGAACCTACAAGTCTCTGACGTTGCAAGAATAAATAGCGGCGATCAAGGAGGTAGAGAAAAGATTTGGAAAAGTTTGAAATAGCTAAAATTTCGGGATCTCTCCAAACACATTATCAAAATTTTAACAAAAATTAGGATTTTTAATCAATAATATCTTCATTAACCTATCTTTTTTAATATACAATGTTAAAAAATTACGTTTGATTGTTTATTTCAACCACTTGCAAAAACTTTTCTCATTCAAATTTTTGGATAGTTCGAATTTTTTCTGGTCCTTCGAATTATCCAAGTTGTACTGTATTGTATTAGAGCATGTAGATTGCAAAATAAATTGTCTTTGCCCTGTAAACAAATAATAAATTATAAATTCCCATGTCTTGGGAATTTACCCGGGTCGAGGGTATTATAGCCAAATATTTTTCAGAAGTAATGGTTAAGACAATAATAAAGACTTTTCAACACTTTTGACCTTACTTTAATCATACTTAGAGCACATAGATTGCAAAAAAAACTTTCTTTACCCTATAAATAATAAATCATAAATACCCATTTTATATTTACCTACCCACTGGGAATTTATCCGAACCACATCTATAACCGCGACTTAAGGTGGTGAGTAGTTGAAGGTATAAAAGTAAAGTGTTTATAATTAGTTACGAGCTGAACAAATCCCTTAAACATGCCATCATAATCCTCTGGTCCAATCTTTTTTAGGATTTTTACTGCCAGCTATGGCTTTTGTTGTACGTTCTAGTACATTGAGCATGTGGATAGCCAAGTGATATAGTTTAACTATATTTGATTGAAAAAACACTGATGTGCCCTAGTCTAATACCAATAATGTCTTTTTCAGGAGATAAAGAATTTTCTCAGTCCCTACTGCAAGATTTGTAGGATCATTTACAAGTCTCCAATGCAATATGAAAACCATATTTGCTCTTTATTTCATCTCAAGGTATGTCAAATTAGACTATGTGTATGGGTGAAATTTTTATTTTATCTTTATAACTGTTACCTCCACCTAAATTAAATACTTAATTCGCAAAGTTATCTTAAGCAATCTAAGCGTCTAAATCTTTAGGTTGTATATTTTAATGTGAGTTGGTACTTTAGTTTTAAAGATATTTTTGGTCCAACCGATGCAAATTTTTAATCATTTTATTTATAAAATTACTCAAAATGTTATTATTTTTATGTTTTTGGTTGGTTACAATCATGAAACAATGAAGAAACCACATAGTTATTCAGATTTTATTAGAACATTTTCCTTCACGATCCCAATAAGTAAAAAAAGTTTTAGGATGTTTTGGAATCTGTAATCTGATCCAATCATACAGTGAACTAGAACCTAAAACATGACAAGATTAGTACATAATCCTCATTAAGACGTTATAAATCTGAAAAAACAAATGTTTTTATGTAGTAAAAAAAAACAATACCAAGCACCAATAGTTATAGACACCATGAAACCCGTCTACTTGTCTCAAAGGCTCAAGAACTGGATTGAACATAGCCAGTGGACATGTCCCCGGAACTCGACACCAGCGCTGGAAACCAAAATCTTGTTTTTGTTTCTTATCTGAGGACGGGATCAGATTCCAGATGCCGAAACTGTGTGAAATTTGGTTTTACTTATTGTGAAGGAAAATGTACTTAGTAAAAATCTAAATAACATAAACCCACCATGACCAATAATGAATTTCAAAGAAAGTATTTTTGTTTATTCTGCATCATACTAAATCAATCAATTGGTTTTGAGTGGTAATCGGGATAAACCAGACTTTACTGTGTTTTTATATTATTTTTTATTCATTTTTCAGAGGAAGTATTTTTACGACAAGAAGAATGCAGAAAACGTAGATGGAAGTGAAATAGATATGGATAAATTTATGGTTCTAGATCAAGTAGGCTCAGGGGAAGACGATGATGGTAAGTTATCAGTATTTATTTTGATTTGGTATGGGAAAGAAGCTGGTGTTTAGGGATAATTTTTAAGACTAAAAACACTTATGTTTTTTATGTATGAAACTGAATGATAAATAAGAAATTCAGTGTGTCACTTAAACATAATCAGGGGTAATACACTGCCCCAAATGAATAAGATTTGCCTGATTTGAATTCAGGGGTGGCTGAATCTTGTCAAATAATGAACAATTAGTTGGTATCACTGGATAGCCTATGTAACTAATGCTGTTGCTGTCGCTGTGAGCTTTCAGTGAAGACGTTATGGTGATGTGAATTAGTGCTGTTTTAAATCTAAATTATTCATCAATAGGAGATACAGTAGAACTCCAATTATCCGAATTAATGGGGACCGGGACCCATTCGGATAATCAAATATTCGGATAATCGGAGTTTTTTAAAAAAATTGCCATTAGAGAGAAAAAAAGCTACGTTTTGATATTGCACTATTTTTTTATTGAATTAAATGTAAGAAACATGATATTTTCACATGTTTTAAATATAAATAAAATGTACGTACAAGTTTAGAAATAAAAATCATTGTTTTTTAAACATCTCCGTCAATGTAAGCTGTTTTGCGGTCTTCATCCGTTTTCGGGCAGCCAGGTCACGCATTCGCTTGACGGTGAGCAGTTGCAAGTGGTCACACTCTGGCTTCGCGGGGGGAAGAATAATAGCACACTTAGACTTTTTTTGGACAAATTTTTTTCTGAAAGTGATTCGGATAATCGGCGATTCGGATAGTCAGAGTTCGGATAATTGGAGTTCTACTGTAGTTGTCTTTTCTCGACTCATTTCATTCTAATACAGTAGAACCTCTCAGATAACCAACCTCCAGATAACCGACTCCTCCCAATATCCGACCTAGAGCCCAACCTTATATCTTTCATTCCCACGCTCCCGTTGTTGCTGATTCCGTTGAAACTTGAAAGGCTTATTCTACAATTACCTTTAAATTTTGCCATATAATTCGTATCTTGATTTTTAAATTAATGTTTAGTTGTGTAATTAACAATCAATTTTTATTACAAAACAGTTTTTTTTTTGCCAAGGAAATGCATTTTATTTTCTCCTCCCGATATCCAACTTTTTGGCCTTTCAGACCATGGCTTGGTCTCATCATGGTCGGGTATAGGAGGTTCTACTGTAATTGGAACTTCACCTAATTTGCATTCATTTTCATTGTTAAAATTAATTCTCGGTTTATGACAGAGGAGTCAGAATCAGATGAAAAAGAGGCGAGAGATGAAAACGAAGCAGAGAAACAAGAGAAAGAAGGAGAGGAAGAAGCTGGAGAAGAGGGAGCTGAAAAAACAAAGGAGAAGAAGGTGAAGAAGAAAAAGAAGCAAATAAACCTTGGTATGTTGTGTGGTCTTCTTTTGAGATAGAATTAAGTTAGTTCATACTGGTGAAAGACTTTTGACTGTGACTGAAAGAACTTTGTTCATTCACAATCGTGAATGAAAAAAAAGTTGAGTGTTATGTAATATATTTTACCTTTAATACGAACATAAAACATTTATAGTTAGGTCTGAACGTGATAACGCAATGCAATGTTTTGATGCGTCATTGGCCAGCTGTTGGCGGCAGACGATGACACAATGAAACAGAACGGCCAGTTGTTATGTTTACTTTCTAGGTTAGAGTTAATATTATAGTTTTAAATTAGTCAACATGTAAGTACAGTTTCCATGGATACCTTTGTTGATTCCCTCAACTAATTTTGTTAACCAGCTTTTTATTTTTTTTTAGTTTTTATTTAATGAATTTTAAATACAGTGGTACGTGGATAATTCGAACTTCTGTAATTCGAAAACTTCTTTATTTCGAAGTTTTGACTTGGTCCATATAATTTTATATAAAAACAATGTTAAAATATCCTGGTTAATTCGAATACTGGATAATTCAAATTTTTTGTAGCATAAATCTATAAAGAGAACAAGTCATTGTGTGCGCTTTTCCCGGAAACGACATTCGGGCCTCCTGTCTGTATAATATTTTTAGCTAGATCAACGCGCCAACCCCCCGCCAACCCTTCTCACAGCACGTACTCCCGCTGTCGACTGGTCACATGATACCCCTCCCCCTCACCAGTCATCTACAGCCCATAAATCACAACATTGACATCTCTAGTCTGTCACTACACGGCGCCGGCACAGTTCAGTACCGTGTGTATCATTGATGGTGGTTTGTTCCGATATTCGTCGTCTTTGTTTCGTGTTGGTATTTTTGACTTCGTCTGCATTCATGTTAACACGTCGTGTGTATGAACTACAAATCTTTGACGTCGCAAGAATAAATAGCGGTAATCAAGAAGGTAGAGAAGGGATTTAAGAAAAAGTTTGAAATAGCTAAATTTTCGGGATCCCTCCAAACACATTATCGATATTTAACAAAAATTAGGATTTTTAATCATTAATACCTTCATTAACCTAACTTTTTTAATATATAATGTTAAAACATGATGTTTTACTGTTTATTTCAACAACGTTTCTAATTCTAATTTTTGGATAGTTCGAATTTTTTTTTCTGGTCCCTTGAGGTTCGAATTATCCAAGTTCTACTGTATAAGGAAAAAACCTAGCATTTTATATAGGTTCCGTAATATCACGGTCAGCACTCAAAGTGTTAAATAACAAATAACATAACAACATAACATTTGTACTTTACATGTACAATTTTGTATTTGTACATTTATAACATTGTTATGATTAAATAATTAGCAAAATATAGACGTTTTAATACAATATTTCTCTGAATAATGAAATAGTTTGATTGATTAATGTGATTTTATCAATCACCAGCATATTGCAAAATGGATTCCTCTGACAAAGACCAAAATGAATTCCTGAAAAATGTTTGTATAGCTTTTTAATTGAGAAGCAAAACTCATTTACACAGTAAACTCCCCCCAACATAGTTGCTTGTTTTCTTGACCCGTCGAGTGTGTGGCACATTACGTGACAAACAATCCTCTTATTAGTTTTAAATGAACTAAAAATATACTTAAGTTCAACATTAGGTATATATTTTCCATTGAACTCTTAATTAATTAAGGAGGTTATTTTGATCATTGTGAACTGGAAAATGTATTTTCCTACAACTGCACAATAACAGGCACATTTCGCACACTGTTAGCAAAACATATCCACACTAGGGTGGAAATGATCTCATCCAGCCATCACATGCGCGGAACGCTCTAAATCTATATGAAACTATCCAATAGCATGCACTAAGCGCTCAGTCAGCTGATAGATTGTAGACGCTACTACAACACTAACTTGGGGTTTTGCGCAATGAAACTGAGGTTACCGGAAACTAAAAATTATGTTTACACTTATCCCAACAGGAAAATCAAACATAACCTAAATGACTATTTTATTGTAGGAAAAATCTTGTGTGTATTACGAGTGCAAACTGTCATGGGCGTCCTCGAAGTTCTGGCAACACTCAGCTGACACTTTGTTCTGCCTTATGATATGACATCCCTTGCGCTCTAGTTAACACAAATAGATATATTTTAAATGGCTTTCTACCCTTTTTGGTTAACAGGGGGATGTTAGTATTTAAAAAATATATATATAAACGTTTGATTTTTATGAAGTACAATTTTAAACTATAAAACTCTTAGGCCTGGTGGCGAGATATAGAATGATGGTTTATCAACAGGAAGCGAGTACTGCAAGAAGATAAACATCTACTTCTGCGAGCTGTGTAAGACGTTCTTGCCAAGGATAGAGGACCAGGAGCAGGCATTGGCTGTCCATTGTAGGGGCAGCATGCATCTGCGGTGGTATGTGAAGAAGAAGGACGACCTCGCACTGAGAAAACGAGCGGAGCGTATCCATCGAATGCGTGAGGCACAAAGAAAGGCTGAGAGCAAGGTAAGGTGATAGTAGAGAAATATGAGAACTGGTATCTCATGAAATAGTCAAATGTATATGCCTAGTAAAGTAATAAATAAATAAGGTCAGATAAGACTTGAAAAAAAATCAGAACAATATATTACAAAGGGAAAATTGAACTAAAAAATAAATCAACTATGAATCCGTTTACTAATTGAAAATCACTCCATAGCACCAGACCTGTTAACAAAGCAAATTTCCCATTAATTCAGGAATTAATTGTTATGGTTCAAACTTAATCATATGTTTAAAAAAATATATCAATTTACTTATTTTCATGAGAAATAAGGTTTGTTGCCAAAAGGAACAAAGAAATTTAGATAGGATCTTAGCTATATTAAGCTACTTACAAAGCTGTTTCACAATATTTAAAATTGTCAGCAAAAATTTAATTTCAACTTTTTCCTTATAAATTTAATATTTGAGTACCAAAAGACAATGCACTGTGTTTACCAGTTTCTATTACAGTAATCGTTTGATATAGAGAAGATTCAAAATACTAAATTGTTTGTTGTCTTGACCTAAGTTCAGTAGTGTTAACCCTCAGAGTGTCTGTAGTAAATAATTTCTCTTGGGGTCACAATAATTTAGGTGGTTTTGTAGGACTTAACAATTATAAATTTAAATAAATCTATAAAAAAAATTAAAGTTTTGTCTGTAAATTGCTTGGAATTATGATATTTATTAATGTCTGTCTGTAACAGTTAGCAAGGCATTTGTGTTCATCTTCTCCAAGAAAATGATAGCACTCACAGTTATGAAACTTTTTTTCGTTATTCTATACCTTTTGGAGAAGGTTTTTGTCTACTTTCTATTAACCCACCCATGATGAAAATAAAATACAGCAGAACCCCTCTAATTCGTCACCTTCGGGACCATGACAAGGTCAGAATGAGAAAAAGGTCGGATCATCCGATAAATCTAATATTTTTAGAAAAACAATCATATCGTTTTACAAAGAGTTAAACAACATATTAACCGGGAAACATTCAGATACATTAGAATATGTATTAGTTCTATAAGGAAAAGGGACAAACAAATTATGTTCTGTGAATTTGTTGGTTATGCAAACATCGGAAGAAAATAGGCCAAATGTCGTAAATTTGGCAAAACATTGTCATCATAATGCTCAAATTATATATATGCGGCATAATTGTAAATGTGATAGCAAAAAATAGTCTGTTTTGTCATAACTAAACCAAGGGTAGACAATCATCAAAAGGGAGAAGTGTATTATTTTTACTGCAAATATTGTTGCAAAGTGAGTTATTATGATTATTGAGATTTGATAATAAATATCAGACAAACATTTAAAGATTTGACGTTGCCAAAATCGCCTTTTTATGTGTGTTTTATGTGCATTTTATTTTATGTACCGCATTCTGATACTCCGTATAACTTTCAATGATGATATGCTTTGTTTTCAAAATACCTTTTATTGTACCTTGCTGGACATAATCGGTTACTGGAAAACATAGTTGACGAATAAAATAATCATATTGACTCCTTTGACTGACTAATCACGTTCTTGTATTCCAATAGTTATGAATTGTGTAATTTTGTTTTCTGCTTCAACACTTTTTGTTAGGGGTCTGCGGTACAGGAAATTATGAGGTCAGTACGGTACAGTACGGTACAAATTGTTGTACCTCGGTTCTCGGCACAAATTTGGTACGGTACGGTACACGAGAATAATGCCGCTAGTAACATTGACTGATCTCATCCTTTTATTCATAAGTATTTTCCAGAACTTAATTAGTGAAAACATAGAGAAAAGGAGTTTAAAAAAAAGATATACAATGTCAGAAGAAATATTTTACTGTACTAATTTTCAAACTCTACTATGATTTTTTTAAATCCATTCTTTAAAAAACATATCACATTAAACATATTAATAATTATCTAAACATTATAATTTATGTTGTAACTAATTAATAAGGGGAAATAATTTTCTCAAGTCAATATGAAACTAAGGATGAACAAACAAAATAAAAAACTATAATTTATTTTATTGCAGAACTAAAAATACAGAAAATATACTGAGTCAATACCTTTAGCCAAGGATTCATTAGACCTATGTTTTATATTGTCCTGGTTTATTATTTTTAATTCACCCAATCACAGTCATTATTCAAATTAAATCAAACACTTTCATAAAATGTCAAAGGGGTCTTTAGACTAAAATAGTTATTTTAGTATAAAGTAGTTAATATTTTAATATTACAGTGGAATCCCTCAAATCTGAACATGTTCTCGGGAAATCAAAAAAAGAAATAGCTGGAAATTAAAAACAAAATTTAATCACATAAACTTATTTTTTAAGGTTTAATAAAGTCAGGGTTTTTCGCTTAAAGTCTGTTATCTTTAACTGTTGAAGTGAAGAAAATCTTCACACGAACGTAATTCCAAGCCACGTCGGTTGTTAGCGATACACACTCATCAACAGGTAAACGCTCCCTAAACTAGACACAAACAGTAGTCAGACGCGACACGCATCCCAGGTGCAGGGTGCAGGTAGGGGGAGAGTGATTTATTTTTAGCAGAGGCTCGACTACTAGAAAACAATAGCATGTCAGCATGTCGTGGGACGTACCTCCACCCGCCAAGATCACTGCCCTTATGAATTTATTTATTCACACACAGCCTGTATAACCCCAATCACCGCGTCTCCCGTCACGTGAATACAGTGACGAAATAATTGTGTAATATTATTTCCCGGGAAGAACAGGCTTCAGTCCCAATCAGTTCAGATTTGAGGGGTTTCACTAATGAGGAAATCCAGAACATAATGTAAAAAAATTAAACTATTTATTTATTTCATTTATTCAGTTATATCCTTAACATTATGATTTTTTATTTTATTTGAGTGAAAATCCCGAAAGAGTGAGATCAATACGGCAAATCACAATTCTGTATTGGTCATATTAAAACATCGTCAACAAGCTGTCAGAGCAAAAAGAACGAATCAATTGAAAGAATCATTAATCACAGTTTAAAAGGTTTTCACTGTGATTGAAAAATCACAAGTATTCCCATCACTATTTGAATCACAACTAATACGAGCCTCATACTGGTACGACTATTTTGTTGCGTCAAAAGGAGGAACGGTTCCCTGATCGCGTAAGCTGCTATACGTGGATACGTTAAAAGCTGCGAATGCACAATAGTTTAGAGCCGGCAGGGAGATGGCTGGTTGCATGATTTTCCTGAAGTCCTGGTGAAATTGTTTTAAATGATCATTCACCAACACGCTATGAGTAAGTCTTACGTTCAGTATTTGTCGTACATCTGGGCAGTGTTGTAATTCTATATTACCTGTAGAGTATAAAGCCTTTAATGGTCAGGTTTTATTCAATGTTTTCGGCAGGAGATGTTCCATAGTTATATTTGATGTCAACCTAGACTGGATAGTGACTTAATTTTCCTTATTTGTACTGTACCGAACTTGTACCGAAAAAATTCTTGTACCGTACCGAGGTTCAATACAAGCTTGGAACCGTACCGTACCGATTTTTTCGGCGCACCGCAGACCCCTACTTTTTGTAGATCAAAGATTTTCCGTGTCGCCGAGATCAAACGGACAGTTTTGTTTTTACCTTTCACTTATAATGTTCATTTTGTACTGTCCATCCGAATGTTAGGATATTTACGTAGTATTGAACGTTTGACACCGAACAAGATATGAAGAGCAAAGCAAGCTAGCGATACCGAACCGAAAACAGCGGCTCTAACGGTCCTGTCAGTGACAAGTCGGCATATGCTCGCGAGCCTGAGCATGGTTGAATTAACTGGAATGACATAACATCCAAGGTTGGATTAGAGGGATTAGGGGTTCTACTGTTCTCTAAAACTCAGTTTTGAGCTATGTTAGACATACAGGGGGTGTCTGTCAAAATAAGCAAAAAAGTCCCACGGGGGTCTCTAAATTCATACATATCCAGATAACCTACATTGGTATTTTTTATAAAATATTTTATATCTGTCGCTTTTCAATATGTTATTTTGAAATTTGGCATGTGTCTTTAAATAGTAAATACCCATCCCAAGCAACAGGTATTCCGTGTTTCAGGTAGATGTATTACAAACTCCATGTTTTGTAAAAACTTAAAATGATAAGATACCTTCGACTGTCCGTGGGTTAGTAAATCATGTAAAAACCCTCCTTTGGATTTATCGATTTGGCTGAATTTTAAACTCCATCAATAAATTAATTGCATATTTACATTCATGTCTGTACCAACTTTTGTCAAGATTCCAATTTTTTTTAGAGTTAGTGTGATTATGGACCCACATTTATATATACACAATGAACAGTGTTTTTGGTATCTGGAGATTTAACAAATAAAAAAATTGGTCTCGGGGTCTAGGTCTTTAGTCATGATGACCAAGGTAATAGCTCTGTTTGCTAAAAACTGAAACAAGTTTCTTATTTAGCAAATATTAAAGTTTATATTAAAGTCATCTCAGTTTCAATAAGATTTATTGAATTGTAGGAGGAAGACAAAGAGGAACCTATGGATGAAGATGCAACAGAGGAGGTCCAAACGAAAAAAGAACCTGAGGTGAATAAGAACACCAAACCGGAAAACATGGATGAAAAAGTTTGGGGCGAGGTTAACCAAGATCTTGGGGAATTGCTGAAGGATGTCGATGAACCCAGGAAGGTAGAAGATTCTGATGACGATGACGACACACGGACAGCAGGTCGAAGGTATGACAGGTTCAAGCATTCGGAAAAGACGAAGGCTGGAGCTGTAGGGGAGGGTGAGAAGAAGTCTGCCGATGAGAAAATGGTGAAAGGAGGAGTTGTTAATGGAGGGGAGGATAAAGATTCTTAAAATGTTTTTATTTGACAACAGACATAGTTTGATGTATAATAATCGTTTACTGTGGGTTGCAATATGCATTCCGAATTGTTTAAAACTCTGTGTAAAATGGTTTACCATTACTTGTGTAATGGATTATATAGCTCTAGATGTAGGTATAAGACTTTGACATGTTTTTCAGTTGTATGTTTTTACTGTGGTGTAAACATTTTATTTGATGTGCTGATTAAAGATTATGTAGAGCTAATGTGAGGTTTTTGTTACACCCAGCTTGTACTTTTTAAAGAATTTTATTACTGATTTAATACAAATTATAATTATTAGACTTCTTCTATATGCAGTTCTAGTAGCAGTTTCAAACGTTTTTTAAAAACACCTGTCAAAACTATCAATAAGAAATAACTGCAGAGAAGTTTTAAAATTTAAAATAAGGTGTACGAAAAACCTGTCAATACATCTTAGGCTGATTTTATACTTTCTATACAACTTTGGTTTATTTTTAGGTCCAGTTTTTCCAGTAAATTTAATGTTCTAAAGCCATTGTCAGCTGTTTTTGAGGTTTAATAAAAATATTTAATTCAACTATTGATGTTACAGTTGTCTTTCAAATTGGTGTTCTTTACATAATAATTTAGGTAGATTTTTTTTAGGGGTCTGTGGGCCGGGATTTTTGAATTCAGGTCGGGCCAGAAATTATTAATCAATCCCGCCAGTAATACATGCAAAAAATCGCTGTGTCGTCAAAATTTCATCGCTGTTATTATTCCTGCGATAAACTCCTCTTTTTCGTTTTATTCCTCAACAGTAAATCACACAAATTCAACCCATCTTACTTGTTTTTATAACATAGTATTGCATTTAAATGTCAAATAAATTGATAAATGACTAAGTGTCATCGTTAATTAAATTAATTTATTACTAAATTTGAGTAATAATTTATATAAACATAGGAAGTAATTTTCTAGTATAATGCGCCACTTTTGGTGATACGGGAGAGGGCGGCGCGCATGCGGGGTTTTGTTCCACAATAATGAAATTGAACATGGATGCAAACCAAACATATTAAATATAAATTAAACAATTAAAAATTAAATACTAAAAAATGAATCAAAAATTATAAATTAGTAAAAACAAACTAAAATTTTGGTTCGCACACATGCCTCATGTGTTCCGTTTAGAAATATTGGGTGTTATGAATATAGTTGAAGAAAACCAATAATACAATCACAATCACTAAACTACGCACTATAACCACTTACGCGAAAGGGCGCACACGGAGAAAGCCTACGTAAACTGACATCGCTTCACTGCATTGCAACCCACAAGGAAAGAAAAGGATTGTGGAGGTTGTTAATAGTTTTGGGGATTCCTGGAATGAGGCACGTGAGGTACAGAACCTGACACGACTACTGGCACCTGATATGCGGTTTAATTTTAACAAAAACTACACGTGCGGAGGAAAACTCTGCAAGGGTTAAAACCTTGTTCATCAACAATACTAAATGGCAACAAGCTATCTGCTATCCAGTTTGTGATTTCGTTCCTGACAGCTATGTTTTTTGGATGACTGGTGAATTGGTGATTGGGTGACTGGTGAACTGGCTGTGGATTTACTTTACAGCATAACCAAAAACTTGCTAAACGGCATAAAATTAACTTTTTGAATCCCCGACTATTGACTTAAATTATTAAAAGTAGGTTTTTTTTAATTTTATAGGTATGTGAAATTATAACCTTTATATTTATATCTTACCTGCTGCTGCCGAAGCAGGCGACTGGAGATGATTGATGTATTCTTTACTTGTCCTGAATAACAAGATGGAAAATTGTAGGATAATGAAGAAACACAAACTAAAATATAAATTTTATTTTTTTTACACACTGCAATTAATTGTAGAAGAATGGATTAAAAATAATTTACACACTTAGGGAAGAATATAAATCCAGGTACTGTTGATTTAGCATGTCTTTGACCTTGGTGTTTTTGAACCATTACGTTGTCACTTTGTCAGATGATGGAGTTTGCGACGACAGTTCTAGGATTTAGGTAATTATCACTGCTGTCCAAACGTCTGCTGGAATATGGTCTTTGTCGTGAACTTAAAGAAATATTTTTTTAATGCTGATGTAGACACATTTAATTTAATCTACTACCAGGTTTGACACAAATGTTTTATTTGAAAATAAACCATCATTCGATTTTCGGGCTGACCCGACCTGGGCCTGAAAACTTCGTTTTGGCCCGACCCGACCCAAAAATTTCAGGTACCTGCAGACCCCTAATTTTTTATGACATTTTAAAATAATTGTATACCTAGCTAAAAATATTGAATTGAACAATACAATCTAACTATATAAAACAAAGTCATGTTTGTTATGCTCATTATAACTCGAGAACGGCTGGACCAATTTTAATGATTTTTGATTTTCGTATTAGTCTCTGCTCCGGTCATGCTTTAGACATATTCAGTTTCCATAAATTAAATTAGTTTTCATTTTATAGCGGTTTAAATTTCTAATGTTAACCTTATGGGAAATATGTTTGTTTACAAATTATCAACAATCAAAACATTTGATTTTTAAAGCTACAGCCAACAGCTGTAGCTTTAAAAATTTTACTTTCCATTAGCAATATGCTTTACTATCCAATGCCATCTGAATCATTCATTAATGTAAAACTATGAAGTAAATGTGCACTGCACAAAATGAACAGATTTATTCACCACGTTAATAGTTTAGGCTACGGTTTTTCGGGATTATGTATTTATATTTTTAATTTTCTGTCTGATTAAAAGTCACGTTTATAATTATGTCGGCCAAATAAAAAATAATTACGGTGTTTATACATATTATGTTTGTTATAATAAACAGCTGTTGTATGTGTTTCCTATAAAAGCCGTATTACAGTTAGGTTTGGTTTTAGGTCGATTAGAAAAATTGTGAATCAATCCACTCAGATTTATTTGTTTAGTGGTAATGTTATTAATATGTCTTATTGTTTCGGTATTGTTATTAGCTGTGCCGCAACCCAGAATATCTAATTTTTTACAACGAGGTCGTAATGCTATTCGACTTCAGAAAATGGCCAATCTTAAAAGTTAACACGTATTTACTGTTAGGCGTTACGAAGTTTGCCGGGTCAGCTAGTAACTTATTAAAACTACTTGCTTTTACTTTCTCCTCTTATACATAGTATATGAAGAAAGTATTGTTTTCATCTACATTTTACGAATTTGTGTTGAGAGTGGATATATCCGTTTTGGGTTCCCCTGAATCCAAAAAAGTGGGTTTCGAGTGATGTCTGTCCGTCCGTGTGTGTTTGTGTCTGGATGTGTACAGAACAACAGCCTACCCCGTCGGTCCGATTTAGATGAAATTTGGCATGTATGTGTATACTCACTGTATCTCTAGGCCTTTTTTTGAATTTTTTATTTTAAGGGTAGTTCACCCCTAAAAACCTGAAAATTTACATTTTCCAAAAACGGCTTTAACAATTTTGATTAAATTTTGATAGTCTATAGTGCACAAAGTAGTAAATAATTTGACACCACCCGCATGTCTGTAAAAATTACGGTTCAAAAGTTTTGGGGTTTAAAATCTTCAGCGAAAACAATAAAAGTAAAGTATAACTTGCCTGGCACCATGGCAGCTTAAAAAACTAAACATATTAATATATTGCATTATTTGTCTACGACTAACGGTTTCAGAGAAAAGTTAAATTTAACGTCCAGGATAAACGCAGTACGTTGTCTGAAAGCACCCAATGTTATTCTTATGGAGAATATTACAAAATTAATTTCTTCTTTATTTTCCAAAAGTTTTCCATGAAACTTGGTATGAATTGTAAGGTAAAATCACCCAACAAAACCAACTCAAAAGGCTTGGTATTACCGTGGGTGGGGGGGGTGTCCCCCATACAATTCGAACAATTAATTTCTTCTCATCGTCTATCTTGTTTTTCTTTTCAGAAATGGGATGATTATTTTTGAAACAATAAATTATTAAATAACATTTAGATAAACTTTGAAGAACATGACAGTTTTATTACAGATTGTCTTTTTTAAATTTACTTAAGGGATAAAGTATGTGTCAGTTCACTGATACCGTTTATTTTATTGGGTAGAAGACATTCTTAGCATTATAATAGCAGTATAAATGTTTTTTGGGCTTTCTAATTTAAATTATTTTCAAATCTATCTATCTATATATATATATATATATATATATATATATATATATATATATATATATATATATACACATGTGATTTAGGGGGTTTTAATCAATTTTTGAATTGGTGTCAACAAAGTGGAATTGCCTTTTTTCAATTAAAAATATGGGTTGTACTTGTAATATGTAGAATTTTAGATAAAATTTATATTCACTTTATTCATTTACAAATAATTTGTAAATGAATAGAAGAGTTGTGATCAAATTCTTTCCGCTTCATTTGCATATAACTATCTTAAGTAGAGGTCCTCGGATTAAAGTGGGAAAAACTTATCTGAATAGAGTTTTAAATCGCAGTTTATCTTTCTTATCTTTGACAACAGCCACTGTAGTTGCTGTTGTCATATAAAATGTGCGAGGATAAAATTATCAAGTATACCTCAGTCAAGCTGTGGCCCTGATCTATCAGCATGGCTCTTGGAAGTTGCTTCCTTCTCTTACTGTTAGCTTCTACACCTCAACTTTTAAATGGTGAGTTTTCTTCTCAGAGAAAAATATGAATCATGCCAGACTAGAGTGATGATTTGTTTTTAAAGAAATTGCAGGATTACCTATTTATTCAAGAACGTTTTTAATTTATTTAACTATCAAGAAAAAACATCAATTGGTAAAAAAATCAAACAAATCTGTAGAACATAAAATTATAATTGAATTAATGTTTAGGTTCGAAGATGAATAATTATTTCTAACAAGATTGTAGCCACTTTTATGTCTGCCTTCCCCCATAGATTACAGATCTGGGGTGATAAGGGTGAGGTGATTGAGTACAAGGTTGTTAGTACTGATAGAAACTGATTGGCAACTCCTGGATTCAGACCAGGGCTATTATTGATATAGGATCGTAGGCCATTATACCACGAACTACATCACTGATTTATCTAAATTTCTTCATAAAAAATATACTCCAGGCTTGTATTGGGTTAAAAATTAAATATAACAAAAAACTTAATTTATGTTAAAATTAAATGTGACACAATAGATAAAAATATAGTATACAACAGGTTACCTTAAGTGACCGGAATGATGCTGCCGTAGACGTGACCTGTGTATTATGCATGTCTGCCGCTACGTGTGTAGCGCAGCTCATCCGGACTTCAGTGCCTCTAGTGCCGTCGCCATGGGTGGGACAGACGTTTTCGTCTGCAGTGAGTATTTTAGTGAACACTGTTTCGCCATTTTGTCCTTTTTTTGTTATGGCGGACATAAATGAACAACACACAGCTCTGAAGTTTTGTTTCTTGTTAGGGAAGAGTTCTGCAGATACAGTTATGTGAAAACTGCTTACAAAGATGAAGATTTAGGTAAAACTCAAGTATACAAGTGGTTTTCACGTTTTAACTCGTTCACGACGTAATGTGCCCGATCGGGTACACTGGTGCTTCTGTAAATGGCGGCAGTGTACCCGATGGGGTACACTCAGTACATCACTAAAGTGTGCCCAACCGGGTACACTCGCTGTTATTCTATTGCCATTGATGACCAATACAGTCACACTAAATATAGCTGTCATGTGTTTCTGCCCCAAGCAGAAGACCTGTAAGTATGTACCCGATCAGGTACTTGTTCGCATAAATTTGAGGCATACAAAAGAAAAAATACACAAATATTGGGTACACTTAAAAATAAAAAAAATAATAAAAAATAATTTTATACAAAAACAATTATATTAAACTTTTTTCATCAAAACAAAGCAAAATTTAAAAAAACCCTGAGTTCAAATTTTGGTTATTTTCTATATATAATGGCCAAATAAAACAGTCGGCATTTTCACTTCTGTCACGAACGTGTTAAAAATGGTGACATGTTAATTGTTGACAAACCCCGTGAATGATATCTGTCGACTTAAAAACTGACAAAAATGTTGAGAAGATTCGTAAGCTTGTGCTTGATGTCCGATGACGGACCATCGACGAGTTATCAGAGATATCTGGAATTAGTTGGAGCTCTGTCCAGCGAATTTCGAGTAAAGTTTTGAAAATGTCAAGAGTGGCTGCCAAGTTTGTGCCTCGATTTTTGACTGACCATCAAAAGGAACGTCGAGTAGAATCTTGTCAAGGAATGCAAGAACACTTGCAAATTGATCCTGTTTTTTTTCTATGATCATTACTGGTGACGAATCAAGGTGTTATGGTTATGACCCTGAAACCAAGCAACAGTCCAGCCAATGGAAAACGCCATTGTCCCCTTGGCCAATAAAAGCTCGCCAAGTGAAATCAAAGTTGATGGTCATTTTTTATTTTGATGCTAAAGGGATTGTGCAAAAAGAGTTTGTACCCCCAGGTCAGACAATAAACAAAGTTTTTTATTTAGAAGTGTAAAAAGATTGTGCAACAGTGTTTGAAGCAAAAGACCCGATTTTTGGCAGACAAGGGACTGGTTTTTCCACCATGACAATGCGCCCACTCACGCGGCAATCTCAGTGTAGCAGTTTTTGGCTAAAAATGGCATGACCCCATCGCTTCACTCTCCCTATTCACTTGATCTAGGACCGAGTGACTTCTTTCTCTTGATGGAGAGGGATATGAAAGGGGTGCATTTCAACATCATAGAAGAAGTGAAGAAAAAAACGATGGAGGAGCTTGCAGCCAACACTAAAGATGAGTTTCAACAATGCTTCCAACAATGGAATTATCGGTTGGACAAGTATATCCATGTTAATGGACTGTATTTTGAGGAGTTAAGATAGTTTTGTAATTTTATGAAGTAATTCCGGTTTTTTGGGGTACCCCCGGCTATTTTTTGGTAAGAAGGCAAATATAACTAAAATATCTATTACCCCCTAAGATGCAGTAAATGCAACCAAATCGATGTATTATTTATAATGTCACCTCCTGAATCCCTGGATATAAAATATTTGTAGACTTATTGACAATTATTTGTGAACATCAGTAATCATACAAATTTAATCTTTTGAAAGAGTCATTATCAAACTTTAAAATTCATCACACATTTATTGGAGATCTGTAGTAAAAACTGTACAATAGCTTTAAGGACCCCTACAGACAATAACTTTGAACTGACATGTAGAATTGATCGTCTGTATACAAGATTTGGACTGTGTTCTGGCCATAAAACTGGATTCATGGAGTGATGAAATGTTTTAGTTTATGGAAGTAATTTTAGGAATGAATTTAGTTTAATTATTTTTTTTAAATAGACTGATGTCAGGAAAAACTGACTGAGGAGGCGTAATTCAGTTCTATCTGACAGTTCAAACTGATCATCCATAGGAGGCTTAATAGTTTCATACATTGAATTACAGATGGAAACAATAATTTACAGAATTTTACAAATTTAACTAGTTTAACTATTTTTCAATCCAAGTTTCAAGGTCTATAAATCCCACAGGAATGCCAGGAAAATATCCTAAACTGAGGATAATAAATGGATCTAATGCCGCCGTGGGAGAATTTCCTTACATGGTAAGACTTCATTAATATACTAGCATTATATTTTCAAAACCTTATTCAGTTTAATATCTAGAGTTCCAGTCGGAGTTGGAAGTTATCAAATTAGCAATGTCTTAGTGACAAAGAATTTTGCCAGTCTTAGCTCTACTGAATAGATGTGAGTTGGTTCAGTACATTGACTACAACTTTTAAGTACTATAAATGAGCAAGTTATTTCATAACACAACATAAACATTGCTACATAGTGTCTAGAAAGTAACATGTCAAACTCCAGTTAATGGTTTAATGGGTCGAAATAAGAAGAAAATGAAGATTAAATCTTTTTCCAAAAAACCTTCATTTTCCAGATATCCACCATGTATTTTTTGAACTTTTTCAACCGATGATGAAATTCAGTAGGCCCTATGTATGTTATTGTAAAAGAGATTTGTTTTAGAAAAAAGCCTAACTTAAAACTTTTTACTTGAAATAAGTAAAAAGCTAAAGAATTTAGAAACAAATTTTATGAACAAAATGTTTAGAAAACGTTACTAACACAATGGCACTAAAATTACAGAGATATTTAAAAAAAGAAAATCATTTAAACATGTCTTGGAAATGGACGAAACAACCAAGGTTGGCCGAGTTGTTTTTTTTAAACATATCTCTTCTATCTTAACATACTAGCTGAAATCATTGGTGGAAAATGTTCAGACACAAGTTTAAAATTTCAAAGTACAGTTGCGGATATCGGTTATTAGAAAAGTTTAGTTCTTAAATTTATTTTTATTTTGACTAAAGGAATAATCTTCAGGAGTTGGTACCTCACTATGGGACACTCTATGTGGCCTCAAAAAATTTAATTTTAATTTTAAACATACATTTCCCATAGGCCGCAAATACAAAGGGATTTGATTGCTTCCAATGATTCATCTGTTTATGTCGTATATGTAATCTTTATTGGATTGTTCGATTAGGCTATATGTTGGTTGATATTCAGGGATGGTGTAAGGGACATGGTGAAAGTTGAACAGCCTTTGTGTCTGTCAGTCATAGCTGTGTGGTTAGAGCACTGAATGGCCTACCATTCAATAGACCCGGTCATGACACATAACAAATTTGTATATCAGTTTGCCATTATGCTTCGGAAGGTTGGTCCTGGCTTCATTAGTCAGTTCAAGACAGAGCCACTAGTGCGGCATGAAAACATAAAAACTCTTGACATCAGACCTTGGCCAGAAGGTTACACACAGCCAAGGTGTTGGAAAAAGTGTTTTTACATTTCCTTTCCTTATTGGTAGTAAATATTATTGCTAAATAAAAATAAAAGTAAAATATTATGCTTAGTAATAATATAAACGCTGTCTAAACCGTCAGGAGTTTGAGTGTGGATTCAAACCCTGAATCACCTGTGACAGTAAAAAAAATGCAATCTCAAGTCTCCCTGGGTACACCCAGCGTCATGAGGCAATTGGTAAGCTACAACTTCCGTAGCATATATTGGGTCTAGAAAACATACTCAAACTTAGTGCAGAATATGCAATATTTTTAAAATTTAGGCTATAATATTTTTAAGAAATGTAAAAATAGGATAGAGTGTTTTGGAGACGTTTTACTTTTGATATCCATTTACTAAGATGACTCTGGTTTTCACCTATGTTAGTGGCATCAGAAAAGAATCTAACATATTGGTGGTGATTTGTCAATAGCTTAAGTAAAACTATAGTTCCATTAGAGCAAAATAAAAATATTACAACAATGACTGTAGAAAATTGTCAGTGCACCTTAAATTATGCTAATGAAATGTACTGAGGGATTTACAGCAGATCTGTGCAGGCAGCTATCTACTACAAAGACTACTTCACATGTGGAGGAACAATCTTATCTGAGGAGTGGATTCTGACAGCAGCTCACTGCGCTTTTCAGTGAGTATTACATTAGAAAAAAATTATATCAAAGGTAAGAAATTATATTACAAAGAGTGTGGGCCCAAAGATATATTCACTATAATGCAAACCACTGTGTTGCAAATGCCCTTTTCTATATCCTCCAATTAAGAATGTGGATCAAAAAGATCTTGAAATATCATTTTATGTTTATGAATTATTTTGATGTATTTTAAATGATCGTAAATCACATTACTTTAAACTGTTAACATCACCACTGCAACTCCTGTAACAGGTAAATTTAGTCGTGCATCTGTCCAATTATAATCTTGTGGTTTCATCATGAGGCATATTGGCCTCTACATTGCTTATCCAGTGATTGCAGTTACAATACTATATATTCTTATTCTTATTAGTGAGACTCTTATCCAACTAGATGGGTCATTAGATCACAGGCTACAACATGACACCCTCAATAATTACAAAAGTGCATGATTATAATATTGGTTAAACAAATTGTTGACGAGAAAATTTTAAAATAAATATTGTATAAATAAAATATATAAAGTTTTAAGGTTAATCATAATAATTGAGATTAATAATTTTGAAAATTATTGTTGTTATGCCGTTGAAACATGAAACATGAATATTTCAACGGCATAACAAATAATAGAAAAAATTCTATTATTTAGAATAATATAATAATAGAAAAAGGGCTTTTGTCGACGAAGCCCTATCCTGTAGGTTACTGCGCTACTGAAGAGTGTGAGAACATTGCTGTGAGTATTCGACACTATGCATAATGAGCTTGTAAATTTCAGGCATACTGTGTCAATAATCTTACACTATGTGACACTGCTGATGCAAAATCTGTTGTATCTTTTCATAACATGAATAGGAAATGAAGGGCTTATATGTTGCAGGAGAGATCCACTTCAGTTCTCTGTACTGACAGGAACGAATGATCTGCTTGATCCTAATGCCACAGAAATCCCCGTCAACCAAGTCATCATCCACGAGGCCTACCAGTACTCTGAGAACCAAGTTAATGATATCGCGTTGTTTAGGGTAAGATATACAGAGAAAACGCTGAAACTGTATGCTTAAAACACTTGACAGGGTAGTGGTCTTGTATTAATTAAGTTTTTAAATTAGTTTACGTTGTAAACAAATTCAAATATTATATATTTCAAAACTGAAAGTCATCATAGTTTATACAAAAACTGAAGCAAAGGTGCTATTTGGGCTATAGCCTGTGCACAGTGTTTGAGTCCATAGCAGTGTCTTAAGAAATTACAATAATCGTTACTCTTATAGATTGTTATTGTTGTGGGTATTTCAGGGTGAATGTGTGATAAGTGAAATGGATTTTCAGTGGATTTGATGATATTTTTAGCTGTTCTACTGACAAACAAAAGCCTACAGATTCATTTGCCGTGGTTTTTTAGTTGATAGCTCAAATGAACAAAGGGAGCTAGGTCCAGTATAGAAACACCAATAATTTTTTTAGGATTATGCTTAGGATTAAACCTTCAGATTATAATAAAGGTCCTATAATCAATAAACCAGACAGCCATTTCACAATTAACAATCACAATACGAGTAATCTTTCTTATAAAAAAATCCTTCCAGTAGAAAATTGTATTTCTGCGGTAATTTTACATATTAATTTTACATTCAGCCTGTTTAACAAAATATAACCCCTACTATAAGTTGCACGATAATAATTGTGAATGTTCTTGAAAAAAACACACTTTCTGTAGTAAACAGTTGATGGAAACATAAAATGTAAAGAAGAATCCAAACAAATTAAAACCAATATTTGAAACAATCTCCAAAACAGGGAATAATCTAGTGATTGTTCTATCTAATCTATATACAATGTTATATACTATTATACAATACAATCTAAAAATTGTAATGCCATAAGAAGTGTTCATGGCTGTTGTTCATAGCTCAGTGTGGCATTGGAGTTTGATGCACTAACTCAGCAAGTGTCTCTGTCTTCTGTATCGACCGACCCTGGTGACAATGCCAAAGTGGTCGTCGCAGGCTGGGGCGTAAGCAAGGTAAATACAGTATATACATTACCAAGTATGTATATCCTTTATGTATTCTAACAATTATTGTGATAGCTGCTGCTTGGAACTGATCTTCATACCAGGTACAAAATTTTGTTTACAGTCAGGATATGTTTACTTTATTAAGCAAAAAACGTAGTTAATTGTAGGCCTAGTTGATTGTGAAATATACAGTCTCAGGGGACTGAAACATACGTTCTCCCTAAAATAAATTTTAAAACGACAAGCAATAAACAAGGACAGACAGACATCAAGTCATATCCTCTGGAGACCTCAAAAATGGATATATCCACTCTCAACTCAAATTCGAAAATTTGTACAAAAACAATACTTTCTCAATATCTATTGTATAAGTGGGAGAAAGTAAAAATAGATTCAAGTGCACACTGGAACAAATATTAATCATGTAATAGAAATATTGTTCGGTAAAAAGTGATGCTATATTAGTTTGATTTTTAACTCATTCCGTATGGTCACAGTTAGTTGAGATAAATTGTTGTAGTTGGACTGCTCCTGTCCTCAGGTGAGCTAGAACCTATATCATGATAAGATTAATCCGGGGTAAGCCGGAATTAATCTATAAGAATGTTTAAAGCAGTAAAAAACTTACAAAAAATGTTTGTATTTACCTCCCTGTGGGAAATAGGTTAGATCATGGATTTGTCCAAAGGTAATGTTTTCAATTCATCTAAACAACTGTTCATTCATATAATTCAAAAATGCAATACAATAGCTCTGGTACTTTCTATGGAAATGGGATCCAAACAACTCCGCTGCAATTTTGCGTTCCACAAATCTGCTAACAACCCCTCAGAGTGTAGATATATCTATGCAAAAAAGTATCAAGCAAAAAAGTTACACATGTTGTATGTGTAACCAGAGGACAAAAAAATACGCCCACACGTTGTTAGAGCTCAAAAAGCTCTATTTTTAGTGATATAGTGTCGTGTTTGTGACTCTTGTTGCTTTTTTGGCTCCTTTAAACATTTTATTTTCAGCTTTTTATACTGGCTTAGTCCGGACTAATAGCTAATCTTGTCATGTTCCTTGTTCTAGCTCATCTGAGGTCAAGATCAGATTCCAGATCCCAAATCATTGTAAAAACTTGCGAAATATTGCAAAAAACTGTTCTAATTATGATGAAAAATTTCAGCTATACCAATGTAAACAAAAAAACCTTGTCTGTGGTCTTTTATTTAAGATATGGAATTTATGGTTTTTTGTAGTTTTAATATGTTGTTGTTTTAACATACAGTATACATAGTGAATGGTGTATCAAGTATCAGACAACAGATCTCATTGTAATTATCAAGAATGATTTGATACAAATTTCTCGACAAAGATTGATTTCCTCCTTCAAAGAATTTCTATAGATAATTTCACATGTGGGAGTACTTATCTCACAAGAGATTTCAAATGTTATCAAAGCAGGAATACATGAAGTAATTAGATTAGATGATTGAAATGGCGACCATTACCACAAGGTAGGTATTTTAAGGCAAGTATGAATGAGGATTGAGTGTCAGATGATTGTGGAACGATCTTGTAATCTTGTTACTGACTAAGGCTGACATGTTCCATAGACAGGACTGTTAATTAATGGCCCAACAGCCGATGGCAACTAAGGGACCCACAGTTTAATGTGGAATCCGAACCAAGGCCTCTGAATTATGAATTGGGCTAATTTAATTATGAGGATGGTCTTTGCGGATTAATGTAGTATTCAATATTGCGGACGTTAATCCACACAAGAGAACATTAAACCTACAGACTATCGCTCACAACTATCCACTATTTGTGACAACCAAGTAGCTGGATCACAGGACATCATCACAATCCCAGTCTTGTGGTATGAACTTTGTCATTAGTCCCATTGTTTTTGGTATGAACTAGCAGCTAGCCTGTCCTTTGTTCGTGTCGTATAACTCATTGTTAAGAAGAATGATACTTATTAACTACAATAACATCAGCTGTAAAAGTAATTGAGGAGTTAAACACTGAAAATAAAATGTTAAAGGATAAAGTAGTTGCTTTGGAAAGGAAAGTAGACGATCTATAACAGTACTCGCGTAGTAACTGTAGAACTGCTAGGTATAGCTGAAGAGAGAGGTGAGCCAGCAGTGGAAATCGTAAAAAACGTAGGAAAAGCCATAAATATGAATATAACTGAGCAGATGGTGGATGAATGTTATCACGTTGGCAGCAGACAGAACAATGCGTGGCATGTGGCATTATAGTGAAGTTTTTTCGCCGTTTCGACAAAGAACATTTGATTTTATATCAAATAAAGACGTGACAAGAAATGTGACTTCACGACTCGACATATTGGTCTGTCTGTTGATAAACCCATTTATATCAATGAGTCTCTCTCCCCTGCAAGACGATGACTATTGAGACTAGCTCGAGAGGTGAAGAGAACGTAAGTTGTCAAGTATCTGTGGCTACGTGGCGGCAACGTCCTCATACGCAAAACTGATGGTTCACCGGTGATCGAGATTAAATTAGCTTCGGACTTCGACAACCTGTAGATACTGTCAGAGGTACAGGTGAAATGTTCCTTGTTAAGCTGTATAATAGAAGACATTCTATGTTATATATTTTGTATTAATTATTTCTAATTATTGTTTTTGTTTTTGCAGTATTATTTTTGTAACCTTGCAGATTTTTATGAAAAACATTTTTTCCTGTAAATTAATAAGCAATTATTTATAATAAATATTTCAGTTAAAATTGAACAAATCACATTTACTATCGTATATTGTATTAAGCTAGATGTTTTAAATACTGTGCAAAAAAGTATTGGTTTGTAATTATTCCTTTATATTAGATTTAGAGTATAAATTATGTTTGAAAACATATATATATATAGAGGAAACTTTGATGAATTATCTTCATCTAAATCTACGTAGTATGTGATCAAACATTGATTGTTGCCCTTTGCTGCTGAATTAAGTGTAAAGGAGAAATTGCCAGAAATAATTATACTACCTAAATATGGATTAGTAATAAAGAAGCAATGTTTTACAAACCAGAAAACTATGATATACTATTATGCACAAACTAAAAATACTGAGCTGGTGGTGTAGGGGTTTTTGTTAGTGATTCTGTTTCTGTTTCAAATAGTGAACAAATTAATATAGTATCTGCTGATATAGTATATAGTAATATTAGGTCATGAGTGTATTATATTTTCTATTCATAGATTGCTTAGTAAAACAATAAATTACTAATGAATGAATGTTATTTAATCTTTACTAATTATTATTTTATTAATGAATTTAGAAAGTATTTGATTGAATGTAAAAAACCATTAAAAAATGCAATAATAATGGGAGGTATAAATATAGATTTACTTAAGACAGACAATGTCACTGCAATTGCGAGCCGCTGGCCGCCTTGCTGCCGAGCTAGCCACTGTTGATCATACTGTTATCAATTTTGATGAGCTGGACCTGATTTTGTCGAATGTGGACTAGTCTAAAGTCTATAGGCAGAGTAATGCCTCTGTCTCATATAATTAGTTTTTAACCTAAGTAAAATTTTGTATTGTAAAGAGATATCTGTAAGAATAAAAGATATATAAGAATAAAGAATAAAAACCCTAGATTAAAGTCGTGGATTAATGATTGATTATATTTTCAGTCAGATAAGAAAATGAACTTGTTGTATAAAAAAATTAAATATAAACCGCAAACTGATAAATTTATGTTGTATTACAACTCTTTTAGAAATAGACTAAAGCAAAAAATTCCATTAGCTAAAACAGAATATTATTATATCGAAATAGGTTGGAGAGAAACTTAGGAAATGATAAAGCCACATGGGATACAATAAAGAGTATAACTGGACAGAATCATTAGGATAATAAGATACATTAACTGTATGATAAGTTCTTCGTAAAAATGGTCAAATTTAAATCAATTTTCTTGCACTTTATTTTGAATTGAATTTACTTAAAAAAATATTAAATTGATTTAATTTTAAAAAAATGTAACAAAACTTTAAAGATTTGTAGGATTAATGATGTTGGCAATTTAAATTCACGAAAAAGTTAATAAAGAGAAATTGAGACTCAAAATGTGTATAAAGAGAACTGAGTTGACTGAAGTGGGATCCATTCAATCGCGTGTGATAAACAATTGTGCGACAGCAATTTTCTCGTTATTCCTACATGATTTCTCTCTGAAAATACAGTGTTGCTAACCTATAGAAATCAAGAAGGTGGAGAAAAAAATATTTAGGTTAATTTTTATTGGCTAAAGCCGCAAATACATGTTAACTTTAAGATTGGCCATGTTCTGAAGTCTAATATCATTACGACTTCGTTGTGAAAGATTAGATATTCTGGGTTGCGGCATAATTAATAACAATACTGAAATGATAAGACATTCCAAAATTATTTTTTCCCAGATTTAGAATCAAATTAGGTTTAATTGCTATGTCAATAGAAATGGAAAATTCTAAGCTATAACTCTAAGCAAAAACATTTTTTATTTACTTCACTGTGGGAAATAGGTTAGATCATTATTATGTCTAAAGGGAATGTTTTCAGTTCATCTGAACAGCTGTTCTTATTCTTTTAATTAAAAACTAGCTGACCCGGCGAACTTTGTAATGCCTAACAGAGTATACATGTAAGAAGGGGGCTCACGCACGATTGTTATGTAGCATAGACAAAGTCCTCCCGAATAAAATGAACTCTGTATGAGCAGTGTAACTCCGTGGTGGGGTAGTGAACTTTGCACTGTGACGTCAAGTGCCTGACATCCTTCTTGGATCCTTCCACATAAAGTAAAACTTTGAATTTAAAATATTGTTCATAGATAAAAGTACTGAATACTAATTAGTACCGATATCCTCGCCCGAGAAGGATGCAGTTCTTCTATACGTACATAGAAAAAAAACCATTACGTATATGGTTTAGTGTGCATCCATATAATAACAGCAATGTACACAGAAGCCATAGTCCGTTCTTAAAAGAATTGGAAGAATATCCCAAAATAATTTAAAATATTAAAAGGTAAGCAAGGCTAGTTAGGTTATATTTTACTGGATTTTGTGACTTCTCTACTGATGAAAAAAGTTTCATACAGAACCCCAGTTGATGTAGGTGAAAGATTAACATTTTTCTTTTTTATGTTTATACAAACAATTAAACTGTTCAACGAACTGTGCAAAATTTATATTTTCTTATTTAGCTACTATATTTAAGTCTGCACTCCACAAGAGCAACTGGGCAACTGGCAACCCAAGTTTACAGCATGTCGTGACTTGAGTTGCCTGCCTTTCCCAGTCAAGTGACCGTTGAATCATCTTGACATCACAGTTGCTTTGGCATGACACAGCCCATTAAACTACGTGTGTTAATCTGCAGTTGCGTTGTAGCGTTTATATCACCAGTTGCTTTTAGTATGTACTTGGTCTACTTCATTTTAATAGGGTATGGGTCAGTTTAAAACAAACCAAAAACCTCCTCCAACCGGTATAGAATAATAAAAAGTTTCATCATTGCTGGTGCTCCTGATTTAAAGGAAACGTTACAAAAAGACATTTTTTAGCTTCACAGAAAGACAGACAGACAGAAATTGAGATAAGACCAGTTTCGAGTTTTCTGGGATATAAAACATAAAAATAATCAAAAATATCATAATTCCAAGCAATGTATAGGCTAAACTCTGTTATTCCATAGATTATTTTTGTTAGATATAGGTTATAATACTGATTAAAGCTTTCACTGAAAATAATCTAAAATATATGTTATGAAAACCACAGTACGGAGGGAATCCAGTCCGGTATCTGCAGAAGGCTACCATTGAGGTGTTCTCCAATGTTGCATGTGATGCCGTCTATGGGCCTTATGGGGTTGATATTCTATCTACTAATATGTGTGCAGGCACAATGAATGGAGGAATAGGACAGTGCACAGTAAGTTTAACAAAATTCTCATATTATAAAAATCTTATGAAATGAATAATTAAAACATATAATAAAAGATGGAAGTTACCAATGCAAAACACTCTTCAACATCAAACAACAATAATTGATATTAGATTTTTAAACCAATCAAATCTAATTTCATTATGGAAAAATATAGAGTAAATGAGTCATTTGGCGACTGTTATGTCAGCTATTGTGTCGACCAGGCCAATCAAGCAGGCCTTCAGTTTGTCTGTGGATGATGCTGGAGAAAGGAGGTTAATCTATATCTACTTTAATCTATCCAGTATGTGCTAGGTTTAGGGTTTCCATGGAAATAATTGGGGAAGGGGCAGCGGGAAACCAAAATTTTCCAATGAGTTAGAAAATTTATTTATAAATAATCAAAATTGTTTAGAATCAATCCGACAGTTGCTGGCTTGTGGGGGATGGATCTCAAATCAAGGGGCAATGGTTTCAACCATCACCCGGGGATCCTCCTCCACAGTAAAATAATTTTCAAGATTAATTAAAGAAAATAAATCTTTCTCAATTCTTACTCAGGGTGATTCCGGAGGTCCCGTATTGGTGGAAAGCTCGAAATCCTACCAGGTGGGAATAATCTCCTTCTCTGCAAAACCTTGTGGTATTAAGGGATTTCCAGGTGTGAACACAAGGGTTTCCCAGTATCTTGCTTGGATCCAGAAACAGACAGGGTTGTGAATAAACTTCAGAAACTCGACAGGCGCCCCAAGAGAAATTGTCACTTACCAAAGTTAACGTTCTGACATCCTATTTTTATAAATTAAAGCCAATGTTTTATATTTACCAGTGTTTTTCATAAAATTTCAAAGCATATAAGGTACCCTGCTTTTACATATGTTGTATTGTATCTTAAAAAATTAGTATCACTGTATCGAGTATCCATGACTGAGATTTTTAGATTTTATGCTTGTAAATTTATATTGATCAAAATTTGTTTCATATAAAATTTGCAAGTGAGTTCAAATTAAAAGTTAAGATAAAAATAAAATCAATCTAGATAAGAAAAAAATCAAATAAAATATCAATTATTGATGTAATGAATACATTTATAATGCAACGAGAGATCTCAACATCTTATATATTGGTCCAACAAGTGTAATCATTTATCATTTCAAGAAAATGTTTGTTCTTGTAACTGTAAAATGTAAATAAAAGAATTTACACCATAAGAAGTTAGTTTTATTGTCTTATCTCTTTGAAACCACTAATGTTAAAAAACCGCTATTGTTATCATTGAAATTTTTTTTTATTGGAAGGGGCGGATTACTCCCAAGGCACTTCAGTCATAGCAGCTTTTTGCGCACCCCTGTGTGGGTTGCGGCATTATCACATAGCGTATCATTGAAACTTTGCTGTGCATGACTAGTTTTTTTTGTAATAAATTGGAATTATCAGGAAAACTATAGTATTCATTATAAAAAATATCTTAAAACTATAATATATATATATATTATTATATCATATTATATGTATATATTATATATATTTTTTGCATATATATTATATATATATTATTATAAAACTTAATACTGATAAAAACTTACATTGTTGCTTATAAAACTTTAGGGATAGATAATTGGGAACTGTGTAATTGATTGTTGGAGTGCTCTTGATAAAACTAGACAATTTTGTAATTAGAAGTATTAATAATAGAAATGGAACATCTCTTAATTTATCTCTTTACCTAATTAACCTTTTAATTGTTACCATAATTATTACGGTTAGTATGGTTTTTTCTTCTGTCAGCGACCACTAAGCCATTCTATTTCCTGGTCCTTTCTGAGGGATGGAATCCAGACATCAGTAATCAGTAGTTTGGACAAAGGTTCTTTTGAAGACCTCGTCAAGAACTCTCAGAAGCGAGATCTCGCCACAGCGATCACGTCTGCATGGAAACAGCTGATGTCTTTCCCCAAAGGAAAGCCTCCACTGGGATCTGAAATTGCAGCATTTGGTTGGAACAGAGGATGCAGGAGAAACCAACCGATGTTAGATTGACCGAGGCAATCGTCTCTGCGGGTGATTTTTCCCCGCAACAGCATGGATTCCGATCCAGTCATTCCACCATCGACGCCATCCAGGATGTTTAGGCAATGTGGAGGGCGGACTGCAATCACCGGTCGCGCGGCGAGGTTTTCCTCGTTTACCCTTGACGTAAAGAACGCTTTTAACTCCGCCAGATGGAGCGATATGCTGTGGGTGCTTGAGCATACGTTTCACGTACCTCCCTACCTCCTGAGAGTCATTGAGTTGTACCTGACGGATCCCGTGCTATTGTACGAAACTACTGAAGATCAGCGGCGAGTCTCCATCACTTCCGGAGCTGCAGAGGGTTTGATTTTTGGGCCCGATCTCTGAAATGTGTCTTACGACAGCCTGCTGAGAGTCGAGATGCCAGACGAAAGTTTTCTCGTTGCCTACGCCGATGATGTCGCTGCCTTAGTAGCAGCAAAAACTGTCGAGCAGGTTAGACTCAAGCTTGGCTTAGTTATGGCCAGAGTCAATGGGTGGATGCTCATAGCCTTTTACTGGCGATTAGCAAGACAGAGATCGTGGTTCTAACGAAAAGAAGAATTCCAACCGTGTTTCCTCTGCAGACAGAGACAAAAATCTCATAACCAAACACCTGCTAAATACCTTGGAGACATGATTGACAACAAGCTGTTCTTTTGGTAAGCAGGTAAAGCGAACTGCCGACAAAGCTGCCAAAGGCAGTTGCAGCCCTAGGCAGGCTGATGCCCAACATCGGCACCCCTGCAAGCGCTGCTTGTTGATGTCATCCGTGCAGTCAGTTCTTCTGTATGGAGCTGAGTTCTGGGCCCGTCCTGGAACTGCCGGCTTCCCCGAGTCCAGCGACGTGCCTTGTGGGTCACTTCTGCCTACTCACGGTCTCTGAACCAGAGGTAATGGTTATCGCTAGTGTTATCCATATTTATCATCTTACGAGGGAGAGGCAGGCGATCCATTGCCGTGGTATCGAGGCAGGCAGAGAGGCTATCGCCAGGGAAGAGCGAGATCGCAGCTTTTACCATTGGCAGCGTGAATGGTAGGCCGAAACGAGGGGTCTTTGGACCCACAGACTGATCCCGGACATCCACCCTTGGGTGGAGAGGCAGCACGGCGAGGTCGGTTTTTTCATGACACAATTCTTATCAGGGCACAAGTACTTTCGCTTCTATCTGCACAAGATAGGTAAAGTTAGCAGATGCACATGTCTGTACTGTCCTGGCATTGCACAGGTACAGCTCACTTTTTTTGAGTGTGACAGATAGATTGCACAGCGAGTGTCACTCTCTGCGGAGATCGACGTAGCAATCCATCCTGACAACACCGTTAGCTATGCTTTAGGGTAAGGATATTTGAAATTGTGTTAAGCACCATGTCCAATTCATACTTCGTATAAAAAAGGTTGATCTCTATCGTTTTTAGCACTGTGATCGCCCCGATGAGGGTAGTCCTAGTGGCGTACCAATCAAAAGGTTTAGCCCGAAGTAATGTGCAAAACAGTTCCAGGCTAGTCCTAGGAGATGAGGGGGAGGGTTTAGTGGGTGTGAGACCCACACTACCGGGTGTCTGCAGTACGCATTAGCATTATCTCTTCCTCTACACAAAAAAAGTAAAGTTTTTTCAGTTCAATAATCAAACGAACATCTATAATTTTTCAAACATCTATTATAATTATAAATTATATATTTTTCAAAACAGTACAAGCCTCACTTTAACATAATAATTGCATATATACACGCTTAGACGGACATTTTCCATTGAACTTCATCTAGCTCAAAGCGAAGACTGACCCTCATCTGTAGTTGAATTGAAAATATATACAGAGGGGATGTTCTTATCTATTGTTGAAGGTTTCCTCTTAGATAACTTTGAAACTGAATAGTTATTCTTCAACCCATTTATTAGGGACGAATTTATGAAACTTATATTTTTATGAACTTTGTCTTTTCCTAATACTGAGTCTAAACAAAAATCATCATTACCATTTGATGAATAAACACTGTCAGTTGAGGAACTATAATTATTTAAATAACTTTGGTAAGACTGACACGGTCGTTTCTTATTCTTCTGGTTTTCAGAAGTATTGGTACTTAATATTGAATTCACATTTTTTTCTAATTTTCTCTTTGAGACTTTTTTAGAAGATTTCCTTGACTTTTTTAAACCCTGACATCGTCTAGTGTTTGTATTTTTTATTGAGTGAGACGAAAATTGGATTTTCTCCCACTTCTTAACGTCATTACCCTGTGTAGGTTTTATCTTTTTTGGTGTTGTTTGTTTCCTAACTTTGCTAGATGTATTTTGTACTGTTTTTCCTTTTTTGTGAGTAGTTTTTTTCTTTGGCTGTGACAAGAAGTCCGAGATGGGTGGCATTTTCAACGCTGAAAAATTCAGTATTATCAAGAAAATTATATAATAGACATAATATAATGACATAAACTGATCAATAAAATATAGTTTATCTATTTAATTATAACACATTTGACTTTATATCAGTTGATTGATTCAATACAGTCATTCTCCCTTTAGAAGTAAACTTTATAAAAATTGGATACATTTAACAATACTTTGAATACTTAAATAGGGTGCTTATTAAAATTGATAAATTTTAAGCACCGACCTTACAAGCTGCAAGCCTTATAAGCTGCAACCGACCTACTATTGCATCATCCTAAGACTCCAAGCTGAAGCCTTGAATGGCCTACTGTGAGTGCTCAAATGGAAAATGCTCAAATAATGAAATTGCTTGGAATTCACATTGACTCTAAGCTTGTGCTACCTTGTGCATATAGAGCATGTTTGCAAAGCCCTAAAAATAGAGTAATCTCTCTAGTAAGAAAAAGTTAACACTTTATCTCTTTTGGATGTTTAAGAATAGTATATTTTGCCCTTTTTAAGAGTAAGATTGCGTATGGGCTGTTGCAATGGGGCAATTCTAGTTCTATAGGTCATGTACTGATTGCCCAAAAAATGATACTGAGAATTATTTGCGGTGCTGAACCCAGAGCCTACTTTAAACCTATATTTATTCAATTAATGGTACAGTCAGTTGTTAACTTGTGTGTTATTGCTTGTTTAATGCATGTTAAAAAACTTTGACTCCCTTGTACTTAATAGCCATATTCATACACACAACACAGGAGGACAAAATAGAATCACAGTGATAGGCCTTTACTAGACTAAGATACTTAATCTTTTGAAGCCATTGGCATAAAATGTTTTAATAAATTGTCCTTGATTGCTCAGCATGTTAGCATGGACTGCTTTAAAAGAGTTATTTAAATATGGTTGGTTGACAGAACACTTTACAGCCTAAATGAACATTTTGACTTTGATTTTGAATCATTATGTTTTACTTAGTCCATTTACCACAGCACAGCATTTGTATGACTTGCTCTTTATGGGTGATTCTTTTTTTTGCATGTAATGGCCTGTAGAGTGTTGTTGTGTTGGTTGTAAGGATTTTAGATAAATGTCTGACTGTATAAATTATTCTATTTAGGTTATTAATTTATTTGCTTGATTCACATCTGTATATTATTTCAATGAGATTTGATATGAATGCACAGATTCTAATGAATGTTATGTTTGATTATTTATGTATTATTTGCTGTTTCATCTTGATCCATTTGCAAGTTTATCCTTTGTAACTCTATAGTATTATGGATGAGATCTATTGCATGTAATAATTGCTTAAGGATCAATAAATATCTTATGATTTAGGCATACTTTAGGATTAAAATTCAAACACAAAACGTTGTTTACACTGATTGCATCCCAGAATAAAACTATGTATGTGGATGAAGTGAGGTTGATGAGGATGAAGATGATTAATGAGAGGGGAGGATTATTAGAGGAGGGAATTGGTGTTAATGCACTTTTAAACTTCATTAATTTAGTGGAATAGTTAACAGAAAACGTTTAACATTTAGTAGATAAGTATTGCCCCATAAAACTTACATTTTTTACATCCAACAAAAGGCTCACAGCAGATCATATATGGTCAAGGTCAAAGGGTTGACACCTTAAATTAATTAGAACAAGTTCATTATGTAAAAAAGTTACGGATAGATATACGGAAGTAGAAGCAATTTAGAACTTATGTGCATAAGTAGATTTTTGCCCATTTTTAGCCTAAATAACAATATTTCAAAGTTTGGAAACACACTTACTCACGTCCTCTATAATATATATGTTTCTTTATTATCATGAAATTTTAAAGATAAACAAATTACCAAGCAACTGAGACTGGTAGAGGACCAGATGTCGTAGCAGTTGTACCCTGAGTGCTTCAAACTGCTTGATGGTGGCCACACAGTCAGGGTGGAGCTGGTTGAGGGGGGGTGAGACTGGCGGAACTGATCTGTTAAGAAATAAATGGTATCATTGGACTGAAACATACTTTATACTTTTAAAAGTAAACTTTAAAAATTAAGATTTTTTACCGGAATATCCCATAATGTAATAACAAACTTTTTTCAGCGGGTCTCATGTGACCTTAAGCTACATACCAGGTTTCATTAAAGTCAAAATTAAGAAAAAGAAGAAATGAAGAAGATATAAATTTTTTCTGGTCACCGGATGGAATCCCGCACAAGCAGGGTCGAATCAGGACCCAGTTGCCATTTTGTCAATAGAAAACAATGATGCGTTTTAGATCAAAGTTGGTAGTTCAATTTGACGAAGACAATATCTCCTCAATATGCTACTATGTATTGGAGAAGAGAGTAAAAATTGATTCGCAGCCATCCAAGAAATAACCAACAAAAGATAAGCTTAGCCATAAGTAGACAAATAACCGTTGTTGATGGGACCGGAAGTAGACCATGCTGTGTACTACCTGCAGAGTTGTGTTTTAGTGCAGTCTGCAAAACTAGTATAAAACTGATACGATTTTGGCACCACAACGTTCTAGGACTAGAATTCACTTCTGCAAATTATCGCATAACAAATAATTATCAAAGCTAATTTATTTTCAGGACTTGCATTCTTCGAACTTGTATATTTATCATATTTCAGTTTGCAATTTGGAGAGCTAAACTGCTCCGGGTAGCCGAGAAATGTACAGTAAGTCAACATTAAACAAAACGTTTCATTTCATTTCAAATTGTTTTATTTTCAACATTGGTTGTTTATGTTTACTAAATAAATGTTAGGTTAGATATTTTCGTGGTGAGTTTAATAGCGTTTTTTGTTAAGTGCATACGTATTTGTATTTTTCATATATTTTTTAGACTATGCCCTGTTTTAAAAATTAAAATACTAATGTTCTTGTTTACTTAGCCCTTGTTAAAGAGATTGTATGTCAATGATATTTGTAATAACTTATTCTCCTACAAAATATTCGTTAAAAATAAAAATATGGCGTAATTGAAACTCGTTAAAAGTCAAAATATCCCTCGTTGTAAAGTAACACATTTTAGCCATAACCATTTTTATGGTCCCAAACGTTCTTTCATATTGTGAGACCTCGACTTACCTGAGGAATTTAGTATGTTGAATCTTAACCTAGAATACTATAAAAACCTACCTTGGTTTCATCCCTGGTGATCTGGTTCGCAGACCGGAAGTCGTCGGTGGCATTGTTTTTCCGAATCGTGGTTTCCGATCGAAAGAAGCGTCGTTCAGTTTACTCATGAACATTTTCGCCGCAAGACTCATCCAGTCGATGTTTCCACCCGCGTTCTGTTGCAGCATGTTCGTGTTGGTCTGTAAGAAACAATAGCAAGATAATATTTATCTGTGCAATCCCCAAGAGTCTGCATCATACCTCCGCCATCTTGGAAGTTTTACTCCTGTAAGAGTAGGTCTAATGTTAAAAATTCTGAAGTATTAGGTTTTAAACATCAGACATCGGTTTAGTTTCTATACAGAATATATTTAACATAAATCTATGTATCGGTAATTTATGTGATTAAAACTGTAATTAACTTTTTTTATGAATGTGCCAATTTTGTGTAAAGCTTATTTTTAAGCAATAGTTTATCATTTATTCACTTATAAACTCATTAATATTATTCATAAATAAATAACCATCAATATAATTCATAAAATAAAAATCATAAATATTATTCTCTTAGTAAATGAAAAGTTGGAATTCTAATAGGATGGATTACTAGATAGGATGGATTATAGCCCCCCTTTCAAATGACACTAGTAGATAGTTTTCTGATGAAAACAACTTCACAGTGACTGTTTTCACTGTTAATTTAAAATTATTGACTCAACATGCAACACTAGAAATAGAGATGCTATTCATTGTGACTTTTGTATGTAAAACGTCGATCTAGTATGTTTAGTAAAAATCAGAGAAGACTTAGATACTTTTTACTAAAATGGCGTACAATCCAGGTGGTCATTCATCAGCCAAGTATATGAATGAGAAATGAGTGTAAGATTATATCGCAATCTTGTCTGACTAAAGTGCTGACATGTCCCTTAGATAGGTCTGTTAATTAATAGCCCAACAGTCACATCTAACATAAAAGGCACCTAAAATTCAACGTGGGATCCCATTTTTCCTGAATTACAAATTTGTCTAATACAGTAAATGATTTGGATTAGACAGTATTAGATTAAATAGTATTGGATTAGACAGTAAATTATTGGAGGATTTTTTATGGATGACAGAGAACTCAATATTGTGTATTTTAATCCACACCAGGGAATATCACATCTACTGGCCACCGCTTGTTCACAATTCGTTGAATTAAATTTTTAAAATCTATTCAAATATTCAGTCCCCATAGCCATAACGTATTTAACATGCATTGGTCTGGTCTACTGTTATAAGGTAACTGTTAACCTCAGCATGAAAGGGGTTTTATTCACAAGAGTCCATAAATAAAAAATGTTTCAAACTTTATGAGTAAACAATACCATTTTAAATTAAAATAAAAGTAATGCGTATTTTTAGTAGAGTTATTTCTTACCTTTTTTTATAAAACAACTAAAATTTAGAAGCGTGACAAACAACGTGAAATGTGATTGCAAACTAAACATTAAAGTCAGCTGGTTATAAGATCATAATAGGTACATAGAATATTATGTAATAATTGCAAGAGAGGTATAAATAAGTCTTGTATCGTGATTTGTAAATTAAAAATAAAAATATAATAAATGATATACTCGTAATGTTGATGCCGTTATTGGGCTAGTAATTGTTTAAGTAATTAATTTGATAGTTACATAAGGTCGACTTTTGGTAATGTCAAGAACAGGGTATGTACCGTTCGTTACCAAATCGTAAAAAAATTGATAAACACAAAATACAAAATTACAACTTTTATTTCATAAGTTAGCTATGAAAATGTATATTGCTACAGCAATATAAAATTAGTGCAGTATTATACCGGCCATTCTAAAATAAATGGTAAAAATCTGCGCATACAGCCAAAATCTAATGTCGGCTTCAATTTCTGATTTTATCTTTACCTTTCTGAAGTGGCGACCTACTCAGGTAGGTAACTTTTAACAGCTGCTCAATGATAGTAAATAATAATCTTTACTAAACGTTAAATTGCAAGCAACTGATATGGTTATTTCCTGAGAGATGTGCTGAATGATGCAGACTGATCTATATATACGGCTACTATAAACTTCCTACTAAGCCTTTTTAGTAACCAATTGCAAATGGGTTCTTATACATTTAAATTACCCACTTGGTGGTTGTCTCACGAGTAAGTGGTAGTGACACAGGTATAGCACTTTTTAACATACATTTCATTTAGCCTCCAATCTGTTTTACGAAATATTGCAACACTAAGTAAATATGATTAAAAAATTAAAATGCGAATCAGAATGTATTCATTATCAAAGTTGATGTTTGAAAACGAACAATATAAGTTTATTTTTCTAGTGACAATAATTTAGAAACGATTTTTCAAGTCCAAAATGTATCATTTTAGTCTGAAAAGATGGGTTCTGAAGACTCAGTGCTAGATAATTTGGGTGTATTTCAACTTCTATTGATATCTCTTGCTGTAGTTTTGACGTCTTAATCATGAAGTAAAAAATTAATATGTAAACATAAAAACAATCAGCTGATAGTAAGAGAACTGTCGAGTTAGTTAGCATTTAAAGTACTTTATTTTTTTAAGGAAAAACTAAATTATAAAGTTCAGTGTCCCATGAAGTCTTATAATGGTTTCAGGAACTCTTATTTTCGTTTCACTCAAATTCTTCCTCACTTATGTACAGTGTCAGGAGGTGAATATCAGCACCTTCGACTACTGCACCATAACCTGCAACGGCAAGAAACACACCATGTGCGAGTACCCGGAAGGCGGGCCTAGCCAGTGCAGCTCTTTCAAACGCGGACTCACGCCTACCATGAAAAGGACTTTGCTCGAGATTCATAACGATCTGCGACAGCAAGTGGCGACAGGTGACGGCATCAACGGGGAGCCGAAGGCGGCCAACATGGCGGCTCTGAGCTGGAGTGACGAGGCTGCAATGATCGCCCAGCGGTGGGCGGACCAGTGCACGGAAGCCAGCAAGGAGGACGAATGCAGGACATCCATTGAACACCAACCTGGAGGCCAGAATCTCATCAACACCTACACTAATCAAGAAATTGATCTGTATTTTTTCCAGAAAAATGCTGTATTACATTGGTTCAACACTGGAAACAAATTTAATAAAAATCTCTTAAAATCGTATAGCTTCAACGCGGATTCCGCCTCGTACAGTCAAATAGTTTGGGCGGAGACTTTGTCCCTAGGATGCGGACTCAGCAATGGCGTTTTGAACGACACAAACGTATGGAGATTGGTCTGCAACTATTATCCAGCGGGTAATGTCAAGGGGAAGTCCGTGTACGTGGAGGGGATACCTTGCACAGAGTGTCCCAGGTCGTGCGACAAACCCAACTGGCCTGCGTTGTGCACTCCTAGCAAGGAAACTGTCCACAACTGGGAGAAGTCGACCGCCCCCACTAGGACGCTGGCAGCAAGACCGTCACACTGCGTGGTCTCAGTTGCGTTAGTAGTGATAAGATCATTCCTAGGACGATGCGGCTTGGAGTACTCGTATTAAATAGAGCAGATGTTATGAGAATGGAAAATAAGGAACACGGTACCCATTACCATGTGACATGAAGCCCAGTTAGTTATTATGATACTCAACTTATATAATTCATCCCAAAATGGATGCAAAACAATATGACAACGCTCCCCAAAGTCGTATGCTAGGCTTTAAACACAATACTTTGGAGCTAACGCATTCCTTTATTTTTGATAATAAAAGAAAATGTTAAAAATATCGTTTTAAAGTACATTTTATTTAATTAAAATTTATTTTAAATGTTTTATTGAAAACTAGCCAAAGTACCCGTTCTTCGCACGGGTTAAAAAGGCTGAAAGGTGTAGGCTCTACTGATACATTTAAGTTATTGTTAATTAATTCTTCATTGTTTACAAAATGACAAAACACGAGTGTCTACAACATTTTAAAGTAACATCACTGTCAAATATTGGGAGAGGATAAGGATTAATGTAATAGAGACAGTCGTCGGAAAAATGTTTGTATTTACTTCCCTGTGGGAAATAGGTTAGATCATGGATATGTCTAAATGCATTGTTTATAAATAGAAGTTCTTCTATCATTTATGCTAAAGGTAATGTTTTCAATTCATCTAAACAGCTGTTCTTATTATTTTATATTAAAAATTCAATCAAATAGCCCTGGTAGTTTCTATGGAAACCTGTTACATGTTTTCCATCTTAAAAATCACTAACACCCCCCCAGAGCTAAGACATATCCATTTCAAAAACCTAAAATCTACCATTCCACTATTTCAAATAATTCACTAATTTCGATTCAGCAGTTTATCTGAAAAATCAACTTTATTTCTTCTTCTTCCCGAACTGTCAAAATATAGTGCAAACGGAAGTTGTCATTAGAAAATGTAAACATTGAAACCTAGGATGGTCACGGCAGCTCTTTCTTCTTCTTCTTCTCGAACTGTCAAATTTTAGTGTTCACAGCTGTTGACATTCAAGTAATTTTATGTTTTCATTCTCTAAAAATGTAAACATTGAAACTTAGGACGTTCACAGGGCGTAGCCCGAGAGGATTTTAAGGAAATGAGTATGCCTATGTGTTGCATGAGTTTAAGATCTACCTTTGTGTAAAATTTCAAACGGTTTGGTTCAGTATTTTTTGCGTTTACTTGCCACAACAAACAAACATACAGACACCACCTCTTCTTTATAATATTATAGATTTATGTACAAATATTACAGTAAAAAATAGGTAAACGAGACTGCGGACACATATTTTAAGATACATTAAAATTTTTGGCCCAACACGCCAATGTACCCGATTATTCAATAAATTGTGTAAACAACTTCAAATATTTAGGGGACTCAACACGCCCACCCGGTGGGTCGGGCCGCGAGGGCCCAACTGGCTCTTCCACCCATGATGATCTCCTTTTATGTCGGGGATTATTCCCTCAAAGGGTGGTGGGCCAGTACCTGGGGTTTGGTACTGAGTTTTTTCTCCAGTACATTTACCTGAGAGAAATTACCTGCGTAATTTTCACTGGGCAGTTTCCGAGGAATTTACCCGGGGTCACACTATTTCTCCTTGAGGTGATCCGGGGCAAAACCTCTTAGTGTATCGTCTTTTAGACTATGTACCAAGACACTTCATTACAAAATAATGAATGGTTACATGAAATACTACAAGTTATACTAAAAACAGATGTCATTAAAATCAGGAAAATTTTGGTACTGATTTATTTGATATCTTCATAGTACATTCTTGTGGGTAAACTGACTCAGGACGTAAATTGTAGCTCATACGTTTTGTCAGGTTCAGAGACCTTTTATATTAGCATATTTTTAGCTCCAAAAGTTATCACTTCCGACAAAAGTTATTCTAGTCTCTATACGCAATGTTTAATATGGAAAGGCGAAATCATCTGACAATTCCAAAATAAATAAACAATATAGTAAATATTTTACAAAAACGTCCAATATCGCATAATGTAAATTCATACGTCCGTTGATTTATCCACGTATTAATGAAGTTAATTAAAATATTATTATTTCAAAATTATTTAATCCTGGTTTACTTGTTGATTGTTGATGGAACGTCCCAATACTGCAACATCACGTGTGACGGCAAAAAGCACACCATGTGCGAGTATCCGGCGGGAGGGCCTCATCAGTGCAGCAGGCTGAAGCGAGGGTTGTCGCACAATTTGAAGATGGTGCTGGTCGACCTGCACAACGACCTTCGGGAGCAAGTGGCTATGGGCAAGGGAGACGCGGAGGAGCCCGAGGCCGCCAACATGATGCAGCTGCGGTGGAGCGAGGAGGCGGAGAAGATAGCGCAGCGATGGGCGGACCAGTGTAATCAAGGTGACAGCGAAGACGGGTGTAGGACACTCGCCAACAAGGAACCGGGAGGGCAGAACATTCTGGACACGGAGACCCACAAAACATTCGATATGTACTTCTTCGAGAAGAACACTGTCATGGATTGGTTCTACACGGGTCGAAATTTCAATAAACATTTCCTCAGCAAATACAAGTACGACCCGAACAGCGCTGCGTACACACAGATAGTGTGGGCGGCCTCGTACGACATGGGGTGCGGCTTGAGCTACGGGTATCTGAACGGTACGATGATGTGGAGACTGGTCTGCAACTATTACCCGGCGGGCAATGTGGAGGGGCAGCCGGTGTATGTGAAGGGGACACCTTGCTCTCGGTGCCCGAGTGGACCTTGTGTCGCGGACTCCAAGTGGCCAACCCTGTGCGATCACCCCCGGAGCAAAGTGTACAACAGAAACGTCGGCGTCCCTACCGGGTTGGGCGGAGCCCCCCGCACTGTTGCCTTTGTGACTGCACTCAGCATGTTGTGGAGGCGGTGGCCCATCGAGTAAATTATGACTGGAGTGAAATCCAATAGAATCTTTTTAATCAGCGTAAAACTGCGTTTAAATTGACACTGGTTATTCTATCTAGCCCTCTTGGCCATAAGTGTTTTTTACAGAGTAATTTATATCAGTGGAACGAATACGGCATTTATGTGTAAAAATTCAACGGTTTTCAAAATTAAAACAATACCATGTTGTATCATTAGTTATGAAAAAACACTCACACATGATGATAGAATACCATTATGAATTTGATATAGAAAGACACACAAAGTACAATTAATTAATTAATGTTTACGAGTGTGTGTGTATGTCAAACTATAGATAAAAGATCCGTAAAGTAAGTTTGGTTAGTGTTGCCCATATAAACTATTTTTAAGTAATTTTCACTTCTAAATATATAGCATGCCCTTGAAACACATACAAATTGTGATTTTTTCTCATAAGCTTATGCTATTCTTTAATTCTTCAGTATGTCGGAATCAGATTATCAACCGATATAATCTACCTATATTTCTAATATACGTAGATGTCTTGATATAAAGTGCAGTACTTAGAAAGTAGCTTTAGAATGTGGTGGGCTTTTCACATTGACTCAAAATGGACTGTAACTACTTTATTTTAGGTCATAGCCTTGAAAACCCTTAAAAATACATTATCTAACACAACAACACATCCAGGACCTGCGATTTGTAGCTGTTCGGTTGGCAAGACAGACGTACCTAGAAATGATAGTGCTGGAATGTTGACTAGTCAAGGGCTATTAAATATACCGTATCTCATGTATTTTAATTCTTTGACTTCTTATAGTTGTTGATTAGGGGGATCATACCCCAACCAACAGGATAACTTCTTGGTTCTATGTCAAACAAAACTTGATGTGCCACTACCATTATCGCATTGCCTACGGGATGCGTTGTCCTGTTATATAAAATGTATGAAATTAGATTAAATTAGATTATTGAAAGGGCAACCTACCCATGTAGGTATTTTAAGCCAAGTATCAATGAGAAATGACTGTAGGATGATTGTGGCGCGATCTTGTAGTCTTGTTACTGACATGTCCCTTAGACAGGACTGTTAATTAATAGCCTATCAGCCGATGGCAACTAATGGACCTACAGTTTAACGTGGAATCCGAACCACGGCCTCTGAATTACGAATTGTTCTAACTATGAGGGTGGTCTTTGTGGATTAACGTGGTATTCAATATTGCGGACGTTAATCCACACAAGAGAACACTACATCTATCGACCATCGCTCTCAACTATCCACAATTCGAGACTTCCAAGTAGCTGGATTACAGGACGTCGCCGAAATAATAAGTCTTGGAGTTAAATGCCCATCGGCTGTTGAGCTATAATTAATAGTCCTGTCTAAGGAACATGTTAACCTTAGTCAGTAAGCTCGTACTGAAATAATCTTACACTCGTTTTTCGTTTATACTTGGCTTAAAATGCCTGCCTGGATAGGTTATTATTCAAAAGGTAATAGTAGTAATAGTAATGTGAACAGAAAAAAGAATAATATTATAACAAGACAGTTCAAATAAATGATTGGACAGCTGATCATGGATTAGGGAGGGAGGAATGTGGGAGAGGACGTTTGACCATACAAAGTCGAGACTAATGACTAATAGGGAGCCTGGCACTAACCACCAGGCAATCGACAGGTTTAGTATAGAGCAGTGAGCAGTACGTCTCCCGCTCGTGAACATACTTGGTGGTTCACTTGGGAAGCTATTAGGTAAATTCGATTGTGCCAACAATATATTATGTACATTGAATCGGTATCCAAACATATATCGTCAGCTAGAATCCTACTGGGAACTACAACTGATAGTCCGCACATTCACAAGTTCTTACACATTGAACAGATTTAGTTTACCACAACTATCCTTCAAGATAATGCTAGTTTACGAATGAGTTTCACAAAAATCTGGAGGTTTTGCTGGAGTGGGACAGGTATAGAGAAATACCCATTTACTTAGAAATTTGTCAGTTTTAAAATTTAATGAAAAGGTGCTGAACCGTTTTCGAGGTTGTTTAAATAAGCGAATACAGTAACGTTACTAATATTGCAGAATCCAACGATCCAATGATAAGCCCAATATTACGTGATGCTGTCGGTCATATTTGGAAACAGGGTTATCCACGGGATAAATTATATACATTTTGTTGATTATAATTTTTAAATCGATAGTGTTATGTATAGAACACATGGTATCAATAATAACAAAAACCTGAAGTTTTCATATGTCAGCTTCTGTCAATGGCATAATATTTATTGAAACGGTGTTTACATGAAATCAAAATTAAAATCGTATATAAAATTATAGTTGCTAAAATGATTCCAGATTATAGAAAACAAAAATTTATAATGTTTTTGTGGTTTTATTTTTTTACTGCACTTCCGAAACTAACCGTACAATATAACACGAACCGAGCCTACTGCAACATTACGTGCGACGGCAAGAGCCACACGATGTGTGCCTACCCGGACAAGGGTGGACCGGAGTGTTCGTCCTTCACCAGGGGACTGTCCGCGGAACAAGTGAAGACCATCATCCAGGTGCACAACGAGCTGAGGAACATGGTCGCGACGGGTAAGGACCTCCCGCCTGCCGCCAACATGATGAGGATGGTCTGGAGCAGGGAGGGGGCCAAGATCGCACAGAGGTGGGCCGACCAGTGCACCCAGCTGAACCCCGACTCCGACTACTGCAGGACCTTGCTGAACGGAGAAACAGGAGGACAGTTGGTCACCTTCACAGGGAAAATGTACGTCGAAGATACGTTCAACTTCATCAGGACGACTCTGATGGATTGGTATCACACCAACAAGACGTATGTCAAAAGTGAGGACTTGGCCAGTTTCAAGTACAACCAGAAGACGTTCGCGTACATGCAGCTGATGTGGGCCAAGAGTGACCAGGTCGGGTGTGGCTTGAGCATTGGCGAGGTGGACCACGAGAAGGTACACAAGCTCGTCTGCAACTACTACCCCGCGGGCAACGTGCCGGGGGAGCCTGTCTACGAGCAAGGCGACCCTTGCTCCCGGTGTCCCTACGTCAGGTGCGATGCCCACTGGTACAGCCTGTGCGACCAAGAGATTAATCCGAACAATGACGTCACTGGTGCTGCTCCTGGAAACGGGATGTACCCATATGGGTTTGTCCTTATTATTACAACTGTCATAATGAAATTGTATTTGGTTTGATTCCTTGTGTTATCCTAGTCTATTCTGACTTTAAAAGCTTATTTGTGGTAAAAATACAACTGAACATGATATTACGGCTAGCGCAACGACGTTTTTACAGCAAGTCGGTTTGTACCACACAGAGAATGACTACCTGATTATTCACCAATTCATCAAACTATTACAGTTAGTATAAACGGTTATATTTTTCATTTCTGGAGTGTTCATTACTGTTGTTACATTTCTGTTATAGTTTTTATATTTTTTGACAAGTTATCAATTAACAGCTGTGCTCACGTCGTGAAAGACACAAGCATCCGGGCGTGGGAACCATGGTTCTAGAAATTAAATTGTGTCCTCCCGCCAAACAATACATGAGATATTCTTACTAATTATCAATGAGGATCACTATTGATTCAAATAAACTATTTTAATGTTAGTAATAACTAACACTGTAAAATCAACTATTCCAGCTAAGTTAGGAATAATAAAGTATCTGTAATAAAACGGGAAAATCGCTTTTATCACTGACTTTAAATACAAGATATATCATAATTAATTATGGCAGAATATTATGGAAAGTTTAATTAAGTAAACCACCAATAAATGTGCTAGAAATGTATGTATCAGATATGTTTCGATGAATATAACGGATATTTTAGCGAATTTCCCATTAGGGAACCAGCTACTGTATTACCTTAATATGTATAGTCAAAGCTATTACCGTAGGTCTCACGGGAACACTAAAGCCTGGGACCGTGTAACTTTTCGTTTTGACTAAAGACAATATTTATTACAATTTGTATATATATTGTGGGTGTATGTTAACACGAGAACCGTCGTAAAAATACCCAATAGAGACCCCAAATTTGGTACATATGAGTATTCCTACATTCACTCAGACGAGTTCGTAATCCAAATGTATCGGTCAATGGGAACGGGTAGTTTGGGGGGTTGTACCCTGTAGCATTGCTAATAACCTAATATTGTACATACACAAGGAAATGTGTAAGTTGTTTTTAAATAAATAGTGAATCCTTTTTTTATTGTGTTCTTTCATTTAAATAATATCATGAGGCCTAAAACAATTCAATATTAATTAGTTACTTATATATTATATATACAAAAGGAAAAGGTAAAATAGAGAGCAGACTATAAAATGTTAAATTTAATCAAATTAGCGTTATACAGAATTATTTATGATTTAAAGAGGGAATATACTAATATTGATTCTTGTACAAAAACGGTGGGTATTTTATTATATTATAATTTTTACTGACCTCCGTTTACCTTTAGAACTTCCAATAAAATGAGAACGCTGTGTCTCGACAAGAAACAAGAACAAGGAGCTAGTTGGTCCCTGATTGGTCAATAGGTTGAACATCTAAGAACTACAGGAAGCAACATTCTCATTATCATGTCTTGCTCAATTTTGGTTAAGGGAATTCTACTACTATATGACAAATTTAACAAAAGAGTTAGCTTACAGTACTGTTTATAAAACTCATTGATACATTTTAGACACCTAATGAAAATAGAATATTAAAATAAACTATACTAATTTATTAATATTTCTCCTTTTTTAAACTATAATCTGAAAACTTTAATTTAATTTATCTAACATAAAATAAAAAATTATAAAATTATAATATGCTACGCCCCAAAATCGGTTTATTGAGTTTTTCATATGTAAAATGTAAATATGTACATTTTTTATTTTACTATGAGAACCAGCCCCAAAACTACACAGTTTAATATTTTAAAGTTTTGCTCAATCTCCAATGTTTACCGAGATATTATAAATCTAAACACAGCATGTTGTATTTTGAGACTCCATTGTTAATCTTATGAAGGATAAGAAAAAGTTAGCAGTTCACTTATTAACCTATATTTTTGGATGAAATTTCGTATTTAGCTTCATGTGGTTGAGATACATCAATTTATGCTTGAAATTATAGTTTATGTGTTTATCATGGCAGCTAACCTTTCCATGTAAATACGTCGTGGAATACTACCATTGAATACTACGTTAATCCGCAAAGGCCATCCTCATAATTAGACCAGTTCGTAATTCAGAGGCAGTGGTTCGGATTCCACGATAAACTATAGGTCCCTTAGATAAGCCATTGACTGTTGGGCTATTAATTAACAGTTCTGTCAAAGGAATATGTCAACCTTAGTCAGTAACACGACTACAAGATTGCGCCACAATCATCCTACACTCGTTTCTCATTCATACTTGGCTTAAAATACCTACCTTGTGGTACGGTCACCATTTCAATAATCTAATCTAATCTATAGAGAATAGGCAAACTCCTTTATTTATGGGGTTGATGAAACTCGGTATATCGTCAAAATAAAAAATGTTTCATGCTGAAAATGCATAATTGTTTCAGTGTTCGTTACTGCCGCAAACCTGCATACTTTTTCGCATGTCAATCTTATGGATAATAGGAAAACTCTCTTATTTATCAATAAGTATTGTTTAAACTCATCATGTTATTGTTATATTATTGATTTGGAAATTTGCAGAGTACGCAGTTATGCTGTGATGGGGGTATTTCAATGATTATTTTTTTCATTTTTGGTGGGCTCGTGTGTCATATTTATGCTAACAAAGCAATAAACAGCTTTAAAATGTTATATATCATACCTCATGATGTTTATTTGTATTCGTCCATTAAACTTAACACTTTGCAAGAATAAAAACAAAAATTGACGGCGATAATATAATAATGGGTTTTAATAGGTTAGTAGTTTGTTTATTTACCCACCCACGTATACTAAACCTACTAGCCCTACTGATCTGTACTTTGGATGGATCCAGCGAAGATAGGGTGAACGCAACAGTACTTACTACATGGACAATGCTGATAAAAACGCCGGGATCATAACTACTTTGGGTTCGGAGTTTGTCACGCTATCAACCGACTCTCCAAAGATGTTTAAATATTTAAACAAATACTTATGTAATACAGGTGCAAATATTGGCAATAAACAGGATGACTTTATTCTTCATATTGTTCAGCTGGTATTAGTTAATACCAGCTGATATTTTAATCATGTGACAATAGAGAACAGCTGAGCGACAGCTGGACCGAGGTTTAATTTCCGGTTGGTATGAAACCTCTGTTTATTGCCACGTTGTTATTGCGTGTCCCGACAAAGATACTGGTTGTGCCACAATGATATCAATGTTAAAGATAATGTACTGAAATAATTACACCATATAAACATTGTAATCAGTTTATTTGTTTTATGTTAGGAATAAGCAATTTAAATAAAACTTGTCTTTCAAATCAGAAAATGTTTCGACTCCTTTGCATAATTTTAGGTTCTCATAAAACTCATGTTCAAGTCATTCAAAATTCTGTTGAGTGTTTCTATAGTTTAAACATAAAATTATATTCTGAAATGCTTGTGCGTGAGCTTATATCATTACAGTGCTCATTACCCCTAGCCGGAATGTACAAAAATGTAATTTTCCGAATGTACAAAATAAGCTAAGTAGAGTGTTTTGTTTACTATTTAATTCTATAGTTATACTTTTGTTGTGTTTTGATCGGTTTCTTTTATATATAGAAATAACCCTTTGTTTGTACAAATGTAAATATCGTTAGGCACTTGAAAACGGGAGTAGTTTAACCAACTCTCGAAACGTAGTGTAGATTTTAAACACAAGACGCGTTGTAAAAGTCCAACTAATTGTTAATTTATTAATTAATAACCAACGCTATCATGAATTTTCTAAAACAATTAAATTGATATAGTCTAAAGTATGTGAAGTACAGTAATGTTTCTAAGGTATTTAAATTAAATGTAAATTGTAAATTTTACAATATGAGGTCAATATATAAAGTTTTTACTAGGGTTAAAGGAGTTCAAAGGGATGGACTCGGGGATAAAGCCGTCTTCGGCACACAGCGGGCCACAAGGAGTGGAATTGCGTCAAATGGGGCGGAAAATGAGCCCCGATCGTGCCCTATTCATTTAAGAGGGATTTTTTTAGCGAATTTCACAATTTTACAAAAGCTTATTAGAGTGAATTTGGGCTGTACAATGTTCAGTAATAGTGGAAACACATATTGTATGAGTTGATTTAGGTATTTATTTACTTGATTAAGTAAATTTATCTCAAATAAATTTTTAGTGTGCACATTTTTGACTGAAAATATTTATCTACCTACTTAAAATAACAAAACCTTACGCTACTTTCTTGGATTTTTTTTGAAAATCATAAGTTACATACCTGTATATCTTTTTTGATACTTCTATCTGAAATGACGACCTACCTAGGTATTTTAAACAGAATTTTTATATTAAATCTTGTTACCAACTAAGCCTAACATATTCCTTAGACATAACTGTTCATTAATAGCCCAATAGCCAATTGTATCTAACGAACCTACAGTTAATGTGGAACCCAAACCACAAAATTTTCCTGATAATCGAAAGTATCCTTGGTATAGAGTATAATCGGCAAACCTAAATAATACCATAATGTTGGCTGTTTTATGAACTTAAAGAAATACTCCCGATTTTAATGAAACTATTTCTTAAATATTCCTAGGCTCATCACTTCAGCGAAAAAGTTTATACAAAATGAATAATGAATATACAAAATTACAATAGTCTTGAACGCTGTGTGTGAAACGAGAGCAAAAACGCCATTAATCGAACCGAGGCTGGAGTTGAAGCAGCAATCAGAGATCTGGAGAAATTGTCCAGCTAATTAGTCCCCATTACGTTTAGAGTTGGAATCCAGCCAGTTATACCAATAGCATTTCTTCACTATTAAATAAACTTCCGGAAATCGACGTGGCAGTTGTTTAACGAATGAATTTAAATTACTTTAAATTTCTCCCTATACGAACCATTTTCTTCAATAGGCCTACGATAGTATATGTATAAAGTATGGTTTTCGTCTTTTTTGAAGTTATTTTGTCGATGGATGTTTTAGTTTTGAGGTCCCGTGATCCCAAATAATTGGTTTTAGAAGTGAAGCAATGTGTTTGCGTGTTACGTCAAGAGCATATTGTCTCTACAGATCTACTATTTACTCGTAATCGTAATCGACACATTTAGCTGAGCTGGAAAACAACTAAATTAAATTTAATTGTGTTGAAAACAAAACTAAATAAGTGCTACGGTAACTTTCAACTTTAAATCATTAAATTAAGGGCAACGAAAATGCTTTTTAAATTATCGGTTTCTGTTAAATAAAAGTATACAGATGTTACAATAAAATCCACAAACGTGACTCACAACTTCCCCTCTAACTAAAAAGCTTAAAAAAGGAAGAAAAAATAATCAGTACCGGTCTGTTTTTGTCGAGTTTAGTTAAAGCTGGAAACATTTCGTTTGTGTCAGCTGACAGCCGTGTGTTTGTTTCCCTTCAAACGAGCCGCCATGGATTGTGATTGTACCGCAGTAGCACAACCTACGCCACGCATCCTCTGGTTTTTACATATTTTCCATCTTACAAATCACCCCTCCCAGAGCTCCATGTTAAGAAATAATTTTACAACACAGATTGTGAGTTTATATGATGGATCGACATCCTGATTTGATTCATAATTAATTTGACATGGAAGTAGCTTTAAGAGATATTCTTAGTATTTGATTTTGCTTAATCTCGTTGATACTACAGAGCGGACGGCGCCATGCTACATGGCAGTAGGCAATGTGGGAGCAGTACTCGATATGCGAAGCGCAGTCTACAGGCGTTATCTGCACTATCCTGTTCACTATGTGATGCCAGATGGCAATCAATATTTGGTAAACTTTACGTTTCAAAAACAAAAAAATCCGAAATGGATTTTATCTTAGTTTTGATTTGTTTGTCTGACTCTTTCTGCTTATCTGTACTCACAGAGGGAATTTGTATTTTACCTCCTTTTGGGACAGTTAATTTTTCCATATAGCCCCCTCCTCCCACAATTCCCCTATTTACGTCATCGATGGTCTTGTAGGAATTCTCTTGAACTGAACATCATCATCCGGTCTGTTACTTGAATTATTTCACCATCATTTCTGTTTCCTTTCTTAAATTTTAATCTGAATTAATTATTTTATATATATTTTATTTTATTAATTATTTTAAATATTTTAATTATTTTTTAATATTGATTCCACCCGTCATATCTACTTAAACTGTCCAGAAGTTATCGTTTGTGATTGTTTGAAATATTCATTATTCACTTCTTGAACTTACATCTCTTGGTTTTGCTTTTATATGTCGGAACCATTTACTGAAGATAAAAAAATAATTTTATTTCTTGCAGTATACAAATGCATACTATTTCTTGTTGTATTGTTCGTTGTTCTTGTGTGTGGGGTTCATAGTGGAAGAGCAAGATGGGGTATCCAATATTTCCCTTAAAAACTATTTTAGGTCATGCTAGACATAAATTCAATGACAAAAAACGCATTTTCCAATAATAAATTTTAAAGTACAATAGTTACTTCTCTTACCTTTTCACACCTGAAAACGATGACAAGCTACATGATCACAGACGAAACACGTTTTTAATTTTAAACTCCGAATGCTTCACTAGACTAGTTCAATTAATTATTAAATACTAGGTTTTGACATCACTGTCTTATCTGTAAATATAAAACCACATCTTGTACTCCACCCCATCTTGCCCCGCTCTCCCCTATTTTAAACTGGGTCTTGACTAAAATAATGTAGCGAGCTCTTAAATTTTAACGCTTTTAAATTTTAAGACTCATATGTTTTGAGATCAATTCAAATGATTAATGATACAGGAAGGAGTAATGAGCTTACAAGATAACCTACGAAAAACAACATCAATTTTTTACATTGATTATACGTTTTACCAAGACAAAAATCATTCTATCCAATTGTCATTCTAGCGTGACAAATTTTACGAATTATGGGGGAAAACTAGTTTACCCCACACTACTAGTTTTAATGGTACATAAATATAGAGAAAATATTGTTACAAAACAGTTTAAGTTTATGTTAATGAAGTATTTGGTCAAAAAGAGGAATTTTTCACGTTCTCCAAACTAACCAATGTTCTTGTATTTTGAGGTATTTTGTAAGTTTGTCGTCCATCCAGTAAAACTGAATAAGGTTTACCGTTCATAAAAATATATGCATGCAATATTTTTGAGCAAATGTGGCAAGTGAAAATAGCTTATGGTGTGCTACCTAAGCGGTGTTGTTTAGTGTTTCGGTATACGGGGGACTGATTTGTCATCATTACAAATGAAAAATGAAATATACTAATTACAATTTATAATAGTTATTATATTTAAAAAATCATTCTACAAAATCATTGTTAATTATCGAATGAAATAAATAAAATCTTAAAAGTGTAAATCTTCAATATCTTAAATTAATAATTTCAAGATATTGAAACCTTTGTAAAAATAAGCATACATAAAGAATAGGGAGGTTATAGATGTAATACAAATAGAACACAACGAATGCAATATCCAATATCCGGGCGGGATTAGCTTTTTGCCAACGGTTTCCTGCAGGCGCTCAGTAGGTTTAAATGTATCGGATAGCTATTATTTTTAATGTAAACGGGAAATAACTGTAGAAAACCAACGAAATAACTTTTAAAATATGATTATTGTTCTATATACTTACCGGTAAACATTAATGTTATTGTGAAATGTAACTTTTAATTTAAAATCACAAAGTGAAAGACCTTTAATTCGGTAAAGTTTTATTAAAAAATTGTTTATTGTCGTAGGGGATACACTGCGTTGGACAAAAAGTGAGCCTGTTTAGAACATAAATGTGGATAACCTCCCCATTTTGTAATAAATGTAACAATTCTTAAGATGACCTCACGATAGTTTAAGCCACATTGAATTAAAAGTGTTTTAACCAATGTGGGAGAAATAAAAGATTGATTAGTCTAGACAAAGGAGGGCGTGATATTAGCCCCTAACTACGTCATTTTAAAATATGTTACAATTACATGAAATATGAGTTTGTTCTCAACCCTTGCTCAGTAATAGCAACGTTTACTTAACTTGATTTTATTATTTGTGTGACTTTATCAGCTTATCAAATAGGCCAAAAGTAATGTATACCGGTTGTTATTATTTTTAATGGAGCTTCACATTAGTGTATTCACTTTTTCGTCATACTGTTGCGAAAACGAGACCGTTTATAATATATCTTTGCGCGTCGAAAGCAACATGTTCTACCCTAGGGAGGGAAAGAGTCAGCTGATGTCGAGATCATCAGCTGTTCGTTATTACCACGGTTACTAGGTGTGTCTTCTCGTGATCGTGGTTAATATAATTAAAATAAAAATACGTGCATGGCAATAATTGTAAGTTACAATCGTTGTAATAGTTGTAAGTTGATATAATCGAAAGTGATAATCAATTATATCATGAACACAACGGACAGACAATCAGCTGATTATGTACAATTGCAAGAACAAAATGGGAGCAACGTATTTGTTCGTAAGACCTCAAAAATCGTCTAGATTTTTTTAAATTTTACTGAGGGTAATTATTTAAGTAGTGAACAAACCGTATTATATATTTTTATAATTCTGTCACGTTTACTATCGTAATACTATTGTAAAGATGACAGTTTTTAAGTGCTCTTCAGTTTCATCGAGTAGTATTAGCCTACCGTTCTTCACAATTGAAACCATTACTATGAACTTGTCAAAAAAGTAGGATCCATTAAACACGTAAATAGTGAAATTAAAGCTAAGCCGTTCATTCCAAATTATTTTTCCATCCATTCCCATTTCCTTTTTTGAAATGAATGAATGAATTTTCGGATTCATTGAAATAGAAACCGTTACTAACATTTAAAAATTATATTGTTGGGAATAAATGGTAAACAGTACATCATAAAGCATGTTGTGCAATAATATCTACTAGTAAACATATTTTACTCCGTAACGTGCATAATGCATATAAATGTTGCAATATGGTTATGGAATAATTAACTGAATTGTCTTATTTGTACACAATATAAACATTGGTCGAAGTACCTTTTGTGCCAACGAAACACTGGTTACGGTTTAGTGAGTTGTTCTATTGTGATGGTAATCCTGAACCAATAAACTACAGTAGATCCTGCCTGTGATTCAGCACCTGCCCATAGAGACAATCTACGGTGTCTGCATTACCATGAGCGCTCTCTGCCAAAGGAAATGTTACAATCGTCAATATTTACACGAGATGTCTACATTGGAAATATGCTTACTCGTCAGCTCTGTCTTTTTATTCATAACTAGAATATTTAGCTTCTGGGTTGCAGTGAAACCCTAATATTGTATTATTCCTCTCGGGAGAAGAGTATAGGAACTAAAATTGAATAGTTTGGAGATAGTACATATATTTTAGATATTAGAACTGTGTGCTTTGTGTCCATAACTGTTTTATATTATCTAAACAGGTACAGGTGTAATATCATTTTTTATTTTCTTAAACTTAAAAACATTTATACTTTTAGATTAGATTACTTAAATTAATTATTAAAATTAATCTAAATAATTTCAATAAATTTATCATTAATTTCCTAAATTATTAAATTTAGGAATAACAAATAAACATTCTTTTATAATCATAGTAAAAATCTTTTAATGTTTAAAATACTACAGATATCTAGGTAGCCAATATATCATTATTATTTCCCTTCTTTAAGACCCGATATTAAAAGATATTTTGACATAAATGTGAGTGTAATGATGTCTATATAGCTCTGTGCATGAAAATGTATGCAAGTTTAACTTAACTTCCTATTCCTTGATTCATATTAAATCTTGGTCCACTGAATTATACGTAATATTTTTTAAATATTTCCTCTCTTTCACTAAAAAAGGTTAGAAACACAACAGAATTCAAAAGGGAAAGTAAATAATATTTAAATACCAGTAAATATCTCTCTATAACTTAGGTTTAAAAAATCACACTACTTTGTAAAATAGCTTGTCAGTTTGTTTAAGTTGTACCTTTCTTTTAATATATTTAAATAGAAAAGTTAATGTGTAATTGAAATGTAGGCAAAGAAAGAAGAGTGGGTAATTGATTTCTAATTACATTAGTTTTAATTATACGCATATTTGACAATCGGAAAACCTGTGGCGCCAAAACTGCAGATATTTCTCGATTCCAATCATCTCAAGTGGGGGGAGAAATATCAAGGGTTGGTTCTCTCTGGGTTAAATCACCCTCAGGTTGACTTACGTTAAATGTTTGTTGAACAAATACACCGCAAGGAAGGTGTTGACGAGTTATAAAACTATATTAAGCCTCTGACTTCTCAATAAACTTTCTTATTAAAATACCAATAAAATACCTTGGGGAAGGACGTGTAATGATTAATAAATATTATGGTAAAATAAATTTAAAATTTTTAATTCTGAGTTCTCATTGAGATACAATAATACAATGGATCTACATTACTTTTCCTCAGTAAAATTTCAAAGAACTGTTTCTGTTAAGTAGAAGTGTAATTAAAAAATGGTTTCTGTGTCAAAATGTTAAAACTACTTTTTTAGTGTTACAAGTATTTGAGTAATTTGAAAAATAACGATAAAATAACAACTTATGGGTTGAGTTTGAGACACATATTTCAGATTATTTCATTACACTCAATAACAGCATATATAGATACACAGTAACATTCAATTGAATAAGACATTTCTTGAGAGTATGAAGACTTAGCTTCATCATAAGTTAACTAAGCCCCATACTGAATTTTATCACAGTGTATTTTATGAATAAGGATGTTATCCCAAGTGACTTACGCTACATAATTAATAAAGAGTATATAGTTTTGTAGACATTAAACAATTATTTCCATCATACATTAGTAGACGATAACTAGATAAAGGTAATCAGATGACTGTTAACCAGATATTAAGGTGTATCAAAATATTTAAAATAATAAGCGATTCGTCAATTTTTACCATTTAAAAGAAGACTTAAGAAAATTAACGAAATATTGAGCTCATATAACCATTATTTTACTAGTGGTTTCGTAGATTTTGGGTTTTAATTCTCAATTTACAACTATTTAGTTCTTGAATTAGCTTTATTTCCTAATTTGGCTACGTGAGAACCGGATTTTATATGTAAATCTTGGAAACAAGCGATATTGAAGCCTCGAACATAGACACAGAGTACGTTTTGCCACTCATTCAGCCTGTGCATAGTTAGTGATAAAGACGAGCCGATTGCTGATAATAAACATGCTCGTATTATCCTTAGGATAGGGTACCACTAATCTGACCCATCCTGCCCCTTGATTTACGGATACTGCAGCGCCTATACTGGCATTATACTGGATTGTATTGTACGTCCATAGTCCAGGGGGATGTTAGTTTCCCAAGTTTCCTAAATCTAAACTCCAAAAGAAGCACTGTCTGGGCAAAATTGTTGTCTGCCCAAGATAATTTTTTGTATAATATGGGTTATTTGTCCCCAAGAAATCAATTGTTCTCAAGGCTGGGAAAACCCTGGTTTCGTCCTGCAGACACTCAGTGTCCATCTTATAATTTTTTGTAACTGCAGTTAACAAAAATAGCTGATTCAGGTTGTTTTCATTTTTCATAGTAAACAAAATACTTTAATATTAGGTGAGTTTGAAAGAAAATTTGAAAACCAAAATAGCTGATTTAGGCTATTTTTATTTTTCATAGTAAAATTCTTAAAACATTTTAATTGTAGGTGAGTTTGAAAGAAATTTTTGAAAGAATAGTTATATTTAGTTTAGTGTAATTTTACAGAAAACGTTACGAAGAATATTTAATTTTAGTTTGGTACATTCATCGAAATGTTTTAGTGCCAACAATTTAAAAGAATAATTTTAAGGATTAAATATGAAACGCAGGAAACATCCGAAACAAAAATTAATTCAGAATCTGCAAAGGAAAGGAGCTTTAAAATATCACAAGAAAACAAATCTAAATGTCAAATATACTATGATAAATATATTATTAAGGTGTATGAAAATGTTTTATTTAAACATTAAAAACTGTGTTTACAATGAGTACATAATATGTTTTTTTTCAAATTTAGCTATAAAAAACTTAATGAGTACATGATGTATTCACTCTGGACAAAGTTCGGTCTCCAGGTACTCTTGATAAACGTGTTAAAAGCACATGCAAAATTTTCGAAATAACTTATATGTTAACTAGATTCTGCAGGATTATGGAACACCAGAAAAGACGGCTGGGCACGTTTTCACCGATATATTATACAGGAACAGGGAAGAAGGTGTTCATACGGATGGGAGAGGTAGGACACAGTCAGTCTTACTAATTCTCAGAGAAGTAAAAAGAACCTACAAAACAATTCAAACCTGAACTCGGGCCGTAATGCCATAAGGGGTAGAGTATGTTTTTTTATAGCCAAATAAGCGATTTCTCAGACGGTGGTCCTTTGGTATAGTGATCTAAACCTTTGTACTGACGAGTGGAACGGTTGAAGTCAATCGGAAGGATGAGGGTTTGAATCCCAACCATGAGCAAACCCAATTTGGCTTACAAATGTGTGGTAGAGTGGTGGGAGGACCCACCTTAAATAAACGGTTTCCGGCTTAGGTGGAAGTTAACAGCATTTTTGTAGACTTAATTGGAATTGTGGACACCTTTTTTGCTTCTTTACGACTGTATGGTTAACAGGGGACCACATGTATTGTGTTTTTTGTATGTTAGTATTTTAAGAAGAGCTACAAAGTCAAAGTAACAAAAAAATACAAATTGAGTTGAAAAGATCGCACACTTGGAGGGTTAAAATAGGTATAATAAATGTACCGCAACCCTTACAATATTGCAACCCAACAACTCCCAACTTTTCAAGACAAAGAAGGGGTCTAACCTCAGAGAGCCCTCAAAATTTCACTTCAATTCATTTCATTTCAAGGAGTACATGATCTTGGAAAATATATATATACTACTGCCTAGGAAACCAGGAGATAATGACAAGTCAGCATCCTTCCTCCAGGTGGACAATATCTTTATTGTTGTTTATTTATCTCTTGATGCACCACTTCCTGAGAATTCAGGTCATACAGGGTCTATGCTCAGCTGGGAGTAAATCCAGCCCCTGGAGAGACAAGGGGTCAAGGTCAAGGATGATAAGGAAGCCTGTTACACTAGGTAGCTAAGGGTAACATTATTACATGTAATTATACAGCTTCTTTTTAAAGTAACTAATTTAGATCTCTGAAATAGTTAAGAACAGCCAGAGAGTCGACTAGAACATTTGAAGGAACTTATTATCAACCTACAGTTACAACTTAACAAACATAAAGCTATTATACTTTATAGAATATCTAAAAGAGCATAACACAGTTTGAAGGTAATCAATTTGGAAAAATCTATAAACTGTCGTTATGAATCAATAATATGTAACAATTAAAAGGAATATTTACAAATCACAATTACAGTATACGATGTACACCTGTCAGTATGACGATCAGATCGATTGTTTTCGAACAGCAATAAACAAAACAGTGCAGTATCGTCGCTTCAGAAAGTTCACACTCAACAGCAATCTATTCCAGCATTGGCAATTCGCCCAAATCCCTAATGATAACTCATTATTTCCAAATTAGGAGCTATTGTCGGCCATTCACAGGTTTTAAAAGTTTTAGGAAAATGCCCAGATGATTAAACGATGGAAAACATCAATGCATTATTGCAAGAGGTGGAAGACTAATTTTTCAAAAAAGTAAGTTCACCTTAAAAATGTGTAATGATTGTAGTTGGAGAATCTATTAACTATAAAAATGTATTTAATTTAAATCTTAAATTTTTAGGAGTACAATGTTTGTTACATATGAGACGTCAAATTAAATATAAAAAGTTTCTTCACATTTAATGTTATAAATTAAAATAATATGGGTTTAATATAATTTTCATAAAACGTCCATGAAAAGATTAAAATATTTTTGCATAAATAACAGTATTTTTGGATTATTGTCCTAATGGTATGATTGAATAAAATACAGGCGTGGTAATAAATTTTACATAAAACTATCAATGCTACAACAATTAAACTAGGGATAAAATTAGATATACTATAGTGCAGTTAATTTTCCTTTTATTATTATTTATTTTTAATATATACAGATTTTTACTGCCCTAATGTCACATCCGATACATGAAGATACTGCTTACAGAAAACGCTAACTTTTATGTTAGTTTAAAAATTAATAGTTTTTAAATAGATAACTGAACTATAACAGTCTTAGCAGATGCACTACTTGATTTTCTCCAGCAAGAGTATCTCATATTAAATAGATTAAAAGTAGAAGAGTAAAATGTTTGTGTATTTCTCCCATACACAATTTTAAAAATGCTTTTAATATACAAGAGTTTTTTATAGGCTGATCGTTCGATTTTTATGATATTCGGTACACAGGCGCATTTTGGCCATGACTCCAGCATTTTTTTAATTTTGTATTTTTATGAGTAGTTTATCGCTAAACCCACTTAAAATGTAAAACCACCAGTTTCTCAAAATCCGATCTATGGATTTTGATTAAAAGTTCATGGTTTATAGGTTTATTAAGGTCCAAAACAATATGAAACCACCCATATGACTATGGTTCAAAAGTTATGGACTTTTAATTTTTTAGCAAAATAATATTACTATTACAACTAAAACCAGCTCTAAACCACCCACATGTCTTTAAAAATTACGGTTCAAAAATTATGGGCTTCTTAAATGTAAAAAAATTAAGTTTTCCGCGAAAACGAAACATGAAGTATAGTTTAACTACAACCGTTGACACCAGCTTAAAAAATTAAACAAATTAGTATTTTAAGTTACTTTTCTAAGTAACCGTTCCAGAGGAAAGTTAAATTGACTGTCCATGATAAACGCAGTACGTTGCCTGAGAGCACCCAACGTTATTCTTTTGGAGAATATTAAAAAATATAATATCTTCCTAAATTCTCAACCGTTTTCCATTAACCTTGGTACGCGGTGACGAGCCACATAGTCCAACATAACCCACTGAAAAAGGTAGGTAGGCATTACCCGGTGGGGGGGGGTTGAAGAACTTAAAAATTTCTAACAAATATTAACTTGTTTTCTCTTGTTGCTAGTTTGAGAAATTAGACGATAATGCTTGTACATTTTCAAATGGTATTTAAATAAATGTTAAAGAATATGATAGTTTTATTGGATTGTAGTTCTTTTGTAATTTACTTAAGGGAGGAAGTGTGTATCAGTCCACTTATACAGTTTACATAATATTTTATTAAATTATGGGTACTCGCCACTCACCATCGAGTTTTCTGTTTAGTTTTGTACAGGTCAGTAAGTCCAGCGGGACCAGTGACGTAGTGAAATGATGCTCGTTCATTAGTACTGGAAATAATTACTGTCAACTCGCTTTGTGTTGTACAATTGTCCGTAAACTGTCAAAACGTTTTTTCCTCTGTGTATGAACATTATAAATAGAAAAACTTGAACGAAAACAAAATCCTAATTTGAAAAATATTTTTAATGTATGAATGGAGAAAAAAATACTATAGTAAAACATTGAGATAAAAAAATTATATTTCTATAAACAAAATAAACAATGTAAACAAATTTGTTTGTATTAATAACAATATATCTTTTCTAAACTTTTCTTTCTTTTTTATTTTTAAAACATAACAATAAAACGTAACTTTAATGTAAAAATTAAAATAAAGAAAACTAACAAAACAAAATTTTATACAAATAATGTAACAGATATAAGAGATCAATTTTCGTTTAATTAAATGATCTAACAATAACAATAACAATAACAATAACAATAACAATAACAATAACAATAACAATAACAATAACAATAACAATAACAATAACAATAACAATAACAATAACAATAACAATAACAATAATAAACAAACATTAATTTGAAAACAAATAATATGTGTTAGATAATGTAACAATTAAAAAATATTTGTTTACATTGGTAAAATCCAAAAACAAAGTAACCATTCTCTTACGTATTAAACATTGTAATAAAGAATTTCTGCAGGTGGTAAACATACAACAGATGTTTCACCGTATTGTGGCAAAAATTAGTTTATAAATTAGTTTTAATACAAAAATAAACGTCTACTTAAGTTTTAAAGGGGAATGTTTGTTAAAACTGGGATCTAACTACTTATTTCCTACATTGATCAACTTTTATCAACACTTTTTAGGCGTTTTTTATTTTAACAATTCGACTAAGCAGACTTTGATAATTAGCCATTAATGATCCAGGAAAATTGGCCAGACAATTATGTACATGATTATTAAAGTAATTATAGATTTTACTAATTATAATCCATCACACTCACCTACTTCCACTTAGTGCAGCGCTTCAGCTGTTGCAGAGCGCTGACCCCCAGACACCTGCCTCCACTCGACTCTTCTCAGCACCTTCCACCTTCTCACTGCCAGCTTGAGGAGATCGTCCTCCAGGACACCCAGCCCTCTTTTTCTCGCCCTACCTCCCTTCGTCTTCCTCTTGGTCTTCTGGCAAATATCTTGTTTGAGGTGGTCTGGCAACCTCTGGACATGCCCACAACAGCTTCATTGTTTTAACATCAATGACGATAGCTGGTCCTTGGTACAACCCTCTTCATCACACTCACCATTCATCTAATAATCACCTTATAATACCTAATAATGAGAAAGAGGCTTTTTAATAAAATATATGCCAGGCCACCGTAACAGTAAATAGTGTTATATAAAAGTAGCCAACAACAGTGCGGTATCACCAATGGTTCATTAGGTGGGAAACATAAACTTCCATACGATTTCATATACGGAATGTTTCAGCTTTAGCAATAACGCTTCAACAGTAATCATGGTTGTGTATTCTTTGCCCCTTTTGAAGTGCTTCGCATGATTACATTTAAAGTTAACTTAAGTCTGGTAATTTTAATCATATACAATAATAATTATAATGTAACCGTTGTCATTTAATATTAATTCAACTGTCTTATGTTGATTTTGAATTTTTCTTTTCTTTTTAAGGAAAACTGTAATAAATATCAAAGAAAACCCTTTACAGATTTTAAATTAAGTAATATTGTCGTGTTCTAATATTAATATAGAATATTCGTTCTTATATGTTACTTTCAAATGTGTGAATGCAAAAAATACCAAGTTTTTGAACCTTAGGAGTGATTGAGTAGGTTCAATAAGTTCATCTGTACCAAAACTAACCCTTTGGATCCAAGGGTTAGTTACTTGACCAGCGTTGGCGCCAGCTAAGGGTTGATCGGTGTGATCAAGTGATCAGTCCTCTCCAGTCGGAACTCATGTGGCTAGTCATCCGTGAACCAATTATTCTGATAATTGCCTCCATTATCGTTCATTAGCGTAGCTGGCTCTGGACCAATTCCTTGCATTACACTGTTCTGCCTGGGTAGTTAAGTTGGGACTTTAACAATCGAATTTACTGTCCTAGTTTGATAGTCTTGAGTTTCCCAGTTTTCTTCTTTCACTTAACTTTTGTTATTCGGTTCCTTCGTAATTTCGGTATCGATTTAGTATTAACTATATTATAGTGGTGCAGTGCCTTTCAAAAATATTCTTGATTTTTAGCCCTCCGCCTCCACAAAGTCCAGTGGTAAAATTATCGCATAGATGTGTACGACGGTAAATTTCCAGTCCAATAACAGCCGATTCCATCTGTCATTTGCAGAGAGCGCTCTTATTAAAAATCAGATGACAATAACAAATGTCGCTCGAAAAATGACACAATATTCTACACAACACACACACACACACACACACACACACACACACACACACACACACACACAAACGGAAATTGAAGTTTGATAGTGCTAGTGAATTACTCTCAAATATTCGTGTAATGGGACGTACGAACTCTGATGAAACTCATTCTTCAAGTGGTAGCCTATAACTGTTCATGATTGTCGTTATTTTGTCTCTATTCGATCCATCACGTTGTATACAATCAGCGTGTGTAATGTATTTACAACCCTTGTATATCAGATGGACAGGTAACTGTTACTGTTCCATCCATCGCATCCTAACAGTCAATATCGAGTATTGGACAGCCGTCGTCCAATACGACCCAATTTAATTGCAAGACGTGTATAGAAACCGTAAACATTGTCCAGTGTTTCTAATTTATTATTGTGTTCCACATCTACATCATAACAGGGTGGATCAGTGGTTAGAGTAGCCGCTTCACAATTTTACTATCGCAGGTTTGATCCCGAGAAAACCTTGGGATAGTTCGATGCTAGCTAGACCTACATGTTTGATTTTGAGATATTTATTAATGGCCATGAAAAATGAAATCAACTAGTAATTAATTGTTGGTATCGAAGGTATTTGTCATTAAATCTAATGTAATACATTACTGTAACATCTAATACATTAATAAGAATATTACCCTAAAATTCTGAAAAATAATAATGTTTATTTTGGTGAGAGTTGTGAGTTTTTTTTAACTTTTTTTCACGTGTATCCAGATAAGTTTTACGAACATAAATCAGGTTTCACCTTATCATCCTAGGTTTTATTGACCATAGCTCAGAACCGCTTTACAACTGCTTCAAGCTACACCTCGTGGATGTGACATCTTCTCATAGTGATATGGTGATTAGCGGGAGGAGCTACGTCTCCATGCTCATTCCCTTGCCAGTAAAATAGATATTACGTTATACGGTGTCATCTTAATATGTATTCCATTATAAAACGTGGTTAACTCATGGCTGAATACAGTTCCAAACTGCACAATGGCTCATGGAATATAAGTGCCAGAGTATTATAAAATATATTAACAAAAGAAATTTCTCAAAGTAATAAATTGTAAATTTACCTTTCATGACAGAATGTGTTCTTATTTAATTGACTGAAAATTTCTAAGTTCATTAATTTACAAGAAAAGGTTCATTAATCAAAGTTTGCTCTTTTGACAAAGTGACGAGGAACTTAAGTTAAAAGTTTTGCCCTTACAGCGCAGCAGAAAGTTACCGGAATATTCAGGTTAAAGATTGAACACGGCTTACAGAATGAAAGAACTTAATACTAGGGGTCAATCGAAATAAAATATCAAATGGCTGATTTTAGTGGTTAGCTAAGTATTTACATATGTTAGTGATAGAGAGTAATTGGACAATCTAGGTTTTATATATTTTGATATTCGGTTATCCATTTTAATAAATAATAATTTATATTGGGAATAATACACTTTAAAAACAATAATATATTTCTTGGAGATACGACACACGATCCAAATTTACCAATTCAATTTATTTTCACGTGACGTTTTAAACCAAATAACTAAGGTAGTTAGTTATACAGATAACGATAAAAGTGTTTTTTAGAGTCTATAACTATAGTGGACAATTTTTTTTCGTCAAAATTTTCGAATTTGAGTTATGATATATCCGTTTTGTCCCTAATCCAAAAAAGTATTATAATTATGTTATTATGTGTGTGTCTAGTTACAGTGAAGCCTATATAGATGAAAGAGATGTATATATTAGTATTATCCAGGTATTCATATGAATTTATTTTTAAGTAGACTAAAAATTAAAAACGTGAAAAATCAATTTCTCAAAAATCTCTAACGATTTTATTAAAATTTATTTATAGTAAGAGACTAAATAATTTAAAACATGTCTGTAAAAATTACGGTTCAAAAGTTATGCTTTTAAATGTAAAAAATCAAATTTTTAAATTTTCAGCGAAACAATAAAGTAAAGTATAACTTACTGGTACATTGAAACCAGCTTAAAAAACTAAACAAATTAGTATTGAATTATTTGTCTACGACAAACGGTTCAGAGAAAATTAAAAAATGTTATAAACGCAGAACGTTGTCTGAGAGCGCCCAATGTTATTTTATGGAAAATTAAAAAAACAATTTCTTCCTTACTTTAAGTTTTCCATGAAATAGGCTGCATAATGGTGGCCCTCGACAAATCACACACACACACACAACCACTCAAAAAAGCTTGGTAAGAGTCAAACCTTCAATAATTATTATGATATTAGAATTACTTTGTAGAACATGATAGTATTAAATTGTTATTTTTAAAACTTAAAAATATGTTATATATTTATTTTAATAATCTATAGTCTTTTATTAAAAGAAAAATACTTAGTAAATAATCAATACATATCGTCCAAAAATATTATTAATTAGATTATATGAAATTATAAAATATTGTACAGTTTAACCTGAAGTTAAGAGCAAAGAAATAGAAAGAAGAAAAAGTTTAGCTCAGGTATTCAATATTTAATTAGAAGTAGACAAATTAGATTAAATTGCCGATATCTGTATCATTAGTAACATTCAATATACGCTAAGAAAACATTTAATATAAGATAGCTATTTAAAAATTATGTAAATATTACTTTAACTGTATAATGTAAACATTAATGTAAACAATATATTAATGCCAACAAACTTTTTAATTATAATTAAAATTTTTATTCTCGTAATGACTTGAATATATCACATGTTCAGTAAAATTTGGAAAAAAATGTTTAATACCACTCAAAATAGTTTTGAGAGCTAATTCCTTTATTTTAATCATGTGAAACAAAAACCTTCTTTAATTAGTAAAGAGTCATGAAAATAGGCTGCATAATATGGTGGCCTTCGACCCACACACACACACACACACACACACACACACACACACACTGCAACCAAGACAAGAGCCGTTTCAACTTTTCTGGCGTATACAACGTAATTATATACTATAATTGTAGTAATAGTTATTGTTAAAAAAAGTAAAATAATGCAGAATATATTATATATTTGCAATGAGTTTTCTTCTCTAGTTTATCTAGTTTAAAAGAATTATAAACTTAGTAAACTTAATCAATACATATCGCCAAATAATTTCCAGTAAATTGGTTTGAGGGTGAGGTTGTTGAAAGTTTGGGGCTGAGTGATATCATCGCTGCGTCGTGTGCTGACGTTAAACTGTTTGCTATCAAATACACCTCCATCCCGGTAGAATACGTGCTGGTAGAAGATATCTTCCTAGCCGATATCATAAACTTTATGCAACAATACTAATTATGGTAATTAGATACTGAGAAAAATGTGTCAAATACGGCTTCAAACTTGGTTTTGGGACCAAATCAATACACTTTAATGGGGCGTAGGTCAGTTCAAAGTGACAAAAACCTTCTCCAAGCAGTATAGAATGATAAAAATAAGTTAATCAAGTTAGTTTATTTATTACGTTTCTATTAATTAAGTCTTTACAGATTCATAGTAGTGGTCCTCATAGAATAATAACCTATCTGGATGTTGAGATTATCGCATCTTTGAAATCGCATAGGTTTACTGTCTTTGTTTACATTCAAACGTATCAGAGACCATCATCACGTTATTCACCCAACCGTTTGTTACAGTCATCGCTTCGTTGTTCGTTTATAGGGTCACTTGGTAATCTAAATAAATAAAAATTTTATATTAAAATGTTATATTAATACTCAATTTTGAGGAATATTAGCAATTATTTAGTAGTGTGCATTTGTAGCTTTAATTTTTTGCGCAGTATTAGAACTGAAATTTTTTTAGAACTTTAGTGGTTCTGTCTTAACTAGGACGGCGTTTTAGAAAGGCAAACATTTCGGCTAGCCCCGGTAAGCCTCTGTGGGGTAATGGTGCTAGGGTACTGGCGCTCACAGACTATATCTAATGCCAATTTTCTCTGTGATAGATGTCTTTGCCATTGATGACGGAGTTCACAGTTCATTAGGTTATACCTCTACATGTAACAAGACTGACTTTTGTGATTTAATAGGCAACAGTGTTGGAGTAATACCGGTATGTGAAAAGGTGTTCATTTATTATTTTTTGAAATATTTATTTTCCTGGTTAAAGGTTGTAAGCAATATATGTTGTGTATTAATGTACATAATAACCTATAAAATTGTTTTAGCAAAAGACCACTTTACCGAAACTATAAATCTGACAGTCATTATCCTCCTACTCAATGTAACGATGGAATCTCACCTGTGGTATTGATGATTATTTTCTGCCACTAAACAATAAATGTTGTAAGTAATAAATGAGAAGTAAATTAGGATAGTCCCTTTATGAACACGTGTCCACCCTTCAGCATCGCTCATCAACTAAAACTATAACATTAAAAGTTACCTCTGTAATCTCTGTAATTGGCAAGAGACTAGAAATATCTATATATTTGGTATGTTATTTTTATATTACAAATATCTATAGTAATTATAATTTAATATTTATAGTTATATCTGTGATCCAATATTTTAAATTGAAAGATTGATTTAATTTAAAAACAAAGTGGTTATATTATTAACAAGACGATGTTGTAATGTAATAGTGTTGATACGATAACTATCGGCTGTCAGTACAGTAATCGAACGAGAGGTTCGGTTGTAATCGAGCGCACATAATACCTTGGCGGTTCGCGACGAGCTCTAAGTGTTAAACTGCTCTCAAGTCTGCTTGTGTTAACTACTAGCAGTGTAAATTCCCTCCGAGCGGCTTGTAATCCACTTCGCACCTAGCGCTGTCTGTCGGCTATTAATTAATTATACATAAGTGTGAGTTTGGTAATTAGTTATTTAAATTATACAAATAATAGCGTCGCGGCAGACTTGTTTACTTAGTAAACTTCCTAATAAATAGTATGACAATACTTTAATAAAATATGCCAGGTTCGATCAATATCAGACGAAAAATAAGAGATTTTGCCGATCCTTCATAAGATTAACGTAGCATATATGCAGGATTGCATCTGTGAGAAACACTATGAGTAGGAATTCTCCCCATACATATTTTTATTTTTACCATATACCAAGTTTTATCAACATCTGTCTATAATTAAAGGAGTTTGCCCATGATTTTATGATTGGTATGGGAAAAGAGTATGCAGGTTAGCTGCCATGATAAACACATAAACTATGATTTTCAAGCATAAACGGATGGATCTCAACCACATGAAGCTAAATACCAAGTTTAATAAAAAAATATAGGTTAATAAATGTAATATTAATTTTTCTTTATTCTCCGTAAGATTAACATCGGAGCCCCAAAATACAATGTACTGCGTTTAGACTGTTAGTACTAAATTGTTTAGTTTTATTAGCTTTCCTGCCTCTATTTAGTTAATCATTTCCTAATATTACTCAACAGTTGTTACTTTGCCATACTAGTGTTTTGTCATTTTGTAAAAAATATAAAATTAATCAACAATTTAAATTTATCATGTGTACTGATACATTTCAATTGTCTCAGCCTTTTTTACACGTGCGAAGAACGGGTACTTTGGCTAGTAAGATCATAATTATACATATTTATATTTTAGTATACACAACAAAGTATATAGGGAACGTTTCAGTTTATAAAATATTGCAAGGTTTTAATTGGTTGGTTAGGTGTGGGGTTGGATTTGTTGTGGTTAGGTCTGAATTTACATTTTGATATTTTCTAAAATTAAATATGAATTTGGTTAAAAGTACATAAATATATGTGAAGAATTAAGAGACGCTATTTAATGAACATTGGCGGGTTTCAAAACCTGGAAGTCGTAGGTTAAATCCCGAGTGCAACTTCTAGCACAATTTTGTGATGGCTTGAATTTGGGTAAAGCTGCAATTATTCGTTGGGATATTATTTAACGATACTGGAAAATGAGACAATAACCCTAACAGTGCCAGTAACAAGGAAATACCATGCAATATACTATACTCTTATCACAATTCTCATTAGTTCAATTTATAATATTGAATAAAGAATAATAAATCATTATTGGCATTATATTATCAGGCTTTCCTGTTTCTCCGAAATTAAACATATGTAACATCAGTATGAAACCAGACAATGAAAGGCAAGCACAAACAATATAATAGAAATCATATTAAAGTGTGAAAATTACATTTTATAACCTTAAATATAGAGTTTTTTGTACCACATTAAACAAGCGTCAAATATTTCATTTATCTGAAATAGTTAAACAAACGCGATAACACTATTCCTGAAAATAGAACTGAGGGAAATTAATTTGTTAAACATTGTTGTTAATTAACCGCCATTGTTATCTCAATCTATTCAATTTAATATTACTGAGTAATTAGTAAACACAGGTGGTTCCATTCAATAAAATCTGTAGGAACGTTATCACACGTTTTGTGTATTCTGTATTGTGTGTATCAGTCTGATGCTGATAATATTTCAAATGAAGAGTTGTGGAGTGTGACAAGTTAGCCACACATAAAACTGCAGACCAGAGAAAGAAAGTTTTGTTGGTTAGGACACAAGTTCAGGAAGTCAGAGGAAGCGCTTCAGAAGAAGGCTCGAAGGGAAGGATTGGAATCCGTAGAGGGCTAGGGGAGATTGACCAATGGAAAGTTGGAAGAAGGGAAGCAATACCTTGAGAGAACTGCTTGCCCTTGCTGAAGATAAAGACGGATGGAGAGCTGTTATAGATAACCTTTGATCCCAACGGAGATAGACAAAAGTATGTTATAGAAGAAAATTTTCCAAGATCAGCTAAATATAATACGTATAATATACTTTTTCCCAAGTGGAAATGCTAATAGTGCACTATTAGAGAGGAAACGTGGCATACTTCTCGGTGTGTGGGACCTACACCCACTTCAACCCCCACATCAGGCTATTATCCACTTCGGGAAGCTATTTAGGCTTCAAAGTGGAGCATAAAACTCAGAGAGCTATTACTTCTACTTGACCACCTGAGGGAAAATCGTAGATATTATGGATCTTCAGGGTATTTTTTTCTTTGGAAGACTTTCTCTACTAATTATGCAATTAGTATACAGCTCTCAAGAGAAGACGAAGACGCCTCTCCCCCAGTCTTCGGTGAGAAATCTCTGATCTCTAGGTTCAGCTGTCTTCTTTGTATTGCTCATCGCTCGCTCTCGGAAAGAAATTGTGGAAAGTGCCATCGTAGTGGGTAGAATCCTCGTATGTAATGTATAAAATGATATTATTTATTATTTAATTCATTGAAAATTTCAATGCAAGATCCCCTTGGATAATTAACAATTTTTAAGAAGGAAAGATTAATGTTTACCAACGTTGTATATACTGAAAAAATAAACTGACACAATCAGTAAAAATATAAGTGATTTACAAAAAACTGTTTAGCATTTGGTATATTATGATGTTAAAAATATAGTACTGGTGCGTGAAGGTACAATATTGTAAATATAAAAGGATTTCAAATTGAAGTTCTAGGCCAAAAGAGAAACAATGAAAGACAGATAAACAAAAAAATATTAAACCTACTACACAGGGTGTCCATGAAAAACGTTTCATACTAGTTATTTTTTTTATAATAGTAGTCTAATAGTGTAAAACACATACCAAATTTGAAAATAAGCTGTTCAACAATGAATGAAATAAAAAATATTTTGTGAAAAATACGAAATGGCTGATGTCTGAGAAATTAAGCGTTTTAGGCCATACCTCCAATGGAACTTTTTTATTCTTTTTAATGTACCTAATCACTCACCGAAGTCCTGAAATGTTTTTCAAGGACACTCTGTATATAGGATTCAATAAGTCACCCCAGGTCTCAATCTGATGTATCCAGTTCCTTAATCTCAGTAAATGTTTAGATAAATCACCATATTATTTAATGGAAAGTGGTTTTATATAGTCTAGGAACATCATGTAAAAGGTTTTGTTAGCGTACATAGTTGAATTTGGCCTAGGGAGTTTAACAGTATGGTTAAAACGTATGGTTTAAAGAAATTTATTTGATTAACAATGCTCCCAACATAAAATAATTGAAAAAAGGAATTGTATGTTAAGGTCTACATATCTTCATCATTACTTAGCAATCAATTGTTATTACTCCTTGCATTTGTTAAATTATTATCTGCACTGAACCAAATACATCAATAAAACCGAATAACCTAATGACTTATCTAGTTATTTTAGAATAATGAAATAAGTAAAACTACTACTAAACAAAACACTAAAACAAACTACTTTGGTAAATTTTCAATTATTAACGTACTTCAGTTTAAAATTCATTAATGCATGTGAACGAATTTTTGGTTACATTTTATTTTAAGTTTACTTTAAAAAGGACGAAAAAGTAAACTTCTCGACATACGAAATTTTAAAACTGAAATCAAGAGATATTTTTGGTTTTCATTGCGTTATTTAAATTATTTTTATTTTGATTATGTAATTGGTTCCAAATAAAACAAGCTCTAATCTCATTAAAGGCCTGAGGCTGTGTTATGCCGTGGTATTGCCGAACCAGTGTTGACGTGTTTTTGTTTCGTACGTAGACAACGAGCAAATTAAACCCAAACAAAAACAATTCGTGTTCCCTCTACATGGGTTATTTATTTTAATGCTCTTTTTGTTTGTGTCCACGCTTTATATTGGTTGTAGTTTTTAGTCTGTTCTCATTTTTCACCTATCAAAATAATTTAGATCAGTTAAGGATATTTTTAAGTTCTCTAACAAATTGCCCGTTAGCCTAAATAGATACAGTTCATAAAATTATTACAGTGATTACAATATTTAATTACACGTAGAGAGCTGAATATGGCAGTCGCTTAGTTAGATGGACAGTAGACATGTGATCTATAAATTTGCGGTTTTCATAGGTATGCTTTTTGGTTTGAGACTTTGAGAAAATGTATTTACTTCTCAGTGGGAAATAACTTAGATCATGGATATATCTGAAGGTAATGTATTAAATTTCTATAAACAGCCGTCAGATAGCCATATGATGTCACTTCCGTTACACCTTTTGCGTCTCGTAAGTTCATAACTCCCCCCCAGAGCTCAGACACATCCATGTTAAACCATTGGAAGTTTACTCCATACAGACTACCAGATGTTTTGTGTGGTTGAAATACCAATGCTCTGATAGTGATAGTTGTGACACCATCTTTGTCAAATGTGAAATCAAATTTTTGCAGTACATCTTAGAGAATCTGGATCGAAAAGCAGAACTACAATTGTGTCATTTGAAAATGTGAGTAAGGGTTTGTTTAGATGTTTGAACAATGTTATTAAAGAAGTCTGTATCAAATGTTGTGAGTCTGGCTGTGATGTTAAACCATTGGAAGTTTACTCCATACAGACTACCAGATGTTTTGTGTGGTTGAAATACCAATGCTCTGATAGTGATAGTTGTGACACCATCTTTGTCAAATGTGAAATCAAATTTTTGCAGTACATCTTAGAGAATCTGGATCGAAAAGCAGAACTACATTGTGTCATTTGAAAATGTGAGTAAGGGTTTGTTAGATGTTTGAACAATGTTATTAAAGAAGTGACGTTAGAGTATCACTTAATGTTGTGAGTCTGGCTGTGTATGATACAGTGAATACTCAAGACGCGGTGTACGCAGCCGGAGTGAGCTACTCAAGACGCGGTGTACGCAGCCGGAGTGAGCTACTCAAGACGCGGTGTACGCAGCCGGAGTGAGCTACTCAAGACGCGGTGTACGCAGCCGGAGTGAGCTAATCTTCACCTAATAAAGCTGTCCTCACAAATTGACTTCTGGCTCAAAGGAAAAGCGTTGATGGGAAAACATGCATAGGATTAAATAATTAATTTGGAACTTTCCTAACGTTTTATTGGATTGGTGTTATGTTGGACTAGAAACAGAGAGGAGACGTATATCTCATTTCAGATCAACGTTCAAGTCTCAATTCCATCAGTGACAGTTATCACCTGTGAGGTGGCTCCTATAGCCAAAAATCCGGAGCACTTTTGATAGCTGTAAAATGAATCTACTGATGAAAGAGAAGTGCATACTCAAAAATTGTAGCTTTCATGCCAACCAAAGTATGTTGAAATTTAACATATATCTATATTGCTTTGAATGTTGCTTAGTAATTTCTTGAGATTGAGCTAGGAAAATGAAAAATAAATTGAATGAATTGTCCATTTCAGTTTTATATACTCATGACTAATTAAAGTCCACGAATTAAAAGCTACTTCAAACATAGTGTACTTGGCATGGTTGAACAAGATAATTTTTTATTATTCATAATGTAGCTATAGCGATCGCTAGTCTGAAAGTTGTAGAAAGTCGATCATCTGATCAATTATACAAACTTTAATAAAATAAAATAAATATAAAATCATAATTTGATAGCCATTTTAATATTCTTTACTGGTTGATAGTTTAAAATAATATTATAGCTTCCAAATATGCCGAATATAAGCTAAGACCTTAAAATGGCTTTACAGGAGTAAAAGTGTATTTAATTCCCTTTAGAAAATCGCTTAGATCAGGGTTATACACTTCTGAAAGACTAAGACGTGTCTAAACGGAAATCTTTCAGTTTCTCTAAACAGTTGTCCTCATAACCATATGACGTCACTCACGTTTCAAATTTTGGTCTAACGGATTGCCAATACCCCCCAGAGCTAAACATATCCATGTCAAAATAAATCATCAGATCGTCGATACATAAGTCCAGAAAAGAATAGCTGAGATCAACGTAGTACTCAATTCAATATAATAGGATAAGAAAGTCACTAAAGAAACACTTTCTCTTATTGAAAGCTATTTCCAAATCGTTTATGCGGTTAGTAATATAATAGCAGTTTGACATAGTAAGAATTTCATTCATTGGTAAAAATTAGCTCATGCTTTTAAATTTTATTTCAACTAGTCTACATACTAGTCACGAGCTGTAAGTGTTGAGGAACAAAGTAATTAATATGACTAAATATCAACCTAAAATCATAAACAATTGAATAAAAAGAGAAATTCTCAGATACATTGTTGCGTATTAGTTTTAAATTAGAAGATTCACGTCATTAGTAAAATTTTTTATAATGTATGACTTTGAAACAGGTGAAATATAAAGAAAGAAGCTCAACAAAACCTATCAATATAAATCTGTCGTATAGGTTTCTCTCATTAAGGTTTGACGCTAAACACAAGAGGAAAAAGGTTTATGAAACTGGATTTTTTGTAACGGACTGATGATAGCAACTAAAAGTATATCCCATGCGCCCAAGGTGTATAACATTGGCGCGGTCGCGTAAAAACTGCAATGTTTATGTCGCAGACGAGCAGGACGTGGAATCACAAAAACAACACCACTGCTGGCTGGCTGCGTTTTATTAGATCAGATAAAACTGGTTAAATACAATTAAGTTTAATTTAATTTACTGTTTATCGGCTGTACCCTAAGTAGACTATTAGAATCTAATACTTTGATTGAAATTCGAATAAAAATATGTATCCAATTGTATAAAACTCGTATTTATTTGGACAAACAGAGTACTATTGTATCATTTGAATGTTTGATGAAATTTGTTGAATAAAATTGTTGTTGTTTTAAAATAAAATTAAAAAGTAATTACGACAGAATATTCATTGGAATTAACATTCGTCTAAACTGTTACAACATATTTATTTATAATCAATTTTATTAATCAGATTTGAAAAATCAAATATACTGGAATATCAATAATTCTAATTATAGATATTGTAAAACATTAAAATAGTTTTACAGTCTATTAATCTTATGAATCTTTTGTTTAACTTGTGCCCGTATCAAAAACACCGGTTTTAGATCCTAGTGATGAAATATACTCTTTTAACGCAGGCTTGGATTGTGTTAAGGGTGAAAAAAATTAAATTCCTAATGGGTGGTAATTTATTATCAAGAAAATAATAATAATATAAACGTATTGATTTTAAACAATTTAATTTCCCTTTGTATTTATTTTTTGTTTAAGATTACATGTGTACAACGCATAACTAGCTGATATTCAAAACAAAACCATAAGCCATCTACCGCTATGCCCCCCTCTCAGCCCCGTTAAGCGCTATCACTACAATGCAGGCCAGTTTAAGGCTATTAAACCATGTTTCCCGTGTTAGCGACCTCAGGATGTGATACTGTTTAAAATAGTATTTTCTTTATAGACGAGAGTTTTTTATTATTTTGATACCCTTATCGGTAGCAGTATGCGCAAGCCTTCGTCACAAATCCAGCCAGTAAATCCCCTCCGAAATTCCATCTCCATTGATCCATCTTTATCTTTATTCACACTCACTTCTCTCGAATCTACCTTTATATGTATTTTTCACTTCTTTGAACATGTAAATCCAAAAGGTATTTGATCTGTTTGGTATTAAATAGTTTATTGATTAATTGTAATACTTTTGTTTAATATTTTACCACCAAAATGTTTTCAAGCAAAATGATGGAATAAACGCGAGATCGGTTTCTGTATTTACTATGTACATTTGTTAGCTGATGAGAAAAGTTATTAGTTTGGTTTAGTTTTGATGGAATCCAAAAGATACTTACGCTTTACAACATTACAATAATCAGTAAGAGTTTTTCCAGTACAGCTTTTAAGGCGAAATAAATATCTTATGCATCAAGTTGAAAGTTGCATTCAATGTTTTATTTACAAACATTTTTGATCCATTGAATGCCCTATAGTAAATTGTTTCTATACTACTGCCTGGATTTCCGTTTTCAATACATGATTTGCTGGTTGAAAGTTATCTTTCCTCACCCTAGCCAAGGGGAAGAGTCAACTGATTTCGAGGACATCAGCTGTTAGTTATTACGATGTAGACAATAGGAAAATATGTGCATGTCAATGTTGAATTATTGATTGTGTAGAAAGCGGGAATTTATTATTCGTAACATGAACACGAATTATAGACATTCATATGATTATTTACAATTGCAAGAACAGGGTAGAAACAACTCTTTAGTTTGTAAAATCTTTGGTTTAAACAGTAGTTGGCTCAATATTTTACGTAGTTTTATGAAAAAAATAGTTCATAGCACTATATTTTTCGGGTTTAAAGCGACTTTTCATTACTTGCTTAAATTACCTCGGGATCGTACGATAAACACTACTTTCGACCCTTAAAATGAAGCAGTTGACTTCCACCTTTTCCTAAAATCGTTCTCCTCCTTCTCCTGGTACATTAAATTAGTTTATCAATGTAATTGTAAAATAAAATAAATTTCAAAACAAATAAATGAGTTCATGTTATAAATTTAGTATAGTTTGCTTCTCTAATAATGTAATAGTGCTTGGTTACTGTAAGCATTTAAGTGTAAATATTTATTACCTTGACCTTGATTCTTTCTAAACAACTCAGTTGAATAATAGAGAAGTTGTATTGTTTGGGGGTATACCTTAATTATATTGATATTTTATAATGCTAATACATAGTTTTGTGAGGTTTTTATACATGTTTATCATAGGCTACTTCAATATAGTTTTTTCAATACTATCATTATACTGGACTATTACTATCATAGTATGAATGGAGAAGTCCCTGGCTTTTCATGTACAGGGTGCTCTTGAATTTGAGCTCTAGAATGTCATATGTTGTTTTTCTCAAAGATTAACCTATGATATAATCTAATTTGATAGGGTTTTGTACAGGTAAATTAGTTTGATGAGATGACTTAATTTGTATTAATTTTAAGTAACATCACAAAAAATCATAGATATTTTCTTAACGAATTCATTCTTCATGGAATAAAACAATTTATCAACATCATTACCAAGTTAAAAGAAATTAAAAAATAATCTATGCAAGATCATCTTTAAAAATTAAATATCAAGTTCCGGCCAAAATCATTTAAAAAACTCTATAAATATTTTTATAATATATTTTATAATAATACCATTTAAATAATTATCCAAAAACGATGATTTAAAAAAGCCCAAAAATATTTAAAAAATCAATTGAAATAACAATCGATAGAATTAAAATTAAGTTTTTATCCGAAATAGATCAAAAAACTTATAGTAAAGTAAGTAAATTTTAATACATTTTCAGGTACCTTTAATTTTACTGTTCTTTATTTTTTTTACCTAGTCGTATTAATTATGGAAATTAAAAGGAAAATAGAATAATCGTACTTAAAATACTCATAATTTTAACCCTATCCATCTCTTGTTTGCTTGAATTTTCATTGTTAAAGAGCAGCAAAGAGTGGAGAAGGAAAAAAATATTTTAGTAAATGCTGAACTGTTTTTTTAACTTTTGGTTTTATTAACATTCAACATACTACTAGATTATCCTATGAATATGGACTAGCGAACAAATACTAAAGTAAAATAAGCTAGTTAATTTAGTTTTAATAACTATTTCAAGTGCATAGACAGACTTGCAATAATATTCCACCTCGTGTTTAACATTTAAACGTGCAATAGGTTTTTTTAGGTAATACATATTCTGATATTATGTTGGAGTGTAGTGCGGGAATGTGAGTTATATGAAAGACTGAATCAAACTCATGTAGGTGTATGAAGCTCTGAGCACCTGAAACACACATCACAACATAACAGTTTTCTGATTGTTTAACTAAATATATTTTCGGGTGATATGAACTATTGCTATTATATCTAACTCTTAAGGACTGTAACTGAATCTTGCAAACTGTGTAACTGAGGTTGAACGACTGTATTTATGATCAAGCTTACTATAATAATATTTTTACACGACGATTCAAAGTCCTCCATGAAACTGAGCGGCTTGTCTGTCCAGTCACAGTTGTTCTCACATTACCGCAAGTCTCCATGTCGAGGGTGTAGATGCCGCCCACGGTCAGCCTGAGGGGTCTGGTTGCCACGGTCTGCATTATGAGCAAGTCCCGCCTCAAACTGAGCGGCTTGTCTGTCCAGTCACAGTTATACTCACATTACCGTAAGTCTCCATGTCGAGGGTGTAGATGCCGCCCACGGTCAGCCTGAGGGGTCTGGTTGCCACGGTCTGCATTATGAGCAAGTCCCGCCTCAAACTGAGCAGCTTGTCTGTCCAGTCACAGTTATACTCACATTACCGTAAGTCTCCATGTCGAGGGTGTAGATGCCGCCCACGGTCAGCCTGAGGGGTCTGGTTGCCACGGTCTGCATGATGAGCAAGTCCCGCCTCAAACTGAGCGGCTTGTCTGTCCAGTCACAGTTATACTCACATTACCGTAAGTCTCCATGTCGAGGGTGTAGATGCCGCCCACGGTCAGCCTGAGGGGTCTGGTTGCCACGGTCTGCATAATGAGCAAGTCCCGCCTCAAACTGAGCAGCTTGTCTGTCCAGTCACAGTTATACTCACATTACCGTAAGTCTCCATGTCGAGGGTGTAGATGCCGCCCACGGTCAGCCTGAGGGGTCTGGTTGCCACGGTCTGCATGATGAGCAAGTCCCGCCTCAAACTGAGCAGCTTGTCTGTCCAGTCACAGTTATACTCACATTACCGCAAGTCTCCATGTCGAGGGTGTAGATGCCACCCACGGTCAGCCTGAGGGGTCTGGTTGCCACGGTCTGCATGAGCAAGTCCCGCCTCAAACTGAGCAGCTTGTCTGTCCAGTCACAGTTATACTCACATTACCGTAAGTCTCCATGTCGAGGGTGTAGATGCCGCCCACGGTCAGCCTGAGGGGTCTGGTTGCCACGGTCTGCATAATGAGCAAGTCCCGCCTCAAACTGAGCGGCTTGTCTGTCCAGTCACAGTTATACTCACATTACCGCAAGTCTCAATGTCGAGGGTGTAGATGCCACCCACGGTCAGCCTGAGGGGTCTGGTTGCCACGGTCTGCATAATGAGTAAGTCCCGCCTCAAACTGAGCGGCTTGTTTGTCCAGTCACAGTTATACTCACATTGCCGTAAGTCTCCATGTCGAGGGTGTAGATGCCACCCACGGTCAGCCTGAGGGGTCTGGTTGCCACGGTCTGCATAATGAGCAAGTCCCGCCTCAAACTGAGCAGCTTGTCTGTCCAGTCACAGTTATACTCACATTACGTAATCTCCATGTCGATTATATATGATTTGCCACGTCTGCATATGAGCATCAAACTGAGCAGCTTGTCTGTCCAGTCACAGTTATACATAATTTAGACATTAAATAGTAATATCGATGTCTGGTTATCCATTACAGTGTCATAAAAAATACTGTATTTTTAAAATTTCAGTTTACCCTGATATCAAACAAAAAATATCAAACAAAACCATTTTGTTCCTGATTATATGCTTTTAAGTACCACACGCAGTAGAATACCAATAAATAGGTAACAAAAATTGAAAAAAATTAAAAGTTTGACATTGCAAATTTAACGTGTAGTAATTTAACATTTCTTCGAAACGGATTTAAAAAGTCAATGTTAATTTGCTATGTAATATAACTACAACGGTACCTCGCTATCTTCACCATACCCTAAAAACCATGTTAACGGAAAGTTAATTAAAGACGTTAACATCATATCCATTAACTATAGATACGGTTTATATTATAAGTATTTCTTGCTTTCTAGGACAACTAGGCCTATCAATAAAAAACTGTCATTAGGATATGATTTCACTGGATAATTATAAATAGTAAACCCGAATCCGGCTGCAGAGTTAGTCCCTAAAAACAGATTGAAGTGGGTGGCCGTTTATTATTAAGGTATTTTGAATAATCTACGAACATATAGGCTAATATAACATATAATAGGACATTTTACAATATAACATTAGAAGTATTAATATACGAGTAACAGCCAACTGAGACAAAGTACATATTTTAATCATAACGAATTAAGACCGTGATCCTTCCAGGATATACAATCGCTAGAAATTGTTTCTAATTTTTGTTTGTATAATATATACTTAGTTTGGTAATGATCCTTTATATTATTCCTTTTAAATAGCTTTAGTACGATGATCTATACTAACCATGACTAAGATCCTATGTTTAACTCCAAAATCGTTTAAATTGTTAATTTTTTAAATTTATTTGTACTGATTATTTATATTTGCTTAACTTAATAGGTGGAATGGAAGAAAGGCAAGTGAATCATTGACATATGGAAAGCTGTGGATGATGTTCGTTTCCGGCCAGGATATAATGCTAATTTGATATTCGCTTCAGCAAAACATTATAATGGGAAAACTCCACCCATAGTAATTACCGCATCGATTAAGACCTGTCCAGTCGCACAGAATAATCCAAGGAATATCAGGAACCCAATCACTTCATCAGCTTGACTTATGTAGTTGACAGTGAGCAGTTCATTGCCCTGTAATAAACAGAGAACTTTGAAACCTGCAACATCAGTTTAAACTTCTTTCTATTATAACCTAAATTACCACTATCTACCGTTCGGCCTTCTAAATACAGGGTATCTATAAAAGAACTCCGTGGTTTTAAGACAAAATATTTTAATAAAGTAAAAAACGTACATACATGTTTTATATATGATTAGAAAGCTTACATTTTCAAGATTTTCTAACAACTTAGTAAAGTTCAATGTGAGCTCCGTGAGTGGCACGGGACACGTCGAAACGGTATTCTACCTCTTCCCATGTCCTGGCGAGCATGTCTGGGAGAACGAGCGCCACGCAATTCACTATTCGATCACTGAGATAGCGAACATTTCGAATTTTCTCCGCATACACAATATTCTTGATATGCCCCCAGAAGAAAAAGTCCAACGGAGTCATATCAGGGCTCCTTGGTGGCCATGAAATAGGTCCTTCCCTTCCAATCCGCCTATTGCGGAAACGAGCGTCCAGTGATTCACGCACACGCAAAACTGAAGTGTGGCGGCGCCCCATCTTGTTGGAAGTAAACTAAACCTTTCTCCGCCTCAATGTCATCCAACTGAGGATAAACATACTCCTCTAACATGTCACAATAGACATCACCATTGATATTCTTTTCGGCAAAAATGAAGGGACCTACAACTCTCTCTTAACGCAACTTCCTTGAACTCACTTAACCACTGACGAATTGTTTTGTCTGTAGGCGGGTCAACACCATAGCTACGTCGAAGGTTTCTTTGTACAGTAACAACAGAATTAGTTTCTATGAGCCAAATAGCACATTGTGCCTTTTGTTGAGGCGTTGCCATAGCGCGGCAGTCCAGACGACACTGACCGCCTGCCGCAACCGCTACGTCATTTCAAGATCAACACTCCGCAGCACTGCCAAATGTTGAGAGAAACATTCCCAATTAGGGATGGGTTTCACAAAACCGAGTTTTCACTACGCCGAGTAAGGCTAAAAATCTAATAAATATCGAAATTTCACTACGCCGAGGTTTCACAAAACCGAGTACGTTATAAAATTCAACTGTTTCACTAAACCGAGTTTCACAAAACCGAGTAAGGGTTTTTGATTGCTGGGTACCTTACGCTCTAGAAGTGAGTTCGCACCAAGAGCACGTCGGCCGGCAGGCCAACAACGCGCAGTATCATGCGCTTTGAAGGCATTCACTGCCTGAAATCTGTGTAAATGACATTATTGATCTAATAACTTAAGCTACTTTATACTGTTTTAATATATTATACAGAAATAAAATTGTCCATGGATGAATGTTAAAAAGAAAATTATAGAAAATAGTAAACGAAAATAATTGTATGCTCCAAAGCAGAGAGAATTTGATTGTTTATAAGAACGATTTTTTTATTTAGAACAATTCAGTTTTTTCTTGCCTGTAAAAAATAGAACTTATCACAATAACAACCTATAAGTTATTGATAAAAGAAAATTTTCTGGAGATTACTATTTTCTAGAGATGATCGTATGCTCCAAAGCAGAGAGAATTTCATTGTTAATTTGAACGACTTTTTTTATTCAGAACAAATCAATTTTTCCTTTCCTGTATAAAATATAGCTTATCACAAAAAAGCTATAGGATGAAGTAAAACTCATGTCTTCCAACACTTCGTAATATTTACACTTATATTGTAATTATATACAACGGTAAATATATACAAAAAAATATTAAGTTGTGTTGGAAGACGTGAGTTTTTACTTCATCCTATAGTAAAACCAACACGTATAATGCTAATCAAGAAGTAATTAAAAAACAAGCTATAAGTTATTGATGAAAGAAAATTTTCTGGAGATTACTATTCTCTGGTGATGATTGTATGCTCAAAGCAGAGAGAGTTTGATTGTCATTTGAATTTGTTGTTTATTATGTCACGCGTTATGTTCACTACACGACTGGACAGCGAGTGCCTGCAAAGCACGTAATACTGCACGCTACACAGGCTTCTACAGTCACTTCTAGAGCGGACGGTACCCAGCCCCTTACTCGGTTTTGTGAAACTCGGTTTAGTGAAACAGTTGAATTTTATAACGTACTCGGTTTTGTGAAACCTCGGCGTAGTGAAATTTCGATATTTATTAGATTTTTAGCCTTACTCGGCGTAGTGAAAACTCGGGTTTGTGAAACGCTCCCCCAATTAGTATGAGTAAAACTCTTTGAGCTACTTGTTTCAAAGGAATTGATCAAATTTGGCTATCTTTTATAGTTAAAAAAATATTAATTTTTTAAACTCCGGAGTTCTTTTATAGACACCCTGTATATTTCAGTTCATATCCATAACTTTACTGTTACGAACCTACAATCTCTATAAATAAAAGCATTCCGATTACACAGTTTAAAACTTTTGGACTTGATAGACTGCGGAGTAAGGAAGAATTAAATGCAATGTATGTGTTTTTTAAGAGGATTAGGATTAAGTCATTGATCAGAATTAAGGAATTCTATGCCATAACATTTTTGATATTCAAGTATCCTATACAGAATTTCAACCTTAAAACCATAGAAGTTATCCTAAGGGTTCAGACCCAAACATGAAAACAAAATTATCTTTCCTTTAAATATTGGTCAAATAAACCAATTATGCAGACTGTTTTGTAATTTTATTTAGCACATATACAATATGTAATATGACATGTCCATGATCATGTACATTTGGACTTAGCGGAAAATAGTATTACAATACTTGGTTTTAAAAATGTGTAAAATCTTTATTTTTTACAAGTAAAACATTAAAGTTGAGCAGTTGCAGTTGAGTAAAACACTTGGTTACTTCACTACAGTACAAAGTGAATGTGAAATTCACAAAAGCTGTCAATTGGCCTTGTCAAAAAAATTAAATTCAATTTTTGTCAATTGCCTTGTCAATTCATTCCCCAGAGTCCGTACGTACATCATCATGTATAACTGTTTAACAATAATACTACACATATGCATTTAATATGTTGATAATTGTTTATACCCTATGTGCTTCTTTATAGATTGAAGAATCTAATAATATATATGAAACAGCAAAAATCTAAATTATACGCTAAGATTTAGAGTAAATAAAAAAGGGATTCCTTGATATGGTATAGTTATGGTCAGCCATGCTTTTTTCCACAACGATTAAGAACAGGCTATTGAACTCTGATCACTCCAGAAAATAAAATTTCTTTGTACAGTACAATAAACTAGAAACGAAGGGTAGTTTGTTTCAAAAAGGGTAGTACTTAAGGCAGGCGAGGAAAAATTGCTAAGAGTGCCGTACATGATCGTGTACACTGGAACCGAGAGGGTTAAGCCAAGTAGTGTCAAAATAATGTAACGGTTATTACAAAAAATAAAAAATTGTGATTTTAAAATTATAATTATTGTGTTTACGATTAATAATTACACTTAATAATTGGAACTACAAAGATAATAAACTATTTGTCTGAACCTACCTAATTCCTTAATGCTCGTAGTTTTACAGTTTTTTAAATTCCACTACTTAAATGCTACAGTATTAACTAATCTATTCAGTCTTCAATTTAAACAATGTCAAGGTTTATAATCAGTGCCACTTTTCAATTGCACCGGTCATTAGTTTAGCAGTCAAGTGAAATGTATAGGATGCGACTGAGAGTCGAGTGTGGCGAAAATTCCCATTTTTTGGAAAAATTCCCATCATTTGGGAAAATTCCCATCATTTGGGAAAATTCCCACGGCACCGTAACAATAGTGCATATATCAGTGTACCGTAGTGATCGCGAACATTGCTTGTGATTTCACTTGAAGGTAATTAAAGATTCAATTTCCTTTCATTTAAATTTTACCACTGTTGTAATTCCAAGTTAAGAGATTTTTCAATCAGACAATAAATGTTGAAGAATAGTGTAGTATAAGGTGTGTAGTATAAAAACTATATCTAGTAGTAGTAATATTCTTTTGTAGATTATACACTACTACTTTTACACTAAATATTACCATATCTATTACCTATAAACTTTATATGACCTAAATATATAACGTACTTATATGTCAAAACTATTTATACATTTACATCTCACCAAACTAAGTTTTGGAACAGCCATTGCAGTTAATATGACTGGTAGTTGAATGTTTATCAGAAGTAGAAATCGAAACGCCTCTTCAGTTAGCTTTGCCATCCTAAATAAATGACAGATAAATTCGAATTAGAGGTCCGTATATTCAACATAGAATTATATTTTTTAATTAAATACCACTATTAGAAAGGGTGGTGAAATAGTCTGTTTAAAGACTATCCATATCCGTAATGAGTATCAATGCTATTTTTCAATTCAATATTATATTATGTATTTATCTGGAAAAAAGTCCGTGGTGTAAAATATCAAAATACAGAAAACAGTTTTTTTCTCAATGTATAAAGAGTAGCTACAATATCCCACCCGCCACGGCCTGCATGATGAGCAGGCCCTACCTCAAACTGCGTGGCTTGACTGTCCAGTCACAGTATATGGTATTTGTGTTTTGTTGTTTTCGACAACTCAAACCATCCTAAAGAAAAAGGAAAAAGGATTATATCAACGTGGTAATGGTAAGCGACAGTTCACTCACCTCATTACAATGATGTGACGCTCGACAAGGTTTTTCACGTACGTCCTCATTCGTTCCTTCATTAACTGTTCCCGAAGAAACATTCGTAAAGTGATCAGGTCATTATCAGATTCAGTGACTACAGCAACAGTGGAATCCACTTCAGGAGCAGTGCGTATTCTGGAGTCCTCCTCCCAGTACACATGTTTGCCTCTGGAACAGCTGGCTGGCTGGCTCTCTTCAGACCATTTGATCATTCTATTCATGTTATCCAGCTCCAGAGAAAGAAGCCTTACTAACATTCTTATCTTCAATACCATAAAGGCTATGAGTCTCAAACACATAAAACATCCGTCTGCAGTAATGAGCACAAAAACAATCACTGACAAAACCTGCAGAAGAATCAGGAACCCGAAGGAGCTTGGTGTTTTCACCCATCCTAGCACTAGACCTACACACGGCTTGTTGTGGTTGTTCGTATCGAGGAGCAGAGTTAGTGTCGGAATTGTTACATATGCTGAACTGGCAATTAGAAAGAACAAACTTACTAATTTCCCACTCATGTGGACTTGCTTGTAGTATTCATTCATTATATCTGTTCCATTTGAGATGGGCTCAAATTGTTGATTTGTTTCCAATAGAAAATTTATCATTTCATAAAATTTAGGCTTTATTTGAAAGATAATCACGAAAGTAATGGTTAAATACGCCAAAAATAGCAGATCATGATATTTTTTGAAATGATCCTGTGGATTTTCATCTTGATTTGACATGCAAGACAGGGTTGAGAAGAAGAAACCTATAGTCGTGACGATTTTGATCGAAAGTAAGACCTTGTTGAAAGGCGCTGCCTCGTGTTCCACGTTGGCGAGTGCTTCCATGGAGTAATCCAGGTATTTTGTGAGGGATAGAAGTTTCTCCATGGTGATAATCTGGAAGCGAAAAGACAACCATCAGGAAACCAACACTGGGTTCCCTGTTTATCATAGGATTTTTCTTAATTGCTATAACGTTCCGTCCCCATACTTTAGGAGGCTACTGACAAGTCTTTAATGAAATAATGTTAAGAAACATAATATAAATATATAAAACAAAGTCATGTTAGTTACACCATTTATAATGATCTTAGATTTTTTGGATTCGTCTCTGCTCCGAGCAGGCTATCGGCATATTCAGTTTTGTATTTAACCTAAGGACTAATCCCCACTGGCCTTTAAAGTTTGTATAGTAAATGTTCAGGTTATGAGGAAAAGACGTGATGCATTTTGACCATATGCATACATCAATAATGTGAATATTTTATTAACAGCTGATTTTGTGTTGCTCTATTTTCACGACTTGAAAGCTAACGTCATTGTTCGTAGTTTTCAGCGAATGTTTTTATTTATGAATATATATGAATTTATAGATTAATGTTTGTTTTGTTTGTCTCAATGTAATTATTAGTTTTTTGTTTTCTGCGAGTGGAATTAATTAATGTTAGATTATGCGAGTATTATTATAAACATTGCCGCGATTCAGAAAATTTAATGCAGTTACGTTTGGTCTAAGTTTAGGTTGGATTTGGGAACTGTGAACCAATCCTAGTTTATTTCTTTTATGAGAATTTTATTAATATGTCTTATCGTTTCAATATTGCTATTTACTGTACCGCGACCCGGAATATCTTTCACGACGAAGTCGTAATGCTATTTTACTTCAGAACATGGTCAATCTTAAAGTTAACATGTATTTACTGTTAGGCGTTACAACGTTCGCCAGTTTTAACCCCATATCTTGGAAGCGTCTCTGAGAGACGATTTTTACATCGATCTGTTTTAAGAGTTTTTTTTCTATAATAGTTATAAAACGCAACAAATGCTACATCATTAGAAATAAGAGATTCCACACTTTTATTAGCATACATAAAACCGTACGGCTTTTATATTTTATAAATTATTAATAGGTATAATTCTTCAAACCTGATTACTTTCGGAGATTCACACCGGTGCAGACGATTGTTCTTTGATTTCGTGAAATCTATTAAATTTTAATTTTTTGTAGAGTATTTTAAGTTCCATTAAATATCGGTTGGTATCACTGGACAGCTAAGATTATGCAGAGTAACTCACCTGCTGTACGTTATTTGATTCAAGCAGTAGTTTAGGAGCTACCTATAATAAGTTAACATACCAACGTTGCAGCAGACTCCAAATCAGTAATTATATATAACAGGTTTTGATCAATAACCATAATAAATAAGAGAGTTTGACTATTCTCCATAAGATTAACATGGGAAAGAGTATGCAGGTTTGCTGCTGTGTGGAACGCTGAAAGTAGGCATTTTTACAGTAAACTATTTTTATTTTGACCATATACCAATTTGTATCAATATCTGTCCACAAATAAAGGATTTTGTCTATTATCTATATGATTACATGGGGAAAGAGTATGCAGGTTAGCTGCCATGATAAACACATAAACTATAATTTCTAAGCAATGGAAGTATCAGATCTCAACCACATGAAGGTAAATACCAAGTTTCATCCAAAAATATAAATTGATGAGTGAAATATTAATTTTTCCTTATCCTCCTTAAGATTAACATTGGAGCCCCAAAATACAACGTTCTGTGTTTAGATTTTTTAATATCTCGGTAACCGTTGGAGCTAGAGCAAAACCTTAAGACACTTAATCGTGTATTTTTTAAGCTGATTCTAGTGATGAAAGATAAAATTAAAACATATTTAAATTACATAGTTATATATAACTATCCACAATTCTTGACCTCCAAGTACCTGGATTAGAGGATGACGCCACCATTCCAGCCGTCTCTAACAGTTATTGAGATATTAAAAATCTGAACACCGTACATAAGAATTACCACCAATACATAAAAATGAAATAAACTTGCAATTTAATGCTTAATAAATATTTACCATATTAATTTAAAATGCAAAGGAACATTTATACATGAGCTACTTCAATCCAAGTTCCTTATCGTAAATATATTAAAATATTTTTATTATAAAAATAATATATCGTAAATATAATAATGGAATTTGAGTTCTTGATGTTAACTAATCCATGGGACATATATGGGTACTATAAATGTATATGTTTAGCAAGAGTTAGTAGAAAATCGTACCAAATGAAACTCTTAGTATCATGTATTTTACCTGAACCATTTGAAGACGTCTTGGCTGACAGCGTCAGTGCGTGAAGCGATATTAACTGAACCGGAATTCTGATCGAAACAATTCTAAAGTGAAAATCGATGTGTAATGATAGTACAAATTTCTATCTTGTTGAATGCAATATTTGGAATTCTGACCGAAACAATTCTGAAGAGAAAATCGATGTGTAATGATAGTAAAACTTTCTATCTTATTGAATGCAATATTTGTAAGCTCACGCAAAGGTAAGTTTCCATCGCGGTCTTAATCAACTACATAGTATTCATAAAACAATCAAGAACAGGAGACACGTTGTTTCCTTGTTCTTAGGTAGGCTATTCTGTTAGATGTTCTAACCAATTCAATTACGTTCCTAAAATATATTTTCCTTGTACTCCGAAAGCACAAAGTGTACATATGGTTGTATTGATCACGGCAATCGATTATATCGCAATACAACGCACTCTTTTATTAAACTAACACAATTTGGTTATTACAGGAGTAAGATTTTGGTTCTTTCTTCGCAAATGTTCGACAGTCACCAATGTTATTTCCACCCGAGTGGCAATACAAGTTTCCGGTTGCGGTTTTCGTAACGACTCTGACTCTCTCACGCTTCCACAGACAAATAATTTTTTCATCGTATCAATTACATTTTACTCAGTGGGCTACAATAATTTTATAATTCATGGCTAAATTATTTAACTATTAGCATCAAATCAGGTAGTGTGGCCGAGGTGGATGATGCTACTATGCTTTTATTTGATCACCTGAGAGTGAATGGCAAATTCCTAGACCCTAAAAGGTTAAGGAGCTGGGTGTCTCGCATCTGCTGGGCTTTGTTACAGATCTAGAGCTGTAGAATTAACATAATTCAGGATGTTACAAAAGATCTTTAGGTCGATGTAGCGAAGGGGCAGCGATACCATTGTTCAAGTGAATAGCAACTTTTCGTTGTCATCACGAACTTAAATAAATATGGTTTAAAACAAGCTGGAATGATATTTCGGCCAGAGTTGTAAAAGAAAACTAATCACCGCATTTATATTTTCACGATTTCGTTATATTAAGCTTCAGTATTTCAAACGTTCAACATTTCGAAGGTTTCAAGAATTAAAAAGAATATAAATACTTTAGTCTGCAGTTCAAAGGTTTATTTTATATGTAACATGTTTCATAATATTTCGGCTTACGTCATTTTCAAACAATTCCAATTGGCGTAAATGAAACCTGTACAGTTCGCGGCTAATATGATGAGTTTTTAAGAACCTTTATCAGGCATACTGGGATCAATAGCAATAGTCAGATTTTTTACTACTAAGAACCATAGACAAGATTATTGGAAAAAAGATTGAAACAGCATTTTACACACTATTTAGAGCGTGAAAATATCTTTGCGGAAATAATTTTGGATTTCGTTGGGGTCAAATACATCAACTTACCTCGTTGGCGTAACTTGAATAATTTCTTATAAAAATTGGCTAAACCTAGAAAAGCAATTATAAAAATTCTCAATTTGACCATTAAATTTCCCTCTATCGATGGGGAAATCCTATCAAAACAGTCAATCATTGAAAATAAAAGGAATTTCTTTCAGTTGGTTAGAAATTTAATGCGACAGACGTAAACGGTGACCATACGAATGTTTATGACAGTGTTGTATATTAGGTTGTACATTAGATTCTACATCAACAACATGAGACAACTGAGAATGTAAGGGGTGGGATTTTTTATATGCTGATCGTTCTTCTATTCTCTCTGTCGTAGATATAATTGCACACCACAACATCTTGCCCAATAACAATTTTGAGGGGAACAAGTTTCGAGGATTATCGCAAGGCCAAACATATTTCATTCATAATTCAGGGGTAAAATTAATTATGGTTCGGATCCCACGTTAAATAGTAGGTGGCTGTTGGACTAGTAACAAACAGTCCTGCCTAAAAATGAATATATCAGTCTTAATCAATTACAAGAACATAAGATCGAGCTACAATTACAAATAATTTTACCCTCAATTTTATTTCATACTAGGCTACCTTGGTAGATCGCCAATTTAAAAAGGTAATATGGGCTATAAAGAGGGTGGTGATGGAAGACATGGCTATTCTGAGATTTTGATACGGTCCCAGGACTGAGATTGACATCCAACGGTATGTCTGGTCAGCGGTTTTGGTAGTTTGTAACATCCCTGCCCAAGTTAGGTTCTTGTGAGCAGTTTTAGAGTTTACAGTGGGAAGGTATGGAGATTATTTTGTAAGAGCCATTTTACTGATGCCCTAAAGGGAAGATCACAATGTCACTGCTTGGTATGAAACCACTGTCAATGTGTCATATATAATTTTCTTTGAATTAAATAGTCAAACAAGAAACGGTCCGACTGACCTGGATATGGTGTACCACTTAGTTGGGTACAAAGAAGTTAACTCCGGAACTAGGGGAGCATAAATAAACAGCTTATCCATATACAGATAAACTGCAGTTTTGAATTATTGAACTGTCAACTGGAACTGGAACTCTTGTCACCGGTTACTGTTTAGTAGGTCAATCCAATACCCGATTCAATATTTAGTTCCATTTTCTAAACTCTTCAAAAGTATATTATACTAGCAGTAAGCCCGTACTTTGTACGGATTGTAGGATCCATTTTAAGGAAGATTATCATACCGAAATGTAAACCTGAAATCCAAACAAATCAGTACAAAGAAAATAAATAAATACCGTGGTTTATTATTTAGCATTACTTTACAGTTAAATAGATTAGAACATTTGTATAACATTATTAACATTAGTTATGTGTTAAAATAAATTTTTAATATAGTATGATTTCAAAATGGATTTAAAGCGACCAATATAAACTAACTAATATTAATTCAACAGCTGTTGGTTTTTCATTGTATTAAATATTTAAACTACAAAGACAGCTGATTATTACCAGTAGCAAAATTCGACCAATATCGCGTAAAAAGTGGGTTTTAAATGCTCTTTATTTACTTTTAGCGAATTTCCCATAGGGAAGAAGCTATTACCGTAGGTCTCATGGCGAGACTTAAGCCCGGGACCATGTTATTTTTTCTTCTTTAGGTGCCCAGAGTCCAAAAACAATAGTCGTTAAATTTATAATATATATTTATATATATATTATATAATATATTGTTTTAATTTTTTTTTATTTTTTTTTTTACAACGATAACTACAAAAATTCCGATCAGACCAAATTATTAGAATGTTTAACAAATGCTCGGACATTTTGTAAACCAGACATATCGTCCAATGGAAAGTAGTGTTTTAAATTTTTTGCGATTTTATGTAATTTTTTTTCAATTTTATATTAATGGAATCATTAAAAAAACTCCAGTTGTTTCTTAAAGTTTTTTCTCTATTCATTTCAATATAAAAAAATCTAAACAATATTGTATTTTGACTGTTTAATCTTTCTATAATAAAAAAATTAATTTTTCATTATTAAAATATTTTTTAAAAACAATATATTAGCGTTTATGTTGACCCATTAATTTATTGCCAAAAAATAAATATAATTAATGATGATTTAATCATAGAAATAGAATCATTTTTTCATGTTAATCATATGGAAATAGAACACTTTAATGGAACTGTTGTGAAAGTTGTTTAAAAAAAAATAAAATTTTTTTTGATTAAAGCTACTTCAGTGTTTCATACACAGGAAATTATTTCCCATGTTATATTATGAGAATAGGAAAACAAGACTCTGATTTATAGATTTTGTACACATAAAAGTAAAAACAAATTTAAAAAAAAAAAGCATGATTTATAAAACTTGTCATATATTAATTTTTTTTAAATTCTCTAAGTACGCATGATGCTCACATTTTTTTACTTTTTACAAGGTCGACAATTAAAGTAAAATTCTGCATAGAGAATGTATGAAACAATTTTCATTGGTATCAGTTCTCCCGTTTTTTCAATGACTAATATAAAATAACTAATATTGATTTTAATTTGACAGCTGTTTATTTTCTTTCTATTATATGATAACTACAAAGACTGATTATTACCATTAATTTTCATGAAAAACTAGAGCAAAATACACTATAATATAAAATGGATTTTATAAATGCAATATTTAATATGTAAGACGCAATAGATCTTGTTTATAAATAGAAACAATTTGATATGAATACAATTGTTTGTCACATATGGTAATAACTTCTTCCCTATGGACAATTCATTGAAAATATTAAAACAATTTTTTGGGAAAACCAGAATAAAGTGTGATGCTCGTATTTTGGTGCTAATAGCACTGTTATGTTAAATATTTCTTCTTATGATTCAACAGCCACATTATTTTCAAAAAGCCTAGAAAGTGTGCAATTGTAAAATCTTTATTATTACATTTTTAGAAAATAATATTTTAAAATGACATCCGGTGACGTAAATTCTATGGAGTGACAGAGCAATTCAATATCCGGTAGAAAGAGAGCAATCAACGATGCATCAGCTGCTAGCAGTAGCACTCTTCTCTGCAATCAGCTGTTCATGAAATACATTTATTTCTTTCCAGATTTCATTCCTATATTTTTCCATTTAATATCTTGCAAATAAAAATATAATTTTCCTTGTAAGCATGATTAAAAGACTGAAAATACGAACGTAAGTTTACTAAACTAATATAATGGATTTTTTAATTCCATACGTAAAGTTTTGTTATGTGTTTATATAATTTCAATAACATAGTTTATGTTAAAAAAAGACATAACAATTCTTCCAGGATCAAGATTTTTCTTTCTTTTACTAAAATATTAAATTTTTTTGGATTCATCCTCCACCCACACCGAGGTAATTACAAACCTTTTGAACGCGTCTTATTGGCTAATATGAAAACATACGTACCAAGTTTCATAAAAAACTGTTGATAAGGAAGATAATGATTGTTAGTATTTTTCTACAATATAGGGCGCTTTTAGACGAACCATCAGTCTTATACTGATAATTCTACATACTAATTTGTTTAGTTTTTAGAATTCATTTCAATGGTATTGTTACAATAGTTTTAAAACTCTGTTTTTGGAAAAGTTTGAAAATAAATTCATTTTTTGGCATATCAAGGTCCATAACATGTGAACCGCAAGAATGCAGGTAGAGTCGCGTTGTTTGTAGCCCAAAGCAATATAGACTATGAAGTTGAAATATAATTTTTTTAATTAGGATTTCAACATTTTTGAGAGTTTGTAAAGGAAAACAAAAAAATTAAAAAAAATGTCTCGGCATTTTACCAAAGTATAACTCTGTTCCAGATGTACCCACACATTCAGTCACTCTTATCTCTTGGGGACGCTACACAGTCATACAGGTAGACATTATTTAAAACTCCACTTTTCTGGATTTAGGGAGCCTAAAACGCATATTCCACTCTCAGCTCAAATTTGAAAATTTCGACGACAAAAATACTTTCTCCAATTACCATGTATAATGAAGGTAAAAATCTTTAAGGTAAAATACTATCCTAATTATTATTTGTTAAATATTAAAGAGTATTAAACAATAAATTACATAAGGACTAATAATAAGTACACATGCAGTAAATATATTTACAACCACACAACCGTTAAGTGGTTAAAATAACGTTATGTACGACTTGAAATTTATTATTAGTTACATATTTATTTATTATACTTTTGATCCAATATAAGGGGTATGATTTAGGAAAATAGATTTTTCCACTTTCCTACGTTATGGAGACGTTATTTACATTTTTAAGTTAATGTATTAAGAAATTTCTATTCGGTTAAGTCCTGTGATTGTTGAGTTGTGTTTTATTGACTATTGGATACCATTATTAGGAGTTAAGTAATCAAATATTAAAATTGTATTGCTTGACAGGTGGTCTACCAACAAATAAAATGGTTTAGTTCTAAGAAAATACAAATTTCATTTAAACTATTTTTTTATAACAATTGATTTTGTATCTAATTGATAAATGGGGGTTTTTGGGAACAGTCACTTATTCTATAATGCAGCTATTTGGAGGTCACGAACTCTGGATAATTATAAGCGATAGTGGATGCGGTATTCCCTAGTTTGTATTTTTATCCGCGCAATTGAACACTATTTTCATCCACAAAAGTCATCCTCATGATAAGACTATTTCGTAATTCACGTTGAACTGTAGGTCTTTCAGATTCCATTGGATGGGCTGTTAATTAATAGGACTACAGAAATATGGACCAAGCCAGCCTTAATTAGTAACAAGACCACTACAAACTCAATCACAAATAAGTAAATAGGGTTTCTGCCAAGAGGAGCAAAAAATGTTTGTCTTTACTTCCCTGTAGGAAATAGGTTAGACCATGGATATGTCTAAAGTGAATGTTTCCAGTTCATATGAACAGCTGTTTTGATTTTTTTACAATACAATAGCTCTGGTAGTTTCTATGGAAACCTGTTACATATTTTCCATCTCCATCAACACCCCCAGAGCTAAGACATATCTATGTCAAAACTTGGAATTTTCAGCATAAGTTATTGGATCTTTACTATATAAAGCTTTAAACCACGTTTTTTCACAATATTTCAAGTAATAAGGAAGGTATTAGTGTTAACCTTTCCCCTAAAAGCTTAACATTGAAATGCTAAGACATCATGCTGCGTTTACTAGTTTTTATTTTTGCGTAACCATGTTAGTTGGTAAGATTCCAAATATGAAATAGTTTATTTTGACCTGATTCCATTGGTGGTAAAAAATTGACTATTTTATAAATGAAATGTAACATCCTAAAACCCTATTTTTAGGTACTAAGTTATAAATATTACACATATACATGTCAGTATCAAATTTTATCAAGATTGTAGGTTTTGTAAGTTATACATACTATATACAGTATGGATAAGTTTTTTCATTGGTATTTGCAAACCTAAATGAAAATAAATAAAAATTACTTGGCATATTAAATACAGATTTTGAGATATATCACTAAAAGGTAAAAGGCAAAGCGATTTCTTTCCCTGATGATTCTGAGGAGACGGGAAGATGGAGTGTGGAGGAAATGGAGTGGAAAATGTGTCCTGATCACATCAGTGACGTCATGGCAAGGATTGTCACATCCCGCGGGTGGGGACACTTTACCGTGTTCTGCTGTCGATGAATACTCTATTTTACAAAGTTTTATTCAATTTGTGAATTAACTATATTTATGGTTGACCGGCTAGGGTTTCAATGGTCAATGGTCAATGGTCATAGTCCTTTATTATCTAAAGGCCAAGTAAATGGTTCAATACTGAGGAAAATTTTTACACAGTTTAGAAGTTATTCGATACTGGGTTGTTAAATAATTAATAATCCTGGCAAATGAACCAGACATTTATTTTCAGAAAAAATATACTTTCATAAAATCCATTACTCATATCTCCATCACATCATACTAATCTTCTATTCATATTCACCATAAAATACCGACCTAGTCGATAGTTTGTTGGTCAATAGCATATGAATAAGATCAAGAATTATTTACAACACTTTACAATAAGGGGATAAGACATAATAACAGTGACAAAAGGTAAACTAGGTATATAAATATCAGAGTATTTAAGATAAAAATACTTAGCAGCATTAAAAATATATTAACCAAGCTACAAATCCAAAATGGCGGCCATTTTATATTTTACCGTTAACAAAGTATTTAAGTTTTAAAATTTTTGGATTTAGAGCTTGGATCATGGATGTTAATTTTTTAACAATAGTAGTCTAATAGTTTAAACCACGTACCAAATTTGAAAATAATCCGTTAAAAAATGTTGAAAATACAAAATGGCGGATACCTGAGGAAATTATCGTTTTAGGCAACACCCCTACGGGACTTTTTTCTTCCTTTTAATGTACCTAATCACTCACCGAAGTCCTGAAACGTTTTTCATGGACACCCTGTAGAAGTAATTTATGATGAGAAAGAATATCTCTATTTTCATTCTCTATTTTTTCATGGACACCCTGTATAGTATTAATATATTACAACATTATACAATCTAAATACATAAACATTGCTATTTTTAAAATTATATGCTTAGTTTGAGGTATAAGTATGATAAAGGATCATTCAAAGTATTTTATTATTATAAAATAACACAAATTGTTTTTCGGTGTTGTAGTAATAAGGCTTCTAAACCGTAACAGGTTCTCTTGTTGCCTACTGGGACCTTGCTATGTGTCAACTAACCTATGCTTTAATCGACATGTCCCTGTATCTGTAGCGCTTCTGTAGCTGTGAGGGGTAGTTTAACCCTAGATTACAAATATCTTCATAACATTTTCATAAAACTAGTATCAACATTTTTTGATCGAAAAAAATAAATTTATTCAGAAATCTATGAGTTTTAATATTTAGTGACAACAAAAATACATAAATGTTATCCCTCATAACTATACGATGGATGAAAACATTTAACGTAACGTTTTTGCAATAATGGATTATAGTTAATTAGCAATCAACTTTTTATAGCTGGTTTTCAAGACAAACAAGTAACAAAATATGATAAGTTAAACAAAATACTAGCTATAAATTTAATATTTGTGATGTAACTAACGAGCAAAGTTGTAATAAAGTTGGAGTAAACTAGCTGTCGTGTTATGGAGGACCTGGGGCGGGCGACGTTGTTATTGTAAAGGCAGCAACGCAACGTTGACAAGTTTTTGTTCCATACGAGGAAGACAAGCAATTAAAACGAAAACAAACAATCCTCGCAGTCAGAACACATTTCGCTACATTCTGGCTGCTCCTGGATAATAATTACTCTCATCCAGAGAAATGGGTTTTGTCACTTAATTGTTTTTCGTATTAGACTAACAACTCATTTTCGGCGTAAAAATATTTTATTGATGGTGCATAAATTAAATGCCAACTTCAAAGTGACAGACTCATCTGGTTTGTTTAGTTTTAGTTTAGTTTTATTTTTTATATTCGGTCTCTTTTTTTGTATACCGTCCACCATCATATTATATTAAATCTGAATTAGATTTATATTTCTCTACACAACCTGGATCGTTTGACCTGTCTGATCATGCTGATTTAGTACTTTTTTAACTTTACGGCGTTATACACTTTTTAAAAGGTGGTTCAACTGTTTTCTGTTGTAACAGAACCAGTGGTTTAGTGGTTTTCTGATTGTTATTTACTATATAAAAATTATTGAAGTTGTAATAGAGATTATGCATATTTCAAATACAAATACTAGAATTTAGGGGTAGAATTTATGGTACTTTTTACTCAATAAATTTTTGGAGGTTCCTCTTAATGTCTCGAAACTGTAATTTGTGCTCAGATAAAGCTGACGAAAAATGTTAATTTTAAGTTTGCAAATAATCCAACTTAAAATTGAAAGTAAGTACTAATATTTTTTTGAAGTTTTTATAAAAAAGCACATTATCAAATTATAACATATGGACAAATAGAGCAATCGCAATCTGCTAATACCGTCAGATTCATTGATAGTTCAATACATAAATTGTAAGAGTGGGTTACAGCGAACGAAATCAGTACTATATTGGGTTTAATTATTCTTACGGAAAATAATATTTTGATCCATTAAACTTGTTTCGTGTTACATCTGCGTATGACCGTTTTGAGATATGTTTTGTAGGTCAAAAGTTATCCTTTCTCATCCTAGGGTGGAGAAAGAGTCAGCTGATGTAGGGGTCTGGTCGTTATCACAATACAGAAAGATGAAAATAAGAATCTTTTGCTTTATACACTTTTAAAAGTGGTTTAATTGTTAGACGCCTGATCTCTACAAAACCAGGACTAACTGTTACAACACTAACAACGGATCGCTGAGGGTGGGGGTTCCAGTGAGTGACACGAGTTGTAAATAAATATACATTATCTGGTAAATACTATAGATTTATGTAGGTCATTTTTATTATTTAATACAATTTAATTAATGTCCACTTCTTCCACTTTAATATATTCCATGAAAATATAACCATAACTTTTGGTCCTGTAACACACCAACTGTTTTCCTTTACTAGTGTTTCATAAATCATCAACAACATAAAACAGAACGAAAAATAAAGAATAAATAAACATGTATTTAGTACAGTACTATAACCAACAAGACATGCCGTTTTGTGAAGGTTTCCATCGGTTTTGTCACCACTACGAACACGGTCAATAGAATACCAAGTAGATTGACTTTAATGGGTGGTTTGCGGGCCAGACAGATATGGTCGCTTGTATTATAATGAAGATTGCTCAAGAGGAGTATACGGTGTTGGGCAACCACGGACAAGCAGAGCCAAGGGGCAGGTCGGATCAAGGGTCAAGGGTCAAGAACCTGCAGCACGTGAGTGGGGCATATTGTGATCTATGTGACCTTGAAGAGTTATTTTGTTTGAAAATTATTGGCGACCCTGTATTTTGGGACAATGTGGCTAATGCCTACTTTCTAACCTGCTGTCCAAGTCAATTTAATTAATTATTGACGAGTAAATCAATCTATTGGCCAGTAAACCTACATATGTGTTGTATTATAACCACAATAATTATTTATGTATGTTCTTAAAACAGTGTTGTGTAAGACAGGTATTCTGGATTTACATTTTCAGGAGTAAGCTGATTGTTACAAGAATGAAACGGGTGTGTTTATACATTTGTTTTGACAAGGCTATGTTTTTTCAGTTGCTTGGTCATGAAACCTGTCAACAAACGGCTACTACAAAACAAGAAAAACCATTTTGTGTTTTAGAGTTTGCTCAAACTAATTCTATTGTCAGTGTTCAGCGGAACTTAAGTACCGTAGTTTAGTAAAGGGTTTATTATCAAAGACAAAGTGTGCCCCAAACCCTACAGGAACTAAGACATCGAATAACAGTAGTCGTGCAGTCCGTAACTCATGAAATGCTGTTTTCAGAGCTTCTAATGGAACTCACATTGAGTATTTTTAATGCATAGAAATTTGTTATCTAAATGTAAATTAAAACTATATTTTTCATCTTCACGTTTTTTTAATTTAAAATTGTATAAATTAATATTGCAGTGACCCAAATAAAGATCTATAGTACGATATTACTATTACTAAGTACGATATTACTAAGAATTTAAAATGTTGAGTTCAAGTGGATGTCAAGGAATACCGGCTCAATAGCTAAGGGGTAAATTAAGTCAAAGGTTGCTGGATCGAAATCAGCGATCGGCGACTATGTCATATCTTAAGCGATCATCTCTGGCTAGCCTTTTCACAGTTAAAATGGCCAATACTCCTTTTCGTTTTTCACTTTTTTATATTACCCACCTTAAAAAGAATGTCAATCCCTTGGGAATATTTTTTTTGAGTACAAAGGACGAGTTAGATAACTATGACACTTTTAAAATTGAAAGTAAATAAAGTGATGGAATTGGAATAAACATTTTCCTCCCAAGGGATCTAACCAACAAATCAGCTGATCTTTGTCAATTATCCAAAAGAAAAGTAGATTCACCAATTAAGCAAGGTCAAGTATGACTGACAAGATAATTCTATCAATAATAATAATTGTGAGTAGGATAATAATTGTGGCACAATCATGTAGCCTTTTACTGACTAAGCATGTTGCTTGGACAAGATTTTTAATTAATAGCACATCAGGCAATGGCATATAGAGACCTACAGTTTTACTTGGGATCCGAACCACGATTTTGCGTCTAAATTAAGAACTGGTGTAGTTACGAGAAGTTCTTTGCGGATGAACGTAGTATTCAACAGTGCGGACGTTATCGATACTTGGGGGTGTCACATCGCTTATAATTATCCACAATTCGTGACCTCTAAGCAGCTGGAATATTGGAAACGCCAACATCACAGTCTTAACAAATCTGCATTCCATAAAATTTGCTACACTCATCACACTCACTCATGCACTTATACCCACCCAGTTGGGTCGGTGTTTCGCAAATAAGAATAAGAAAACGTCTGGGTGAAGTAGTCACTAGCTAGCTCAGCAATCAGTTTGATTTCGCGTCGAGTTCACGACCTCATCTGAACGTGCTGCAATTCCTCCAAGTCACTGAACTGTGTTTACGGCCACTTTCACTCTGTTTACTGGTGAATTAACGGTAGCCGAACGCCACTTGCTCGCTCTACGTACTGTACTGTACTGTACTATACTGTACAGTGAACTGTGTGCTCGGCTCATTGGCGTCCGCTCACATAACTCATAACTTATCGGTAGGGTCTCCTACCACAAGGTAAGCATGAATGAGGATTGAGTGTAAGTTTGTGGCGCGATCTTGTAGTCTTGTTACTGACTAAGGCAGAAATGTTTCTTAGACAGGACTGTTATTTACTAGCCCAACAGCCGATGGCAACTAAGGGGCCTACAGTTTAGACCGAGTTACTGCCTCTGAATAACGAACTGGTCTAATTATGAGGATGGTATTTGCAGATTAACGTGGTATTCAATAGTGCGGACGTTAATCCACAACACCCACTAAACGAAAAAAACATTCAATATGTTTTATTACATATTTATGTCCATAACAAATATATCGTGATGGTCAACAGTGATCTTTGTTACAGTTCAAATTTACAAACGTTGGATTGTAGCCATTTTACAAACTAAACTAGCAAATTTGAATAGTCAAAACAACAATCAGTAATAACAACTAGAATAACTAATAACAAAAAAATAAATTGGATATACTTTAGTGGTTAATCTAAAAATTAAGAAAAAGGTAAAAAGGAAATTGATAGGTTAATAGATAAGCATTATTTAGTTTACTTTCAAAGGGGGTATGCATGTGTCAGTTCACTGATAGCCTACCATTTATTTTTAACATTAAACTTAATTTGATAAATCATTAGGAAATGAAATGACGTCTAAATCATACTGGGCACTGGATTACTCACCAGTTAAATATCATATGAGATGTACTTCTGATGAACTCTATTAAATATTAGTTTAGAAAGCTTTTTGTTAAAATTCGCAAGACATAAAAAAACTTTGTTATTGTGGCTTGTTGCCGTTAGGTAGTAAAAAAAATAGATTGATTTTTGATTTTTCTTTTCGTTTCACTTCCCTTCAGTATTCTTTTCGTCAGAATTTTCGAATTTGAGTTCCTGGTAGATATATCCATTATAGTGTCCCCTGAATAAAAAAAGTGGTCATTCGTCTACAACAAACGGTTCCAGAGAAAAGTTAAATTTAATTTCCGTGATAAACTCATTATAATGTTGTCTGAGGGCGCCCAATGTTATTCTTATGGAGAATATTAAAAATAAAATTCTTCCTTCTTTCCCAACATTTTTCCATGAAACTTGGTGTGTAGCGTAAGGTCACATCACCCAACAAAATGACTCAAAAGGTTTGATATTACTAGGGGGTATTTTCAGTATTTATAGTATTCCTTGATATTTCCAGAAATTGGATAGTTATGTTTGAAACAAACAAATTATGAAAAATCAAATTATTTTAATTATTAAATAATATTTAGATAAACGTTAAAGAATATGTTAGTTTCATTAAATATTGTTGTTTAAATTGAGTTAAGGGAGAAAGTATGTGTCAGTCCACTGATATCGTTTATTTGATTTATAATAAACATCCTAAATTCCTAAATGATTTTACAAAGTTTTAAGTGAAATACGCTTTGGGAAGACGTGATTAATCTTAAAATTACCTTTGAATCTTATAGAGTGACGGAACCACATCGCAACATAGTTCAAGTTAATGACGGAGTTTTTGGGAGGGGGGTATTTTGACAAGCGTCTGCCCTGGGGACGGTGTTGAGGTCAGCCCCAAATTGCGAAATTGACGGCTAGTTATCCCTCCCCGCAAAACACAGCTGACATTGCTCTCAGATTTTAGGCAACTTTAACCTAAAAAACCAGTCAGCTGTCGTCCAGTGTTATTGTTATTACCAAATTAAAAAAAAGTTGATACGTATCATCGAGGTTTGAGGAGTGAGGTAATTTATTAATATTTTTTACAAAATTACTTATTTATGATTGTAGTTTATAACATTTTTTAGTAAATGTGTATTTTTGGATTATCAGTACATAATTTAGCATCTTTCTTTAATTGTACTCGTAATTTACGCTTTAAACACTTTAAAATTATTGTAAATTTGAATAAGTGTAATGATTAGAATTAATTTTAGGATTTGCCAGTAGCTATATTTTGTCGAATAATGTGTGATTATGTGATATAAGATATGTATTTTAAAATAAAATAAGGAGAAAGTGGTTTTGGTCTGTTGGAATCTTGTGGAGGTCCATCTAACGGAAAAGTTCAGAAAATTATTAGGCAGTTTATAAAACCATAAATTTAAAATGGGAATTTATACTACCACTTGTATTCTCTGTTTCAAAATTTGAATTCATTTTACTTTCAGTTCTATTTAAGAACATGGCATATGATAATTCAGAATAAACAAAATTACAGTTAATATCTTCAAGGAAGTCATGGTTCTTATAAACATGTATATACTTATTTTTCACGTTTATTTTTAAACCAATAAACAATCATACTAAAAATGTATTAGAAATAACTTAATTTAGTAAGACAATGTGTTAACATGTAGTACGACAATTAAAGTCATGAACATCGATATTGGTGGATGGTTAATATACCTGGTTAATAATATAAACAGCTAATATAATACACTAACGTTATATACCACGGATAATATACAGAGTTGCAAGTTTCTTTCAGTTGCATACAAATGTAGCCAGCTGATATGATGGAAGGGGCCCTAGTGAATCCAATTAATCATTTTCTCATTTTAAAGGTACAGCTCTTTTTATATTTAAATGCCTTCTTCTCCTTTTTCTAGATTTTCATTCCAAGTAAAAGGTTCATAATATTTTGGGAAATAGCTTATATCATGGATATGTCTAAAGGTAAAATTTAGAGTTCTTCCAAAGAGCTTTCCTTTAAGCCGCGTTTACACGAGGCCAGTAGGCGTGCAGGTTACTTGCCTCAGGTTACCTGCTTCAAGTAACCTTGTCTAGCTGGTGACTTGACATAGACGCTGTCAAAGCATGCAGTTGACGGCAAGGGCTTCTTCTAAGGCAAGTCTTTCCAAGTGTTACCTATTCGATTAAGGGGAGGAAACATGTATTTATGATAGAGTTTACATTTTACTTTCCACTCAAGGTAGACCTATTCTTTTATAGTGCATACGTACATGTAACCTGACCTGATGTACACAGCTTGTTACTATCTAACAACTGTATTAAAAAACCCTCAGTAAAAGTCTTGAAATGTAGTGTAAACGTATCACTTGCACAATGCAGAGTCCATTGTACAGGATAGAACTAATTACCACATATTGTGTTTGTTATCTTTCAATCTCGTTACATGCCACTGTAAACATCTCGTTAATGGACGGGGTACAACAGTTAACTATGACGTATATGCTACAGTTGTTTCTGCCATACCTGGTGAATATGTGAGATATTTTAAAAAATATAGTCTAATTTAGAATTAGCTTCTAAATAACCAATACAAACTATTACAAATATTTAATGTACAGAGCGATTCGGAAACGGAAATAATTGAAGGACGTGTTCTACTAGTGAAAACAATGAAAATGGTTTATATAAACTTGGATACAGAAATACTTCGTTAGTGAGTTATGGCTAGTGAAAGGTTTTGCCCGGATTTTATGTATTAAATCTTATGTAACGTATTTTATGTAAAATGAACTGAACAATCTATTAAAACCTTTCCTGGCACTCTTAAGTCAAATCAGAAAGAGTTATACTTATTTATTTTTTATATTATACTTGGTTTTTACAATAACAACTTTTCCAACAGTTTCGGGACCAGTTTTATTCAATTTTCATTTTATTTTACTTAAAATACCCTCTACAAGTGACACTCTAATTAACATTAAAAATCCAATATGGCCTCATTTTAACAGGGGTACTGAATCTGGGCGAAATCTTTCGTTAGCCGTCTCTCACTAACGAAGCGTTTCCAAACATATGTTTATAGTATATGCTTTTTTAATCAGTTTCTCTTGTAGAACACGTCCTTTATTTCTTTCAGTTTCTTCATGTATATTTAATTAACCAACTACTTTTTGTGAATGATATTATTAATTTTTGAATGCCGGGATCTGGAAATTTCTCTGTGTGTGCACGTTGACCGAGGCTAATTGTGTTCTAGCCACCGGAAGGAAAGTGTGCACTCCCATTATTGCAATGTCTCCTGTGCGCGTGCGACAGTAGAAGTGAGGTATGTCGTAAAGTGCGGGATAGGTATACGGGAACAGGCTCTATGAGCTAAAATTACAATAAACTGTACAAATATTATGTCTCTCAAACCTATAATTTTTTGAGTAAAACTTATTTACTCGCAAAAGCACAGTTTTAACGGCACAAGAGAATTGACAACACTATAGGTAGGAGTGATAATTATAAGATGTGTCCAAAGATTATTCCACAGGCTCTCTAGACAACGACACCGGCTCAGCTGTTCAACAATGAAGTCACGTGACCAGTGTCAAGTGACCCTCACAGGCCGGTCACAGTAGTTGACCTCCTCAGCTGTTTCCCCACACTCCAGGGGACCTTCACCCAGCGTTGCAGACGGTCGTTGCTTCACAGGATCTCCTCTAGGCATTTGAGAAGATAAAGATTAATTACAGTTACCCGAGAATTAAAGAATAATTGCTGATGTCATTAGAGGAAGCAGTTTCATTGTGAAATAAGTTTATAAAAAACAGTACAATATTTTTACATTTTTTTAAATATGTATCGAAACAATTTTTTTCAAATGTTACAATTATGTTCAAAATGAAGAGGATCATACCTAATATTTCGATATTGATACACATAAAATGTCTTAGGAAATAAATATTTATATAGAATAAATAAATATTTATAGTTATATTTCATACGATTAGTATTAAGTTTTGAATATTAATACTAAGGGCGATTCACTCAAGCCTTCGGTTTGCAACATCAGTTAAGTCACTTACATTGTTATTTAGTTGAATATTGCTTGCCATAACACAAGGGTTACTATGTAATGTCAGCTTATGACTTATTATTACATTTATTAAATAAATAAGGTATCAGGGGAGAAGGAAGGGACTCTGAGCCCTAATGAGATCCCTTGGCACTGAGAGATCGTATTAAATTTTCGTTGGATTTCCTTTTAAAAAATCTTTCCTGAATAAAATGTTAACTCGTAATAAATAGATAACATATTATAGTTTTTCACAATTTAATTCAAATAATCAAATTAAATTTTAAAAATTAATCCAAAAGTCAAATGCATCTATTCTACAGCATTGTATAAATAAATGTCTGAAATGTAAAATGAAGAACTATCGGAACAAAATAAAAAAACCTAACTTACTATATTTTGTAAGATAAGGAAACACTTTTTTATGTACGAATTATTTTATGTTCGTAGCTTTATACTATTGAATTCCTTCAAAATGAACGATTTTCTCCATTCTCTCCTTTATGACAGCTATATAGTGAAGTTTACGTTATAATTTTATAATTTAACTTATCAGAAGATATCATTGGGAGACACTTAAAAATGGGTTTGAAATTGTATATGCTTGTACGGCTTTATTTGTTAATTGACCCACTAAACTAAACATGTTTTTCCTACTACCACAGCCTAATATCCATTTTTCTAACAAATTTAACCCTTTAGGAGTTATAGGAATGAGATGTTCTTAGGTATAATACCTAACGTAAGAATATAATATTCTTACGAGAAGTATAATGTAATAGTTTTATTATATGTGAAAATGAATTAATTTTTGCAACTAAAGAGAAATTCAGTTGTTCACTGATACCGTTTGATTCTCTTGACTCAACAAAGTATTTGTTGTAAATGCCTTTACGGAACGCCAATTCCTGGTATTTACTGTATTTCTAATTTCAGACGGGAATGTCGGTGAGAGCGTCATCACCTTTTTCCCACAGTTAAAGAGCATCAAGGAAACTGAGTTGGATAACCTTACGACAGCATTGTTGAATGAGCGACCCGTGTGACGTCACAGAACAGCTGACAGCATAACAGCTGATATTCTTTTTTGTTTGATATACCCCTAAATGGTGTTTTACTGCGAGTTAATACTGTACTAAGACGATGTGAGGAAAACAGTCTTTCTGTACCAGTGCGTTGCTCGGTTCTCACAGAAATTTTGTACTTATTTGTTTCGAAAATTGATATACAGTAATCAATTCTTAAAAAGGATTAGGTACTCACAACATTTTCAGTATAATGTATACCTATATTTTTAAGATTCTTATTTTACAGTACAGAAAATGACTTTATTATACTAATTTGTAGTTTACCTAATAAATATGTGTATAAATAAGGAACATTTAAAATAAATATAGTTATTAAACGAGTTTTCTCAAATAGCTATTACGACAAGGTCCTTTTTACTTTATTTATTAAACTGTTCGATGGTGAAAGTGAAACACTATTCTTTGTCATCACTTAGTCAGATTTTTATTTCCCTATTGGGATAATTGGATATTAATTAAAATATTTAATATACGAGTAACATATTGTGATCCAAGCATTAATTAAAAATGTTATATTCCTTGGTGTGGAAAAATGTTGGCTTAAATAGGCGGTGCCTTTATTGAGTTTTTAGTTTTATTGTTTTTATTTTACGTTTAATGTATAGTTTGTGACCAAGACCGATGATATTCATATCAATCATATAAACGGCACTTTTTTAAGTATATGTTTTTTTAGTTTAACACCCATTAAGGTGCATTACTATGCTACTGCCACGGGGGTTCCCAGTAAGTCAAAGTTCGCTAGATCGAAACCAGCTCCTCAGACTGCTTTCAGATCACGAACAGTCATCTCTGGCTAGTCATTCTGACTTCGCTGCTTTTTATTTACCTCACAAGCCTATTGCGATGGGTAGTTGAGGCTTTTTGTAAAAAAATCATTAAATGTGGGTAACTTAATGTGTGCATGTTGTAAATAAACATGGTTAAAACCATAAAATGTATTAAATAATACACATACTAAATCAGTTAGTTACCTTGAAGAATTTCCAGCTTACTCAGTACCCAAAAATCGACCAACTATAATGGACATACTTTAGAGATAGTAGACTATACACATTGCGCATCTACTTTGTACCGAGGCAACATCCCGAGGTGGGTCAAACAGAAGCACTCGTAACATCCGTGAGAGATCCGTCTGTAATTTGAGATTAATAGCTTGTGGCGACCAGCAATAATTAATGCAGCACTCTGCCATCAGCCGCCCTTTCCCCGCCTAATGGCATAGCGTCCGCCCGACCTGCCAACGTTTCGTAATAATGCAAACGAAAGTGTCTTGCAAATGGTTATGGTCTAGAAGATACGTAACTGGCTTGGAGACAATATTGCTATGTCTACTATGTTAAAGAGTCAACTCAAGATTAGTACATTTGTTTACCTGTTGGTAAAGCCGAATAAACTCAAAAGATTTCATTTAAATTCCACCAGAACCTCTGAGGTATTTTACTTAAAAACACACGTGCATAATGATCTGATCAATATTATGCCTTTGCTTGGATGCTTTAGAATTTACTTAACCGTTTCTTATAATTTTACACTCGCAATTTATACATTTCATACACTTAACAATTGAGATTTACTGTTTTCATTATAATGTTTAATATATTGCCTAGTTTATTTTAAAAGATGACTTAATCTAAGTAAAATCAAGCAAAAACTATTATGTACTCAAGGAAGGGAGATAGTTAATAGTATTTTGATAGTTATGAAAAGTGAGGCTTCCCACATTGATTTTTTAAACTATTGTACTTTTCACGATCCGGTTATTTTCTTTTATGTTATCCACCCCAAAAAGATTATTTTGTTTCCAGTTCAGGTTCTTTCTAGTAATAATACCTAGGCAATATCTATTAAATAGTACGAACTAAGTGCTTTAAAAATGTCTTTATATCAATCTGATATTTTGATTATTAAATTTTTGCTTCTCAATATTACTGCAACTAAAAAAGTAGCATTTTATTACAAATTGTTGAATATCAACAATTTTTTCACTGCATATAACGCAATATAATTATGATAATATATTATTCAAAATATTATATTTATAATAAAGCAAACAAATTAAACTATGGACGTATTAAGTTTATTGGTAAAACATCATGTATGTCAAACATTATGTATTGTTATGGATGGTGGATGTAATGTCATATAATACAAATAATTTATAAAACGAACTGAAAATAACAATCCAAAGCAGTTTACGTTTTGTCAAAATACATTTTTCGTGAATGTGAATAGTGTCAATATCATTTTCTCTCATGTATTCCCCAGTGAGCTCTGCCGTGGGGAAGTACATGACACAATCCTCTCTCTGTGGACTTACATCTATCTATATTGATATGTCGTTCCAATACCTGCGTTTCATGAAGTGTCAATATCATTTTCTGTTATATATTCCCCAGTGAGCTCTGCCGTGGGGAAGTAAGGCTACAATCCTCTATATGTGGACTTAAAACTATCTATATTGATATGGCAGTCCAATACGTGCGTATCATAAAGTGTCAATATCAGTTCCTCTCATATAGTCTCCAGTGAGCTCTGCCGTGGGGAAGTAAATGCTACAATCCTCTATATGTGGACTTAAATCTATCTATATTGATATGGTTGTCCAATACCTTCGTATTATGAAGTGTCAATATCAGTTCCTCTCATATAGTCCCCAGTGAGCTCTGCCGTGTGGAAGTACTTGCTACAATCCTCTCTCTGTGGACGTACATCTGTATTGTACATCTGAATTTAAAAAAATCCATAGTCAAAGACACAACTCTCTCTCACCTCACACACTCTATCTCTCTCATCTCCTCCTCTCCCTCATCTCATCTCTCTCGTCTCCCCTCCATCTCATCATCCATCTCTCTCGTCTTCTCTCTCTCCTCTCCACACTCTTCTCCTCTCTCTCTCTCTCTCTCCCTCTCTCTCTCTGTGAACTTACATCTATCTATATTTATATGGTTTTCCAATACGTGTGTCTCATGAGGTGTTGATATCAGCTGCACTGTTTTAGTTTCCAGTGAGCCTGAGAAATAAATACAGATCTGATTACTTAAGGTTAGTTAATTGAAACAATTTTAAATCCAATAATATCAAGTATTATCACAACCCCTGATATTACATTTTGTTTATTTCATACTGTTTCATCAATACAGTAATTGTATAATAAAATACCCTCTGATTGTTGTGATGACCTTGACCTTACCATGGACCTATATAATAACCCCTATCAAAGGATATGAGAGCGTACAGATTATATTACCGTTAGTTATGGAAAACCCGTGAAACACATCACATTTCTTCCCAGAAGTGTCTCACAACCAAACAGAAGTGAAACTATTTTGTTGGAAAATAATATACAATTTTATCTACAGTATCCTAACATTAATTTATTTTACAACATATATTTTCCCGGGCTTACAATCTCCAGGAAGGTAAAACGGATTCCAATTGTCTTTATTTATCGAATCAAGTAAAACCTTAACGTCATTTTGACATAGACATGTGTAATAGTTTTGTAAACTCGTAAAGCCCTTGAAATTTCAACTCTGTTGTTTTACTTTGTAAATTGCCAAGGTAAAATATCATTCTATTACCATCACATGTAATTTTAGGCATAAACAGTATGCTTCAAAAGTCCCATGAAGTTGTATATAAAAATGCGCCATGAGTAAATAATTGTAAACAATACCCTATATGAATATATTTACCTGGACCATTATAAATGGCATAATAAGCCACAAGTCTATCAAAGACCATCAGCAGTCTTGCCAATGTCTCAAGGGCTGCACTTTACTTCCTCAATAACCTCGATTATCTTATTACTCTTTACTACTGCCGTTAATCTTTCTGACCGTTCAGATTCCACACAGGCAGGTTTTATAGCGGAGATTTCCCACGGCAGAGTTTCATTTAATCCTTCGAAGTGTATGATTTAAACATTGTAAAGGAAAACATTCTTACTTGAACGAAAGGAATAATTATGTCCACTTTAACGGGCATGTGTTTCAGAACCCCTACTTACCAATTATGTCAAATAGACTAACACACATGTACTGTACATATTAGACATATAGCTCTGGAATAAAAAGATGTTAATATGTTATAAGATATACGTCGTTGAATTTACTTAAATTCAAGATTAAAATATTAAAGCACATTTTTTGCTTACGATTTTGTTCTAGCTATGAGCGCTCATAAATTTGGTTCATAGTAACGGTTTGGTGACAATTAACTTTAAAGTTTTAAAACGGTAAAAATAATAAGATAAAGTATATGTTTGTAAAATGTACGTGCCAACTTTCAAGTCATTACCTTTAGTGGGTCTTGAAATAAAAATAATGTGTACATACTCTAATGGAAAACGGAGTAAGATATAACTAACAGACATAAAACGTTCTATGCTTCAAGATAATGTAATGATTTAGAATCATGTGTAAGTGATGTTTTGTTTATTAATATTTATATACTAGATTAATTGAAGCATATATTAGAGAAACAATATCAAATATTAAAATATCGCTTATGAGATTTAAAACTACTGAAAGATTTAAAAAACATTGTTTTTAAATTCTGGTAAATACAAAGTCTTCCGTAATGGTTTATATTTTAATTTAAATCCTTATGGTGATGACAATAGTTTTTATTTGATACATTATTTTTAGCCATAAAATTGATGAAATTTGGTAATATCATAACAAAATTCCTTTCATACAACAAACGATTTTGATATAGACTGGAATTTGAATATTCGTCAGATTATACTATTTCTTTCCGAGAAACACGGTCTTTTAGATTGCAACGGACAATAAAGACCAATATTTCCGACTCCTTCGCTTTCTAATAATCAAAAGGTGAACGGAAGGTGAAAGATCAGACACGCCTCAATCGTGTGTTTCTTCCCACCTCCTGCGCATTATTATGTAAGGTGGATAGGTTATATTGTCCGGGAGCCGTCACGCGGGTCTAAATCAGCTGTTGGCCCAATCATGTGTTGACATGATCAGCTGGTGACAACGATGTCCTGGCGACCGCTGGTGTTAGGCAACATTTCCGTATAACACTGAGATTGGAGTCTATTTGGAAAGTACATTGAATCGATAATGGATGGTAAGGTGTCAAACGTGTAAAATAAGCTGTCCAAACACATATTGTCACCCGATATGCGATACAAAATGTAGGTTATACGAGTTTGTGCCGTTAAAATGCTACAAGGGTTTGAAATTTTGTCCAAACTTAAATTCCTAATTTTTAATTTTAACAAAATTAATTAATTAGGCCTAATTTTAAAATTATTAAACAGTTTAAAATTCCAACAATCTCTTGTTCATGAAAGCAAGGTGATATTGGAACCTCTACGTGAGATAAGTAATGTTAGGAATTAACATAATTAATTTATCTCATGAAAAAGATGAAATTTGAAATTTATATTAAAAAACCATATGCTTTATTGTTTTTTAAAAAATAGCCGTGTATTGATATTTTGACATATGTTTCAAACATGTCAACATTATTTTTTGGATCTGATTTCTAAGCAATAGTTTATCACCCAAGCCTATCCAGTGAGTAAAATAAAAATTAAACACTAATAATTAGTAAAAACACTATAATTATAATAAAGGGATCTAATTATTAGATCCCTAGACATTATGGTTACCTTTCAAGTAACCCCAAGTACAATGTTTAACGGTATAAAACAATGTCACACAGATTTTTTGTATTCATCATTGTTCTTATGGAGTCCTTACCTGATATTTTTAACACTTCAGAGGTCAAACTAGCTGGAATCAGCTGATCGCTACTACAATCAGCTGGACATTACGTCACGCCGGCTTGATAGTGTCTAGTGTTCACGGTTGAGTGCGCCACCGATCACGTCTTGGAATAGCCCATCAGGGGACAGACACTAGACACCTTCACGTAACATTACAAGAGCCCTTCGGTAGCCTTGGCCGCGATTATTTTGTCACGCTGTTTCAAATGAGTGTAATCCAGCTGAGTTTGCGGTGTACGTGAGCTTTCTGGGTTTATATTTGCCAATAATGATACACACACGAACGATAAATTTCTATTATTTTGATGTTTCCAAGGTCAACCGTTAGTAATTTCTTTTGATTCTTTAAAACCTTAAACTACATTACACTACTATTTTGAAATACGTCGTATATGTGAGGCAATCTAATTGTGGTAAATTATTTGACTTCCATAGAAGTTGAACTTATTATTTTGAAATACTTAACACGTCGTAATAGTATACCAGAATTAATTATAATCCATTATTATTTAAACACAGGGAGGATATTATAAAGCTCGTATTCTTTACTTATATTAAGGTTAGAAGAACTAAATGTTTCACATGCGTGTACACATTCATATATCCATCCGTATAAATACATATGGATATGGCATACATTTGCATGTAGGTTATCCATGGAAACATGTGTATGTTTTGTGATGCTGCGCATAAGGCAATCATGTCAATATGGTCGAGCTTCATAATTTGGATCCCAAGATTTATAAGTATTAACACAAATTTTAACTCTAGTTTTTTTAAATCTACCTTGAGCAATCAAAGTATTTTGCTACTGATAACTGCAGTTGTATCTTGTATCTATAGAAGAGGAAGTAATCAACTAAAACTGAGGGTAATCAAAATTTAATTTGATAAAAAATCTTTATTACTTTATTCATTAGAGGAATTCTGACATGAATATGTTTTATTGTTATTAATTCATAGGTATTTGCCTATTTATACGAGATACAAAGTATGCAAATATATACAAATGAAATCAAATTTGCTGAGTGATTCTAAACGTATACAGAATATACCACCCTACAATGCCTTAGATGTCGTGTGTTCGATGCCAATTTAATTGATTACCCAATGTAATTATTGTAGACAGTTTACTAAAACAGTACACTTGAAGAAGCACTTACGTTCATGTCTTAATAAATGTTCATATAAAAAATTACAAAATTACAACCAGGTTCATTGACATTATACATTTCAATTTTAAAATAAGAAATATAAAAAAATATATTATACACTTTATTAAATTGTTTGAAGACGCGGCTGTTCTAAACTTAGTATTGTTGTGACAAAAATTTATCATTTGCTTTAATAGTTCACACTATCCAAAAACTATTTAAATATTAAACATTGGTTAATTTCATGTCGTTTTATGAAATTTACAACATAAGCTAACATGATTTCTATTGAGTGATGCTTTGAGTAGCAAGGCTATTTTCAAGGTAAGTTGTTTCTACACAGGTTTTCTTTTTTCATTCAAACGGGTTAGTCTAAACACGGACAACCTTCAGGCGGGAGCCATGCAGAATTGGTGACCGACAGGTGGTGTTAGAACAGTGAATTGGGAATAATTGTCAACTGGATAGGAAGACCACATGCGGAGAGAACAAACAACCTTACGGTCATCTGTAGCCTTCAAATTGAAATGAAGGGCTTAAAACAAAACAAAAAATCTACAATTATACTCGCATGTATTAAAAGAAAATTTGCTGTAAATAAAAATAATAATTGTTATTAGTAAGGATATAATATTTCTTCATTTTTGTGTATTGCCTTCTGGATTACTTTAAAAATATAAATCAAATTGTTAAATGCCTTTTTAAAGTGTAATCCAAAGTCAAGTTTACAACCGGTTCCGAGATACTAAGTAATGGTCTTAAACTGAGAAGATGTAGTATTTTCCCTACTGAAAGGTTATTAAAATTTCAAAACATATTTCACAAATGTGTCGAAACCTGTTGCCAACTTGAAAACGATTTAGGCTACGAGAAATTTAAGTATCTAGCCTATTTATGCTTTTTCTAAAGAGAAACGCACGAAATTTCGTTAGCCCTCGTCAATTTTCTGACCAGTCTCTGCAAAACGAGATCAAAATTAGTTAACATTTTGCATTTTGGTTGACAGGCTTATCCATCCCTTTCGTTTATTCTTGTTCCTCCTTGGGGCTATTCCCACCTGATCCTGTACACCCAGTCTGACCGGAATTTAAGTCTCCTATCAGTCCACCTGGAAGGGTAACCTGGAGGATGGATGCTTACTTGACAAGATTACTTGAGTTTGCTGGACGGGGTGGGTGCCCCAAATGAAAATCGAGGCTTGCTCGGGTCAACCTAACCCTGTAATATATAACATCTGACAGCGTACGTGCGTTACGTGCATGCTAAATTTTAATTTAAACATGTTAGGTTGTAATCAGTTAACAGATACACATTTTTTGTTATTTTTTCAACAAGTATAAGAGAATTAACAAAATTAGTTTTTGATACGATTTTTAGGTAGTTGGACATAAACAAACGTATATTACCCAACATTTACATGTCTATCTACATTATACATTATCTACGTATCTCTTAGTGTTGTCAAATTTAGCGGCACTATGTTGGTACCTTCATCTATTTTCATATTTTAGCCTGGATTGATGAATTCGTGTAGACTACAGTTCAGTAGAATTTTAACAAATCGCCATTATCCTAATTTTGGTTGCGAGAAATAATTACTGTGCGAATATTAATTAGTATTAAATCTATTGTACTCGAACCATGTAATCGCAAGAAAGTTGAACCGAAGTAAATGCTGGACCCAGCAGCAGGAAATTATGATGATTCTCGGGCATCGTCCGGTGCAGTGAAAGTAAATTGGTTTATTCCGAATGAAGTAAGCGAGTTAGGAGGAAAACTGGACTAGGTTGAAGAGTCATGGCCCTGTAACGCTGCGAGATGAGTCGAGTTCGGGAAGTAAAACCACGCGTAAGAGCAATATTTATGAAAATATTGTTGGTAATTTTTTTACGTTTGTCAATAAATTATACATAGCTTTTTGTCAATTTTGTATGTAAAACTATTTTTGACATGGATACGTTTAAGCAGGGGGAGGGGTGGGCAATTCGCTTCACACGAAAATTGTAACCGAAGTGAAGTAATATGGTTATAAGGACAGTTGTTTAGAGGAACTGAAAACATTTTCACAATACAATACACAAAGCTTTTCTGTAATTTTGTATTTAAAACAATTTAGAGGTGTAAAATAAATTTTAAAAGACAAGGTCACACAACAGCTGACACATTAGCTCATGAGCTAACGCTCTGGTCTGGAAAGTGAAAGGTTTTGGATCGAAACCTGAGACCTGAGAATCCTGTAGAGTCATGAACGGCCACCTCTGGCTAGCCTATGTGACTCACACCGCTACGGTATCTGGCTGTGTCTACCCATGGTAATGGGTGGTTGAGGTTAAAAAAGGATTCATCTGGTTTTAATATTCACATTCGTCGTGCCATTCAAATGTAAAATAGGAAATAGTGAAATGCATTGCAGAAATTCTTCTGTCGAAAGAGGTGAGGTGTTTAGTCAAATTTCGACGAGTGATGGTCAAGTATGAAAGTGCCGGAATCGCGTGGTAACACGATAAACTGGTTAACCACATGTAGGAATAGTGGCGAAAGGAAATCGATCCTTCCCCAAAACAAGTGTTATCTCTTGTACTACCAAAATATTTACGTTTAAGATGAAATCACTTGATTATTACTTCAAAAGATTATTGCAGTTTATAATCTTAATCTCTTAATAAAGTACATACTTTTGGTAAAAAATAACTATTTATTAGTGCCGTAATACGTGAAGCAAAATTACGAATAACAACTTCACACTCTTTAATACGTTTGGAATCGTTCAGTTAACATTTAGCTTTTTACTGGGGTTTTCCGATGATGTAACACTTGGGACAGAAACCAAGGAAATCTAAAAGATTATACCCCTTTGACACTTTTAACAATAAAGGATTCTTTTAAACTGTAAACACTAAAAGAGAACGTTAGAAAAGTTGTATTTGATATCTACAAAGAAAAAAATACCTCTTTATCTCAACAAAAGAACCAATTAACAATTGTTACCTTTAAGTTGATACGGTAAACATATGGTAAAATATCTCAGACAACGAACTAAAATATATATCTGTAAAGTCTCCATAAGGCAACAAAGAGATAAAAGTATGAGATTACATTTTAGCAGTGCCAAGGAAAAGTTGGTACTTAAGTAATAAGCGTTAATAATTAAAATAGAAACGAAATTTTGAATGTATCATTACGAAACAAACCATCTCTTATAAAATAGAAAAATGAGTCCTCAGAAAACATTTATATAAGATAATCATAATCTTTGAAAATCAGATTTTAACAATCATGAATGGTTCAAAAAAATAAAATAGAGAAATGTGAATGTGAGTAAAATGTAATCAGAGGAAGTAAAACATTAGTAAAGCTGTACAAACATCAGGTCATTGTAGCCATTATCAAAAGCAGAATGTTGAAATGGACAGACCACAAAGCAAGACCTAAATTAAATACACTCTTATTAAATTTTAAATTGAGGGAAAACCGGGCAGACAACAAACCGCTACGAAATCCAAGATGGTAAGATAAGTGCGAAAACACTGGAGGAAAGATACTTAAAAGGGAGGCAAAGACCTGGCCAGTTTGAATGAAACCACTGGTAAAGTTATGTAGATGAAAAATTTACCATCCCGAAATTGTATCAATTTATTTCATAATGAGGGAGTCAGTATTGTAAGTACTGTAATAAGTTGCTACCGTGAGGTGTGTTAACTACCACAAAAACTGTGGGGTCTGTTATAAGCGGATGGTATGTAATAGAAAGGTAACACAATGAAAGTATTCTAGATAAATTATACTGCCGAGTTATGAAAATAAGAATTCTCATTGAAAAAGAGATAAAAGTTCAAAATCATAAACTTGAGACTTTTTAATGTCAAGTCTGATAAACGTCTCGGTTTAATGTTACATGTTTAGTCGTCCAAAGATGACGAGGTTAAGACAATAAATAAAAAATATACAAGCTTGTTTTTTCATTAAACAGTATTCAAACATTAGAGTTCTATATTCTGTTTTTCAACACAGTTTTTGGCAACAGAGAGCCACTCGGAGTTTCACAATCTCTAAATATTCTGGGTTTACGACATTCCCTAATACAAGCAACCAATCACGATCGCAATATGGCCTAATGTGATTCCCGCCAAAAACGCTGCTCACGTGTCCATATCAGCTGACCGCAGGACGGCGCGACGCGGGGATCAGCTGATTACGAGATCACGTGACCGGTGATGATACGGGGAGAAAGGTCCTTCCCGTAGTGATAAGGACTCCCCCCCCGCGACCGGCTCATGGTCTTATATACTGAGGATGATCCGAAGATGGTCAGAACACGGTTCTCGCTCACGATGAACGTAAGTACCTTCTGATCAGAACTACCAACATAAATTTAAAAATTAAACCAGCGAAATTACTAACTTTTTATGGGTATATTTTTTCTGAACATTCTTATCAAATTAAATTACTAAAAAAATCTTTATTTGTTTACAGCCTTAATGTGTATAGTAACAAAAATTTAATTCTTTGGATAAGTTATGAATCTGTGAAATAAAATTACTCTAGTATTCATATGGAATAGTAAAAAAGTTCGATGATATTTTTGTATATTTGCTATATTTCTCTGTATTTTGTTTATGCTACAAAACGTATAAGAGATAAGTTTGTTTGGTCCCAACTTTGATTCCAAAGCACAATAAAATGAACAAAACACAATTTTATACTGCTAGGCTTTTATATTTATATATGTATACATGTTTTATAACATGTTACGGTACATAAAAAATTATCAATAATACAACTTTTAACAGTTAAAACTTGCAAGAAAAGCTGTTTTTAAGGTAGATAAAAATATTTCTCACAACCTGAAGGCCCTTTTGAAAGTAACAAAAAATATTTTTGGTTTGCTTTTACTAAAATTTAAATGTTACAAAAAGGTATTAAACATTTGAAAATTTAATATTCGAAAACTTTCGTCACTAAATGTTTCACAATTTAATTTCACAGATTTCAAACCAGTCCACTATGAAACATAGGAAATTGAAACTATGAAACAAATAGGATCCATATAAAATTTATGCATTAAAAAGGGACAGGTTGTTTGAAATTCATGAGATCAGCACCTTACGCAAGGATGAGGGGCTGTGTCGCGAGGGAGGTAATAGGGTGCCAGGGTTGACAAATCGTCCCGCCAAAAACCACATTACCCGCCAAATGATCTACCGACTCCGAGTGCGGTTGTATTGACTCTGTCATTTTTTATTTTCAGAGTGAAAAATTGAATACTATAAAAGTGATTAGAAATCAATAAACTTTAAACATTGTTAGTATATACAGTATTTTTATAGATTTTTTCCACGCGTCAGGGGTTTTAATTATACAACGTTTCAGGAGTTGGTGAAACTCCTAGTGTTTTCAGTATCTAGATATGTAACAGCAGTGCTGTTAAGATGTAATGGACATTTCATTAACCGTTATTTAGCTTTGTGTTGGCATGAAACGTAAATTTATTTGATTAGCTGTAAAAGGAAAAAGTTTCACCACCCCCAGAAAGTATGTTATTAAAAAACGCAGACACTGTGGGAAACCCCAACAAAATTATATTAGAACAAACAACCAATATGAACATGAATTAAAAAAAACAATTGAGGGTTACCTCATACGGATAAATAATAGTACAAATGTACAAAAGAGAGTTGTAAATACTAATAAGGAGTTTATTAGTGTTTGTTGTTGGGTTGTAAACTTAGTAGTCAGAAGTGAGTTAACGACCTCTGTTAGGTTTAACTGAGCAGTGTTGTCTTAATTAATGACATAAACTGGTGTATGACTTCTACGTAATGTCTGGTGTAAAATAAACACTCCACACCATTATTTCACTTCATTGCAGTAGTATCAAAAACAAGAACAATGTTGTCAGTATTCATGCCATGTTTACTACAAAATGTGTGTTGAAACCCCTGTTTAGTATTATTTAAATGTGAATTACGTTTATTTTGATTTGAAAGCGAATATAAGTTAAAATTTTAACGAGATTGCACGCAGCACGCTGGCGTGAGTAGAATGAATTTAATAGAACTAATATATTATTTCCATCATAGTAATTGAATAGTACTGAGTATGCAGGTTTGCTGCAATAAAGCTTGTTTTTCTTGGTAATGTGCTTATATTAAGCCTGTTTACAAAGTAAAAACACATAGAACATTTTGTTAAATTATGTCAATAACTGGACGAGTTATAACAATTCATCTGTTCTCCGTAAGAATTAAAATGAATACGTAGGTTTGCTGCCATAAGAAACATTCAATTTGGGGGCTTACGGCTGTGTTAATAAAACATAACTAAATGGACTTGAATGCTAAATTTTAGTTTAATTATGTACCAATTAAATATGTAATAAAATATGGTTTAACAATATTTTTCCAGCTTAAGGTTTTTATTTAAGTAGAATATTATACTAGTATTAACTATTATTTGTTTTACTTACCTTATTATTTTTTATCTTATTTGCGAACGTCCATAAATATATTTTATACTCGTACATTTTAAGAATACAACGTAGTAGGAAACGGGATGGTTGTAATAATAAGTATTTATGATACATTCTTAACCTTCATCAAGTTCGAACACCAACTCGGTAGCTCAGGCAAAAGTGTACTGTATTCAGCCCCATAAGTCAAAGACTCCTTATTTGCAATCGACAGCTGTAGACTGCTGTCAGATCATGTGAATACCTCTGGCTAGTCTACGTGACTCACGTCATAAAACGAACACTACGAAGTCCCTACTCTTGTGATACTAATTATTTATATAGTAGCGGTATACTTTGGGGTGTCCACCTGTTATTAGTTAATATTTTCAATCAACCTAAGGTTTCTCAGTGCATTCTTGTATACATTATTTGACCATTATTGTTTATTATAACATGTAACACAAATACTTGACGTTAGAGCTATCATGTAAAGCTATCTATGTGGTAAAAGTTCATGGAAATACCTGTTCATGTCTTGAAATCCGTAGAATTTTATATAACAATAAACCTTTGTACTATATTTCAACTGTATTGCACTTCTACAATTCAATAAGATGAATTTCAGGTTTTTAATTGTGAGTGGAACTTATTGTGAGGCCTAAAACAACGAATAACTTTAAATGTAGTTTAAACATCTTTTTAGATTTTAGGGGTATCAACACAAAAAAATCATAACAAACTAAAGTCCTTAAATTTGCTGTTAAAATACCGTATTAAAAATTAATAAAACTAAAAACATTGGGGAGTAGATTATTTTGCTATTATTCAGTTTGATACAACTAAGCGATTTTAGGTTAGGCAATAGATGTATTACCGTAGTATTTATGGTAAACCCTGGAACCGAATATATTCGTTTTCGGTTCTCCCGATGTTTGTAGACATGAAAACATCCATATAAATGGTCCGGTCTTTATTAGGTTTAAGTTTGAATACTAGGTATAACCAAATGGGTTTTAGGAGGAGGATTTGTATCTCAAAGATTAGTTTTATTATTTTATACAAATAGTTTGTTTCGACATACAAGGTTTCTTAGTACCATTTGAATAAGCTGAAAAAAACTTTGCTCCATGTTAAACGCTTACTGAGATACAGGGTTAGTCAAAATTGTAGACCCCTTCATAACTGTTATTCCGGTTTAAGTGATGTGATAAAATATCTTTATGAAATTATCTGGGAATGCAGATCTGTTGCAACGGAGGTATTTTTCTTCTCATCCTCAGAGAAATTGCTTCCATAGAGCAAAAAAAGTGTGAAGTGCAACATGCAAATCCTGCAGATAGTCAGTGCGGGTGTAATTACACAGAGTACAGCCGTGTTGTGGGATAAGGAGGTTATGTAAAGTCACCACATACAATGGAGGGACGTCCTCATCGCGGCGCGGGCGCTTCCCATGCCGCATGTAGCTGTAACACTCGTGGAAATGTTCACGTCGTTGATTACTCCATGTTGAAACAGCTGTTTAGGAAGGGTGCTCTTTGTTTTGTTTTTATTACAGTAGGTAATCACTATTTCATTATGGTTTATCCGCAGTCGAGAGATGTTACATTGTAAAATATCATAATGTAGTTTATTAAAGAGAGCTATGTGTATTTTTTGAGGTAAAAAGTAATGTTATTATTATTTCTTTAATAATCTAAAAATTCATAGTCCATTAGATGCTAAACATATAATTTAATAAATTTAGTAGTTTATTTAATTTATTTCCACTTCATTGGTGTGTTTATAGGATTGTTATAAAATAAATAGGCCTACTATAAAATAAAAAAGATTTTGATACTCATTCCATTGCCCCTTACTTTACTATACATTTTTGAAACATCGATAGTTTCCAACATATTTTTTTCATTTTTACAACTATGCTGTACGGTAATTGATAAATACGTGACGACCTATTTGTGCGACAAAATGAGTAAATGAATAACAAAAACTTTTATGATATTTAATTGCAAAAATAAACATTAAAACAAACAAACGAACCCACACATTTATTAGAGTACACAAAGAATTGGAGGAGTTCAAAGAATAATTGCAAGTCATCTAGGCTCTTTTATACTTTATAAGCAAAAGCCATTCTGTGCCATAAATAAGTAATAGAAGTAGGATATAAACAAGACTTACAATGCAGTTCTGCGAGCTGTGGATGTTCAGCGCGGTTTATGTTGTAATAAATACGAGCACGGGGTCACATGAGGGACCGGAGTCAGAGGTCACGACTACCTTGTAAGACACAGTTTCGTGGAATTGTACTTTGTGCTATAGGTTCTTTGTGAAAAATTAACTATACTTTTTTTATTTGTTTCAAACGTTTTAGCGAATTTCCCATTGGAAAGAAGCTATTACCGTAGGTCTCATGGCTAGACTTAAGCCCGGGACTATGTTGTTTTTTCGTTCTGAGGGGCCCAGAGGGCAAAAATAGGGCAAAAATTATTATATATATGTGTGTGTGTGTCCGTGAACACGATGACTCTCGAAAAATTGTCCGATCGAAACCAAATTAGCTAGAGACGTGTATTCCTACATTGTCTCTGACGAGTTCGTAGTCCAGACATATCGATCAATCAGAACGGGTAGTTTGGGGAAGGGTTGTACCCTTAAAAGGTTTTTTTTGTATTTTTCATATATAATTTAAAGAAATTTTAAATTTCATCTTTTACCATCAACTAAAAACCTACACAATTTAGTACTTTTAAATTTTGCTATATCTCCAACGGTTACCAAGATATTAACAAATCTAAATGAGGTACGTTGTATTTTGTGGCTTCTATGTTAATCTTACGGGCAATAAGAAAATATTACTTCACTTATTAACATATCCTTCTGGATTAAACTTGGTATTTCTTCATGTGGCTGTCCATTTATTCTTAAAAATCATGGTTTATGATATGACTAAATACATAAATGTTACATAAATGTTTACGTGTAATTGTAAAATTTATCATGGTTTATCATGTCAGCTAACCTGCATACTCTTTTCCCATGTTAATCTTATGGAGAATAGGAATGTTCATTTATTTATCGACAGATATTGATACAACTTAAATAAGTATGGTAAAAATAAAAATAGATATGGTAAAAATGCCTACTTTCAGTGTTCCTCACAGCAACAAACCTGCATACTATTTCCCATGTTAATTTAATGGAAAATAAGCAAACTCTTTTATTTTCCCTGTTAAAAAATTCCCTGGTAAATTATTCAATATTAATTTATATAGGACGAATAAGATTATATATTACAAAATTTGTGTCATTATTATAATTTGGTATATGTTAAGAAGTTAAGAAGTAGCCTAATATAATTGTAAAACGGATTAAAAATTAATGATCAATGCCACTATATTAATATTGAGTTTGATTTGACAGATGGTTGTTTTATTATTTTAAATTAGCTATTTTTAATTCAATAGATCACATACATTTTCAGTAAAATTTTGGAGAAAAAGTTGCTAATATCGCTCCAAAATCAGTTTTGACAAGGATGTGTCTGGGGGAGGAGGGTGATGTCATTTGATTAGTGGTCAAGTGATTGGTTAGTGTGGTTAGTGATATTTGGTTAGTGCCGTCATAGTTTTGTTATAAGCTCAGCTGTTTCGATGAACTAAAACAGACCCTTTATACATATCCATGATCTAACCTATTTTCCACAGGGAAGTAAATACAAACATTTATGAGAAACCATAACTTTATTCTAATTGCTCGTGAACCAGTTTAAAGTAAGCAAAACCCTTCTCCAAAAGTTATTGATTAATGAAAAAAGTTTCATCATAGAGGGGGTGCGTTTTCATGGAGAAACAATACAAAATACCTCGTTCAGCGTGACTGACAGACATACAAAAATGATAAGACCACTTCTGGTTTTCTGCGGTATAAAACGTAAAATACAGAAAATATCTTAATTCCAAGCAATGTGCAGACAACCTCATAATTTTATTTATACAGATTCATGTTCGTTGAGACACTGACCCGCACTAGTGAATTTTTAGGAACCGATTTTAAGGCGTGTTGTGAGTGTAATAATTGCATGGAATATTTTATTGAGAAGTACCATAATTACTATATCTATTGTTGTTAGTTTAAAAATGTGTATGATATTTTTTAAATAATAAATTTGAAAACGATATTTTAATCAATGTTAAAGAGTACGATAGTTTTATTAAAGATTGTAGCTTATTAAAATTTACTTAAGAGAGAAAGTATGTGTCAGTCCACTGGTACCGTCTATTTAGTATAATTAACTATGAACAAAGCAAAATACACCAAATATACTGAATTTTAAATGTAAATAGATGTTAATATTGCCCAGGCCTCTCGTGTATACACTTGGTGTATTTAAAACATAAACTAATCGGCTTAAAGAAGTTGTAGGAATTTCGAATAGATCTCAATTTTCCAAAGTACGATTCTCATTGTAAATATCGTATGTTGGTAGATAAAATTGTAAAAATAAACATTTTCAAATGGTATTAACAACTATTATTGGCTATTTTGCACCACCTTAAAAATAGTAAATGTATTTTATAAAAATATTGTACCTAATTCCCTGTGATAATGAGATTAGATCATAGATATATCTGAAGGAAATGTTTTCAGTTTCTCTAATCAGCTGTTATCATAGCTATGACATCACTTAAGTTTCACGTTAAGTTTTTGACATGTTTTTTAGCTCTGGGGGGTGATAGCAATTTGTATGACCTAAATTTTAAAACATAAGAACATTTGTTAGATGAACTAAAAACATTCCCTTTAGACTTATCCATAATCTAACCTATTTCCCTCAGGAAATTAAATACAAACAGTTTTCGTCCTGCAAATTGTACCCCCTTTCAGAGCTTAGACATATCCATTTATATAAAAACATTAGAAAAGTAATTGCTTACTTAGGTTATCTATGTCGCATGTTCCATGAAGTAGCATTGTATTGTTTTTTGGTAGGCTCCTATTTACTAAATTCACAAATATGTACACGTCTTCTAATTATAAAATGAGTCACTATTCAACTTAAAATATAAATACAACTACATTTAATTTATTCTCTATTTGAAACAGTACTTAAAAATATAAGTTTAGTAATTTATTTCATTATACTTAATATAATAAGTTTATTTACTGTATTGTATTGAGTAAAAATAGAAAACAGAAACGAAGGGAATAATTCATCAACGGACGAGGGGTTTTGGTGGTGTACGTTGGCAGACATGAATGATGGTTACAAATCCAGCTGTCAAACTCAGCTGTTAGTTTTAACATGCGACTAAATATTACATGTCTAATGTGACTCTTACATTTCCAGTTAAACCATAAATTATTACCAGATTAATTTATGTAACATTAATTAAAATTTTTGAGAAGCATTTTTAGTCAGGGACACCAGTATGGAAATTTACTTTTCTAAAACAAATGTACTGGGTGACAAAAATGCAAAGATATGCTAAATAAATCGTCCATATTCAAATGAATTTAATACAAAGTTTTGAATTAAAATTCAGGGTATATCTTTTTAGTATGTAATTACATACTAGTAGGTTTTTAACTTTCCGTAATTATAAAAATTTAATAAAGTACCGGTACCTCGCACTTAAAAATGCGGTACTAAACATTCTTTGGCAAATTAGTTATAAAAAATATTTTCGCTACAATTTCTTAAAACCTACGTGAGTTCATAATTGTGTATTACGCATTCGTTACAATTACATTACACATTCATTACAATAATTTTCACTTAGTTTTTTTTAAATATTGAGACTAGACGATATAATTTACATTTCATTCATTCATTACATTTAAACAAAAACATATCTTATTGATAAGGAATTGACGATTTTATCACCCTTCATACCTTCCACGACCAAAATTTTGAACATGTTATGTTAACGTTAATAAATACATTATTAAATAGCTGATCAGATGTCTTCACAAGGCTACCAACTTTATATTCTAAAAGCTATATATATATGGATCAGTTGAGCCATTTTTCAGCAATATTAATTTGTCTCGTGACTTATTGAGCTATCATCGTTGATGCAATTTCCACGGATACGCGTTAATTCCTGTGCAATGGCTTGATGATGTATCCAACGTTTCATAACACTCCAGAACTGATAGACTTTCCCTCCAACATAACCTTTACTGCTCGGTTATTAAGGACTATCTTCAGAGATAAAGTGAGATGAAACGATCCTCTATAAAGCCACATTTACAGATCCGTTATTATGTTTTTATTGATAGTCCCAAGACGGTATTTATGGTTACTTTGCTACATTATTGATGTTGTGATAGACCAATACTTACATTTTTATAAGGAATTTAGTTTTAGATATACTATTATACTCGGTAAGGATTTTTGGCACGTTTTGGTTATCCTTCACTGATAAAACCGAAGATAATTTGTTTGATGGTGATTCTGAATTAACATATTTCAAAATGTATTTTTCCAGGTTTTCTGCGTGAGCGTAGTCCTCCTAGTGGCGTTAGCTGAAGTCCACTCCGGTGAGTTACAATTTCTTCTTCTCATTATTTTTTCTTCTTCTTTCTTTTTTCTTATTCTTCTTCTTCTTTTCTTTTTCCTAATTTTTTCCTTCTTTCTATAAAATTAGTACCCTTGTCAAAAATTTATGTTTATTGGTCACTAAGAAACAAGACCAGATAAGTCTTTAAAACTACTGTGTTATATTTGCATTTATGCCAATCAAAACTGGAACTGATGAAATTGTTGAAATTTCAAAAAAAAAATAAAATAAAAAGTAGGCATTAATTTATAAAGTCCCTTCCCCCTACTTTTTCTAAATTTATATTTTGAGCGATTATGAAATAAGTGATTTGTTAAATGGTTACTTTTTTGTATTTTAAAATGTTGGGAGTTATCTATGAGAGAGGTCTAAGATATAGGAATCTACATTAAAATCCCCCCAGATAAAAAACATTGACTTTTGCCGAGGAAACCGTGATACAATTGAAATTGGAAATATCTGTACGTTTAGGATATAGGAATAAATTTTAAATGAAAATTTGTTGTTAATACTTTAAAGTTAACTCCTAAAATCTTAGACTTATTAATATCCTGAATATAATACACCAATTCATACAATACTATATTGAGTGGAATGTTTAAAACTATCCACTCATATAATATTATTAGAGCATTGACGGTTTACTTTTTCTTGTTTTCGTTTGTAAAGATTGTCGAAAATATATATTTAGCAATTTTTGATATAGCTCACATTTATTCATCCAATTAACTAAGTTATGTGGTATGACAACTATAGGAGGCCATAAACGAATCAATTAAATGTTAATGGCGCATGGGTTAGGGTTCTTTGTTTCAACAACAATTAAAAACGTTTTACGTCCACTTTATTGTGTTTTGGTCTGCAATAATTTTACCTAATATTCTCCATTCGCTGACTCGTGAAAGACAATTATTTTCTTTTAATATCACTCAAATAAATCCAAAACAAGTGTCCGCGTTCTGTCCCACAATTAATATCACACTTTCAAAAGCTGCAGTTACAAACCACATACATCCCCTGACGGGAAAAAATAGTCTTAAAGAGCACAAGAAAGTTTTGTTTGGTTTCATTGGATATCTTGTAAGTTTTGTGGTAAAATCGTTTTAAATTACTTATTGAAGTAATTATTTATTGGTAATAATTTCTCTATATGAACGTAAACTATATAAGCCAGATAAAAAAATTCCACGGGACTTTTGAGGTTACGAGGGTATGTAGTAAACTACTTGATTAGACTTTTAAACTGCGTGACTTAGGAAACTGTTTCATAAGTACGTAAGCAAAATGAGAAATGGAAAATCTATAGAGGTAAAGTGATATTTTAACACTGTGTATTTGTATACTTTTCAAAGCTAACTTTTGTACCCTTTTTAACAGCTGGGTAAAAAAGCAGCTGGGAGTTTAGGCACGTGCTCACTTCAAAATTGGAGCGTCACCAATTTGATTCCGATTTGACAGTTACCTTGTAATTGGATTATTAATTAATTATTTATTTCACAATAGGTCGATGGAGAGTGTAAGAAGACCAGGATTTGATTAAAAAGTAGGGTAGGATCCGTTCCCAATCAAAACTAAAAAATTGTCACTGTCGTCATAAACCATAAATAAATCAAAATATAACTGCAATACTAGCCATTTTTATTTCTTTTAATATCTAGGAAGAAAATATATTGATAAGAAATTGCTAACTTGCTTTATTACCAAACTGAATTTTTCTTATATAACCACATACACATGTACTGTAATTAATAATTTTGATAAATATCAAAGGACGAGGTAGGATGTGCAAGGTTCAAGTTTTATGCTTATTTATAAATAAATCTCTTTGAAACCAGCTTAACCCTACTGTAAAATCTTAGTTTGTCCAAGAATTAGTTTCCTGTCAGAAAGATTCTAAGTAACGTGTTCATTTTACGTAGCCCTGTTAACGCTTCCATTTGACAGTAGGTAGCGCTGTGGTAGATTTAGGCGGGAGAGCGAAACTCTCTCGCGGAATGCGCGATAAATTCTCGCCACTCGCAATAAGCCTAATGTAAGCTTTTAAAGATCCAAGCAAGACGAAGATCGCTCCGCCTTTGCTAATGGTTCTTTGAGGATTGATGTCTGTGTTATCCGCCAGAGGGTGTGGAAGCGGCTTTCCGGATCAACCCAGAGGATCGAAACAACTACTGAACATGAACATTAAAGATACATTCCACTTATGAACATTGAACTAACTTGTGCAACATGTATTCGTTGCGTGTTCTGGGAAAAAATAATCAATATATATTGGTAAAAAAATTGCGATTGACTGATCATGATTTAACGCTGAATATTAAATTAAATATGTTTACACAAATTAATTTACCTCTATTTAAGTATTTTAAGTTTTTTATATAGAGTAAAATGATCAGCTTCCATACATAAAATATAGACTGGACGTTAAATAATTTATTAAGTTGCAGCAAGCTATTTTTGTATAACTTAATATTATAAAGATTACTTAACAATTTTATAGAGAAATCCAATCCAGAAAAATGTTTTTTTAAAAGCTGAAATCAAATCTATCACCCGTTCATAATAGACGTAATTAAAGTATTTGTAAGTCCCTAATAAAACGATAGTATTTTTTTATATTGTTTAAAATTAAATAGAAAAATTGAAAAAAAATTGTAATGGTCCTATACTGGAACCAGTTGTCCTTGGTCATTGGGATATTCTTTAATATCAGTAACTAAACTACATTACATACTTCTTGACTAGCCCTTCACTTACAGCCTCAAAATACTCACCACACTGAGACTTATCTAAAAATGACTTATCAATGTTTATGGTAAATATTTATTATTAATTGAAAACAGTAATACCCATCTTTTCACAATAAAAATGCCAGTATTTAGTTCATAACTTGGCGCTTTCCTTTCATGACGCTCCAACAGTGTTTGACGCGCAGTTCGCACGGTGCAACAGGCGGTCTCGGTTACCTGGGCCAGGAAGGTCAGAGGTCATGGCATTGTGGCGGGGGGAGGGGGGGGTCAGATAGTTGAGTTACCGTAACTTTCACCGGGGAATGTTGAGTAACAGGTGACCCGACGAGCCGTCATCATCGCTGTTACACCATTCCTGGAATCAATCCAGCGCGGATTATTCCATAACTAATACCCCACAAAACCTGCTGTTTGGTTTCAGTTAACGGTTGTTTAGTAATTATGATTCTAATTGTATTAGCCTGGAGTCAAATTATTTATTCTGGTTTTCTGATTTTTTATTAGAACAGTAATTGTGTGATTCTTAATTGATACAGTGCCTGATATATTTGAAGAAGTATGTTATACTTAACAAAACTTTATATTTTTACTGAATAAATAGTGTTGTAATCTGCAGGTCGGTAGTGATGTGCAATATAACAAATTTAATTATGAGAGCAAACGGCAATCAAGAGCAAACGGATGATGAAAATCAGTATAGTTTGCTGTTTAGGAATGAACTAATGTTCTTTGTAATTTACAACAACAAATTGCAACAAATTGAATGTATGATGCAGTGAAAATTTGTAAACAGTATTATAGGGAGTAAGGGTGTATTTATTAGGTTAAAATAGTTTTTTATATAAAAAAATAATTCTAATAAATAATATTCTAATAAATAATTAGAAATATACCTGGACTATTAATCCAAGTTAAAACTTTCTATACACTTGATTGAATAAGGTTGATTGTAAAAATTATAATTGAACATTTCTTTACTAAAAGAATAAATAAATAGCAGCTGGAGACTTGAGGAGCGCATCTCCTTAAATCTTTAACCTAGTTTTGACAACCACAGCATAGTTCTGCTGGAAATTCAAGAGTAATTTCGTCCATTATAGTGACATAGTTGAAAGAGTTTATATATTATGTTAAAGTTGGTTTTAAGTGAAATACTTTTTCTCAGGCTACATCAGTCGGGGATGGAGTAGCGGCGGAGGAGGAGGAGGTTGGAGTGGAGGCGGTGGTGGAGGCGGTTGGAGTGGAGGTGGAGGAGGAGGAGGATGGAAACCCAGCAGTGGATGGAGTAGTGGAGGTAGCAGTCTTGAGATTAAAACAATAATTTCATTTTTTTTAGATTACTAGAAATGAAATTGCAATGAGGTGCCAACCTCAAAGTAGTATCTAATAAATTTACATAATATTTGTTGGTATTTTCAATGAATTGTAATAAAATTCGATTTACATTCTGTTCAGGAGGAGGCGGAGGGTGGAAAAGTGGCGGAGGAGGAGGTGGTTGGAAGAGCGGCGGCGGCGGAGGTGGATGGAGTGGAGGCGGCGGTGGAGGATATGGAGGTGGCGGTGGAGGATATGGCGGCGGCGGTGGAGGCGGTAAGCCCACCATCATCAAAATCATCTACCTGAACAGCGGCGGCGGAGGAGGAGGTGGAGGTCATGGCGGTGGAGGTTATGGAGGTGGCGGCGGAGGTGGATACGGAGGCGGCGGTGGATGGAAGAGCGGTGGAGGCGGAGGCGGCTGGAAGAGTGGAGGCGGTGGAGGCTACGGAGGCAGCGGAGGATGGAGCTCAGGAGGAGGGTCGAGTGGTTGGTCGTCCGGAGGAGGTGAGACAATTACAATTACTAGTGGTCACAGACTGTACGACGATAGTTTGTAAGAAAAAATAATGCACGGAGAACATCTACCGGGGGGCAGCTTCTGAAAATATTCTATAGGAAAAAACAGTTATCATCCAGTGACGGATAAATTTATTCTTTAATTACTCAACCAACCAGTAGAGTAGTTTAAATATATAACAGAAAAAAGATAGAAGCTCTCTTGGGCAACATTCACCTAAACATATTTAAGACATTGAGAGAAAAAGCCGAAAAGGGGGGTTTCTTTAGATTGCGTTTGTTGGATTAATTCAAGCTTGTCTAGAATTCAGATCTATATTTTAATGGTAAAGTATACCAGAGAAGTTTAATATTTCTTTCAGGTTGAACTTTCATCTCTAGTACTCCAGCTCCCATAGATTAGAGCCAAAAATTACCAATCTCACTTATACAAGTCATTTATGAATGAGTCCGAAACTACTATGTAACCGACTACTGGTTAAACTGTGACAAAGGTGGAACAGTTACGACAGAGCCTCTCACAAATCCGTAACCGTGACAAAACATGTTACCGCCGTCCGGAAACTGCTTTGTTGAATAGGAGAATCGAGAAGCTTGTGACAGGGAAAGCGGGAAGGGATAACGCGGGAAGGTGTGGGAAACTCCGCGGGGCAGACCAAGCACTTCCTCTCCCTTTTGGTTCCGGTCGATGTATTTTATGACCGCCGTTCCCGAAGCTTCTGCGATGATGTTGTAACATTAGATAAATGTAAAATTGCCGGTTGGTTATGTTGGGAAAAAGTCACTGGTTTTCCTTGACCGAATATATAGGACGCGTTGGATACCCTGTGTGGAACGTGTAATTGGTAATTGTGATTGTGATTGTCTGTGCTACAATCATGCTACTGTTTTTAGACTAGGTATTTGTCTGGTGACGCAATTATAAAATTAGTTTAACCTTGAACTCCTCAAGTAGGAGTTGATTAAATTATTTGTTGATGTCCAAATAGTGTTACCTAATTGTAGCTTAATGACCATGGTTTAAAGAAACGGTACACCTTATAACAATTTTTTGTATGATCTGTTATTTTTATTAGTTTTTTTATTTTAGTGAATAGTAATGATTGAATTGCAGCTTTACAGGTTGGTCTCACTTTGAGTTTTTAAAATTTAGTCTAAATAAATCTTTCAAAGTAATCTTTATTTTTTAATTTAAATTGCGGTTGAAAAGTTAGGAATCAAACACCCTACCTTAAATTTCATATCGAACCAATAACTATGATATTTGGAATAGAACTGAACTATTTTTATAGCTTAAATGAAGGCAGTAGTAATTTAGAGTGTATGGGAAGAATTATTTCGATGTCGAAAATCAGGGTTTTTATTGAATCTTTAAAATAAATGTATGGCGTAAACTTGACAATACCACTTGTGTGTGCTGAATTCATTTACATGTTATTCTATTTTAGAGCCAAAATAGGTATTGCTCAGCCGCACTTATCTTTGTCACCGGTTAATAGCATAATGATTAGTAGGAATCCACCCAATATGTTCAACAACTAATTTATGATTCGATACGCCACCAGTCTCATTAAACATTTTACCGAGTCAGGTAACTTACCGATACTAGCGTAAGCGGAAGTTACTTGCTGGATATTTGAAATATTCCCATTTTACTTTTTGTAGCCACCCGGTGAGTGCGGCAGAATGAAATCTTTGATATCCAAGAGCAGCTTGACCCATAAAGGAACAATTAAAATTAATTATAACTTATATTACCTTCTTGAAATAGTAATATCCCAGGTAGGTATTTTAAGCCAAATATGAAATGAGGTTAAGATGATTTTGGCGCTCTTGTAGCCTTGTTACTGACTAAGGCTGACGTATGCCTTATGCAGTCCTGTTAGTTATTAGCCCAACAGTCAATGTCATCTAAGGGACTATCAGTTTAACGCAGGATTCGAACAACAGTTTTGCCTTCACATCACTAAATAATGTAATTATGAGTATGGTCTTTAGGGATGACATTAGTATTCTATAGTGAGGATGTGAATCAACTCCATGGAATCACCAACTATCGCTTATTACTCTCCACAATAATTCGTGACCTCTAAATAGTTGGATTCCAAGACACGTCACCGTCCAGTCTTCATCTTAGTCTTTTGTCCGAATTCAAAATTGATCTGAGATTCTGATTGATTTGAATGGTTGTTTAGTATTGGTATTCGTTAACATGTTTGTCTTGTTCGCAGGCGGATGGTGGGACGACTAAGCGACAGCAGCTCACTGAGCAACCACATAGAGGAATCGCCTCAACCAGTCACAAAGTTACCACCATCATCTCATGCACCAACCAAACATTCATGTACAGTGTAAATTAAATGTAAAGTTTTGTAAGTCCAATACCTATGTTTATTAAACCTAAAAATTCAGGTGATAAGACATTCTTTCATAATTTACCGGCATGGTAACTAAAGGGTAACGCGATAGCCAAGTAAACGTCTTTCATTCAATACGAATGACGAACGACTCCTGTCAGATCATGAGCTCTGGCTAGCTTATGTGACTCATGCCGCTACGGTACCTCGCTGTCTTCACCACACAGGCCCTAGGCCTTTGGCGATGGACAGTTGAGTGTTAATTATACTGAACAAAATTCTATCTTAATATAAAGCAAAGGACAACACATTTTTTAATACAAATCAAACTAGACAGATTTGGTTGTTACTAAATAAAAAAAGGGGGAAAAAGTTAAAAAATTGAGTGTGAAATAGAAGGAAAGGTGATTTAAACCATATAAATTGTCGATGAGGTTTAACTAAGATAAGCCACCTTACTTAGTCTTAAACTATTAATGGCTGTCCTTTGATAAGACGGTATTGCATACATTATGCAGAAAGATTCTTCGAACTCAGAACTCTAACTCTCTACTGATTTATATATTAGTAATTTTCAACTGTACAGGAAATATACCTTATACGTAAGTTCAATAATGCATTAGCTTGCGTGTACACATTTTGTGTTATCAGTACAAATAAATCTATAATAAATCATGTTTACCTAAAAAAAAGAGTTTTGGTAATTTAATCCAACTGTTACTTAACACTACCATTTAATAACATTTTAAACTGACATGATAAGTTAATGATCCAGTAAGTGAAAGGTTGTTGGATCGAAATCAGTGGGCTCCTGTCACATCATGAACGGTCACCTCTAGCTAGCTTGTGTGACTCACCACTATGGCACCTCAACATCTCTGACTAACCGTGCAAGCCCTAGGCCATTGGTGATCGCCAATTGTGGTAAAATAAACATTGCAAAGATAGGAAACAAATCAAAATTCCGTGATAAATGGGTTTAAATAGAACCTGCCCACAATAGGTTTTCCTTACCTGAAGTGTGTCTTGTACACATGTGGGTATGTTTATGTATTTGCTGAAAATATATTTACCATCGAAAAATGTTCATAGGAAATAATCAGTGTACTATAATCTCAACAAAGATGGACAATTTTTGTGAAAACAGAACATAGACACAGTAGACAGGTACACTTGGGTTGTTCAAACTATCACTGTTTGGTGAAAAAATCTGTATCGTGGACCGGTGAATATTATGTTCAAGTAATCTGAAAAGGTATGAATTCTAAATTTACTTGTGTGGCTTGTAACTATGTGCAAATTTGAAAGCCGTCTTAGGTGCTATTATTTTTAATTTTACTTAAACCTCAACTGTAAAGTTAGTGGCAGTGAATTACAGCAAGATACTGCTGTGGCGTTAGCCAAAAGTCATGACGAGAGTCATTCGCTACTGAGTTTAAACCTAGAACATTGCCTAACTGGGCCAGTAAGTTACCCCTAAGACACCGAATAGGTAGATTATTTCAGAATTTTGTTGGAACGGTCCAAACCCTGGTCTTGTAGTAACAAGACCGGGGTTGCATTAGGTAGTAAACTAACGTCGTCGAAATATTAGGAAGCATCATTAACTAATAGCCCAATGACGAAATGGCAACCGGGTCCAGATTCGAGCCTTGAGGGAGTTGTCACGAGTCTTAAATATAGAACAAACAAAATAGTGTGCGTATTTGAGATGTAAAAATAAACAAATAATACTGAAAATAACGAACAGGGTTCAAAAGCGACTTTATGCAATGCACGAGCACTCGGAAGGTCTTTTGTTTTGTTTACGAGTGACTGTATCCAGTCTGCTATAACTGGTGTTCGCAATGTGTCAAGCTTGTTAAATGTCAACGACCAATTCCAGCGTTATAATGGAACTGCGCATTGGACCTACTATCATTTTTGACGTCCACATTGCAGTGTTATAATTGGAAATTTTATTTGATCAGGTAGAATCATGAAGTCATCGAATGCATTGATTTGCTAATGCATTCAATTTTAGTTAAATTAAAGTAACTGGATCGATCTTTTTGTAAACAGATTTACAATATCTTGGGATTACTGTTTCGACTAGATCATTATGATAGAGAAAAAGTATTAATAGAATACTGATGAAAGACAAAGACTTGTGTCTTCGAGTAAAATATGTGATAAGTAAGAAATAAGTAATGGGTTAAGTTAAAACAAGCTTAAATTTATAAATTAAAAATTCTAACGAAATATAAAAATAATCAATCAGAAGTTCAAAAATTCTTTGTATTTTATGCGTAAAATTAAATGCAATCTTAATTTTATGACGATTAAACAGTATAAAAAACTAGCGTATTTATTGTATTGTGCACTCGGCTTTATGACATGACTGGTAAAATCGTCGGAATAACAAATTTGTATCATATCTTACGTATATTTTTGCATAAACATATTGTCAAAAAGTTCAAAATGTATATTTAAGGCAACAAATGTGAAGGCCAATTTAATGTCTTAGGTTAGTTTTTTTCACTAAATGAAGCGTTAAAGTATTATAGATAAAACTTTGATATTATCTATTAAAAATAAGTGTTGCATTTGCTACAACATACTTAAACTGACAACTTTGTAAACCATAAACTAAAACTTCCAGTAGTGTTCTAGTGAATGTGAAGGGATAAAAACTACAACAAAAATGGAAGCCAATATTTTTGGCGAACTGTGAACGGTAATTGGCAATCAGCATTTGACAAGAGTGTCTATTGGCTTTTGGCTGACCAGTACCCAGTAATGGTAAATATAGACTGTGACAGGGTGAAAATAACCGTTACATCCTGTGGAACGATAATTGGTAGTAGGAACTGCGTTTTTGCTAACTAATTAATTCAAACTGTTGTGGTGTAAAAATGGAGCAATTGTTGGGATTACTGTTTTTGTCTTATTAGTTAGAACCTTTATAAATAAACTTGTTTTCAAGTTGTAAGTGTGACGAATAAAATATTTGTAAGGATCATGAAAAATCACAGTGATTTTGGTTAATATTTCAATTTGGCAAGATAAATATTCAAATATTACTATACTTCATTATTAAAACAGAGGATGATAATAAACAAAGGTTCAATAATAAAATTCTTAATAATCAATATTTTAAATACCTAAAAGCCAATTCTTCAATCGTTTAATGTAAGGGATGTTAAATTTATTTTGGACATTTACTACACAGTTTTATGTTAAATTGTATAACATTGATGCACACTATACTATAAAAATTATGGAAACTGTAAAGTTTGGTTGTATTAACTTAACATGATGTATATTTAATTAACTGAAACCAAAAGTTCTTAGTAAAAGTTTCCTTCTATTGTAAAGCATATTTTTAAAACATTCATAAACAAATCAATATTTTGATTGGTAGTATTTTTAATTGGTTGAATAGAGACCAGCAATTTTCTAACCATTGTTTTTCAAAGTTATTCTTAGTACTCCCCAGAATGGTGCTTTTTGGTCAGGTACCCCGTGGATCGTTGGCATTTTTAACGTTAGCTCCACCGGGACGTGTGTGTAGTGTGTGTAGTCGCTCCGCAAACATCAAGAGTTTAATGTTTCAAGCGATGTGCTCTATCGCTACCAAACATCCATTAAAACGCTCTTTGATAAACGAAACCTGGTTTGGAACCGTTATGCGGTGCTTTGAAAACATCATATTGACATTACACAGCAAATAATACCCTTCTGATGGTAATGTGCTGTAATGCCATAAATTAGATTGGTGGAAACATAATTTGACCTGTGAAACCTTGCCATTTGGAGAAAAATGTCCATGAATTAATTAGGATAGTTCATGATTAATTTTACATTTATTGTAGTTTTGAAAATAACTAAAATTGTTATTTTATTTCTTTTTATTTAACGAATAATAAATGAATAAAATTTATAAAATGAAAATTCAACCATATATAATTAGTGTCACAGTCCCAATAAAAATTCTCTTATCATTAAAAAAATACCACTTATTCTTCATACCTTAACTGATTTTAACATTTTTGGCATAAAACCGCTTGGATTTGTAGTTGGGCAAGGTGTTATATTTTCAATAATATTTTTCTGCCGGGTTTAAACCACACTCAACGATAACTTTCCTATAAATTGATAATTGAGAATTTATTTGATTGTTAAAAACAGATTTGGGAAGGCGTAAAAATAGTCGTTAGCTAATGTGTATGCTTATTATATTTGTTGTAAGATATTGCGATGTATCACATATATTTAGAGTACGATGGTGTAATGTTAACAATTAACAGTAAGTTATAGTAGTTATTGTTTATTTTATAGACATGCCGTTTTTTTATTTAGTTGGAAAAGTGTTCCCTCCCCTCTGATATCTATTAGAGAATTTCCCGTAGGAAATGAGCTATTACCGTAGGTCTCATGGCAAGACTTAAGCCTGGGATCATGTTAATTTGATCTTTTACCATTAGTATCAGCTAAAAAACCAACACAAATAAGTTCCATAGTCCAGTCTTACTAAATCTCTAACGGTTACTGAGATATCAAAAAATCTAAACACAGTACGTTGTATTTTGGGGCTCCAATGTTAATTTTATGGAGAATAAGGAAAAATTGATATTTCACATATTAATGTATATTTTTGGATGAAACTTGATATTTACCTTCATACGGTTGGGATCCATACGTTTATGCTAAAAAATCATAGTTTATGTGTTCCTCACAGCAGCAAACCTATGTATTCTTTCCCATGTTAATCTTATGGAGGATAGTCTAACTCCTTTATTTATATCCAGATAATAATAAAACTTGGTGTATGGTCGAAATAGATATATTTTATGCTAAAAATGCCTACTCTCAGTGTTCCCCAAAGCAGCAAACCTGCATACTCTTTCCCATGTTAATGTTACGGAAAATAGGCAAATACTCTAATTAATCAACAGGTATTGATTGATCAATCTTGTCATATATTTGTATTATTATTGCCATGTTATAGAGGTGGAAATTCGCTGAGTACGCAGGTCTGCTTCGACGGGGGTATTCCTTATACGGTAGATCGAGCATGTGGGTTTACTAATATTATATAATTTTTATTTTATACCGTTATCTATTATCCGTTATCTATTGCTATTTAAAGCTAGTAATATATATACAAGTTAGATACAAAATACTTAGTTAAATATATTTCTCCATCCTCCTGGCTTGTTGGACCTCATTTATTTGTATGATTTTCATTATACGGTAACTCAGCAAAATTTAAAATCAAAAATTAATTTCTGACTTATTGTCATGAAATATTATATATTTTTATCAATTGATTCAAATGTTAAATGGCCATATTGAAAATAAAATTACGTACTAATACACCAACTGGACCCATAACCTCGTAGAAGCGGAGCTGTGGCGCGTAGTCGATGGACTCGTACAACTTTACTGTGGACATAAAACATGTTTCATTGCCTTATCGTTAACGGCCAGCTAAGGCGTCAAAATGAGTCTCACATCTTGCAGAGAGAACGATTGTTTTCACAAATTAAATATATGTTTTTGTTTGCTTATTGTTGCTTATATAATTTCGCTCCCTTAAAAAATCATTAGTACACTATTTACTAAACCTATTTTTTAATATTTTAACACTTATGTAACAAATATGCGCTTTGACAATTGTTTTGTGTTTTATATTTTTATCGTTGGTTATAAAACTTCAATGCAATATAAAATTTCTTATAGATGTAAACCTATTCGTTTATTTCCTACTCTTATCTATTTTGGTGAATATTCAAAACTGTATACATAGCTTCAAAGTGATATTATATGTGGTTTTACAAAGCCGTGGTTACCCAGAATACATTTTTATCCAAACCCTCATCCTCATCTCAACCGCCGCCATTTTCTTTTGGTTTAATCTTTTGAGATCCAGTTTTAGACGATGTATTACAGTTAAAAAGCTCTACAATTTGATGCCAAGTTTGACTTAATCTGAAAGGAATTTTCATTAACTCATAAGAGGTCGACATATTAGGAATTTGCTATCAAAATTAAGGTATTTTTGTTTGAAATACAACACCTGAAACCGGATCTCAAAAGGTAAATAAAAAATGGTGGTGGTTAGTTCATAAATTTCCATTTCCACACCTAAACCATTTTATTTTGCATCAACCTTTTAAGGTCGGGCTTGCGGCATTCTTTTTAGATTAAGAAGCCGTTTAATTTCATGTCCATATCAACCTTTGCTTACCTTAAAGATTTTCCACTTACTCTCCAAGGGCCGTCATTCATAGGTGACATCCGGTCACCATGTTCACAAAAAGTAGCTTACTATTACCAGTTATTATATGCCAAATATGGTTGTCATATCTCTTTTACTTTTAAAATTTTAAAGTAGTCTTAACACTTAATTTTTACCCTTGTATGAATCTTCAAAACTCTAGAGAAATAATTGAATCTTGGAAATTAAACATTACTTATCTATAATACTGCACACACCTCACTTACTGAAATGAGCCAAAATCTTGAAAAGTGATCTATTTACTACAATTAATTTGTTGTATCTTGCTCGTATTGACGAACCGCAGCTTGAATATTCTCATTAGAGGGACGACATGTGTAATGTTACACCAAATGAAAACACTCGCTGCCGATTGAAACTCGTCACAGTGTTTGTTCGGAAATTGATTTCAACGCCAACTGCCAGGAAAACCCACGCGTCGAACCATGTCAAGTGATATAAAATGTCAGATTGATGGGCGAGGGAAGTTGATGAAGACTCGTTGTGTGGTATAAAAAAGTAATAATAGTTAGTTTAGTAGTTGTTTAAAAGTATGAGTGTGTGGTTTTAAATTTCCTTTCGGTATGTTAGTTGTATTTGAAGCAATGATTTCTGAAAACCTGGTTTAGTCGTCTTCAAAATATAAACACATTTCCTTTTAAACATACATTTTGACATCAGAATTTATAGGTTTTTAAATGAAAATAAATAATTAAAGCTTACCCACATATTATACGGACAAAATATCTATATTCTCGTTTTCAAGTATATTATAATTCTATAGTCTAAAATAATGTATAAAACCCTTAAAGTTTTATTTATAAATAGTTCATAATATGTAAAGCAAAGAGCCAAATAAAATTTCAGACAATCTAAAATTACGTACTGTTAGCAATACGCATAGATCATATTTTGTTGTCTTAAATCCTAAAACCCTGTTACTCGTGGTTTAATTTTATGGCATAAGTGAATTTTATAATTATTAATCATTTAACACTAAAAATGTATTATTATAAATATGGTCATAAGATATTTCGTATTAAATTATATTTTTTATGGCTAGTGTGAAGGTATTGGTTACAATTTTTTGATTAAACAGATAACTAGGTTTTCACAATTGGTTTGCTGATATTGAAAAATAATTGAAAATACTAATCAATATCAATTAATTCGAATATATAATTTTTGTAGAACATCTTTACTAAGAAAATTAATCCTGGTGATAGTTTGACGTTTTTTTTAATTTCAGAGATGTTGTGGAGAAAAATAAGTGTTATAGATATAGCAGCAAAGGCTACAGATAATTATTACTAAATCATTCAAATGTAATGGAAATGTATTTGGTACCTATTATTATTATTATCATCCATTTTTACAAAGCCAATACGTACGGGGAAGTCGAGCGAATGTCTGATTTAGCTGCTGAGCGTTCACACCTCAGCGGGTTTATAAGGATCTGACATATTTTGCCAATAACCATCTTCCTTTCACTGTCAAACTTGGAGAAATTTTTTTTATGTTTCTCCATTATTATTTAAAAAGTAATTTTTTATTTATAAAGAATTTATTTATTACAATGAATTTTTTGTATATTGAAATTATATGGTTTAAACTACTACAACATTCAGATAAAAATATTCTCCAAGTGAAACGAAAAAGTTCATCGCGAAGTTCCATTCTCATGTTCCTGTCCCAGCCAAGGCTCCTAGCTTCTGTGGACTTTGGTAACGATTGCTTTTGTATAGTGAGTATTATTCAAGAGAGTGATTGACATTTACACTATGAATTCGGAAGAGTTCACTAAAGTTTGTATCCAATTTGAGCCAAAATTGTACTTACGTCCTCTCGCTGAACTATCTGCTGACCCCGTAGAAATTGAAGTGTTGTATCCAAGTCATTTTTTCATTGGTACCCCGTTGTTATCTCTTCCACAGCGCAATTGCTTTGACACAAATGTAAATCTTTGGAGATGAGTATAATCATGAAGCTTGATTTATAAGAAAATGGTTTAGCTGAAAATGTTATTATGAAAAATCATATCAATGTTTTATCATGAAAACGTGATTTTCATGATAAAAATACTTTATTAAACATTTCTTTAATACATAAATTACGTTTCATATGACTGTTATTGCAATTTAAGGTTAAAGTTCAATAATTGAAAAAGTGAAAATGACTAATATATCATATTTTGGGTATTTATGTGTTTTATTATGATGCATATTAACATTTCTATAGTTGATATTCAATAATAAGTTTAATTACATATATTTTCAAAATGTCGATCGAAGCTGCTACTAAAATATTTATAGCACAATAATATTTATCTGTATCATAAGTGGATGTAGTTACAAAGAATATTCGTTAAATATGTTTTTCAGTTATATTAAGTGAAAACCCTGTAATTGTACTTTTTCTTAAGGCAATGTGATTACAGTAATTGTTTTATATTCAATACGAATTTATAAGATTTCTTTATTTTTAGCAAAGCGAAAAATAGCTTCTGGCTAAATATTCTCTGCGATTGTACATAAAGAACAAAATGCAATATTTCACTTAAAATGTTACTTCTAGTTTTGAAATACTTAATTGTTAGTTTTGTTTTTTATTTTGCTAAACTATAGGAATCAATTTATAGAAATAATTCTAAATATTTGCTTTAATTTGGGGCTTATGCTAATTTTAGTTTGTAATTATATTCCAAAAGGAAACTAATAACAAAGAGGAAGATTAATGAGGAAAAGTTGCAATTCCAGGAATTAATTAAGTACAATTAATTGAATTCAGCTGTCATTATGGAACAGTAATCGTTTGATTTCTAAGCTTTTGTTTGCATCAGCTGATTGTATCAAACAGATACCGATCTTGACACAGCTGATTGAACTCTTATACAGCCGATATTAGTTCGTCACTTAGTGAAACATTTAATAGTATACAGCTCAAACTAAAATCATTATATTAAAAAAAAACTTTCACAAAAGACTTTACAAGATGTTTTTTAACTGAGTCAATGTTGGGATATTGCATACTGCTGGGCTGATAGTAAACTTTAAATGAGGAACATTACATTGTTTTGGGAGATGGAAATATTTATATAATATGTCAATATTATATAAACGTATACGAGCAAAATCTTAAAATAATATAAGTACAATCAGATATGTGGTTTATGAGATTCCAATGGTGGCACAGTCAAAAAATACCCTGTACTGTACCATAATAACAAAATTAAAACTTAGGTATTGTTCCAAATTTGGTAGAGAACAAAGTAAAACCAAAACTAATAAGAGGACCTGTTTTGTATGTATTTAATATGACCATTTTAAAAGTCATGGTAGAGTATACATTATTGGATTTAAGGATAAAAATAATGTTAAATACGTAATTCCAACCAATTTTACTACACATTATAAAATAAAAATATAACAGTGTTTGTCATTACATTAAAAGTATTGTAAGTTTTATAATATTTGAAGTCTAATATCACTGTTGTTTTAAAGGGATAAGCTATTTAATGGCACAATCAGTCTTGAATTAAGATAGGAGTTATGGGTGAACAAATCTAAATTTGGAATAAGAATGTTCCCTGAACCACGTAACATAATAAGACAGTCTCTCTGTAACAGCGTCAACTTACATTGTCCCACTGGCGCAGAACTTCACGCTTGTTGCGTTGAACATCGTGTTAAATTAAATCACTTCTGTACGTCTATCATTAACCTAATTAAAATCATTGTTTATAAATACCATTTATACTGAGATTAAATTAAATAAAAACCATACTATTATCACTACCTATAAAATGCGTCAAAAAATGCGTCAATGGTACAATGTTGTGCAGACTACGGAAAAGGAATAAGGTAAGTGATTTTAAACATAAAGGTGTTTACACTATGCATCATGGTACTCATGATGGCTACTTCAGGAAATATCTCCATCGGATGGAGACACCTCGGTTTCGTTCTGCCCGGAGAGGGATGATGATTCTCTTCAAACTTTCTTCGACTGTGTTCGTTTTGTTAAATAAAGACGGCAGTTTGCCTCTGAAGTGGGATTTGTAACTGCAGACACTATTGTAGAGGTAATGCTTCGTGGCGAGGATGAGTGGGGGGCAGTTGTCTCTTACGTTCATCTGGTTCTCCGAATCAAGAGAGAGGAAGGATGCTCGGGTAACATCTAGGTTTCCCTGAATTTAGATTCGTGATCCGTTAGGACGCAAGACATGCAGTCCAGCCATGAAGTCATCCTATAAGGATTCCGGCCTGGTTTCCCTTGGCTCGTAGGGGGTTTAGTGGGTGGGAGTCCCACACTGTTCCCATATGGGTTAGTGCATTAGCATTCCGCCCTACGTAAAAAATATAAAAAATGTATCATAATTAAATCATATAAGGTAATTTTAAAAGCTTGTCATGTTTAAAAACTCTCACAAAAACATGTAGATATTGGTACACAGAGGGTGTATACTGGTGAATAGTATATAGGTCTATGGGTGTATACTATTCCATCAACGAAGTTCAATATTTCGAATAAAATCAGGCGCTTGTTCAGTCTCATGTCAAGATTTTTATCCACCTCACGACTATAAAGTAAAAAACCTTAAAACAAAATCTTTAAATTAATAATGAGTTAATTGTGTGAAGGTGTTTGTTCATTACTGTAATAATTTTGATCTATTGACTTATTTACATCTTCGAGCACGGTAGGATCACATTTCCCTTCAACCGAATACTCCAAACTCACTTCACTTCACTTTTGGCCAAAAATAAAGAAGGCTTCATGTGCATGAATTATTGTTTTATGGATTTATAAGGATGTATGAATAAATATCTGGAGTCTATTTCATTTGTTTTCGCTCTTAATAGAATATCTATCAAAAAAAATTTCTTACACTTATTTATTCTTTATTTTCTTTAACTAAACTTTTAAAAAACTTTGGGATTTAAAAACACTCACAAGTTTATAAATAGTACTTTTTACTAATATTATTTCTATATGTTTCACACCATCATTTACGGTTTCGGTATAACAGTCATTCGGTATAATTTACAATTCAAATGATTTCATAATCTGGTTTAGTTTTTGAAGCTTCGCTACAGGGCAAACAATTTATTTTTTAATTGGATTCAGCGTCAAACCGCCATCACGAGCAAAACATTACAGTTTGACAAATGAGTAATTTTATTTGTGGCTTTTCTCGTGAAAGGGTGAATGAGTTTAATTTCTTGACAGCTGATTTTAAATGAATATAAACAGATTTCAACTAGGTCACACAATGTGGTGATGCACGATTAATTAAGAGACTAGCCTCTTAAGACAAAGACCATATCGGAAAGATGTGTATCTTTCTAATATTGGTTTTGTAGTTTAGTTAAAATTTAAAAATATATAATAGGTACGTTTATTTATCTTTTTACATGGGTAATGCATTGAGACGTCATTTCCATAATCAAACCACTAAAAACGTTAGGCCTACAAGATTTAAAAACAAGCTATTGAATATGACACTACATGCATAATAAAAAACAACGTTTTTTAATCTGATTTTTTCTAGAAAAGGTTTTTTCATTAACAAAAATGTAGTGATGAACATAATAATGAAGTATAATGTATATTGAATGACAATTGTACCATCAACACATAAAAACCAAGAAATATAAAGTTTTAAAAGTATTCAATAGTTCAAACTATTTCCATTCCACCCATCTGTCCTCGACAAAGGCGTGCAAATGGAATGGATAATTTGATTACCCTACAAAGGATCCACTTTTATATCGAATTATTAAATTACCTTTAAAAACAACCAGTACTCTGGAAAACAATTCTTTCGTGGATAAAATATTTTAAAATTAAATAAATTTTAAATATAATTATCATGTAAAACAAATTGTTTGGTAAAATTAAAATAAGTAATTAAAATACCTTTGTTCTATATGACGTCCTATTTAGAAATTTAAGTTAGTTTGAGTTTATAATGTATAAACAATTACAGTATAGTTAGATAACAATAGTATATAGGTGTTCACTTAGTAAAGTAATTTAATATTAGTATCTAAATAATAAAAACTCCTTAGTTTAAATTATAAAATATTTATAAAAACTTTTGGTCCAATCGCCATCTTCAGTCATTGGAAACTTATATCAGTGTCAGTTTTACGAGTATTATGTACGTAAAACACTACGACTTCAGATTTTCTTTACACGTATATGTGGAAGGTTAATTAAGCAATTATTCATTGGAAAAAATTAAAAAGTCAATAATTCTTGATGATTAAAATCAAGAAAAAATATAAGAGTGACAAAAAAAAAAACTATAAATAATATAATTATAGACTAAATAACAATGAAGATAGACCATAATTTAAAGAGTATATACAGCAATTTTTGATTCAACCGTCAGTATATTGATGATTAGCATAATTAATGAAGAAGATTATTGAGAACTGAGTATAAAAAAGTTTAAATTTAATAAATAGTATTCAAAGTAAATGAAAAATATGAGAATTATAATATAATTTGAAAAAATTCTTTAAACAATAATTTATATAAAAAGTTAAAAAATAAAAAAAAGAAATTATTAATGTTTAGAGTGAATATATTTAAAAGATATACGAATATAAAAATTATAATTATGAAAAATGTTGAAAAGTGATTTTAAAAGAATGTAATAGATAATATTAAAGTTTTATATTAAATTTAATATGATTAAAAATTATTAAGATTATATTATAATATGTATAAGGTAAAATTATTATAAATTCTATATTTAAAACAATGAAATATATTGATGGAAGTATTTATAATTCCTGTTAAAAAATAAGGTTTAATAACTAGAAAAATGAGAATTTATTATATTATACAACAAACACAGAATATTATTAAGTTATTAAAAATAAAAGAACGGAATAGTAATATAAAATTACCGTGAATGATTACACTATAATTATGCCCAGAATATTCCCCTAATGACTGACGGGACCAGGACAGAGTGTAATTGTTCAAGCAGAGTTCATGAACTTCTTTTCACCCGAAGCTATCGATTCCATCGAGGATCTCGCGAGTTTAATTAAGTGAAAGCGTTTTGTTCCGAGGATTATCCTGACTCTCGATTTAAAATTGAATCAAGTTCGGTCAAATATCGATGCCAAAATATGAAGATATTGAACACGCATAACTTCCAAATGGTACGTATTTTTACAGTTGATTTGAAAAATTCACGTCTTAAAAACAATAATAATATTTAGTCGAAAAACTGAACCTTACTGTTTTCCGTATATTATTGTAGAATACAAAAACAGGGATGAATATAAACCAGTTTATTTAAGTAGTTAGGTTATATTTAAACGGACTATTGTTATAATGTTCCGTTAGGTACATAATAATATCCTGTGACAATGTCCGAAAAAGGCGTTGAGACGAAGTCGATTAATTACCGAAAGGAAATATTTTTTATTAATATGAATAAAAATATTAATTACGTAATCTATATTATTTAATAACATACTGACAATCGAGAGGACACATTATCTAATAAAATTACTTGGGAAGGCTCTTTGACCTCGATTCGATTGAATTTTATCAGTCTATACTATAATAAGTGAATTAAATACTTTTAGCCTGTTTTGAGCTGGTTTCTGTTTTAGTAAGTGGTTAATATAGTACTCCACAGTCATAATATAAATTCTGTTATTAAAAATAATCAATGACACCGACGAGGGCAAGGCGGTGGTCCAGTCCAAACCATTGACGAGCAACTCCTGTCAGATTATCAGCGGGTACCTCTCTAGCTAGTAATAATATCGCCACAACAGCACTTCGATATAATATTTAATACAATCCACAGACCCAAAATAATAAAATATTTTACTATATTGTATTCAATTATTAATGCTTTACAGACAAAATGCGTTTTCTCGTAATAGGTTCGTTGTTTGTGTACAGTTCCAAAAAAATATGCATAAAATCACTAAAAAACCGAGCAGTTGGTAACGCGTTTTCCCTGTGACACTATGACAGGTAACCATCGCTGTCACTGCGACATTCGCTTCACGCTTCGCCGATGGGGAAACTAATTAATGGACAAATTGTTTTACCTGGGGTCATCCATCACCACGCTATGCTGTACAGTGAAAACATCACAACTCTTTTATTACTTGTCCCGAGTATTATTTTCAAATCAATTACTAATAATATTTTTTATATTTACAACTTACCTTTAGAAAAAAATATATTTAAAATAATCTAAATTACATTTTTAAGGATAAACGAGTATGTCACAAAATGTAAATTTTATAGAATTTGTATTTGATTAAAAATATTACCCCATGTTTAAATTAATTTATTTCATGCTTTATTTTCATGTGAAACTATAGATATAAGATGTTAATAACTATAAAAATCTAAAATAATGCGAAAGTTTTTGTTGAAAGCTCATCAGCTTTTATGTTAAGGCAATAAGTTCCAATGTTATTGTTTAAGAAAGGAGGGTGACCCTTATAATATAGAAAAACATTGTAGACTCATCCACACACCTTAGTAGAGAAGGGGTTCTTGATTGGTAAAGTGTATAGAAAAAAATCCGATTTTCTTAACAAAATGTTTATGAATAGTGGCTTAAATCATCAAATAAAAATGCCTATTATTCTTAGCATTTCTCTGGTACATCAGATTTTCAGAACAACTAATCGTCAAATTACAAATAATTTACAATCTGTTGAACATAATAAATAATAGATAAATGTTAAAATTTAAAGTATAATAAACAACCAACAATAACAGTTAATAAGATTTAACAATTTAACTCTTAATATTTAGCTCATCAATAATTTAAAAGATTTTTTAAAGAAATCATACTTAATTTTTTTAGGCTGTCGGGGAGCCCATTGTACAACTGAGGGCAAAAGTACGAGAAACTTCTTCTCCTGAGCTCGTGGTTTATTTTTAGGAAGTGGAGCCCCGCACCATGGCGAGTCCTGCGCTGAGAAACCTCGTTGCGGACAGAGACCCTCTCGCAAAGGTAGTCGGGCTTGCGAGATATTAAAACCTAATGAGTCATGCAGCTTGTCAAAATCCTGCATACAGTTTCCATAGGCAACAGCTTGACAGCATCACGGTATAGGGAAATATGTACGTATCCTTTCAAGCAAAAAACAAAGTGCACATCTGAATTATGAATATTTTGGATCATATCAGGAGGACTTTGGTCCTCCTTGAAAAGGCTGTTGCTATAAGGAGAAAAGTAGTCATAAAAAACGATAGAATCAGTGATTGTACAACCGGTACTTTTATGTATTTTTGACATGGACATGTCTTAGCTCTTGTGGGGGCAATTTGAACGACCAAATTTTGAAACCACGTCATATGGTTATAAGGACAGTTGTTAAAGTAACCGAAAACATTACTTTTGATATCCATAATCTAGCCTATTTCCCACAGGGAACTAAATACAAACATTTTTTGTTAAAAAATGTATTTATATCATGAAAAATATCTCTTAAATAGACTTGGTACTATACACAGTATTGATATACCTGTATAGTTATGTTGAACAATAATTGTATTTATGCAATGTAAAGCTGATAAACAAACAATATAGTATATAGTTTAACAGCACTTTTAGGAACTCCTTTAATTTTGCGTAGAAGTATAACCTAGCTGGATAGCTGAATTGTTATAGAGCGTGCCTCACAATCTGACGGTTGCCGGTTCAATCCTGGACTGGGTCTAGCTATCTCTGATCATTGGGCTATTGATTATCGATACTGACAAAATGATATGCTAGTTTTTGTCAGTTACAAATCTACAAAAGCCGTTAAAATCATCACACAACCTACATTCATCCTTCTCTCATTCTGACAGATTTGATCTCTGTCTCAGGAATTTATAATTTATAACAAGTGAGCTTAGAATATCGTTCGGATGGTTAAGGTAATGTCGAAATTCATTAACATACCTTCTAATAGTTATAAATGACTAGTACAAATCCAAAACTATGCAACTCGAAGCTTACAAAGAAAACATTGAAAGTTACCCGAGTTCGAATATTCGACAATGCTTGATTTCAGGAAAAAATGTTTAGTATTTTAATATAAAATATAAGCTATATTTGTAGAAAAAATACCAGCAACACATACCGTCAAAAATACTTTGCTGGAAAAGCTATAAACCATCAGCTCACTCACGTCCGGAGCTGGAATTGAATGACTAAGAGGAATAAACGAGGCCATAAACTGTACGCGAGATTGGATGGGCCAACCTCGTTTGCTGAAGGTTTGTATAAAATTTAATTAAAATTAAATTAATCATAGACATATGATGTAGATAACCTGCTAGGAAATTGATAATTATCAATAGGTAAATTATCAAATCTACCTGAGTAACTTATTGCATGTATAAAAACGCACGCATAAAATGAGTGATATTTAAGCTAACATAAGTTCTAACGAGTTTTTGGATCAGGAGTATTCTGTTTAAACAATAGCATAATAAAAGCAAAAAAACAGCATTTTCTTCAAAAGGTAAAGAAGAAAGTTTATGATTTAGAAAATAACGATTTAAGGTCCGGAAACAATTAATTGTGTCGTTAATATTGAAGTAATCTTTAATATTGTACTAAACATTTTTTTGTATTTTAACTCTTAACATAATTTGTATTTAGATTGCATACTGGGTGTTCCCTTCTTAGTAATAATCTAAACATATTTAAACATGGATATGTCTTAGCTCTGGGGGAGTACCGGCAATCCCTCAGACCAAAATTTGAAACGCATGTAACGTCATATGGTTACAAGGAAACCATATGAACCTGCTGTTTAGAGGAACAGAAAATATTCCGTTTAGACATGTTCATGATCTAAGCTATTTCCCAAAGGGAAGTAAACACAGAAGTATGATATATGGTTGAATTTAGAAATCTCTAAATAGATATATTCGTTTTCTCACAAGATATTTGACGCCATTAATGCAGTTAAACGTTGTTAAACATGTTTTACGTCGACATTAAAGTTGTACGAGTCCATCGACTATGCACCACTACCCTGCTCCTACGAGGTTATGTGAGCTCTGTTAATAGTAGTTAATTATGAAAAGTATGGTTGAACCACTGGTTTTATCATTAAGTAAGTTTAACTGTCGAACGTTGAATAAAAGTTGAAAGTGGAAATAGCTTAGGGTTTGCAATTTAAATGTATAATTTAAACAGCTTATTCTATTTATTTGAACCAGATAATAGCACATCAATAAGCTATTTAAACACAAAACCAGGACACATTAGAACATTTATCCTAACAATTACAGTTAATTAAAAAGATGTGATATAGTTTTTATAAGACAGTGGAAATAAACTAAAAGGTAGCTGTAAAGTTGTTGAAACAAGGTCTTTCAATGTGTACGTGAATATTAATTACAACTCTCTTAACAACATGTTTGTCTTCTCTGATTAATCAATATACTGGTTGTAGGGTTTAACACGTCATACTTGTGATTCGTTAGAATATTATCTCAGAATTTCTTTCAAAATTCCTTTTATTCTTGAATTTTGAATTTTTATATTATTTTTTTAATTTTTGTACCTAGGTTTCCCTAGATGTAGGTTGTGCATCAAAAAAATTTAATGAATAATACTGCCATTTCTTACAATATTTTAATCTAAATAATGTATAATTAATTTGAAAATACGCATATTTAATAACTAAAACAATAATAAATATACTGTATATTTTAAACTGTTATAACACATTTTTCCACTGATGACCTTTCTAATAAACTGAAGAGAACAATCTTGTTTCGTTTCTATTTCTCGAGAAGGTAGTGAACATAGTTTATGAGTCTATCGGGACTGGGTACACCTGTTGGAATAAGGGGGAGAGAAATAGAGGGAAATATCCAGGAACAATGGTTCCAGTTTACGATTCACTAAAAGTATGAGTTAAAAATATCTAAAAATAGAAATTTGTAATTTTTGTGAGACAAAACTACATTTAAAGATATTTTATAACATAGATAATTAAAAAAAACTACAATTAGAAATAACAAGAAAACTTATAGTTTCAATTGGAACGTGACATTTAAAATGCGTAATTATTGTAAACAAGTTTAAAAAATATTATAATTGATATCTCAAAAGTATAGAATTTGAACAATAGAGTCGTCATAGTTTTCAACTTAGCCAAATTACAGTAATGAGCTACGAGTAGATAATTAACTATATCAGACACAAACCAATTCTGTAGATGCAATTTCTATCAACCAGTCGTGTGGAAGTTGACAGGCTGATTGTTGTGACAGCTGATGTCAGAGCACATGTGACGTACAATATGCCTGCCCTCTGTGCTATGTAAGAATGAAAATATATTTGTAAAAGCCATACACTATTTTGTTACACCTAAATATCATGTTTTGAAATCGTTTACCAGTTATTAGATCCAATTACTATTGTTTTTGTTCATGACCTTCATGTCCAGGGAGAAGATATAGTTTTGATTTTATAGAACGTACCCACTTCAAATTCAGGATAATTAAGCTTAGATTTGTAATAAATGTACTAGAATGCTTATTCGCTGATAATACGCTCTTAGCACAAATGGAAAACTTAAATTTTATTTATATCTATTAGGGTTTTTGGGAAGAACTATTTAAAAATGTATTGATTGTTATTTGATTGTTAGAAGTAGGGTACACCTGATATTGTTGCAGGGTTCAACAACTGATATTATGACGTATTGTTGAACATCGCAGGTGAGAAATGAAACGAGGAATGGTTGCAGTAAAAGTAACAAATTTATGTATTTTAGGTAAACTTTGATTTGACCTTGCATTGGAACCCTTAATAATTCGTACATGTCCGTCGACTGCTTTCTATTGTACGGTTGTCTCATTCCGTAGAAAAGATCTAAGCGATCGGATTATATTTCAAGCCTTGTGCTTGAGGAATGAACTACGACTGCGTCGACTGTAGAATTAACGCAGCCTTATTAAGTTATGGAAGTTATTTTATTAATTTCAAATTAAAAGAGAATACTTACTGAAGGTAAAGTATTCCAAACACTCCAAAAGTTCTTTTTAAAGAACAAAGTTTTTGTATAGAAAATACAAATGCTCCACAGACCTTCAATACAGAGTTTTTTTTAAATACGTGTGCATTTGATCCAGTAAACACATTTTAGTATAAGGGATGCACTCTGTAAATTTAAACTACAATAATGAATGTTTTGATTAGATTAGATTAGTTTAGATCATTGAAATGGCAACCATACTACTATGTAGCTATGGCCGATGGCAACTAATGGACCTATGGTTTAACGTGGAATCCGAACCACGGCCTCTGAATTACGAATTGGTCTAATTATGACGATAGTCTTTGTGGGTTAACGTAGTATTCAATAGTACGGACGTTAATCCTTACAAGAGAACACTACACAATTACTATCCACAATTCGTGAACTCCAAGTAGCTGGATTACAGGACGTCATCACCATAAATAAATTGAACAACTTGTTAACCATTTTGATAATTTTGATTTGTATTTGTTAATGTTTTCCTGTTTTCTAATGGACACTGTAAGCCTATTAAAAAGTTTTATTTGTAAAAATGTGTAGCTTTTGATAAATTTGTTAACCTAGCTTGTGGAATCCGTAGGTCCTCCGAACGTCTGTTGATATACTCATGAATTGAGTTGCAAAGAACAAATTTATTAAAATTTTCTTTAACATAAACTAAATTTTGATAAATAAAAATACTTGGAAGAGTCGTAATTTCATTTTCAATAAAAAAAGTCCTACAACTAACCCTATGGGGAATTTTAAACATAACTCTGAGAGCCTTTTTCGCTATTTAAAAACACACTTGGCTCCAGAACTATTACCCCACAATATATATTGAAATAAAACAAGTGGGAATAGAACAAATTATGGTAAGTCATTAAAAATGTATGTTTTGAGACACAACCTTTAAGTTTACTTAATAAAAAGCTAACTCGCGATAATTTTGAAATTATATTGTTAGAATGTTTTTTATTATCCAAGTACGTTTAGGGTCCAGAGTAATTCCAAGAAGTTTAACAGAATTGGCATTTTATTCTTGAAGATTGCATAAAGTAAAAAATTTTCATCATTTATTTTAAGAAAATTACTTTTAAACCATAGCTTTGCGGTTTCAATGACATTGTTTACACCTTGGTTTGCTAAATGAAAAGCCATTGGCAGATAAAATAAAGGATTTGTCATCTGCATAAATAATTGTTTTAAAAGGCATAGAACTAGGTAAATCATTAATATAAAGAATGAACAAAAGCGGTCCCAACACAAACCCTTGTGGAACCCCAGCAAGGATCTCTTTAAAATTTAAAATTTGTTTACCTAAGGCTAAAAATTTTTGTCTTCCACTGAGGTATGTTTTGAATAAATCTAGCTCAAGTATGAAATAAAAGATTCCATAAAATTCCAATTTATGCAATAAAACGCCTTACTGAGATCCAGAAGTGCCACACTGAGGCCTAAATCCAAACTGGTTATTGTTAAAAATATTATTGAAATTCAGAAAATCAAACAACTGCAATTTGGGGTGTCTTGTACAATTAAATATCGAAAATGAACATTGCCGTCTGGCAGTCATCGCTTCTGATATACTGAAGTTATTGCCTTTGACAGGTAGAGAGAAGTCTAACTTTAATTTCAGAAAAGTTTTAATTAAAATTGATTGAACGCATACAACCTGAAGACATAATACGAATCGGCTGAAAACATTTAGTTAAAATCCGATGGGGAGTAGGCTATACGACGCGTAGGTTTCAGAATCTGACTCTGAAACTTTTGAAACACAGAACTTTTCGTACTTACTCAATTTAAATAAAGCCACTGAAACCGTAAACAGTTTTTGGCCTCCATTATCTTATTTCCTTCATCTGGTCTTCCTCCACCCCTAACTACCTCATGTCCCTCACTATTTGAGTTTCGGTCGTCTCAATGGTCTTTTCCCTGCCATTCAATTATATTCAATTCAATTCTGCCATTTAATTGTAGTGGAATTTCTTCCACTACAATTTTAATCTTCTCTCTCCTATTCACATGTCCTGCTCATACCAGCCTTCATGACTTTACTGTATCTATTATGTGCCATTTTAATGGTTATATTCCATATTTTCCTCATTCTCATTCTTTCTTGGCCTATTTTTTAAAATTTTATTAGTACTTTCGTAGTTTTTTCATCACTAGTCGTGTTTCATCGCTGTCCAGTGCCCTTAGTTCCGAGATATACTTACTACAACTGGCCTAATGACAGTTTTATAGATTTGCACTTTTTGTTCATAGTTTTACTTTTCCTATCATAGAGTTATCATACCTTATTAATTTGAAAGCGTTTACAGATTTATTATTATTAATTTAATTATTTAATTAAAAAAATACAAAAATACGTGACATTTTAGAATAGTTTGAACGACAGTCATAAGACGGTTGAACTTTTACCTAAAGAATTGTTTAAACTTCTAAAACCTTTTGTGATTTCAGTTTTCAATTCCCGGTAAATCGTAGTCAAGGAGAATAAATCAGGTAGAATTCATCAAGCTCTTGGCGATTAATGAGTTTGATTTGGCCCTCTCGCAGGTTTAATTAACGCAACACGCTTGTGCGTGGATTTGAAGGGCTTTACATACTCTGGATAGAGGGGTTATAAAAGTTTGAATAGAAAATCTGTATCAATAACTATAGATTTTGCGATGTTCTTCAACAGAAATAATTTTTTAATTGAATTAAAATATTATATAAATTATCATGTTTTCATGACAAACGAAAATAGCCTTATTCACCCATTTTCTAATCTACAAAATTTATTAGTCTTATTAATAATTAATAATTTTTTTAATCTGGCCAGAATAGACATTTGAAATGGTGAATAAGTTAGGTTTACCTAGGCAAACTGCCCATTAGGGGCCCCACAATAATAAAATGAAAGTGAAGCTTAAAAAAATAAAATAATTGTTGCTTATTAAAATTGTATATAAAGTTCTTCTTTGAAATAATTATCAAGGCAAATATTTTAACTATAGTATCCTTTATTCCTTAAAATAAGTTCAAATCAGGAGTTGATGGTGAATAAAGGTTTATTAATTTAATTCTCAATAAAAATATTCAACATTTTCAATACCTACAATCCAATTCCTTAATCCTTTGAGGTAAGACGAGTTAAATTTATGTTGAATATTGTTTACATTGTTTTTTGTTAAGTTGTTTAATCAAGGTGCATTATATGAATAAAAGTTAAGTCGAACTGTCGAATTTGGTAGCGGTAACTGACAATTATAAAGGTTCCCTTTCAGAAACATTTCGATTGAAAAATATAAAACTTTATAAATATAAATATTACTGTTGTTTGTATTCTTAACTTAGTGAATAGTGACCAGAAATGTTCTAATCTAGGTGTGTTAATCTTTTTACATTAATTCGATACCAAACGAATATAATGTGACAAGAGACGAATTATGACGTGTATACTTTTAACAAATGCAACGGAAACGCTGCAACTTCGCCACCTCGCTGCTGGTCGACACGGATGTTAAATATAAAGTAGGCTCAATTTATATACTTTTTTGATATGTTATGAAATGTAACGTGATATGCAAAAGAGTTTGGTCAAAGGCTGTACTCGTATCCGTGCATGCCTCGCCGCCCCTGGCAGACTGACGTATTCGCCAATAAACACGTCCCTCGTCCTCGCTACCCCCTGAGTTCATCATTTGTTACGATTCGACAAATAGTCCCATATATTCCAAAATATATTTCAAAACTTTTCTGTTGTCCAACCTTGGACTAAAACATTAACTACTAGTAGTTTCTTTGCCTTTGTAAGGTTTGTATGACTCAGGGTTAAGACGCTAGATATTTTCTCAATAAATATTTACCTGATATCAAAATAAGTGAAAAAGAGCAAAACACATTCATAACTCAATCATTTCGTAATAGTTAAGTAGATAAAGTTATTATAAAATGTGCATCGTTTTTTTATTGGAAGGGGCGGATTACTCCTAAGGCACTTCAGCCGTAGCGGCTTTTTGCGCACCCATGTGTGGGTTGCGGCATTTTCACATAGCGAAAAGCCATTAGTAATTGGCGGGATTTGAACCCGGGACCTTGAGCACCAAAGCCCCGCGCTCTACCCCTAGACCAGCGCGCTCCCCTATGTGGATCGTTAGTAAAGTTTAGCCTTACATTTAGATAAGATTTTAATACAGTATAATTTTAAAACATGTATAGAATCAATTATCGATACAAACTAGTATTAATTTTAATTTGACAGATATAAGATTTATTCTAACTTTTCTATGGTATAACGCATAACCGGAAATATCATAACTCCAAAATGGCATGTAGTTTATTATCATGTAGTATGTCATGTAGTCATGTAGTTTTGATTGGTTATATCGTACGACTATTTTTTGACAGCAACAAATTCTTTTCAATTTAATGAGCAAATAAAATACATTAGTGAATGTAATTATTCCATTATCGGCCTCTCCCATGTAATGTTTACCTTACACACAAGTAATTTACTGTAACTACTAAGCTTTGGGTGTAGTGTAACACATGACGGTTGAAATAGTATTATAATAAGACCTTAAGTAGTCTATAAACAATGCAATTGTAGTGTGTGAAGATATTAACAATACATTAATTAATAATACAAAGGAACATTCTACATTACATTATGTACACATTATACATCAGAATACGTTATGTTTAAGGGAGATTCAAATATTTAAGAATCTTAAAGGTTATCGATAATTAATTAAAACTATTAAGTTAAATCTGTAGTATGTTTAATCTTACTTTCAACCTTATTTCATGTTATTATTATTTATAATAGGAATAACCATGGAATATTATTATTTAAATAGGAATAGGAAGACCTACGAGGAAAAACTGAGTATTATAAACGAATACACACAGAGTACAGAATATTATTAACATGGAGCATATTAATTTCAAAGGCAAACTACACTTACATTGATATCAACAATACGGCACGTTATTTTAAAATAACAGTTACAACAAGTTTGCTGTTATAACGTTGTTTACCTGTCACAGGTCAGCGCGCTGTCACTGCGATATTTCGTTTCGCGCTTCGCTGACACCGAAACCAATTAATGGACAAATTATTTTACTTTAGGTCATTCATCACCTGGGCGAAGGGTAGAAAGTTTCACCAGAAAATTCATGTTTTATCTTCAGTGTTTTAAACTACTGTAGCAAATATTTATTTCCTAAACAGAATACATGTTTAAATAATTCCGAAATTATCTGCTGATATTGAGAAATGACGATTCTACCAGCTCCTTCCTTATTCACCTGTTTGTTTCTGAAATTTGCATTTTAAAAATAATTCTCAGCCTTTTTTTATTGATCTGCATTCTTAATACCATGGAAGATATCATTATATATGCAAGCGCTCTTGATAATGAGTCTTTGTTTTGACCAGCTTTTGATTAGCAGTATGATTAGAATAATTCCTCATATACAAGGTTGTCCATGAAAAACGTTTCAGGACTTCGGTGAGTGATTAGGTATATCAAAAGGAAGAAAAGAGTCTCAATAGAGGTATGGCCTAAAAAGCTTATTTTCTCAGGTATCCGCCATTTTGTATTTTCCACAAAATATTTTTTATTTCAAACATTTTTTCAACGAAATATTTTTAAATTTGGTACGTGTTTTAAACTAGTAGACTATTAGTAAAAAATAGCTAGCGTAATCCAAGCTCAAAATCCAAAATGGCGGTCATTTAAAATTTTAAAACTTAAATACTTTGTTAACGGTAAAATTTTAAATGGCCGCCATTTTGGATTTGAGCTTGGATCATGCTAGTTATTTTTTTTAATAAATACTACTAATAATACTACTAGTGTAAAACGCATACTAAATTTCAAAATAATTCGTTAAAAATGTTTAAATTAAAAAATATTTTGTGAAAAATAAAGGATGGCAGATATCTGAGAAAATAAGCGTATTGCCATACCTCTACAGGAACTTTTTTCTTCCTTTTTATGTACCCAATCGCTCATTGAAGTCCTGAAACGTTTTTATGGACACCCTGTATAGCATTCTACTGTTTTCAATTATGTAATCTGATCTTGCACTTATCTTTTCTTTGATTACTCCGTCTAGAACACAACTTCTGTGACTTCCTTAATCTTAATTTTTCTCGCACATCAAATCTTGACTTCGGTATTCTAAATGCAGTAAAATACGGAGTTTTGAAATCCCTCGTTTCTAAAATGCAACTGATTTTTAAGTGTTTATAAAATAGGTATGATCAAATATCATGGCATCTAAAAGATGTTTACATGTTTGGTCACTAAAGTGTAATCATAAATGTTATTGAGCCAATGACGTTATCGGTTCTTGTTTACTTAACACGTACTTCTCCTTCTTTCTAGTTACCTTGATTACACTAGCCTATTGAATTCGGTTACATGTTCTTTGAAGCCATGTGTTAGGAATAGTTACGTATGCTCAAATAGCTGAAAATATTGGGGTATAGACCTAGAAATATAGACCGACTGGGTATATACCGTCAAGGTGCATCTATTCCTCCCCATTAAAAATATGTTATATATTAAAAAAATGTTTGTATTTATTTACCTGTGGGATATAGGTTAGATCATGGGTATGTCTAAATTGTGCTGTAAAAACCAAACTATGACGTCACTAACCAAATGACGTAATTGTTTCAAATTTTAGCCTCGCAAATCGCCAAACCCCCCACCAGCAGTGCTAAGACATATCCATGTCAAAAATATATAAAAACAATACTGATTGCTTTATCGGTTTAATATTTTTTGAAGAAATATAATTGGGAATGAAGTTTGTGAATAAGATAATACGGTTATAATCAACGGTGTCAACCCCCTGTTAATCAAGCAAATGAATCGTTTCAACGTTGACCCTTTGTTTGCATCAGCTGATCTAATCAAACGGATTCCGTTGTCGACACAGCTGATTGAAACGGTGTCAGAATGCAGTATTGCCAACAGGAAATCAATCACTGAAACCTCTTGGATATAAATGTTATATATTATAGATTTGCATGTTATAACTGTTCAAAGAAACTTTCAAAGTTTTAATTAAATATATATTTCTTTTTTATTTAAGGAAATTAAAAGCATATAAATAATATTGTATTGGAGTTACTTAGTATGATACATATATTTTAGTTATGCCACTCTACAGTCTAATTTTTAATTAATTAAATCCTACCGATTAGTAAAAAAACAATTTATTCCCTAAATATTTCGTTGCCACGTTTAAACTTAAAACTTGTATTCAGGATTTGTAATAATATCATAATTATTAAAATACGTATTGAACTATTTTATTTCATGAGTTTATTATTAGCAAGATTAATGATTTATGTATTTGTAAACTTTCATTCAAAACAAACGTATTGATTAAAATAGAAAAGTGTTTTCTTAAGAATGCCCTTGTTATACGTTTTAAAGCTAAAAATATAATGTTGCTTCTTTTTCTTTGTGAAATAAAATTTATGAAACGTCTAAAAATTGATTATTTTAAACTAAGTTTAATATTAAATGTATTGCAAGTCTTTCGGAATATGGAGGAATATATTTTTATTTTACTCGTGTTACAATAAGAAGTATTATAGTTGTCAAGGTAGAAACGTTAATCTAATATAAGTGTATATCCACATTTCCTACTCAAATATCTTGTTTAACACAGTCACCGGAGTTTTGTGAGAAGAGTTGTTCTGAAAGTCGTCTGCAAGACATTTGTAAGGTAATAAATATTTCATAACTCTGTCAGTAAATACGTTTACAGGATTGTGGCTTCCTTAACGTAAGAAGCTGTATGTTATTGTTGTTTTTGTATGTGATAACAGTAATATAAACAAAGAGCTCTTATGAAGTGTCTACAAAGACACTTTTTGCCATATTTAAATACTGCAGTCAAGAAAAGAGTGGATAGAAATCAATTTATTTAAAACATGGGAAAGATATGAATTGACTAATTTTTTGACTTCGTTTCTTAAATGTTGATACGGAATTAAAAATAAACGGATAAAATTATAAAATGAGTTATTTTTAAATGAACTTATGCAAAAAATTATATTCGTACATATATTCAAATTCCATTGAGAATATTTCTTCAACAAAGCAAACGATTTGCGAATCCATAAAAATTAAAATCCATCGAGCAGATGACCGGAACCGTGCTGGGCTGGTTGAGCTCGGGCTGGAGCTTTTCATTAAACGCAAAAGTGATAAAACTCCCTTTAATGGATCCGACTGGGTCTGCCCATGTGAAGCCGACTTTTTAATGGCGCGTGTGCGTTTCATTTGGGCTTTCTGCAATAAGAAAAAAAGTTATTTTCAAAAGATAATTTTTCTCATAAGTCGACAGATTTATTAGTTAAATATAAGGTAAAAATAGAGCTTAACGCTTCTTTAAGGTAGTTTAGACACAGCAAGGGCGAGGTAAATTTTTATTCCACTCAATTTTTCTCGTAAAAAATACTGAAACATACACAATGTTTTTTTTCTATTTCTCGTGACTGGTCATGGCTACTTCCTTCAGTACTTCCATCAAGGTCAACCCACCCGGGTTCAGGTGCAGACACAACGAGGACTATGTGCTGCGCACTTTCTTTGTATACAGTCATTTGATCAGAGAAAAGTCTGTAATCTGGCCCCAGACAACATTGTGGGGAAGTTTTCGTAAGGTGACAACATCTGGAATGTCGAAGCCTACTTTTATCTGTGTGTGTTGCACCAAAAAAGAGGCATAAATGGTGTAACCGTTGGAAGGATAAATAAATAAATGTGAGCGTGTGTATAAATGTGAGCGTGTGTGTAGATTTGTATGTGTTTTTGTATCTGTGTGTTCGTTTCATGCTAGTGTCCGCATCCATAATAACAACCCTAATTCCAAAACAAGGAAAATTAATAAGGTTAATTTTGTACTAAATTGCAGTAAACTTGTTTAGAAAACTGCAGTTGTCTTAGTTATTTGTATAAAATCATAGAAAAATTGAAGTCTAGTTTCACCGGAGCAATTTTGTTACCCACTTTCGAAAATACTATATACTGTACATCAACTTAAAACGAGAACGGTTCTACTGTGTCGAGAGGATCTCGTACGAAAACAGTTGTGTTGAGAATTGTAATAAAAGTTGATTCGTGGAAATCTGGCCTGATTGGCAATCGGCGGATGTACTGCTAATGCTACGAGTACATCCGGTGGAAACAGAGTTCAAGTGGAAGTGAAAATAAACCAGGTGTGCTCGCATTTGAAATATAACTTCGCGCGTGACTAAGTTTCATACAATTCATGGAAACCCCGATGGTCTGAATTATATTTGTTCGACATTTTCTAATAACTGGATTGAATGAGAAAACGAAATGGTTTTTTTTAATTTTTATTTTCGTGTATTTATTCGTATTTAAATTATTACCTTTACAGATATGATATTTTCTTTACCAGTTCTATACAGGTTGTCCATGAAAAACGTTTAAGGACTTCGGTGAGTGATTGTGTACATTAAAAGGATGAAAAACGTTCCTTTATTTTCCTTTTTACTTTCTCCCCTTATACGTAGTATATGGAGAAAGTATTGTTTTCGTCAAAATTTTCGAATTTGAGTTGAGGGTGGATATATCCGTTTTGGGGTCCCCTGAATCCAAAAAAGTGGGTTTTGACGTGATGTCTGTCCGTCCGTGTGTCCGTGTGTGTGTGTGTGTGTGTCTGGATGTGTACAGTGCCACAGCCTACCCCGTTGGTCCGATTTAGATGAAATTTGGCATGTATGTATATATTCACGGTATCTCCAGGCGTTTTTTTCATTTTTTTGAATTTTTGATTTTTAAGGGTAGTTCACCCCTAAAAACCCTTAAAAAACGTGAAAAATCCAAATTTCTCAAAAACGGCTCTAACGATTTTGACAGTTTATAGTGTACAGAGTACTAAATAATTTGACACCACCCGCATATCTGTAAAAATGACGGTTCAAAAGTTATGGGCTTTTAAATGTCAAAAAATCAAATTTTTAAATTTTCAGCGAAAACAATAAAAGTAAAGTATAACTTGACTGGTACCATTAAAACCAGCTTAAAAAACTAAACAAATTAGTATTTTGAATTATTTGTCTACGACTAATGGTTCCAGAGAAAAGTTAAATTTACTGTCCACGATAAACGCAGTACGTTGTCTGAGAGCGCCCAATGTTATTCTTATGGAGAATATAAAAAAATCAATTTCTTCCTTACTTTCCAACCGTTTTCCATGAAACTTGGTATGAAGCGTAAGGTCAAATCACCGAACAAAACCAGCTCAAAAAAGCTTGGTGTTACGGGGGGGGGTTTCCCCCCCATACAATTTGAACAATTAATTTAACTTTGTCTCTCGTGTTTTTATTTTTAAAAATAGGATGATTATTTTTGAAACAATAAATTATTAAATGATATTTAGATTAACTTTGTAGAACATGATAGTTTTATTACAGATTGACTTTTTTAAATTTACTTAAGGGAGAAAGTATGTGTCAGTTCACTGGTACCGTTTATTATATTCCTTTTTATTTTATAACAGATTATTTTGAAATTTGGTATGTGATTTACATTAGTAAATTAAATTAGTATTATTAAAAAAATAATTAGCAAGATGCAAGCTCAAAATCCAAAATGGCGGCCATTTCAAATTTTACCGTTAACAAAGTATTTAAGTTTTAAAATTTTAAATGGCCGCCATTTTGGATTTTGAGCTTGGATTATGCTAGTTATTTTTTACTAATAGTAGTCTACTAGTTTAAAACACGTATCAAATTAAAATAGTCGTTTAAAAATGTTTGAAATAAAAAATATTTTGTGGAAAATACAAAATGGCGGATACCGGAGAAAATAAGCATTTTAGGCCATACCTGTATTGGAACTTTTTTCTTCCTTTTAATGTACTTAATCGAAGTCATGGACACCCTGTATAATTGTCTTCCATACCGTGATTTCACATTTAACCTATGAACTAAAGACCAAAAATATGAAATAAAAAATAAAAAGAAGAAAAAATAATATAGAACAAATGTCATAGTCTATTGCGTTTAATCATTTGCAAAGCCATTATAAATTTTATTTTTATATTTGTAATAAAAGCCTTATTGTACTCTCAAAGCTTATAATTTGTCCAAAGTCAAGACTTAAATATATACTTTGTCTCTCCGCTTCAGGACTGTGACTGAGCTAAGCATTCTGACACAATTATTGTGTTTTTCGAGATGTTTGTGTTTGAGTATATTTTTGCTATTTATTCTTAACAACGTCCTTCGTCGTACTTCTAATGAAGTAATATACCTTACCCGATTATGCATTCTCGTCAGGATTGAAGATGCCTTAGTGAGCTGTAGATACCACTATACCGCTGGTGTATTAATTTGATGAAAGCTAATCTCAAACATTTTATATCAAATTGGAGGTTAATGAAAGGATGAAGATACAATCCTAAGAATAAAAATGGCATTTCAGTACAAGAATTGTATATAACTGTCAAATTACACACTAACAATGTCAGCGAAGCCTGCCAGAACTAAACACAATACAGGTTAATGTTTAGCAGCATTAATGGATTGCGAACTGGCTATTTAAACAATGGCGGGAGTACTAATTTAGTTACAAACATTTATCGGTTGGATACCTATCCAGTATTGAATATTTAGCCTTTTATTTTATTAACCAGCTGAAATCCCCGTTGCTCGCACGGATAAAGAAGGCTGAGAGGTGCAGTCTACTGATTCACAGGTTTCTGTTATTACTTTTAAACATAACTGGGAATAAGAAATCAACTTTAATAACATCAAAAAGGTTAAATAGGCAATTATATTGCTATTTTTTGGTTTCTAGGCACCCAAAAGAAAAAGTAACATGGTCCCCAGCTTAGATCTTGCCATGAGACCAATGGTAATAGCTTCTTTCCTATGGGAAAATAGCTAAAATGACAAAACACGAGTGTCTACAACATGACAAAGTAACGCCCGCTAAGTATTATTGGGAAAGGATAAGAAATAATGTAATAGAGACAGGCATTGAGAGAAAACTTAAAATATACCATTTTCGGCTGTACTATGAAAATTATTTCGAAGAAAGGACACCATTAGCTTTCTTTCTCCTTCTTTCCGACTTGTCAAAATGTAATGTAATTGTCAAATTTTAGTTGCCACAGCTGTTGAAGTTTTATGTTCATTCTTTTGAAACCGGTCGGTTCAGTAATTTTTGCGTTTAGTCCATCAGACATACAAACAAACCATACAGGAAACCACCTCTTCTTTGTTGGTGGTATATAGATGTAAAGATAGATGTAATAATAGATGTAATAATATAGATGTAGACCTTCAACAAAAACTAAACTGAAGTAGCAGTGGCTGAATAAGATGGGTTGGTGATTTTGTTCCATTGGAAAATATGGGTTTAGAAACGTAAATAAATCAGTAAATATGTCATCTTATCGTACGTATCTCATCGACAAAAATAAGCATACCAAGTGGCCAAACCCTCTGGATAAATAACATACAAGTACTAGTACTAGTTTGTTACTAGTTATTTCAATTTTCTACAAAAAAAGACATGACCTTAGTTGATAAACAAAAATGTTATTTATAACTAAGCCTTAAATCTTTTGATTTTACAGACCACTGAGATCATGTATTTAACTTATAAACGCTGCTAAACTAGTTTTATAGTTTCTGTTCGTGGTCTTGTTCGTAGTTCTTCCATCGAATAAAATCTTTTATTTTTTGGACAAATGTGCGATACACTATTTTGATACATTTAATGAAACTATGAACGCAGCAATATTTATTAATGACAAGCAAAACACGAGGATAAAAAAATCACAAAAATCAGGCATTTAGGTATGTTTTAGCAACCTTGCAGACGATGTATCTTGTGTCATTAAATATAGTTAAAACGGAAAACAACCCGCTCCCTGGTCTTTACCTTGGGTGGATAACTTTATTGTTCTAAATAAATGTCTGAAAATTACGAAAATACTCATTTTTAACTGCATCGTCCAAAAAGTGTTTTAAGCTGCAAAAATATCATAGTAATACTAAATTTTAATAAAGTAAAGCAATTGATGGATGGCATGACACGGTATCCATTAAAGTTTTGTCGACACTCTGGTGTCACTGGCGTGTACTACGTATCAGCTACTTAAATATTACTATAAATATACAATACTATTATAACCACAAAGTCTCTGTTGTGTATTGCGATCGATCCTCCATATAAAAAAACATTTTCCAATAGCAAATTGTCGACATATATTATAAATATATAAACATATTAAAATTAAAAAAGGCGTAAACATCTAAAATTAGAATATATTGATCTCTTTAAATACAGGATAAATATTTGCATGGCATGGTAAAGAGTGTGCAGGTTTGCTGCAGTGAGAAACACTGAAAGTAGGAATTTCTACCGTAAAAAAATTTTATTTTGACCATTTATACCAACTTTCATCAACATAATTATGTCCATAAATAAAGGAGTTTGGTTATTCTATGATGGCTATTATTATATGATTAACAAAGGAGAAGAGTATGCAGGTTAGCTGCCATGATAAACACATAAACTATGATTTTTAAGTAAAAATGGATAGATCTCAACCACATGAAGCTAAATATCAAGTTTTATCCAAAAATATAGACTGATAAGTGAAATATTTATTTTTCCTTATCCTGCATAAGATTAACATTGGAGCCCCAAACTATAACGTAATGTGTTTAGATTTTTTAATATCTCAGCTGAGACCCAACAATAAACGCTATAAATCCGCAACAACTGTAAACGCATCAACCTCTATCAAAATTCTAGACATATTTTTTTTATTTGATGTAGGCTACCTTTATATTTTTTACTTTAATACCTTTAAGAAAATATTAAAAACTGTCATGTAAGTTCTTTGTAAATTATCAGTTTTTGTACATAAGGTTAATATTGTGGCCATAACATTAGGCCAAATAAGAGTTTAAAAAAAACTCAGGCATTGTTAAAACCATTTCTCTTAATTACCTTAGTAACTCATTCCCAGAGTAAAATTTTAAGTTTAGGATTAACAGCTAAATCTAAATTCATTGACAAATTTTAATAGAACCAAATCGGCTTTGAAAGCAAATTCAATGATTATTTTTTAAATAATATCAAGGTGATACTTATAAACAACCAGAACAGTCGTTGTGAGCGATGTTACAATTGATGAGAGATTAAAGAAGCTGGAGAAGCGGTTCTGAGATGGAGAACGAGAGGGTGTGATGCATTTGAGTCATGCAGAGTTCTACAGAAGTTCTACAGTTGGTAACATCTTCGAAGCAATCTCCATTTGGGGTTTCATTCGAAATCATGTCAATTCAATCTCACCTCCAATATTCTTTTCAAACCCTATTTATACTTATCATATTTATCCATGGCTCCATTTGCTCTGACAATGGAATACCAATCTTGTCTTAAAACAACTACAATGTATGTAATTCCTTATGTAGCCTTAAGCAGCTGCAGCTATCTTGTTCATCTAGTAGGCTATATATTATGAATCACTTACTCATTCATCTTTAATCATACAATAATATTCATCTTTCCTTAACCAGGGTGACACGCCTACTAGAGAGGCACGATGACGTAACCTTTGTGATCGCTTCATCTCTGGCTGGAGGGTATTAGATCTTACTCTTGACCACCAGTATATAGTTTTTGAGATACACGACACGCACCGTAGGGTATCCGCATCTTGGGGAGAGCCAAATCAAATCAAATGCATTCTGAGAAAATTTACTTCTAATTAGCCAGGTAATTCCCAAAAGGATACGTCCTACTTTGGTCAGTCCACTCACAAACAGTCCATCACCGATAAGTTTGTTGATCTTCTTGTGCTGTGATCTAAGGTAATATTACATCTAAGCTTAAATATATAATAGTTTTAAGATACAGTACACGTTACAAGGTAGAGTATCCGCATCTTGTGGAGAGCCACGCCCTGTGAATACCAACAAATTGGATGTGGTCAAGTTCACCCAGGTCATTCCACGGGGAGCACAGGAGAATCCTGGCGAGGCTGGTGCCGAGGCATTAGTAGCATCCACGATGGAGGCATAAACTGGTGTGTGTCAACAACTTATGTTAGGGGCCTAATTATGTTGTTTTCTTATTACTTAGCAAATAATATTAGTTCAAAAGCTATTAAGCTATAAAACAAAATAATGATACATAAGGATATTAATATCCTTATGTAAACCCCAGCGAGAAAACTCTATTCGTCTGGGAGTCTTGAGCATTCAAAAACCCTGCACTTCGTGTAGTTTGTAGGGGTGAAGCCCTTTCTTATTTAAAATTCAGTTCTCTACACTCTTGGTCTACTTTTACTTCAGTCTATTTCAAGGCCTACTATAATGCTCGTAGACGGACAGCTGGGAATTACAGCAACATATTCAAACTGAACATCATAAACTAGTCTGCCACGATCCGTATCAACCACGAAACAATAATATTTCAGTTTCTAACTTTTTTCTATCAACAATACGTTAATAATGCGTTACAGTTGAATAATTGTGTTGACTTGAAGTGGTCAGAAAACGGCTGATTAATAATGTGCAGTCTCATATGTGCAGTATTGTGGTCATATGAATATTGCATTGATTTGGGAAACTTGATTTTGTTATTTTTTATTCGGTTCTATGTATTTTAGTTTGTTTTCATAGTAGTGACGGTTTTCGTGAAATTTGGTATTAAATATTTTAATGACCTGCATCTTGCAGTCTCATATGAGCAGTATGGTGGTCATATGTATATTGTGTTGGAAAACATGTCAGGACTAGGTTATTTTTCAATTGATTTTATCAAATAAGGTGTTTCATGCACTTTTAAAGTTTGCATGTATTATATTCCGTTGTTTATTTTCTTAGCTACGACGGGTTACGTGAAATTTGCATTAAATATTTAAAATGACCGCCATCTTGAAATATATTTAGTTATAGCAACAACATTCAAACACTTTCTCTGCCTATTTAATAGTTTCATGCAATCGTACATTGAAAAAAATCACATTTTTTAAAACGTAAAAATACGTAGTTTTTACATACCCAACTAAATATTATACTAAAACACCAATTGATTTATTTAAGACCGGGATGTATTCTCATTGTGACTTTTTCCACGTATTTGCAAAATAATTAACAATTCAACGAACAAAATATTCATTTGGAAGCCCCGGAGTTTGTTTGTATGAAAAATAAAACAGCGGGTCCCGATATACAGTAGCGGCGAAACAAAAATACCCATGCATGGAATATGAGCCAGTAAATATACACAGGGACCTTGGCCCTCCTGATCTGATAGAAGCGGGAGACATCATTTTAAAACAACTAAACATGTTGAGGTTTTGTGGAAAGCTTTTAATTGGATAAAATGGTAGAATACATGGTACATGAAATATTTATAAAACCTTTATTCTCTTAAGCCTTTAAAGATAGGTTATTGTTTTTATTCTACTTTCCAGTACTAATAATGTGCTTACATATATGTGACTCAATATTTATAATAACTTTATAACCAGTAATGATGGAAATATATTTTAATTCAAAAGTTAATTTTCGATTATAGTCATGTGAATGTAAGAACTAAATGTCAAAATAAACACATCTGTTTGTAATAGTAAAATAATGCATATATATAATTTGTTCTTTGTTTTATTTAAATCTTTATTGATCATGATTTTGAAAAGTCTTTACAAATCCCTTTCAAACCAACTTGATAAATACTTTGACAGACATGTTTTTGAAGAAAATAAAACTTGATTTATGTTATCACGCCAAAATATTGTACTTTAAAAATGGACGTTTGAAAAAGTATATTCTTACCCGTTTAAATAATTTACCACAGATAATCCTCTAAGATTTTTTTGGAACAACGTAATTAATTCAAATTTAATTAATTTTTTTACAGAAATTCAATTACCTACCTAATAGTGTTTTATAAAAGGCCTAAAAGCAAAAGGTAGTACTTAAGTTTTCTTCCTGCAAAAATAATAATTCATATTTAAGATGTTTATAAGCAATTTAACCTATTTGGTTTTATTGAAATGTATGATATTCTGTTCAAAGAATTAAAAAAATATTCTCAGAATATGTAAAAATCAAATGCATAATTTACATTTGTCTTGTATCACTTTAGCACTGTGTAAAAGAACTTATGATTAGGGCGTGCCTCAATATTCATGTTTTGTGTTTCATCAGACGAATAGAAATTGGAAGAATGTCGGAACAGTTTCAACGTACTTTATTGCAATTTCCAAGAGATAAACCTAGTTTATTTTCTATCTCTGGGGTGTTTCTGGATTGGTCGCAAACTTTATTTTGCGTTTGAGATTCTGTCTTGGAGATTGTATTGCTATAAATCTTTTGAAAATCATCAAGTTATAAAAGGTCTTTACTAGATAAATGGTTATAGCTTTTATTGCAATAGAATTGCTATAGTATACATGGTTATTTTACTTGAATTATATTCTAAAATTTATCCTACTACATATGGTAAGCAGTAGAACAAAACTGATGTTTTATTCTTTCCTATATATATTAAGAAAGCAATAGGTAGTGGGACTCCTCAAATCCGAACCCCGGAAATTTGGAATCCCGGTAAATCCGAACACGATCTCGGCTAAACAAAAAAAGCTGAAAAAATAAATTATTTAATCACACACATTTATTTTTGTAAGTTTGAACACAAAAAATAGAATACAAGATTGAAACATAAGCTTTTTTAGTTAAAATCTGTTATCTTTAACTGTCGAAGTGAAGAAAATCTTGACATGTACACAATTCCAAGACAGCGTCGCATAAACATAACGTCGATCAGCTGTTAGCGATACGCAACTAATCAGCAGGTAAACAAACGCTCACTAGATAGTAGACAGGCGCGATACGTATCCAAGGAGGGGTGGGGGTAGGGGGAGAGTGATTTATTTTTAGCACACGACCGCCTAGCAACAATGACATGTCATTTAACTTACAACCACCTACAAGGTCACTGTATTTTCATTCTCATATAAACTTGAACTTCTAATTATATGAGGAAAGGAAAGCCGGAATGACAACTTTGAAAAGAAAAATCTTGCAAATGACTTAGTCGTGCAGTATGAGTGTTTTATGCATTGTCTTAGTTCAAAGGATTTACACGTACTTTTATTTTAATGGACCTTAAGAGTCTGTAGGCCTTGCGCCTTCGTTTACTCACATCCCATAAAAATTATGTTTAATTCAAACAATCACAATTACGTTGTTTTTCACAAGAAAACTTTAAACTTGGGGTCATTCAAAAGTGGAATATAATGTGTTGAGATCTATCAAATTAGAATTAGAATTTGGTATTTTTTAAGGGATACAGGATAAAATATATCTGAAAGTGTATTTAAAAAATGTATTATGTTATACTCACTAGAAAAATCCTTATTAAAATTCCGTAGAAACAGGGTACCGATAAATATTTTTATGATCAACATATTATGCTTTCAATCATATCAGATGGATCTGCTAAAAATATGGTTTCAAGTGAGGCATGTTTGAGACTGTAAAATATTGCTCTAACAGAACTAAAAGTCTAAGATGTTGTAGGGGTAAGGTACCTCGTTCTATATACTGTGTACTATGTACAATGTGAAGTGAAGTATGCACTATGTACTGAGTAAAATGTATTAAGCAAATTCACAAAGTACTATGCAGTATGTGCTATGCAGTATGCATTTTGTAATAAGAAATATCTAGTATACATTATGCACGTTTTACTATTCATTATGTTCTATGTAGTTTGCTATTTGTACTAAGCAATATGTAGTATGCACTAAATACATACTTGGTACATGGTACAAGCTTTACTGTGGTATTACATATTTATCATTCATTTAAATATAAACTATACACTTAGTACTATCCATTATTCAATATGCATTATGTTTTATTGATGCAATTACCAATATACTATGAGGTATGATACAGTATAACATACTAAATGTACATTGAAGACTTGAAAATATATCTGAGGATGACATCCAGTTTGTCGGTGACATCTGGAAAATAAAGGTTGGTCTTTTATGGTGGAAGGTGCTTTACAGGCCGCAGTAAACCAGGCTGATCATTAGCGGGTTGATGAAAACCTTTTTCAACCGGGATATTATACAATTTCTTTACTTTCTAAATAAATTTAAACACAATTAATATATATAAAATACAAAGAAAACCCTCTATATGTATACTTTATAATTAAAAAGGTTTATTTTGAAAATTATCTACAGAACAATGCTAGGATGATGAATTATGAAAAGGGGCATATTTATATTAAAAATTAAAACAAGCACAGAGTGTATGTTGAAACGAAGACTTTATTTTGAAGAAAAATGTTTGAGAAATAAAAAAGAAGAAAAAATATGCTTATTATGTATATATTTAAATAAAAGCTTAAAAAATGTCAGGGTCCTATCAGACTGGTCGTGATATGATTATAATTATGATATGATATTGATATGTTGTAATTATATAACCCTTTATTTATTTATTGTTATTAAAATCATTACTTTTTGTCACACATTTCTATTTTATTTTCTATCGTCGTTACTTTTGCAAACATTATTTTCCTGTCTGATAACAGTTGTTAACTATTTTATAAATTTTAGGTTCAATATCTATTTGTGATAGAAAAAATAAAACTTTTTCAATATGTAGTTCACGGTGTAAATTTTAAACTTATTAGACTTACATAAATATTTAGATGTCTTGAAAATTTTAGAATACAATATAGTAGTAAAAACAATAGTGCATGTAAACAAATCGATATTGAGTGTTATTTTTGTTTTGCTAAACTACTTCAATAGATCACATATTACACGAGGGCTAGTTTAAAGTATACAGAATATTCTAGAAAAGGTGTAAAACAGTTATTTACAACTCATCAAAAGAGATGCTCTCATTTAGATGGAGATGCATTACAAAAAGGCCCTATTTAACGTTCCAGAAATATAGACTTATTTTGTCTTTTCTGAGTATAAAAAGTAAAAATAATATAAATATTATAATACCAAGCAAAGTACAAACATAACGCAGGAGATGAATGAAAGAAATGTACCAAATACATTTTAAAATAAATTCACTCATATTGTCTTTTTGTATAAGTAGGGAGTAAAACCACGCAAGATAAACATTAGTCATTTAAGCATACTAAAACCAAACCTCAGCTGGAAATCGGTTTTTGTTGGCAGCATCTGGCGAATATAACAGCAAGAGTCAGTTTATGACCTGATAATAAAGGCGAGATATATCTTTCCTTGAGGCCATTTCTTGTTTTGGTGAATTATTTAGCATTTTTATCGAGGTTGACTTGAGGCAAAACCGTTTTCTTGTTCTTTTATGTATCTACATTGATGTGTATATATTTAATGTCATTTTAAGATCAGCTGATAGTTTTAGTTGCTGTGTTTTGTTTTGTAAACATTAGAAATTCAGTAATAAAAGTTCCTTGTGTTAAGTGTGTCCAATCTCCATCTTGCAAGAGTACAAGATGTAACGACTAAACGTTTATTGTTTGTAAGTTATTTAGATACTAATGTACTACAAACTCTAGTGAACCTATGTAAACCCAAGTATCTAGAAGAGTACAGTTATGAAAAACTGTTTAAAATATTGTCAGGGAATTACAGGATCAATAGCTGTTGCTGAGATAATATCATTCTTTTCTTGTAAACAGAATAAAGAATCTTTGACAGATTTTTCTAATTTTTTAATTTTAATTGTTGATGCTAATGCTAATTTTGGGTTTACATAATTTCTAACCTCTAACCTTGCGGAAATCTAATTATTATTATAATTTCCCAGTTGAATTTAGCCAATAAGCCTTAAACACAGTCTTCGTTATGGGTGTAGATGACGTAGATCAACCCTGATGAAAAAGGATTATGATTCTATCACATATGTTTTAGAGCTAGCAAATAATTTCTCTTCATTTCTAGTGGCGTCTTCATCTTCACCGAGCAAAAAGGATAATGATTGTAACACCTTGCGGCTAGGCCCTTGTTACGTTTGTGGCGGGAATCACTTAACAAATATTGCCGAATCAAGAACCCTGTGAGCTACAATTGCCAAAGTAAAACACAAGAAATTGTAGAGGGAAAAGAATATCAAAGTGTTGAGTGAAGACAAAGGAGCAGAGAATGTAACTACATTTTTTGGGGAGATACAGGTGAAAATTTTGAAGAAACGTCCTTGCTGTTATATATCAAACAGGCAATATATTGAAATACAGTTTGATACAGGAAGCTGTGCTTCACTAATATCAGAGAATGTGGGAAAAGTTACAAAAACCCCTCAAAATAGTGTTTCACTTCCTTTACTGGACAAAGTGTAGGCTTGCTGGGTGAAGTTGTTGTGCAAGACACCGTCAGCAACATAAAAAGATCTAAGGCTTTTTGTTAAGAATTTAAGACTGAGCTTCACTTCATCTGACTTCAAATGGTCAGTCGGAGAAATATTTGGGTACAGTGAAAAAAATACACTTCGGAAATTTACCCAAGAAACCTCATCAAAATGATTAGAAGCAGATCATGACAATTTTCTTTTTAGGTACAGAATCACACAACATGTTTGGCAGGTAGAAGCGGGTGGTAGCATTTGTAAAAAGCATGTTGACCAACTAAGACTTAAACATCTTCCTTCATAATAAGTGCCTTACCCGAAGGGGTGGTGATTTGTATATATGTAATACCATGATAAAATCAGCTGATAGTTTTAGATGTTGTGTTTTGTTTAGTAAACATTAGAATTTCTAGTAATAAAAGTTTCTTCCATTAATCTGTATGTGAATCCACGAAATACATATTCAAGGTTTTTAAATATTCATTTGAGTTAAGAATGACTATGATCTCTGAAAACAATTAATCTGAATGTATGGAACTACACAAAAATAGTAATAAACACAAGAAGAGAATAAAGACTTATATGGCTTTTTATATTGAGATTCACTCTAAAATATTCTTGGTGCTCTAAATTACTTTTATAATGAAAATATTCCAAATATTTGACTCTGATAATCTCAGATTATTTACCTCTTGATATTGTTTTGGTTTGTAGGTTTTAATTCATAAGACTTGGGTTTTGAAGTTTGTACCTTATAGTTTCTAGTTATTAAAGGTTTTAGTAGTCTTTAATCTAGAGGATTGTATTGAAAATAAAGTATAACTCAATTCTTATAATCATTAGAGAAAAAACACTTTAAAGGAAAAAAACTAAATATATTTCACTACCATTTACTGAAAGAAATCAATAAAATGTACTTTATTAATGTACATATCAATACAGGCAAAGCGCACATTTCATTCAAACCAAACTGATGGAGATTAATTAAAATTCTGTTAATCACAAAAGGAATCTGTAATCAGCTGGTTGTCAAACATCTCTAAACCCAATACCAGCTGACAACCACTACACTCAGCTGTCTGTCAGGTGATTGGATTTTGCGTCAACCAGATGACTTTGCGTTGTCGATAAAAGTTATCTAATTACTTTTTTACATCTTTAAAATGTAAATAAAATATGTAGTGTTGATTAAGATTAAGTTTAATGTTGAAAACGTAAACGCAGGTAAGTATATGTATAAACTGTCTTGCAATATTCGCCTATATAATACAGTATAAATTATTTGTGTTTGATTTTTATACTGTTCTGTTTTTCATGGAGTATTAGTTTTGTTAGTAATAAAATGGGCCGCCGAAGTTAAAACCGAATTGTACAATTGTATTTTCTATAATTAAAACAATTCTAATAGTGTGTACTTACAATGTTTACGGTATATTAACACAGTATTTTAACATTTACTCATATATTTTTATAAAATAATTGGGCATACCAAATTTTTTTTAAATATAGGTTTAAAATGTATTTACCTCCAAATGGAAAATAGCTTCATGAGTATGTCTAAAGGGAATGTTTTCAGTTCCTCTAAACAGCTGTTCTTACCATAATATGCCATCACTTCCGTTTCAAATTTTGGTCTGACCGATACCCCCACTCAAAAACTAAGAAATATCCGGGTCAAAATATAAGGGTTTGAAGTAATGTAATGTGTGACATACTGGGATATTTAACTTTTGAATATTTAAGGATAATGCTGAAAAGTATATATTTTTTAATTTTTACGGATACCGTACACCTGGATTGAAAAATCAGTTCTTTAGTTTACTGCAAATAAAATTCAATTCCCGGGACGGATACTAACTGATGTGGGACAAGCATCAGGCCGGAGAAATCCCAGTGTTGTGGGTCCGAACAAACAAACAGAATCGCTTCCTTCCCAATATCTTGGACAAACACATCCATGTCGTAGAGGTCTGCACTCAAGCAAACTAACCCATCCATCCACGTATTATCTAATAACCCACAAAAATTTGTTTCAGTGACTGTTATAATCTTCAAAACATACTCTTAAATAATTATTTAGGGAATACCAATTAAAAATCTACTTGATGTTTCATAAATTTGTGTGTTTACCCGATATTTTTGACACAATTTTGGAAATGCCTCATTGCTGAGAAACCTTTATTTCACTTAAATTCACTCAAAAATACAGAACATTAAAGTAGTAGTATAGTACAATTGCTAAACAGTTTTAAAAGATTCAATAGAAAATTTAAAATTTGCTTTTTGAGCTTACAGACTTAGTTTTCATAATACATTAAATGATTACATATACAAAATTACAACATTTGTAATACTATCCAATACAAAATTATTTATAGTTACAGAAGGTTTTTTCGAGATTATTTGTTGTGCCTTACTTGAGTTATCACTGATGTATGTAAGTATGAACACTATAACTTTAACCTTGATGACTTAAGGATGCATAAACACTTTGTAGCACAACTCTTATCAATAGACTAATTAAGTGGTGCCAACCGATCTCTTTGTTGTACTGTGTTATAGTATAACCTTGCTAAGAACATTGCCAATCATGTATTGATAATAGGTTAGTAATAGCTCGCACGTTTGACATGCGTATGTGTACCCTTAAATATTTTATAACATATAATAACTTTCAATTGCGGTTTATTCATAATTGAAAGCCAATTTTTAAGCATATGCACCATTCTCATTTCAATTATAGTTTCGTCGACAAAATTACGAAATTTAATTAAGAACTATAGACACTTCAGATTAATTGAAATAAAACCCATCCTGAAAATTAAAATCCATGTTTTATAGCCCCTGAGCTGATTTATTGAATAACTACTTGCTATAAATACCTCGTCAACAGCTCAAATTTCGTAGTACAGTATTAAGTTACGGCCGTTTCGGCATTAAGATGTCATCATCAGACTATAATGTTCAGCCACTTGGCGTCGTTAAATTTAAACACATACACATACAACACTACGGCCGTAACTTAATACTACGAAATTTGAACTGTTGACAAGGCATTTATAGCAAGTAGTTAGTCATCCCGAAAAATTAGGTAATAGAAGATTATATCCTTCCTGAATTAACACACGTAAATGAATGAGCTTTTTCTGACACACTTATTCAATTAATTACAATTGTTAATAGTTTATATTTAAAATAAATGATATATAGATTAATTAGTATTTAAATATAAGGTTATTCGTTCTCTAAACCATTCGTACTTAAATTTTTTATGCGACCTATAGGGAACCTAGTTGGTACTGGAGATGGCTAATGTATATTTTGTTCTTCAAAATAGTATTGCATACGATATCGGACTGTATATCATCATGACTACGAAGGATCCGTGTGAAACTAAGTGAACTGATAAACACTTCGTGAGAAATCTAGGGGCGAAATACGAAAAAACGCAGCCATAACTCAGGAAGTTTCTATTACATGTAGCTCCCACGTCGGGATTTGCGATGACACAGGAAAATAAACAGAAAAACTACTTCCGTTATCGTGCTTAACGTAAATCTGAGTGTGTGATGGCGTTTATTTTTGTTCGTTTGAACATTATACGACAACGTCTATTTGATCGACAACAGATTGTAATATATTGATTACCTAAACGTGATTCAATTTAGTATTAAACTTGTCTCAGATTGAAAAAAGTACAATATTGGACTACTAGCAAATGAAGGTAATTTAAAACCATTATTGCAGAAAACTAAACTCATCTTTTCTGGGGCTACAAGTTCTGAGGTTGTTATGCTATCATACCCATAACCTCCTACTCGTCATCTCAGATATCACAGTTCACTTTATTAATAACATTCGACATCACTGCAAACCTACTAACATCGCTACTAACCTATGCATAGTTCCTTAGGTCACGTTACCCATAGGAATTATGTTTTTATCAAAACAGGTTATAATTTTTTTTCTAAATGACATTCATTAAAATCGGATTTAATATTAATAACAATCATCAACATCGATAATTAGTTGTTGGATTTAACAGAAAATTAATTAAATTTACAACATCTTTTTCAAAATGTAAGTTTTACAAAGTAATTTATTTTGATCATTCGTGTATATTTAATTAGTATCAGTACCCTTTTATTGTCAACAGATGCTTTCTACACTGTTGTGTGTCGCCCACAGTGTATGTTTGTATGCGTGTGCGTGCGTGCGTGTGTACAATAGTTAACACACACCTCTTCATCATCATCTGTCATACCCACTACAAACTGCACACTTCCCTGGCCAAGCAAATATTGCCTCCTAACATTTGAAACATTTGGTAAATCCACTTAACAAGATTTCTCCTATACAAAAATGGAAATAAAAAAACATTTATTCAGGAAAGGTACAGTATCTGGTTTCTACATTAACTGATTCTATTTCGCTTTGGATACTACAGTTAACTGATATTTTTATACAAATTTATCAATAGTGAATGAGTTATTAAATATGTATATTCTGTGGGTTTTAGGTAAAATTGTAAAGCTAACATTAAAATTAATACATAAAGTGAAATGATATTCATGACGTTATTTTTTAAATACGTAGGTGGAGTAATATATGGCTCAACTAATAAAAATAGCAAGCTTCAACCGTACGTTTTTCAAACATATCAAAGTATGTCAAGTAAATATGATGCAATGCAGAGAGAATGTCATACTCAATACATCGGATAGTTATATTGTGTTTCTAGGTATTGCATTTCTTCCGTTTAAGACATTCTATGAAATGTATTGGAAGACATTTTTTATTGCCAACATCCTATATATTCAATGACAAGGGAAGAAACCAATTCATATTTCTAGAATAGAACGTGTTGTCATAAAATTGTTTCTGGGTTTGTGTTAACGAATTTAAAAATAGCAAAACAAAACTGTAAAAGGGTATTTTCCTGAACTACATTTACAACTACTGGAAAGTACAAAACCGAATTACCTTGTATTTTTAAAGGAAGTTAAATACTTATTATTAAGGAAGTTATATACTTATTATATTTATCAATTATTTATCTGTATTTTATGATAAATAACAGAACTCATAAAATATTAGGAAAATAGAAGCGCTAGTAACATATCCCTAAGGGATAAATATTCCTTATTCATTTCCATTACATTAGGAAAATTCGGAATATTTATGCTGTATATAGAAAGTAATTTAGTAGTAAACCATATTTCACGTAGATATTAGGAGAACATTATATTTCAACCAGACTTAGTTATCACTGTGATGTAGTAATAGTTTGTGAATAAATTCCAAAATATTATTTACACATAAAATTAGTATTAGAAATCGTCCATATAATTTGATTGACAATCAAACAACTTTGTACATGGAGCTATTTCCAAAAGTGACGCTATAACTGATTATCCATAGTAATAGGAAGTGTGATTGTATCACTAATTGCACATTAACTTCATTTTATATTCTAAGTTAGTTCACGTACCAACTCTATAGCTATAAAACAATATAACAATCCACACTGAAACTACCAAATACAAATATCCCGCCATCTTAAATACAACATTTTATAAATATGACATTAGATCCAAAACTTCTTCGAGAGATTTCACTTTTCAGACTAGCACTAATGATTTCGATTAATTGCTTTAAATTTGATTGTATGATTTTATAAGAATTTGGTGAAATTAATAGATTCTTTTTGCTAGTTTTGAGGTTAATGTGTTATATTCATAGAGAGAATCTTCATTTTTTTAAATCCAAGGACGGGTTTAAAAATTAATTTTTGAAACCTATTTCGAAATTACAGTAGACTTTTAGGAAACCCCGAACAAGATAAATGCTACGGCAGTTGTTTTGAAGCTCCTTCAAAAAGAAGGAAACCCCGGAACACTGTTGTGCTGGCACAGAGTATTACACTTATTGCAGTGTCGACAAAGTAATTGCAAGCCAACTGTCTGTCTATTCTGCAAATGGGTTTCTTAGATTTTTTGAATTATTAAAATCAACAAATACTAATTTAAATAATGAATTTAATTTAACTTAGCTTGTATCCTTACTCGTCTACTTTTGTTCAAAAGGTTACTTGAAAATTTAATTCATATTTAACTATAAAAGTTGATGCGTACTATTGATATAAATACAAGAATTGCCGCAGTTATACATGAGAATACTCGTATTTTATTAATTAATAATCACAATTTTACAGACTACATCCAACCCATTCCTGTCCAGATGACACATGACAAACAATTTAAGAGAAAAAATATTAAATAACAGGTTACTGACGATCCGTCAATCCAAAACTCAACTATTGTCTGTAAGTTTCAACACATACCAATCAAAATGTATAAACAAATGTCATTGTACTCCATTGTGGTCGTTCTGTTCTTTAATACATAAAATAAAAGTACATTTAAAAACAAACAGTACATTTATACATTTAAAACTTTAAAATTTGATAAACTAAATAACGTGTTGTTGTTTTCACTATATGGGGGGAAAAACCCCCCCGGTAATATCAAATTTTAAATTTTTTGAAAAATGTTGTTTGTTTTTTGTATGTTTGTACTGTTTGTCAAAAGTTTGATGTATTGATAAAATTAGTAAAAATGACATTTGTTTGAAAATGATATTGTTAATATCACAGACAATATACTGTGTGAATTGATCATATCAATCAGTAACTTTATTTCTATCACCGTTAGGATACAAATAAAATAAAATGAAAAAATATTATATAACTAGCTGACCCGGCGAACTTCGTAACGCCTCACAGTAAACACATGTTAACTTTAAGATTGGCCATGTTCTGAAGTCGAATAGCAATACGGCTTCATTGTGAAAGGTTATATATTCTGGGTCGCTGCATAGTGAATAACAATACTGAAACGATAAAACATATTAATATCATTCCCATAAAACAAATAAATCTGAGTGGATTAATTCACAATTTTCAAATCCAATCCAAACCCAAACGAAACCTAACTGTAATACGGCTTTTATAGAAAAGATATACAACAGCTGATTATTATAATAAACGTAATAATATAAACATTGTAATTAATATAACACGTGACTTTAATCAGACAGAAAATAAAAATAAAAATACATAAAAAACCGTTAACTATTAACGTGGTGATTAAAGCTGTTCATTTTTTACAGTACACATTTACTTCATAGTTTAACATTAATGAATGATTCAGATGGCATTGGATAGTAAAGCATACGGTATTGCTAATGGAAAGTAAACCAATCAGCTGTAGCTAAGAAATCAAATGTTTTCATTGTAGACAATTTGTAAACAAACTTACTCTCCATAAGGTTAATATTAGAAATTTAAAACGCCATAAAATGGAAACTCATGGGGTTTTCGAAAATATTTTTTCACTAAAACCTTCCCGGACACATATAGAGCATCTTCCTAATATTTTTATGGCGATCGGATGAGTAGTTTGGCAACGCATAAAGGACATACATACATACATACATGCAGACAGACATACATTCAATTTTATATATAGATATTAGAGAAAACATAAAGAAATAGAACAGGAAAACGTTTACTGATTTTATATTTATTTATAACTAATGAACAGTATAATATAAACATAATCTATTCTGTTATGGAGAAATAATGTGATTAATCATCATTAAGTACAAAATCAGGAAACCAACATGACTATGAGATAATCCTTACGAGTGAGGTTTTAATCCTCATCCTTAGCAGTGTGACTTACAGCTATACCCACTGATACTATAAATTGTACTTGGCCTCCTGAAAATCTCTATATTTTACTTCGCCCTACCATCTGAATCTGTTAGGACAAATTATCTACTTCATTCAAACATATCTATGTTAGTTCAATGTCAATAAAGATGTAAGATCATTTAGTAGAATTAGACTTCAGGTTATGAAAACACCAGATTAAGTTGAACTAAAAGATCTTTTACCTTTTTGGTTGTGTTCTGATATTTTCTTTGGTAAGAAGTTGTCTTTTGTTTCTTTGATGTGCCATGCCAATCTCATCCGAAACTTGGTAACATATGAATTTTCAATCTACAACCTCCATCCGCAATATTCAGCTGGTACAATTTTATCAATAGTTTATTTTCAAATGTACATTCTATTAAAAGTATTGGAAGACATGTTTTATTGCCAACATCCTATATATTCAATGACAAGGGAAGAAACCAATTCATATTTCAAGAGTAAACAGCTACTTGAAGGTCACTAATTTTGGATAGTTGTATAGTTTATAAGCGATTGCCGGCGGGTGTGATATTACCAGGTGGGGATCAACTAACACACTGTTGAACACCTCAAAATTAGAACATTTTATAATTTAGAGGAAACATTGTGGTTCTGACCCCTAAGTTAAGGGTAACCTTCGGGCGAAGGTCATTTAATAGAATTAAATAGACACCCTTAACATAAAAACTATCCGAGATTTTTATTTGAAATTTTGTATACTCATTCCTCAAATTATCTTTGACGTCATCTAATTTTAGAGTGAAATCTGAATAAAACTTTACACAAGATTACAACAAAGTATTTTTAATACAATTTTATAAAAATCATAAAATTACTATTTTATCGTTTAATTTAATGATAACATCCCTAAAAACATAACTTTTCTCACCGTGGTACAGTAACATACAGAATTTTGCCAAACTTTAACTTTTCGTGTCTCCTAGTTTTTAATGGTACCTAAACACAAAATAACGCATTTAGCCTCGCACTGTCACACAATGCCTTAGAATGCTTGTAATACAATGTCATTGAAGTATATACTTGACCTGTCACTCACGTTTCACATCAAGCGAATTCAACTGTTATATTGCATTGATGTAGAATAGTATAAAAAGTGAATACATTATAGTCAAATGTGAAACTTTAGTTACAGTTCAGACATTTGAATTAAAATACTATTTCATAATAATCAATATAGTCAACTTTGAATAATAATCATATGTCTATATAAGTATATGTATAATAAAACATCGAAGTTTTATAGTCATTATATATTTCACAGTAAGTAGTTATAGTATTAATCTAAATAATATATAGTAATCATATATCGTATAATATTAAAATATTTTTTTATATGATTTTATATTTTGTATTGTCTCGTTTGTTAGTGTATTCTATATGATATTACATTATATCGTACTTACAATTCTTAATCTTATACATTTTAACATCTTTAATATTATGTTGTATTTAAATATCTATAATATATATATTATTAAATTGTATTTACTAAAATGAATTTCCAAAAAAACAGTCGTTGGTGGTTCAAAGGGTATTTTCATAATTCTAATCACTAACTCTTAAACACTCTCTTTGGAAACATAATAAATCTGGTTGGATCTGGATTTGCATTTAAAAATCAAATAACATGAGGACACGTTGATTTTGAACTTCAATCAAACCGGGACAAAGCCGAACGCCGCTGCAGTCAGATAGCAATTAGCATCGGTAAACAGACGGTGTTGACCAGACTTGAGGTTTCCCCAGCTCTGCAGTCTGCACAGCTTGCGTCGATTTTTACAAACCATTCGGTCCGTTGTTAGTGGTTTCATCACTATTTATCCATGTCTTTGTAGCAGAGTGTCAACTACAATCGACGAAATTATATACATAGCAGTAAATTTCCTGTTTAATTTCTTAGATTCCTGTATACTATTTTTAAGTTTTATTATATGTATAACATTTTATATGTCTTGCTAGCTTTACTGTTGGCATCTTGGAGTTAAGTGCATGAGATCACGGGTTCAAGTCCATTTGTGTTTGAACTGATTTCCAAAATTGCTTGTATTTTGTTTTGCCACTATATTAATCTGAAAAAATATCAGCAACGTAATTAGTTGCATCTTTTATGTGGTGTTAGGTGAAGCATCTTATCAGTAAGTAATTGCTCGTACTTATAACTCGAACTTATCAATCAAAATACTTAATTGTCACATAGTACATTACGCTTAACTGAAATCGGTTTCTTTCAATGTTCTGAAGTCGAATGGCATCACGGCCTCGTTGTGAAAGATTAGATATTCTGGATCGCTTACTACAATATATATTCAGTTAATAACTGAAACGATAAGACATATTAATAACAATCCCACAGATCAAATAAATCAGAGTGGATTGATTCACACTTTTCTAATTCAACCTAAACCCAAACCAAGCCTAACTGTAATACGGCTTTTCCAGAAAATATTAAATTTGGAGCATAAATAATATAAATTTAAAACAAAAATTTTAGAGCAGAGAAGAATAAAAAATATCAATGATCATTAAAATCTTTCCAGCCGTTCTTGAGTTGTAAATGGTGTAACTAACACGACTTTGTTTTATATATGCAACAGCTGATTGTTATAATAAACATAATATGTATAAACATTGTATTTTTTCATTCGGCCAACATATAAACACGTGACTTTTAATAAGAAGGAAAAAAATAATAACATAATCCCCAAAAACTGTAAACTATTAACGTGGCGAATAAATCTGTTCATTTTATACAGCACATATTTACTTCATAGTTTTACATTAATGAATGATTCAGATTTAATGGATAGTAAAGCATATTGCTAATGGAAAGTAAACCAACAGCTGTAGCTTAAAAAATCAAGTGTTTCGTAGACATTAGAAATTGAAAACGCCATAAAATCTAAACTTATGGAATTTTGAAAATTTTTTCACAAAAATCTCCCGGACCAATATGGAGCAACTTCCTAAAATTTCATGCCGATCGGATGAGTAGTTTGCAACGCATAGAGGACATAGGCTACATCCATTTTTATATAGAGAGACTAGGATTACAGAAATACAAGGATCTCTATGCACTAGTAATTACACTAGTAGTGCTATTAGTTGTGAAAACCAGTTTTCGTCATATCACTATGAAAACGACCGTTTTATATTTGAGGTCATCAGATGACGAAGTCTTCAGATGTTCGTTATTACAATCTAGGAAAGAACTAAAGACATGAACTTAACAAGTGTTACAGACTTGGTAAGTTATAGTATTGGAGACGATAACCAATTGTTATAACATGAACACAACTTACAGACAATCAGCTAAGTGTTTACAATCGCAGGAACAAGGTGGAAGCAACACTTTTTGTCTGTAAATCTTTGGATTGTACAGTAGTAAGCTTAATTTTAATATTTTATAATATAGTATATTAGTATAGTAAGCTTAGTATTTTATGTTGCACGACAAATTTAATTCGTCAGTGTTCTACGTTTAAATTATCTTCTCTTTTCTCGCTCCAATTAAGACCTGGAGCTCGTACAAAAAGCGTCACTTTTGACAGTTGTATTGATACTAAAAAGACAAAAAGATCCACAATGTTGATACTATTAAGATTAAAGGTCATGTTACTCGTATACGAGCGCTAATGCCGTCGCGCTTATGTCACGAGAAACGGGGCCTTAAATGTCCATGTTATACGTGCCGCTACCAACGCAGGGCTATACACGTAACGCTAACGCGTACCCCTGTTATACACAGCGTGTTGTCAGCGCGCCATTTGTCGACATTCACCAAGATGGACACCATCCAGTTTGGTTGTGTAGAACTCCTCCATATGTTGGAAGCATTTGAAGAATGAAATAGAAGAGTGATAGACGATAGGGTACACACTCTTTGATTAGTACTCGTCTATCAACGGGACAGTTTCATCTCAAGCTCCAGCAACACATGATGTACGAAAATGAATTCTTTATTTATTACCGAATGTCTGTTGATCTCTACTACTGCTACTGCCGTACTGTGCGTCAACAACGCTGTGTATAACTTGGTTCAGCGTTGCCACCGCGGTAAGTAACGCTGGCGTTGGCCGCTATTTTACCTGCAACCGTATACAGAGAGTTATGGCGAAAAATATAGTACCAAACAGAAATATGGCTTAGCTGTTACAGTACTAGTTAGAAATTGGAGATAAAACCTCATTGACAATCCCACGATCCGAATCACAGCCATTGCTGGCTCGGATTCGGAATCCATTATGCTACCAACTGAGCAAACTAACTCACAAAATTTATTGATAGTGTAGTACAATGAAAATGACTAATATTAGTATCCATAACAATATTAATAACAAGACTTACTAAAAATTTATAATAATGGGTTTTACAAACATGGTATGAGATATATTTTGTGTAATTAAATTTTAGTATGGTTAAATACTCGTACGTTTTCCCCAAAGATGCATTAAATTGAGGTTAAGTCTGTATCACAGTTTATGAATTCAATATAATATCAATATATTTTACTTACTTAAATTAACCTAGTGGATAACACATTAAGGCCCGTCATCCAACAAACGGTCACAAGAAAAATAACGTACATCCCAAATCTATTATTCACGTTCAAAAACGTAAAGTATTACACTTGTCCGTTAGGGTTCGTTTAATTGTTGTGTGTGTGTATGACAAACTTATTTTTTCTCATTGTTTAAAATTGACGCCACGCTGGGCACTGAAGTGTGTTAGGTTGGTGATTTAGATGATTTGAAGTTGACCAAGGGCCAAAACGTATACTCAACAATCGTATTTTGAATATTAAGAAGCAAATGCATTAAAAAATCATCTAATTTTAGTTTCATGATTATATATTTAAACCAACAAAAGCTTTTGCCGCTTCTAATAACACTATAGTTAAGGTCGAACCTTGCACTGTATGTTACATTTTACTCAAGACCCCTTAATACGTTCCAGTAGTTATTCACGTACAAAAACTATGCCGTTATATTATCTGCACTGTACTCTTTAACTTAACAACAGTGAAACCGTGTAAAATAAATTTAATAGCAACACAGTGTACACGTCGTTTGTGATTTTTTCACATAGTGCAACCTGTCGAGGACGTAAAGTGATCGGTAACGTTTCAAAACATCTCTACCGTGACTCGAGGTCATTGAGATCACCCGACCATAATAAAACAAAAACAGACCAATAACAACTGGCAGTAAAATTACGTTGAGTGCTGCAGGCAATGGCAAGAAACATCTCCAGTGAGTGGTGTTGTCGGTAATATCTCGTTGTGCAACTGAAAGTGGAGGCTGGACTTACCCAGGGCTCCGTTCTCGTTCCCGATTTCTTCGCCAATGTTCTTCTTCCTCGTACAGTTATACGTCATTTATATTTAGTTCCTGCAACCGTGTGACAAATCGTCTGTACGGTTTCCATATATCTTGATTACTCGTTATGAGCGTTTGAAGTATTATCTCACAATATTTATGTCATTATGTTTATATTGAAGTAATAAGTTTTATATATTTTACAACAGTTCATTAATTTGATTAAATTCTGGTTTTTATATATATTTTTGTACTAATTAAAACTGTGTGTACAGTTCAATAGTCGAAATAGATGTTAAATTCTGGAAGACTTGGAGGCCTCAGAAAATCCGGATAGGCGCTTCTTCCTGTGGAACATGGTACAGACACGATAAGAAGGGATTAAGAAGGATGGAAAAAGTACAACAGGACAAAGGTTCGTTTATCTAATTCTCAAAGACATTAAAAAACAAATCTAGATCTGGGCTCGGGCTACGCCATGCCTTGAGAATATTCATACTGCAACTCCTACAAGTCCCCCAGACAAGAAAAGTCCCCAAGGGAGTTACTTTTAATTTGGTTTTACACGCCCTAGAATATTATACAGTATAACCCCATGCATGGGAAACTACAAGAGCATGTGAACCATGCTTGCTTCCTACATGGTACTCCTAGGTGGACAGTAGGGAGATACACTAGTTTCTGAGAATTTTGGTCAGACTCGGTGTTCAGTTTCAACCAGGAGTCAGTCCCTCAAGTTCCCATGAAAGATAAGAAGAAACCAAGGTTGGATAGGCGCTTCTTCCTGTGGAACATGGTACAGACACGATAAGAAGGGATTAAGAAGGATGGAAAAAGTACAACAGGACAAAGGTTCGTTTATCTAATTCTCAAAGACATTAAAAAACAAATCTAGATCTGGGCTCGGGCTACGCCATGCCTTGAGAATATTCATACTGCAACTCCTACAAGTCCCCCAGACAAGAAAAGTCCCCAAGGGAGTTACTTTTAATTTGGTTTTACACGCCCTAGAATATTATACAGTATAACCCCATGCATGGGAAACTACAAGAGCATGTGAACCATGCTTGCTTCCTACATGGTACTCCTAGGTGGACAGTAGGGAGATACACTAGTTTCTGAGAATTTTGGTCAGACTCGATGTTCAGTTTCAACCAGGAGTCAGTCCCTCAAGTTCCCATGAAAGATAAGAAGAAACCAAGGTTATAGGCAAGCTCGTGGCACTGGATAGCCAAATGACTTAACAGTAACATTGTTCGAAATTCATTATTGGTTAGGAAAGATTTATGCTATTAAAACTTTTACTACGCACATCTTCCATCACGTTTTTATGTAAAACAAAGTTTCACGACGTGGACGTGTTATGTTTCTTATGTTCGTATAGTTTGTTTGTAAGTTTTTTGGCAGCTTTAATTTTTTTTTGTTTTCAGCTTTATACCGGCTTAGTCCGGATTATGTACTAATTGTGTTATGTTTTAGATACTAGTTCGCCTGAGGACGGGATTATATTCCAAAACCCGAAACGTAAAACTTTGTTTTACTTAAAATCGTGATGTCGAGGGTAAAAATCTAAATAACCTACCAGTAATTGAGCAGCTTCTCTAAATGTATGCAAATTAGATTTGTACTAGTAAAATCCTGTTAGAGGGCCGACTAGGTCTTACTTACAGGTGAAGTATACACAATATAATCTATACAGGTTACTACTTGATATAGGAACAACTTATTTGTAATAAAATACAACTGAGATTAAAAATTCTAAACCTGTTTGCAATAAATTCCTCAACTAATTGGACACATGAAACACCTGTCGCTTTGACCATTGGACGTAATTAATTGCATGAAACTAAAAGCTCTCTCTGTGATAAAAGTAATAGACAGGTTGAAATTGAGTGACAATATTTTACAGCTTATAAATTTAGGAAGTTTAATTATAAAAAATATGTAAAGTAACAAGCGACGTAACATGTCGAAAGGGATAGAGGTTACTAAGTTGAGATAAATGTATTTAACATATATCAATTATTAGATCATAAAAATATTTTTGTCACAGTACTTCAATTTCTAAACTAAAACATTTTTTCGCACCTTTTTTCGTTAAACGGCTAGCCTACATTCTGGTTTCAGAAGGCCTATCCATTTAATGGACAAAATCTAAAACTGAAGAAAAATGAAGATTGATGGAATTTTCAGGTAATAAAAACAATCACAATATTTCTATAGCTGTTTCTGTAAATGTAAAATTATTGAACGATTTTGTGAAAGACGGTGAAACGATTTCATTAAATTATACCGATATCGAATGCTTTTACTGGTAATCAAGGTTATCAGTTTGTAATATAAAATATTATTAATGAGATCATCAAACTTAAAAATGAAGAGAACAATTAAGTTACTGTAAGTCAAATTAGTTATACCAGAAAAATTGGGTGTAACATAACAACAGCGGCTAAATAATATGCGAATAGTATTCACATAAGTATGTTTCATGTGATTTTAACATAGGCCTAGCTAAGTTAATATGTTTACTGAAGTAACATTGTTTCTGGGACAATAGTAAACTCTTTGCAATAAGGAAGTAGCACTAGCTAAAGCCTTTGAGGAAAACTTAGCGGCGGTGCTGGTGCAACGGAAAGCGTGACAGAGGTCGTGTAAGGTGCATATAAACGTGTTTCACGGGAACTGGCATGTGTCGGTGATTGATAACGCAACGGCTGCATCCAGCTGTTTCACGTGCAGTGCAGCCAACTACCGCAAAGTAAAAAAAATCAAATAAAAAATTAAATTAATCTTGAAAATTATTTTTAAGTAAAAATTCATGACAGAAATGGTTGAGTGGTTATGGAGTTTGCTTCATAGTTATAATCATTTATATACTCATAGCCATATTCAAACTGAAATGGATACGTCTAAGCTCTGTGTGGATGTCAGCAGATTTGTGGAACACAAAAGTGCAGTGGACGTGTTTAACGGAAATGCCGTCATATGATTATAAGAACAGCTGTTTAGTTGAACTGAAAACATTCCTTCAGACACATCTATAATGTATATCTAACCTATTTCCTACAGTGAAGTAAATATAATCATTTTTATCAAGACAGTAAGCTTACCCCGTGGGTATGTTAGAGAAAATATGAGCGAAGAGTTAATGTGATTGGTGAATTGGATTTTATTACCTAATGTGTAGCTTTTTCACTGAAAAACACCTTATTCATTTAAAAGGTTTAATTAATAACCCAATAAATGAAGGCATCTGGACTCAATATCTAACTATCACAAATTTGTATCAGAATTTTGTTCATGAACAAATCGGCAACCTACAGGTTATGAGGCTGGTATCATGAACACTGAACCTTTCAGCCAGTCATAATTTTAAAGTCGTTTTATTCTCTGACTGGGACGAGCTGTTTTTACTATTAGGCTATTGATTTAGAGTATTTGGGTCTTTAAATTAATATAGCCAGATAATATTATCAGAATGATCACAATAAGCCTTCAATTATACTCAGGTGAAAATACTCTTAGGTTTGGGTTGTGAAAACGATTGGGTTCATGTCCAGGCGTCCGTGGAAAGATTAAAAGAGTAATCAGTTTAAGGGGATGATGCTATGTGTAAATTAATATGACATTTTTACATTGCTATAACCTTATCTTTACGTACTAATGCAAAATAACTAAACGATAAATGTTGTTTGTAAAAACATGTCTTGTACCATGTTGCATTTTCGGACTTAGAATCCTGACGGCACTGTTTCTTTCGGATTATGAAATTGTCAATAAATTTCCTCAGTACCTTTTACTATGTCAGTTTTACTATCTGTAGTCTACGTGAACAGGTAAAGTACGTAAAAGAGGCTGTCACTTTATTAAAATACTACTAAGCAATCCGAAACCCCATTTTAGCTAGTACTGTTTCAAAACCACTTGTAATGACAGTTGTGATTCAAACAAACAGTTGGAACGAGTGTTAATTAAGGCTGGATGCATATTAACATTGCAATTGGCGGGAACGGACACCAAATTACACTATTGTAGCCGCGTTGCGGACGATCAATACGCCGTGAATGTGAATGTCCCTGTCACTAGGACTGATATGTATATACTGCAGTTGTTCAGGATTATTTAGCGTTGGAGTTACTAATCGTTGAACATTGAAAGCAATAAACCAACCGGACAATTTTGAATCTATTAAATGAGAAAAAATAAATACAAGTTATTGTGTTGTGTATTTATAGTTAAATATTCTATTTTTTGTAATGCTCTTCTACAAAAATGCAAACGGATCAAATCCCAAGGGTAGAATCTGGATCCAGTTGCCATTTTGTCATTGGAATTTTTAATTCGGCGTTAGCTAGTAACAAAACAGGTGTTAAGACTGTTCAGTATATACGTTAAATGTGCTAGAAGGCATAGAAATATGCCGCATATCCTCGTTTGCAGAGCGGCACCTCATGTGTGTACGTGTACCACCAATGATTTGTGGCACAGTAAAGCCATTGACGTAGCTCAATATTGGGAAGAAAACCCTTAGTGAGTAGATTTAAGATAAAGGAGACAAGGATTATGGATCATAGCTGAATTTCTCCGTCCAGACACGAAAACGATAAGTTAAAGCAAGAAGTAGAAAAACTAATCATGCGCATATACACAAAAACCCACTCTGGTGGATATTATAAGAGTAACATGAGTGAAATTCATCAAATATGTAGCTTCATTAAAAATACCAAGACTCCTAAATAAATAGCATAATAAACAAATACAACTGTGTCCAATGTCGAAAAATTTTATTTTAGTTAGGATTTTAAATCGGATACTAACCTAGCACTCAAATCCCCAGCCAGTAAACTAAATAAATATTCTATTTCAAATTGAATTGCAGCCTGCAAAAATGGGTATTCATCGACAGCAGAACACGGTAAAGTGTCCCACCCGCCAGACGGGATGTGACGATCTTCGCCATGACGTCACTGATGTGATCAGGACACATTTTCCACTCCATTTCCTCCACACTCCATCTTCCCGTCTCCTCAGAATCATCTGAAAAATAATTCGCTTTGTATCTTACCTTTATGTGAAACATATGTATATATACTTTTTCATGAATATTTTTACTATAAAATCACTATATGTGGCTGTAAATTTATTAAGATACACGTGAAAGAACACATTTAGCTACTGTTGATTTACTTTGCCGGACCAAACCAAACCGCTAGTTGGCGTTGTGTGTCTTGTCGACATGTTATGTGTAAAATATTTATTTAAAGGCATAAAAAATAAGAAATATTTAATAATATATGCGTATTGAAGGGGCGACGATGTTTCACCAAGGGGCGTAAAAGTGAAGAAAATCCGACAAACCTTGATCATTCATGTCATTGCACATACGCACATGGTCCTGTCAGTTTATGAGACTGAGATGAAAACTGTCTGTGGACGCGCGTCCCTTAGGTCGGCTTTAAACGCTAATTCTCACAAGATGTCTTCAGTAGTTATCAACTGATAATATAAAATAAAAATTTTATATACAAAAAATTTTGGCCTCGTTGCATTCATGAAAGTAACTGAAACAACAAATATGATTTCTTCTTGCATAATTAACAGATGATAATTTTAGAGTTCTTAGAAAATTATTGCATTTTTCTTCCTTAACTGTTAAACCATCCTGCTCAATCATAAACTGCATCTCTGTATTGCACGAAAGGAAATGCAGAAGGATAGAACGAAATGCATCTGTAACAAATGAAATAAGCATATTAAATAAGTATTGTTTGTGTGAATGGCGATTACACGGAGTTGCGAGAGACGGACGACAGAACGCGCTGGCGGCGGACGTGTTTGCGTCAGAACAGCTGATTCGCTCAGCCAGACGGCGGGGTTTTCCGCACAAGATTCAAGGTCACGCCGGCCAGACGGTGAAGTCGTTGACCTCATTTGATGCTGTCTGAGAGACGCGATGACGCAGAATTCAGGGTGACCATGGTTATGACTATGTTTAAAGCAACAGGGTTTAAACTATGTCAGAGTTTAAATGAGTTAATTTAAAGTTTCATTTCCTACAAACATTCTTTTCTCATTAATATGACATGTAAAATACGCAATATTTACAATTTCATCATATCTTTAAGGCACACTCCTGCCTAACTTGACACTGCTTTTGATACAATTACTCCATCTAGTAACATATTTTGATGAGATTGAAGATCCAGTTTGGCCACAAACATTTTCTCACAATAATTCGCTCAAAATTCTTCTGCGAGGCGCTTAAGGATCGAGATCCAAATAAAACTTCTACTAGTGCTAGCCAAGGCATGAACACGTTTTTGTATGCTTTAAGATTAATTGACATTCGCAGAGAACACAAGTTTTGACCATTTTGACGCGATTCTTTTTTTGTATACGTAGGCCTACATATACATTAGAAACATGATACGAAACACGGTTGCATAATAAACACTTTAAGCGTTAATGAATAGATGTAACTTCATTAAAGTTAATAAATAAACGCAATCCTAAACCTAACCTACAAATCTTGGTGTTTTAATAGGAAATATTAAAGATTTTCTGCTGTATGCACTAGTCCTTACAAATTTCAAAGAACGGAGTTACTAATATGGACAAACGAAATAATGATATTTACAATAATTGTATCATGCCGTTAGCATAGTACAATAGGGCAATTCAGTGTCTAAAATGTGAATACTATTATGAATCAGTCTTTCTCTTCTAACCATATAGAAGAACAGGCCTACCACAAATAATCCATAGTACCATAGTACCATGGTTATACCATACCATTTAATCTCATAAGAAGAATCATGAATCAACATGGAAGAATCATGCTTCTCAACATGTAAACACCGTTTGACAATGAAGATGTTTTACCGTACTAATGAAGTTTAATGTCAATGATATGTAATGATGACAATCAAGAACCGCTATATGTTTTGAAAGTAATGTATCACTTTTGTAGAATAGATACGTGTAAATCCCACGGAGAATTTACAAACCGGACTTTCAGCTGAGCTTTTGGTTTAGGTTACTTCAAGCCAGTTTTTTTAAAATTCTAATCACCACGATTTGCCATAAACCTGTTGAAAATACTTTGCAATTACTATATTTTTCTCCTGTTGAATCTATTAATTTTATCAACAGTAAAGTCATGAAATGGATTAAAATTGAAATGTGTAGAATGTCGTACCTATTTATTTGAGGTTTTAATAACTTATATTCATTTGAAACTTGATTTTCCGCCCACAATTTCATATTTAAATGGCTTATTGTATGTTTGCAGAAACAGTCTTCTCATTTAAATTGTATTTTTTCAGCTCTATTCATTGAATCTCAGTTTATATAATGAAGAGAAACGGAGGTTACATCCCACTCAATGCAAGACGGATTAACTATTATCACTCAACAACCCATCAAACTCTGGTCCATGAAACACTAATTTTCGAGGATAACAATTTTGGGTTTCCGTTTTATAATTTAGGCACCATGGTACGCTGACTCTTCCATAATAAGTTATGCGAACAGACCTATAGCAGTTTCTTCATCACCTTTACACCGACATTCCCCCATAATAATCACCATATTCCCTGAGTTATTTTGTTTTAGTCACCAAAAAATGATATGGATTTCTGATTTTGAATCAAAGATTATAAGGGGGAAATGTTACTTGTATTTTCAGAATAATTAATGATTGTATTGCTGCAAATATAATACAAATGTTTGTATTTACTATCTAACCTATATCCCTGTGGGATATAGGTTAGATCATGGATATGATTAATGGAATGTTTTCAGTTCATATAAACAGCTGTTCTAATTCTTTTGTATTGAAATTCAATACAATAGCTCTGGTAGTTTCTATGGAAACCTGTTACATATTTTCCATCCTACAAATCACCAACACTACTCTCAGTTTGATTAAAAGAAATACATTTTAAAACTTTTAGAAATTTATCATTAAAAATTTTTGAGCTCCAATTTTAAGAATTTTCATGATTTATTCACTTAGAAAATGCAAATAAATTGATATTTTGATGTATCTTGTGTTTTGTTTTCTGGCTTTCTACGCCTCTCGACATTTTTTAATGTTTTGATGGGGAACGGTCCAATCACCGGTCTTGTTACTACATAACGTCGACATGTTGTTAGAAAGCATCTTAATTTTTAGTCCAATGACAAAATGGCAACTGGGTCCAGATTCGACCCTTGCTAGATTCAATCCGGCGACATTCAGTTTTAAAGGCATTTATCTATGAGCTAGATACTTTTATATAATGCTCATTCATACGACTCGGTAAAATGATTTTTAAGATGATTTATGGTGTTACTAACGTTACAGCTATTATTTAAATTTAACAGTATTTTTAAGGAGATTGTGTGAAATATGTGCAGGTATTTCACTCCTAATGATTTTTTCTACCAACATGTGAATGGTGAATTCTGGCATTGTTGGAACAATCTTATGGATTATAAAAAATTATGAGGTTTTAAGGTTTTCTAAAAATACGACTTTGGGGAATAAATTTTATATTCCAATCCAGTTATGATGTATCACCACGTCACCATCTAGTAGCCCCTCGTGAACGTGGTAGCCCGAGAGCCTTTTCTCGACCCGGCCACTTCCGTCGCCCCGCCCCACCCCCTCCTACCAGAGGACGTCGTCGCGACGCGTTTTCCCTGATATAAGCCCGCCTGGGGGAACCCAAGGCAGACAGGAGGACTTACCGACTCTGCAACCATGAAGGTAGGGGCAGTTTGGTTTATGTTCGAAAAATAAGACTCAATTTTTTAAATTTCTGTTTGAATATTAAACTACAAATGTAAAAATTATATTGATTTTTTGCGTAACACCGGTGTGTGATTTATATTTTGATTCTATTTAAAAAATTTATAAAAAATAATGAATAAACCATTAAAAAATTAGAATATTAGTTTTTTATAACATAGCCTATACTGTACTAAAGACTTTGTAGTATTAAGTTATAGTCGAACAATCGTTTTTTATTATTTTGAATTATTAAATATACTATATAATACATATTTAGTTAAAAATAAATCCATTCAATAGCTTTGAAATCAAACAAGCAAACATTCTCTTGCCTTGATTATTTGTATCCTTAATATAAAAGAGATAAAATGAATATTCTTGAATATGAATTAATCTATAAAATCCAATTTGTATTCATAAATTGTAATATTTTGAATAATATATAAAATCAATCTATCACCTAAAAATTCGTAAACAAAGTAGTATACTATCAGAAAATCAAAATAACTAAAATAATTAAAATTTCATAACAAATAAACCATCGACAGAAACAAGCCTAGAAGTTATTAAAAAGATAAAATAATTTAGTTATAAAAGACTGAAGTTTGTATCAAGATTTTACTAGGTAGGTCTACATACATAATTTTAATTAAAAAACACTTTATTCAATATACATACATATATATTAAAATGTATTGTTTACATTAATAACAGTTAAAGTGTACTTACTATGGCCTAAAAGTAAGAGGTAAAGAAAAATAAAAAAGTCTAATGTAACATAATGTATAATTAATGGATTAAATACAATGAAATAAAATAGTATCACAATAATACCTGAATCTAAAATAAATTCTTAAGTTTTCACATCTTTTATGCGTATTTTCTATGTATACATTATTTTTTAAAGTATATTGAAACATGAATAAACATTTGAAAGAGTAAAAGAGTTAAAATCTATTTAATTTAGGTTCAATTATATTGCAGACTGATTTCTACGTATTAGTCTTGAGATACATTTCTAGAAAGAATATAATTATTTTGGTTAAAACGTTATACCAGCGAACAAAGAAGCTTTAGCAATCATCGTAGAAATAAGTAATTAAAGACACTAAGCTTTATAAAATATTTTTAGATCACTGCATTAAAATATATTTCTTTCCCATCACTTAAAATCAACTCGTTTCGTAACTTGTATTAACTTACATACGCTATGTATAAAACAGTTTAAATTTATCTTTGAAGTAAATTATTCTTTTGCAATAACCAATTAAATAAATTCGTCCTAAGCTAAAAATTAGCAAACATAAAAGTAGTACACAGAAAAACTAAAAACTGACCATTAATGTATATTTATGATTAAATGCGTTATATTTTGCACAAAAATAGTATTTTCTTTCCATTATTTTAAATGTAGATCCAATATCTTGAGTAAATAACATTGAATAACACAAATAGGCAAAAGAAATGTTGAAAAATTAATACAATTTAACATCATTGATTGCTGATGTTTAATCTAGATAATGTTTTTCATTTTAACATATGCTTTTCACGTAGAAAATATTCTAGATTTTTGATTGAATGTATTTCCTACATTCTATTTTATTAGTTTAAAATTTTGACTGGTAACAACAGACTTTTATTTATTACTGAATTATTTAATACATTGTTGTTTTTAAATCTTAGAAATTCTATAATTGTAATTAATTAATTCCTTATTGCCTTTTTTGAGGGTTATATTCCAAAGCGTTCTTATTATGAAAAGAAATATATATAATATTTTTTATAAAATTATATATTAATATAGTTGGTCCGAATCTCTCGAAGTTTAAACTTTAATTGCGTGATAAAAGTCACATTCTTATTTTTTAGCTTATTTTCAATGATGGGCTGTAAAATTATTTTATGGCTTTTGATGCATTTTCCTATTTAAAAGAATTCCTTTTATGTGAATAAATGTTAAAAAATTGCATTTTTTTATAATACAAAAAGTGCAAATCGTGTGTTATCTGGAGTAGGGGGGTCCTCTACAACAGGGACGATTGCAGGGAAGTCATTCCAAGCACAGTTTACATTATTACCAGCCCTTATCGTACGCGTGAATGTCAGAGCAACGTGTTAATACCTCACCTGATGTTTCAGCTCGCCTGTCTATCTGTACTGCTCCTAGTGGCGGTATCCGAAATTAATGCTGGTGAGTTGAGTTTCAGTATCTATTTAAAACTTATGGTGGTGAAAAGTGGTATATACTGAGTTAAGTTAAAATTGAAAAGAACATTGGTGAGAAAGGATTTGGCAAAAGGAAAATTCCAAAAGTTTTCAGTTATTTTGAGGAGACGAAAAGAACGATGATCATTTTTTAAATCTTTATACATAGCTCAAATATTGAAATTATTTTATTTCTTTCATAATTTAAAGAGGATGATACAAACTTGATATTGCCAGTCAATGACTGCCCGTAACTTACAGTGGCAATTATAGGCTTGGCTACGTGACTAATGTTATTTCGTATTTTGTTTCTCTGACGTTGGGTTACTTAACATTCACTTGGTTCAATAACACTCTGTAGTTAAGAAATATATGGAAAAGTATATCTTTACTCATTTTAATACCAATGAGTTCTGATTGACTTATAGCTAGTATTTGATGTTTACTGTATCTTAAGTAACTATATTTTTCCAGGTTGGATCTATGGAGGAGGAGGTGGAAGCCATGGAGGAGGCGGCGGCTATGGAGGTGGTGGCGGTGGCCACGGAGGTGGTGGCGGTGGTTACGGTGGGGGCGGTCATGGCAGCGGAGGCGGTGGACATGGAGGCGGAGGTTACGGAGGAGGTGGACACGGGGGTGGAGGCGGTGGATACGGGGGCGGCGGTCACGGAGGTGGGGGCGGTGGATATGGGGGTGGCGGTCACGGAGGTGGGGGCGGTGGATACGGGGGCGGTGGTCATGGGGGCGGCGGTGGTGGCCCAACAATCATCAAGATCATCACCTTAGGTGGAGGTGGAAGTGGACATGGAGGTGGCGGCGGCGGCGGCGGTGGTCATGGAGGCGGTGGATATGGAGGTGGTGGTTATGGCGGTGGTGGATATGGCGGCGGCAAAGGAGGCGGCGGCGGCGGAGGCGGTGGTGGTAAAGGTAAGTAAAACTGACTGGTACACTATTAAACATGAAACACTTTCAGACCGTATTTCTTCTAAGAATATTTAATTCATGATTCAAGTTATTTCAACAATCGAATACTTTTTCGGCATTTTCAATGTGTAATTGAATTTTACATGGTATTCATCATACCAAAGATGACGTGATTTTATCTCAATGTAATTTATTTTAAAGATTAATATTTCAACATTTATTTTCAAAGAGTTGATCTCCCTACCACCTTCCCAATCTGCTGAGTTTTTCAACTTTGTCTGGAGAAGAGAATCTATCCGTTTTCTAGATCCCCTGCAGGAAATCAGTTGTCAAAATGTATCCTTTGTTTTATAAAGCTATGTTATCAACTTCTTATCTTTTAAACTTCTACTTTTAGTTTCCAAGATGCAAAGGTTAAATAGCTATATAACAGAGACAAAATAGGTTAGAATTACTTGCCTCATGAGACAAGTATTTTTACAATAAGATATTGTGGGGAAGTAGTATTTGATTATAAATCCAGGAATGAAAAATAAAACCAATTTCAAATTCTAATGATCATAAATAATATAATTCTGGTATATTGTTTAACCTTTTTGACATTAAAGACTACAAGTATTAAAAATATAGTAAAAACGGTAAGCCCGACGTTCTTAAGGCCAAAAAAAGAGAAAGAAAAGTGAACATAGATTGTGTAACATGCGTTACAAACACCGTGAAAATTATTACCTGTTAAGTGATTATACTGACTTGAGAATATTTCCCGATTCAAGGAAACTACAACACTAGTTCGGAGTCGGCACAAAAACAATATTAGTCACAGTCTATTATAGCTGTAATACCCGACAATGTTAGCCATTGTGTCTAGACTTTCACTTGTGAAACTATTGCTGGCAAAAATTACAAATGCCAACAAATCGGTAATGTTATGCAACCTGGCAGCTATTTCCCACTTCATTTCCAAGCTAAATGTTGCTGTTAAATGATTATTTATAGGGTAAGAACCGTTGAAACAAGGACTTGGTTTTCATGGTGAGAAACTATAAATTACTATAAATGCACATCTCCATCATAAATAACACCAATGTATTTACATAAACTATTGTGGTTGACATCGTGAATTATCTCGCTCTTAATTATAACTACTAAGATATTCTTTTACCTGTAATTTCTGTTTCCAGGTTGGTGGTAGTCTGCCCAAAATGGATTTCCCATTTCTACTCATGTCTTTCATCAGTTTCTTCACTTTCCTTAATCTGGAATTCAAAATTGTTATGTAGTTTTAAGCAAATGTTATTCGGTTAATAAATTATATTTTGTTATAACGGAGTGTTTCATTAAAATCCTCTATATTATGTAGTAATTCTTCAGATTGTGATATAATTTAATAATGCGGTATTGGTATACACAATCTTCTAAAGACTTATTATCTCTACTTAATAATAAGTATTTAGAATGGGATTCACTATTTCATTTAAGATTAGGTTTTTAATGTTGTAATTTTTCTTTTTGCGTTTATTTCGCGTAGCTAAATATTCTACGAGTAAAAATAACAATTTCCCCAGATTTGATAATTTTTGGCCTAAAAATAAAATAAAATGAATTGCTTATCTTAAAATAATTATTCGTTTTGAAAAATGGGGACTGTGTAGCCAGTCCGGTTCACATATATAACTAGTATTTCGTCGATTCTTAGTACAAGAATAACTGAAATGGTATTGATTTAAAAATCCAAATATAACACGGAAAATAAAAGTTTTCAGATCGTACGTAGAGATAAAATAATTATTAATTTATAAAGTTAATGTTTTTTCTTATAGTGTCTTTCCCAAATGGGTTAAAACGTTCTTTGTTGCATTCCTAATAGTCATTACATTATTAAAATTTAATGATTTCAATGGATAATTCTTTATGTAAGAATAGATTAGTAATTGTTTTGAACTGTCATTCCTAAGAGCCATAAATTATAAAGACGTTTTAGCGGAATACAGTCACTGTTTTATATTATACATTGTAATTCAATTTATCCTTTAAATTCTAAACCACTGAAGTTGATGAGATTGGGTTCGTTTCATTCGGTTAAGCACCTGGCACCATTTCCAATTTTATTTCGATTGGTTAGTATTTGCCTATACTTAATTTAATGGCTCCCTATTTTAACTAACTAACTATTTTATATATCCAGGTAATAGTTTTAATGAATACTAGAAATTTAAAATTTCAATAATTAAAAAATATATGAAAAGGTAAATATTTTTACCTCCTAACCCGATAGAACATATTTACTTTTTGTAACCTTATTTATAAAACGCTTGTAACTTTCATACTACGGCGTGAACCCTACCATTCATTCTTTATAAAAATGCTGGTATCCTTCAGATAGAATTAGTGAAAGAACTAGGTACCATCTGAACAGTCGACTTACCTGGTATCAACATATTTGGAACAAGAGACTGAATTTCAACTTAATAAACGGCATAAGTGGACTGACACATACTTTCTCCCTAAAATATATTTTAAAACCGAAACCTCCAGTAAACTTATAATATTTTTAAAATTTTATCTCATTTGAAAATGTATTGTTTACGAAATAACCATCCAATTTCTGTAACAACAAGAGAAAACAAGTTTAATTAATTGTTAGACAAGTTTCGTACGGTTGGGAACTAAGAAAGGAATTGTTTTTTAATACTCTCCACATTGGCGCCTCCAATATGAAGACAACAAACTATTTTGACTATGGACAGTAAATTTAACTTTTATCTGGAACCATTACTCGTAGACTAATAATTAAACAATTACAAATTTTTTAGTTTTTAAGTTCTTTTTTAGGTTCTAACGGTGGTAGTCAAATTAAACTTTACCTCCAGAGTTTCGCGGAAAACATGAAAAGTGATTATTTGACTTTTAAAAGTCCATAACTTTTGAACCATCATTTTACAGACGTGTTGGGTGGTATCATATTATTTATTACTATATGCAATATAAACTAAAAATTTAAATTCAAGTCGTTAGAGCCAGTTTTGAACAATTAGGATTTTCACGGCTTTAGGGATAAACTACCCTTAAAAATCAAAAACTCTAAAAGTGAAAAAAATGCATAAAGGCACGGTGCATATGTACACGCATACCAAATGTTATCTAAATCGGATCAACGGGGTATGGCTATGGCATCCAGAAACACACACGGACAGACAGACATCTTATCAAAACCCACTTTTTTGGATTCAGGTGGCCCCAAAACGGATATATCCATTGTCAATTTAAATTCAAAAATTTTGACGGAATCAATACTTTTCCTGTACACTATCCCGTTAGTAAGAGAATAAAACAAATTTTAAATGAAAATCTAAGGGTGTTTGTTAGATGGCTCAAGTCTGGATATGGATTTGTTTGGAGATTCTTCTGCCTTCTCTGATAATTAGGAAGGCTGACCATGTTCTACCTTCCTGTCCCCTTCTTTCCATAAAGAGGCTGAACAATATTGCGCAAGAAGACGTCCAAAGCCGGCTGTACTGGCTGGGGTTACTCACCTACTTTAAAGTTTAAACTGGAATGGAAACCTACCATTTACACTGGTTTCTTATTCATACTTGGCTTAAAATACCTGTCTTGTGGTATGATTGCCAATTCAATAATCCAATCTAATCTAATCTACCCAGGTAGGTGCTATAAACCAAGTATAAATGGAAATGAGAGTAATTTGAGTGTGGCGCGATCTTGTAGTCTTGTTACTGACTAGGGCTGACACGTTCCTTAGACAGAATTGTTAATTAATGACCCAACAGTCAACGACATATCTAAGGGACTTGCAGTTTAACGTGGAGTCCGAATCACTGCCTCTGAATTACGAAAGTCTAATGATGAGAATGGTATTTGTGGATTAACGTAGTATTCAACAGTGCGGACGTTAATCTACACAAGAGAATATTCCACCCACCGCCATCGCTTACAATTCGTGACCTCCAAGTAGCTGGATTACAGGACACACCTCGGTTCCAGTCACCTAATCCTCCAGTTTTAACATATAAAGTGTAAGATACCTCAAAGAAACCTAGAAATTCTATTAGTTTTCAATTTATAAAGCCGTAATTTCTTTATTAGAACTTAAGTAAGAATGTTTCATAAACAATGTAATTAAATTTGAACTTAAAGTTTAAATCAAAATATTAAACAAATTCTTTAATAAAGGTTTATAAAATTATTAAATATAAAACCCCGTATAGAAGCATATATTTTTCATAAGATCATGATATTTATATAATATTAGATTGAATGCTAGAAGAGAAAATGTTTTACCATGGAGCAGTCAGCTCCTGGGTCCCAGATGCCAAACAAGGTTTTGTGACCGATTCCACACCAGCTCTGAAATAAACGAGATACGGGTTTTATGTGCTGGAAATCGCAATGAACTCTCTTGGAAGGGCACCAGCCTTCATTCATTCTATATTGGAATATGCAGAGTGTGCATTTCTTTCGGTCTTACAACATAGAACCAGCCTTTAATACTTTAAATTATCTTTGATTTAAAACAGTCAGGTAATTAGCGTAGCATTTTACTCAATAATAATATCCAATCATTAATTAACATATTTTATTTTATGTCAAAATTAAAACAATTCAACTTATTTGACATAGTGTGAAAACATTTGGAAGTAGGTCATTAAAAAGCATTAGGCTTAGAAATAATAGTATAAAACACTATTTGTGTAGGACTACTTTTATATATTTTAATTATACTGTTCATTATAACGTTATAATAATAACGCTAATTCATTGTACGTAGAAAAACGTAAGTATGTTCATTGTACGTTATGTTGAGTTTGCTACTATATTAAAAATCATTCGTTTGAACCTTGTTAGTCTGTTAATAGCTTAAAAGCAAAAAATATGCGGTTTAGTTGTACTTAATACGAGCAAGATTTATAAAAGTACTATTTTACTAACTGTTTTTGGTACAAAATGTAATGCTTATACAGACTAATAAAATAAAAGTCAATGTCCAAACAATGATGCAGTATTGATTGGTTGTATTACAAAGGAGGTTGTTTTTACAGAAAACATTGTCATCGGGAATCGGCAAGTTTGACAAACAAACGCGTATATTGTGATTGTGGCTGCTAAAACAGTGAACGAACGGCTAATCAGATGGCATTACCAGGCTTAGCTCACGTCATACCTCAAGTGTCAAACTGTTTAATCCCATATAATGACCGAATTATCATTGCATGACGGTCGGTATAACAGCTTGGAAAGGAATCCTGCAAACCGCCGAGCAGCCTTATGTTATATTACGAGTATCATCACAATCAATTAGTTATTTGATACATAAATACAGGTATATTTCTACACTGGGACTTAAAAAGTCACTTTTTTATCCGAGGACGGAAAATGAAGGAGAATGAAATAAACGGTATCAGTGGCTGACTTATTTTCTCCCTGAAATAAATTTTAAATAGACAACCTTCAATCAACCTATCATATTTCTTTAGTTGTCCATTTGAATCCCTCAGTACCGATATAATGGTTACAGTAATATTGTTTTTACATCTGATTCCACTTAGTGTGAGTAAAATCTTCAGATGATTTATCCAGTCTAGGCCGGGAAAACATTACTCTTTCTGTAGTCGCAACTAACGTTGAAAGTGGCTGGTTTTAGTATAGTGTAATTAAAAATACATATTGACATTTATGCGTCTTCCCTCTGGGTGGGGGTGTTGGCAATTCGCAGAACCAAAATCTGAAACAGTGACATCATATGCTTAGTATCATCATATGGCTATAGCGACAGCTGTGAGGAATTTAAAACATTCCCTTGACATATTCATGATCTAACCTATTTTTCATAGGAAAGAATATTCAACAATTTTTATCTTCTATTTGTACCAGCTATTCAATAGTTTTATTGATTGTTATTATTAGTTAATTATTAGCTATTAGCTTATTATTATTATTGTTATTAGGTATTTGCTATTAGTAGCATTTAATTGTAATGATTTAAGGTTAAATTTATTTTTTAAGATTTTCATTTACCCATGTGATAATCTATAATATTATAAAGAAGAGGTGGTTTCTGTATGTTTGTTTGTGGGTTTGTGTGTTTGTGGGTTTGTTGTGGCAAGTGAACGCAAAAAATACTGAACCAAACAGTTTGAAATTTTACACAAAGACAGATCTTAAACTCATGCAACACATAGGCATACTCATTTCCTTAAAATCCTCTCGGGCTACGCCCTGTGAACGTCCTAAGTTTCAATGTTTACATTTTTAGAAAATGAAAACATAAAATTACTTGAATGTCAACAGCTGTGAACACTAAAATTTGACAGTTCGAGAAGCAGAAGACATGGTTGCTGTAAATACCCTGGGATTCAATATTTACAGTTTTTAATGTCAACATCCGTTTACTTTACATTTTGACAGTTCGGTAAGAAAAAGAAATAAAGTTAATTTTTACACATAAACTGCTGGATCGAAATTAGTGAATTATTAATTCGAAATAGTGGAATGGTAGATTTTTAATTTTCTCCCGATGCCTGCCTCTATTACGTTAATGCTTATCCTCTCCCAATATTTGACATATGTTACTTTGTCATGTTTAGATATATACTTAGACACGTGTTTTGTCATTTTGTAAACAATAAAGAATTAATTATCAATAATTTAAATGTATCTGTAGAGCCTACACCTCTCAGCCTTTTTTACCCGTGCGAAGAACGGGTACTTTGGCTAGTTTTTAATAAGAACTGATTGAATACTGCAGTATGTGTGTGTTTTAATGTCTTTATGTCTTTCAAACATATTTTTCCAATACAAGTATAGTTTACTAAGAAAATAAATACAATAAACCCTGTTACAAATTCAATCCCCAGTGAGAAGTAGTTTTTCACCGTCTTTATTATCAGACCATAAACCGGCCCGGGTGTTTTATATCCAACTGTTGCCAACGCAGACCCAGGGTCCGGCCAGGATAAATCACTGTTTTATGACCAATTACAACTGGGTTTATGTTCTGTCATACCCACCATGACGTCACGTGTAATTTAATTAACGTGCACAGTGTTTACTTCTTTTTTTAAAATAAAAGAACACTATTACTATACAGAATACTTTATCATATGAACTCAACATATTCTCATACTTATTATATGAGGTTGTTGCTTATTTGGTGAATCTGTGTATACAAGCAGGTATTTATCCTGATTGTTTGAAATATGTTAAGGTAGTTATCTTTAAAAAGGTATGTAAAGTAAATTTTAGTCCTTATACGCCAATTAATTAAAACTAAAAACTTTAGAGAGTTTAGTGAACGACCAAATTGTATCTTATTTTGAAAAAATTACAAAGAAAGCATTTGATAGAGTGTCACATGAAATTTTATTTCAACATTTGTTTACTATAATTTTGACACAAAAACAGTTCAATTTTTTGCATCTTATTTAAGAAACAGGTATCAATGTATTTACTATAATGTTAGTTTTTTCTGAATCTGTTAAACATGGAGTTCCTCAAGATTCAACTTTAGACTCAATCTGTGTCATTATAAATATTAATGATTTACCACAAAATATTCTGAACAAAAGTGTCAAACCATCTTATTTGCAGATCACGTATCTGTACAAATAACCCAATGTAAGGTTCTCTAGAATCCACAACAATCAATAATGAAACGGATAATCATATTGAAGCCTATATGAAATAATTTGATTTTGAATACCATAAAACCCGAGATTTAAATATTTACTTGAATAATAGATCAGAGAATAATGTGTAATATTAGGGTGTCCTCTTAGAACCAGATTTAAAGTGGAAAGTCCATATAGATTCTGTGACAAAAATTTCTAAAGATATATTTTTAATAAATAGTTTAAAATGTAGTTTGGATTTTAAATACTTGAAATGGGTTTATTGTGCTCTATCATATTATCTTATTAGGAGGAAGTAATCATAAGAGAAAATTTCTTGTATCACAGAAAATTCTGTAAAAATAATATAGCCTATAATGTAAACATGAGGACAAACTGTAAACCACTGTTTACAAAGGCTAATATTTTATGTTTAGAAGCCATTTATATTTTAAACTGCTTAATAGACGTGAAAAATTTTTAATAAAAATATAAAGAAATTTTATTTAACAGAAGTAAGTATAAAATAAGGCCAGGGCAATGTTGGTATACAACCTCAAGTAGCTTAATTACGCAGTCAAAACGCTTATTTAATTTATTGCTTTGTGGATATGGATTGTTAAATTTTAAAAATTTAGATAATACTTCATTACATATTTAATAAATCTAAATCCATGTAGTGTGAAAGAATTTATTGAGAGTTTAAAAATAGTTTATAAGATTTATTATATTGCAGATTCTGATACTGACAATGTTATGCTTATGTTACTTAAAATGGCAATAAAGTATTCTTATTCCACTATTTAGAAGTAAGATAGTTTTCATGACACTATTCGATTAAAAAATACAAATTAAAAAAGTATACTCAGTGATTAGGAAGTAATGTGTATCTTTTTCACCCGAGGTCAAGTTTAACGAAAAAGAATTTATGATAAATCTTTCTTATCGATCGTGTATTTTGGTTCGAGTGGTGAACAATATTTTTCTTATTACTGTGCCTTGCAATTAGCTGAATAGTATAAATAAATAGCTAAAATTTTACAACGCATTCACTTTAAAACTGTGAAGAATCACGTTTACACGCAAGGCGTTTAGCCGAGGGTGGAATTCGATCAAGGCACGGAATAACACTTTTAATCCGAGTTATGGACGATATTTTTCACTTACAACGTAATCATATTAAGAAGTCGTAACTACATACTAGTGTATCCGTACTACTGTATCATCTACAAGTTTTCTAGATTTATCTAGAAAACATTACTTTCTGAAGTTAAAACTAACGTTGAAAGCAGCTGGTTTCGGTACAGTATAATTAAAAAAGTAATAATGGAGTAGAATATTTAATGGAGTATAAATATCCATAACAAAACTAAGCACAGGATATTCAATACCATTGTAAGGAGTATAATGAATTATGGTGCAGAAGTATGGGTGACAAACAAGAAAACAAAAAGTAAAATAAAAGCTGTCGAAATGGAGTTTTGGAGAGGATGCCGTGCGTTGACAAGAATGGATAAAGTGAGGAATGAGGTGATCAGGGACAGGATGAAGGTGGAGTCGGATGTAATGAAATTCATAGAGGTTAAAAGGTTGATATGGTATGGCCATGTCAGGAGAGCTAGTGCCAGTAAGTGGATTGGAATAGTGACGGTTTGGAGCCCTCTGGGGCGGAGAAGAAGAGGGAGGCCGAGAAGGTCTTGGTGGGATGAAGTGGATGAGGCTATGGTAATGAGGAATTTGAGAGATGGTGAATGGGATGACAGACAAGGATTGAGGACTCGGCTAAGAGAAGGAAGACAGTAAAGTACTGTAAAATCCTAAAATAATAATAATAATAATTAAAAATGGTTTCCTCCTTCTTTTCTTGGTCCTTAGTCCTTTTCTTGGTATTTCAAACGTGCAGCTAATTGAGCTGATTACATTATTTTTTTCTGTCAAAACTGTCTCGATTGAATCATTTCATATGCTTAAGGCTAGTTTTAAAGCAATTATGACCAGATACCTATGAAATTAATTATAACAAAAGTCTAGTCTTGCCTTCCTCTAAGGCCTATCTTTTAATGGAAAGATTCCATAAAGTATATGCTTTTAAATGGGATGGTACTCAAAAAGTGTATGAAATGAGTTGTAGAAATTGTTTGTTTACATTTACCCTCAACTGAAATGCCTCCAACTACTCATTTACCGAAATAGTAGATTTTATTACAAAGTCAAAAATAATTCTTTTCGTACAAGTTTAAAGTTATAATTTGATCAATTATTTACTAAATGGACCTCTTACACAAGTAATGTAAAATCAGTCTTGCGTTAAGCTGGATTATTTAAGAGTGAAACTGGACGAAACGCTTAAAAATAGTTCCAAGAATAACGGAAAAGGTATTGTCATGCAAAATATGTCCAGGTTTAGAAAAAAGTTCAACGTTGAATGTTTCAAGTCTTATAAGATAACTTATATTTCACCTCTCATAGTAATTATGGAGTATTCTTTTTTCTACGAGTTTCGTCCATGATTTCATTATTAATTCACAGTCGTATACAACCTTATGGTGTGATCACCATGTATAAGTCAACTGCAATCGTATATTTTTCAGACTTGCGACTGAAAACTCACAACACAAAAACTAATATAGGACTATTACAAACTTTCCTCAGCTTTTCAAACACGCATTACTCAATATTCAAACCAGTTTGAGCAATAATAGTAAGTGAATAGTACAACCCCACACTAATAATTTCTAATTGGTTTGGAAATATATTTCAAAGCAGAACTGCAGACATCCTGCTGTGCCATATAATGTTGAGTGAAGAGGTTTGGAACTTACGCAATGTCCGTGTGTTTTACGTGACCGAGAGGCTTGGATATGCCCAGTGAACCGGACTAGGGGATGTGCGAAGGGTGTGGTCGTGTCAAACATCATGAACCCCTCGACGGATGGGTTCAATCGTCAATCCGGCGAATTTAAAATTTGTCTAAATCAATCAATTTTTTAAGGTTGGCAGCCTGTTTTGCCTTTAAATTATCCCACCCACATAAACTACATGTGACAGGTCAGCCGACACAATATAAGGTAGACTTTAGTGTTAAAGCCGATGGCGAACTATCCGTCACACGAAGTCTCACCTAATGTCTCTTTCCTGGAAGGTTATACTTATACTTCACCCTTGTTTTACTTTTAACTGAAATGGCGACCTACCCAGGTAGGTATTTTAAGGCAAGTATGAATGAGAAATGAGTGTAGGATGATTGTGGCGTGGTCTTGTAGTCTTGTTACTGACTTAGGCTAACATGTTCCTTAGACAGGACTGTTAATTAATAGCCCAACAGCCGATGACAACTGATGGACCTACAGTTTAACGTGGAATCCGAACCACGGCCTCTGAATTACGAATTGGTCTAATTATGAGGATGGTGTTTGCAGATTAACGCAGTATTCAATAGTGCGGACGTTAATCCACACAAGAGAAACTCTACATCCACCGACCATCTCTCACAACTATCCACAATTCGTGACCTCCAAGTAGCTGGATTACAGGACGTCTCCACCATCCCAGTCCAGGGTAATAATAAAGGCACATAATTATCTACCAGTTTATCAAACACAATAATAATTAAGAAAACTTTAATTTATTTCTACATTTTACGTGTGTCAATGCTTGTTGAATTTCCAAAAATGAAGTTAAAGGATAGCTTGGTTTGTAACATTTTTTTATTCAATATGATATGATTCAAAGAACTTTTAAAACCCACGTTGTCAAAACAGACTGTGCGACGTGGAGTGTATTTCAGATATTTCCAGCTCCACTCGAGCTGAAGTTTGTTCTGAACAGGTGGCAACGATATACTCTCCTCGGCCTTCCAATTGCCAATTACACCTTCCACTTGAAGGGTCCGTTACATCAATGTTCGATAAGCACGACTTGTCACTTGCTCGTTATTTATACATTTTTACTCGTTTATTTGTAATTTGAAATGCGGTTCTGAAACTTTTCATATCATTCTACGGACGTATTACAATTTAAAGTTACAGGTACTCTCATAGACTTCGTAAAAATATACTTTCCTTGATAATGTATTGAACGTAAAGTATAGTGTACCGTTCTGGGTGTTACAATTAATCATACAAACTACGAAAAAACTTGTGAATATAACAGAAGAAGATAAATACAACAACATTAATTAATAATTTCAGTAATTCATTAATTATAATACCAAACGTAACTCATATATCTTAACTCGTAACTTAACTTATATTGAAAACTCGTTCACATTGTTAATTTATTTTGATTTAATTATTAAAAGATAATTTTTATTATTTAAAATTGTGTAAGCCATCCGGAAACACCATCGACCATTATAATTTCTTATTCATTCAATGTAATGACGTCAAACAATTTTAGTACCTATTATTACATAACAATAATTGGTAAGGAGTATACTATAATGATTTATTTATTTTAAAGGCTTCTATAAAGAAGATTAATTCAATTTATATAGGAGCACTAGTTTATATAAAAATTTAGGAGTGGCAAAAAAAGGAACAACAATAATACAAATTAATGAGTTACAGGCATATAGAGAGGATACAACAAATAAACAAATAAATTAAATGTATTGAGTTAACATAAAAAATAAATCACGTATGAGACAAAATTTAATTAATTTTATTCTTCCAGCCTTATCGTTTCAATAGTAGTTGTGGTCTAAACAAGCTTTTTTTAACTTAAATAAAATATAATAAATAGGTTATTCAATAGTTAATAGTTTATTCAAAAATTCAATAATTAAGTAATTACGAACACATTTATGTATTAAAGAATTGAATAAACTGAGCAAAATAGAATATTTAATATACCCTTTTAATTATTTTGGCCAAAACCGTTAATGCATAAAATTGATCATAGTCATTAGCAATTTAAATTAATCTATTCATATAATAGATTTATTATATATCATCATTAATAATTATTTAAATTACTCGTTATTCATATAAAAATTGTTACCATCATAAACATAAATTAAACCACGTGTAACTCATGTATGAAATATATTTAGTTGTTAGTCACGTTCTTCTAAAATATTCAATGAAATAAAATATGTTTTAAACTCATGATGTAAAAGTTAGTTAAGAGTAATTATTACCTATACAGAGTTGTGGTTTTCTACACATAAATTAGATTCATGTCTTAAGGTTTGTTTTTTAGACAGAGGAAAATTAAAATATATATTAACTCTTTTTTACATCTTATTATAATTAAAATTGTAAAGAAACCCAGCGTGAAAGATACTCGGGTATGAAGGAATAAAAAGAACCGGAGTAGGACCCCTAATTAAGGGTGAGAGTAATTTGAGGGATTGTGTTGGGGCTGCGCGGCGTGGTAGCAAGAAATGCGAGAGCACGAGACACCTTCGTCCGGGGCAACTGGGTGGCTAGATGCTCTCACATTGTCTCTCGTACGCTGACAATAAGATATTTACATTATTACTTACTAGCAGTTTTTAGTGTTAAGAAACAATATACTTAATATTATGACAGAATATTTTATATGGTCTACCTGAAATAAAAATGTAAATTCTCAGCTAAACTATGTCGTATTTATTTTAAATTAGAGAATATGAATCATTAGTAATTTATTTCCGTTAAGATAACTTTATCTTCTTTAAAAAAATACCCCCTTTGCAGCATACACGAATACTTGGTGGATTTACTTTGAATTATAAATTTATTGTTTGGTTTGTAAGTGAATTAATAAACGTAAATAAACAGTAAAACCCGTTATTATCAAAGTGGCTAAATTGAAACCAGTGGCCGGCGACTCTTGTCAGATCATGAGCGGTCACCTCTGGCTAGCCCATGTGACTATTGACGCTACGGCACCTCGCTGTGTTTAATTCACCACACATGCCCTAGACCTGTGGCAGTTGAGGTTGTCAGATCATGAGCGGTCACCTCTGGCTAGCCCATGTGACTATTGACGCTACGGCACCTCGCTGTGTTTAATTCACCACACATGCCCTAGACCTGTGGCAGTTGAGGTTTTTTTCAAAGAAGGAAGAAAATTGAAATGACTAACGGTAGAAGTGTTTGGGTGTTTGTAAACAAACCAGTGGCCGGGATCCCACCTATGACGAACATAGCTTCAATTAAAACTAGAATTGTTGAGCAATAGCGAAACTTAAGTCAAGAATTCAACTAAGCGGGATTTATGTTTAACACTCTCACCGTTATTACATTATGGCATCTTAGCCTACGTGTGAAAAGACTATATTATGAACAATTATTTACGTAACTATAAACTAATGTCTTAGAAATATAGGCCCTAATGCAAAGAAGTTTTAATTGTTTAATTTTCCAAACAATGAAACCATAAACTATATATCTCTTTATAAAATCTGCAATCTATAAAATGGTGTAAAATTATTTTAAAAATAAAAGCTTTCAGACTTTTCTACTGTTTGTCAACTTTCTTCGCAGAACGGATTTTTATTTTTTGTAGCTCAATAAAGGGCTATCTCGTAATTGTTAATACCACAAATCTTTAGTGGATTAAAAAGATAAGACACCATGCGATGAAGAATCTGATTAAGGTTTGAAACCTTTTCCAAAATAAACAAAGACGCAAGGCTAACTCAAAGGCCCAGTCAGTCTAACATTGCTGGGTCGAAACCAGTGACCAGCAACTTAGGTCCGGAGTAGTCAATCACCTCTGGTCAGCCTTTGGGACTTATGCCAATACGGCACTTTGCTATCTTAAATTTATCGTAATATGGAGATGAGCCTTTGAGGGGGTTTAAACAAAATAAAAGAAGAACAAATTCTATAAATTTTTGTGCTCACAAATAGAGGTGCATTGTACAGAGCTTAAATGTTGTTGACACTATCTTCTACCAGTCAATATTTTTATTCAGTACGTGAACAGTTAAAGAAATTAAATGAGCTATGGATCTTTTTATATGACGTATTAATTTTTATGCCAATATTCTCAGTTAGAGCATAACAATTTACGATTAGAATATTCATAAGGTTCCTTAAAGATGTATATGACAATAATTCTGCGATATGCAACAAAATTAAGCTACATAACGAGTATATAATTTAATATATGACTCTTTCCAAAACACCAGCGCTTTTTAATTAATAATAATTATATATAATCAGTAGGCCTATAAATTTTACGGGGACAGGCTGATCCTTAAATTGTTGAGATCTTAACTGACGTGTTTGGTGACGGGATTGGAGTGGAGTGGTTTATGTTTGTTTGGTCACTACCCTGGGATATCTCCCGTCCTACTAATGCGACTCATTCAGTTGGCAAACTTCCCATTATCTTAATATGTTCCGCTAATGATCGGTAAAACTTAAGTTCATTAGTTGTCAATATAGAACTGTAATTTTTTCAAAGTTATATTTTATAAAAACTAGAAAGAGATTTTACCAATTTACATTTATGAGAAAATAATGAGTACGGATAGTTATTAAAACTATCAAAACTATAATTACGTCAATAAGGTGATTAACTGGTTAATAATCTTTAGCTGAACATTTTTCAAATCTCTTATATCAAAATACTAAATAACAGACAAGCAATATGCCTATGAGTTGCATGAGTTTAAGATATACCTTTGTGTACAATTTCAAACCGATTGGTTCAGTATTTTTAGCATTTACTTGTCACCACAAACCCACAAACATACAGAAACCACCTCTTCTTTATACTATTATGGATGGGACAAATATTTGTAATTACATCCCTGAGGGGAAATGTCTGTATGAACAGGTTATATAGCTTACCAACATCCCCTAACCTATTTATATAAATAGGTTAGGGGATATTTTACGTTCATCTAAAAGGATGTTATTGTATCCAAAAATTAAATACTATAGCTCTGGTATTTTTTATAGAAACGGGATCTAAACACTTCCACTGCAATTTTTGCGCTATACAAATATGCTAACAACCCACCCCCATATCAAAGCCATTTCAAGAGAACAATAATCAACGGAAAAATATCGTCAGTAATAACTTAGAAATAAATTATCATTATGAAAAATATTAATATTACTTTTGGTTAGTTTAAAACAAAAGCTAAATAAAGTTAGATATCCAATTATATTATTTCAAAACTTCATTTTCTATTTATTTGTAAATATATCAGAATTTATTGATATTCTTCATTATTATTTACAATAGGTAGAACCTTTTTCTTATGGTTTTAGTTAGTAGATACTGTATGATAAAATAATTAAAACATAAATAAAGAAATGACTCTCTTGGTTGAAAATATACCTGAGTATTTTTCTGTAAGATTTATCTTTTACATTAAAAAGGCTCAAGGAATAAAAAACGAATAGGTGGATGAAAATCTACCAAGAGCCTGTATCTTTGTTGAATTTGATCAAAAAGAATCCTCAAGTGCTCCACCATTGAGATTTTCTTGGAATTTTAATTCCGTTGTACTTGAGACCTGACGCTACAGACTCAAACACTGACATTGAAGAAACACAGTAATATCTTTGTAAAACGAAATAATCCTCTGACTTCTTATTTATCGTACATTTTTATTTTTGTTAACTCAATGGTATTATAACATTGATCAATTATGTTCTATAATAAAAGAAACAACAATATTAATAGTATTTTATTTTCACAATATAAACTAATTTATGAAAATTTCGTACCAGAATACTACTTTATGTGTACAACTGAAATTTATACTTAAAGAATAACTTAAAAATATACGTTTTATTTATAAATTTTTGTACTATTATCTCCAATAGCATTAAAAATTCCAAATAAACAGTTTAACGGTATTTCTGCAGCGGTGCAGCTAAAATGATAACTAAAGCAGTAGAAATAAAAATTTATAAATTGTATTAATATTATTCTTTTTTAGTCATTGTTATGATAAATTGTACAATGTATTTGAATAAAATAGTTTCTTTACCTTTTATGTAAATAAACAATAAATTTTGTCACAATACAATTATACACATTTAAATGAACACTATTTCAAAGAGTTATGTTATGTGAAAAAGCACAACTTTTTAACCAAATAATTGAAATGTAACCAATCATCGATCAGTTATTGGAGGCCAAAACCTACCATGAAATACCTAAATATATATAATATCTAACTATTCCATCACTGCACTAACATCCTGCACTGTGAAATTCGTGTGTTCAGGGTACATCTGACTGCTTATGTCGTCCGCAGAGATCGCATCATCGAACGGTTTGTTCACAGGGACACTTCCAAACTTGCAGAAGTCAAATTTCCTAAAATTAGCTTGGAATAACTGCTTCAAAGACTCCTCTATTGGTCTGATAACATTCGGACTCACTTTGTTGAAAGACCGAGATAGTAAATAATCTACAAAACGGTTGGCTAAACTGAATCCGGTCACCTCCACCGATATCCGGTCTAGAGCGGCGAATCTAACCTGACGAATATTCTCAACACTTCCTGAACACCTGTTGTTGGTGAGGTTTAACAGTATTTCAACGTACAAGGAATTACTTCCAATATCCAAGTTCAACTCTCCATTCAACGGGATCCCCATGAATTTCCCTTTATAGTTGTACCCGATGTGCAAGTTCTCCAATCCGAACTCAACGCGAAACACGAATAGCTCCTTCACAGTCACTAGAGTGGCGTTACCTGTGCGTTGGATCGTGCTTAGGTTTCTTATACGTCCGTGTGTTCCGTTGAAGTCCCCTTTTATATTGAAGAATAACAGTTTTTCCGTGTACTGCACACGGATCTGGGGTAATGGCACCTCGGTGTTTCCGGATTCCCGTACGTCTTCTCGGAACTGGCTCAGGAAGCCATCTACTTCTTTGTTGAAGTCGAACACGTCGGCGTAGACCGTCGCCGCCAAGAGCAGGACCAGTGCCAGGCTGGAGGCGGAGGTGACGCTCATGTTGAGTGCTCGTACACGGCTACGACTAGACACTATCACCAGTTGCCGATGGAGGCCAGTGATAGCGATGACAGATTGATAGTGGTGAGTCAAGCTTCTATAATGATATCAGTAGATTACAAGACTCCAATAAAACAATTTGAATGTGTTAAACACGACTATGTCAATAGTGGACAATTCATTTGGTATAGTACTAAACAAATTTTCAAGTAAAAACTATTTGTATATTATGTGACGTGAGCGTCTTATTTTTTTAAAATTTAACCTTGAACTACTCATCTCCATAGGCCGAGGGCCTAATCGGTGAATTAAAGACAGAGAGGTAAAAAAATAGTTCTACTTTAAAATTAATTTGGACTAATAATATTCTATTAATCTACAACGTGTCACCTATCTGATACACAGCATGTTTAATTTGATATATAAATTTTTTAGTTTATCTTATTTTATAAGTAAGTGTTTTATAAGATTTTTTTGCTACAAGACTATTTATTCTCAATTCCCTAAAGTTATCAATATCTCTTTCCTCACGAACCTAATTTTTTAATATTATTTTGTTTACGTTAGAAATATATTTTTCAAATTATGTTCCGAGAATAAAATAATTGCATCCATTAGTGAAAAGTAACAATTTTTGTTTCTGTGTGGTTATCATAAATAAAAATAATATTTTACAAATCAGTAGGGTATTAACTGTTTATGTTTGGTAAACGTGTTTTCAAAGTCAGTTTATATTTTAACATTATAATGTCATATGGATACTTTAGGTAAAAGTTTTCATTCATTAAACTACAGATCAATATGAATATGAGTAGAAAAAACTTTATACTACTACTAAATGATAAAGTTATATTTGAAAATGAATTATAGCCGTAGTAAAGATTAAAAAGTAATTGTTGCTCAACGACAAATTAATTATTTTTTATTTTCCTTCCTAATGATATTTCAAGTACTTTCTTTAAAAGACGGAAAATAAAATGGAATTGAAAAGCGTATTAACGAAGGTTTCACCGCCTGAGAGTCTTTTTATAAAGTCGTCATTCAGAGCTCAGCCGAAGCGTCGTCAATACCTTATCGATTAAAAGCGAAATCCATTTGCACTTAGTCTGTTTTTTAATTACCAGTCATTCTTATTTACGAGATTTTTGAAGGTAAATTTTTAATTAAATCTTTAGTTTCCACGTGAAACCTAGTGTTCAGGTTTTTAATATTTGTTAACTCTATTTCCTTTTTGCATGGTTTTAACAAATTTACTAGAGGGAATTGAGCTTAGACCGTCATATTCATGGTAATATCTATGCACGGGTACATTTTATTTTGTTCTGGAGATTCCAGATGCCTAAAACACAATTCCATTGAAACCATATAACTATGTTAATGTATGTATGTGCATAGACAAGATAACTCTATTAAAAATGGTCTTATCACCTTCTTAAAGTAAACTAAACTAAATTTATTACTACATGCGTTTAAATTATAACTTGTGCGTTCAAAAACTAAGTATATCAGTCTATTGTAGGGGTATCCCAAAATTGGATTTCGGATTTGCACTTATCATTTTTTAATAAATACTAACTTTTTACCGCCATTAGAATCAGATAAAAATTTATTAATTCGATGATTTCAAAAATTTTCTGAAGAGTTAGTATATCAAACGTGATTAGAGTTACAAGGTTAGTCAAAAGTGTAGCCCTTAAGGTTTCATTGAAAAAGAAAAAGAAACATGAAAACAAAGTTTTTGACTGAATTACTACTACTTCCAGAGTGTGGTATTTTTAAAGAAAAGGCAAGATATTTTTTGATGAAAATGAACTATAGAAACTAAAGGACTTTATCTTAACCAATAGGAAATTTACATGTACAATCATAAAAAACCAACGCACTTTTCGGGGCAAAATCACCAAACCTTTTTTCAAGTACTAGAAAAGGCCTTTAACCCTATTATTTTTGAAGTGCCTAGTAATAAAATTAAGCAAGTTTTGAAGAGAGAGAATAATGTTGATTTCTTAACCCAATTTTAGTCTCAACGGGTTTTTTGGTTAAGTGCATATTTTTCAAGCTATCTGCGAAAAACTATCTAAAAACGTGTTTATTTTGCCTGAAAACCACAAATTCGCTAGCGATTAATCGAAAAATGTTGAGTTTCAGAAAAAAAACCTTACTGAACAAAAGTTGCTTAAAACTAGTCAATTCATCTATTTCTTTACTTATCTTGAATTAAAGGTTTTCCTCCCCGTTAAGAGTGTAGTATCTATCATTCGTTACCATTTCATCAAGTTATTTCTCTAGCTTTAATCACACTTTAAAGGATTGTGCCCATGTCAATTAGAAGATGATATTTCAATACAGTTTTAACATTCACATGTAGATCAATCAACAACAAATAATTAGTTTTTAATATATACTGTTTAGTAAACTATTTACATTGGAATATTATTCATTGCAATTTTATTACTTTGAGTTTATACATTTTAAAAACACATATGTGGGACTACTGTATGTATGTTCATGCAATATATTTATAGTAACTTGAACACTTGCAAATGTGTAATTTAATAATCAGGATAACTAAACTAGTAGAGGTGTTGGTATCCAACCAAAATGTACAACTGTACTTTGACTACCGCAGATTGATGTATGATGGAACATCAGGCATATTAAAAAGCCCAGAAGTATAATGATACAGTTTTTAATATGAAAGATCGACCAATACGTGAATATATGTTCTTTGGTGCGAGTGAAATGTTACACCACTCTTGGGAAATGACCCAACATTAGTACGGGCAACAGAAACAAACACAACACTTCTCAATTCTGTCTTAGTGGTAGACATTTTATCAATAATAACATGCACAGTAATAATACAATTTTTATATATTTTATATTAAAATTAATATTTTGATTTGGAGGTAAATAATGACTTTACGTAGTGATGCAGTTAAAACATAAATTTAAAATTTCTTGACTTAAAATGGATAAATTTATAACTTATAAGTTACAATACTTTTTGTCAACAATTCATATTAGTTCACAATATTCAATAGAAGAGTTTTGGAAAATTTACATTCCCATTTTTAAACCTTGTCAAATAGTTACTACACACAATACAAGACAAGTCATACATTTTAAATATTACAGAGCATTAAGAAAATATTCAGCTGATGACCTCGACATCAGCTGTTCATATTGCAGAATAGAGAAAATAGAAATATTTGAATGTCCATATTAAGTTATACATAGAGCTAATCGATTATTAGTATCAATCAGGAGAGTAGAAAGTCAACTTATTGCTTACAAATGTGTAAACGAGATGGAAGAAACTCATTCGTCTGTAAAATATTTAGTTACAGTTAGCTAAATAATTTATACAGAAAAATACAATTCATAACACGGCTCTGAAGTATTTCATTACTAGCTGAAATTACAACCTTACCTGGTGGCTCGGTTATAAATCCTGAGATCTTAAGAAAAGCATCACTTTCGACCCTTGTAATGAACTATACTATTAGATTACAAGGACCATTGGAGGTATCAAACGAGACTCAACGTAGCTGCTTCTATTGTCTGCCATTCATAAGGTCTCGACCTATCCAATTACGGTACCTAGCAACATCGGGGTTTTATACAAAAGTAAGTTTTCCTCGCTCTGTATTGAGCTTACAAATACCTTTTTCTTCTCCTTTATTCTTAAGAATGGTTTAGAAAGATTCCCTAGTTATTTTTCTCTAGTTTTCATTTTAATATTACATTGGTTGAATAGATATTCTTATACTAACTTTACTTGGCCTCCATAATGAGCACATTATTTCAGTATTGCTATTTGCTAGTACTGATCAAATTGAATACTGGTATAAAATAGTTTGGCTAAATTTGTATTTATTCTTAATTATTTGTTTAAGTGTAAAATACTAAGTACTAAGTAATAAGTATTATTATTATTACTTAAACAAATAAATAAAAACAAATAAAATTGAAATCTTAAAAGACTAATATTTTTTAATCATAACAGCCTTGTACTTCCTACCTCCAAGTCTTGCAACTCGTACAAAGGGCGGGGCTTACTGCTATTTTCATCATATCAACTTAAACTAAACATATACAACAAAGTTAAATGGTTCTCATCGTCAAATATTGTAAAACATTAGTTTCCGAAGGTGTTACAGTTTGGCGTGTTTGAAGAGAAATAATAATGACTAGGAGATGGTTGGGAGGCGGAGGGGGAGGGAAGAGTGAGAAGGAAGGCAAGAGGAACATCAAAGTGACGTCTATATCCGTAAACGTAGACTCCCCCCTGCCTCCCCAACACACTTAGCAAATGTAACTACCATTAATGCCTGTTTAAAAGTCACAAATATGAGCTTGGAGCTTCATGGTAGCTTCTTGTCATCATGTGAGCACGAAGTTTTGTTCCAAGGTTACATTTTATTCATTCATTGATAACACTTGATAAACTGGATGTTGACGGAGCGAAACTCATTGATTTTTCAATTTTCAATAAGTAGCAAGAAATTTCTATGATATAAGAAAAAAACGTAAGGAATGCAATATTATTGCCCTAATTTAAAAACAAATTTACCGTTACATTGGAAAAAACGTAGGACTAATATTTATTTATTACACGTTTAGAATGTTATATACATAAAAAATATCTAGATATTAGATTTTATTGTTTTCAAAACGTACAAGATACAAGAACACATGAATATACATAAATATACAGGATTTTTATTATCATGACAAAATTAAACCTGAAATCTAAAAAAATTACAAGAATGTAAAATAAATTCTCGGCTAAATTGTGAAACGCGATTTCAAAGTTAACATACATTAGTTAGACGAATAAAAAACTTTATACCATTAAGTAATTAGTAAAAAATAAATTAATTAAATCATGAATACATCCTTATGTGGTAAAATGTTTAGTAACGGTTAATTTACCGATTAATTTAAAAAAATAATATTGATTTTAATTTCACAATTAGTTACTTTTTCCTAAATTACTGAATGGATTACATGTTCAGTAAAACCTAGAAAATGTTATCTATTATAACTCAAACCCAGTTTTTAAGAGCTAATCATTTTATTATTAAGTATTTGGATCAGTTTAGAATATAAAACCCTTTTCTAAAATGTTAGAATGATGAAAAGAGGCTTAATCATAGTGTACTCTTGTTTTCACGGAGAACCTTTACATATAGGGCTTTATTAAGCGTAACAGGTGTCAGATAAACGGACAGAAAAATTTTCGAAAATAACTTTTTTACTCATCTGAAGTATAAATCGGAAAACAACTAAACTTACCATAAATACAACCAATAAAACACGCAACTATATATTTTATAAGTATTTAAAAACATACTCATGCACAATGATTAATATTATTTTTTTATTTTTGGTAGTTTAATAGTGTTTGTTAGTTTATTTTAATAAATAAACTATTAACAATTAATGTATGTTGATTTGTATATAAGAAATTTTAATTGAGGGTCTTAAAATAGATTTCTTATATCTTTATTATACATATAAAGAGTTCTTATTAATCAAAGGGGATTTTCAAAAGAAAGATAGCAAAGCATAAAGAAGAAGCATTGTTTGCTTTTAAGAGAGAAGAAATGACGGATGTATTGTTTACTGTGGATAAAATATTAGGTGATTACTGGAAAATGAACCAATCTACTTCCTTTGATGCCAAGCACAAACTGATCAAATAAGCTTTTCATTTTTCACGTATTAGCTTTACAGTTATATTGATGGTGCTATAAAATAATAGATATAATATAAAAGATACCCATAAAGATTGAAACATTAATTTTTTCCTGACATATTTTGTTGTAATTATAATTTAAATGTTTCATATTTAAAAAATAGCAAAATTTACTCTCATTAAAAGAATTTACTTAAAGGTAACATTTATTATTATCCACAATGAAAACTGAAGCTGTTTCCAACTGCATGTAAACTGAATCTTTATACCAGTTGTTTGCGGTCGGTGTTCATACTCTATTAATGCAAATTTTAAACAACGATTCATTTATTCTTGTAAAAAAAGCTTAATGCCTTCAATTAATTACTTATTTCTAAACAGGAAAAGTAGTACATATAATTTCATCAGTAAGTGAGGCATCTCAGTGACAGGTTAAATTTTAAGCACAAACAAGCCATAACTTTTGGTAGCCTAGCCATTTAGCTTTTATACTTTTATACTTTTAACTGAAATGGCGACCTACCCTGGTAGGTATTTTAAGCCAAGCTGCAAAAGATAGCTACAATCTTACTACGTAAATCATAAAGTTACAGTTGTAACTGTATAACAGAACGAAACGTAATTTTATACGAAATTCAACTGAATCATCTCATAATCGTTCAGAGCTTATAGTCCTAGGACTAAATTGTTTAAACTTTACCTTTAACTCCTCAGTGCATGTTGATAACAACTTCGACAGACGGAAAAACTGTTGTTTCATACACATGACAATTGAACCTTGGAAATGACATTTGCCGATCGTCATTTCCTCTCACGAATTGAAATGATACGCCCAATATATGAACAGCTTCGCTATAGGGTGGCACTCCAATTTCCGTTTTTTTCAGCTTTTAGTCTTTCTAAACTGTACAAATTAACATTTTTAAAATACATTCAATTTCATACGGATGTTAAAAACATTTATACTTCCCATTTTCTTCGATCTTATTGATACTTAGTATCTTTAAATTATTTTTATAAACTTCTGAACGATATTAACCCTCTTTTAGTTTAGCTATGGTTTTTAAAAGCCAATAGTAAGGTTGTGATGAGATTTTTTTATATTTTATTATGTGTAAATCTTCTATTTTTAATTTATGTAAATACACATTTAAGTAAATTCGGCTCAATGGTATCAAATTTAATATTGACAGGATACCAATATTTTTAACATTTAACAGGTTTGTAATTTATACAGATTTATATGTATAAACTATTTTGTGGAATTTTTTAATATGCTTCATCTAAGAAATAATTTCAAATATAAGGAAGTGAATTTCAAAAACCTAATATGAAAGTTAACTATGACGAAAACTATAGATTATGACAATACTTTAGAGCATTTATAATGCGAGAGTTTTATAAAAAGGGGTGACGTTTAATATTACAATAAGGACAGTATTATGAATTACAGAGGCTCGCAGGACTTTGACCCTCTAGCTCGTTATTCGTCAAGAACCCTCTTCACTCTACAATTACTCAGCTACAGTCTCATCCAGACAAAAGCCAACTCAGGTGAATATCTCGGAATTATTCGTTGAATGAATCCGATCCATCTTCTACTTTAATTTCACAAACCTAATTCAACCATAAAGTATGTAGCATAATTTTGCTTATCAAAAATATACATTTTTCAACAACCTCAAATTGTAAAATGAAATGGATTAAATCAGACAACCTCGTTATTTTATATTATTGATAGATTAAACGGTTGTTATTATCATTTTTGTATTTAATGTCACTCATACTTGCATACTTCTTCAAAGAAAAATGTGCTTCAGCTAGCTTAAAAGTACGCAAAAGACATAGTAAAATTATTTCAATAGCTGGGTGTTTGTGAACTCTGATGATATAATTGCTCAATATAGAAGATGATTGATGTAATATTGTGTAGGATTAGGAAGCCTCGGCAAAGCCTTCTTCCTTCTTGACTACTGTGCAGTCACCGGAAAGAAGGAATTCATAAGGATAAGAAAGATAGGACATGGTCTGTCTGCCAAGTTCTCAGAGAAGTAAAAAGAGCCTCCAAACCAATCCGTATCCAGTCTTGGGTGATACAACATCTTAGAGAATTCATACTTCTACTCAACAACTCTCATGAAGAAAAGGATCTGCCCCAGGGAGGTCTCAACTGTACAACTACACTCCCCACAACAGCACATACACCTGGTAATCTCCGGGAGCACGCCTATAAGCACCTACCTCTGAGGTATCCCTCCCAGTTGGATGTTAAGGATATGCGCCAGTCCCTGAGAGTTCTGATCCGACTCGATGTTTAGGTTCAACCACAGTCATTTAAGCTACCAGAAAGAATGAGATCTAAGGAACCATGTTAATGGGGAACCCTTTCACGCTGGATAGAAAAACACTTACTAATAATTGCACAGCTTCTTTTTGATGTAACAGTTTGAATAGCTGAAATACTTAAACCTGTGGAGAACCTATTAAGTAATGGTTGAAGAGATTTGTCTAACACATTGTCAGAACTGTTTTATTGATCAGGGACAACCACAATAGTAGTAATCACAGTAAAACCAGTTTGGAAGGAGCGGCAAGGTTGATTGTCCTCCCCCAATCATTGCCCCTTCTCTGGGACTCATTGGCTTTTGTTTTACAAGTGTGAGCTCACTCAACCATAAGTGTGAGCCACCTGCTAACTCAGCGCGCCATCTCCCAAATGAAACCCTTACTGCACCTCCATTATTTGGCTTTTTTCGTTTGACTATTTTTTAAGAATTTAATCATTACTGAATTTATAGTTTCTAAATAAACCATACACGATATACAACTTTTTTTTTAAATATATAAGTGGAGTGTATTTGGTTGACGATGTATATTTCTGTATACATCAAAATAATAATACACTTCCTTCCGTGTCATTTCTACCGTCTTGGTCAGTAAGGCTCACATTTTGAGTCTATCAAATCTCAACAAAAATCTTTTATTATTTTTCTCATAAAAATAAATTGTAAATAGAAAACTTTTTAATATATTATACTTTTGTAATATAAACTGCAGTAAATGCATTATGGCGATTTTTAATTTTCATTATTCTAAATTGTTCTTAGGCATTGAATATTGATAACTTTAATACTTCATTTTGAAATTCGCTTTGCCGTTTTAGTGTACAACGTAACAAAATAGTTTTACTTAATAACATCATAAGGTGCAAAACAAATAATCCTAACAGATTCTCATGAATAGTTACAATCTACACTATTAGTGAAGTACCTATCAAGTGTATGGTACAATTCGTAACTTTTTATGAATTTGGGGAATTAAAACTGCCTGTACCACCCAGTGCTACTTGAAAAAGTTTAATATGACTTTATATTATATTCTCATTAATCTTTTTAATTCTAGTAGTTTATAAACGGCAGATACGTTTTACTACACACGCGTCTTTACAGCCTATATACACTTTTTAGCAATATATGATGTGAATATGTATATCTAATCTTCTTGTATTTGGTTATATGTATTAAAAATAAAATAAACCCCGTAAAATACTCTTATTAAATCCTTAAGTACCCTTCTTCTAAGAGAACAAAACAACTAAGCTTGGGTAGAGTGGGAATGAAATTAGATTGTAGCAACAGCAGAAATTGTTCCCTGAGGAGTGTGTTTGTTTAGATGACCTTTTGCAATAGTTATACGGTATGACATTGTTTTAACAAATTAAATACTCATGAATATGTGTATTATTATTTTATTCTTCAACTTTAATGCAATTAATCTTTAACCACGGAAGAAGCGAACAAGTTTTGACCCCCTCTAGATTCCCATTTTGGTTCCCAAAGAGAAAAACTATATCATTGACTATATTAAAAAAATCTATACATTCTCAGTGCATTTACGTAGTACAGTGGGTAGTTTATTATGTATGTATTTTCCGCTTAGAAGAGTCACGGTAAATTTTGTATTTATTGAATATCTGTAATGTAGGGCTAGGTATTTTTGAGGAAAATAAAGACCTCAACCATGTTTCCACGTACTAATGTAAGTTATATTATATATACTACGAAACAATCATGATTTAAGAGAACTATTTAATTAAACTACGAACAGTTCATTTTTTAAATTCATTCCGTTTTAGATCAAACATAAAATGAGTGGCATTTTGTAATTTACGCTTTTGCAAATAACTACAAACGTTTCATTTATAAACACAACAAGAAGCAAGCTTGTTATTTACTCTTTGGTTGACTTAGTGTTAATATTATAGAGTTTCTAGATTATTTTAATTTGTGTGAAATAGTATAATCAAAGAATATAAAAAATGTTTCAATATTATTTGGTATTATTTTGAAATAGGTTTTAATCAAAGGATAAAATTTGAGCATATATTGATATTTGAATTACCAAATAATGCAAATTACATAAATTTAAGATAATCTAATAAGTAGCTTAGTATAGCAGTTAATTATTTATTTATTTAAATCAGTTTTAGTGGGTCATAATTTTTGGTTCAGCATAACAAAAAACATGTGTACAATATCAAAACTGGGTTTTTAAGTGCTCATTATGACATTTGATTAGGGTCGCAGAAATTGAGACAAGACTTATTTTAGCTCTTCCGGGCTATAAAGCTTAAAAATTACAAAACTACCACGATTTGAAGCAATGTAAAAATATATCAATTAATTCTTTTAAATTACACTCTATAGCAAAAAAAGATTTTTTAGCATGTTAGATGACTTAATGAAGAAGGTTTTGACATTTTTGTTTGAAAACCCTTGAATTAGATTAAAGCATTAACTAAAGTAGTCTAGCATGAACGTAAATTTACTATCATAAATCTACTATATTAATTGAATTTTGATTTATTACTGTAAATTTCGATTTATATTACTATAAATTGTTGCATACCTCTCTGACCATGGTCTGTAATTTGTTTTGGTTTTTGTAATCTGCATGAGTATGCTCCTGACTAGTTTTTTTTAATTTTAATTCGCTAAGTTTTTTTTCGAATCAAATATTTTAGTTGCTTATTTTGATAGCTTATAGATATTGCCAAAATTGTTCGCGATTTTTAGGACAAGATGTCTGATATGTTAACGAACCCGATGTGCTAGTACCTTATAACCGATGTGATGGTATTTTATTACATAAATTTTTATTGATGTAATAAAATAATATCAATAAAACTTATTTAACTACCGACTAAACCTGGTCAACGTTAAGAAATTTACTAAATACGAATAAATACATATACATTTTACTATTATATGCATAGTGGCAGTTATTATTCTAAATTAGCTAATTTTGATAAAAGAGGGGGTCGAAGATGGGAAGGGTTGAGGAATTGTGAGCTACTGGGGGAGACAACAATAAAACAAGAGTAGGCGTTTAGTGAATACGCTTCATTATTGAGAGGGCTTAAAGCAGGCAAAGTCACGGATATGCCTCCTGCCCTTCTCGCCGTATTGATCTCTGATCCTTGAAAAACAAGTGAAAAACATCGTCTGCTAAACATGCATGTCTTATGATTCTAATAATGCAACAATTTCTTGGGGAATAAATTACAGTAGTTGTTTTACGATTGGGGGACCGATGTTTCTAGGAAACTCGGACCTGCTAGTTCCGGTTACGTGCTTCACTTAACAATAATAATAAACTCAAGTTTTTAACCCAACCGCCTATGAATATGGGCCTTTAATTGACCTGTGTAGTGGATTCAGGACAGTGAGGTATCGTAGCGGCCTAAGTCAAATAAGCCAGCCAGAGTTGACGCACATGATCAGACAGCTAGTTGCTGGTTTTGATCCAACAACTTTTGGCTTACCGGGCAGCGCGATGTCCCTGAGGTGCCGAACCGGAAATACAATTAAAGAGAGTTACACTTCGACGAGTTTTTTTTTAACATAGACCTAAATTAACTAATTATTCGGCAGACAAATTAAATTATAAACCGGTTTAATTTGTAAAGATATATATTTACAAAAAATCTGAAAAATCAAAAGATACATTAATGTATTTACTTCCTACCCTTTGGTTTCAAAGAAAATATAGCTGATGTTGAGGTTTTTTTTAATTTTGTTCACATATATTCGGGTTTAAACTACTTCTAATTAGGGTAACCTCGAGGGTCCTATCTTGCCGATGTTAAAATTAACTTTTGGTACATACTCCTCTTACCTGTCATACGTAAAACATCCAAATTCTGTACTTATTGTTATTAAAATGTCATTTATAATGTTTAATACATTTTGAAAAACTGATTAAGTAAAGCAGGATTCTTTACCATTAAATTCATTTCTATATCGTAAATTGAAAAGTGGTTACTTATTTTTAAAATACTGTGATGAAATTTTCATATCTATGTACTTTGGAATTTAAAAAAAATAAACAAGAAATAATTGTTCGTTTTTATTTTCCTTTTTCTTAAAAAACTAGTATAATCGTGCTAGATATAAAATATAAGTCAAATAAAATGCAGATTGTCGTTAACATTTAAATAATTGGTTATAATTTTTTATAATTTTAGCATCAAATATTTCCACAAAAGATACTTTAAAACAATAGCTACCAATATCCTTCACAAAATAGATTGTATTCATCTTCAATTAGATTACGTTTTGAAATGGTAACCTAACCAGGTAGGTTTTTTAAGCCTAGTATGAATGAGAAATGAGTGTTAGATGATTGTGGCGTGATTTTTTAGCCTTGTTACTGACTAAGGATGACATCTTCCTTAAACAGGCTGTTAATGAATAGCCCAACAGTCCCTTCTTCAGGGACCTATAGTTTAACGTGGAATCCGAGCCACTTTTGCCTATAAATTACGAACTGGTAGAAATGAATGACATCTCAGTGGACCAGGTTGAGATACACGAGTGTCGTACGTCCATTCAAGCTAGTGTAAAGGGCACTCGTAGCGTAGTGACTCTAGTGTAAAATTGGGGCGTGTTGGAACAGAGATGGTTCAGTGGGGTGAGGGGACGGCAAACGAGAGGAAGACAATGGCATCGTCCTTTGTTACGCGTGCTCCAGAGTGGAGAGGCTGTAAGGCTGCGACCCGGACACCAGCTGGCCCGCGACGCCTGTGATTACTGCGGTGTGTAAACATCTACAGGGTGTCCTTGGTGTTACATGACACATAATATCATCTTCTATGAGTAGTTTGAAAAAAATGAAGTTTTTGTAAAAGTACTATTAGTCTATATTTTCTGTGAAGAGAGCCACACGATAGCGTTATTTCGGAAAAGAGATTGTGTTTCAAGTTCAAGGACTTGAAATAAATAAACTTTTGGCCCACTTAATACCAGACGAAAGAAAATTAGCGTAACAGGATGCATTGTGTTCCCGGTTCATAAACCGGGAACACATTCTTACCGTTTTAGGTTGGTGCAAATATACCTACCAGTTTCCAGTCTACGCCAACCTCGTTCTCATAATTCTTTGTGTTTTAAAAATTTCTATGAGAGTCTTGGCCAAAAATATTTGATACAAAGTCCTGCAGCATGGTTTTTGTTTCTACTTTTTCATACTTGTTATATGAGTTACTTAAAATTATTATTCTGGATAACGCATTAGGGCCTAGAGTCCCTATTCCATTCCAGGCTTGGACCGGTGGTATGTCATGTAATCCAGCAAAGTCATGAAATCATGTATTGTGGATGCTTAAAGGTGTTGACCAGTGAATTCATCATTCCATGGTGTGGATAAGTATCCGCACTGTTAAACACTATGTTCATTGGCTAAGACCAAAATAAAAAAATCTAAAACTTATTTATTTCGCAAAAAAACCCATCCTCATACATTTGACCAGTTCAAAATTTAGAGGCAAAATTGTGGTTCATATCCCATCTTAAATTCTTAATTGGTCCCTTGGACGCCATTGGGGCCATTTTTGTTAATTAATTAACAATCCTAATGTCTAATCAAAATGACAGCCTTATTCAGTAACAAGACTACAATATTGCGCAAAAATCATCTTGCACTCATTTCACGCTTGGTGAAATGACCAAACTGGGTGAGTCACCATTTCAGTTAAAAGTCTTAAAGTATTTCATATTTTCAGAACATTAACCATATTTCATTCCTAAGACTCTTTCTGATATAAAAATAATAAGAAATGATTGACATTGAAATGATTGATTGATTGAAATGAATGACATTTGTCATTATACATGATGTTTTGGATTTTTATGGTGAATAAATACATAAATTAGAATGCTGAAGTATTATAAATGAATTTATGGTGTAACAAAGTGAACAGAAGCAGTAAAGCTAACTCGCCGTGAGGTGTTCGAAATGTAAATGTCTACTTTGAAAGCGTAACTGGGATGATGGGATTAAAGCTAAAACTGTAACTTTGATTGAACAGAACAATCAATATTCAAACAGTTAAAAATATTTATCATATACGAATAATAATAAATATACTGCATTACGATATTTTCATGGCAAAGTTTGCTTAAGTGTTTGTCACTATGAGATTATTCCTATAATATAGTATTTTTTTTAATTCTCGCGTTTTTATCTGTTTAACAATATACTAGGGAAACCACTTATTATTTTCTCAACCACAGTTTAAATTTTATATGAAACATTGTTTAAATGTACTAATCATAATTTTCCTCATATGGAAATAAATTTAAGTACATACTTTAATATTGAATTGGATGTAACAAAGCATAAAGTAAATAATTAACAATTGTATCCCTACATTAACTGGAAAACAAGAGGAAAGTTCATTAAATGTGTTTGAACAATTATGTGTTTAAATTAAAAGACCTATTTAATTAAAGGACATTTTTCATTGGAAGAAAGGTGAGTTAAACGTGCGGTGGGATAGTGGAAGAACATAATTAATTCAGTTTAATTACCTGTAATTCCCGTTGTGGCTTGTGCAGACCTTGGCTTGTGCGGAGTCGTCATGGCCATGTAATTGCCCCTCTCCTAGTTCCTAAGAGCTTAATGAGTAACCTCTCTCACCTCCTTTATTGCCCAGCCAACCACAAGCCGCGTACTATTACTTTTTGTAAAAAGTTCCATTCAAATAACACAACTACACATTTATAAATGTATTATTTTCAACTAAGCCATTGTATTATTTTAGTAGTTATAAAATAATTTAAGCAAATATGAGCTAGAACCACAGTTAATGAATATATCTGTTGCTCTAATCGGTGATATATTGACTGAAACTTGTTACATAGTAAAAAAACTTATTAAAGTTATATTTAAGGCTGAACCGTCAGAAATAACGTTATCGTTTAGTATCGAAGAACATTTAGCTCATTAAGAGATTTTTATAATTTTGTTATTAAATATACGATTCTGAGATACTTTTCAGGGAAGTCGGAAGTTAATGTTAGATGCTTGTAACACACTGTATTGCTTGTTTACCGATAATCGATTTCTTTTGCACAAAGGTATACTGTTCTCAGGATCTGTAGAAGATGGGGAAAAGTATATATACTACCAAGCTACAGTACTAGAATTATTGCATTAAAAGTATTAGTTGCTGAGGGGAAAAATGTAGAAAACCCTGAAGAAAAATATTAGTTGAAAAAATATTTTTCAGCAATAAAACATATAATTAAATAATTATAGTGCTGTAGGCTTACAATACATAAAGAAAAACAGGTGTAAAATTTCAACTCCATATCTTTTATGGTTTCTGGGAAAAGTGTACCTAAAGTTCAAAAAATTAACATTGCGGAGATAGGGCTTCACCGCTCCCCTTCAGGGATCTTAGAGGGTCCTATATTGCTAATATTAAAATTGTGTTTTCGTACATACTTTTCTTACCTGCATAAGTACAATCTTAGAATTCTGTAGGGTTATTATATTTAAAATCTATATATTTTTTATATATTTTAGAAATAAAAAATAATTAAAAATATTAATTTTTTGCTTTTCTTTTAGTTTATCATATAAAAATTTATAATCTCATTCCAAATAAAAAAATGAAAATGAAAACAGACATCCTATTAGTCCATGTTTAAGAAACGTTATTATCGATCCATTAAAGTATAACAATATAATTTTATCTGTGTATTAAAAATATTAATAATGTATATAAACCTATATACTTTATAGATAGAATAGCCAACAATAGAGCACGAGCATTTACACGTGTTTATGTGATTGCGTTCGTCTTATCTTGCGAGTTTGTGTATCCACATAATCGTTAAATTATATAGTGGATTAATAGTTTGAAAAGTCTTCAAAAATAGTAGAGGGTTTGCTTCCCGAAAACAATTTTTGTTCATGTATCAAAGTGGGAGTCTGAAATGTGAAACCCTCGCCCAAAAAGGGTAGCCGAAAGCGATGAATGTAGGATTAGATTAAGTCTGGCCGGCCGGCCTATCTCGTTCACCCTGCAGATGCCGTGTGGATAGGTCCGAATATTTAACATTACTTTCAGGCGTAAGATTGGTAGTTTAAATGTAGCTTGCTTGGAAAAGTATAAATATTCTGAGCTTCTTTAAATAGCATAATGTATATTTTACGTTGTGTGAAAGGCTTTAAACTAACTTTGAATTTTCTTTAATTTTGGGTTAGATTAAGAAAGTTTCAAAGCGGCATTGTACTTTTAGACCAGAAACGTTATACACCAGTGGCCAATCGGATGTATAACTTATTTAATGAGATTGTATAACCAAAACTTTAGCTCAAGGTCTCATAGGTATGGCTCATTTCAAATAATGCCAACACTCACAGATCATATTTTAATTTATTTTGCACAAAAATTACAACACATATATTCAGTGGCTTTCAAAATTGATCATAACTAATTATTCTGTAATCTATAATTTATATTTTATAATAATTTATATTGGTCTTACGTATCTCTTATTATGTACTCGAACTCGTCTGTAAAAAGGAGTATAAACTAATTAATAATATAACGATGGGAAAATAATGGATATAATTTAATATTGCGAAAATAATAATTTAAATGAAATCAAAGAAAATAGTCTTGAACGTTACTAAATGGTTAAGTAAAAGTCTAATTAACTTATTATGTAAAGTTAAAGTTAAGTTGTCTGAATGAAAACCAACAGTAAAGTTTGTGAACATTACAATTCAATAGCATGTTTAATATCTGCATTACAATAGTAAGCTATTAGTTAAATTTATATTTATTAATATATTTAAAAATCTTACATTTTCTACGAGTAGTTTGTTATTTGAGAGTAGGATTGAATTAATCAGAAGGAATCAGAATTAAATGAAAAATTAACGATATTTTAGATTGAACAGAAGATGACCAGTATCAGTGTTGCCATTTGTAAAAACAAAACTAAACTAAATAACGTAACTTAGATGTATTCATATGTGTAAAGACTTTTATACAATCAAAATATAACTCAGTATAAAGTTAATTCCGGTTACACCAATATAGTACACGTTGATCGATACCGAAATGTTTACACCGGTACAGTACAAGGTGACCGGTACCGATATGGTTACACCGGTACAGTACACGGTGGCTGGTACCGATATGGTTACACCGGTACAGTACAAGGTGACCGGTACCGATATGGTTACACCGGTACAGTACTCGGTGGCCGGTAACGATATGGTTACACCGGTACAGTACAAGGTGACCAGTACCGATATGGTTACACCAGTACAGTACAAGGTGACCGGTACCGATATGGTTACACCTGTACAGTACAAGGTGACCGGTACGATATGGTTACACCTGTACAATACACGGTGACTGGTACCAATATGGTTACACCGGTACAGTACACGGTGACTTGTACCAATATGGTTACACCGGTACAGTACAAGGTAACCGGTACCAATATGGTTACACCGGTACAGTACATGTTGATGTACCGTATGGTACACGGAACAGTACAAGGTGACCGGTAGATAAGTTAATTACAGTACAAGGTGACCAGTACCGATATGGTTACACCGGTACAGTACACGGTGGCTGGTACCGATATGGTTACACCGGTACAGTACAAGGTGGCCGGTACCGATATGGTTACACCGGTACAGTACACGGTTGATGGTACCGATATGGTTACACCGGTACAGTACAAGGTGACCGGTACCGATATGGTTACACCGGTACAGTACAAGGTGACCGGTACCGATATGGTTACACCGGTACAGTACAAGGTGACCGGTACCGATATGGTTACACCGGTACAGTACACGGTGGCCGGTACCGATATGGTTACACCGGTACAGTACAAGGTGACCAGTACCGATATGGTTACACCGGTACAGTACAAGGTGACCGGTACCGATATGGTTACACCGGTACAGTACAAGGTGACCGGTACCGATATGGTTACACCGGTACAGTACACGGTGACTGGTACCAATATGGTTACACCGGTACAGTACAAGGTGACCGGTACCGATATGGTTACACCGGTACAGTACACGGTTGATGGTACCGATATGGTTACATCGGTACAGTACAAGGTGACCGGTACCGATATGGTTACACCGGTACAGTACACGGTGGCCGGTACCGATATGGTTACACCGGTACAGTACAAGGTGACCGGTACCGATATGGTTACACCGGTACAGTACACGGTGGCCGGTACCGATATGGTTACACCAGTACAGTACAAGGTGGCCGGTACCGATATGGTTACACCGGTACAGTACAAGGTGGCCGGTACCGATATGGTTACACCGGTACAGTACAAGGTGACCGTTACCGATATGGTTACACCGGTACAGTACAAGGTGACCGTTACCGATATGGTTACACCGGTACAGTACAATGGGTACCGATATGGTTACACCGGTACAGTATAAGGTGACCAGTACCTATATGGTTACACCGGTACAGTACATGTGCACCGAATGTATTACACCTACAGTACAATGTACCGATATGGTTACACCGGACAGTACATGGTTACCGATATGTTACAATACAGTACAATTTTTATGGTTAAAGTACACAATACGATAATTACCGTACATCAAGGTAATACCGATATGGTTACACCGGTACAGTACAAGGTGACCGGTACCGACATGGTTACACCGGTACAATACAAGGTGGCCGGTACCGAAGAAACCCGATCAGAATCTCCAGAATTCAAACCAGAGCTATCTCTGAATATGGTACCAAAACTGTGTTATTCCTTCGTATTCCATAAGGATATATAACTAATTTTATGTTAGCATTTTTCAACTTTAGCGGTATATGATCGTTATGATAGTAACAAAGTCTTATCCTGTTATTACCAAAAGTATATTTGATTTTACGTAGGTAACTAAATGGTAATCCAAAGAAAAATGACGAATGTGTACAGTATTTATTATTTCCTACAATGTTTGTGATAAAGTAAAACATTGAACTGCAGACTGAGGTGTTTAATATGTTAATAAATTGTCTTTTTTAAATTTAATTAAGGGAGAAAGTATGTGTCAGTCCACTGATACCGTTTATTTTATAAATTTTACAAAATTAACATAACCTATACAACAGATTACACAGCATACATTAACTAAAATATGACATCGTCTCTAAACTACTCCGCTAAGAACACAGTTCGGAGTTAAGAATTATTAAAGATGAATTTTAATCATTCTTCCCGTTGACACAAAACTTTGAACTCATCAAACTAAATGTGGTTTTTCGTTTTTTATGACAGCAAACAAAATCTATGGTGTGGGGTTGACAGCTACTTTTCTGTAGTTGTAATTTTCTAAAATTGCAATGGGTGGCTTGTGATCTTAAAACCTATATTTGTGTTCAAAGATAAAAATGTACTATAAAAAAACAAAAACATATGAATATTAACATTCGAATATTCAATGATAAAAGTAGCGAACACAAAAGCAAAGTTTCTCTGTGGCGCGCATTTCCATATGTACAGCGACCCTTGTTTCGGGAGGTCATTTGCATCCTAAAACCGTAGAATAACCAAATAGGACTTTGGTTTTGTTCTTTATACATCCTACACGAAGAGAAAATCTTTCCCACATTCATCATATTTATATCTTAATATATGATACCACACGGTTATATTGTATTTCTTATATTTTCTATATACTCTATAGAATAATAATTAGTTATTTGCTCTATTCTCGCCAGCGTGCTGCGTGCGTATCTAGAAGCTTCTTTGATTAAAGGTATATGCAATTTTACAAAATTTATTATGAGTAATTATTGTTTTAGTAAAAGGTTTTTATTATGTGGTGCATTAAGCACAATTACAATTCCTTTTCAGGGGATTCTCTACTGAGAAAAATTTCTAGAACATATTATTGTTCTATGATATGTCTTATTTCAGAAAAACCATACATTACAGGGTATAAAAGGTTATATTTGAAAAAATAGATATATTAATGCTCTGCAAGCCACCTTCAATATTAGCCTAGATAAGAGGGCAGAAAACTAGTCTTATGTCCAATGCGCGATTCCCGAAAATTTGAATTTTCCAGGTTTTTTACACTAAAATTGATATATCTCATAAAGTTCTTGCAGTTCGGGGATGAAGTTTTTCACTTATATTCTTTATTAGCATATCTAAACGATAGGTAAAATTATACCTGTACTACAATTAAAACTAAATATAAAATATTAAAAAAATAATTACGTTTTAACTACTATTTTTTACATTTTTGCTTATAATTTTTTCGTCTGAATAAAGTAAAAAATAAATCAAAAAAGGTACACACTTAATTTATAATTTAACCTAGCTTTTTAGAAGACCAAAATCCTTACAAAATGACACTTAGTTAATGAATTTATAGCCAGTAGAACCTGAGAAATATGAATTTTTATATAACAGCTATTTTACAAAGAGATTTAAAAGCTTTTGTACCTTATTAGAACAAGGACCAACTAAAAAAACATATTTAGAACCAAAAAGAAGAATATTAAGATATTTAGAGTTACAAGTAGGTAGTAATCATCCTAAGGTCGAAATCGTCTGATGGTTTTGAGGAAATTTTACAAAAAATAAAAATAATAAACATAATTTTTAAATTTTAATAACACCATCCAGGGAAAGTATATGTTTTCTCAAGTAATATTATGTATTCTAGAAGGTTGAGCAAGAGTTTATGTCGCAAAGTTTGGCAAACCAATTTTCATAAATATCTTTCGATATCGTTTTATCCCACACCTCAACTGCAATATTAAAATAAAACTATCCAAAACATAATTTGCACTATTAATTATTACTTTTAAGCTTAGTAAAATTGCTGCTTTATTTACGACTTTTTATACCTTCATAGAAACTAAATGAATAAGGAATCTATAAACTCTGAGGAAGATGATTATTGTATCAAAATAAACTGTTATGTTGTTATCTGATGCACTTAGAGATAACAGGAAAATAAAAATGATCATGAAAATGTGAATAAATTCACAAAATAAAACACCCTGTTTTAATAAATTAGCCTTTCCGATAAAAAACCCATCTCTATTTTCTACTTTTTCGAACTTTAATTTTCTACAAATGGGTGGATTACACAAATTACAAACATCCTCTAATACAATTAACTGTAATCAAACAGGTAATTGAAAATAATTAGAGATATTTACAGTATATTATTTACTTAATACTTTATATTGTATACTCGTATTGTATCAGCATTGAGATAGTAAATATTAAACATGTTTCTCTTTAATGTTGAGTTAACCACAGCAAGCTATTTCTAGGGAATTTACAAATTCTTTAAACATAAAAGCAATTTACGGAATCAGATTAAATGTTTTAAATATTTATGTATTTATATATTTATGATAAATGTTTTTAGCTTTGTAGTACAATACTTATAAATTCTTCCTATAAGCTTTTTGTAACACAAACTATTGTTTACGTCTATGTTACAAATTATTTATATAAAAATAACTCATTTTCTTATTAAGGCAGCAGCATTATGTCTATGTTTAATAAAGACATCTATAGTATATTATTTTTTTATTTTTTTCAGTTTGAAGAAAACAGGAATTAGGTAGCCTAATACTCATACATATATAGTTTTTTATATATTTTTTGTTCACTATATGACTATGAAACTTTGTACACTTTAAGTACAAAGTGTACTTTAAGTTAAGTTATTCCATCTACTAAAATGAGCTACCAAAATTAATTAATTGGGCAATTATATCTCGTTCTATGATTTCAAACTCCTTTGAAAATGAGCAATTATGCTTAATCCATAGCATAACAAGCCATTTTTTAAAAGATAACTACTAGTTTACAGGATAGTAGGGTTTTCAAAGCCCCTATTATGTCCATTGTGTGTATATCAATCATATCATTTATCATCTGTGTATATCAATTCTTCTTTGATAATGGGGAGACTGATATGGGTAGTTTGTTTTAAAATATATTCCTTACAATAAATTTATACTTAAATCATATCTTTGACTTCGTAAAACGATCTGTCTACCCAAACATTAGACATTTAAAATGTAGTTATTTTTTTCTCACTACTGAGTTACTAGCGAGAGAAAATGGGAGTTAAAGCTAGCAATGCCTGACTTATAATTCAATAAAACTATAACCAAACCAATGATTGATTAGAAATTAACTGGGAATTGGGTATTTATATAGCAAATTTGTAATTTAAAATCGTGATATTAACTAATTGATTGTACTAAATTCAACAATAGAGACCAGACTGCGAGCGAGGATATCTGTTTTTGGGTATTCATAATTAAACAATTTTATAATCTAAGTATATTACCAATCTATGAAAAACCAATGAGCCTTTAAGAGAAAAAGGATAAAAACCATTTTTCTCTCTCTAAAAAAATAAGTCGTATGTGGCTGATTATTATTGAAAATTAGTTATGCGGATATTCATGAAGATATTAGACTCGTCACATGAACAACACGTAACAAAAAAGAAACACATAAAATAAGAAAGAGGAGACATTTAAAAGGATATTTCTTATTAAATATCGTATAATTTTCGTACGATTTTTCCCTGTGAATATTTCCTTAAATATTTTGATATAGTGAATATGGAAATATACAAAATTATATCAGGAAAATATCTCGTTCACATTTGTAAATATGTCAATTGACTTGTGTCAAGTAACGATATCGAAAAAGAATTTATGAAAATTGGATCTGCAAACTTGGCACATAAAAGCCGTGGACCCACTTCGTAAACACTCATTTTTGGAAAATTACTTATTTACTTGTTTTAAAAGAATATGTTTTTAAAGCTGTGTAAAAACGTGATCCGCATAAAGTTTTTAAATGCTTTTATTTAACAACATAGATTCCATATGAACATCAATTAAATATAAGTTAAATCCAGTGCGATAGCTATACAATTTTTTTATTTTTACTTTATCTTTTAGAACATGGTATTTAAGTTAAGTTTACAAAAGACTTTCACCTTCTCATCCGTTATTAATAAGCATTTAACATTGTAGCATGTATGGTAATCGTTTAATAGACAAGTAATCAAACGTCTCTATATTACAACTATGTTTAAAATTAAAGTTCCGTCTATTTATGACATTGTATTTTAATTTGAATGATATTTTTAATGACTTACTTTGATGAAAGAGTTGGCAAAAAATCATATAAAAAGTTTCATTCTAGCATGAGAAGCACGTATTAATCTATTTTTTACTTTTACCAATGATTTAAATGATTTTTAATGATAAATTAAAAAATAAATTATAATTCAATAAAAAAATTCTAGTCCATTTAATTAGTTCACCTCTAAAACAATATATTTAGAAAACTATGTAACTTTAAAATTTCTTATTTCATTTAATAATATTTGAAAAACGAGCAACTAAGTATTATTTTAAAAATAAACATAATTACCAATAACAGTTAATATTTAGGTTTTTTACGCGTTTAGTATTTTACTTATGCACTGACATAAATTACCACTTAATTTTTCCTCACTAAAATTCTAAGAAAATTTAACTATAATTTGAGTAAGTATTGTCAAATATAAAGGTTAAATACATTTGGTTAAGCTTATATTAACCCACTTGTTTAGTATTCATATCCATTTAACCAATTAATTTCAATAAAATTAATTTAAAATAAGTTTGGGAAGAAGATTTCAACTGGCTTAGCCTAGTTATAGCTATGCCAATAATAGTTTGAGATTAAAAATTATTATTAGGCAATATTTAACCTCAGTGGTACATAAGATTATTTTATTTAGGTAATTATTTAAATTCGTAATACAAAAAGATCTATTATTTATTTGTGTAAATAATGGTTACAAATAAAATCTCCCACTAAATTCGTTTCATACAGCAAATAAATAACTGTTTACTAACGAGTAACACCTGTGTGGCAAATCTAAAGCCTACTTTCTCCTAATTGGCATAGTTTATGTTCCTCAAGTACTCATGGTAAGTTTAATTATCTGCAAATAAGTTTAAGCTCACAGAAAACTATGAATATTTAATTTATAAATTTCAAGTACTCTCTACACATTTGCATTCGGTAAAATTAGAACAATGTTAGATATTATTTTGAATTAGAATTGTTATTCAACAGAATACTGTCAAGTTATATTGGTAAGTGAAATGTTAACATAAACATGGGAAGACGTCGAAGGCGATGAATACTAAATCAGTTGAGAAGTAGGAAGGAGGCAGGAGGCAGGAGGGAGGCTGCCCTATCCAATATTGTGTAGCGATCCAAACTTATCTATCGTCAACAATTGGATTCTTAGTCCATTCAGTAACTGAGGATCAAACTATTATATCAATACCAAAATTTATCTACTATTTAGTGCTGTTCACTTACGATAAGCTAGTCCATGTAGGCCTACGTAAAGTACGGTTTTGGACAAACTGCTTTTAATTATGGAGTCAGTGTGTAGATAATTAAGTGAAAGAGTTGGCTTGAACAAATACAGTAAATATTTAATTTTTCACATATTTCTTTACAGAAGTGTTGGTATTTAGAATTTTCAAGGTACGATTACATGCCTTACTTATCTTGTAGAATCGTATTGATATTCTCTTAATTAATATTGAAGACAAATCGTAAATTCTTCAGCTAGAAACTCAGAGCAAATCCCCCTTAATTCCTTTTTCTACTATATTCCAGGGTCGAAGTCTTAGAGAACAGGAAAATAAAAATACCAGCGTAAAAATACTACATTCAATGTTAGTTTAATAATACAAAGCATATTCCAGAATGTTATAAAATATTATGAAAATTTGAATGTCCTGTATGAATTTGTGAGGATAACCTATATAAACAAATGTTAATAAATAATAATATAATTTAATTAAAAGAAATAATATTTAAACTAAACATGACCTATTTCTCAAATAAATCAGGTGGATTTCTGACATAATAGTTTTACCATCGATAAATTATCGAAGTATGAAACGGATTAAGTTTAATATTAATGGTATGAAATGTTGCGATATTTAATTTGTCTTTTTGCAAAGTGAATGTCAATTTGTTTAAATTAAATTTTACATGTATTATAAGGATATTTAAAAATCCAGTCAGTGTTATGCACAAAATGAAAAAAACCGATTCAAAGTTATCGATTTCGACCTGCATAAAAACAAGGTGTATATGATATTAAAAATTTCATTAATTTAGTAACTTTAACTTTATAATAATAATGACATTGTTTTAAAGTTTAATTACTTACCTACCTCTAAGTTTAAAATTTTAAAACTGTGAGGACGCGTGAGGGAATGATATATTAGAGTAAAGTGAAATCGTTTTGCTGCCACTTTGAGACGACAATCCAATTACACCTAGGAGCCAGCCCTCTGCTCTCTTGTCGTTATTTTGACACAACATTCTTCGTCCTTTTACACATTAATATGTATTGGGTATGTATGAAATAACATAGGCTATTAATCCATTTACTCTTTTTAACTAGGAGTATACTCAAATATTTGCGTAGTGATGAACGATTCTTGTATACGTTAGTGCGATTTTTTGTTTGCAATAAATGAGTAAATAGTGTTACACTACTACTGGCTACACTACAGTAGCCAGCAGTATTTAAGCAGGGACGCCATCTTGTTTCTTTCAGTCTCCATTTGGGCCTGATGATGTTCGGTGTAACTGGACGAAATCGATCGCCAATTTAACAAGTTTTGTATATATTTACCGTTGTATATAATTACAATATAAATGTAAATATATTAAGTAGTGTGGGAAGACGTGAGTTTTTACTTAATCCTATAGTTAAATTTAATTCCTTATCCAATAACAATAAAGTTATGAAAATTGGTCTAAAAGTAATAAAGATTCAGCCCTTTTATCAGTGATAGGTGTGCACGAGTATTACTATCATCGCCACTCCGCTTAGTTGGGCCGACCAAGGGCCTACCGTTGTTGCTGCAGATAACCTAGTAATCACACCTAAATAATACACACCTAAGTAATATACACCTAAGCTATGCACACCTAATACTGGTAAAAGTAATGAATTTTATTAAATGATCTTCATAATTTTGGTATTAGAGAATTAAATTTGACAATTTTTTTATTCAAAAACTTTAAAAATAATCAACCATGTTTAAGTTATTATAATAAACAAATATTAAAAGGCTGCCATTTTTAATATACAAACTCAATCACGTTGCTATTTTTACGAATTGGGTGTTTATTTTTTAGAGGTACATGCCACGATTCAAAACAATCGATAGAAAAATAAGTAATATATACAAAATGTTGTACAAAATACAAAATGGTGGATATCTATGTGAGAATTCAATAAAGACATACTTCAAAAGGAGAACATTTTTGCTTAATTTGACCCAATAAACCACTTGAAGAAGTTTCGTGGTTTATTTAACAGACACTCCGGTTACTATTAATTACTGTAAACTGTAAACTATGAAAATGTATTTATATACATTTTCATAATGTATATATACATTATAATGTTTATATACATTATTTATATAGTGTAAAAAGTATGGTACTTAAAACCATATTATATCACACCTGGAAAAAAATTCGATTCTTATTTAATTCACTTTAAAGTTGCAGAGGGCATAACAAATCGCAAATGAAAAATACCTTCCCAGTTCTGCTTAAAGATGCAATAAACACATTAAATACATTTATACATAAATACGGAATAAGGGACACAATTCGCAATTTACTATTTTTTCATTTTTTTCGTCATAGGGTTAACTGTCATTGATTACTAAACTTACGATCAATGGTCTAAAAAAACTAAAACAATATTATATGTAAGTACACTAATTACTATGTTTTAAGTTTATTTTGTATTTTAAAAATTTATTCTTTTAAGATCGAGACTTACTTTTCTTATTCAAACGGAGAAATTCGGATATGATCCTCGATCCTTGACTTGGGGTTCTGGGAAGAGGCCTCCCCGTAGATTATTTCAAAAAGAGCAGTCGGGCGTCCCCTGGGCGGGAGATCCTTCCACCACTGGACGAAAGGAGACAACATAAATTTACATATTCGTATATTTAAATATATATCATATTTATTCATATTTTATCAGTATCTTTAATTATTGAATTCATGTTGTTGTTATCTGTTATTAGTATTTATTTATCTTGTATAATGCACATTCAATTTCTCTATAATTTTCAGAATTATTAGGACAATCAATTTTGTGATTACCGTTGAATCTTTAATCTGTGTAAAGTAGCTCAGTCATTGGATGATGGAATAAATAAAGTGAAATGAGTACCAATTAAAAATATGTTCAAAACAAAGTTGGTCAGTTGTTTCATAACAGGGTTTGTTCGTTAAATTGCGTTTTATTTTTTAGGGATGTAGGTAAAACTAGATTGTGTTAGCTTCTTTCCTGCCTAATTACCCATACATGTGTGCAGTTCCAGTCTGTATAGTTTTCCCAGTTCCAGCCAGTTAGTGTTCCAAACTCCAGCTAATTTAGTGTAACCATTTCCATCTAGTCTAGGGTGCCTAGTTCCAGCTATTGTGGTGTGCACAGTTCAAATCAGCTTTTACTTAGTTCCAACCATTTCCATTTATAATATATACATTTATATTACATTAAACCTTGACTTCCTCTACGGGTAGTATATATTGAAATCGTATTTTTTATTACACTCACTAAATAATATAACATGCCTGTAAATAATACTAATCATTGTAATCGACATTAGCTTTTAGTGTAAAGTAAAAAAAACTAAATGAATATCGTATTATCCTATAGTAATAGAATCCGTTTTTATTTGTGTGGTTACCTATTTTAAAATTTGTACATTAAATCTATTTTAAAAAATTAAATAAATGTAAATTAACTTGATTATTGATCTTATCGATACCTGGGTGGCAAAAACTCTAACTAAGTTTTAGATTAACCTTGTAAATGTAATCATTAAAGTAACAAAGGTGGCTGCCCACTACAAAGCTGCTGGACCCTTTGTACCCTGTCAGATTAAGTGCTCAATTCACACGAAGCGCCATTGACTGACAAAGGGTTGACCACATCACGGTCTGACCTTGCACCTCTGACGTTGCCTCCGGTCCTTTAAAATCTGGAATTGCACAAAATTTACTTTCTAACAGAATGCACTTTTTTGTATTCTACATTTTTACTTTCTCCCACTATACATTGTAAGAACTGGAAACGAATCGATATACTCCAATATATACTCGATATACTCAAGATATAATCCACTGAGTATATCTTGAAGACCGAGAAGTCTGATTTGGACCGACTTCATGAAGTTTAGCTGTAGAAGTTGTCGCTAGCGAGCCAGTTACTACGGGGTTATCCTTGATAATAGGGAAAACAGTTTCAGGCTATGGTCACCTTGGAGACGAAGGGGAGTTTTAGTGGGCGTGAGACCCACACTACGGGTAGCTGCAAACGACGAGAGCAAACGAAATTATGACAAGCCTTCCATAAACTGATCTCGACGATGTGACACTAAACCATAACCGTCGGAAGTTTTGTTTCATTTCGGTTTAACAAAAAATGATTATCAAAAAAACCTAGTTTTATTGCACACACAAGACCAATTCAACCAATCAAACCATGTCCTAGCCAAAGCTAAATGTCCTAGCTAGCCAAAAAACATAAATAGTTATACTGCGCAGAAGATATCCTCTTTAGATTAGACTATTGAAATGGTACCACAATGTAGGTATATTTAACTTACTAAAACTTATAAAACTTACTAAATTCTTTGGTAATTCTCATTTCAAAGTGTGATGATAGTCACCTTTTTCAAATTATTTTCTAAAATTTGGGTTTCTCTTACAAACATGAAACCTGGTACTTGGATTTCACAATCCACATACCAGTGTTGAGCAATTGGCACATAGAGTCATTTTATGATGACACGTTACTGTTAATTAATAGCCCAACAGTCATTGGCATATCTAAGGAACCTACAGTTTAACGTGGAATCCGATCCACTGCCTCTGAATTACGAACACTACACACACTGACCATCGCTCACAACTGTAAACAATTCGTGACCTCCGGTCACGAATTGTAGCTGGATTACAGGAGGACGCCACCGTCCCAGTTTAGTTTCCTTTGAAGTTTTATTTCATCCTTATCGTCACAAACACTAATTGCTGTTCTTTAGATTGAAATTGATAAAAGTGCACATCAAAGAGATACTTCAGCGTAATGCATATGCGGTTAACTGACTATTTAATAGCTCCCACTAATACGAAGCACCAAATACATCACCAAGTTCGAAATTGCTCATTAAATGTATGAACTTGTGCTGTTGCTTTTTTAAACATTTTTCAATATTAAAAGTAAGTAAAAACCAATTGTTGAATTGTGATGTACATATCACTATTAGCTGTTAGACACTTATGTAATAATCCAAATGGTGTTGTTGCTTTTTATAAGAAATTGAAAAAAACATTGATGTTAATCTTTTTACCATTTTCAATCGATTGGTTTAATGTCTGAGTTATTGGAACGGTAAATCAGGCATGGTACCTCTGGCCCAGTAGGTCAAAGGTTACTGCTTCGATACTAGTTCCCGTCGATTCATATCAGATCATGAGCGATCACCTCTGGCTAGCCTTACACCGTAGGCCCTAGGCGAACAGGTGAATAGGCCTAGGGCCTATGGTGATGGACAGTTGAGGTTGTGTATAACTTTACTATACCTTAAATAAGAAGAGCTAAACACTATACTTATGTATGTAGCCTAAACTATAGCAAACTGTATAACAATTTTTATTACAAACGTGTGAATTTCATGTTTTAAGATACCGCCATATAACAGGTCTCTCTACCGTATGCCACACACATTTTAAACTTGTTAGAGGACAAGGCAATGCAACTAAAGATTATTATTATCTCCGAACTGAGATACTATGTACTAAAGTAACACGCAACTGTAACTGTCGGTGAATGTTCAGTTGAGATATCTCCTGGCATTACTAATGTGTAAATGCCAAGGTTTATGACCATGTTACGACTTTGATGCCTGACTTGACTGACGTCAATATATGCACTTACCTTTACACTACCTTAATATACATTACGCACAACATTATTTCCTTGGTGTTTATTTTTTGAAATTAGGCCCATACCAAAAATGTGTAGCTTTATTACTTTTTGGTGTGATTATTTATATTATTAAATTACTTTTTTAAATACTCTTACTTTATTTTACTTGAATTTCCAAAGTAATGTGTTTTAACCATTTGTATAGTTTTGGAGCTGGTTTTAGTGGTGATATTACTTGATTTCTTTTTTAGAAAGAGAAGGTTAGATCTATTTTTATTTATTTTTTGGGACCTCGATGATTTTAGTTTTTTTTAGAAGTTTTGAGAGGTGCAGCCTAGTGCAAAATTCTTTGTCGGTGGATTGACGACATACACAGTCTGGAAACGACATGTTTGATTAAGGGAATCTCATAACGAATATTTCCACTCTCAACTTTAGTATTTACGAAAATATTACTTTCTCCATATACTTTATACAGGAGTACAAGGTGAAAATTAACTGTACCTTTGTGATATATACTAAATATTTGACTAATAGATAGTTTATGTGTTCCATAACATAAAAAGACGAATGGTATGATTCCAACTGTAATCTGTGAGCCATGGAGGGAAATGGACGTTCGGCTTAACCACTGTTGGATAGCTGTGAGGAGGTGAGGGTGCGGAGGGGATGATGGCCACATGACCTGCAACGGGAGGGTAGGAGCTCAGCATGAGATCGATCTGGGAACATGTGTTTGTGCATTTATGCTAATGACGGTACACCAAACCATTGATTTTAGCTTGGAATATTAATCGACGGAGCGAAGTGAGAACATCAACATGTTGGCACGATCATTTGTGTTTTTCCTTCTACGTAGTACTGTAAATAATAATATAGAATTATCACATAATACATTATACACAGAATAATTTTCAAAGATCGTTTCAGGCAGTGTGGTATTTGACTTTTTTCATACGTTAAATAATATTACATTAAATACATAGCACATTATTATTATTATTGCAATTGAGGTTATCTTACTGTCTTTAGAATATTGATTTTAAAATTTAGCATTAATAAACGTATATGTATATATTTTTTGTTTTATGAATGTTCACTAATAGGGCTACTACTATTATTATTATTAAGTCCTTTTCTGACGAATCTACGTTTTTAATCAATTTTGTGTAGTGATACTCATTTTATTCCTTTCATTAAAAAAAGTATTTCTTTACAATCTTGGATAAATAATGTTTTCTTTTACTATCATACTTAACCAACAAACAGACGTTTTTCGGTTTAGTGATGTACAAGCCAAACCTTGGCGTGTTTCTACAGAATGTGAACTAATGGTTGTGTGGGTAATTAACTAATAACACAATTAAAAATTGCGATAAATTTCGTAATTAATTGAGACTCAAATAAACGGTTTCAATAATATTGTATTCATAAACAGCTCTCGCATGTACTATAATGATCTACTAATTAATAGCATCATAAAATAGATTTAAATGAGATTATATAAGAGGTTTTATATTTATTAAATATTGCTATCTAATTAAAAAAGTAGAGACGTGGTAAAAAAGTTATACTCATTACCTTCTCCTTTTTGGAATGAAAATGATAAAAATGAACATCTTCCAATCGTTAGTTCAAAAGCGCTATGATAAGAGTAAAAAGTAAAACCATCTACGTATTATGAAAGTGTAAATAATAATACAAAACCAGTTTTTGACATTGATATGTCTTAGCGTCTTGGATGTGGTAAAGGCAATCCGTCAGACCAAAATTTGAATCCGAAATGACGTTACATGGATATAAAGACAGCTGTTTCGAGGAACTGAAAACATTCCTTATAGACATATCCCATTATCTAAGCTATTTCCCAAAGGAAATTAAATACTTTTTCAATATAACATTACTAAGGAAAAATAAAAGTAAGTAGTACTAACTATTGATTTTATCCCACTATTTGTAAAATTACAATAATAATCAGAGTAGTGTTATTGTCATATTTAATTCTCAAATGGCTGGTGAGCATCAAAGGTTCTTTGAAGGAAACCAATCCACTTTACTATCCAACTTTAAGATAGACTTTAACACCGTCCTTAATCGTGCCATAAAACTGATAACATCTTAATGTTACGACGATCGCAGCGGGATTAGGATTTTACTTTTTCAAAAGTTCCGCCGTTAAAACGTATTCATCATTACTTAACATCCTTTATACTGAATTAATTGTTTTAAAGTAATACTCAAGATTAGTTATAATGAACAAATTGTTTACAAGTTTATTGCGATAGTAATACTGTTATTAAAAAATCCTAGATTATAATCGTGGTAAACACTTAAGTTTTTTTATGAACACTGTATAACCATATCACAGTCCAACCACAGTTTCATATGGTATATTTAGGCTTTTATCTGACCTTGACCTTTTACACCTGCCACTATTATCTGACTAATCCAACTATATGACAGGAAAAATTGAAAGAATTTTTGTTCTATTCCAAAACAAGACCCTTTGAATACTAAAGAAAAAACTATTTTTAATTTTGAACGAATTGTGATACCTACTTAATTTGTTGCGTAAAAACTATGAGTCTGTTATGACTTGAGTCTATCTGTTATTCCTTTTCAAACGATTCGTTGATTAAAATTTTATTCAAGAAACTCATGGAACAAAGAACATTTATTTGCAAAAAATTAATGTAAAAAAATAATGAAACTGTCAAAGCTACATTTTGTTGTTAAACATATCAAGTAACTAAACAACTGTTACAACCTCATGGCATTTCATTCTCAAAACGAGGAAAACCGTTTAATTTCCCTCAGGGTATTGATAATTAAATCTAAAATTATAAAATTGCATTCGTACAAAGTAAATATTATTTACCTTAACCATATTAAAGCTATTCCTAGATTATATAATTGGCAGAATATTGTGGATGAGATTGAGAAAGAAATTGTTTCATACGTTTTCCATAAATTAGGGAAAATGTCTTTCAGGTTTGTATTATTTATCAAAAAAATTTCCGATCTTTTCAAATAAAAAAATTACCAATTATAATTTTTAATTAGTATATTATTTTTAGCACACTAATATAAAACAAAACTGTTGAACCTTCTTAAAAGTCTCTCCATTAGCCTTTTAGTTTGTTAATTACGGTAACTTCAATGTTATATAATCAATACTATTTCCTTACGAAATAGGACGCTACACCACAGAAACAATTTTGAACAATTTAACAGTGAATTATGTTTATTGTATACTCGAATCTACTAAATCCTTAAAATTACTTGTTTGCAGTTTTCTTATAAAAAAAGTTGTACAACACACACAAATACATATATTCACCAGTCAGCTCTTTTATACCTCTCACCCTAAACTAACCCAGTTATTCAAGATTCAAAACCTCAATCACAATTCACATCATAATAATTAGAAACGCCATATAAATTTGGGCACAATAATATAATATACATATTAATACTTTATATTCATCAAATATTTTTACTGAAATGTAAATTTATGTAAATAACATTGGCCATGGTGGCGCTTCGCTTTGAGCCGGAGAAACGTGAGGAATCTTGTAAATAACGCTTACAAAGCTCTGCGTTTCACTTTGAGCAAACAACCGCAGAATTTCACAGATGTCCTTACTATTAATTGTACATTTTCAATTTCAGTAATTCCAACTAGATTATTTGCATTCATTTGTCAACTTTTTTAAAAATTAACAAGGATTGCAGATGAAATTAGTTAGGTTTGCAGGAAAACTAGTAGTTATGTATCCGTCTTTTTATTTAAATATTTCCATTATAATTATTAATAGAAAATATTGTAAATAAAATTATGCGGCTATAAAACCAGGTTAATAAATGCGTACTTTTAGATACATTATTAGATATAAAATGCATGTTTTAACTCGGAGGTACTGGACATGTAGAACTGAAGCTTATTTACCTACGTAAATTCTGTCAGACAGCTCGGATAGACATATTTTTCTATGTGTTAGCGCTTTCTAGTGGAGTTAACGTAACTTATATAGTCTTACATTACATAATTAAAGCTTGAAATTTTGAGGATCTTTTCAAACTAAACCACTCATCAACCCTCATGGAGATGAATGGTTTAGGTTATTTTAGAGCAGCAAATACAGCGAGGTACCGTAGCGGCGTTAGTCACATGTGCCAGCCAGTGGTGGACCACTCATGATCTGACAAGACTCGCCGACAACTGGTTTCAGATGGTTTCTTGAAATAATATAAACTTTTTAATATAAATTTTCACCAAATGTTTATTTTTTATAATTTCGGAATAATATTTCACATAAATTAAAACCTAATCATTATTTTACGGTTTCCTCAGATACAAAAACAAACGCAGATAAGATCTAATGAAAAAAATCCAAAAAGGAATTATGTAGGTATATTTTTACTTCCTGAGAACCAATCGTATGGTACTGTACGTGAACGTTATAACTCTTAATTTTCGAGGATCGTAAAAAAACACGGTGTTTGAACTGCGACCATGCAAAACCAGTGAATTTCTAACTTACAGGGTTTTATAAAAACGCTAGTAACTAACTAAATACTCATCCACATTGGAAGAACTATCTGTGGTGAATATGTTGCTGATTAAGTTATTCCTGATTTTGTTTAATGTAGTCAATATTACAATTTTTCAACATTAAACACTCTAATTATTTGTTATATTGATGTTAATTTTAGGATATTCATAGTGATCAAAGAGGGTAGTATACTTTATTTATTGTTGTACTTGCTATCCAGTTATTTTTATACTATTCCAAAATTATTACATGTAACGCTGTAAAATTATCTTATCAAGTCGTTTCAAGTAAAACAAACATGTCGAAAATTAATTTTTTAGTATTATCCGCTTATAATAATAACGTATCATGTTATGTTTTACACTTCGCACGGCTGTAAAAAGATGCATATTTTCTTAATTAATTGTTCTCTGCTTTCTGCAAGGTCAAAGCGCTGCAGAAAACAGCTTCAGAACTCTGTTGACAATGAACTGCATATTTACTTCTAGATAATGAGTCATTTTGAAAGCTATGGGTATAAATTGTTCTTAGATTATTTCAAACTGATTCCCTTATATGAATAAATAAAAAAGTATCGTAAAAAAGTATAAAGCCAAATGACCTAATTTTTAATTTTGTAAAAACGTAAAATTTACAAAAACTGGATTATTTACATACAGATATACCAAGCTTTTGTCTTAATTAATTTCTCGTATGTTTGAACAGGTTAGTTGCCAAATTTAAGATTTAAATTTGCAAGTTGTTTTGAATACTTATGAAGTTTACAATCCTATAACTTAATATATTAATATTTTATATTTATTAAAATTAGATCATCAAGAAAGCAGTTATTTTATATCAAATGGGAAAAGGAAGATTAAATGAGAAAGTACTATTTATGTAAATAGTTATTTTATTTCAGATAGTCCACTCTTTGTAAAATACATGAAAAACAATACATTAAAAGTTAGTGTAGTACACATTTTAATAACTATGGTAGACTTTGAATATTTGGCAACTCATTTTTACATCTCCCAGACAACACCCCTCTATCATATCCTTTGATTGAAATGCTCTCTACTAATAACAAAAACTTGTTTCATACTTATTTCAGAACCAACTGTAACAAACATTCACATTGTAGATTTTTTAACAGAAATAGATTATAGTTAAAAACTTTCTGCATCTAATCCGAAAGAGTTTTTAAAATATATACGTCGTTTGGACAAAATATTGAATTAGATTACAAACTATATTTCAAATATTAAAATTATTGAAAAATTATATTATATAACTGATATAGAATTAATATATACTCTTAACCTTTCATTTTTATAAAAATATTTGCTTTCGTAAAATCGCTACAAGTGTTTCTGGAATAAAAATGAAACAATAACATTTAAGGACACTCACTGTACGTACGCAGTCTTGGATATTTCTTATCTTACTGTCATATAGCCTAGGACAAGAACTTGAAACCATTGAACAGTAATTCTCATAATGTACAAAGATGTAAATATAATATTTCGTACAATTTTAAATAGCCTATTTGATGTATAGAAGTATATTTACATTAATTTTTTCTGTGTACATATATACAAACTGAACACATATTTTATAATTAATACTCAATTAATTGAGCAAATTTTACCGTGTAGCCGTGGGTTTCCAAAAACTAATTAAGGTTATTTCCAAAACGATTTCATCCGTAGTAGAAATACAAATGATATAGTTGAAAAATACAGTAAAAACAATAGTCGTACATAATATCACCATTAAAAATATGGTTCACCTTACATTTACTGTCAAGAAAATTTGAGATCAGTTTCGTAATCTTAAACGAAACCTTGCAAAATACTAATACAACATTGGCGTTAAATAAGCTTAGGTAACCTGTACATCAATAAATGAAGTACACTGTATCATATATCCATCACAGTCTTATAGTACATTAAGAGGTTTATCTACAGTAGTCATAGATATGTTTTAGTAGCGACATCTAAAATATCCACCATTCTAAACATGTCACTATTATCTAAATAATGCCACTGAGTCTATAACAGTTTTAGGCTTTACAACCTTCCGTTGCACTTTCCGCAGTGCGGAGTCTAGAGAACTTCTTGGATCGGCTGCAGTGCCTGCGACTCCGACTAGACGGCTATAGAGTAGTCTGAGGTCTGGTTGTGGTTGGTGGGTCTAGACCACAGGCTAGACCTCAGGCCGAGCTTGAGCTTCTTGATGGTGTCTATGTCGCACTCCGCCTCGCTGAGCTCCGAGCTCTGTGCGGGGACGCCCCTGAAGGACGTCTCTGCTATGGACAGCGACGTCCTCATCGCGGACTTACCAGGTGACAGCCACCTGTGGCATACACAATAGCTACAGGCTAAAGCCCAAAACATAACAAACTAAAACTACTGAATAATGAATAATAAGAGTATATTAGATTTGATTATTGAATGACGACCATACTACAAGGTAGGTATTTTAAGCCAAGTATGAATGAGGGTTGAGTGTAAGATGATTGTGGCGCGATCTTGTTGTCTTGTTACTGACTAAGGCTGACATGTTCCTTAGACAGGACTGTTAATTAATAGCCCAACAGCCGATGGCAACTAAGCGACCTACAGTTTAACGTGGAATCCGAACCATGGTCTCTGAATTACGAATTGGTCTAATTATGAGGATTGTATTTGCGGATTAACGTAGTATTCAATAGTGCGGACGTTAATCCACACAAGAGAACATTACACCCACTGATAATCGCTCACAACTATCCACAATTCGTGACCTTCAAGTAGCTGGATTACAGGATGACGCCACATCCCAGTACAAGAATAGCAAACTTATAACTAACTATAATAGGAAAATATAAAAGAAATAGTAAGGTATGTGTTTAACAAAATTAAAAAAATTTCAAATATTAAAACTACTATATGGTAATAAAGCTATTAATCTAGAAAGTAATAATTCTATCTAATGGGTTCACAAATAAATTAAAATTATATTGAAACAAATCAAATTCATCCCTATATAAATTTAATAACCTAAAAGCTTTAAAAATTGATAAATTTTAATGTTGAACAGTGTGGAAACGAGGAACAGAAAAAACTAATGAGGGTTGTAGTTTACTCCTAGGAAAATAAAAAATAATCTTACTTAATAAAACAAAGCTGTCACAAACAAAACCAAAGAGTAGATTATCCTTTCTTGTTAAAAGATAATCAAAATACATACAATTATTATAATCATACACATTACGTATAATTATTTGTAGTCATGCTGGGAAAACGGAAATCTACTAGGGTAGAAGAGGAAGTTCATGTAAACTTCAGTCCAAGGACAATATCTAGACTTGTAGGTCACATTATTGTCCTTTACATGATTTATCGACTACTTCATATCTGGGACTAACGGCTAACATGGCTTCGATGTGGGTGAAAGTATGGTATTCAGTTTTATTTTTTATAGAAAGAATCTAATGAAATTTTGAATACATATTTTAACAATAGTAAAAAATGTAATAATTAGACGCGTAATAATCTAATAAAGGTGAGCTTTAAGGCTAGTTTTAAAAGACTTTACCGATTCTATCCTTAAAGGATCGAAGACTAAAATCGAGATACTGTGGCCAAATTTTTTCCTAATATATTTTATATGAAATACCACGTTTAAATTTAAAATTAAAAACCTAATAGTTACTAACAACTTTTCTGGGTACATTTAAAAATGATGCTTTGAGTAAAAATATTCTTGTCAAATGTTATTGTAACAAATGCCAAAAACTGTCTCACAATCTATAATCATTATCTTACCTGTGCAAGCAGTGCCTTTAAATAAAAATAAAAATAAATATTATTTATTAGGAAAATATATAATAAATAGGTTCTGATACAAATACAATGATGAGCTCTAGCCAGACTTGTTAAATAACTAACAGTCTAGTTGTCTAATCAACAGATAGCTAGGTAAGCTTGTTGGTAAGTATGCAAGTAATTTTCCATAAATCTATGGAGTGAACTTAAAGTGAATTTCCATAAAGACTATATCCGTGCATTAAAATGAGTCTATATCCAGTCTAAAAATGTATAAATATACAGTAAATAACAACAAAAAAGTTATTATAAAAATACTCGCTGATAAATAAAACTTTAACTATATTGTGTGTGGTGCTAACAGAAAACAAACAAATGTAAAATAAAAAAAATCATTTTTTTTATTTATCTGGCATTTTTATTTAGTGTAAACCTTTACCTATGGGAAGCTGTAAATTTAACTTTTACCTAAATTATTTCCTGAAATTGAATTAATAGAAAATAATCTATGAGCCCTAGGAAGTCGTATTTGTGACTATCAGATATTGGATAGTTACATGTTTGTGGCTTAAAGAAAAGTATTTCAACTCATTTTCTGTTTGAGCTCTGAGGGAGGATAAGGATCAAATAATCAACTCACTATGACTAACCACTAGTACTGAACAGTGATCCCACTATTCAGAAATTAATATATAATGATGAAAAGTCTAGTTACCTTGACCGGCCTCCTCTCCTTGGAAGTGATTTCTGCTCCGACATGGGTGAGATGTCTGACGAGGTACTTGACTGCGCCCCGTGGTAGATAAAGTCTGAATAAGACCACAGCATTTAATCAAGTGACCGTTGAGACACATTACACTATACGGAGTATCTAATTTGGATACTAAAGGAAAATAGTCAGCATTTTAAAATTTGACAATTCTGTTTTTGCTTTTATAAATATATCTTAACGGTAGTAGAAATACTTTAAATTCAATCTAAAACGATTCTAAATACGTACTGGTTGGTAAATGAAACACAATAAAGTTTAAGGTTGAATAAAGGATATATTCCATAATCTCTAAATTGATCTTAATTGCTAGGCTAACCTAAACTATGGAAAAGTGAATATAGTTGGTCGTACACTGGCTCTGACGTTGCTTGGCGGCATCCAGCTGATTGGAACTTTCAGTTCGGCTGCTAGTCAGCTGATCTGCCTCACTGTCCGACTCGTCCGTCTCTGCATCAGTCTTGCGGCTGCTTCGGCGGCGTGCACGTCGTACTTTAGAGCTCTGAAAACATGTTTTATCCTCCAGAAAATCTAAACTTGCTGGTAGTTCAATATAAAGAAACACCCTTACCGATTTCTTTACTCTGCAACTATAAAATGTGAAGGTGAATCGGTGGCTTAGTTGATAGCATGAAGGACTCAGTGAAGAGCCTGGTTTGGATTTCGGAATTGCCTGTCAGTTTGTATCAGTTTTATGTACTATGTAGCTTACCACTACATTTTATTGTGTCCCATGCATGGATATTAAGTCTGTATGAATGGTGAATTGTAATTAAAAGAGATTGAAACCCCTCGTCTGTAAGAAATACTGCAAGATTGAGGCAAAAAAACTAAATTTCAAAGTTTAGATATATATTTCATAGCTAATACTGTTAAGAGTTGATGGTGAGAAATGTGAACCAACCCATGCTGATGAAAACCATCAACGTGCAAACAATGATGAGAAGGGATTCAGTGAAGTCAAAACGTGTTCAAAGCATTCTCAAGAGAAATATACATTGTTGTGATACAAAGCCAACCTAAGGTAATATGTTTAAATTATACTACAAGATAACTATTTTAGTTAATTGCTAACTTTATAATCTTTGTGTTCCATATTTAAACAATGATTTTTCGGCTTCAGGCTACAACTTTATGTTACAGCCAAAACTAAAATGTATTAATTAAAATATAAACGTGTACCTTAGCTTAGTGTTGAAATACGTTCAAATTAATCAAACGTAGAGACAGTGCAATATTGGACCATATAGAATAGCTATTTGTGTAACTAGAGCGCAAAGTATGTCATATCGCACGAAAGGTTCATATGGCAGCGCTCAGCTGACGCTTCGTGCTACCAGAACTTCGAGGGCGGCCATGACAGTTTGCGCTCGTATTACACGCAAGATCTTTCCTACAATAATAAAGTCATTCTGGTTATGTTTGGTTTAACCGCTGGGATACATTGTAAACATAGCTTTAAGATTTCATGTAACCTCAGTTTCATTGCGTAAAACCAGAAGTTAGTATTGTAGCAAAGACTACCGTCTATCAGCTGACTGAGCGCGTAGCGCAAGCTATTCGTTAGTTTCATATGGATTTGGAGCGTTCCGCGCATTATTGGTCGGTTACTTTGACGCTATAATAAGGTGGTTATTAGGTCATATCCACTCTATTGCAGGAATGTACTACTTATACGTTCTGCCAACAGTGCTAAATGTGCCTGTTATCGCTGGGGTGTAGAAAAATAAACAATACTCACAATACAAAAAATTACAAAATTGAATAACTTTTAGTATTGTATATTTTTAAATATGAAGGAAAATTTTTCGAAAGACCCCTGAGAACATTTTTATTAATATTTCAAGCTCATTCTAAGTATACTAGTATATTTCCATAAAACTATGTATTATTATATTGTTTCCCTATATTTTTTCTCATAACGCCGATATATTTTATTTCAGAGCAGTTTACTACTTTTTCTGTAATTTTTTAAAGAAACCACCATGGAAATTTTGCAGAAATAACTATGTGGGTAAAAGTTATGAAAAATACACTCTCTAAAACAAAAGTGATCAATTTTAACCAAACCATTTGCTAAATTGTTGATATTTCTTAAAGTATTTTGGTCTCAGTTATTAACGTATCAACAATCAAATAAATTAAAAAACACCCAATGAAAAGTTTGCACACTTTATATTGTGATTACTTGTTTATGAAATGAAAGTTTCTTGTAAGATATACACAAATGAGATGCTATTTTTCTATATCATCGCTGGCACAACATAGTTGCCTTAATACGATTTAATTATTGAAAATTCGCTAAATTTATTTGTATTAATGATTACTTAAGTTGCGTTTTAACACTATATTTAAGTTATGGTCAATCACGAATCCGTTAAAGTTATTTTTTACCCTTATTAACTTTCTATCACCAAAGATAAGATCTTAGAATAAATGATTGTATTTCATTTAATGTAAAACTAACAATTAGCATGCGTAACAGTAAGAAGAGAGTGAGTGCTTGGTGTACGTACAGAGGGGTGGCGGGGACCTACCCCTGGGGGTGGAGGGGAGGCGCATCCCTCGGTCATGGCCTGCTCGTGGTACATGAAGCTGTGCAAGAGAGTGTTGTTGGGGTCCGCCAGCTGGAACGTCGCGTATGGCGATATGTCCTCTGAAGTTTCTACCAACACACAGTATTCCGATTGATTATCATCTAACAATTGAGACAATGCCACAGATTCAGCCATATGATACAGACTTGTTCATCCTTCTTCAGAGCAACCAAGCAAAGTATGAAGGTGGCGCTTCCTAGCGGGTTGGAATGAAACCGTTACTAGTGCGAAATACTAATATAATTTAAATGTGACGTCATACGGATTGTAAAATCTACGATTTAATCAAGAGTTGTTTATGTAACGTGGAGCAGAGCAATGTAACTACAACCAAGACGTCATTAGTGTCACGAATTTGTATGTTTATTTTATTTAGTTTTGACGTTACTAATAATGTGTAACTGGAATCCACCACATGTTTCGTGGAGGGTTTGTTCATGGACTTCATTGCTTTAAAACGTACCTTGCGTAAGACCACTAGGGAAGAATCTTGTGGTAAAATGTCACCCAACACTTTTCAGTATATAAGTTAGGCATATACACACCTATAGCGCATATGGCGTATACATGACTACCAGTTCCGTGAAACAGTGCCTGAAATTAGACGTAAAGAAACACAATCAAGAGAATACAATAAGATCATATCTGGTCCAAAGTATTAACCCCATCATTGTAATTATCTCCCACAGGATGTCGGTCGACTGAAGTCCCTTAAACCAACTCCTTACAGCTTCTCAGTTAATAGCTATGAATTTCTCTCCAAAATTCAGCGAAAAATATATTCATTCGAAATGGCGAAATAGATTTGTGATACCTGACCCTAGACTGAGGAGAATGAAGGTTGGAATGAACCTTCTTGGAAGCAGTGGTCTGCTTACCGATTTTGTACGGTAATTGAAAGGTGTCAACATGGGAAAAATAGGATCAGTCCTGTGATTGTGGAGCAGGTTTTCAAAATTATGGACTACAGAGTCACTCAAGGACCTTTTCCTGATTTCGCAGAAGGGTTGGTCAGCATACATAGTGAGAGTGAGTCTGAATGTCAATAATATGGTACCTTCAATGGACCTATTTTAAATATAATGTGCTAAACAATATTTAAACGCAATGTATGTATACATATTTTATTTTCAAGAAAAACTACTTTATTTTTTGTAATTGAATAAGAAGACTCAAGATATGTAAACTTCTTGGCCAGCTTTAACATTACTGTTGCTACATGGTTGTCTACTAAAGTTTACCCGGTATTTTGTCCGAGTTGGCCTGGAGCGCCACCTTGTGGATGGTGGCGTAGTACCGCTCCCTCTGGGCCTCTGCGTTCTGTTGGTTGTCCAAGGTCTCCTTCACCGGTCTCTCTCGTCCTTGACAAGCAAATTTCACCTCGTAAAATCAAATTAACTTTCAAAACCATCCGATGTTCTTATTCTTATTCTTGAGACTCCAAACCAACCACTTAGTGGGTATTTTAAGGCGATCATGAGTGAAGTGTGATTGAGATGAATGCAAGGCATTTTCTAATGAGTAAATTTGCTACCGATAATACCAGTGTGATTCATTTGTGGCTTTGCTCAGAATCAAATCGGTGATCTTCACATTATGAAGCGGGAACTATAGAAACACGTTGCTACTATACGTGTTTCTATAAATGGCTGAGTGGTTCGGCGGTTATAGTCCCCGCTTCATAATGTGAAGATCACCGGTTCGATTCTGAGCAAAGTCACAAATGAATCACACTGGTATTATCGGTAGCAAATTTACTCATTTTTAAACTTTTTAAACACCTCGTATTTTACTGGAAATATCTAAATTGATAACGTATTACACATAAAAATAAAATTACTTTATTTTCAACAGTTTATATCATCATACTTTATTTTCGAGTATATCATGAAATCAAATGTAATTATTTTAGTTTTAAGAGCTTCAAAGCTAAACTGTAGTTCCTGTTCAAAGATCAGAATAGAATTGGAGTTTAACTGTTTTTGTAACATATCCTATTAGGTGCTTTTTTCTTAAAGACCCTTAAATTAATAACAACCCTATTCGAAACTATTTTATAACCATAAGTATTTACGATTTTGTTCCGTTTGCAATTTAAGTAAAATTTATTAAAAATACTGTTAAATATGTTCACAATATTGTAATACTTACTGGTTTTCCTACAGAGCAGGAATGCCGTAGTGGCTGCCAGCAGCGCCATGGTGGCTACCAGCAGCGACAGCAGCACACGGAAGTCCGTGTAGAACGGCTTGGCTAGCTGGCCTCGTCGCACTAGCTCTGGAGGAGGCAGTTCTGTAAGACAGTGATTATATACACTATTCAATGTAAATCTATTATCTTTTAGCAACCATCTACAAGTCACGGGGAGACTCATGGGAAAAACAATATTATACACTCTTATGTGCAATTTGAAGGCAAGACAACAATGTTAGTAAAATTATTTTGCTGAAATTCTTCATTACGTGTCAAGGTATTCCTCATCATTATTTACGACTCTATAGTTAACGATAATTTCTAAGTAAAATATCGAGTAATCCATGTACAAACTCTACACTATCTACAGGATAAATCTAATATTAAATTCCACGAATACAGCGTTAATGAAAAATAATATTAAAAGCGCGCAATTAAAACTCATTTCCAGGAATGATATATTTCAGCAATATCGTTCATCGCAATATTCCAGAGAGAATAAACAGTTTAGAACAGCTCCAGCGTTATAAATGTTTGATGTTAAACGCCAGCTTTCTAATAATGGAAAAACTTTACCCTTAATTACAGCATCCTTTTAAACTGTTTCAGATTTTAATTTTAAACGGGTATGAAACGGTTAAAGCGTTAAAAAATATGAGCCTCAATGCACAGTTGTAATAAAGGTTTATTTCCGTATTTTAATTTTTACAACTAAATAAACCAATGTTCCGGGAAAAGTATCTACGCGATAAATTGAGTAATCGGTTGAATTTATTAATAAAAACACTTAAAATATAGATTCCTCTATATCAAATTTTCAATTTTTAATTTTGGATCAGCGTACGTTGACGGTAAATTTTAAATTACAAATTATTTCTGGTAGCTCGAACTACTCATTTGAAACTTTGAAAAACCCCATTACTATGATGAAGAAGCACAATTAAAATTAAAACAGTGAAAAGGAAAATTTCTCTTAAATACTGCACATATGCATGACCATTACGCTTTGTCTAGGTTACATGTTACTGTACTTTCCTCATAGCCAATCAAATATATTTCCAACCCTATTCGAAATAATTAAAACTGTGAAGTTCTGTTTAAGATATTGTTATTGTACTCAGTATTCTAAATTCAAACCCCTCACTTCAATGTTTTTTCGACAGTATAAAATAAACTGTGGTGTATCCAAGTGGCCGGATTAACCAGTTGATCCAGAATTTAGCTGGATTAACCGTGCTATCACCCATCACGTGTAAATATTGTTTAACAAAGGAAATAAGTTTCATAACCATGTGTGCTCTCTGTGAAAACGTAGAAGACGGACACAAATGTCATGTTCAGCGTCACACACAGACATACAGAAGGACGGACAATAAATAATTGATTGAGGTATGACCCATTTATGCTTTTTAGCGTTATAAAACATATAAATAACAAAACTATTATAATTCCAAGCATTGTAGAGACAAATCTCTAATTTTATTTATATAGATGCACATTGAGCAATGCCCTAACCTCCGTCCTTGGTAAGGGTGAAGAACGTGTAGTCGCCGGTGGAGGATCCCGCGATGTTGTGGGCCTCCACCTGGAGGTGGTACTCTGTGGATGGCAGCAGCCCCGTCATCGTGAACCTCCGCTGCGGCTTCAGGTTGTTCGACACTGCAAATCATTATCAATAAGGTTAGAGCCGTTTTGAAGAGTATTTTTCATTTTCTGTGTTCAAAAAATGGATCTCAATAATCATGATGGATGACGAATACTATATTCCCATCTATATACGCCATATGGAGAGAGCATTGTTTACGTCAAAATGAATTTGAGCTAAGGGGATAGATATTTATTTTGGAGCTTCCTAAAAGGAAAAGGTGTTGGATTGATATATCTGTCTGAGCTCTTACCCCGAGTTCGCATCGGTTGACAAATTTCATGAATTTTTTTAATAGGATGAACTTTGGAAATATACTTGAAATATAGTCAATGTTCGAAAACTCTTTAAAACTTGAAGTTGTTTCAATGTTCTCAATGATCTCGATAAAAGTATTTTAAGAGGTTTTTTCACCCAAATAAAACTATAGCTCACGTATATTTTTGGATGCAATGGTTTATAACTTATGAGCATTTATGTACCAAAATAAATTCCTAAAATATAAAAACTTTAACCGTCATCAAAGTATAATATACTAATAAGCTATTTTACACGGGTTATTTAAAAGGAAAATGTATCGGTTCATTTACCAAATCATTATTTTATGAGTGTGCCTTATCTAGACTTCGTGATGAAGTTATCACCTGACCATCTTAGCACTGTTATTTATGAACTGCCTTTCATAACCATACCATACCCTTTCCTACATAGTATACTGCAGTAAATATTATTATTTTGTAATACTTGTATCATATTGTATTGTAAAGAGCAAAAATTGTGTCTCTATATTATTTAAGTGTAATTTAGAAGATTGTTGTGTTAAGAATCTAGTTAATTTAATATTTTTGGAGTCGATCTGTTAACAATCAGATTACAAAGCTAACCTAATAATATTTTCCAGTTATGTGATCAATTTGTGAACATTTGGACCACGATGCCAAGTTTATAGTTGAGAGCTAAAAGTTAAGAGTTGAAAGTTAAGAGTCGAGAGTCGAGAGTCGAGAGTCGAGAGTCGAGAGTCGAGAGTCGAGAGTCGAGAGTCGAGAGTCGAGAGTCGAGAGTCGAGAGTCGAGAGTCGAGAGTCGAGAGTCGAGAGTCGAGAGTCGAGAGTCGAGAGTCGAGAGTCGAGAGTCGAGAGTCGAGAGTCGAGAGTCGAGAGTCGAGAGTCGAGAGTCGAGAGTCGAGAGTCGAGAGTCGAGAGTCGAGAGTCGAGAGTCGAGAGTCGAGAGTCGAGAGTCGAGAGTCGAGAGTCGAGAGTCGAGAGTCGAGAGTCGAGAGTCGAGAGTCGAGAGTCGAGAGTCGAGAGTCGAGAGTCGAGAGTTACGAGTTAAGACTTATTATTCATACCCAGGATCCACTCAGGGCTGACGGCAGGACGGTATCGTACCACGAAGTACAGCAGAGGACATCCGTTATCGGGCCAGACGTGCAAGCGGAGCATGACTGATGTGGAGTTGGGCGTGAGGAAGGTGGAGGCGGGCGGAGTCCCCGGGTACTGGCCCTGGGTGCGCACTGAGAGAGTGGGACTGGGGGGAGAGCTGCCTAGGCGGTTGTGGACCGACAGGTAGATGTGGTAGGTGCTGCCACACATCAGGCCCTGTAACAAGCGTTGTTATGTAACATAGTAATCATTAAAATTACAATATTAAAAATAAAATAAAATAAAAATATATACAATTAATGATTAATGTTCACGGATTCATATTATTATAAATTAGACGGAATGCAGTATTATTGCATGGAATTTAGTGACTTAACCGATTAATCTGTTCATTTTCGCAGATATTTACTAACAAAACGAACTTGTACGAATAAAAAAAAACTACGATTCGCACTCCTAACATCAGATGTGTACTAGGTCCCGTTCAGTAGTCATGAGTCCCGTGACGTTTTCGGTTCAGGCAGTTTGACACTTATGTCAAGCTCTTCCAAGTCGAACGCTTACAGGATTGCAATCACACTAATTTAGGATTATCATTCTTTGAGATGTATATATGTATAATGTACGGTTACTTGATACTAAAAAAGGGAAGTGTGAAAAAAGGGACGTACAATCGATAAATACCTCAAGACATAGTGATAGCGCATTCAGGAATTCGTTGCAATGCGAATAATGAAAAAAATAGGTTTAAACTAAACACTAACTAAACTTGGTTTAAACTTGGAAACACTAATGTCAAAAAATCAGAAACGCCATTTTTGCATAAACTAATAATTTAGCTTAATGTACCTAGTCAAAACCTGACGTTAAAAAAACTGCGAATCTCTTGGAGAGGTCTCTGATTACGAAACGGGACATTTCTGAAAACGCGATGTTTGTGAAAATGTCAAGTTGGAGGATGTCAATGTCAGGTGGAGTAAAAACACATCAAAACATTGCCAGTTCCGGTTCAATTCCGTTGTACCTTGAGTTCGTATCCGGTGGTGCGCCTGGACAGAGAGAGCTCCTGCAGGTCGCCGTGGGCGCGCCGGTAGTTGAGGGTGTACGCCGTGATGGCAGCGTTGCCGTTGTCTCCAGGCTTCCAGTGCAGCAGGATGCTGGAGCTGGTGGCGCTCGTCACGTACAGGACTGGAGCACTAGGTGGCACTGAGTCACAGATTATGACAACAGGTTTATTTATTGTATTTTTTATTTTTAAGGGGGTGTTACGCCCCAAGAAATTTAGCTAAAAGCCCTCGTCGCTGTTAATATGCAAACGTTATTTTTCAACGCACATCCAATCAAAGGAGGAAAAATACTGGTTATCTATATTGATATGATAAAAAAGCAGTCGACCTTTAAAGTTAATCAATTTTCAAAGTCTTTTTAATCATTTATACCTGGTATAAACATATAAAAAGCATTCCAGGTGTTTTATATTGATATTTTATTTGATATTGTACGTCACCCAAAATAACCCCGTATTATGCTCTAACGTGAGAACAATCTCGCACCAAAAGTATGACCTTTAGTGAAACCCTCCAGCCAAAACAGGACACACGTAGTCCTCCTTGCCGACAATAGAGTCGCACAAGAGAACCCCTAGCTTTAGTGGAGATTAAAGGTGGTTCAATGGATTTAACATAGGTTTAAGAGAAATTTCAAACCTCAACTGCCCATCACTATGGGTCTAGGACCTGTATGACGAATTAAAGACGGCAAGGTGCTATAGCAGTGTAACCAATTGTGATTTCAGAGGAGACGTACACAATTGGTGTCGAACTTCTTGGTCCAGCACAATACCTTGAGCTACCACGACGGAAGCATGCGCCTTATAAATAAATAATATCCTACTCTCCAACAACACCGATATACATATTAAATGTAAAATGTAAAATACATATTCTGCTCAACATTTATTCACCCAAGGTCAATCAATATACGTCATCGCTCAACACACAATACGCATAATATCAAAAGTTACCTCTGTCTAATTATCCTGTGTGGTCCGTGACAGCTTCAACATATTGTGTGCCACGGTTGCCCAATACGTTGAGCTATCTTATTAAACAGGTCCTTTATTTCACTATAATTTTTCGTTTCTGATTTATTTATATATTCTTATTCAGTTTAGACACTGTCATTGTTGTTTTATATTAAATATTAATTATAATTTCAAAAAAAGACGCAATCTGTCAAGGTCAATTTAACATGGTTATGAGGGTGATCATATAATGTATCTTCGCTACTGATAAAAACTAAAATTACATTTATCAGGCTCATTAAATAATATCAGGGCATATGTCAAATATAGGAGAAGGCTGTACAATACATATTTTCGTATATTTACTGTTGAATTTGTTTCACATTTTACTATTTAATAATCCCATCCCTATTGGTCATAGTTTTATATAAAAATGTAACAAACAAAACCACATTAATTTTTATCAAAGTTGCACACTTTTACACAACTTTTGTATTTCTTACTTAAGGGTTAGATTATTTTCCGAACACAACTTCAAATATATACATTTCTACATATCTGATAATGAAGTATGAGGTCAGCATTTTAATATAAATTATGGAGTATAATTGAGAAAGATCTTTCTTTTGCACGAAAAGACGTTATTTTTCCACAACAAGCAAAGATATAAAATTCAACAAAACTCAACGAACGAGGGTTCCATGAAAAGTCTTGATTGATCGATAAATACAATCTGATATTCTGGATCTCCTCTCTGAAACAACGACTACACAAGAGGTAAGAGGATCGTATTTCTTTAAGTATATTTGCAGAGTTTTATAAAAGAATCCGATTACTTGTTTTAGAGTACATATACATTTTTCATGTAAACGTAAATAATAACTTGACGAGTTTTTAATATATTATTTTACATAGTTTTAAGTTTATATTACAGGTTTCTTGAATCCGAAACCCCAATTGGATTAATAAATTGTTTTCATTAAATTAGCTTACTACCATGTCAACTTTTCACTGAGCAACACTATCACAAGTTCTATTACTAGTACAAGTATAGTTGCCGATAAAAAGTCCTTCGGCACAAGAATTGTGGTTCTATCAAGCACATAATGGCCCATGAAATTTTAAATATTTCACGATGGATGGTCAATTTATTTACTATTTTTGATAAAATAATCTATCAAACGTAATATTTCACTTAATAGTAAAGAATGACATGTAACAAAACTTTGAAAAGCAGGTACTAAGTTATACATATAATTTACCTTCATTTGCGTAAATGTCTATGCAATTATTGTGCAATACATATTTTGTGACATCATTAATGTTTAGTATATAAATAAGAAAAACTAATACTACTAATAAATTAAATATTTATCAAACCAGTAAAATTCATCAAAAATGTATAATTACAAAATAGAAGAATGGAGGAGGAATTAAATTAAAATTGACATATTTTCGTCTAAACTTCAAAGGAGGAAATATCTTAATACATGTTCATCGTTGATATGTTTCGTTTTTCAAGCGTATATGTATGTTTGGAGCATAACATATTTTTATATATAATATAAATACGGGTTTGAAGTTTAATAAGTACACAAAACCTTTATATTAAACCAATGGATAGCGTTGTTCAGAGGGTGTTATTCTCACCATTAATGTTATAATCTTATAGCCACCTGAATTTTATATTTTAAAGGAATTAAAACTTGCCAGTCCATCTGAGATAGCAGAAAATGTTAACTCAAAACTCATCTAGTCCCCTCCTAAGATAGAATTTTAGGGTCTGACACGGAATTACCATCTAAGTCCAATGGGTCAAAGAATATGATGTATAAAATTTGATGCAGTTGTTCCTTGCAGTAATATCTTGAACAAGATCATTAGGTAACGAAATTGAATTACATTAACTACAGTTTTGGAGAGGTTTTGTACATTTCCAAAAGCTTTGGGGTTTTCAATTTATTTATGTATTTTTTTAAATCTAATTGTTTTACCATTAGATTCAGCTAAAACGCACTTTAGTATGAATCATGCCTCTAGGCCAATTGGTTACTGAGATATTCAAAATGGTAAACATGGTACGTTGTTTATTGTACGTTGTTTAATGTACGTTGTTGTTGTTTAACCTTACGGGGAATAATTAAATATCAATAACTCGCTCATTTATTTAAATATTCTTCCAAAATGTGATGTATGCCAAACCATCTAGTTACATGTACATCCATAAAACCCCTAATATCATGTCTCTTATCGTAGCAAACCTACGTACTTATTCCCCATGCCATTCTTATAGAATAAGATAAATTGGAATAATTCGATTAATTATTAAAATAATTTGATAAAATGGTATGTGTTTTGATATGGATATGTTCTGGCTCTTGAGATGGGGGCTTGATGAATATTCGAAACATGATTCCATAGAAACTACCAGAGCTATTTTATTGAATTTTCAATATATTAGAACAAGCACGGCTGTTTAGACGAATTGAAACCATTCCCTTTAGACATATCCATGATCTAACCTATTTCCTACAGGGAAATAAATACAAACAGTTTTACTTAGTTAACAGCCTTTATATATGCTTATTACCATGTAAAACAACCCTTATTGCATGAAACCTGCCTCCTCAGTATTGTTAATATAATGGGAATAAAACAAATTCTATGAAATTCGTTCTACTGACGCCAACCAGCTGCGTGCGATTAATTTAACAGCGAAACACGTAACGTATATCATATCCTGATACATTTATGTTTATACATTTTTGAGATCTTATTTAGTATAAAATACTATTAGTAAATATCTATTTTAATGTAAATAGTATTTTAACTCAAAAAATCACTTTTCTTAATGTTCTTAGAATGTTTATTTCTGCCGAACAGAAAGGATAACCACTCTTTAAAACATTTTTTGCCCATGTGAAAGACGGGTACTTTAGCTAGTAAGCTAATTAAATACTTTAATAAACAAAAGAAACCCCTAACGCTGGATGATAAACAATAATAGAATCCAGGGGAGCTTGAGGCCTAGGGCTTACCTTGGACGACGAGCGTGTAGTGTATACTGTCAGAGCCGAGGTTGTTCTCGACACGACACGTGTAGTTGTCACTGTCCGCGCGCTGCAGCCCGGAGATGACGAGCTCACCGGACTCCATAACCTGCGTGTTGTGGTTGTGGTTGGCCTGCAGAGGGCGTTCGTCCCGCAGCCACTCTCGGCGAGGCGGGGGGACTCCAACCACGTGGCAGGAGAGGGACACGGAGCTGCGCCACGGGCGGAGGACCAGGCCGCCGAAGGAGGTGACCTTAGCTGGAACTGAACAAGGAGTAGTATCATTAGTGTAATATTAGCGATAGGTCACCTCATACAGAGAAGGAAACGTTAGAATCTTCTAGAACGTGCCTAAGCAGGTGGAGGGTTAGCTTTTTTCGAGACGCGGAAAGTGCAACGGAAGTGAGGTAAAATGGTGGTAAATGGTGGAGGTATTGAGGACAGCTGTTTAGAGGAACTCAAAACATTCCAATTAGACACTTCCATGATCTAAGACGTTTCAGTCAAAGAGATATAAATACATTTTTTTCTTAAACCGTTCTTGATAATGTGGGAAGTAGCAAAATTTTAGCGCAATTTTTCCAGACACAGGGAATTAACACCATAAGCAGTGCTATAAATAAGCCATTTTTGTTAGAAAAAAAAGAATTTGTTTGAAGCTCAGAATCTCGTATGAACAAAGTAAACTTTAAAGTGTAAATCTGCTGACAGGTAAGCTAAATGTAATACAGTACGAAACGATAGAATTAGTCAAAATTGTTTGTTCTTAACATACTATTATTTGTGATTTTTATTATATAAGATAAAGAACTCTGGAGTACTATCTTTATAGGATATTGTATGCCAGTCCATCCATAAACATTGTAAGAATCGTAAATAACTTCATTCGGAGAAAGTGTTTAAAAATAATAGTTCTACATAGATTTAGGGTTCTAGATGAAGGGAAACAATGTTACTGTAGTAGAGTAAAAAACATTTATTTTATGTAAACCTTTTGAGAATTATGGGGATTGATATATGGCTAGTTATAATTTGATTAATGTGATACAGCCTATATGCCTACAGCTTAATATGTCTACTTCGTGCTGCGTGCGATTTCGATTGTTGTTTGTTTGATGACCAGTACTCTAGTAGAGTGGAATGACACTAACCTCTATTCGTGGGCATATGGGCGACGACGCGGGAGCTCTGGCCTTCGCCCACTCTGGTGGATGCCGTCACCCAGAACTGGTACTCGACGTGAGGCTGCAGTCCTTTGGCCTCGAAACTCGTGTGTTGGCTCGGCAGAGACCTTTTGCCGTGGTTTAACTCTTCTCTTCCATCCACAACCCTACATAAAACGTTCCGGTGTTATACATTATGTATTTCTAGTTTAACTTTTTATATGTATTTAATTTTTTAACGTTTTGATGGGAACTGTCCAAATCCCGGTCATCTTACTACCTAACGTTGACCTTTTTTTAGGAAGCATAATTAATTAATAGCCCAATGACTAAATGGAAACTAGGTCCAGATGCGACCCTTGCAGGATTCAATCCGGCGCTTATCAGTTTTAAAGGCGGTACTTCAACCTATTTGCCCAGTATACCCAGACCAATATTTGATCTTAATAGTAGATTACGTATTTATAAGAACACTGTTTCCATTTAATAAAACATTATTTTCATACAACGATACCATGGTGTGTGACCATGATCATTTCAATAAAACCCTTTTACATTTTTTCTGATAATCAGTATCCTTTATTAGTTTTTAAAAGTATTTTGTTGTAAAAGCCAAAAGAAATAATTTCACTCCCATTAGTTTCCCTTCTTGCTCTTACATAAGATTTTTTCGTAAATGACTTTAGATATTTATAAAAAAGTCGGATGTATGCTCACTATTAATAAATAAATTGATATCGGAAAAGCTTGGAAATCTAAGCGTTGTCAACATAAAGTCAATGATTCGATATTTATCGGAAGGAGGGTGGTGTGGGTGTGTCCGTCCGTCTGTCTGTAATCCATTTACTAAAACACTTCTAGTTGAATAAGCTGCAGATTTCACTTGAATGTTTTTCAAAATACTTGAAGCATTTAGGTTAAAATTAAATGATTCGTTTAAATGATTTACACCACCAGCGCTTAAGGGTCACCAAAAATAAGCATTGCGTTTAATGTGCTGTTAGATATCTTATCTTTATAATTTTAAATAAAAAGCAAAATAAATATTTGGCAGCTGGTAACCATTCTTTTACAATCATCAGTGCAAGTATTTGGAACACACTCAATTGACTGTCAGTGTAAACTTACAAAATTGCCAACAGGTACATCGATGTATGCCACAGTTAATTATTATTTTAGTCTCAAATTCCAAACACGTTTGTTCTTATAATGGAAGTCTAAATAAATTAATAATTTAAATATATTATAATTAACCCTCACCAAAATACGAAAAAATTGGAAACTTGGTTGGGCCAAGATTTTGTAATATTTTACAAAGAATAATAGAAGTTAAATAAATTAACTACATTTTCAAGCGAATATTTTTAACCAAGCGGAACATCAATAGTATCGTATATTCAGTATTTCAATTGATTTCGGGAAATAATGGACATTTACTGAGTAAGTAAAAACTACATAATACTTTACATTTTATAATATATTAACAAAAACATTAAAAAATTCAACCATAAAATTTTTAATAAATTCAATCAGAACGATAATCACAATATTAAAGAAATGTGCAATATCTTCACTCTACATCGGTAGAATTCTCATTGTTGCTTCACTTTGTCGTTTGAGATGTTCTGAGATCGCTTTGAATGCGGATTATTCAAATGTAACCATTGAGCAGATGTGCATCGTGTCAGCTAGCTGTCAAAGGTACAACCGAACATCACCAGCTGACTGAGTGACAGTGGTACAATACAGGTCTGCCAACATACGCCAGTGAAATCCATTACAGTACTATTGTCAAATGGGTGGCACACCACAAGGTGGACTGAATGTATACCAGTGGCCAGTACAGCCAACATTGAACAACGAAACGTAATATTTGATGGTCGTCAAAAGCAGATTTGATGTAACATCAGTCATGAAAATACGTCAGTGATGCCAAAGTAGGTCGGCAAGAAACGATATAAAAGTTTTTGCCGTTTCGAACTATTTTATGCATGCATTTTCGAACGCATGATAAAAACGCATGTCAAATTATGTGTCTTGCGTTTCATTTTTTTGGTGTTTAGAACTTGTTTAGGACGTCTTAATTTTTCTACCGTTGACTAGAAATAGATTGAGAGTGAGGTGGCAGTGCTGCCAAACTGGTTTGCTCTTCAAAATAATGCCCAATCTTAGATCATAGTTCTGACCAATAGTATTCAGCATTTCCTCTATTTGTTTCCGAAGACGTATTTTACATAGTTTCTCTATTCGTGACTCACATTAATATTTCAGCATTAATTTCTCCTCATAAACACTACCCAAGACCACGTGATTAGGAGACATGCTGGTGAAATGAATGCAGTAGAGTGGCTGCACCGCTGCTTGTATTTTGAAACGTTCGTTGGTCGTGCGTTTAAATATATACGTCCATATACTACCATGTACTTAAATCTGCGTTTTATTCCATTTCTAATACACTGCAATAGGTTTTAAAAAGTCACTGAACTTAAAAGACGAAAGACAGTTCTAAAATGCGCTATTTGATCTAATATGTATAGAAACGCCCGTATTTTATCGTCCGTTCGAGAAAACATGCATAAAATGGGTCTATGGTAGTACATGAAGATATCGTTTCAATAAGCAATGTTACATCATAGGTGCATATGTAATATCATATAATGTTTAACGCCTGGTAAAACTGTTGTTTAAAACATTCAAGACGGCTTATGAAGTGAAAAATGCTAATATTATACCACTGCCAACAACGTTCCATAATACAGAAGTTAGTTGTTTAGCGTACGTTGTTTGGTAAAATTTATCCTCTCATTTGATTACATCAAATTATTTTAATAAATCTTTACATTCTTAATAGTGTTTACTCAATATTTATTAGATTATTACTCATTATAAGCAATTATGAGCAAAGCAGATTCAGTTGTTTCCTTTTTCAACGAATGTAACGAAAATGTAGGTAGTTAACTGCATGATAATGTTATATTATTAAGTGAAAAAATAATATTACGAAATTAACTTTTACCTAATCTATTTAATATTGAAACACAATATTATCAGGATTTTAAATACACAAATAAATTAGGATAATTTAATTTAAAATGACATATGAATTGTTCATTAAATCATCAATTTTTTTTAAAGTTTCTGTCAAGTCAGGTTTTTATATTATGCAGAATATTTCTGCTGATCTCTTTCCAAAATAACAATAGAGTTTTTAAGAGCGGGCCGCGACAATGGCCTCTTAAAGCACTCTCACTATCAAGAGGAAAGTAACAGTTTTCCAGGAACCTCTTTCATTTCGGAAATATATCATTGTCTCGTTTGTGACATGAACTAGGCTATAAATATTTCATTCCCAGCAAATTTATTCGGATTTACTCCAAACTCATGAACATTGTGCATGAAAAATATATTCTCCTTACTGAAAACAAAAACAATGTTAAGATAACAGGTTTTCATTCAAAAATAAATCTCACATTCACTGTTAATTTATACGTTCTTGAACTGAATGGTTGAACATAATATATTTTTGTCTTACTGAAAATGAAAACAGTTTTAAGACATATAGTTTTTTAGTCACAAAGAAGAAAACTGCTACAAATATCAAATTCGCTGTCTATTTATAAATGTTCACTCTTAATGGCTGAACAAAATCGTTGGATAATAATCTTGCTGCAAACGAAAACAGCTTTAAGATAACAGGTTTTTATTTAAAAAAATTAACATTCATGCCAATTTCTATGTTTCTAATCCTAATGGTTGAACACCATTAATGAATAATATTATTGTTCTACTGCATACGAAAACATTTTGAATATTCAAAATCACAAATAGTTAACATAATATTAATGTTATGATGGATTTAAATTAGTAAAACAATCAAAACGTCTTCATTTTACCAGTAGATAGCAATGAAATAGGTAATAATACTATAGTTAAGTATTTGTAATAAATAACGTTTTGTATCCAACCTTTAAATTTTGACGTTAAGTTTTTTTAATAAGTACGATTTTACTTTGAAAATTCATGCGAACGTAGTTAAGCATGGGTATGTATCGAAAGAAAAGTTTTAAAATATAAAATAATTGTCAGATAAATTATAAGGATAGTTTACAAAGGTGGGACAGGTTAAGTCAAGTCATTTATAGTTTAAATATTCCAGATGTAGTTTTTTATGTCCGTTTTTGTCACAATTGGAAGACTGAATCTTGGGCCTGTAATGGCTTGCTGATGATTCCTTGAATCTGGAGTTTAATTTCAGCTGTCTCTAGTGGATATTTCTAATTTTCGATATGACTAATCAAAGTCATTTTAAACTTAATTGTGGTATTAATAAAATATTCCAGATTCCCTAATCCCGAACCCCCAGATCCCTAACCCTAATATTATGTTACTACATAACAAAGCGAGCATATGCTGTCTAAATACAATTCATAATATATTTTCTATAAGTAATATGTAACACGGTGTCACAAAAGGCTATGAACAATAGTACTTACGGGTCCAACAATTATTCGAACCCTCATTTATTCCTTGATTTTAAAAAGCGCAGTAATGAAAAGACTTGTGTAACTTTACAGAGTGAAGTGTTTCCGCAACAAATGTTGGCGAGAGAACAAAAGACTTCAGTTTCTTTCTGATAATTGTTACGACATTGCAAAGTCAGCGCTTAGGGCGACAAAGTCGATGCGAACACCGATGGAAATCTTTGAAGCAATAACTGTTGGCACGCCCTTGAGGGTTTAACCTTTAGTAAATTATATCTGGAGTGAAAAAACAAATTAATTTATAATTTAACAGGACAGAATTTAAAAATATTTCAGCATTGCATTATTATTTTTAAACTAGTCTGAAAACAGCCACTATAATAGCTAAACGGGATTGTCATTACAATGGTTGAAAATTGCAAGGATTTTCAAATGAATGGTTTTTTGCTCCACCGACGCAGCTTAGGGTGTCAACTTTCAATTACTTTTGCTTTACGAAAATTTTTTTTAAAAAGTTGCAATTAGTCCTATGTAAATCCTAAAGTGAAGTGAAAAATGTATTTTTTCAGTAACTAATCTAACAGCTATTCCATCCATCCTCACGGGGAAAAGTCTAAACTGCATTATATTAATATAATATTTTTGAACAAAACTTTATTGGAGGAATATAAAATTGTTACTGAAATGTTTAGTAAATATTTTTAACTAATGAAAAAGAAAACTCTTACACGTTATTACTTAGTTTATTAAAATGCATGGAGCTTAAATCACCATTTCTTTGATTTTTACATTTTTTTACATACATCATCAAGTCATAAACATGACTTGATGTTTATGTAATTTAACTATCAAGTAATAAAGGTTTCCTTTAAATATTTTTAACTAATCATAGTAACTCCAATTAAATGTTTACCTTTCTCTATTCAACCATATCATCTGTAAAGTGTAAGTCACAAATTCTTTAAATTCTTGAGAAAATAAAAACTTTAAGCTAGTAAAATTATCCTTTGGAGAATTAACTTATACATTGAGATTGTAATTTTAAGTAATTTTTCCAGTTAGACGTAGTATGTACCTGGTGTAGAGGTTGTATTTGGTGATAAGTCCATTGGGGTCATTAGGCGGAAGCCATGATACGACGAGGGAGTTGGCGGAACTCACAGCCACCTTGATATCCGCCGGGGAACCAGGTGCTACCAACATAAGAAAATAAATAATTTTCACATCAACTCTATAATAATTCTAAGCCATAACTAACAATAATTTTAAACATACTTCTTTGTTTACATTAAAATTGTTTAAATTATTTTAGCATTGCATTACTTATTTACGATATTTTAGCCCCTGGCCTGTTGGAAATATTACCTACGTAAATTCCATCCGACAACTCAAATAAACACGTGTTGAATATTTAGAACACGTATCAGTGTTCACTACCGTCAGCTTCAAAATCAATTATTTTTCATTTTTAAGTGGAATATGAGCTATAACCACCCTATGGTTATCAATAGCCTAAGCTTATAGTTCCAGTTTTTATTTAAATTATTATACAAACTAATAATCAATCAACACTATTCAATTTAAGTTTTATTTGCTAATATAAATGGCTATCTCTTGGCTGGTTATTAATTATAAGACATTTGAAGATATAGTTTCCGGTCTGGATTCAACACAAACAAGAAAAATGATTTTTAAAGTGGCATATTAAAAACATATTTAAAGATGACACCACAGTATAAAGTACCACCCCCATCTTGGATTTTTACTCCCGTAAGAGCAATATGGCATAAATTAAAATCTTTCAAACACGAAACTTAAAAATAAGACAAATCAGAATTGTTGAAAAAAAGAATACGTTTTTCATTAAGCCATTTAACAGCGATCTGTGTTAAAGTGTTAAAAATCTTGGAATGCGTCAATAATATTTTTGAATTTGCAAAGTTGATTTTTTATCTAATAAAAGAAATAGCTTACAATGCATGTTTCCATATTACTCAATAAAACCATATTCTCAGTGAATACATTAGCCTATTATGCATCCACTGAGTAAATGAAAAATTAAAATTGTAATCTGATAGGTTGCTAGAGATTGTTTGAATATATCAAACTCTTTCCTTACGTGAAGTGAGTAAAACATATTAGAGTACATTAGTCTCTTAAGAACGGTCTGTAAATACAGAATTTGACATTTCTATAAACCAAACGATTTCCAATCTTCAAACAAAAGTGAACGAAGGTGAACTAAAACAAGCACGATAGTGGATCCGGTGTGCTCATATACATGCGTCAACATTCCTGTTGAGCGGTCGTTTCAGGCGGTCCCACGCTATGGATCAGAGACGAATGTTTACAGCGAATACGGAATATTGGGTTCAGCTGATGGAGGGTCAGGTTACACATCCGTCAGCATTCGTGGTCGCAAACAGACCCGAACATCCAATAGGTTCAACAAAACATTCGAGTGAACATTAGATGTTTACAATTATGGTTTAACTTATTAAGAAATGTTACAAAAAAATAAAAAATGCAAATACGAACCGTCTTCCTCAGTCTGGCAGTAGATGGGCCTGGACGGCACCCCATCACCTACACGGGTGAAGGCCAACACCTGGACGCTGTAGTTGGTGAACTTCTGCAGTCCCGTCAGCACGATGGTGAGCGCCGTTGTTTTCCTGGAGTCCACACCCATGTCCAGCACTGTGTACACAACGTGGTTTAAGTAACAAATTCCACACACCAGTGTGACATTATCACATTAAAGAATTGATACATTGTGAAATAGGTTAATAGTAGATTATTGTTAACCAACGACTTGATGAGCTTCAAATTTATGTATTCTATACAAACTCAATATGATAAAATTTTATTTTATTTGCCTTAATCAACGGCTGTAGCATTTGATAGGGAATGGTCCAATCTCTGGTCTTGCTACAAGCGAACAGATCTGTGGTTAGATATGTTTAGATCTTATCTGGCAAAAGATGCATTAAATGCTTGAAAACACACGAATCATGTAAATGTAGCTTTATTGACCTCAAAATTATGACAGTCCCCATGTATGCATATATTTTGCAGCTTAATGTACGTCAGAGAAAATTTAGTAAATTTTAAACAGCATTTTCAACACCATAACCATAACACCATAAATAATTACAACCTGACCCCTCCTTATATCCGTTTACATAAGTCTTTTAAAAGTCTTCACTATCAGAAATATATTATCTTCAACAAGCTACCCTTACTTGTAAGAAATCTGCCTCTTGATAAACTTTTTGTATCAAAAAGGCTTATACATCATGCTTTTTAAAGTATAGATGAATATTTAAACCATGGCATGTAGATTGGACTTAATACTATGGTGAACAAATTCCATGAAGTGTCCATGAATACCTTGGTCGTGAGTGTCATAGAAGAGTCGGTATCCCTGGACGATGCCGTTGGTGTGCTGGTGTGGCGGCTGGTGCCAGCTGATCTGTATACTCTGGGAGCTGAGCGCGGCGCACCGCACGTCCTCTGGCGGAGCGCTCGGCACTGCACACGCACATGGATACAGGATAAAAGTGACGTCACATCGAATATACTTAAAACACTGTGCTCAAGTCTATTTCCTCATAAAAGGCTACGACATGCTTAAAAACCAAGCCAAGGAAAAGGTGTTTATACATGTATTTAAATTCGGTGGCGATTTTGTCGTTTCCTGAAAGATTCTCATACTTAACTTACAATAACTCAACATTCCAACAAATAGTTTACAATTTGATATGTAATTTATTTTACACGGATATTATATATGAAAGTTAAATATGATCTACTTAGAACATAACATACATGCAACTTTTTACCTAAACATATGGTTGTTGTAATACGTAGGTCTATATTGAATTTGTGCAGATAACTAGCCTTAAGTGTATAATTGTTTTAGAAGTAAACGATACTTAGAAACTATAAAACCATGACTTACTATCATGGTTCTAAACTTTTAGTTTTAGGAGGTTTCCAGATGTAATTTTAACAAACATTTTTAAATCTAGTATCTTAAGTGAATGAAAATGTAGTCTTAACCAAAAAAATCCCTAATGGATTACAATCTACTAAATTATGTCTTGAGAAATTAAATTCTTTATGGTTACATTATTTAGAGTTTTTGTTTACACGAAAAGTACCCTCTTAAATTAATGTGATAGTAAGTAACGATTTTTGACTATCTAGATGTTCTAAACTACATTTTTTATGCACTTATATTTGGAGACTGTATGAAGTTATTTACTAATATGTTTCTTGTAAGTTTAGTCAAATTTGAGATAACTTGATGCAACTTTGTTGATTGAAGTTTCACACATTCATGAGAGCTTTTAATTACAAATTAAAGCAATTTAATAGTTTTATAATAATCTATATTTTGGGCCTACTTTTTATCTAACTATTTGTAGGTTTACACAGATGAACAATATATTTTTATCAAACTTCAATTAAAAAAATAAAAACCAAGCCAAGGAAAAGGTGTTTATACATGTATTTAAATTCGGTGGCGATTTTGTCGTTTCCTGAAAGATTCTCATACTTAACTTACAATAACTCAACATTCCAACAAATAGTTTACAATTTGATATGTAATTTATTTTACACGGATATTATATATGAAAGTTAAATATGATCTACTTAGAACATAACATACATGCAACTTTTTACCTAAACATATGGTTGTTGTAATACGTAGGTCTATATTGAATTTGTGCAGATAACTAGCCTTAAGTGTATAATTATTTTAGAAGTAAACGATACTTAGAAACTATAAAACCATGACTTACTATCATGGTTCTAAACTTTTATTTTTAGGAGGTTTCCAGATGTAATTTTAACAAACATTTTTAAATCTAGTATCTTAAGTGAATGAAAATGTAGTCTTAACCAAAAAAATCCCTAATGGATTACAATCTACTAAATTATGTCTTGAGAAATTAAATTCTTTATGGTTACATTATTTAGAGTTTTTGTTTACACGAAAAGTACCCTCTTAAATTAATGTGATAGTAAGTAACGATTTTTGACTATCTAGATGTTCTAAACTACATTTTTTATGCACTTATATTTGGAGACTGTATGAAGTATAAGTTATTTACTAATATGTTTCTTGTAAGTTTAGTCAAATTTGAGATAACAGAAGTTAATTAAGGTGAATGAACAGCCAGGCAGTAACCAAGTTCGTTAACTTATCCCTAATATTTGAGACTTGGAGGTTTATGTGTCTCATACAACCTCCGGATGAACTTGATGCAACTTTGTTGATTGAAGTTTCACACATTCATGAGAGCTTTTAATTAAAAATTAAAGCAATTTAATAGTTTTATAATAATCTATATTATGGGCCTACTTTTTATCTACCTATTTGTAGGTTTACACAGATGAACAATATATTTTTATCAAACTTCAATTAAAAAAATGCTTTCGGTTCCTGTTTTAAAGTAGCCTAAAACTTTCGACTTGACTTCCCCAAAACTAAGTTTATGAAAAGATCTGTTAATTTTTTCAAAGTGCCAACCTAAAAATGTTTATATTTTCTTCCCTGTGGGAAATAGGTTAGATCATGGATATGCCTTAAGGGAATTCAGTTCAGTTCTTCTAAACAGCTGTTCTTATTCTTATGTATTAAAAATTCAATACAATAGCTATGGTAGTTTCTATGGAAACCTGTTACATGTTTTCCGTCTTAAAAATCACCAACACCCCCCCCCAGAGCTAAGACATATCCATGTCAAAACTCCAATACTTTCGCAAACAAATCCTGAGTTTGTTAATTACTTGGCAGATCTATTATTGTTCCGATACATAGAAATACAAATTTTGAAATTTTAGTGTTATTAAGTGTATCAGCTGTTTGTCTAAAAATGTAAATTGGTTTAAAGTAAGTGCTCTTACATTACGTAAATATAAGTGTAAGGTAAAACATAAACCATTTAATAATAGTCAAATTTCAACTATTATTTTTCATCGTTACCCTAATATTGTATGCAGGATGACAAAATGTTGTACAAGACATAGAGAACAATTTTTTGTACTGTATAATATTTTCTATGCTTGGGCTACGTCTCATAAGTGAAATATGATTGCGAAAAGGCTAAAAACTACTCTTTTGGTGTATCAACTTCTTTGGCTCTTTACACGAGATTCTAAAGAATTTGAATGGAAAGCGGTCAAAACATCTATTTTTTCATAGACATCTGGGATTCGAATCCATGACCTTGGACTTAAGTCCAAGACTAATCATTTGGTTAGTTGAAATCACATTTTTATCAATAAGCCAAATTACATAAGCAATAGAATCATAAAAATGTTTCCTAGAAAATTTTAAACTAAATGTAAAACTTTCACACATCAGTATCCGCGGTTTTAATAATTGAATATCTCATTAAAATATGCTCTTTGAATGCACCGAGTGATGAAAAGGGTTTTGTAAATATAAAAGACCAAGTGTTACTATAGCGGGGTGACGGTAACACAAAAGGCTTCAGTTTCTCTGACGATTGTAATGTTATTATGACATGGCTGCTGGCTTCTGGCGACCTGTGACCTGACTTCATCGCATTGCTCGTGTTGCGCTTCTGTGATGGTTGTATTAACAAATTATACCAACTGACAGATTCATTTTTATTAATTTTCTCCTCCTTTTTTATTTTATCAATTTATTCGAGCCAAACACCAGTTTCGTGCAGAATCAAATGAAAACATGCAGGTAAATTTCCTTTGATACTTAAAAAGTTAAATAAACGGTATCAGTGGACTGACACATACTTTCTCCCTTAAGTAAATTTAAAAAAAGACAATCTGTAATAAAACTGTAATGTTCTTCAAAGTTTATCTAAATATCATTTAATAATTTACTGTACAAAAAAATCATCCCGTTTCTGAAAATAAAAACAAGAGACAAAGTTAAATTTATTGTTCGAATTGTATAGGGGGACCCCCCTCCCCCGGTAATTCCAAGCTTTTTTGAGTTGGTTTTGTTGGGTGATTTGACCTTATGCTTCATACCAAGTTTCATGGAAAACGGTTGGAAAATAAGGAAGAAAGTGATTTTTTTATATTCTCCTTAAGAAAAACATTGGACGCTTTAAGACAACATACTGCGTTTATCATGGACAGTAAATTTAACTTTTCTCTGGAACCGTTAGTCGTAGCCAAATAATTCAAAGTACTAATTTGTTTAAGCTTTTGAGCTGGTTTCAAAGATGCCAGTCAAGTTATACTTTAATTTATTGTTTTTGATGAAAATTTAAAAGTTTGATTTTTTGGACATTTAAAAGCACTTTTGGACCGTTATTTTTACAGACATGCGGGTGGTGTAAAATTATTTAGTACTCTGTGCACTATAAACTATGAAATTATAATCAAAATCGTTAAAGGCGTTTTTGAGAAATCTGGATTTTTCACGTTTTTAAGGGTTTTTAGGGGTGAACTACCCTTAAAAATAAAAAATTCAAAAAAATGAATGGAGAAACCGTGAATTTATACATACGTGCCAAATTTCATTTAAATTGGACCAACGGGGTAGGCTGTGGCACTGTACACATCCAGAAATACACACACACACAGACAGACACACGGACGGACAGACATCACGTCCAAACCCCCTTTTTTGAATTCAGGGGACCCCAAAACGGATATATCCACCCTAAACTCAAATTCGAAAGTTTTGACGAAATACTCGTTCAGTGTTGCCAGATGGACTCACCGTCCTCCATGGTCTGCGCAGTGACAGGTTCGGACAGCGGACCTTGTCCCACCTGGTTGAAGGCCTGCACGACGACGGCGTACCGCGTGTACTTGAGGAGGCCGGAGAGGATCAACTCACCACCTCCCTCGTCGCTCACCCCGCTCACTGCAGTCATGTTGTAGTTGCCGTTGGGCGAGCTGAGGAAGGTCGAATAACAGTTATACTATGTTCAACATCAAATGCCAGTTATGCGATGACAATATCTGTACTATGGAATAATGCGTTCATCAGCAAAGACCATCCTCATAAGTAGACCAGTTTGTGATTCAGAGCCAAAATTGTGGTTAGGATTCCATGTGGGTCACTTAAATTCCGTTGGTGGATGACCTATTACCAGCCCTAGTCAGTAACAAAACTATAATTATCGTCATAACTAACCAGTTCGTAGTTCCAAGGCAAAATTTTGGTTTGGATCCCACATAAAACTATAGTTCCCTTAGTGCCATTAACTGTTTGGCTATTAAATAAAATCCAGTCTAAGTATCAGGCCAGTCTTAGTAAGTAACAATCACGTCATAATCATCTCAAACTATTTTTCATTCATACTTGACTTAAAGTACATACCTCAGTAGGTTTGGTCAGCAATACCACTCAATTTGAAAAATCAAGGGAAACCAGAGCATTTATTTTAGATCTGTTACAAAATTTTGGATCGTAAAATTTACAAATAGGAGAAACATAACTAACCTGATCTCTCTAAACCCCACGTAGTACCCCTGCACGTCCCCGTGCCTGAGCTCCGCCAAGGGCGGAGCCCAGGTGACGAGCAGCTGTGTAGAGGACACAGGCCGCACGGCGACACTCAGGGGAGGACCGGCGGGGCGCTGCGGCTCCGTGCGGAAGTGCAGCGGCTGACTCGGTCGGCTCCGCCCCGCTGGCCCCTCGGCCTGAACCACCACCGTGTACCGCGTGGCAGGCTTCAGATTCTCCAGGAGAGCTCCGCGCAACTGCCCACTCAGCTCCTGCTGCTGGTAGGGGCTGTCTGCCTCCTAGTGGCGTGATAACTGCGTCACTTATGTGTTCAGTGTTTAAAAAGGAAACTATGATACGATGTGCATTTATTTTTACGCAAGAAACGCCAAACTTGTCCATTGCACAAGGCTCAAGTGAATCAACGAGCCCTGATCAATGATTCACATGTGGTTTGATTAAAACCCATTGTAAATATAAATACTATAAATACTTGTAGCTCATACCATCAACATCTGCTTAATAAGTTATTTTTGCGTAAGTAATAAAATATTTGAAATTTTAATATTTAGTATTCGAAATAAATAATATAAAAATACCTTCTAAGTAATGTACGAGTATGTCGACTCTTTCATTAGCTAGCGCGGCTGGCTGAAGGTAGCTAACGCGCGCTAGCTAACGCAAGAGTCGGCAACGTAGATTCATTAGATCCATCCGTAAGCTAGGGCGTTCCCGGAAATACATATATAACTTATATGCATATATAACTTATTATATGACTTGTTCAGAACTCATGAAAAAATAACAAAGTAGGCCAAGTGATGTAAATACAATATTGATACAAAGCAGTTGTAAGACGTTGATGACCTTGTACTGTACGATGAACTTGGTGACTTCCCCGGACTGGTGATGCCACTGGATATTGACGGTCCTGCTGCTCACCATCACTGTCTTCAAGTCTGACGGACTCTCTGGGGGCTCTACAACATTGGAGCTATACAATATACTGTTCAATATTCTGATTAAACAACACATACATATTAAACTACATAATCTTGTATTAACTCTCGCATTTGCATTAAAATAACCGTAGACGTAAAACTATTCTGTAAAATATATAATTTATGAAATATACTGTGAAGAACAATGGTTTCAAACTATGGCTTGAAACATCTCTCATTCAATGTGAATGGATCAAAAATCAACATTAGGCAATAATACAAGAAGATACAGTTACTGAATTAATCGGCACGGTAGGTAGAGGTAACGTGTTTGCATAAGTCAAAAGTTGCTGGATCAAAACCAGTAGTCGGCGACTTTTGTTTGATCATGATAATGCCGCTACGACAACGTATTTAATTCACCGAACACTACGCCCTTGGTCCATAGTGATAGGTGAAATATGAAGCGTTTCAATAAATTTAAATTTAGACTTTGCTTTATCAGTGTGACTTAAATGAACTTCTCGTCTCTATGGAATCTTGATTTTTTCATTCTCGATATCGATAAAGATTTTCGGACTGAAAAGTTAGCCTAGTAAAAACAATATCCGACTGGATATACGTTATAGGTAATGGCTACAATAATATTGTTATCGCTAGTCGGTTGTTCATTTTAATTGGATGAATATTTAAAACCATATGCTTTTCTTTGGAATGAAGAAACACTACCGAATGTCCTATATATATCGTTACCTTCAGGTGCTGAGATACCACAGGGAGATTTTGTAATAATACTCATAGTTGTACCTTGGACCAATAACTGCACGAGTTGTTGATCCTTGCCGTAGAGGTTGGTGGCTTGACAGAAGTACGCGCCACTGTCGCTGGCCTCTGCCGAGGATATCTGCAGCTCCGCCACCACACCGTCAGGGCTATTGTCCTGCTTTATTTGAACCCTAAAAGTGCAACAAGTCAAACTGGTCAACGCTGTCCATTCATACCTGACTGGTGTTTAAAAGATATTTGTAAAACTCAGCAGCTTATTAGCCGAGTGGAGTGGAACTCCGGTGCAAGAAGTCATTGGTTCAATTCACGTTGGAACTCTTTCCATAAATAGTTTGAGTAAAACTATTATCACTTGTCAAAATAAAAAAAAACTGTTTTGGTGTAGGTACAAAAAGTAACATCTATTTTTGTGAGTTAAATATGTGTTAATAAACAACACTTTTCCGAATAATTTATTTTTGTTTAACCAGTTACTTATGAACAAACCATTCGTTTTCTAAATTTTGGCTTCTCTTATGAAAGTATGTTATAATGATTCGTAATTAAACATAGGTTTAAAAAAACAATCATGACTACAACTTTATAACTTTAAGTTATAAAGTTGAAACAAAAGAGGTTTTTATTATGTGATTTGTTTAGTTTCACATAATAAATACTAATCTAAGGCTACATTTCTGTGCTTTTGATCTTTGTTTGACTGCTCATCCAATTTTTTAAAAATCGGAAAAGGAAAAACATGAAACACGGTGTAATGTTATAATTATTTAAAATATAAAAAATGACACGATAATCTGAATGGATTGATTTACAATAACTTGGTTTCAGGAAAATACAAATGAATATAAGGGTTGTTGTTGTAGTCACCTGTAGTTGGAGGCGGGGGTGAGCTGCACCCCCTTTCCACCCCTGAGCCATCGCACGTTGATGGGGGTGTCCCCGTTGACACTGCACATGAGCGTCGCGGTGTCGCCTTTCTTGACAGTCACCACCCGCGAGGGGGCCGAAAAATAAGGGGACGCTGTGATAAACAGATAACGCATTCAGAATAAACTGGTTATGTTAGAGTATGGTTACCTGGTCAGACATAGGGACCTTGAGTGAAATCTTTTGTACATACAACTAAAAGAGAGGACTTATGAGGATTAGTGGAGCAAGAGAGGACTCTTAGGTCATCCGATGAGGGAGACGCAACCAGTCCAAGCCCATGAAGCAGGGACTGGTGATAATTTCAAGTAATGTGTTATCAGATAAGCATGAAGTAAAATTTACAAATGTACATAGAACAATAACTTAATAACTTATTAATACTTCATCCAGGAGTATTACCGACCAATACAAATTCAGAATGGCTATCCAACATAGTAGCATGCCTCAGAGTATCATAGAGGAAATAAAGGAGCAATGAAAGCTGTTCAAACTGAAAGTCTTTCTAATATTGTTACTCAATTGTGTAATCAGGTTAGGTTTCAAATGTTTAAAACCCGACATCCCACCTGGAGTTGAACATTTTGCTATACAGCTTTTGTGGTACTTGAACTACTCAGCTAAATTAACGAACCTAGGGTACATTTAAAATATACTTACAGTTGACTTTAAGGTTAACAACTTTTCCTATTCCGTTCCCAATTCCATTGGTAGCTTGGCACAGGTAGAAGCCTTCTTTATCTTCTTTGACGTTCTGCAGCAGGAGAGATCCATTTGACAGGATACGCTGGTATACTCTCTCCCTGATTTCTTCATACTCTCCTGACTTGCTGCCTGTTGTAAAACCGTGTTTTATGTTTTATCAAATTTTTTAGTATTAGCTCTAACACGATGTATGAATTCTTGCGTGGTATGTGAGTGTGGTAAATTGAAGTAACGCGTTTACATTTTAATATATTGACTATACGTCACCTAATATTAGGACTGAATAGTCCAGTATGAAAATTTGTTTCTGTTTTTGACTTTGGTAAACTGTCCTTTACCTTGGTTTCGTGCTAATATCAACTTTAAATTAAATTAGCTTTACCGGCATGATAGCTCGGTGGTAACGCGCTGATGCAGTATTTCAAAGCTAGCTCGATCGAAATCAGTGTCCGGCGACTCCTGTCAGTTCATGGGCGGTTTTTTACCTCTGGCTATCCCATGTGAGTCACGCCGCTAGGTACCTAGCTGTCTTAAGTCTTTGATTCGCCGCACTGGCCCTGCCATGGTGATGGGCAGTTGAATTTTTTTTAAATAAAAACTGGCAGTCCCACTTCGCTCTGCGTGTTGCAAAATGAATGGGTATAGTGATAGAAAACATAATTCCTGTTTTATTCCATCATAGAATAACTTTTTATCACGTTCTGGGATAAAAGACTTCACAGACATTTCAATAATTTACTGTTATCTGTGGAAAATTTCATCCCACCATAAACTCAAATTGCATTGATACGAAATAATAAATATATTCAGTTGAAAAACAAGACTCTACCGACCAAATGTATTTGATATCCCCAAATACAAAACTTATTTTTTAAACCACTTTTTACAGTGACAGTGGCAGTAACTGTTTGATAGACTACATTGCCATCTGCCTCAAAAGTTTGACGTGAACAAATTTGGCAAAGAGGTTAAACAATTTTGTCACGCTGTTACTACAGTATTTATATCACTGTTAAACAATTTATGATGATTTAAAAATTGTTACTGATTCCTGTAAGGAGACTTATGTTATGACGCTATTATGAAGTTTGTAACTGTCTGAAATAAAGAGATCTGAGTTTGAGTAATATGCAAATTAATAATTCCCTCCTAATTTTTAATTTTTTTATTTAACCCGCGGATGGTCGAGGGATGAGCGCCGCGCTCACTTTTCATTTTAAGTTTCTACAAACATGGAGTTTGTAGTGTATCAGCCTGAAACTCGGAATAGCTGTTGTTTGGGGTGTCGGTAGTCGAGGAGATACGGTGGTGGAGGTTAAGTGACCTTCAGTCTGTCTCGTACCTTTGTTTCGTGATGAGTTACAGTGTAGTAAGTACAACTTACACAACTAAAAAGGCCTTTTATTTAGTAATAAATTATGTATTTTGTATATTATTTATTTGTTGTTATAATACAATGAGTATAAGGAAAATGTTATTTTAATAGCGTCCAGTGTTTTAAATAATTGGTTGAAAAAAGTTAAATTAATTTATAACAAAGTTTATAGTTTGTGAGTTTTTTACATTGGAAAAGGACTGAACAGACATAATGGTCCTAGTATCCTCTGTCAGTAACTTAACAGCTAACAGAGGACTGTGGAATGTCCTGTACAAATCTGCATAACAGTTAAGTTATGCTTAAGTTTTCAGTCTTGTATATGTGAAAAATATTAAACGCTTATTCGATTTTGTGCTAATACAGAGTGCCAGTAAAGTACGTCACCAAACTTTGTAATATTGTTTATGTCAAAATGAGAAAAACGCTTCATTCTAAAATCGATTGTTTTGAAACCTCTAATGTGTCTTTGAACATTAAATCCCAATTTAGAATAAAATATCATCGAAAATTGTGGCTATTTATATTATGTCAATTGCCTATCCAATGAGACCTAAATTATGAAAATCAGTTCATATACAGTATAAATTCTGTGCTTTTACCAGTATTAAGTGTGCACGAGAAGGCCTACTACGGAATCAGTTGCAACAACGGTTTACATAAATTATTACTGGTAAAATAACTGTATCCCTGTAGTTTATTCACCAATTTTTATTTTGATGATATTGGATAAGTATTTTTATTTTAAATAGCCTTACATCCTTAAAGCTTTTTAAAAAAGTCAACCATATTTAAGCTATTTCAGTTTTTAAAATTTAAATGGCCGCAATTTTGAAATTTATAATTAAATCGCGGTAATATTTTTCTCTAAAATGGGTCTTTAAAAAAGGAAACCGAATGTCAAGTTAGACGTAAATTATTTTGTAAAATACAAAATAGCAGATATACCCCCATTGGTATATTTCCCTAACTATGACTCGGTTAACAATATGATGCATTTTGGTGATGGACTTAAAAGACACTCTGTACAAAAAAAAACGAAATACCCTTGTGTTTAGTTCTCAAATATAAGTTGTTATAAATCAATTATTTTTCTAACTGGGTTTACTGTGCTGACGAAGAACCTATAATTAACAACCTAGGAACCTCATAACGTGAGGAATGATATTATTGATTTGAAAGTAAAAAGTCTTTAGTGTGTATTTAGTTAGCTATTTTACCATGTTTCGTTTCATACATATGTTTAACGACAACGTTACCAGTGGCCTTCTTCCACGTGACGACTGGTTGAGGAACACCCTGTGCTTGGCAGTTGATGATCACGTGACGATTCCGCTCGACACTGACGTCACTCGGCTCGACCAACCAGCGAGGAGGAACTGTCACACAAGAACCAATCAGAATCGAGGAAGGCATGCCATGATGCTATTGGTACTTACCTGGGATTCCGAACAACTCACAAACCTCATTTGGACTAAATGTAAACAATTAATTTGATTTTATTATCTATGTAGGAGAATTTGGTACATGGTTTTTATATAAAAATAAATTATTTGTAATTTCTATTTCCGACTTTTTTATAAATATAAATAACTTTAAATATTTGTCAAACATTTTAAATTCCAGTTAGGTAACCGTTACAAACCAATTGAAGTTAAAACTAACGTATTATCTCATTCATTAAAAGCACGTTTATTACAAAAATTATCTGGTTAAGACTATTTTTCTGGATTTTCTTGATGGCAAGAAAATTAATTTAATTTTTATTAATTTGAAATGTTCTTTTTTATGTATTGCAAAAATTGAACTTGTAGATTGTATAAGTTTGTTAAAAGAGAAATATTTATACATAAAATTCAAAATATATTATTTATAGTTATTTTGATAAACTTCATACCTAGTTTTGAGGTTTGTGAGTTGTATATGTGTAGGCTACTCTAATATTAATGTTTATAAATATATTAAATAAAACAAGAAACCCATTCACCTCCAAGTAAAATATTAAAAGTGTTTTAATGAACACAGTGAAATATTATTGTTTATTTGAATAAACTATAAACGTACATTATATCATAAGGCAGATAAGTGAGAATTCCCTCTTTTAAATATATGCGCGAATGTATCACACATTTGAACATATATTTCTGGCATCATTTACCTTCCTCTTCTGTATTAGCTAAAAAAATATTACGCAGATGAGGTTAGTGGGGGAAAAGTTTTTTTGATACCCTAGACTATATTAAAACTGCCATAAAAGATCATTAATATTATAAACTTTTTTCCTAAATTCAAAATATTGATTAGAGTTTATAGACAATTTTATTCTATAAATTTGAATAGGTTTACTGGTTTTATAATAATTTATTTAGAATTAGCTAATGAAGGCAACATTTAGTGGAACCGGGGAGAATGCAAAACGACGAACATTTAAGACGAAGGAGTCTCTACATGACTGCTGGAAGCTTCTCTAAACAATTAGATATCGAGTAGAGAGACAGCTCTAAAGTAGTGCGAGGTGCAGGTGCAGTAAGCTTTAGAAAGCGACTAAACAACATAAATACTTAATTTATTTCGAAGCGTTTAATCTGTTTGTTTAGCTCCTAGGCGGATCTAACGGTTTGACCCATATTTAGATAGAAGCCAAGACCACACTTTATTTATTTCTCGATTTATCTAAAGCTATGTTAGCTGTGACATTATCTACGCTATTCGACATTTATCCAGCCAATCTACGAGTACTACGACGTGTACTGTGACATTTAGAGAAAATAAACAACGATAGTCGATGCGGCGAAGCATATTGATACCAGTGAGGGAGACATCGATACTTATAGCTAGTGTGGGTGTACTAGGTTGTAGAGACTAGACTACTCTAATAAGAGAAAAACATGCGGATGTAAAAAGAAGAAAAAGAGGAAAAAGAGAACAACAAAAAGAAGGTGCAAAGATTACCTCGTGAAACAAACCTGGGGTCCATGTCGCAGGTGCATTCCCTGTGCCAAAGCAACCGAAACAAGAACATCCAGAGTAGGAGGAGCGTGCGCTTACCCTTGACCTGGAGTCTGCTCGTGTACCTCACCCGCGCCGCCGGGTTGTACGCCACACACGTGTACTCGCCGGAGTGGGCCTCCGTGAGGCTAGGGATGCTGAGGAGGCTAGAATAGGGGTCAAGGGTGGAGACGTTAACTCCCAGGTGAGGGGGTAGCTTGGCCCCGTCCTTGAGCCAGCCGATGTGGAGGGGAGGATCCCCCCTGGACACGCCACACACCATGCGGGTCCTCGCACCCTCGGGGAGCCCGTCCCCGGGGAACGAAAAGGGTTCAATTACAGGAGGAACTGGAAGAATTAAAGAGATAAAAGAGTCAAAGTAGCAAAAAAGTTGAAACTAGACGTGGTTTACCATTGACGACCAACTGTTGCGTTTGCGCCACCTCGGCTGCGGGGTTCCTTGCCAGGCAGGTGTAGTTGCCGTTGTGATCCGGGGACAAACTTTCTATCAAGAGAATACTATTGAACTGGTCGACTTGGTTGACCATGAGCCTGTGTTTGGGGTCGACCATCTTGCTGTCCTTGTACCAGCTGATGGTCAGGGGGAGGTCGCCCTTGGTCACGGAGCAGGTAAGGGACGCTCTCTCCCCCAGGTGGAGGGTCCGCTCCGACACTATGGGAGCTAGCTTGGGGGGAACTGCAATACATACAGCATCACATCGTCACACTACCTCTCAACGCTTATCCTCCTTCTTCCTCACATTTTGTGGATTATAATTTTGTACAATGGCTAATTTTTCAACTTGAATCAGACTGAAATAAATATCTTCATCTTGAACTGTGACTAAAAATTTGCAATGTTGGAAGCATGAAAAAACTGTAACTGTACTTTATAATTTTAACTTTGAAATCCGATTACAATCTAGTTGATTTTAGTTTGGAACAACTGTTCCATGGGTTACTCATTAGAGTCACCTTTGTAGTAGAACTAGTCCAAGATGCAGAAACAAAGTTTTTGAAAAAGTTTCAGTATTAAAATTAAAAAATATAGCATATAACGACTGATAGGATATTTGGTATATTCATTATAATATTAAACCAATAAATCTTTATTACGGTAGCAATCATCGAGGAATACGTGATCTCATTATTATAATTATTTTAAACTGATATATCTTAGCAATCTATAATTAGCTGTGAAATGATTCCAGTCAGTAGGAGTTATACCAGTCCATTGCACTAATCCAGTTCCATCAACAAGAATTAAACGATTCTTTTGTTCTAACTGAAGCTGTTGAGAGATTTTTTAACTAACAACTCTGAATTGAAACTCCGTTAACGAAGTTGAACGACAAGATTTCAGTTAACGTAGTTTCTCCGATAAAAGTTGGATTTGAAATACGGCTTTTTTATAATTGACATAAAGTTTGCCACGAGTCTCTGGTTAGGATTCAAAAAGTGAATCAAACCGTTCGCTGGTTTCAACTTTTCAATTCGCTTACCCCTCTGAAACAGGACAATGCCGTTTAAACTTCTTATGATAAAAATACATCTCTCGTTTTTACGTGATAAATATTTTGTTTATTCATTTATTAATTTCAGTTATTTATATTAGGTTACAGATGTTGTATTTTGTATTTTTACATTTCCATTTATAATATTTCATTTATAGAAGCTATTTTAAATTATATGACTGTTTAATAAACATTAAATATAATACCAATTTACATATGCTCAACGGTTATGTTTGATTCCTAAATTTTGATACTGCAATCCAAAAGGGAGAGCATTATAACATGTTCAAGTGACACGTAGCGTACATAATACGACCTGAATCATAAGCATAATATCGTTAACATAAATAATAATCCTTAACACAGCACCTATTACCGTAATTTATAATGTTTAAAATAAGGATACTGCAGAACAATAAAACCTACCCTTCATTCTACATTTTCTTTTGTTCCCAAATATGTTGGAAATTTCAACTTTATCGTCAACGAGCACAATCATCAACTGTGGATGAATGTAAACAACCATTTTATTTATAATTTAATAACCTAAACTCACTTGTAAAAAACAGCTCCAAGTCATAAAAATCATTGTTATTTATTTCTTATAAAAAACCTTCAAGTAAATAAAAATGATTAATGCTATTTTTTATTCCTACTGAAAACGCGAGTACGTCTCTGGAAATTACCCTGTTCTCTCAAACAGACCTCTTTAAATCTGTTGTTTATATATATTTACTTAAAAAAACACAGTTTAACCAGACGGGTAACGTATCAAAAGCATCAGTGAATATAAATACTGTGCTGACTAATTAATTAAGAAATGAAGAAAAATTACTTAACTGTCACAAAGTACATTTATAGTAATTAGGACTACGATTTATAACTATGAAGGTGTATTATCGATAACACTCTTTATCAGCATAATTATGATTACCGGTTAAATTTTTTTTAACTATTGATTACTATTATTGATATTACTCCTTTTATATAATTTTTCAGGTATTTCATAGATTTTAAAATCAAGGTCGGTAGAGTTCTAAATTCTGGAAGTCTTGTAGTTTATCTTATTGATTAAGTCTGACTGTGCACGCCTTGGCTGGACATCCTCGTGTTGGCCGGCTTCTCTGTAACTCACCAATGACGGCTACCTCCCCGCTCCGACGAGCGCTCTGTCCCTGCTTGTTGCGGGCCCAGCAGGTGTAGACGCCCGCGTCCGCCGCCTTCTGGACGGGGCTGATGAGGAGGGTGCCGCCAATCACCTTCTGTCGGAGGTCGTCGGGCAACTCCCTTCCGCCTGTGGACATCGGGGATGTCAACGCTAGGGCAGACTCAACAAGATAAAGACTGTCCGTTAAGTCTCAAACTTGGTTCTGAGAAATTGCATAACTAAGAACTGCAGGCGCTTTTGCCGCAATACCTTTCGTTTCTAAGACATACAGCTGAATAGAAAGTAGTACATGCAGTAGTTAAAAATTAATATTAGTGTCTAAATGCAGGATACAGAAACGTGTTGCTGTTTGGCCCAGGCGAAAATCTCCAAAAACTCTAGTGCACCAAATAGTTTAAAATGTAAAGTTTATGGTTTTTAATACTGTATGTAAAACCTGGAAGAAGTCTCTCAATAAAATATCAAGTAAATTAAAGTCTCTTCTCATTCACAATACAAATAAAATAAATAGAACATAATAATACAAAATTGTTACAATTTTTCTTGTGAATAACATTGTTTATAAGTTGGAGATATGGTAGACTAAAGTACCAATTGAAGATAGATTTTAACTCTATAAGAGTGAAAATTGCCAACTAAGGAAATATCTTAACTTCATACTGTCCAGAAAACATCCGTTTCAGTTCTCTAACCCATCAGCAAAATTATCGTTTTGGGTCATTTCAAATAGGAAACAGAAAAAACACATGGTAAATTTTTCGATTCGCTAACCTCAAAACTTGTAATGGTACATTATAAAAATGTTTAATAGGTGAACTATATTTTATTTCAAAAGATAACTTAAATAACAATGACTTGTAGAAATGATAACGGATATGTAAACATTGATGACGACTTTTTATAACCTCATATTATGTGGTTTAATTTTGTAGCAATAAGAAGCTTACTTCCACAGTAAGATTAAAATAGTTGTTTGTCACATGGAGTGAAAGTGTCTTTTTAGTACTAAATCTGATTTCCAAGCTTAGCCTAGTTATGAAAACTACTATTTTAGTCTCCAGAAAACATAATCATATACATTGAAAACTACCTAAATGGATCCCACTTTTATCTAACAGTAGAGTAAATATATCTTACAGGAACTTTTAAACTTATGAATAACGTTATTCAGCCAAATCGTCACGTGGGTTTTATAGCTTAAATAAAACATTACTTTTTACAAAATTAGTGCTCAAAGTTCAAACTAAGTTGAAATTTAAACTAAACAATGCCGTATTGAAATACCAATTTTTAAATCTCATAAGATGTACACTTTATGAAAAAAATTACAACTTTTAAGCTTCACACTAACCATATCATTTTAAAATGCTTCATAAATCAGTGAAGTGATGATGAATTAATGAAAGTTTAATACAAGCAATTATTTTAAAAGGTGGTTAATGATTTAAGAATCAAATTGCGATCCACTACTTCGTCTCCATTCTTAGATTCTTATTGTTCCATGGCAATTAAGCTCTTTTGTGATCCTTGCGGTACGCTGAACTTTAACGTTTGAGTTCACAATGCTTTCGCCGAGCACTGAATATGAACGTTGATTATTAACTGAGACTAAATTAGTTTAATTAGTATCAAAGTTCTTGAACGATAATTATGGCATAGTTTCCTCAATAAACCGAAGCGTTTATGATTATGAGTGTAATTAATTGTATGCATTTTATATTAAAATTTAGGGTACCTAACGTTTTAAGCTGGCAATATAAATTAACTGTTTTGTACTATTACTTATGTGGGTTGTAAAGATAAAATAGAATAATCAAAATTTTAAAATAAACGGTATCAGTGGACTGGCACATACTTACTTTCTCCCTTAAGTAAAAACCCCTTGAGTAAATAAATTTAAAAAAAAACACTATAATCTTTAATTAAACGATCGAATTCTTTAAAGTTTGCCTACATGTTTGTTTCAAAAAATATTATTACAAACATTATCATACAACTTATTAAACTTACAACAAGAGAAGGGGGTTAAAATATTAGTTACAAAATCTTTTGGGGCATAGCCCCTTACTTACTTAACTTTACACAGCATACCAAGTTTCATGAAAAATAGTAGAAAAGTAAGGGTGAAACTAATTTTTTATATCACCCTAAGAAGCTCTTAGACAACGTACTGCGTTCACCACGGATATAAAAATTTAAACTTTCTCTAGAACTGTTAGTTTTAGGCTAATGATTCAAATAGTAATTTGTTTAGTTCTTTAAGATGATTTTAATTGTGGTAGTCTTAATACTTTGTAAAATTATTGTTTTACCAAAAAAATATATTTTGGCATTTAAACACCGTGCCTTTTGAACCATTAGTTTTAGAGACATACGCTTGGTGTTATATAGTTTGGGCCCTTAATAATTATCAACGATGAACCATAATCAAAACCGTTCAAGCAATTTTTTAGAAATTTATGTTTTTTTAATTGTTAAGGGTTTTTAGGGTTAACTGTATCTTAAAATATGACAACTTCAAAAATATCAAAAATGACTTGGAAATATGGCCAAAGTGCCTACAAATGCTATAGTAAACGGACAATCAGAGTTGCCTCGGGGCGTGTACATAGAGGGACAGGCACTAGTCAACGAATATATTCACTCTCAACAAACTCTAAAATGATGACTAAAACAATAATTTCTCCATATACTTTGTATAAGGGAAGAAAGTAAAAAGGTTATCACTCGAATAATTTTCTAGCCAAGGTCCTAATTAAGCGAGCATAAGATTTTTATAATTTATAGCAGCTCCCAGCAAAATCGAAATCGACACTGGTTTCTGAAATAAAATGAGTTGACTCCTTTGGAAATAAAAAAAAATTAATATCGAAACTTCAAGAAACATCTTTCATCAATGACATGTCTCTCAGATGTAGTTTATAAATTATATCAAGCAAGACTACGCTTAAGTTTGAAATTATTATAGAAAACGTATTAATATAGATTAGCATTTATTCATACTTCGTTCCCAGTGAATCTCCTCTATGGGGTAGCCCGCTACTGGACACTTGAGTTGAAATGTCTCACCGGCCACCGCCGTTACCTTCGGGATCAGACGGATGTATGGCAGACCTGAAACAAACCGGAAGTGAGAAGAATAACATGCAAGTTCTCGTATTACTATGTAAATGGAGAGAAGAATATTAAATACGGAGAAAAAATTGTAGTAGGAAAGTTTGTGACTAGGTAGATAATTGCGAGAGAGTGTTGAGATTGAAATTATTATTTTTATATTACTTTTCTGGAATGGAAACGCCAAATATGAATGAGAAATAAGTGTAATATGATTTTGGCACGATCTTTTAGTCTTGTTACTGACTAACGCTAGCATGTCTTTTAGACATGACCTTTAATTAACAGCTCAACACCCATCAGTCAATGACATATAAACTACCTACAGTTTAACTTTAGATCCAAACCACAATTTTAGCTCTGAATTTTGAAGATCTGAGGTTATCACTTCACCAACTGAGTCTCTGACTAACCAAAATCTTACTAAAATATTAAAACCCCAGAAATAAACCTTTGTTAAAGCCCCTGAACATTATCCAGACGTTATTTTTAAACATAGATTAAATAAAAACACAACAAAAGTAAAGAGCAAGAAATGTCTTTCACATTTTCATTCTTACATTTCTCATATTGCTATTAATACAAATGCAGCAAAACTTTAAAGTTAACCAAAACCTCAGAGTCGTATACCTTACTTTATGTAATAGGTATCAAACAAACATTTAAAAGCAAACAGGAATTTAATTGGACTAAAGTTACTTCTGATTTTATTTATTGTGGGTAACCCAAAACGAATAATGCTCCCCCGTAATAGCAATTGTGCGCTAATAGCAGCGTCTTTAGCGTAGTTGCCAGAGCACAGCGCGTAGTTCTCCTTGCTACCGGTAGAGTCGCTCCACAGGACTAGGGAAAAAATTGGCTTCAACCTTCCCTTAGGTTTATAAAAATAAATAATAATATCTGATACATAAATATTGGCAATGTTACCATAGACGTTAAGCCTCGCGGAGTGGGTGACTTTGCCCGCCCGGTTCTCGGCAGTGCAGGAGTACTCGCCTCCATCTTCCACCGCCACGTTGGAGATGTTCACGTGACTGATGACGTCACCATGTATCGTCAGGTACTGGCCGATCATGAACCTGCCGGGGTAACAGTGAAACCATGTTAGTGTCTACAAGATACAATAAACTCATGACAATACCGTTAGTGATACTCCTCTCTGGAATCATTTAGGACACGAAGATTCAATGGAGAAAAATTCTCATTGACATAGAGTGATAAAACAGCTTAGTGGGTGTAGTCACTTTCTGAATTCCTTTTAACAGCTAAAAAAATCTCCAAATCTTGCTTTTAAAACATAATAGGGATAGGATAGGTTAGGTTTGGTCTTGGTTGTCTCCAAAATATCGGAATGAAAATGAAAAAAAGAAAGTAAAGGTTTTAAGTAATTTTTATGGAAGTTTAGGCATAGCTCACAATACGTCAACATGGTAGGGATTTTTATTACAGAACCAGTAAATTGCTGTACTGGGTCTGTATTAGAAAATAGTCATCGTCACAAAAACTAAGAAACCACTATCATACTCTTCAACCGTAAATTCCAACACTACCAACCTTGAAGACCTAAAAGTCCTTACAAGGTGATTGCTATAAACCATATGAGCGAAATAGAAAGAGATAATAATTTGGTTCAGCTTTATTGTTTATTTTACCGTTAATTTTGTCCCTTAATTTTATTAATATTATACTTCCATTACCGTGAGCCCCCTAGAGACAATTTGATAATGGGGGTACTCACTTTCTATTCTGGTGGCTAGTTTCATAAACCTTTTTTGACGTGTACCCACAGGATTTCTCCAGTGGGTTGGGATGGGATCCTTTTAAATCTGGTATATATTTACTATTAGTATTACTTTCTTAAACAGTGACCTACCTAGGTAGGTATTTTAAACCAAAAATTAACGAGAAATGCGTGTTAGATGATTGTGGTGCGATCTTGTAGTCGTGTACCGACTAAGGCTGACAGGACTGTTAGAAGATATCTTCAGATTAACGTGGGATCCGAACAACTTTCGTCTCTGAATTACGAAATGGTCTAATAATGATGATGATATTTGAGGATGAACGTAGTATTCAATAAATAGTGCGGACGTTAATCCATATCAGAGAATATCACATACATCGACCATCGCTCATAAATATCCACAATTCGTGACATCCAAGTAGCTGCATTACAGGCACGGCACCGTCTCAGTCTAAAATATAAATATCCTAAAACAACAACAACAACAATCACCTGACGTTGTTGGGCAGCGAGAAGCCGTCCAGCGCCCAGGTGATCTGCGGCGTGGGGTTGCCCTGGGCACTACACTTGAGAGACACCGCCGGGCCAGGCTGCAGAGTTTGCTCGATGAACGTGTAAGACAACACTGGCGCAGCGTCTGCAACATTCAACATCTCAGATTAACTAAGGAGCTTTACCAACACTTTTACCAACTTGTTAATTTTATCTCTTTATTAACACTCCAACTACACACTAGATTAAATTTTCTTTTTCACCTTAGTTTCTTTCTCTGGGAAATGCAATCTCAACTTGAATACAATATTTTTGGGCAAAAATAGGAATCTACTATTCCTTTTTCAGCCTCACCAGTTGAAATCGGTATTGAGACCATTAAATGATGAAAGTTATAGCTTTCTTCTCAATTGCAAGATACACACATTAGTAAAGTTTATTTAATTTTTTCTTTAGTTTAAATGCCATTTGTGTTCTATAATTTTTATTCAAGTGAGTTTTATTTCATGGATTTTAAAATTTAAAAGTTTCAAGCCATAGCAGCTACGTACTCGAAAGTTTTTTGACTTAAAAAGAATGAATATATAGTGAGAATGAAATAAGTATGATTACTTGCTTAGAAACCTAATAAATTCATTCTACAATCTGTCGGTGTTGATTTTTTCTCAGAACAGGCTAAAAATAAACTAAACCTTTCATTTCAAAGATTTATTTATAATAACTTTGCGTAATAAAAGCCAAGCAAAGGAAATGGGTCAATCAGACATATTATATTCCTACCATGTATAAATATGTATTAAAATAAGATTCAAAGATAAATCAATTGTTCGGGCTAAGCAAGAAAGGATGAAAAATAACTCCATAGGGCAATTATTTTAAACTATTGCAAATTTAAATTTTAAAACCTTTCTGTGAATCGTTCAAATGTTCATTGTCAACTCCAGTAACAAGTTGCTAGTTTACACTACAACCACTTGGTATACTGAAAGGTATTTACAGCTTTCAACTATTTTTTGTTGATTTCATATTTTATTTAACAAAAATACTAAAACTCCCATTACAAACACGTTTCAATTGCCCCTGATTAATGCCCATAATGCTTTGTGTCCATTGACCTTTCAGACTAGATGTTCATACAAAACTTTTGATTTCGGTCGGAGGTAAGGAAAAATAACTCCAGTAAATTACGTAAATTTATTTGATATTAACATCTTTTTAATTTAAATAATTTTTGATTATCGATTCACAACGTCTATGGATAGTTCCGGATAGGCCCTCAATGTTCCAGTACCCACCTCCCAGCTGCAGCTCGGCCGCGCCCTGGGCGGTCTCTCCCTCCGCCCTCCGCACGATGCACTGGTACATGCCCTGGTCCTCGCGGGTGATGCCTGTCAGCACCAGAGCGTCACCGCTGGACATGCCGGGCAGTACGCGGCCGTCCTTGAACCACGTCATCAGGTAGGTGCCCGGGGGGGAGACGACGCACCGGAACTCCCCTGTGCCGCCTAGGTGCACGGAGAGCACCGTTGGTGACACCTAGGCCAACAGGTGTGGTTAGATATTCCTACCGTCACAATTATTATATAGATTTTAATAAATATTTGAAAAAATGCTTTCATGACACACTCTTGCCAGTTTTAGCCGTGAGCGGTGAGGTACCATTAAAACCAAAAATAATCTGTGTGGTGAAATCTAAATCTAAATTCAAAATAACAAAAACAGATTGGAGATATTGCTAAAGTGTACGACTGTACAGAATATTATTGAAATCAGTGCAGTCTCAAGACCAGTACACATAAATCTACACGGACAAGAAAACAAATAGACGGACCTACATCAGTTCAAAAATCACTTTTATGGATTCGGCGAGCTTCAAAATACGAGTAGATAGTTTTAATCTCAGCCCAAATTTTAAAATGTTTACAAACTATACTTCTCAATATATACTATGTACGGGGGAATATGAATAAAAGTTTCTTAGCGTGAATATTATCATAAGTTCGATAAAAATGAAATACCCATCTCCACCCATAAAAATACCAACAAATATAAACCAATCAACCATAAGAATTATTACTACTACCAAAGTATCACTTTTGATCCTAAGTCAAGTTTAACAGTTTGGAAATGATCAAGAATAGAAAATACGCTTTTTGTTCTAGTGACAAACTATATTTTTCGTCTTACCGCTTTTATATTAGGCTCAATAGTGCAAAATCATAAATTTTATAGTGTATTTACTTAGCAACTTTGCTCATAAAATGGATTTCACCTTATTCTTGCCATTCCAAACAAAAGTTGATTGAGGTCATTGATAATTTTTTATGGTTAACTCATGGCCTGACCACTATATTCGTCCAGAGACGGAAAAAGACTTTTTTACCTAATGGCATGTTTCAAGAACAACTGACTGTTTTTAAAAATGGTAGTGTTACCAGTACAGGGGAGGGTTGTAGGCCTACCTCGACGTGCAGCGTGTTGGTGACGACCAGCCTCAGCTCCGCACTGGCCTCTCCCCCGGCGTTGGTGGCCGAGCACCGGTATATGCCGGCGTCCTCGTCAGTGACGGCCTCTATGGCCAACACCGGCCCCAGCATCCTGGCCCTGGTGCCGGCCACCACGGCCACCGCGTCGTACCCTCCGGCCTGCACGTGGTACCATCTGCCGGCGAACATTATAATTGGAAATGTAATACACAACTTACTTTGATACCTTACACTCAAATTGTGACCTTCCCAGGTATTATTCACCAAGTATGAATGAGAAGAGAGAGTTGGATAATTGTGGAGCGATCTTGTAGTCTTGTTAGTGACTAAAACTGACGTGTACCTTAAACAGTGCTGTTAATTAATAAGTTATAAACAAATGGAACACTTAACTTGGAATCCTAGCCATATTTTTCCTCTGAATCACGAACTAGTCAAATTATGAGGGTAGTCTTTGCGGATGACCACTGCAAATGTCAAACCACACCACATTTATCACATCCACAGTTCATCGCTTATCCACACATTTTGTGACCTCCAAGAAGCTAGATTGCAGGACACGGGTTATTACACATAAACCCAACTAGGTCTTTCAGGATGAATATTTGTGAAAGGAAAGCGAGATATATGTAATGTATTTGACGATATATTATATAGCTCTGGTAATAACAAAGCTCAGCTGAGGTATTTTCAAAATCATTGAGGAGGCGGTCTAACCTGCGGCCAAATCCGCCTCGGAGTGACAAAGTAACATCGCCAAAACAGGATAAACAAGTTTTGTAGAGGAATAAAATAATCCTTTTCGAAACGTTTACGTTAATCCCGAAGTTCAACGCTCTGGAGAGTTTTGTTTCGTTGGATATTTTTAGTTGAACATATAAATAGTTTTTTTTAATATCAATATTTATCCCCACATAATAACTGCTTGAAAGAAATATATGCCAAAACGAAGTATTTGTAGCTAAAACTTCGGTTTTAGTACCTGTTCCATTGGAAAGCAACTGATCCAAATAATCTTTACAAACAAAATTGGAATGGGAATGTTTAGTGGCGTCTTCTGACGTTCAAAAAGCCTTAACGCATATTTGACCAAGTTTACCACTAGCACAATAGCCTGAAACGGTTGCCTACCTGTAGTCAGGGGTGGGACATCCCTGGGCCAGGCAGAGCAACACGGCGCCCTCGTCGTGAGCGACCTGCACCGTGGGAGAGTGTTCGACCATCACAGGCGTCACGATCCCTCTATGCTCTGTGAACAGAACCAAATATCGGCTGTAGAGAGATGTACCGGGAGTGCCAAAAATAAGTTAACAACTTTGTTAAAAAAATACTCGAAAGTTTTACTGACATGGGATGAGGAACATAGGTTATTACAAAGGTAAAAAAGTGTTCAAAATGTGAACGGCTTGCTTTGCAGGCATCTTTTCTAAAATCAAATTGTGACCTAATTTTGTCTTTTCCACATTTTGTACTGCAGCAGTAATGCGATGCCTGAGTTCCGAAAGGTTCAACGGCAAAGGAGATACAAAACCTTGTCTTTGATATCCTGGGGGTGTTTACAGCCATTGCACGAATTAACTTAACCTTATAATCAGACGCTGCTAGTCTCCGGAGCTCTTCGCGTTCCAAAGCAACCCGTGGCCTAAACCTTCCGATGCCAGTCGTAAATTTACGTCCTATAATAACGCGTCCGAAAATGACGTTGAACTGTGGTGAAAGATCGAGTTCTTTCAAACTACAGCACACTAAAAGGCTTTTCTATAAGAGTAATAACAGTTTTTAACCAAATCAATAAATGACCATTTTTGTGACATTTTTGGCATTCCTCATCATGTCATGACGGTGGTTATTAAAATTATGGTTAGTACAAAAAATTAAGTTTTTCATTTTTATATAGAAAAATGTATATTTTGATCCTTGATCTAATATCATCTTCAGTCTAATAGATAACTTTTTCTTTATAAAAATGAAAAACGTAATTTTTATTGGCTTGAAGCCAACTAATTATGATTTTAATTATTACCATTGTTGACAAAGGTCAAGTGTTTAGGAAAGACTTGAGGTGTTCTCCAACCCAGTGATACCAACTGCAACGATGTCGGACACATAGATTGTGTTGAATTGATTTAAAAAGTGGTTTACTTCTTTCTGGTACACCCGGAATTCTTACAATACTTGAAACTCTTGATATTATTGTATACTACTTATATTTCATATGTATGTATTGATAAATAAAGGTCTGAAATTTCGTCAAACCGTTTAAAGTCAACTGTTCGAGTTATACGGTATGTACATTTTCTGATAAGCAAAGCCCTAGTGGTTGACACTAAACGGAAATCAAGCGCAAAGAGAAATAATTGAGGTTAGCCCTCGTAACTCAAACACCGTTTGAAGATAACCATCGCGCCGCACGAGACTGATCCATCTCTTATCAGCAAACATCAACACATTATTAGAGGCATTACTGTCACAAGGATTAAGTAAAATTATTCTCTTTGAGACTGGTAGTGGTCCACTTTTCAGTAATAGCTGTAAGAGATAACAGCCACTTATTTTACTTCTGGATGTGAGATGAGGGGCGTTAGTCCTTTACAAGTTGGTCATCGCACTCTTCAAGTTCTTAATTTTGACACGATTTTTTATAGCATCAGAACTAAAATTGTCTAAAAATAATTTTGGAATCTTTTGTATGGAATTGAAGTTTGTATAGCTTTTTGGTATGTGTGGATATTGAGGCCTAGAGCTTGACCCTACTGCAGGAAACCCCTCAGCGGGTACAATTAAACCGATGTTTATTGTCCATCCATAGGAAAGTGAGCTACCGTTTCCTAAGTCTTCAACGCGTACAAAAATGTGAGTGAGATTTAAATATGGATAAAATATGGATTAGAGGGAAAATTCGAGCTTGATCTGGTGCATAGCCTACCCACATCCAGGTAAAATACTGTAGGTTCCCGCCCTGCCAAAACCTTGACTTGTAGAAAGTATATCTCCATTCCTTGAAAGCACCCCGACCGAATTCGTACTCATGCTCAAACCTTCCTTAGTGTGAAATAATAATGCTATTTACTTGGAGTACTGTCTCCGATTGTGACAACCGATTAGACCGCGTTTATAACGGAGTTACCAACATTTCGATTTCAACATTTTTTCAATTTCGATTGCAGACTCTCATTGTCAATGAAAGTAGTCATCACGGTTGGCTTATAATAACCTGCAATCTGCAACTGAAAAATCAGACAGTATATGTAAAATATCGAGTGCGGAAGAAGTTATTCTTGCTGCGGCAGCGTGTATTGTTCTCGCTAAACGGCGAGAACCAAGAATACACTTGTCCTTTATTGCAGGAAAAGCAAGGTAAAGCGGAAGTGATCTGTTACAAGATTTGAATAGAAACGATTCAGATACTATGACGGGATGAAATGGTAGCATAAAATCGTTTCATGAATGCCAATGTTGTTAAAAATTCAATTAAGGAAATCCCCTGCTCATTTAACCACTCCATAGTTGCAAACTCAAGTTGCCGGTCACATAGGATCTGCAACGCGAGTTGCCGACCGGGATTGGCAACCGCCTTTGATCTTTACCGACTCCATTCAGAAACCGAATTTTCGGTGGCCAACTCGTGAAATCAGTCTGCAACTACCAGTCGGCAATGCGAGTTGTAGTTTCTACGAGGCGTTCAACAAAAAATTACCGATAAAGGTCTCCAATCAATGGTTGGCAACTCCAGTGTAAACACGGACTACTAGCTTTGAGGCTACGGAAACTAGCTTTGATATCTAGATTTACAAAGACAAAAAAATATTCACTGAAGAGTGTATAGTAATTATATCGGAACTAAATCTTTTTTATTTAGTTACACCGACCAATAAGATTTAAAGAAGTTTCAGGTGATGGTGTTATTCGTCAGGAGCTACGTTGTAAATAATAATATTAGCATTCTTAAAATAATGGAAAATTAAAACAATAACTATATAATTTCAAATATCGATAATTATTAATATTATTTTAAAATTCAGGGAATTGAACCCGTGAACTCGTCAGGCTAACCTTGTATCCTGACGTTAGCTGGCGAGCTGACCTCTACCTGACGCGTGAGTCTGTGTCTCGTGCGGCAACGGTAGGCTGGGAACTGGTCGCTGAACTCCACGTTGTGCACCAACAGCTCCCCTGACGGCAGCACGTGGAACTTTCCATCTGTCAACATCGGTGAATCATTACAACACTTGCAGGAAGTAACGATTTATAAAGGATGATATAAAGGACAAGGAAAAATACCGAGTCATGATTTGACACTGTGAAACGGCTAACACGTTGTAAATATTCAATATTAACCTCAAATTTAAAATAAATGTAAATTAAATATAAATGTTGTTAATATTTCAAAGATGCCTAAAATTTTTAATCAGGTCATGATGACGTAGTTGTGTCAAAGCTCGAACGAGGAGTGTTAGCAATTTGCGTTAAGCGAAAATTTTAACGGAAGTGACATCATTCGGTTTTAAGAAAAGCTGTTTAGAGGAACTGAAAACATTCCCTTTAGACATGTCCAAGTTTCCCAATCAGAGGCCTAGGTTCAGTTAACAAACTAATTACTCATGGAGATGATTTTTCTAATTAATTAACAGAATACCCTTTGGATTAAGTCGAGACTCGGCACACGTCATGATCTCATCCAACACAGCTCTTCGGCGTAAAATGAAGGCATTTTTATTATATGTTTAAATTTAGTGTTAAATAGCGTACAGTAATAAATGCTATTTGCGTGTTTTTAAACTATGCTTATCTCAGCAAAGGATAAATTTCACGAGAAAGATATTGGTCAACACTATTGTTTTGTGCCTTAGGATGCTGATACGAATCTTTGAAACGCGTAGCCATACTGTAAAAGAACCACAAGTCAGAACTAAGGTAAATAACCTATTAACGTTCACTTTTGATTAATATGGAAATTTCTTTGATAAGGGCTCCATAGAGGTGTATCAATACGATAGTGCTGGTTGTGACGTACCTAATGGCAGGGTCGTATATTGTGACATGTAATAGTGACGTCACGAGCCTGCCTGTGACACACTCTATGTGTCCAGGCCCTTGAGAGCTTCTGAGCTGTCCCACCCCGTCATTCACAGGCATCAAGCATGGTCAAAGCTTTTTTATCTAAATAGGAACTCAGTTAGGGATTTAAATATTTTATGTAAACCTATATTTGATATTCGTTTACCATGTTAGGTAAAGCATCACTGATATTGTAAAATTGTTTTCAAAAGTCTTATACAAATCAAATTTTATTGTTCAGTAGGTAAGTTTTATAAATGAAAATGTTAAAAATTTGTCTTTCTTTAATATATTATGTAGATTGATTGTTAGAAGAGATTTTTTTAACAAATTGAAGTAATTGTGTATATTAGTGTATTTTATGTTCAAGATCCTAGCTCTAAGGACTACTGAGATAAAGGTACATTAGTAAATAGAAATATTGAAAAATATTTATCAAAAATGCATCATCCACATAACCGTTCCTACAGGGTTCCAGATAAATATTATTTTCATATCTAATATTAGTTATGTGCATATTGTGTTGTATATAAAATTAAGCACGTTTTATATATTAAGTCAACTTTCACCAAGTCGACCACCGTTTATTTATGGGGGCCCCTCTCCATTATACCACACATTTGCAAGCCAAATTAGCTCATGGTCGGGATTCAAACCCTAGCACTTCCGAATGGCTAGAACGATACACACTTGTCAGTGTAGCGTTGTATATCGGTTCAGCCATTGTGCATAGTCGTAGAAAGCGATTAATTGGCTGTAAGACATACCCTAGTGGCAGTTTAGAGAACTGCATGAGCCGATTCATGTATCAGCTCCCAGAGGGCAACACGTTCACGAAGGTGATGGTGTCTAACAATTTGTAATGAGTCGTGAATTACGGTTTTGTCAATTCTATGGTTAAAATATTAACTATACAAGTTCAACATGAACAACACTTTGAAAACAACAATCAATTATGAATTCATAACGTAATACCATACGTCAATACGTGTATAATTATTAATAAATCTTGACAATAATTAGTTTTATAGGTTACATTATTATTCAGTGATTATTGAATAAATAGACCCACTTATACAAACTTGCATATGGGAAACAAAAAACAGGGAACCTATTTTCATATTTTAGGATGTGTTCTTGATCTAATGAATAATAACACGTATGTAGGTGCATGTAATTACGGAACACACTGCATACACGATAGCTATATTATGGATTCCGCAAAAATGCAAGAAAAAAAGAGAAAGTTCTCGTCCGTTCTACGCCCCAGACAGTTCCAAGTGAGAGAGCCTGTCTGGAAAGTTTCCCTCATCTAAAGCTGCAAAAAGTTCAAGCAAGCATTTTCAATGTATTTTAATAAGACCAGTTAAGTTAAAAAGTCGATTACATTAGTTAATCCAATTTCACGGCTCAAAATTTCAAGAAACGATTGAATAAAAGTTGATTTAAAATATTTTAGCTTCACATTTCTACAGTTTGCTTATAAATTTTATTCCAGATAAAGATTTTATGTGATTTTATTAATTTATGAATGATTGGGAAATGAAACAAATCGAATGTTAAAAATGTTTACATACAAATTTTATACCATGCCAATTTCCAAAGCTAATCTGGACAAACTAGAAAAGCGAAGTTCTCATTTTTGTTGTTTCCAATAAAAAAGATAAACGTTGTTCACTAATTCTGGGAATAACTTTACAGTATATCGTACAGGCTAAATTCCCAAATGAGATTATTTACTTATAAAACAATTATTATCCCTTTTTCTTCAGCCTTACTACAAGAAATATACAACCTAGGATTACCTAACACTTTATATTTATTAACAGATTAATTTTTATACCCACAAATATACACGTCAAATTTGAAATTATGTAGACCAGTAAAGTGTAGAAAAAAAGAGTCTGTCACACCCTTTATAAATATTTGACTATATGTGAGTATAAGAGATTGATACATGAATAAACATATGAATATATGGACAGTTAACAACATTTGCCAGTTTAATCGTTAAAAGAATCACTGAAGGTATCATCTGATTAGTAGTCGTATAACAGTACTATATAAAGTACAACTAGTCATGCCTTACCTTTCTCTTCCTTGTGAGTTACTTTTTTTACGGTAGCTGTATTATATTCCGTGGAAAGACGTGCCTAGCCGCGACAACCTAATCCTCCAGATTCTAACAGCTAATATCTACAGAAGTGATTTCAAAGTTTTTTAGGCATAATCTCTATATATAAAATTGAATGTATGTCTGTCTGTATGTATGTATGTATGTATGTATGTCCTTTATGCGTTGCCAAACTACTCATCCGATCGCCATGAAATTTTAGGAAGTTGCTCTACATGTGTCCGGGAAGGTTTTAGTGAAAAAATATTTTCGAAAACCCCATAAGTTTCCATTTTATGGCGTTTTAAATTTCTAATGTTAACCTTATGGAGAGTAAGTTTGTTTACAAATTGTCTACAATGAAAACATTTGATTTCTTAGCTACAGCTGATTGGTTTACTTTCCATTAGCAATACCGTATGCTTTACTATCCAATGCCATCTGAATCATTCATTAATGTTAAACTATGAAGTAAATGTGTACTGTAAAAAATGAACAGCTTTATTCACCACGTTAATAGTTAACGGTTTTGGGGGATTATGTATTTTTATTTTTATTTTCTGTCTGATTAAAGTCACGTGTTTATATGATAATTACAATGTTTATATTATTACGTTTATTATAATAATCAGCTGTTGTATATCTTTCCTATAAAAGCCGTATTACAGTTAGGTTTCGTTTGGGTTTGGATTGGATTCGAAAATTGTGAATTAATCCACTCAGATTTATTTGTTTTATGGGAATGATATTAATATGTTTTATCGTTTCAGTATTGTTATTCACTATGCTGCGACCCAGAATATATAACATTTCACAATGAAGCCGTAATGCTATTCGACTTCAGAACATGGCCAATCTTAAAGTTAACATGTGTTTACTGTGAGGCGTTACGAAGTTCGCCGGGTCAGCTAGTAAACCATAAAAACTGGCAGTAAAATTATTGTTTTAGTAAAAAATCAAATGGATGTTTAATAGTTTAAGTTGCATTCATTGGATATATCTAAATAGCAAAACATCGTCATTATAATAAATTTGAACTGTATAAAAACATTATATTCAAAAACACTTCTTCAAACCTAAGGCCATGAATATTGCATTACCGTTCTTTGTTCTAAAGTCTTCCTTCGTGTAAAACAATAACCTCCTATAAACGGATTACAAAGCTCACTTAATATCTCCTTAGATTTAACACACCTCACTCATTTATGAAAATGGGTTAAAATATCCTTATTGGAAATCTTATATTATACATTCAATCATCATATTAATATTATTCGGAGTTGACTATTGTGTTTCTGTTACTTAAAAGAAAATATTGAGCCATTTACTAGCATGTGTATAAGTTCAAACTTACAGCTAGAAATTACTTTAAGTAAAACCGTTCACAACAAGAATATAGTCTTCTTATAATAAAATATGTGAAAGTATAACTAAAAGAACAATAATTACATGTAGTAGTCAACAAATAGCAGGTTGTAAGGGGGAGAGTGTAAAGACAGATTGCGTGTCAGGTAGCGAATGTCATCTGCAGTATATTGACCGCGCTGATGACACATCGCTCTCGAGTCCCTGATAATATCCAACCTCACAAACACCACCGCTACATAGTATTGCAAATATCAAGTTGTAGAGAGGAGAGTGTAGAGACAGATTGCGTGTCAGGTAGCGAATGTCACGATATTGACCGCACTGATGACACATCGCTCTCGAGTCCCTGATAATATCCAACCTCACAAACACCACCGCTACATAGTATTGCAAATATCAAGTTGTAGAGAGGAGAGTGTAGAGACAGATTGCGTGTCAGGTAGCGAATGTCACCTGCAGTATATTGACCGCGCTGATGACACATCGCTCTCGAGTCCCTGATAATATCCAACCTCACCAACACCACTGCTACATAGTATTGCAAATATCAAGTTGTAGAGAGGAGAGTGTAGAGACAGATTGCGTGTCAGGTAGAGAATGTCACCTGCAGTATATTGACCGCGCTGATGACACATCGCTCTCGAGTCCCTGATAATATCCAACCTCACCAATACCACTGCTACATAGTATTGCAAATATCAAGTTGTAGAGAGGAGAGTGTAGAGACAGATTGCGTGTCAGGTAGAGAATGTCATCTGCAGTATATTGACCGCGCTGATGACACATCGCTCTCGAGTCCCTGATAATATCCAACCTCACAAACACCACCGCTACATAGTATTGCAAATATCAAGTTGTAGAGAGGAGAGTGTAGAGACAGATTGCGTGTCAGGTAGCGAATGTCACCTGCAGTATATTGACCGCGCTGATGACACATCGCTCTCGAGTCCCTGATAATATCCAACCTCACCAACACCACCGCTTCATAGTATTGCAAATATCAAGTTGTACAGAGGAGAGTGTAGAGACAGATTGCGTGTCAGGTAGCGAATGTCATCTGCAGTATATTGACCGCGCTGATGACACATCGCTCTCGAGTCCCTGATACATCCAACCTCACCAATACCATTACTACATAATATTGCAAATATGAAGTTGTAGAGAGGAGAGTGTAGAGACAGATTGCGTGTCAGGTAGCGAATGTCACCATATTGACCGCGCTGATGACACAGCGCTCTCAAGTTCGCTGATAAAATCTTACCTCAACCACATGCCTTCTATTTAGTAGAATGAAAATACCAAGCCATTCATGAGAATTTATGCAAATTTCTAATTTTGAAATTATTATTGGACGTTTATTAATTTTACAAAAGCTGCACAAGATTTTTTAAATGTGCAGTTATTACAGTAGGCCTACATAAAATTTATAAATACAAATGTATTTTTCCATTAAATACTTAATTATCATGTTTTATTATTTACAAAATGCTAATGTGTCCACTTATAACATTTACTGCTATACATAGTGGTTTTGAAGTCCCTCTTTCTCTCTCCTTTTTTGTATTATCTATGTTTAAATTGATTTTCAACTATGGTATTAATTAAATAGGGATATAGCCTAATTTTTATAGTAGTTAAAATTGGGAGTTTTCTGAGGTCCAATATGTAGGAGTTAACTTTAAAATTCTTTATGAGAATGTTACCCGATATACCTAATAACACTGGCTTACAACCCTGAATACAATGCCACTATTTAAATTAATAAAAGTTCTGAGCTTTTCAATATCTATGATGTAGGAGTTAACAGTAGGTTTTCATAAGAAGCTTGCAACACAACATATCAAACAAAACTGCTTTTCCCTCCTGAAAATAGTGTAGCAATCGAATTACAAAAAATTAACCGTTTTCAAGATATACATTAGTTTGGGTTCTAGTAGTCTATATAACAATTTTCATTAGAGTTTTTTTAATGAAACACATCAATTAACACTCTCTTCCCCTTTATAACAGTGGTGCATTCGGAAATCAATTAGGTTGCACTATTTTCATCACATTTTTATTTTTAAATTGATAATTTGTTTAATTTACATTAAATAAGAACAAAAAATTATAAACCATATACCTTTAGCTACAACTACTAGAAGTAAATTGACAAATCGTTAGGTTTTACATACATATATCTACATTGAGTAAAAGATTATTGGCAGCACACCAATTTTTAACTGAGCTAAAGCTAGTGGTCATCTTCTCATCAAATTTATTTTTTCTACAAAAAAATTAGATCATCAAGGCCCAGATCATCAGCAAACAAAAATTCACTGATTTCCTCACTTTCAACATTAATAGATAAAGAATTTATGGATATATTAAAATAGTACAGGCCCATGAATGGAGCCCTTTGGCACACCATACTTAACCAACCTACCATTTGAAAAGATTCCATTATTAAAGACAAACTGTGTTCTATTTGACATAATAAATTTTAGTGCATTTAAATCCATAATAAGTTCGCTTCTTACTCATTATATCATGTTCCACAGAAAGCCTTTGACATATCAAATGATCTAAGGCCAACAAAGAAACTATTTTTCAGATAATTGACAACATTTTCAACCAGTTCAAAAACAGCACCACATGTATTTTTGCTGGGCTTAAAGCCATAAACCAATGAAAACCTATCCAAAAACCTATGAAACAACAGGCACAATAGGTATTGGCCTATAATTATTTATTACTTTTCTGTTATCATTTTTGTGAACAGGAAGAACGTTAATATTTTTAAGTTTATCAGAAAAAACACAGATATTTACTAAACATTCATTAAAAATATAGTTCATCACTTCACTAATGTATTAGTATACATCTAGGCATTTACTATTGCTTAGTTTATTTATTTTGGCAAATATGGTCTCAACCTCTACCACTTCAATCCATTCAAAACTGGTGCTCGGTCTTGGATATTTAATTACATATAAATTACAATCATGTATACTATTAGGAATAATATTACATGTATTATCTACAATATTAATAAAATAGCTATTAAATCTATCTGAAGTTATTATATTTGCCACAACAGTTTCTTTACAGTTATTATTGACAAGACTCTTTGTGATCTGCCAAATTTTTTCTGTTTTATTTTTTTAACATTCAATCAAACCATTATAGTACTCAGTTTTTGCAGTATCATGCAATATATGCATGGTAAAACCACACGCAAAAAGAACTAAGAATGTTATATAAGGAAGAGCTCGCTGTATCGAAGTATCACAAACTGGAGCTTAAGTTCAACACGGAAACTTATAGAAAATTCATGACCCCCAAGTGGGTAGGAGACAAGTTGTACAGCCTAGAGGAACCGGGGATCTTTAGGTGTTATGCCTGTGTGTTAGAAGCTTAAGGAAAGTGGAAATTCCTACTAAGGCAACACTCCCTTTTTATCATGTTTTATTCAATAATCATTTTCATAAAATAGAATAATAATCAGTGGCATTTTTGATACAATATTAGAAAAATACAATTCAAATCATCCTACAAATTATTAGTAAATAAATTTTAAACAACAATCTAGGTTGAATACATTATTACCTATTTTGATTTACACATTAATATAATAAACCTTATGCGTTTAATCCGAGTATAATAAATTTCTAAAATCTAAATATTTAGAGGTGAACTATTTATGCCCTTATTGGGGACATATTGTTTTTTATCATTAATTCGTATATTTCAAAGGAATTACGTTCGATAATTAAGTATACGTTCCCGTTTTTCATGTGTTCTATGTTGTACAAAAGAACATATTATGACCTCGAAACCAACTAAATCTTTCTCTCCCTACGCTGAAAGGATTACTTTCAATCAACAAAGCATAAATTAAAAACGGTTATTTACTTTTCAAGGGGTGAATAAGTTTCATTGTTTTATGTTTCCCCGTGTTTTCGCTGAAGTATGCGTAAAATGCCTCCTGGAGCATCACAGATAAACATACAGACAATCTCTAACGCATGAAACGTAAAAATAACCAAAAAATGAATAACTCTGAGCAATGTACAGACAAAACTCTAATTTTATTTGTATAGTTTGATAGATTGATAATATGTTTTTAGCACAAAACATAAAATCCGTCTTATATCGAAGTAACGTTCTAGTGACGTTCCAACATGGAATGAGTTTGTGTTTACACACCATAAAAGTTATGTGAAATCCCTTATTTAATGCAGTTCACCTCGTCTACCACCACCCTCTGTACACTTCTTCGATAGTATTTTGTAAAACACGATGTATATATACGATAAAACGTGCCACCATTTCAATAATAATGGCTGTTTTCGATGTGAAAATACGGAAAAGTTTTTCTAGTAAATCAAGACGTAGTTCACCTCACTCTGTCCTTTATCTTTTTAAGTAATCCTACCCATACAAACAATAGTTATTTGTACAACAAGGGATTAAAGTTAAACTTCTGTCCACGAAGGAAACTGTTGTCACCTGAGGTACAATTAACTAAACTGAATTTTATAATTTTTCAAGTTGACTAACATTTCAATTAATTTAATTTTCCCAAACAAAAAACTAATATAATTACAAAACAGTATATGTCATTGTCTCTCTAGCTATAACAGATAATATCCAACTCTAATAAAAGACCCATAATAACAAAATACACAATATGAACTGTAATAGACATAAACAAATTTGATGTAAAAATAACCTCAAAGCAATGAATGCAAACTACACAGCTGACTGTTCAAGAATTAAGTACGAAACCTTCTGTCAGCTGTTATTTATGATGGTTCAGAAAAGGCTGTGCCATATCTTTCCCATGTTATTCTTATTGGATTACTTTTTTCCCTTGTGACTAAAAAAATACATACTTTTCTCCCTTGGGTTTAAGACTAAAACTTTAGTACCGGTACTCTGTTCCAGAGAGTAAAGTTCGGCTTTTCAAAGTAGGTGGAAGGAAACATTATTTATTAACCTATTATATGGTATGCGCCGCAAAAATACACATGTTTTGGTAGAGAACAGAATTCCTTTTCCAAAAAAAAACTAAAAATTGAGTTATATAGAGTGATTTAAAAATCTAATTTTCCTGTATCTTAAAGAATTATAATGGACGAAAGCTATCTTATTTATACTATTTCTGACAATAATCTTCTGATAGGGGACCACATTTATTTTTTATGTTGCTTTTAGATATATATTTCATTTTTCTAAATTCTCCGTCATTATTCCAATATGTTTTTTCTTATGGAACACCATAAGATATGCGTATTTTTTCTTAAACTCAACCAGTCAGGTTCTAGACCATTTAAAGCTTCAATTTTACTGTAACAAGGACCCAATGTGTAATTTGCGTTACTACACAGCAGCTACTTTCGGCCACTTCATTCTTCAAGTTAGAGTGAAATTAAATACAAAAATACTCTAGAGCTTGGCCTTCCAGGTTTATAAAAAACGCCAAGAATTAATTGGTGTTCCGTAATGAAAAAACTTAGTGTTCCGTTATATTGGAAAAATGTCGGGAAACTTTGAAAAATTAAATACTCACCTTAAAGAAGCTTAAAAAATAAATAGAGTTAACTTCTTACTTCCGGTCGGAAATCAACTGCCAGACATAAAATTAAAAATGTAATTATTGGAAAACCTTAGGCTTAACGCCCGGAATATAAATACATGGAAATATATGATAAATCACACTGACAACTCGAGCTGGTCTGCAACAATGCATGGATTGTGCATCAAACAGTTCGACTGGGACCTCCCAGGACATGGTTCATTTCCTGATTGACATGTCGCTTCCGCTTTGCGAATGATAATCAAGATGAACAGTTGGCTTCCGTTACCCATAAAAAATATATGATGTGTTGAATTTAATGATAACGTTGACAAATATTAACATTATTCCGTTTCTTCATTTATATTTAAGTTTAGTTATTAAGATATACAAATTACTATTTAAGATCAAAAATCCACCTTGATACGTATCAAGCAGAATTTAGATTAATGGAATAAATTTATTGAAATGATTGATTTTTTTGTTTTGGAATATTTAGCATTTCGATTTCTACGGTTAAAGAAATAATTACTAGGCTTAGTGAAAATACATATTAAACTTGGAAACCTCATTTTTGTATTAAACTTTACTAACCTATGATTATGATTATTAAATTAATTAAATAGGCTAAAACGAATATTTAATCAACGTTTCAATGAATTTGTATACGTCATCATTCCGGTGAATATTGATGAAAAAGACGTATAAAATTAAAAAAAGATCATTACGAAACACTTGTATTCAGGCATTTTTCATTTTCAATTTGTAAAAATAGTTGTGGTTACAGTTTACATTTTAACGAAAATCATGTTATGATATATGAATTTATCAAAAATTTGCTTTTTGTAAACTGGATTCACATTTATGAAACTCCACAATTATTGTGGATGGATAGTAAGGTTAACTAAAAAAATATTAGGCAGGAGTGTACGATAAAAACTCTAAATACACTCTTGAAGTACCTTTGAGACATATTTTAATATCCTGTTTAATTTCAGTAATTAAAAATATATTTTATAATCTCTAAACACGTAACATACAAGTATACACGTAGCAACGCTCAGTGTCAGGAATAGCAGATGTTAAGTGATAATTGAAAATTAATATTCCTCATGTTTTAAAGTAAAGATAGGAGTAAGACAAGGAGATTGCCTATCACCCATCATTTTCAATCTGCCATTAGAGAAAGCACTTAAGAAATGAAAAGTTCAGATGTAGGAATAAAAATTGGGAAAAGGATCCCAGCCCTGGTCTTTGCAGATATCATAGTGTTGCTGGCAGAAACTGAAGAGGATTTGAAAGACATGACAATTCTTATAAAAGAAACTTAAGAAGTAGGACTCAAAATAAATGACAGTAAAATTAAAATGTATGTCCTTTAGTCAAAATCCTGATGACTCCAGTAACATTACAATTAATTGAAGACCACATAGTAAATGAATTTAAATACCTTGGCAACATAATCAGGACAAACAATCACAAATTTCATGACATACAAAGCAGGATAGATTTAGCCAATAGAAACATGTTTGCACTTAATAAACTATTATCATCAAAAATACTATCCATAAAAACAAAACTTAACATCTTCAAAACCATAATAATGTCAATCATTCTCTACGGAGCTGAATCGTGGGTCATTGACACAAGTACAGGAAAAACGAGTTTCCTTTGAAAAAAGTATTAAGAAAATAAAATGAAATTAAACATTATAGAGAATTTAGGGATAGTTTTAGGCATCAAATACAGTAGCTGAAGCCAAGAGCCGGAGATTGTGACGGGCAGGTCATGTTTAATATACTAATTATTATACTATATCATAGTTTGACCTATAAATTATGTAATGAAGTATCGTTTCAAAAACAAAATATACGCGTATGCACCTAGTTTGATAATATCGTGAAGATAATCTATGTGTAATATTTTAACTTTATTAATTTTTCCATTAATAATTTTGTAAAACTATAGAAAATATCAATCAAAATAATTGTTTATTACTATTTATTAATTTTAATGACTAGTAACTATTTTTAATCACCGTACTATTTGATAATATTCGCGTTGAAGGCAAGACTTGTTCAACTCCGACGGTGGAATCATTTAACTGTTACACCGGAAGTAATCTTTGCTCAGCGCTTCGCACCTCGTGTAATTTGGTGCGTAGATTAACTTTTGCCGAGGGATATTTACTGTCGGTCGGAATTATATTGACGTTCCGTCAGCAATACCAAAGACGGCGCTGAGTTGATAGCGGCTTTCAATTATAGGCAATCAAAATTCGTTGAGTCTAAACCTCTCAAAAACTATAAATCAGTTAAAAATAAATACATGATTGTTCCTTAGTCTTCTGAGCTATGAAACTATAGCTTAATGTAAATAAAAGTGTATTAAAATATTTATGTCATGGTTGTATGTAAAAATTAAAAAAAATCATTGTCATGTCTAATATAGTGAATAGATAATGAGGGGTTTTTTAGAATATGTATTTTATTGTTATTGATTATTTGTATCAAGACCTTTTATCTTGTCTTATCTTTTCTTATCTTATCCTATCTTACCTTATCTTATCTTTTATCCTTTTATCTGACAACTCATGCTTCAGACTACTTTCGAATCTTTCTGAAAGAGTTAGAAGCTTCACATAATCCTTAAGAAGGGAATTTCACTAACATAGACGTAGGTTTCTAGGCAGTGATGAAGTCATGTCTTCTCTTGACCCGTATTCGTGTAAAGAACTGCCTAGTGGAGCATTCAGAGATCCTAAGCTCCCTATAAGCTTGTCATCGCGACTCAAAAATGCTGAAATTGGTGATTGCTTTGTTTAAACCGCATCTGCTCTTCATGATGGGCGTAGGGCCTATGTAGCGAGTTAAGAAGCGAGATACCTTAGTGACGTGAGAAGTACGGGCTAGCCAAAGTGGTCGACCACGAGACGGCAGGAGTCGCTGGTCTCTGGTTTCGATCCTAGCTTGTCTACCTTTGACTTACCAGGCCAGAGCGTTACTCCTGAGCTAGTTTGCCAATAATTAGTTGAATGACCTTTTTTCAGTCTAGCTTCCTTTGGCCACTGATCTATTAATTAATAATCCTGGCAAATGAATAAACTTGTATTTGTCAGTAATAAAACAAAACTACATGTAATTCAATCCTTCCATGAGTACTAAATTGGTTTGGTGTCATATGAAAATTATTCTGGTAAAAGAATAAATGGAAGTAGCTATTTCTGCATTTAGAAAGTAAAATGGGCAGTTTCACTTTATATTTTATCTACAGTTACGATAAAACAAATAAATTAGTTAATCAACGTACATATTTTAACTAGAATTGACCTTTTCTATGATATTCCATAAGTAATAAAACAGGAAAGATCTTCTCAAAATTGATTAATTTTCTTCTTCCGAAAAATTCTTAACCAGACAATTTTTTATGGATTAGAAGAATAAATACAAAAATCACTATAAACATCCATTATATTACGACAGTACAACCAGTTCATATGCTAATAAATCAATAAATTAGAAACAACCGGTCTTGTTGGAACTTCACGAAGAAGTAAAACAACTGGCCAGCTGATTTACAGTCAGCGCTGCCAACGTATTTCGCACGCATACAGCTTTGTGTGCATGTTACGCGTCTACTATTTCGTGTCTTAACGTTGCGAATCTGGAGTGAGGTAAAGTGATATGCGTGAGTTACTTTACCTCCCTGTTGAGGCATTTGGTCACCTTACGAACCAGTCAGGGTAAAGGGAACATTATTGACTAACTCTTGGTAAAATTACAAAATAATATTTTTTTGTTATAAATACACAAAATGTTACTTACCACCCTGTAGTGAAGGGTAGATGAAAAACCCTGGCTCTTGGACCCAAGACACGACCTTGACCATGTCTCTGACGGACCGGTCTACCACACACTGGAGGACGGCGGTACAGCCTCTGGCCGCCCCCAGAACTTCCACCGCCACCTTGTACGCCTGGGCCACCACTGCAATCGAGATAAACACTGTAACTACTATTACTAAATAGCTTACTCGTCAACGCATAATTTAACTTGGTGTATACATTAATAAAGTTTTTACATGGATTGAATATATTAATTGGGATTTGGAGTTGGGGATTTCAGGAGTTGATTCTACACGTAAAATAAAAGAAAAAAATGGTTAAGTCCGTAATATAAGATGTAATCTATCAAAAACTATCAGTTATACTAAATAAAAGACTGCGTATATTTTACATATTAAACATGTATTGGCTAACCATAAAATATTATCAAGTGTTTATTAACTTCCTACAACTCATATAAAAGCAAAAGAATGAAATGAAGAAAGAAAGAAGAATTATTGTATGAGTGAAAGTGTCTAAACATTTTTACTGACAATAGATAAAATATTTTCATCAACATTAATGAATCTTAATTTAGATCAGCTACAATGATATACTGAAAATTACAAAAAATAAGTTTTTAAATCGTCGGCATAATTTTCCCAAATGACAAAATCATCAAATTTCACCATCCAGTTTCCTCAGTTAAAACTTTGGTAAATGAACTTTTGATCAACCTGGGAGAACATAAAGCGGCCCGTCCCCGTCCCCAGGCGGAGACGGCTCGACGGGCCACAACTTGGTAAATCAATGACACTTTGGGCGAGCCGCCATGATCGCAAAGGACACCTTTGTTGAGGTTTCAACAAAGCTGTCAGACCAGCCAATTTACATGTTTATGATGCTCGTTAATGGTGGAAAATAACATTTTCTTAATATAAACTATGTTTCAAAACACACCTTCATGCTGAAGGTCCTTTGTGCCTTAATACTAATGTAGGTTTAAAGTGAATACAATTTTTTACAATATTAGAATATACGTATTATATTTCTTTTTTCACTATATTTCTTTTTGAATTTAACATATTCTTTAAAATGGTACCTGAATGCCCTTTTCTCATTACTCTATGATATCCTGTTATAATAATTTATACTTTATGATTTCCTGCTCATATCATTGTAATACTTTCAGTTGATTTCATTGGACCAATGTTATACATTTATTTTACTAAGTTGGTTCCTAGCGTGTAGATGTTTTTCCCACAATGTTGTAGATGTTCTGTTTTGAATTATTTAATTTTATATATAATAATTACAGATTCTTTTTTTACAGATATAATATATATTTCGTAAATTATAAAGGACAACATTTACGTATGTAGCATTTAAACGAGATTAAAAATTAACTTTAAGCAAATTTCTTATTGTCCATCTAGTATGTAGTTTCACGTGCAGCATAGTTTAATATTTATGTACATCTAGCCTTTAATCCGTTAATACACAGAGTAATTGTCTATTTTATTTTTACGTTACTGTCAACGTGGAATCATCAATGAAAGATAAAAGTGAGTCAACACAGAACTAGATGAAAAATACAAACAGATCTGAAATAGAACCATCTCTAACTAAGGCTCGGAGTCTGTTACGCTATTAACTAAGGACACCGACCATTTTAAGACTATTTTATTTTCTTTACGTATAAAATCTCCGCGGTCCTAAAAAAGGACCTCTTGTCCCTCTTAGAATTATCTTTTATTCTATGAATGTTTTTGTACCTCCATTTGGTTGGCGAGGACGTAATATCATAAGTTATCGCTACTATAACCGTGTAGTAATGTCAGTTAAGATGTAATACAGTATATGTCCTAGTGTCAAAGAAGTCTTATGTCTTGCTTAAATTCTGGTCTAGGAGATCTTAGAATGAAACATTCCCTACTGTCTATTCTCTAGGATCTTCCGTTTGGGCGCTAGAACTGAACATCCGACTGGTACCAGAGGTTTTTTAAAAGTAAAACGAAATAAAAGGTGAAGCCGAAAATTAGGAAATAAGTGTAAACAGTTTAGGTTTTAAGTAGTGAAGTTTATGTTCCAATAGACTTCATTGTTTTCTCGAAAACTATTCCGTTAGTTTAGCAGAGCCCAAAAACCTCAATTTTTCAGTAAAACTTAGTTTTTATTTTAATTTTTTTCTGTGCTCTTAAGGTTTCTCACTTAGAGAGATAAAATAAGGTTTGTACGAAGCATTAGCGCTCTATATACCTACCATAAAATCATAATACGGTAGATAATTGTAGAGGAAAAAGTAAGTTTTCAAAAAATGTAAAGCTATCTAAGAATGAAGGGGATGAGTAACAACAAAACGGCATATGAGGTAAGATGTCTTGAAAATACTGTGCCACTTGGTTCTCTGCGTTTTTATAGGACTTCTTGTTCATGGGATATAAGCAAAAACTAAAATTTTTAATATAAAACAATTGAGGTCATAAAAAGTTAAATACTACAAAATCCGCATAATAATCTATTTAGGGAAATTGTTTAACAACGAACGTAATGAGGTTAAAGTTAAGCCCATCAGAAAGTTACATACAAAACCCCTTAATTTAACGAGAACTAAAACCAGTGTTTTCTTACTACTTACAAAGAGTTAGTTAAATTTAAAAATAATGCTGCATTATTATAATTTCTAGTAATTTTAATCTCCAACCTAAATGGTTTTCGTTACACTACGTTGACACATGATGGATAGTCTGAGGTATAGGCCTACATTACGTCCACTCTCTCCGCACCAGCCGAGTAAGAGCACAAAAACCCGTCAACATTTGTTATTCTTATTTTTGTACTTGAAACACCGACCAAAAACTACGCAGGTATTTTAGGGCGAGTAAATGAGACAGTAATGGCTGAGAATATCCCGACATTGTTTTATGTGAGTTTGATACTGGATTCACTGGGGTACTAATTAATGATTCTGGATAATTAATCTGCTAGTAGTTTGTATAATAAAGCTTCAGATTATCCATTCCATTACACTATTTATTTTCACAGTATACTTAAACGTACCATGTTGAAATACTAACTAAAGTATAAATAATTCTGGCCCTCAGATGCCATTGGTTGTTAGGCTATTAATTAATAGTTCTTCTAAGTAACATGCCAACGTTAGTCAGTATCACTACAAGATCGCAAAACAACAATCCAACACTCATTTATACTTGGCTTAAAATAACCATTTAGACAGGTCACTAATACGAGTATAATATAATATAATAATAATAAATGAATTGCCGCATCGGTGATGAACGTCTGGAGTTCTTATAAATTTACTTATAAAGATAAGTGATAAAGTGTTTTCACTTTATCACTTATATTATTAAAGAGAAATTAGGGGATAAAGTATGGTTAATGATATATTACATAATATTTGTATCACATAACAAGTGATAGAACTATTACATATTCATTATGTAATAGTTGTATCACTTGTTATGTGATACAACTATTACTACTATACCATTGGTTTCATAATTTGTAGCTTGTTACCAGAATGCAGTCATATTTTAATGATCTATTGATTAATTACCTGTAATGGTAGTAACTTGATACAGCTGATCGGTGTTTGTCACTAAGAGCGTTGCCGTATGATAATAGTTGATAATGACAAAAACACTTTTTCTTTAAAAAAAACTTTTCTCCGTTACTTAATGAACCGATTTCCGAAAATGATATAATTCTGTACTGAAAATATATTTTGTGGAAAAATAATTCTTTCCTGTAATTAGTTAACTCTTAAGGTAATAAAGCTATAAACAAAATTTCATTTCATCATAGAGAGTCATTCTAGAATTAACATTTTCTACGTAAAAAACAAAATGGCGGCTATTAAAAATTAATATGGTTAAGCATTTTAATATGATATTTTGGCTTGTCCAAAAACAACATCTGGAAAGGTCGGTAGAGTGTTCAGGGACACAATGTATTTTCTCCGATAGCTATATGAGAACTCCACAATTCCCTAGCCCACTAGACTCACCGGCTCTGACTTGCACATCCCTGCTGACTATCCTGCCGACGGCGTTCTGCGCGACGCACCGGTACACAGTGTTGTGGATGTCCTGGCGATACGCCTCGGCGCTGAAGGGCAGCAGTACCAGGGTCCCGTTCCTCAGGACCCTCCGCACCCCGGGCACGTCGGACACGCTGTTGCCATCCACGGACAGCCAGTCGAGGGCGGGAGGAGGGCTGCCACTGGCCGAGCAGTCCAGCCAACCGCCGCTGCTGTTGGAGAACTCCAGCTTGGAGGGTGGCTCCATCAGGAAGCTGGGGCCTCTCAGATGACTCAAGTCTGCAGTTGTCATGGCCACCAGGATCCCTGAAACAGACGGTGGTAGTTATATCTCCGATATTTCGTCAATTGATGTAAAACCTTTTGTTTGACTGGTTTGCCTGGTTATGTGACGAGGTAGTTTATCAAATAATGGCCACACGTGAGCTAAGAAGACAATTATTCTCTTACATATATATTTTACATTTAATTTATACATGATATGTGGTTTTGTGTATATATAAACACAATATAATTAATTGTGATGGCTATCACCACAATTAATTATACGTTATTGTGTTATATCATGATATTATTTTGTACACATTTTTATATTGTTTTTTCATGAGTCTGAGCTTATTGTGGACTAGAGACTTATTCGACTGCAGTGAAAGACGTTTTTTGGCTATAGGGATAATTTCACAGGTTGAACGAGAAATTATATCCCCTCTAAACCAATTTTATTTTACAATATACTCTGTACTACAAATATTGCATATTTAAAAACCCTTTTTGTATATTTATTAGTGGAATTTTGTAAATTTGAAATACGTAAGATTATGTTAATTATGAAAATTAATTAATTCAATCACACGAAAAAGCAAACCATTACTAAAATTCGGTGAACTGCTACCCTTCCAAACTTAGCTTGTCTAGTTTTCTACTTTCAAAAATAATATATACAACAGATTGATTATGCACTGCTTTCACAAATTATATAATTCACATACCTTTTGGATTATACTTTATAATAATTATCAATTATTGATAAAGTATAAGTAAAATTTCAAGAATTATTTTTATGCCCAACATTTAAGTTTGAACTCAAAAGTGATTCAAAAACAGAAATTACTGATATATTTTTCAAATACAAAATTACAAACTTAAACGTTTCCTTAAAAAGACAAACTTCTCTAATCACTGCCGCTAACATGATGTGTAGGGGATCTTCTTGTATGGAGAATCTTGTCCCGAATTTCATACTGACGTGGCAGATTTTTTTAATTCCACATATTTCTTTATTAATATCTTTATTATTAACTAGCAAAAGTACCCGTTCTTCGCACGGGTAGGTTCTACTAATACATTTAAGTTATTGTTAATTATTTCTTCATTGTTTACAAAATGACAAAACACGAGTGTCTACAACATTTCCAAGTAACATATGTCAAATATCGGGAGAGGATAAGGATTAATGTAATAGAGACAGTCGTCGGAAAAAACTTAAAATCTACCATTCCGCTATTTCAAATAATTCACTAATTTCGATCCAGCAGTTTATCTGAAAAATCAACTTTATTTCTTCTTCTTCCCGAACTGTCAAAATATAGTGCAAACGGATGTTGTCATTAGAAAATGTAAACATTGAAACCTAGGACGGTCGCGGTACCTCTTTCTTCTTCTTCTCCTTCTTCTCGAACTGTCAAATTTTAGTATTCACAGCTGTTGACATTCAAGTAATTTTATGTTCTCATTTTCTAAAAATGTAAACATTGAAACTTAGGACGTTCACAAGGCGTAGCCCGAAAGGATTTTAAGGAAATGAGTATGACTACGTGTTGCATGAGTTTAAGATCTGTCTTTGTGTAAAATTTCAAACTGTTTGGTTCAGTATTTTTTGCATTCACTTGTCACAACAAACCCACAAACAAATCCACAAACCCACAAACAAACATACAGAAACCACCTCTTCTTTATAATATTATAGATAACCAATAACTGGAAGAAAATCATCCAACGAATATAGCTTGTCATAGATAAAAAGAAGGTTTGCACTTTTTACCTACTTTTTAGTTCTTTTTATGTTGCTGTAAACATACTTTCTAATGAGTGACATTTATCCATGTCACGAAGTGTTTAAAATAGTTAACTTTGTTCCTTACTGGTAAAAATTAAGAAAAGATCCTGATTTTCATAGTTTGAACGCACCTACAGCTGAATAGAAAGATTATTTTATTATCAATATTATAAACCATTAGCCTTTCCTCAATGGAGCTAATTATATATTAACTGTATGTAGGGAGCCAAAAACATGGCATGTTAAAGATTATTTCTAGTATTATTTATACCACCTACTATTTTAACGAAAAACTAACTAATTTAAAGGCTTAGCTAATTAAATCAAATTAAAATGGTTATTACTGAAAATAAGACTATTTTTTAAACCCTTTTCAAGGCTTAAACATAATTTTGTTAAAGTAAAGATCTTGTTTCCCATGTCGATCATCTTGTTTCACGACCTATCAAGAAAAAATCCGCTTTTAATAGAAAATTTCAGTTGGGCGATCAAACAATGAAAACAATGGGGATGAAAGTGAGAAGTTAGTTCCCACACAACTCGCTAGAGACCGCGCTCGCAACTTGTCGCGCTATTGTTCCGAGTCCAGCTTTGCCGCAAAGTTTCAACATTTTTATTGTTCAGGTCCCGTGTATATTTTACAGTCCCTGAGAGGATTACATTATTTGCCGCAGAGATAAAAGTTATGGTAAAAGTTAGATATGGGTTGTCAACATTTGGCACACTGGAATGAATTGTTAACTTTAGCCAGAAATCAATATGTAACAAAATAAATAACTTTTTGGGGGAATTTTTGTATTTTAAATAACAGAAATTATTATTTTTTATTAGAAATTCGTTTTAGCATTAAATGTAGAAACTATTGTGTTTAGTAACAAATAAGCTAATAAATAAGACTGTCTACAAAATAAATAGAATATAGAATTTTAATTTTTATAGGATATTTGGTTATTTTAGTAAAGTTAAAGTCAGAAAATAGCAGGTTCTTATAGGAAATAATTGAAATAGCAAAGTAAGAAAAAATGTACGCAAACAAAAATAACAGATGACAGTGATATGATTGTACCTTTCCATAATAAAATGATATATTTAATTTTAGGTGTAACATTTTAACTACTAAATATTATAAAACGAAGCTTAATTTACGGTCAGAGAAGACTGTAATCCTGTTATGGTCCACATACGGTAGATTGATTCAATTTGTTAAATGTACTGAGGAAATTAAAGGGAATTTGAAAATACTACATCACATACAACCTTTTGATGTTACGATCAAAATGCATTTGTATATAGTATATATTTACGATAAAGGGGCAAGCCTATACGTTGTAAAGATTTAATTATGTTAAAAAAGGGCTCATTACTTTATTTCAAACGGGCGTGAGGTAGCTTAAAATAAACCCAAACCTTTCCTAAAAGCTATAGAATGGTGGGAAAAGGTTCCATCATTGTGGTTACTGTCGTTTTTCCTGTGAGAACAACCACAAATTCCTAGTGTAAACTTAAAAATAATCAAAAATACCATAATTACAAGCTACGTAAAGGAAATAACAATTTTATTGAAATGGATTTAATTTTAAAAGGTTGAGGTATTGAAAAACCCCGTTTTAAAACGAAAACTGTCAAAATATCACGCTATTACGCTTGAAACAACTGAAAACTGTTTGGGAAACTGTGTAGATTGTTATTAAAGAGGAAGGAACAGAGACGTCTCATTGAGGATTCATGAGGAGAAGACGCCTCCGTGTCTTCAGGGCTGTAATGACCGCCTTCGCCTCCTTTGAGGTCGTCCTCTGTCATAGGAAATGCGTTTACTCTGGGAAAAACGTCCGTCCTCCAGCAACAATGCTCGGGCAGACGCAAGCTGGAGCAAGGGATGTGTTGGAAATGACCAAGTGACCAACTTGATTTGTTGCTAACTAAAACGGTAATGTGATATAAATATAAACTATGGGATTCATGAAACAATAAAAACAAAACCTAACAAAAACATATGTATGAATAAATAGCTTATCTACACATTTTATTACAGTTGATGAATTCTTTGTTTGAAACTCATTGTTGGTGGTAGTGGGTTTATATGATTTAGACTTTTTTTGTATTCAGCTTTATACAGGCTTAGTCTGGATTATGTACCAATATTTTTGTTTTAATTTCTAGCTCAACTGAAGACGGATTCAGATTACAGATCCTGAAAAATCGTGATTTTTTTCAATGATGAAAAGTGTACATAGTAAAAATCTAAATAATTCGTGAATGGTTATAAAAATGTTACTAATCAAAATACCTGACTCTTCAACCTTGTAACCCGGTGTTTCAAAGGTTATAGTACGGACAACCCGCTGCACAATCAGAAGCTCGCGGGTTCGATCCTGAGTATAATCACGTAAAAACTAAAATATTTCGTTCAAGCTGGTTTTCATTGATGTACAAGTGAAATGAACCATCTGATTTTTGTAAGTAACAAATCTAAATGACGAGCTATTGTCATCAGCATCTTTAGCCTCATTACACTCATCCTTCACTAATAAGTGTCTTAAACACCCAAGAGGGTGGGTAAGTACACATATTGTAACAGGTAACAGGGTATTGTAAGTGTCACATATACGGTTTTGAATCTTACAGTTCTATCATAGTTTTGTTTTTAGTTTTAGTCCTCAAATTTAATCATAAAATACGTCTAGTAGAAAATTTCGTTAACGTAAAGTTTAATTAATCGAATTCAGTTGCTTTATTTCAAGGAGAATAGTTTCTTGTTATCTTATATACGCATAAAGCTACGAAACTAAAAAAATTAAAACGTATGATAAAAAAATTGTGTTCTTTTACAAATATGTTGAGGAAGTAGAGAGAGAGGGGGGACAGCAAGATCACTCACTTGAAACGCAATAAGAAACTGAAAAGCTTCCACCCTCGGGTCATCCCGCTCGTTCCTGTTTGGGTGGAAATCCTAAATTTGACCTCCAAGTGAAATAATTTTAAAAAACCTTTGAACTATGTGAACAAATTATGTAACTGAACTCTTCATATAATGAACTTATCGGGCAAATTAAAAGTTAAATGTTTCATTTGTGGCTTTAACTAATTTAGTCTTTATTCCCCTAAAGAAAATATTGTTGTTTACAAAAATATTCTAGCTTGAAAATATTAATATATTGTGGCAAAAATATGAATATTTATTCACTGTATACGTAACATACTTAACAATGATGAATTGAGAGAGGAATTATGTAATTATCTCATTTCGACATAGAGATATGTCTTAATAAAGATATGTCTTAGCTCTTGGAGGGTATTGGCAATTCGTTAGACCAAAATTTGAAACGGTGACGTCACATGCTTAGTGACATCATATGGCTATAAGAACACATGTTTAGAGGAATTGAAAACATTCCCTTTAGACATTTCTATGATCTAACCTATAATCCACAGAAAAGTAAATACAATCATTTTTATTTTTAGTTTCAGATCACGTTATAATATAACATTAATTAAAATATATTGTTGGATACCGTTATATATCGTCATATATCTTATATAAGGTTTCTTGAGACTAAATAAATTTGTATAAAGAAATTAGTTGTAATTAATTAGTAAATATTAAATTAGTAACAACTGTCATACCAGTGGGACGATTTACTTGTATGGCGTAAATTCTTATGCTCCACAAACAATCGAGACATAAAATTTAAATACTAATGCATTTAGTTATGCTCATATATGTTTATAAAATATTTATAGAATAAGCTATATTAATCGAGGATATTTCCAATCTTTATAAATTAAGTTAAGTCGAATGTCAGTTAAAAAATATAATTTTGAAATAACATTTATTTGCTAATTTATAGAACTCTATTACACTGTCAACTGTTTCGTTTTATTCATCACAGTATGAATAAGGAATCTTAAATTAAGAAAATACATTTTTATGAAAACCATTTACCTGTTAAAATTATTAATCTGATTACTTGCAGTATTTTGTAGGAAAAGAGGGAAAGAACAGAACAAAGAAGGTCTTCGTCTTTTCAATGAAAACCCCAAACGAGGCGATTCCTGGTCTCATGAATCAGCAATGAGATGTCTCATTTTGCTCATTCTTCCACGGGCCTCTCCCTTCATACAGCCTTATCAGACTTTGCTAATAAGTGGAGAATTCGTTATTTTCGTCATACCAACTGTATCTGTTTAAAGTTAAAGCTATAAAATAAAAATATTAAATTTAAACTATTTAAGTCCCTTCAAGTTTTTGTGCGTTTTATGGAAAAACAATTAGAAAAGAATGGATCTTTTACGTAGTATTTTTTTGTTTTATCTACGTAAACATGTACAATTGGAAGTTAGATATATATTATATTTATTATTATTAACATTTTTCTTTTATTTTTCAAAGATATTTGATAAAATAAAAATAAGAATTTATTAGATTTCTAATTGATATTTTACACCCTAGACGACTTTAATGTACTGTTTACGTTTTTGTATCCAAATCTCGTAGTTGTAAATCTCGTAATTGTAAGAGTATCTTTGGTTTAGTTAGGAGTTTGTTAGACACGTCACTTTTTATAACTTACCAACAAAGTAATTTGTTAAAAGTTTGAAGTGAAAGGAACGACATTTCCCACTGAATTATGAGGATTCAAACTTTCCACTTTCATTGTCGCCATTGTGGTAGGTTTTTAATCATAACTTTTACAATGACGACAAGGCCAAGGAAAGTCAACACTCTCTTTATTAAAAACTTTTAATTTTTTTACTGAGTATGTGGAATTATATAAGAACCATAGCATGATTTTTCAATTGAGTTTATTTTTGATAGAGTATTATACACCATAATAATAGTTTAAGCCAGGAGACTTTTAAAAATAGTTGTGCTTCAGTAAATATTTAGATGCAGTTTTTAGTTTTATATCTCTGTTTCAAATAATTAATAAGACGAAATGGGGTTTTCAATTTCACGAGCTTTGAGGTGTGCGCAGTAATGAGGTTTCTGACTGAGCAATATAACTTTCAATATTTTTATGGTGAGTCTACCCCAAAAGGATATTAATTATTGGATATTTGATGGATTCCAAATTAATCTTATGTTTTTGAACGATACTCCAGGAAAATGCAGGTGTACGTACCACAATGTATGAAACCCAGAAGATTAAAAATATTTTATTATATAATAGAGAGTAGTTTTACTAAAAATGAATTAAAAAAGCTTCATATTGTAGAATAGATAGCACATAAATTTATTGACCTAATTTTATATTTATTAGTTTTATATATTGGTAACTATGAGGATTTTATAATAAGATCGTAAAAATCCCCCTTGATGAGACCAGAGCGAAACAGTCCGATGCGATTCTTGGTTGCATGAATGAATAATGGGGTGTCTCATTTTTCCACCGAAACTTTCTTTATAAAAGGTTTAGGAATTGTTCCCCTCTGTTCATACATGCATAAAATTAGAGTTTGTCTGAGCGTTACTTGAAGTTATGATATTTTTCATCACTATTACATCTCATACACTATAAGTCTTAATTTGTCTGTTTTGTCCTTCTGCCTAACTATAGCGCTAAAAAATACATTTGTGTTCGTTTTCTCCCGAAAAACAAAAAGTCTCGTCTCATTATTATGAATCTGTTTTAACCATTCTATAGATATTGTAGAAGATTTACGTAAACGTTAGTGTGAAGAACGACTTTTAAAATTTAGTAATGATTTTAAAAATCCCTAGTTTTGTATGATATTAAACAAATATTTTAGACTACTGAACTTATAATCTATTTTTTTATAATTATATTGAGGTCATAGTAAAATAGTAAAAGCTGCCATAGTAAAATATTTTATAATACAAATATAAAAGTATTAAAATAAAATTATCAAGCATGAATTTGTTTACATTAATTTGAGGCATAACTTTAAAATTAATTATATTTTATTAATTACTATCCATCGTAAACAATTTACTAATGATGGAGCAAATCCAACTAAATTACTAATAAATATTAACAGTTGATAATAAATACGATAGTAAGTTATTACGTAGTAATAATTTACTAAATTTTTTTTCAATTTTTATAAATTTAAAAAATGTTTAATTTTTAGGCTAATATTATCAAATAAAAAGAAGTATTTAGTTTCAAACACTAATTTATTATACAAACCGTACATAGAACAGGAATGTTTATAGTGTTTGTAAAAAAAGATGTCTAGCAAAAGAGCTATTAAAATATATATTTGATGTTGTTTTTTAACCACGTAAATTGCATTCAGTGAAATTAATTAAATTTATCCAACTTTTTGTTTGAAAAGAATTATAATATGTGGTTAGGTAATGAATAGGCCTAAAATATTTTTCTGTTCATACTCTCATCCTCTAGCTGCACTCCATTTATAAAAGTGTTAACACGGAGGTGATTAAGGTGAATGAAATCCTCTGCTCTCATAACAGATGTAGATGGGCAGTTGCTGAGATAGATGTGAGGTTAAGTCCGTTCAGATTGTTGAATTGGCTGTGCTTATATCGTACTTCCAGTAATTTCATTTTAATCAACTTAATTTTAGTTTTTAATTTTGGGTGTAAGTAGTTGTAACAATAGGTACTCATTTCATTTTCTTAACCTTATTTGACCAATAAAATATTTTGACATGAATATGTCTTTGTCTTGTCTTTGTCTATGGTGGAGGGGGGATATTGGCAACCCGTTAAGAGATTGCTAAGGACTGTGTGTTGAGGAGACAATGAAGAAGATGTGATATAGAAGCAGGCACACAGAACAGCTTATTTCTAGTATTTTAGCCAACCAATTTGGATATTGAAATATAAAAAAGTGCTATCTCCTCAATTAGGAATTTGGAAAAAATGGAAAATGAATTACACGTTCATTTTATTTAAAATTATGAAAAAACAAACTTATTCATCATTAACATACTTGTTTTGAAATAACTTTCACGAGTAAAACACTATAATAAAACATATATAAAGAACGTCTAGCCTACTGTAACTAGGACCAGTTCCATATTTCTTTAATATGTAAATACGTAATATAAAAATAATATTTCACAAAATTGTTTTGTTGATAGAAATATTAGCAGTACATGTTATAACCACAGTTTTGCAGCATTTACGTTTCAAACAATTCATTGAAATAGCTGAAGTGTAAGAGATAAAACAATTATTGCATCATAAATAATATCTGGTTTCCACTTGTTGATTTGATTCCATACAAAAGATATCTATAAAAGAATGTTAAGAATGAGCGGTAAATTATTGCTGTGAGATAATCAATTTAACGTGCATTTGTGACAATACAACATCGTTAGTGTCAATACAACATCATCAGTGTCAATACAACGTCGTTAGTGTCAATAAAGTATCATTACTGCCAATACAATACTGAAAAAACACTTAGTTAATGTATAATTATTTTACATTACAAATGTTTAACAAAATATACTTTATTTTTTTGCTTAACTTTGAAAACTTAAGTAAATGCTTATTTGTATTAATATCAGTGTAAATATTGTCCGTGATTTAATGTGTTAGAGGCAAGTATACATCGGAAACAAACAATTTCAAAACGTTAGAAAGAGAACATTTCAAGTTTTATTTGCACTGATTAAAAATGTGTAACGTGCATTAAAGGGGGTTAATGCACAGCAAACATCGACTTCCACAAAATAGGATGGCCCGTAGCCCTTTGTTTGACATACGGCACAGAACCTGTTTACCATATCCAAATCTCTCTCGTGTTCCAATGTTGCACGTGCATTTTGCAGTCCCCAGATATGTATATTGTGCTTTATTAACTTCCAACTCTCACTGAGATGGAAAGTAGATTTTTAGTTGCTTCATCACCGAAAATGAGTAGCCCTTAAAAAGCGTCTTTCTCCGTCTAATTCTAAGATTTCTAAATTTTCCGTTCGTGTTGTCTCAATTACAAAATAATTCATAACGCTTGTCTTTGTCATTAGTAAGTTATAGCAAAGAAAGCCTGTACAGTCTGTATTCGTTAAGGCTTGTGTAGCAATCGTCGTTTTAATAATCGCCACAGTTTTTTAGGGTATTCTAAAGTACTTTACTAACTTTGATATCGTTTTTTCGGACTGCAAACGAAATTGTCTTCTATTCGTCGGACGAAGTCCGACACAAAAGTAGTTGTTTTCTTTTACTTGCATTTATAATTTCTTGAAATTGCCTGAACCAACGAACTATACTTTTTTTAGTCGGTGTTTCAATACTGAATTCAAAAATCCCGCTACATAGAAGAATACGTTTTTTGCAAATTCTTTTCAAACAAAATATGTTACATTGCATGATAGTCAGCTTACTATCAACAGATGGCTGACCATTGTTACAATAACTCTTTTTACTGTTTACGAAATTGGTCAATAGCCTTTGACATTTCCTATTTTTTAATATTGTAATTTTTGTTCTTTATGAGATACAGTCATGATGTTTGGTCCATATTTTAAAAAATTAGAAAACTATTCGAATAAAAATTAGAAAACTATATAGGGAGTAGTGCTAAGAGTAAACGTGGTCCTGCCAGATGCAGTGGTCAGTAATGGCTTCTCTGCGGGGTGGCGATCACCACAGGGGGTAAATCGACTCACCAATTTCTCATCCCCCGATATATCTGATAAAAATCACTTAAAAATTGCTCCTAAATAATTTTTAGAACTAATATTGACTGGTTTATTATTTAAGTCCATATTCATCCGTATTTCGGTTCTTCGTAAAATGTCGTCAGACTTACATTGAATATTTAGACAGATTTTTAGCAATCTAAACTTATTTTTGAGAAACAATATTGTTCAAACTATAATTACAGACTACTGATGAAATTGGATCATTTAAAAAGTGTAATTAGTCTACTGATCTAATTATATCTGTCGTTGTAATTGTAAAACATCCTCAACAAACACATGTTTTAGAATAAATCAGAAACTCAAGAGTGGAGATTAATAATAAAAGTAAATTTGTAAAATGTCAAAGTTTTAATTATACCCTCTCCTTGTGGGATAAAGAGAGTGAAAGTGTCAATCTTGAGTCAAGAACCGTTGAGAGTGACGAGTTGCATGCCGGGAGTATTGTTGCTGAGGCAATCTCATTAGACTCCAGATATGCAATAGACTTTTAAGGTAAATCCAATTATTTATTAATTTTATAAATTTATAAATTGTGAATGTACCGTTTACGAAATTCAACTAAAACGCATAAAATGGTCTACCGTATTATTGATGGACAAACGAATTTTGTCCATGCTTTGTGTTGGTTGATGTTAGTGCAGTCAAACTATGCGCGGTTTGAAGTAACGGAAGAATGACTGCAAGGGTTGGTTTATAATTTAAAACCACATTCTTCAACAATATATTAAGTATTCGTTCAGCCGTGTATCTTTGTGATCAATAAATAAATTATTTATACTACAAAATTTATTAATACTTTATTTAATAATAATTCAGAAATTAATAAAATAAAATATTCATTATTAATATTACCTGAAATTACTTATGGCTAATAAATAATATGGGATAAATATGATACCTACATATTTTAATGATTCTTAGTCATTGACTAGGACGGTGGCGACGTCTTGTAATCCATCTACTTGGAGGTCACGAATTTTTTATAGTTGTAAGCGATGGTTGGTGGATGTAGTGTTCTCTTGTGTCGATTAACGTCCACATATTGAAAACTACTTTAATCCACAAAGACCATCCTCATAATTAGACCAATTCGTAATTCAGAAGCTTGGTTCTGATTCCACTTTAAACCGTAGGTCCACTAGTTGTCATCGGCTGTTGGGCTATTAATTAACAGTCCTGTCTAAGGAACATGCAAGCCTTAGTTAGTAACAAGACTACAAGATCACGCCACAATCATCATCATTTCTCATTCATACTTGGCTTAAAATACCTACTTACCTTTAATAGTCTAATCCAATCTAATCACTTACTGTAACTAACTATTGTGTGTATATCTCTAATAATATTTCCAATTTTTATTAGTACACCCTATTCATACGTTCATGTACTTTCATGCTAAGTTTTTTTCTGGTAAGAAATTATTATCAAAGGTTTTTTCCTAACAGGTTTTTGATTTTTCCTGAAAAAAACGCAGACCAGTAGGTGATTTGTCAACATCCCTTTAGAAAATCTGTTGGAAATTGCAGGAAGGCAAAGGATCCAGCTACATTGAAAGCACGAGTATCATTGAGAACAAGGCGTAAAGGAATATAAGTGAGGGAGGCATTGTTTCAACTCCTTTTAATTCCAGGCGGGGGTGAGTTTCAATGGGGTGGGGGCGTCGCAGCTGCGTTCACCAGATTTTCAAATGAAGGGTGAAAAGCGCTTAGGGGCAGTTCATATTGTGAGATTTCCCCATGTAAGTTTACCTGAGCATCTAAGGTTTCTTCGTTATTAGGTAACAGCCTTCTGCAGCTTTTTTCATATTACATGGATATACGTGTAGAATTCTTTGTCCTGGAACGTTACAAAGAGTAACAAAATACTACAAGTATTTTAAAATGTTTCATCAATCTTAAAAACGGATCTAACAAATTAGTCATTTTCCATAGGGGTGGAAGCCACTTTTACCTATACTTTTGTCGACCAGTCTAGGCGACCGAACTGTGGGTGGGGCGTATCAAGGAAATTATTTGAGTGATCCGAGACAGTACTGATCAAAGTTGGCTGGTAACTTCGGGATTCGAACCAGGGCCTTCACTGACGTAGAAAGAGTTGGATTGTATAACGGTACCAAATACGTCAACAAATTATCTAATACATATCTTATTATATTATAATAAGATATATAAGATATTATAAGTCATAAGTTATTTTTAAAATGATAATAAGAGTTAAAATTCCAATAAAATAGTATGAATATTATTTTTACTGATGAGACTTCCTATTAAACGATAAATTACATCAGTAAATTGTAGATATTAACTGTTTAAGTTTTCACCAATGACCTTACAATTTTCAAAAAAATCTCCTTTGCTATATTTTCTTTAGTTCAACACACTAACTTACTCGGGGTAAAAAAAATTCAACTATAATTTTTTGATTAGATTGAGTAACGGCTTGAGCTTACGGTTGTTTTCAGTTTTATGTATATGATGTATTACACTAATTCAGTAAAAGTTCTTATTTCATGTTGTTGGATGAAAAAATCCATCCAAGAAAAAAAGTAAAAACGTTTTTACATGCTCACGAATATGAAAAATAAAGAAATAGTTAAAAATACTCTATTAGTTTTGGTCAAATATTAAACGGCACGCATTAATATATATTATTGTAAATATTCATAGAGTAAATTCGTTAGGTGAGGTAAAGAAAAAGCGAGGGAACTCATTGTAGATGCAAGGCCAACAAACAACCTGCCTTCTCTACCGTCAGTAATGGGCAAGGAAGAGGACTCCTGCTGCCGATGTCTTCCAGAATTAACAACAAGTATACATAATAAATAATAATACATCCTTTATTTCTAGAATATACAAAATACATATTTATAATAAATTAATAAACCATAATATAAAATCCAAACAAATTCATTTACATAAGCGTTTCTAGTACATAATGGATTGCCATCTATTTAGCAAGTGCCGTGTAAAAGTGACATAAAGTTTTTTTACAGATCAGTTTGAAATCAGTGTAAGAAGTAACTCCCTACACAACTGATAACAAATACATATAAACAGAGCAAATAAATAACTAGTAAACAAATAATTAATTAGTGCCAAAACCTAACTACCACATTAACATTAACAACTGCATTTAAACTACATTGTTTTAATATATTCTTTAAGAAGCATCCAACTTATCACTTTGAAGCTTAATTAAGATAAATATTCAACAATATAATAAAAAGACTTTACTAACAAAATATTTATAAGAATAAAGGTAGACGAGGAAATGACATTATAAGATATTATGTTATGTACAGTCAAAAGTTACAAAAAAGAACATTAGAAAATGGTAGATTGTTTTATTATAAATTAATTGCTGAGCTCATTAAGTTGCCATTTTAATTAGAAAACTGATTGATTTGACACTTAATTCAATATGATTAGCAATGATTGAGCTAATTATTTAATATTGAAAGCGTTTAGTTTGTTTTATTATCAAATATATTTTATTAAACTCTGTGGTACATAACTAATCACATTGCAATTAGAAACTACAATAAAAAATAAAAAATATCACTTTATATACGTTTATACATGTTTAATTGTCCTCAGCTAAAAACTCTACACCCATTATCAATTTAATTTTAAATTAGTCATTAATTGCAATAAAAACCGTTATCTGTCATATTTTTAAAATTAAAGTGATTGATAACTTTATAAGGTCGGTTTTTATATCTCAGTTTGGTATAATAAATTAGATTATATTACGTTGAGACATTTAACTTATTTGTATACTTTTCACCTACACTTAAAAATTCCAATAAAAATTGTCAATCGTAACTGTTTTCACGTAAAATAAAAGATTCTCTTTTACATCCGTAGTAGTACTTAATCAGCACTTAATAAAAGGACTCAATGGATTACATATTAGCAACCAGTAAAATATATAATAATTATGTTCTTACATGACTTCACAATTTCTTATTTTAATTATTTAACTACAATTACTAGTTAAAACCAAGTAAGAAAAAATGGATAGTAAAAGTAAAAAGTTCTGAAGTGATTTTGAGACCCTCTAACCTATTTCCCACAGGGAAGTAAATAAAAACCTGTTAACTTTGATTTTTCCTTCACCATGACTTACTTATTTTCAATATCGTTTCAGTAATAATTATTCTTATGTTTCATATAATGTTATAAAAAAGTGTATGCTTTTTCTTATATGTTTTTGGTTATTAGTGTAGCCCAAGTATACTTTAGCCTAGGGGAACTCATTCTTGTACAAAAATGTAATGTATTAGTGTGAGTGTGTAATAAATGTTGTATGAATTCTTTGGTAAATGAAAATGATTATTATTACGTATCATATTTGATACACACACAAATAATCATGAGTACTAGTTAAATTTCTAATCCAGGAACTGGTATTTTTCAGTGTAACATTTAAAATTTAAATAAAAACAATAACAGCGACGAGGTAGATGTATCTTCCCGCATGGTAATGAGGTGGCACAACCATATCTCCCCCCTCCCCTCTCCCTCCATCAACGCCAAACCGCTCGTCGCTGTTATAATAACTGTCATCAGTCGTGAAGCCTTTCAGCATTTTAAAAAAATGTGTGTTTTAACGTTGCCAGTTTTCATTTATTTTTCCATAGGCACTTTTTATTTTTGTACATTATTTAACCAACCAGGAAAATCATTCAATTATGAATCCAAACTATTTTGTATGCTTAACATCAACTATTGTGAAACGAAAAAAAGATTTCGGTAGGTATTTCTAGTGATGCTATTTAATGACGTAAGCAAACTATTATTCCTCATGGCCAGTTTTCAATAGTACAGGGGCTGAAAATATACAGTAAAAGAATCAGCTATAGATTTGGTTAGTGTTTCGACTATCCAGGGTGAGGAGCTCTCCTACGTATATCTCAGAAGCTTTGGAAATATATTTCCTACTTTCATCCTACCTAATTGAAGCTAAAACTTTAGTCTTACATACTTAAAAAATATAGCACCCTGCCAAATTGAAAGAGCGATCTTGCTTCCTAGAAGATTCCTAATTTTTTTAAATTTTCTCAATGTTAATGCCCTGTATACCAGAGGGCTTCCCCTCTAAAACCTAATTTGCGATACTCCCTGTTATATATTAACGTACACACTATTTAACAGTGTATCCATACACAAAGATCATCCTCATACACGTAGTTAGACTAGTTCGTAATGTAAAGCTAAAACTATTGTGGTTCGGATCCCATGTTAAACTTTACGTCCCCTACTTGCCGTTGACTGTCGGGCTATGAATTAACGGTCCTGTGTAAGAAACATGTAAACCTCATTTAGTAAAATGACTACACAGTTATATTCTCACCGCAAAATACATGTCTTAAATTCTTCTTCTTCACGCCACGATTACATTTTAATGATACGGTTGTGGTAATTACGTACAGTATAACCAATCTTAACCAAATGTTTAAAAATACGTTTTTCACTTATCTTTAACCTTATATACGTAGCTATTAACATTGATAATAGCTTCCTGTATTGGGAAAATATAACAGAGTAACCATTTCGCCCTTGGGTTATTAATTAATAATGCTTCTTAACAACCAGTTGACGTTAAACAGTAACAAGACCATTGGACCATTGGACCGTTTCCCTTCAAAACTTTATAAAATACTGAAAGGCGTAGAAAGACACAAAAATTGAAAAGATTTTCTGTACAGTACTTCAAATAAGTAGTCGTGGTTTAAAATTGCAGTACTTTCTGCGACCTAGCGTAAATTTAATCTTAACAATTATTTTCATGCAGTATAGTTTAAATAAAAACGAAGTCCATAAAGAAAACGGTAATAGTGTGAAATATTTCCACTTTTTGTACATATGAGCGTAAATGATTCACATAAAATTAACAGTGTTATCTAATAATGAAATGTTGATTTGACAGTTGGAGTCACAATAATTTTCATAGAAGAAATGCCTGAAATGGTCCAAACATTCTTTATAAAAACGTTAAAAATAATACAATAATTGATTAATAAATATTGCACACAATTTAAAAAACCTCATGTAAAAGGTATGAGGAAATATGAAGCTGATGATAGTGGTAAATGAAAAGTACACTCAAATTATGAAAACACTGAACACTATTCTTCCACCAAACTCACATTTTACATTAGTTTTCTATTTTCCCAATAGAATAACCAAGAACAACAACTTTCCTCTATGACTAATATTACTATACTAATATTGGCCAGAGTACAACCTTATTCCTTTTTTACCTTTGATAGTTGCCTATGTTCTTGAGTAGTTGGATGTCTTGATGTACATTTCGCCACTCTTGTGGCATCATCAGAATATTTAAGATTTAAAAAGACCAACACATATAGTACCTTAGTAAATTATTTGATAAAAAATAAATTTATTTACAATATTTACATCCACGCACTGCGTGGACAGTGACAGTGTCCACTTACTGTGTGTTAAAACTTACTTAACCTTAAAAATTAAATTGAGGATACATTTTTTAGATAAAAACATCGTAAATGGTTGTTTACTTTACTTGAAATGTAAATTGGTCGTTTTGTCAGGACCAAGTTTAAATTACATTTTAAATAACAGTAAAATATTATTATTGATAAATAGGTACATAATTTAAAATGTGTTGGTTTGCAGAAATTTAATAAAGCAAGGAGTTTAAGGATATTTGATATCAGCTGATGGTCCATAAAGCCATGTAGGTCAAGCTTTCTTTCTGCTCTCGATAGGGAATGTTTGAGTTGGGATCTTGTAACAAGGATATTATTCCTCAAAGGAAAGTAATTTAACCAGGCAGTTCAAATACTTGCATATTTTTGCTCGACAAAATATCTGGCTCTTATAAAACATAAAAAATCAATGAGTTCATAATGAGTTCTGGCATGAGATAATCTTGTACAATTGTACATGTTGGCTTACATCATGTTGGGTGATACAGATTTTGCTTTAAAAAGTGAGATGAAATCGTACTTTACTTACTAAGTAATTAATGAACAAAAAGGTAACAGAAGACTCTCGTAATACTATTTTAAGTAAACATTTTTAAATTGATACTTCAAATCCATCTGATAAGTAAGAGATAAATGTATGAGTATTTAACTGTTAATTATTGGAGATATTGTAATTAATATCGACTTAGCTTAGACGTGGACTAGAGGTAATGGTGGAGTGCGCGGCCACTTGCACGTGAATGTTTAATGAGAAGTCAGCCGAGCATCCTGAATCGTTAATAGCCATTCGCACCCTGGAGTATCAGAGTCTGAGAATGGCAGACTAAACTGTCACCCGGGACGGACCACATTGAATGCATAGAATGCATTATTTAAAAATCATATAACGTTGACATTTAAACAAGACATAAAAACAAGTAAATTTTGAGTAAACTGGTCAGTTTACTCAAAATTAGTGAGTGTCCAGTGGACGGAGGATGTTAAGCCTTGATTCAAGATCACGTAGCCTCACCCGTTAAACTATTTGGCAGATTAAGGTAATCTAAACCTTTTATCAATCCCTTATTTTTACTAACACTTGGGATTTTAACCCACGACCAGACAACTTCGAATTAGATTGCATGACAATTCAGGCCAACTATGTAATAATTATAATATATTTATGTTCCACTATCTAATAATATTTGGAGAAGTTATTAAAAATAATATTTCGAGCTAAGGTTAACGACACAGTTTTAATTAAACCTTCCTGATGAAAATAATAAAAGCATCCATAAAACTGAGCTGTGCTTCAGCATCCTGGAAATTAATGGTCTATTTTTGTATGTAATTTTCTAACCATGATAATTAATAAACAAAATCAAGAAACGGGAAATATTCCTTTAAATAATTTTATATGTTCGTTATAATACATTTTCATGATAGAGAGATGGATATTATTTAATATTTACCAGCGCTGGAACTCAATTTTGTCTATCTAGATTGTATTATCAAAAATATAAACTATCATGGGTACTCAAACAAATGGTACTTTTGGATTTTGGATATTTTTGGACGGACTTTATTTATAAAATATTTCGCATCAATCACGCCATTATAAGCGAAAATGAAAAGACTATTTGAATCTCATTTCCTTTAAATTATGTATCTAGATGCAAATTCCAATTAGTCTCTTACTAAATGTATTTTTAAGAGAGCTACATCATTGTTCATAACCATTTCTCTGACGATTCTATGTATATACAGAGAGTGATATAAATTTGTCATTTAAATTTACTACTACTTATTGATCACTTGAATTTTGATACATGATATACTTTTAATATGCTTCACCTTTGCTAAACAAAGTTGTTCTATCTCACAAAATTATAGGTATCTCCATTTCAAATTTACCTTTCAATATGAAATTTTGTTGGGATACGAATTAAATCGGGCCTTGACCAATGTTTTTGAACACAAGCACGCACATATCAGCATTTTTAGAAGTGGCGAGGCTACGTTGAAGTGAAAATTCTCGAATATCACCAAAAGGTGACGAAACGCGGTAATGAGGTTCCTTTATAAACGTAGCTTTTTAATGAACGCCACAAACTGTCAAAGTGTTGCAGGGAAGATTCCAGAGATACAACACGCCGTCTGGTGGCTGGAGCCCGAACCATCGTGGTTTATTATTTGAACGAAAACTGAATCAATATCATTAACCACAATAAAATTCAACCAAAATCACGTAGTTCATTTTGGAAAAAGGTTTTTCCTCATAGCCTATATTTTTTCACTCATATTTACACGTACATTTTCTATTTATCTAGCTTATTTATGTATAGAGTGCAAAATTTATAAGATAAATAATTAAAAATCAAAAATATGTTCTAGTTCAAAAACAAACAGAATGTCATTTTTATTAAGTTTGTGAGATTTTAATTTCAGGGAGTAAGTAAGGCATCTACAGGAAGTACCTAACCTACTAACAAAGGCTACAAAATAAAAAGGTAAGAGTATAAATTTATAATTATAGTCCTTACCGCTGGAAAATTCATAAAAAGGGGTTACTTAATTAGAAATTTGATGGGTCCTGAATCCCTTAACCCTTATTGTTGTATACGAGTATTAGATTAAATTATCTGCTTATCAATTTAAGGAAAACTCCATATTTTAATCAAGTACATCAAATTAATTAATAAGTGAGTAAGTTAATCAAGTAATTGTAAATATATAAAATATCAATATCCCGAAATGAAAATAATAATAGTTTTATTATAATTTGTATTACACTAACAATGATTGCCCTAACTTGTTCAATATTTAAACCTTTGAGTAATAAAGCCGGGGCTTACCTGTGATGAATGTTTCAGATTTACAAAATGTAATTGAAATTCGATACCTTTGAGCTTGGCTCATTAATCGCCCTTAATTAATTACAGCTCCCGTCTCTGGCAAACAATTTTTGACGATATTCTCAAACTCAAAGCGTCTTCTCATTAAATATGTCCACATTATATTTTATGCCACAACGAGAAATGGATTTCTGATGTTCTAAGAGTGTAACATGCATCACGTCACATCCCCTAAGTACAAGTTTAAATTTTACTATATATACATTTTTAGAATACATATTTCATTATGTTTGTTTTTTAACAACTCCTTAACATTTTTCAAAAATCCCATCATTAGTTTACAGCTAAGTTCAATACTAGACTAAATAAGGTCCGATACAATAAATATGATTGTAAACATAAAAAATAGGCTGTGTTTACTTTTATGAAAATTACTTAAATTAGTTTAATTTTCACAGAATCTTTAATCTTGAAAGTATAACTGATACTAGTCAAGAAATTGAAAGAACTATATGACGTTTTTTGTAAAATATAAAAGTTCATATACAGTAAGTATAAACTATATGGACCTAGACGTCATTTTTTTAATATTTCAAAATTTTTTATAAAACATTATTATAAAACCCATAATGCCAATAGGCCATAACACCTACATCAAACCAAAATTAAAAGTCATTATTGTAGCAGGATTGTTAATTCAAATTTCAATATTAACTTTCCTGTTACACGGTTAAGGGATTATACGATTTAGTGAACATGTTTCAGCAATAATGCCATCTTCAGTGTCGTGCATCATCATATCCATGGAATAACTTGGTCAAAAGGCCGCGCTGATTCATACATTAACGTTTAAGAAATACATTAATAAATTCATTAAAATGAATTTATTAATCGTAAATGTGTGAAATCCGTGGCTTTGTGGCCGAGAAATTCTATGAATGCCAACATATATGATGCATCCATTAATTTTTCTAAAACAAGAACAGGATGAGATGTGGCTAAAACAATTACACTAAGCTATGGTTACATGGCATAAACCTTTGGTTTCAACCTTAGCGGATAAAATTCCATAAATAAGTGTACGGTTTGAACAAGAGCGCTTAGTACCCAAAATTTGAGCACATTTCTATGTAATAAAGGTTGTATATACAGTGTTTTGTGAATTTATCACACCCACAAAATCCGGGCCAGCTTTATTTTAAAGGTTAAAGTAAAAACTCACGTCTTCCAACACTATTTAATATATTTACACTTATATTGTAATTATATACAATGGTAAATACATACAAAAGTTGTTAAATTGGCGATCGATTTCGTCCAGTTACACCGAACATCATCAGGCCTAAATGGAGACTGAAAGAAACAAGATGGCGTCCCTGCTTAAAATTATACAATAATTTTAAGCAGGGACGCCATTCTTTCCCTCTTTCCCCCTGAGGGTGGGAAAGAGCTAACCCGCAAAGTATCTATTAAAAACAGTCGTTTTCGCAGAGTATGGGGAAATTAGAATATCCCCATTAATACTAAACCCGTTAACCAGTTTGTTTAAACAAGTGAATACAAAAGTACGTTGTTCAACTTATGGACGAAGACATTCCCCTCGGGACTAGATTATTGCGCCGCTACATCTAAGCAGCTCGCCCGGTCCCTAGGGCCTCCTACATTCTCCTTCGTGTACTCTACTGCTTCCATTAGGATATAGCTTCATATTTCTTTTAAAATAATAAGCTACAATATTTCATTTATTCTATCATTTCAATTATACTTTCAACGATATAATTGAAAAAATATTCTTTTAATCGGTTTTAATTTATTATGAGGCTCATAACTACCACAAGTACACGTTGCAATTTATATGATTAAGACTTCGTTTCACGCCTTTAATTTAATTTTTAAACGTTCAGCTAGTTAAAACTAAAGCAGTATTTGTGATTAGCATAATTATCATTACTATTTATTATTATCACAACAGTATTATTTATCTTCTTTTTTAAAGCAGTATTTTAGCTGATCATTAATTTTTAATGAAAAATACCGCATAGTATATTCAATAGACTTGGATTAATTTTCAATAAAACACAAATTCTCATTGAATATTCCAAATATCAAACTGCAGTCCGGATGATTTTATAACAAAAACTACATTTAACACTATTATCAGAGCGTCAAATTCACAGACTGTAAAAAAACAAACGAAAAACTAAACTAAAATGTTAATCCCACCATTATAATTAACAATATTTTTGTAATTGTTTTATTTTTGAAATTTTCATATGAAAAATTTACCAACGTTTTTAACCTTTATAATCAAGATAACCCATTTTTCGTTTAGCAGGGAAATTGTTTTTATATTGTGATATAGTTCATACTATACATCTATATATGTTTTCAAAAAAATGAAAATGATACATTACTAGGGGAGAAAAATAAGACAGAAATAACGGCGTTGATTGGGCCAGGTAGCGATTGTAGATCCCACTTTTCAATAAGCCTCCCTTTGTAGGGGCAACGTAATGACTCCGTAACACAATAAGCAGAACATTTATTGTTTGAAAACGATTTATGTCCAACACATTTTTTCCATCTCTTAGATGATCTGAAAAATTATTCTTGACTCAGAGAATTAAAACTCTACTTAAAAATTAATTGATACATGAACTCACAAGAACATCAAGAATAGTAAGATAATATGTTAACTGTTCCATTGAGGTTATGTGGGTATAAATAGGATGGACAGAAGCTATATATGCTTTTGATTATTAAGGTGGGCTATTATTTGATTTAATGGTCTAGTTGTAGAACGCGGGACTTTAGTCATACGTCTTGGTTACTGTGTTCAACAGGTTGACTGGTCCTGACTATGTAAGAAAATAACATCCAGATACAAGTAAACTTGTTGTATATAACGTAACAAGACGTTCAAGGTTCATGTCACGTACAGACCACTAGTCACACGTCTTCGTTACTGTGTTCAACAGGTAGACTGACCCTGTTTATTTTAATTCTAACTACCTCTCAAACATGTAAATATCGTAATAAATTACTTGTATACACATTAACTAGATATTTTCACTGGTTTTTAGGACAACTTAAATCTATATTAATATAATATACTTTTGATTGATATTTTTCAAACAAAAACAAACTATTTAAAACATTGTTTTCCCTCAAAGTTTTAAAAGCGATTAAAAAATAAAGTAGGATTACCGAATTGTTGATAGAGTACAATCCCCTGTATTTGTAGTCCAACTGTTGGACTTGTCTCTGTGTTGATTCGAGATATCGTTTGTTTGAGGTTCGATTCAACCATGTTGTGGGGATGAATGTGAATGTGTACTTTTGCAGCCGTATTGGACAGTTTTTGTCTTCTGATAAAATAATAACATTTCGGAATAAATGTTTGATGCAATTTTTATGTTTTTGGTACTACTTGTTCAACTCACTGTTAGTGAAATTATACGCATTTTTTATTTAAACTCTTTTAACTTTCTTTAAAGTTTAAGAAAATGGTTCGGTTTTTATCATGTCAAGCTTATAAATAGATTATATTTTTATTTAATTCTTTGGTTTTGGTTGGAATATCACATTGCATGTACACAGTATGAGTTAAAGTGGTAACTGATATATGTTATTCGGAAAAGGTGTCTAAAACAGATTTATTTTTTGGTTTATTGATAGGGTATGAGATGAATGGGATAAATGAGCTGGAACAAGAATGAATTTCCTCACATAAACTTGTATCATGACTTTACTAATTTCTTTGTATCAATATATTGGTTTCAAGATATTGCTTAAGGTGTACTGAGCTGTACTTTCATCTAATTATTTTCATTCAAGACATAGTATATAACGTGTTTTAAATGTAACGTAGAGTTTTAAAAATCCCAGGGTGTTTAGATTTATCCGTAGTATAAACCTTTAACTGTTAAACTGAAACACTAAACACCTTCATTAGTCCAAATCTATTGGGTTTATGTGAACTTCTTTGTAACAGAGATGAAACTAGGGTTAAGGTTTTGTTTCATTCTGCTGGACAAATATTTTTCAATATCAGAAAATGATGTGATTTTTCAAATGCATCGTCCTATCAAGTTATTCATGAAAATCCATGATGGAAGGCAAGGCGTATAAGCGTCCTGGAACAGCTGGTTAATGTGCACGCAAGGTTGAGCTTTATTAAATTTGGCCACATCGATGGTCTGTAGACCGGCAATATCGGCCGGCCGCTTTGTGACAAAGGTCTCTGTCTGGACTCATTAGATGCTGCAAGTCGAGCTGGGTCTAGAGCCAGTTAGACCAACTCATTGTCGACAAATTGCCTCATCATGTTTTCACATTTATAAATAAGAATATAAAAGCTATGAAGTTTACCGGTATAGCCTACTGTTTATTAAAATAGTTAGTTTCCGTCCTACTTTTTTGAAAATATTTTTTCATACATGTGGCAAAGAAAAAAAATACGTATTTTCAGTTCTGTGACAAAAAGGAAGTCAGATGGTATTCAGATGTAATTTTGATACTTTTTACGATAATGATTAAATTTAAATCGGCTGTTCCTTTGGAATTGTAGGAAAAGGGTGGTGGCCACTTAATTAGAAAATCTGTAAAGTAAATGCAATGTAAAGATGTTTTCCAGCATTGGGTTTAATATTATGTGCAGTAGGACGAAAATTTGGTTCGTCACCCTAACCAAATTGTTTTTCTTTTTTTTTGTTTTTCCAACCCCAGCTACTCCCCATTACTTCAAATTGGCATCTTATGAAAGTGCAAACCTTAAGTCTTTGTGGCGAATTATACAATACTATTCTAAATTATTGATTAAGCTAAATATAGCCTTATACAATTTTTTACATGAATCGAAACTCCATCCATTGACTCACGTCCCAAAAACTGGAGTGGGATGGTTAAAATTATTATATGTTAACCTTTTTGGCAGTATAATTACATAAACAAAAATATAGTTATGAAAACGTGATTTTTATGTCACATTTACAAAGTATTCAACATATTGATAAAATATTTCCGAGATAAAGGCATAAACTAAACACAAAAATTAGGAAAATTTACACCGACGTTTGGCATATTACAGACTTATTCTGAGACAGGCATACTTTGTTTGATCGAAGAGCGGAGTTGTTTAAAGAAGAAAGATATAAAAACAGTAGCGGAGAAGACAAATGGGATCGTTACCAACACGGCTACTACCACAGCCTCCGACTTGTCACTACCGATGCCTTTAAAACTCGTGCATTCCCGCAGTACAAAACGTTTTTGTTTGATTTAAAAATAGTTTGTGTCTGAAAATAAAATTACAAGCTGTAAATTAATGTTCAAAGGGCAAAGCAAAGTCAGGGATTCCATAGCACATTAACAATATATACAGTACATAAACAGGCAGGCAAAAACCACACATTTCTTGGCATAAATATGTTTAATAAATAATCTTATCCTTTGTGGCTTATGTAACTAATATAAAATAATAAACAAATTTATTAGAAATAGAATAAACTCAATATATTAAAAAATATAGTAGATAAATAATCATCGTGGTAAGCAGAAAATGTTAAACAAGTAAACCATTAAATTTACTGGCTAATACTATACAGATCCTTCACATCATCTCTGCTTATGTTTAAGAGCCAATATTTTTTAGTAAAAATGTTAATACATAACACATGTTACGTCAGTAAAATTCCTGAGAAGTGATATTCTCAAAGTTTATATTATACAAACTGCCTTTTATCCAAACTGTATTTTGGCTTACACTATTATTTTTGTTGGTACATAAGTAATAAGAGGACGTTGAAATGTAAATAAACTCTCTTAGGTGGATTATGAGTCTAAGTGAAAATCTATGTAAAAAATAAAATATATATTCTATAAATAGTCAGTATCCATAGAATTATGTTTAAGACTATCCTTAAAAAATATCAAATGTTTATTCTTTTTCCCATATAATGTCCGTATCCCACTGGAAAACACCTCACTACCTGTATATTCTTCAACTTCATAATCTTTATAGTTTTTACAACAATATCAGTCTATAGTTAGGAATATTATTGGAGTTTTTACGGATTTTACAAACATATAGATGGCATAAGTAATAACCATTTACATACATAAAATATAAGTGTTCCAAATATATAATTCAATATATACTCCAAAATAATCACTCTGTAACTCTAACTGTTTTCGCTTAAAACTTGAAAAATTGTGCTAAAGCGTATTCGTGATACAATCAAATAATAAACGTTAAAATGTCGTTTCTTTAAGATAGTCGATTTCCTCTCGCACTACCTTGAGGGGCCAGTCTACTTCAGCCACTATATACCACGAAAAAAACTTTCAAATAATCTTAGTTTGGATTGGAATTATATTTCCAATGCATTGTAAGCATACGAAATATTGTCACAGTTTTATTTTTATTTTTTATTTCTAAATATTAACAAAAATGTTGTCATTTGTTTTGAGCTGTAGGCCTTACTCAATTTTTTACACTTTTTTTACAATTTTTAAACAGGACAAGCCAAAGCACAATAAAGCTTTTCACCAAGGCTAATTTTGCCATGAGATGCACTATCACTATAATATGAAATTTCGTTTGTAAACTCAAGGAAGAATTAAGACATCAAACTAGTAAAAAGGCTAATGATCTAACATTTGTATTAAACATGTTAAAAATATAGCCTACAGTTAAAGAATATATGAATTGTAAATATATACAATTTTACTCCTCCAGCAATTTAGAAGACAGAGAATGTTTCACTAAGTGCAAGGGCAACCAGTCTCACGAGGGATGAATTATTTACTCTGTGTCGCGGGAAAGACTTGACATTTCGTCCGGGTTAAGGAGGATTGTCCCCGATTGCATAGTCACACATTAAGTGTATTGTTACATAGAAACAAATTATTTACTTATCAAACGTAGAATAGTTTTCAATTTACACTTTATCGTACGTTGTAATCGTTTTAAAAAAATAAGAGTTTCAATTCAATTCATTTTCACATTTCAATTCAAAAAATAAAATTCAATTCAATAAAATCAGTTGTTTTCATCTTGTTCTCTCAATTTTAAATTATTAGCTGATTGTCTGGCAATTCTAATACGATTCAATTCCTTCGAAACAATAGATAACTTACCATTTACACGCACATATTTAATCTGTTCTACATTTACAAACTGTTGATGATTTCAATTACAATTGACTCTTTCCTTCCCTAGGGTGGGAAAGGAATCTCGACCCAGGAATTAAAAACGGGGGTTTTTTAAGTATGATGAAAAATTATTTGAAATTAACAATTTTAAGTTGCAGTTGATACGGTAGGTATATTAAAAAAAATCTACAAACGCTGAATAAACAGTATTGAAAGAGTATTCATCTAAAACCAAGTTGGTGTTCTATACTAACAATATATTACGTCACAGTGGCTAAAAACGTAAAATTCATTAGAATTTAACAGGATGTTCTAACCATTCTAAATTACATTTTCTTATAATGGTATAATCTATAGATAGTTTAATGATACTTTTAACATTGATATCTATAGTATAAATTAGATACTGAGTTTCACCAGCATTATATCTTTGTTGTTACGAAGTGTAATAATAAATGTTACAAAAATTAAATAATTTAAATTAAGATTAAAACTGAATAAAATACCACACAAAAAAATTAAAGTTAGCTATTTATCTGAATCTTTTGTAAACGTTTACAATAAAATTGATCAAACCTTGTGGAGATTATAATTAGAAACATGCATGAAACTAATTATAATTGAACGTTATAATCATATCGAAATACTGATTAGACTTGCACTGTAGGTCTGATTGAGAGGTTATTAATTAATATTGCAGTGATACACTACCAGTTAATCCAAACAATATTGAAATACAGAACAATAGCAGTGTTGGAACAATGGCAGAGTTGTCTGTCGACAATGCAGGCCTCTCGGTCATCCTAGCCGACTAGTAGACAATCTGCTACCTTCACTGACACCAAAGGACCTAGACTCAATCTGCTACCTTCACTGACACCAAAGGACCTAGACTCAATCTGTTTCCATCACTGATGCCCAAGGAACTAGACACAATTTTATTCCTTTACTGACACCTAAGGACCTAGATACAATCTGTTTCCACCACTGATGCCTAAGGACCTTGACAAAATCTGCTACCTTCACTGATACCCAAGGATCTTGCCAATCTGCTACCTTCTCTGACACTCAAGAACCTACACACAATCTGTTTCCATCACTGATGCCCAAGGAACTAGACAAACTCTGCTACCTTCACTGACACACAAGGACCGAGACACAATTTGATTCCTTAACTGACACCCAAGGACCTATACAAAATCTGCTATCTTCACTGCTTCACTGACAACCAAGGATCTAGACACAATCTTCTACCTTCACTGACACTCAAGGGCCTAGACACAATGTTATACCTTCACTGACATCTAAAGATCTAGACACAATCTGCCACTTTCAATGAAGCCCAATAATCTAGACATAATCTGCTAAAAATATTTGGTCTTAGTGGCTCAAAGTGTTTAGATATATATGGTATTAACTCTGAGATTTTAAAAATATCTGCCCCATACATATGTGAAGTATTAAGTTATTTGTTTAATGATTGTTTGGTTAGAGACTGTATTTTTCCAAGTAAACTTAAAAATATCAAAGTAATACCTGTTTATAAAAAAGGTGATAAGAAGCAGATAAACAACTATAGGCCTATATCTATAGTGCCCGTAGTATCTAAAGTGTTTGAGTCCATAATGCAAGAGCAGTTATCAAATCATTTTGAAAGCTTTGGAATTTTTACTGACAAACAATTCGGCTTTAGGCCATGTAGAAGTACCAGTAACGCGGTCATAGGTTTGGTTAACAATGTTATTAATGACTTAGAAAATGGAAAATCTGTTAGCTTTAGGTCCTTTGACATGTCAAAGGCATTTGACACGGTTAAGCATTGCATTATTGGTAGTAAACTTGATCACTATGGCTTAAATTCTGCTTCAGTTAATCTAGTCTTGTCATATTTAACAGATCGAAACCAGTTTGTATACAAGGATGGTCAGTTCTCTGTAGGTAGAAAGGTTCAATATGGGGTCCCCCAGGGCTCCATACTTGGACCAATTCTTTTCAATATATACATCAATGACTTAATCTATAATATTGAAGGTAATCATAAAGAAGGATTTCTATTTGCTGATGATTTTGGTCTTAAAGTTAGTTGTAATTCTGAAGCTGATGTAAACAATTGTCTTGTTAGTAGTTCTTTGATGCTGAATGATTGGTGTGCTAGTAATAATTTATCATTGAACTTGGAAAAAATATCTGACATTATTTTCTCTTACAATAGAAATTCTTCCAATGAAGTAGGAACTGAACCTTTAAACTTTTTGGGTATTGTACTTGATTTGTATTTGCTCTTGATGAATATGCATTAAGTAAATTCCGTAAAAATGTCATGTCATCTCAATTACTTTGTGGTTAGGGTCGATTTTTCAAGTTTCAACTGTAATTATTGGGTGTGTGGGAGAGAGTGAAATTTGACGTAGGTGGCAGCTGCAGGGCTGCCACTGTGACAAATTAATAACCATTTTTTTCAATGCATTTTTCTTTTCTTAATACACTATATGTACAGGAATATTTTGCCACCTTTGTTTTCTGTAGTTACAGCCTTTAAGCCCACCTCATGCCACATATTAATATTTTTGGATAAGTTCAATTTTTGTAATTATTACAGTATATTTGTTGTTTTTTGTTATAACTTATTGATAGTGTTTAAGTTAACATGGTCCTCGATGTTAAGTATTTGTTTTCACTTATCGAGGCCATTATGTAAACAATTTAATTGAAATAAATAAATAAATAAAAATAAATAAATAAATTCAAAGCTTAACTGGCAATCGCATGTTGAGTATGTTAGTAAAAAACTAGCAAAGGGCTTGTATCTACTAAGAAGGTTGAAGTTTACTGTAAATGTAGAAGTGCTTTTGAATGTATATTTTTCACAAATACAAAGTTTTTTGATCTATGGAATACTACTATGGGGCTCTGGTACTCATACTCACAAAATATTTCTACTTCAAAAAAAAGCAATTAGAATTATTAGCAATGTTGATATGAGAACTCATTGCAAACCTCTGTTCACTAGCCTTAGAGTTTTAACTATTTATTCCTTGTATGTCTTGTTTAGTCTTAACTATATTCACAGTAATATAAGCCTAGGCAATCTTAAATTTAATAGCGATTTTCATAACTACAATACTAGAAATAAAGACAATATCAGAGTTCAACAGTTAAGGTTTACTAGCTCTCAAAAAAATTTGATGTATACATCAGCTAAACTATACAATGCTTTACCTATGAAAATCAAGTCTCTGCCAATTACATCCTTTAAAAGTAAATTGAAGACTGTGTTGTTATCAGAGTGTCTGTATGATGTTCAGGAATATTTTGAAATTGACTGGACTAAATATTTGTAAGTTACCAAAGGGCCTGTTTCTTTGTTGTACACTTGAAATGTTAAATGTTGTTTTTATTAATTGTTATATGTAAGGCTAGAGGCTATATTCTTTTAATGTTTCATTTTGTCATATATTTCTTGTTTATACTGCTGCTCAACTAGTTTTAATGACGCTTATCAATGCATTTGTGATACAATGTCTGTGATAATAAAGTTTCTTATTTCTTATTTCTTACCTTTACTGACACAAAAAAAGCTAGGCAGTCTGCTACTTTCACTGACACTCAAGGACCTAGACACAATTTTATACCTTCACTGACACCTAAAGATCTAGACACATCTGCCACTTTTGCTGGTGCCCAAGGAGCTAGACAGTCTGCTACTTTCACTGATACTGAAGGACCTAGACAATCAGCTCCCTTTACTGACACCTAAGGAGCTAGACAGTCTGCTACTTTCACTGATACTGAAGGACCTAGACAATCAGCTCCCTTTACTAACATCCAAGGAGCTAGACAGTCTGCTACTTTCACTGATACTGAAGGACCTAGACAAACAACTCCCTTTACTAACATCCAAGGAGCTAGACAGTCTGCTACTTTCACTGATACTGAAGGACCTAGACAATCAGCTTCCTTTACTAACATCCAAAGAACTAGACTGTCTGCTACCTTCACTAGTACCCAAGAACCTTAGACAGTCTGCTATCTTCACTGATACTGAAGGACCTAGACAAACAGCTTCCTTTACTAACATCCAAAGAACTAGACTGTCTGCTACCTTCACTAGTACCCAAGAACCTAGACAGTCTGCTATCTTCACTGATACTGAAGGACCTAGACAGTCTGCTACCTTTACTCATCATCCAAACATCTATATAATCTGCAACCGTCGCTGATACCCAAGTACTATTTATAGACGTATGTTTAAAATAGAAAACAATAGAAAAACTCCTTATTGCAGGCATCATAAATATACATAAAGCAAACTACAAATTATTACAATGAACTAAATAGCATCGTGCAAAATATACCAAAAATAAAGTACATAATAACGAGAACTACCAAAGAATAAATAACAAAAACCAGCAAAAGGCAGCCCTTACAGGCACGAAGTCCTATTACAAGGTGACCCTATGCTAATTTCCACCTCCCCGGCAACACATGGAATGTGAGAATAATCAGCAGTCACATTTAAATTTGACTGCTCGTAGTTAATCTTATAACTAATTGTAGTTTAAATCTAGTAAATTAGTTAATTTTAAGTTTTTGAAGAAAACATAAAGGTGTAAAAGGTATATTAAATAGTAATCTGAGCTACAAAACTGTTTTATTTAAACATGAAATATACATATAATTATAAATTATGTGATATGATAAAATTTTTAAGATTTGCTTTTAAATTTATTTCAACTAGAAGAAATTTTTAGATGATTGGCAAAGATGTTCGGTAAGCTAAATGCTGTCAGCTTCGGAGAAGAAGCATGCCTCACCGTTCTGGCATAATCAACGTAAAGCAGCCTACTACTCTTTGTTTAGTAACAAATTCCTAGTATTACATTAAAGCTTTTACCAATCCAAATTTGAGATATTTTCTCATTGATCATACCTTAATACGAGCTTTTTATTGAAACTTTATACAGCAAACAACAGACCACATCAATAAAACGGGAGATAGTAGATTATGTATAATAATATTTTTTAACAAGTATAATCACTGTTAAAATTATAGTTTGACTTGTTCAACCAATTATTATACAAAGTGGCCTTTTTCCAATCCTTAGGATTAAAAATACCTGGATATGAATCAGGAACATTTCTGACTCAAGTATTGTGTCTACCACACAACAATAACGCCATTGACTCACCTAAAACCAAAAAAATACATGAACGATAGAAACCAAAGACATATCATATAGTCATATATGATACAATAAGAATAATCAAATGCATTGACAAGAAAATAACATCAAAACTTAATGGATCAACAGAAATAAAGCCATGTATTAAAATGCAATTGGTTCATGTCTAAATTTAAATAGTTTAAAATCTGTTTCTGTAAATATCAAAAGGTAGAATGAATGGTTCAATATTTTATTGTATTTTTCAACAGGGAAGTTTAAAGTATTTAAATAAAGTGTATTATTTAGGTTGAAACATTTTGATGTAATTTCATCATAGATGATGCAAGATGGCCATTGATATGGTGCATCTATGATTTTATCGGATCATTGTATCAATAGTTTTTAAGCTTTTGGTAGATTGTTTCAGCATCAAAAGTTTAAGTCTCCCTAACAATGGCTTACTATGGTACATCAGGATCAGTAATAATTATAATTCAAAATTTTCCTTTAAATAAATCAAATAATGACCATTGTTTGAAGCACGTAAAGCCTGGTGGAGCTGGAGTTATCACAAATCAAGGTAGTGTGGATTTATCAGTGTGGCCTAAACACGAGGTTTGGATGTGAAACCACACACGTACAAAAGTTTGGCAACGACACAAAAGCCCAGTCAATACCATAGTTTGACCACAAACAAAGAGAATTTCCCGCAAACAAAGCTGAGTTGCAATGGTTTGAGCGGTAACATGCATTGACTGTAATAAAACTGTGTATAGCCTATAGTGAAACCTCGACAATGTCGTTTGAGAGATAGATTTTCTCATACCATCTATTTTGTGTAGTTAACTTAGGATTTAATTATACTTTGTGTACCTGCATCCTTCCTTTGTGAAAATATTTTCAATTGTTTAAATATTTTCTTTTGTGAAAGTTACTTTGGTATGAATCAAACGAACACTGTTCATTATTTTAGGCTAAATCCGAAATGTTTTAGATTGCCTTCAATTAGACCAAAAGCCATTCAGTAAATAGATATTGGCTTTTATAATTATATAGAAAATATTTTTCCATTGTGTATTTATACCAATAAAAGCAACTATCACAGGCTTTAAACTATATAAGTAAAAATATTATCTCCAACCATAAATGACTTAACGAACGTGACATATAATCTTACTACCATACATATTTTAATGTATTTTAGAACTTTTAACAGTTTCCAATACATCATTGTTAAATAAACTATACATACCGAACGCTAGCATCACGTGAAAAGGAAAATAAATAAAAAATTGAAAATAATAGTTGAAATGAAAAATTAAAGTTTTAAAATTTTAATTTTAAGAAAGGAAAATACATTTTTTCAAATGCATGGTGGTTTTGAACGGTTTAGGTAACAGATTTATTCAGCATTATCAGTTTAAAAACGAATATCTTGGCGCCAGAGAGAGGAGTCCTTTGTTGTGTTGTCGACAAAGGGAGGCGGTGAAAGGCACGTTCGTTACGTTGCAATCAGCCAAGTCCCGCACTAATCAGACCCGCTGCGCGCTGCGTTATTGACAATTGACAATATATTTCGAAAAAAATATTACAGTCGTGATGAGTTTATTAGGGTTATTAAAGAGCGTGACTAAAAATGGGGTTGGTGAAAAGTCATTTACGTTTCATGGCCAAGCCTAAGGAGGGGCATGGGAGAATGCCCCCACAGACCTCCTAAAAGTTTTTGAATTTTTATTACCAATCCTAACAGTTCTATTATGATTTTTATTTGACAAAGATATTTTGATGAGTTTTTACCGTGAAATATTTATTTCATGCCGAAGAGAAAAGGTAAACTCTCTCAAACCTTTTTTTACCCGTACGGGTATTTAAGCTAGTTTACAATATATTTCGATAAGACGTTTAAGAAACATTATTAAAACCATTAAAGAGCCAGCAGGTAGAAAATGGGATTTGTGAAATGTATATGTTCCACGTTAATATAAACCAATATAACTTCATTGATAAGAGTAATATTTAGGGAACAGTCAATTATTTTTAGAATATAAACGGAATATGACGGAAGTGAAATACAAACTAACTTAAGGGCCAAATATTTCGATAAATACTCTAATTCATACGTTGAGTCAAAGTTAAAAAGGGGCTTTAAATAGTGACTTATGTTTCAAGTTAATAAGAACCGTTAAAGATATTCTACGAATCGTCAAATATTGTAAGAAAACTAATTGATCCTAATATTGAGGTATTTTAGTAAAAGAACACTGTTCTTAGAATCGTTTATACAAGTATCTTAGCTTGAACGTTATACGAGAACCTAAACAGTTAAATTTAGATACTGTGAACTTCATTCAGAATGATAAATTTTTGTGCTTCAAAACATGATATTAAAAACAAGATTTTGTTAAACTCTTCATTTGCTTTTTGTCCTTTGAATAATCCCAATGTTTTGTTAAGGTACCAGTACTGCATCATTTACATTTATCAAAAGGGGCTGTGAAAATATTTAAAGGAGTTGAAAATTAATTTTAATTTTTGAAGTATAGACGACTGATGTTTTAGTAACAGATACAAATTTACATCTTATGCTTTCCAGTCCGAATACAAAAGAGCTTTTAGATTATTAATATTCTGAGCTCTGAGCAGCTTTTAATTTTGCAATTTCTTTTACCTGTCTAAAATTCTTTCAATAGTTTTTTAGTTCTACATTAAAATAGCTAAAGTTTTTTAAATTAGAATTAAAAAATAAAACTCCATAACCCTTGCAGGATCCAAACACATTCTTTAAACTAATGTAAAACAGAGATGAGGAAAAGCTGAATAGAGGAACTGACAAGTAGAGAGAGAGAATGGTCTGCTCCAGTCTGCTTTTGTTTTTACTCCTGTTTTCAATTGAAACTTTACGTACCGGATTGTAAAGATAATTTTAAACTTTTTTCAATTCTAAATCTGTTTTGCAAATCATCCATTTGCAAGAACTGACGATGCTTGTCATTGTCAATTTCTCTATGTTACGTATAGATAAAACAAATCATTCTTATTCAGCTGTAAAACACATATTGTATTCCATATGTAGAAATTAAAATTAAATTCAGTTGTAGAAAATAACGGGTTTCATTCAACCTGTATACGATAGAATAGAATTAAAATTTAGTATGCTTCACAATTTTTCCTTTAATTCCGTAAATAAATAGGAGTAATGCCAATAACATTTTAGATTATCACTTTAACTTGACGTTAATGTGTATTTATACAATACTGCTTAGTGTTTGTGAGCCAGAAATATTATAAATATAGCCTATATTTTGTTACATATTTTCATGTAAAATATTTTGTGCAAATTTCATTCTAGGTCTAGTATTAAATAAGTCTATAGTATAATGAGATATAACCTAGAGGCCCAGAGGTAAATGCTTAATCAAAGACGAATAATAATAGAATGTATGTCGTAATATTTCAACAAAGGCAAGTTTAGTCGTCTATGGAACGATCGGGCTGCCATTATCTCATCGTAGTTAACAAAACCTTTTTCTTCTTACTCTCCTTGAATCGTCTCAAATGCTACTTATCAAGACAATTTGCTTTTACACATTTATAAATTAATTATTGAATTATTCATATTATTGGGAAATTTGAAAATAAATTAATTTTTATTGTTATCTTACGTATGTTAAAAAATATATACTTGCTTTACGATTGATTTTGCTTTACTTGCAGTGATTGTACTCGATTTTTGGCGGCAGTAAAACGTCTCCCGTTGCTACAGGATGGGCTCTGGTAGTTTAGTTTGTGCGCAGCTAGGATTTGGCCAGCAAGGTTCTTCAATGATAAAAATACTTTTTGTTTCTTCCAAAATTCGTATTCTTATTTACTAATTTTATTATACGTACAATTTATATTCATATACACAATTGCATTTTTTCTCCTTTGTGATGGAGGTCAAGTGGTAGAGAGGACTTGCTACTCCAACTGTAATTTCGACTTTTTTATATAAAGACGTTTTCATTTGATTTCATTTTGTTTGCTATACTGAAACAAACTGAAGCTAGAAAGGTAATTGCTCAAGCCCGGGACCAAATCAGCAGAGCTTTTAATTCAATCCCCTTGTTCTTATATCATCGAACTGACTTCTCTTGATGTCTATAAATGATCTTTAGTATCTATAAATATATCCTGGTGATATATCACCAGGATATATTTGTGTAGTTTTACGTGTAGTTTTACTTGTATCCCTGTTATCTTTAAAGTTTGTTTTTTTCAACATTTGTCTTACATTCTTTTATTTGCCTCATCAGGGCATGGTGACTTTGATTAGTATCTTTTCCGAATCCAAAAAGTACAAACAGCAAATTGCAGATACTTTGCTGAAAAATACAAGCAAGTACATACTATTCTTGATTGTGAGTGTTGGATCCAACTGAGAAGGCAATGTTTTCTGAATATCGGAATGTTACAATCGGAAATTTTACTGAAGAACATTCTGGAAGGTATAAATATTTGGAATGGTAATAACAAATATGAATAACTTGAGTCAAGGAACGATAAAAGTGACCCAGAAATAACAAAGAGAAAAGACTTATGTGATTCCAGAAGCCCTCATACAAAAATCACCGCTCGTGATCCCAACTGTAGTAGGCTATAGCAGTGAGAGTTTAGGTTAGATTACTGAAGTGATTATCAAGGCAGAACTATTTTATCATCCCACAACTAGTTTGTGTGTCAATCAATCAAGTTCAACACTAAAAATTGATATTTTATTTGATACTAGCTGACCCGGCGAACTTCGTACCGATAGTAATAAACATTTGATTTTTAATCATAAAACATAATCACAAAAATTCGTTCTGAGAAATAGTATATTTATACAGTAATTAGATACCATTGAGTACTTACTATTTTATGTTTGCTTCTTTGGCTTGCTCAATATTTCAAATAAAAACAGCTGCTGTTTAAATCTTAAAAGGTAAGATAAATGTGTTGGAATCCAAAACAAAACTATTTCCCTATAAGATTAACATGGGAACTTTGAAGGCGTATAGGGCAAAGATTTATGGGAAAATCGTCACAAAAACTATTAGACTTTCCTATTTTAGGCCTAAAGAACCATATACCAAATTTCATCCTCCTAGGTAATCGGGAAGTGGGAGAATTAGTGATGAGTAAGTGAGTGAGGGCTTTGAATTTTATATATACGGATTATTTTGTAAAAAAATGTGTTTTGACAACATCGTTTTGTCCTAAACGGTGAAAGTTTGGAAAGGTTATTTCTGATACACTCAAACCACTGCACCAACTAACATTTTCATATGAATAGGTCCTAATTAATCACGTTTAAAATAATATAATTATGAATATTACCGATCGTAATACATTTTTAGGAAGAATGGACCTTAAATTATAAGTATATTTTAAGTCATTTAGAAGATCAGGTTGGTATTAAAATGAATATAGTATTCTAATAAGTGTACGTGGCTTTTGACAGGGTAGTTCTGGGTGGACGTGCAATCACACGAGCGTTGTATCAAAGGGAATGTATCGAGGCACAATGCCGTGTCCACAGTTGTGCCTTGAGCGTCGGTGCATAAATCATTAAATGTCGAGTTATATATTGCAGTTGCCGTCATGCGTTCCCTCCGGACAAGTATTAATCAACGAGAATAATTTGAACTGTTACACTATTTAATTGCAGTAGCTACCTATATAGCTGTAGTCACATTTGTGGATTCGAGGGTATACAAATTTTTGAAATGACAAAAACAGCTCTGGCTCATGGCCTTCTAAAAGATTACCCATCAAAAAAAGGTCGACGTAAGGTAGTACCTAGACTAGAATTTTAGACGTTTGCTACCGAAACTTTTACAAGTACAATTAATGCGTATAGACACGAAATAAAAAAAGATTTAACACTTGATGAAATCAAAAGTTTGTATGATTTACTTAAATTATGTAAAAAGAGAAATATAATTAAAACCGTTTAAACACATAATTTAATTTGGACAATATAAATTTATCACGAGTTTAATATAATTACAAAGGGTTGACTAGTTTTAAACTATGATAATAATCGTATGATATTTATCTTTAGAAACAAAAATATCCAATGTATATTTGGAATGTAAATTATTATTTATTGAATATTTGTGACACATTACAATTAATTAAGAGTGGAGTTCATTATTTATTATAGGTACTGTTTGAAAGATGTACATAAAATCTTTGAAATTTTCTAAATGTACTTTACATAGATTTTTATGTACATTTTAATAATTTAAATGACGACCTTCAACTTGAAGAAATAGAAGTACGCGATTTTTCTATTTGCATTTAGTTCAGATTTGAAAATGGTCTTATGAGACCGAAACTATATAAATCACAAAATAACTAACCAAGGACCGTTGACAACAACCTTAATATTTTATTGCTATACAGCTATAATACATTGAATAAATTGAATAAAATTTAAAAACGACAAGCTGTAATAAAACTACCATATTCAAAAATCCTGACGAAAACATTATTTTCTCTCTATATAGGGGAGAAAGTAAAAATAATTATAGGGAATTACGTCTCAGAAGTCGTCTTAATTTAGATTATGTCTGATACCTCATAAAGGAATGTGATGTCCTATATTACGACATACTTGTACAAGCATTAATGGATGATAACTATTATACCAGGAAAATTCGTTATAAAGGGTTTCAGGTATTCAATAGTTTACATATGGAGAAAAATCTACTTGAAGAATAACATACTAAACAATCAAGTAGTATCCTGAAGTGTAAAACATATTAGCAAAGATTATATTGTAGCAAATATGTGTTTGGGCGTTATATGTAACTGAATCAGGTGGATCGATAGATGCAGGTCGGGTGCACAAGCGTTGCACTGATGCACGGCCTACCGGCTGATGCATGCTTCTGCTATACTCAAACTGACCACACGCTCATGCTCCTGGTCCATCACTAAAACTACGATTTGTGTCTATATTTGAAACTCTTTAAAATACAAGAAACTACGTTAAGTAGTTACTTGTTGCTAAAAATAGCCCAAATTATATATTCGAAGGGTAGTTTTCTGTTATGTGAAATGGATACAAATGGATTTTTAACTTACAAAACATGTTAATTCTCTCCCCTATACTTATGGGTGTGTATGGGAGGTTTTCTGGACATTTTTTTAAATATTAGTTAGTGGGAATAACCCATTTTGAGACTCCCTGAATCCAAAAAGTGGTTTTCGGACTGATATCTCTCTGTGTAACGAATCACAGGCAATACCGGCCGTCTCATTGTTACGAAATTCTTTAAAAGGGTTCACTTATGCTTCAACAGGCCGACCTGTTTTTGAAGGTATTTTGCCCATAAAAACCCTTAAAAAGTTAAAAATCTAAATTTCGCGAAACAAATACAACTATTTTAATTAAAAAGTTATGGTTTATGGTAGTCAGGGTCCCAAATCATTCAAAAGTTACGGACTTTTGAATTTCAATAAATATTTTTTTTGATTTCTGGAAAACATAGGCTATAATTTTATAAAATAATTTAGCAGTGTCTATTATAGTCAGTCTACTATTAGTCGTTCCTATGAAAAGTTCTTTTAACGGTTTATGGTTAACCCAATGTACTGTCTAAGAGCGTTCTATGTGAGTTCTAAAAAATAATTTATAACTTCTATAAACCGTTCTATAACCATTTTGCGATAAACTTGGTATAAACCTAATTAAACCCACGTAAAAGTGTTTGTTTTTGGGTATCTCTGTCTGGGGGGGTGGACTGATAACTCTCCCAATCTCATTCAACGTGTGGTAAGAGGGTGACTGAAATAAATTAATGACTATATTTCAAAGGATACGGTTTATTTAGTTAAAATGAGTTAAAAGCGAAATACCACTTTTTCTATTTTTGATGAAAATCATCCCTCGCTCTAAATGTATTTAAAATTTATAAATAAGATATAGAGCTATGTAGCTAAAAATGTATATCTTAATCTTTAAACAGTTTATGTTGACTCCTCAAATAATAATATTTTAAAAGAGTTTTTGAAATTTCGTTTATTGACATTTCTATGATGAAAATAGCATATAGCAACAACTTTCACTTTCACTATGTCTAGCCAGGAGTCTTCTACTCAGGATTGGAAGCGTCCAGAATATACTGTACACGAATAGCTGATTTCTCAATTAGCCATATGGCTAGAGAGATAAATTATATTATTGCATTGTAATCCAAATATATGTATATGAAATAAATTAATTGAATTGAATAAATGGTACACGTTTAATTCCTGGAAAGCTGCTGAAGTTAGGAGTATGATCTTTCGAACGTGACCGGGTTGTGAAGTGTATCCAAACGGCCTGTTGCTCTCCGACATGTCTTGGTGGTCGTTTGTCACTTCAGTTGTGTAATGATGATACAGCAGCACTGAAAACATTTTTGTGAGCTAAAGCTGAAATATTCTATAAGTTATGAACCTATAATTGGTAGCCCTATAAATAATCCTAGTGGTGCCACAATGTAAATTGCTCAGTGATATCGCTATTTTGACAGTTTTGCAAAGGTTTATTTTTAAAAATCTCAAAATGATTTTTTTTACTTAAGTAAGTTAATTTTATAGTGTCAAATCTGTATTCACAGGAGCACAGATTCGTCCAATATCATATAAAATCCACATGGAAACGAAAATATACTAAAATATGATTTTATTACGATTAAATTTCGTTCTGTAATAAAGAAGCTAGCGTCATCAAGGGCTTCTAATACAGTTTTCAAACCAATCCTTAAGTAGGATCTAATTAGGGAATAGATTTCCGAGGAATAAGTTACTTGGTTAGAGTGAATGAGCCGGCGTGAGGTTGCGGTGACGAAGTTGTGATGACGCGGGATTGCGGTGAGCCGGTTTGTGCCTTCAACCCCATCAAGCCTCGCGCAGGGTGTAACGCCACTACCGTCGAGCCTTTCCCAGGGTGTCTCACTAGTACCGTGAGCCTTATCCAGGGTGTCTCACCAGTACCGTGAGCCTTTCCCAGGGTGTCTCACCAGTACCGTGAGCCTTTCCCAGGGTGTCTCACCAGTACCGTGAGCCTTCCCCAAGGTGTCTCACCAGTACCGTCGAGCCTTTCCCAGGGTGTCTCACCAGTACTGTGAGCCTTTCCCAGGGTGTCTCACCAGTACCGTGAGCCTTTCCCAGGGTGTCTCACCAGTACCGTGAGCCTTTCCCAGGGTGTCTCACCAGTACCGTGAGCCTTTCCCAGGGTGTCTCACCAGTACCGTGAGCCTTTCCCAGGGTGTCTCACCAGTACCGTGAGCCTTTCCCAGGGTGTCTCACCAGTACCGTGAGCCTTTCCCAGGGTGTCTCACCAGTACCGTGAGCCTTTCCCAGGGTGTCTCACCAGTACCGTGAGCCTTTCCCAGGGTGTCTCACCAGTACCGTGAGCCTTCCCCAAGGTGTCTCACCAGTACCGTGAGCCTTTCCCAGGGTGTCTCACCAGTACCGTGAGCCTTTCCCAGGGTGTCTCACCAGTACCGTGAGCCTTTCCCAGGGTGTCTCACCAGTACCGTGAGCCTTTCCCAGGGTGTCTCACCAGTACCGTGAGCCTTTCCCAGGGGGTCTCACCAGTACCGTGAGCCTTTCCCAGAGTGTCTCACCAGTACCGTCGAGCCTTTCCCAGGGTGTCTCACCAGTACCGTGAGCCTTTCCCAGGGTGTCTCACCAGTACCGTGAGCCTTTCCCAGGGTGTCTCACCAGTACCGTGAGCCTTTCCCAGGGTGTCTCACCAGTACTGTGAGCCTTTCCCAGGGTGTCTCACCATTACCGCGAGCCTTTCCCTTTCCTACCACTATCGTCCAGCCATTGGCTCAATTTGACCCAATGACTTAGTTTCATTGTTATTCGACCTTTATCCATTCTTAAAAGAAAAACGTATTTTCTTATTTCAATTATATTTTATACATTTTCATAGTTCCATAATATAACGTAAACGTGAAAAAAGAATTGAAAACTGTTACATGTTATTTTTCTGTACTTTCTATGCCAACGTTTTGTGAAATAAAGGTCTAAACCCTGTTCTTGGTACCACTTACGTTCAAGTAATCACTAAGTTTGCACGAGGTTTTCTGATACATCTACATATAAGCTTGGTTTCTTATTGAGAGTATCACTTGCGTGGGAATTGTTCTTTGTAAAGTACACAATAATTGTTTTAACTCAAAAGTCGTACAGATCAGCGGGGTCGTTTTCGGAGTTGACGGTTATCGCGTTATCTATAACTTTTTATGTGGTTCTAACCCTTTTACCAAAGTGGAATACTTTTTAAAGACTGTTTCTTGTGACTTTAGATTGTTATTTTCTTGAAAAAATATGTAAAATACTGTATCTGAAAAATATTTTGGTTGGGTTAGTTATTATTTACTATTAGTTTATCTTAGAAATATAATAAAAATATGAACTATAGAAAATATCAATGTTTCTTTGTTTTGATTAGTTTTAATCAAAACTAAGAAAAAAACACAAAAAAGAAATCATATTACGAAATGTTAGTGAAAAATTTTTAATAAATAGATGAGCACAACAATGTCACTGTCATATAGGAAATCTAGCCAGTAATTAAATACATAATGGTTACTACAGGCATTTTAGGGAACATATGCTTTAAAAGACTGCAAAATCTCCGCCATCTTGGATCCGACAACAAAAATATTTACATGGTGACAGCATTATTGACATTCGATAGTTATAGAATATGGTTGACGTGTCAAATTGAAGGTAAAGTTTTTTCTAATGAACTACATATTTCATGTTTTACATTCCTATAATAATTAAATAAAAAAAGTTGTCTACCCTAAAAAATGAATGAAATTATCGGACTTAATTAAATTTGTCCTAAAAATATACCACACCAAAAGATAAAACAAAAATATAATCCCATTCCCTTTAATTTATCACCTGATTTATACTTTTACGACTATCGTGTAACCAGTAATGCTGTAACAAAGTTAACATTGTTATTATAAGGCTAACAAAATATTTCGCCTCTAAAGCACTATGTTAGGGAATAATCACGAAGGCTGACAAGTGTCCAGATGACTAATATATTAACGGAGTATTCGTCTATTAGATACTTCACATCATAAAGTTTTTAATTTTTGCTATCTCAAACTTAAGATAGCAAAAATTAAAATGTAAGAATACAAATTACTTTAGACTGGGTGATTTTGATTTTAAATGTTTCTTAATACGTTTAGTTGGTTTTACGTAGAATCCAGAGAGTGGAATACCAGAAACAAAGAACACTCGTGCAAGTCTCCCTCGTCCTCGAATCCTCCCCTTGCCGTAACAAGGCGCGTTCCTCGAGTAGCGCTCTCCACCCTCGTCAACCCTCAACCCTTACCGGCTCCGGCTCTCAGGGTATCAGGGTAAATGGCGTTAAAACATCTCAAACCCACGGACACCACAATAATTTATGAGAATGAATTACCCTTTCTAACTATAATTTTTGTAATAGTGAAAATAATGTCAACGAACATAATAAAATTAATAGAATTTTATTCAAGAATGTAATGCTTTTCCCCTTTTCCTCTTCTCTTCATAGTACATAGTATATGGAGAAAGTATTGTTTTCGTCAAAATTGTTGAATTGGAGTTGAGGGTGGATAAATCAATGCTTTTAAATGTCAAAAGATTCTTTTTTTAAATTTTCCGGCAAAACAATAATTTTATAATATAAAATGGCCATGACCATTAAATCCAGCTAAACAACTAAACAAATTAGTATTTTGATTCATAAATTTACGAATAATGGTTCCATAGGAAAGTTAAATTTTATTTTCGTAGTGAACACAGTTTGTTTCTGAGTGAGCCTAATGTTATTCATATGGAAAATATTTAAAAAATCAATTTCTTACCCATTATTTGTCAACAGTTTTCCATGAAACTTAGTAACACTGGTTAAAAAAACGTTTTACGTAAAATAATACAACCTTTAATTTTGAACTACTTTTTTTTATCCAACAAAACGTGAAAGGTTCGAGTTCAATCCAGGATTTAGTGTTTGTATCGTGATTGTAAGCACCTTACCTTTATCAAAGAGAATATTCTCAAAGGTTACCAGTATCTTGAGCCTGTCGAGATTGAAGAGGATTAGGTATGGACTAATCTTTCACGTGGGGGTAAATATCCTTACACCGTCGAGCGATAGGTATTATATCCTTGTAGGTACATGCAGACATTCTTTACTTATCACAATGGAGAAGTAAATCTGTAAATCGTTAGGAGTTTTCCTGTAACCATTTTGTATAAATAGGAAAATATTAATTTTTATAGGTTCTAGTCATCGTAGTCATCACTAAAACTTCACCAACGACATGGGATGATCAGTACGTGTCTATGTAGATTAGTATAACTGGTATTTTTTTGCAAACATATCCGTTTAACATTTTTATATGGCCCTTGTTATCACCATACATTCAAAATTCGTCCTTTTTAATCTTCAATACAGCAGCATTTTAGTGTAATCTTATAAAAAATAAAAGTGTTGTATCTTATAAGATCAGAAAAGCTTTGATTTTAGCATTAATATATATTATAAGCAATATAACCAACCGAGTAAATAAGCTAAAACAGTAAAATTCCTAACCAGACTTTAAATCATTCAAAAATTTGTCACACCCGTAATTTTACAATTTTACTCTAATCAGGAAACGGTAGGTGGCGTTTAAAAGGAGTGTTAAGATGTATTTGAATTTAAATGGATAATAGTTCATTCTAACCTCTACAATTCCTTATTTGCCTTAGTACATTGATGATCACAGTACTAAACTAAACTCTTTAAAGGCTTCAGAGCTCACACATGGTTCAATATTCCATTGGTCACAGTACCATAAAAAAACTCTTTAACTGTACGTAGTTAAGGTATTGTACAGTTTGTCAGTTTTCATCTCCTGTCCTGAGTTTTGGATGCGCAGTACACTACGACGCAAATATGGTGGTAGGGAGGAACGGCTGATGTGTTGTTTACTTACCGGCTGACAAAGTAATAAAATAAATCTAAATATAAACATACGGTATGTAATGTAATTAATGTAATGTAATTATTAGGATATGTAGAATCTCGCACATCTCAGGGCTCAGATGAAACCTGATGGACTGTAAATGGGTACATTTATTCCCGTAATTGTGAATATTATCAAATTTTCACATTACTAATCACGTTTATTTGTTAATTTAAATTGAATTATGAGACAAGTGCCTTTATAATATTCCATTAATGTAAATTAAGGGTATAAATAAATGTACAGTAGGACGTAACACTTCATCACGGGTAAGGAGACAGCACATGTCATTGTCTAATGGCCAAATATCATCTGGGATAAACTTGTATGTGTCAACAGTTGTTTCAAAGGAAGTTATCCTTATACAATGTCAATTTTATGTCATGTCCTCCTACAAAAATTCGTCACTGATTTTGTCAGTGGCCTGTTTTAAATTTCATCTTTGAAGTATTTGGGGAGTATTCAATGAAGTATAGAATTTTAGGATTATGAATACATCCTGCAAGTTTCCTGTGAAGCGTCTAAACTTAACTTCTATCTCAGTAACAGCGCCTACAAGACTTAAAAATGAAAGTTTGAAAAAATACAATAAATACCAATTCATGTGACCCAATTGCGTTTATTGTATAAATAGATTATATTTAAGTTATGTTTGAAATAAGTGCATAATAACGTAATTTTATAGATCGGAAAATGTGCTAACGTTATGAAAAGACGCCAAAACCAAGATGGTAAATGCATTTGATAACTCACTGGCGTCTAAATGGCCGGAATCTGGGTTGAGTGGTATTTTAGTGTTTTCATACGCCCATAAGCCATTAGAGTATCATATATTACTGCAGACACTCTAACTCCTTCTAAATCAGTTTATAAATTGGAAAATATATACCATGAAAAAATAATATGGTTATGATAATAGCTAATAAATATAAGACTAATTACTAGATACGTTTTTAAAACATAAAATATTCGTTAGTGAAGCAAGTGCTGTAAAAACTATTACTATATTGGCGTCACTAGTAATTGTTGTATTGGAAATATGCTCTGTATTTCATACAATTTTTGTTACTTGAGCGATAACTTACAATACTATAATACGAGTAACTTGGAGTTCCAACATTTATTCGACTTAGTCCTACAATTCACACGTCTACTAAATCACTATAATATTTTGCGTTTTTAGTCAAAAATATATGGTAAATCTCTGAAGAACCATACTATTACTATTTTAAGATAAACATATTCTAAATTTAAATTCAAATCAAATTCAAACCTCAAGTTATTTAATATATCTTGCCAAAAGGAAGTACTGTATTATTATTTGATTTATTTTAATGATAAAACTAAACATATTGCAAGAAACACAAGCTGCCAACTGTAAATAGGGTGGATGTCAGCAGCCCTAAGGACATTTCATCGTTACCTAAAACGTAATATACACGTTGTCAGACATGCTAGACAAGGATCAATAGTCGAAGTGGGCCGGTTGCATAGAGCGCTGCATGCACATTGCGCACCGAACGTTTCACACTGCCCACCGGCAGGCCTGATTGTAGGTGCAGGTCACCCACAAAATGTTACCCCGGTCAAAATTTTTGATTCGTTTGATTAAAGCAATATAGCCTCATTTATGTATGCATGTGTGTGTGTTTTTGGGTGTGGATGTGAACAAAGCCATAGCCAACACCGCTGGTCCGATTTAGATACAATTGTGTACGTACGTATTTATCTACCGTATCTCCGAGTGTTTTTTATTATTTGATTTTTTATTTTTAAGGGATGTTCATCTTTATAAAACTAAAAAAAAGTTACTCCCCGTTTCCCCTTTCAAAGAAAATGGGAAGTAGGTTATGTCATAATTTTTTTGTGTAAGAAATTCGATTAGTGTTTTGTTAGCATAAAACTGTTTATATTATATTTAATAAAGCGTTTAAGAATAAAAGTTTGTCGTATTAAAGATAAAATTATTTTAGTATCTATTTCTTCACATACACTAATCTTCAGATTACTTTCAGAGGAAGAAAGTCATTTTACTGTTGGCGTTTATTTATAATTAATTGTTGTGATTAAATAAAGCAACCTAGTTGATTATTCCTAAGGGATTATAACTAGTCTTTGTCAGTTTCGATAATAATACCAGGTACACTAAAACATGTTTTCAATATTGGAGATAGTTATATGGTTGTATCCTTATTTAGGGTTCGTGGAGGAATGTACGATTGGTTAGTGATGGTCACTCTTAAAAGTCAAAGACACCTCAACACTCCAACATTGTATGGTCAGCTAACCAATCCCTTCCAAACCAAACTAACATCCTTTTCCTCAGAGTCAGAATCCTTTTCCTCACTCTTATTATTGAACTCACGAAGGAGGTATGTCGACAATGGGAGTATTCACTTTACTTCCAGTCGCTAGCACAATAAGCCTTGGTTAATGTGAAGGCGCAGGATATTTTCCAGTGAAGTGGGATAAACCCAGGCCTCAATATCCCTTTCAAAAACACAAACTTATTTGACTTTACTAAAAGCATTTTGTTATCCTTTTGTAATTTTTACTATCGAAGAAATATAGTATTGGTGAAATACGTATAAGTGAGTCATTATTATCAAGTGTTATCGTGGTAAATTGTGAGCTACGTCAAAGACTATTATAATGCTACGTATTAAATTTAACAGCCAAAATAATGACTATTTATACATAATTATCTCAATAAAATATAAATAATCTATTACATAATATATTAGACTATGAGTAGGACCGTGGCCTGTCCTGTAATACAGCTACTTGGAAGTCACGAATTGTGGATATTTGTGCTCAAAAATTCTTCTATTAATTCTCATGTGTTAAAGTATGTGTCACCCTTAAACATTTGTATATGTAAGGTTATATTAGTGTAAACTTTATAAAATAATTCTCCATAACGTAAACAGTTCTGTCTAAGAAATAGATCAGAAATAATTAGTAATAAGACTACAATATCATGCCACGATCATCTTACACTCATTTCTCATTCATAAAATACCTACCTAGATAGGTTGCCATTTCAGCAAAAAGTATAAAATATTAGAAGATGGTATATTTGCATTCATAACAACATCAATTCCTATTCCTGTCTTAGTAGCCATTTTAATTTTGTACTATTAGTTTATTACCTATCCAACAACAGGTTTACGTTACGTATTAAAAGAGTTTGGACCGGTCCTTATTAAAACGTTAACATTTATAACTGTCAATAATAAATAGTAAATATAATTATAAAATTGATATATCATTTAAGTTTATGCATTTATATTTAAGTAATGTTCAATATCCTTATAAAATTCTGAATTATAAAATAATATACTGAAACTACTTACTGGTAAAATTGTAAGGCTTTTCCTAAAGATCAAAAATCAGTAATAAATTATTGAAGTTTTAAGTACTGCCTTCAAGTTTTTATAGTGCCAAGGTTATAAGGATTTTACCTGTATTCCAATAAATGCACAGATAAAAGGTAATAATTCTGGTTTCACTAACCATCTGTTTTGGATAACAATTTATTCTTCTATTAACTGTCAAAATATTATTTGCCCTTAAACGTTTGTGTAAGTAAAGATTGATTGCTGTAAACTTTACAAATATTTTTCCCTATAGTGAGAAAGCTTTTATTAGTAATTAATCATAAGGTACAGTAGTATTTAATCATAAAGAATTTAATGAGAGGGTGTTATTACAACCTATTTTCAGCAGCCGGAACAAGCAGCTAGCCAGCTAGCAGGTGGACAAGCCCAGTTTGCAGTAGCTGATAGGGAGCGTAGCGTCTGATCTTCCCAACGTGACCAGAAATACGATGGAGCCGGGCCTGTTGATTTACTGTTCGTTGAACCAGCATTTTGTCATGTTTTCTTCTGTTCAAAGTTTCATATATTCTGTGAACGCGCAATAAATGTTGTCGATTTTTCAAAAAATTATGATAAAATACTTCAACCACTTTTTTATATACTGTGTATAGAAGGATAAAGTAGATAAATGAGTTTCTACCTCCAAAGTTAACTTAAATTTCATATAGTTAACTCATTCCTGAATGCTTGTCAGCCAAAAAAATGTATTGTTCAAAATAGTTAGTAATCTTCCTTGTTGTAGCTCAAACAATAATATTTTCCCACATTTAAGATCCATTTTCTTACCATGCAAAAGCATATATCTAAGAAGAGTATTCTAGTCATAGAATATATATAATGTTGATTGATTTGATCTGTAAACATTTATAAGTTTTTAAACGTAATGTATTTCACTTTGAATACTATTTTTCAAAAGTCTCATGAACCATTAATATTGTTTTCCCAATTTTTATAAACTTATTGACATATGCAGCTTATAAGTCATTTTGTGTATTGTCGCATACAAAGAAAAAACTGAAAAATTACAGTTCAAATGCATTAAATAAACACCGTGGTGTACATCTGACAATAGAAACGTCGTTGTATGAAATATACTATTATCGTTTTAGAGGTTTTTTTTTCGGCGGGGAAAACATGCTTACTATAAAAGACGCAACTAGTATTACGAATAACATAAGATAATTAAATGTAAAAAAATGTATTCATTATTAATTATTTAATAAGGGGGGAAGGTATGAATCAATCCACTGATACCGTATATTTTAAAGCAGCTAGGGTGTTACTCACGCCGTATAATTAATTTCGTTTAATGAGTATGTTTTTGTTTAGGGTATTATTTCCGTTTATGTTAGTTTAATTTCATAGATGACAATAAAATATAAATTTTATCTTCACAATTCAGATCTGCAGTATTAAGATATTGGACCTAGATTTATAAAATAAAAGCTGTATACATACATGTATTATATAAATCACTTACCCAACTTAAGCGTCAAGTACAAATGCTACTCAATATAAAATTGACTAGTTTTCAAATTTAAATTTACATTAAGTATACTAACGTGTAAAGGTTTGTGTCTTAAAATATAACGTGAAACTTTAACTAATACTTTGAAATAAATATATGGATTTTTAGTAGCATAGTAAAGACACATAAAAAAGCTTTAATCTTGAATCAATGTATAGAAACCTATTTGGGTCGATCAAATAACATTCAGAGTAAGGATTCCAGTTACTATTTCAATGTTCCAGTATTGACCTATATTGCAAGTAGCTTGTGCGCCTGGCATTATTGATGTATAATAGATAGCTAGCAATACCTTCGGGACTCGCGGACCGTTCGCTTAAACACCCAAGATGTGACGTCAGTCTGCTCGAATAAGACCACTTAAAGTTTGCCAGTTCTACATTACTTAAGAGTTTTTGTCAAACACTTTTTCACAAACAGATGTTTCTTAAGTATTGTGGGGTTGACTTGGACGGTGACGTGTCCTGAAATCCATCAACTTGGAGGCCACGAATTGTGGATTATTATGAGTAATGGTTGATCGATGTGATACTATTCTCTAGAGTGCATTAACGTCCACACTTTTGAATAATTTGTTCTTCTGCAAAGAACAGCCTCAAAATTAGACCAGTTCGTAATTCACAGGCAAAATTGTTGTTCGGATTCCATGTTAAATGGAAGTCTTTTAGATGCAATTGGCTGTTAGGCCATTTATTAATTTACAGTAATACCTAAGGAAAATGTCAGCCTTAGTTTGTAACAAGACTACAATATCACACCAAAATTATCTCACACTCATTTCTTATTCATACTTAGCTTAAAATACCTATTTGGATAGGTTATTGTTTCAGAAAGGTAATAATAGGTAATGTTTTTGTTTCGAACTGGTCTTAAACAATTTGCTCGTTACACATATTTAATTTCGCAGGAGACATTTTAACCCAAAAAATAACCAACGGGTTAATGCTTATTAGTATTAGATTACTTGCACGTTTGTTGTGGTTGGAATTTTCCTTATCTAAATTATATAACTGTATAACTACTTTTACTGTACCATTACTCCCCTAATAATCGAAATAATAAAAGTATTGTTTTAGTTAACATTTTTTATTTGAGTTCAGAGTGGATAGATCAGTTTTGAGGCTCCCTAAATACCAAAAAAGTGGTCTTTGGACTGATGTCTGTGTGTGTATAAACCCCCGAGACTACATTGATCGTCCAATTTTTTATGAAATTTGGCCATTTACCGGGGGGGGGGGGTTATGACCCCTAAAATTTCTAAAATATTTTATTACTTAATAGAGGAAGTATGTGTCAGTTCACTGATACCATTTATTTTCCCTTGCAGTTATCTTCTACATTGAAGTATTTAGTTGAAGGTGTTAATTTATGTTTTTTCATTATTTTTGTTAATCATCCTAATCTTTGTCCTTTAACATAGTGAAACTTCTGTTTATTGCTTCATAAGATTCAGAGTATACATTCGTATTGTTAAGTATGTAATCATTGATATATATATCGGGCCTCACCGATATGGTTTGCCAACCTTGGTGGGACTATGATTTTCCCCAGTTGTGTTAAGTTGTGTTAAGTAAAAAAATTTAATACGATATCAATTTATTTTATTTACTAATGAGAAAAATTAGTTTTGTAAAATCAAATAATTCTTAGGTTTAAAAATCACACTCATCTTCCATCAGTTTTTTTGCATACGTTTTAAGAAGCAATGCCTATCCAATGTTGTAATAAGGATGTAAAAAATGATAATTTTTTAAATAGATGATTTAGATTATTTTTATTTGATTCGATTGGTTTGATTAGAGGAACCCCATGAAAGCCAAAACAGTCCCACCAGACGCTAAGTTAGTTGTGGCTCCGTTGATTATGGTTCGTATGCAGCAACAAATCAGCTTATCTAGCTTGTGGTATTTAGAATACACTTGTGATCGCTGCTTCACCATAAAGCAGTAAGTAAATAGCATTCAATATTTTTAGTAATACTAGTTTTTACGTAAACATAATAAAAACAGTAATGTAATAAATTCAAGGTAAATTTCACAACCGTAATATTAGAATGAAAAAGGTTTCATGGTTTTGTTAGGTATAATTGTTATTTATTATTCTAATAATAATTGATCTAAGAGGCTGTAAAACATACTAATTCTTATATAAATAGGGCCTAGATCATGGATATGTCTGAAGGGAATGTTCTCAGTTCATCTAAACAGCTGTTCTTATTCATATAAATTCAAAATTAAATACAGGAGCTCTAGTAGTTACTGTGGAAACCTGTTTATTATTTTCATCTTACAAATTGAAAATACCCCCCCCCAGAGCTAAGACATATCCATGTCAATAATCATTATATGGAGTAAGAAACCTTGATTTAGGAATAATCTAATTAATAAACAAGCTAGTGCTTGTTTATCTAAATATATAAAACAAAGTCGTGTTAGTTACACGCATTATAACTCGAGAACGGCTGGACCGATTTTAATGATCTTTGATTTTTTGGATTCGTTTCTGCTCCGGTCATGCTTTAGGCATATTCAGTTTCCATAAATTCAATTAGTTTCCATTTTATAGCGTTTTAAATTTCTAATGTTAACCTTATGGCGACTAAGTTTGTTTACAAATGTTCTACAATAAAAACATTTGGTTTCTTAAAACAGCTGAAAGTTAACTCTCCGATAGCAATATAATATGCTTTACTATCCAATGCCATATGAATCATTCATTAATGTAAAACTATGAAGTAAATATGTACTGTATTTATATTTTTTTATTTTCTGTATGATTAAAGGCCACGTGTTTATATGTTTGCCAAATAAAATAATTACAATGTTTATACATATTAGGTTTATTATAATAATCAGCTGTTGAATATTTAAAGCTTTCACAACGAAGCCGCAATGCTATTTGACTTCAGAACATGGCCAATCTTAAAGTTAACATGTATTTTCTGTTAGACGTTACGAAGTTCGCCGGGTCAGCTAGTTATCTAATAAATAATTTTATCATATTTGTTGCGATCTATTAACATTGTACAGTGTTAATCTTATGGAGAATAGTAAAAAAATCAATAACTCCCTTATTTACCTAAATATTGTTCCAGAGCTTGGTATGCAAGTCCATCTAGTTAAATTTTATCAATAAATTTATAAAACCCCTAATATAGTGTCTCTTACGACAGCACATCTACGTATTCATTGCCCATGTTATTCTTATGGAGAATAGATAAATTGGTATAACTCACTTAATTATTGACATAATTGTACAAAATTTTTTATGTGTTTTTACTGAGTTAACAGCCTAAATATAAGGACATTACAATGTAAATAGCCCTTATAGAAGCAAACCTCCATACCCAGTACTACTAAAATACTATAATGGGAATAATTTATGCCCTGTGAAATTCTCTCTACTCACGCCAGCGTGCTGCGTGCGATCTCGTTTGAATTTAAAATGCTTATTACACAACCAAATTGGTCCAATATGAATTCAAAATTGGAATTTCAAGAGAAAAAGTATACAATAAATATGTAATTGTCTAGTAGTATTTTCAGTAAAAAGATTTAATTAGTCCGTTATAAAACAATAGTTATCCGAGCTCAGTCACAACGTTATATTTCTAAGTATTGCTATTTTCAAGAAATAATACGGCTAAGAAATTTTTTAATGAGCAAAAACTGTCAAATTATAATCACGTTTCGTTTAAACACTATTCAAAAATAATTATTTATACATTTTTAAATTCTTTCTAACACATTTCCAGGTTTACATGTATATGTAGGATTAGAAAGGTTAGTTCATTTACCTAAGTTATCTTAAGATTAAGGTAGGATAATCGACTAATGGAGGAGACCAAATGTAAATGTAAATTTGTATGGTTTAGGGATCAGGATATAGAAATGACAAACTGTGGGTGAAAACCATGTGACTGGTAGAAAAAAATGAGGCAAACAAATGATTATTAGTTTTTACTTTGCAATTCCTAATTTTATCCTAGATTATAATAGGATAAATAGGTACTAAGAAGATGTTGGTAATGTAAGAAACATGTGTACTAGGTGATCTGACTACTGATAGCTTGTTCGGTTAACTTATGATGTTGAAGAAGCGCGTAATAAGAAGTTCTTGACAACAGTTAAAACCCATTTATTTGGAAGAATCTGATAACAATACGTCAAAATTACTAAAATATTCATATTTGTTGTTCACAATTCGTAGGAAACTGTCAACTTCAATATTTAAAGTATTAAATTTTACTAATGAATATTTCATAACTCAATAAAAAGTTTACTTATTTATAAATGGATGGGTACATATATATTTTTCTAAGAAAGAAAAATTTATAACTATAGACCAGATCAACAACTTTTATAACTAAGCAAAAAATACTTAAAAATTATTTCGTAATCCTAGCTGCAGTGCACGGGTTTACCACTAATTGCTATTAATTATCTTTAGATTTATTAAGTAACTTGAGGCGTGAAAACAATTAGCTTGTAGAGTCTGTCCGGAGTTTAATAGAGGAAAGTTTGGCGGGCTCCAGCACTGCTGAAACTTTCGCCGATTACATCTTGTATGCTTGCAAATGTGAGACACCCCTCCAAACAGATACCCTTCTAGTTCTTGTAAACTCCTTAATAATATATAAGGTACAAATTATTTATTTCATAAGATTTTTACATTTATTACAGTAAATTTAATTCTTTAAATGATATATTAAACCCTAATCTGACAAAGTAACGACACAAATTACTATAGCTCAAAAATTGTTTATTAAATAAACACATTATTTTGATTACTTGTCAATTAGACCTCTGAATCACTTACACATATCCCGCATTTCATCCTTTTTTAAATTTATTTCGCAATAATTATTTGGATTGATTGTAAAGCTGCTTTTTCAAATAACTTTTGACCTCCATTGGGTTGAACATTTTTCCTTCATACCACTTTTTAAGACCTCCAAATATATGAAAGGCTGATGAATAATACTTTAGTACTGATTTTTGGGAGTAGAATAAGTCGTGCTTCCAATCATTGCTTTGTCATTTTGGCTTTAGATTATAGTGTTGGAACTATTCAAGCATATTTCGTCGTACATTCATCATCATTTCGGGGATTACATTTCATACCTTCTGTGACTATCTTACATTAATCTTTCCTGGTGCACATGCCTAGTGCGGTTAACACCATTAAAACAGTGTAAATTTGACGTTATAATCACGATATATTGTTGAAGACTGATCACATTTCAATACCTGGATGCCAAATTTATGTTCTGAAAGTTTCTTATCGATCAGTTCAGCCATTTTTGAACGATGTAATTGGTCCTGTTATTTGATGAATAACTCTGGTAAATTTAGCAGACTCCTTAATATTCGGGGTTGATTAAATTATAATTATACACCAATTGAAGTAGTTCTTTTAAATTATTCTTTAATTTTTTTACTGTTCGTTTAGCATATTAATTTAAATCTGTCTTAATGTTAAACATATTGTAGCGATCATAATTGTAACAAATAATTAAGGGCGTATATTTCAATATATTTCAAATACATAAATATATACATATATTCACAGAGTATGTGAAAATATATTTTATTTTATGGATGTTTCTAATTTACAGAAATGAAGATAAAGAATATCATTTACCAGTAATGGACAAAATAATCCAAAATATCTTTTTTATGAATTTATAAAAGAAAACTAATTTAAAAAATTGAACAACATATTATTTACAAAAAAGTATGATTTTGTTTACAAAAATTAACATAAATTTAATATAAGCTAAAAGAAAAGTTAATTGTTTGATAAAAGTAAAAAATTGGTTTGGGTGGTAGCTTTGAGGTGTGTACCGTCTAGCTATTTCAGCGTCTAATCGGCTTGAGGTTTCCTCGAAACATTGGGTGGCCTGCTAACCACAAAAGGTAAATCCTTGAACAATATTTTCTATTGAAAGTGACAAGAGAATTGTATTTCTTTATATTTAACCCATACTTACTTGGAAATTTATAACGTGTTAATAAAGAGCTCGTGCCGTAACAAGGAAAGTTCTCTAACTAATTATCACAGCCTCACACTGATGTAAGTTCTTTGTCATCTTGTAACACACTTGTAGAGGCCAGGTAGTGACAGACCCGACATTAGCTTCCGGTACACGTCCGTCCCACACGTCCGCTCCCACATCTACCACATTAACTCTTTACCACCGCTAACTATACTTTGTACTTGTATTGTATTTGTTATTCCATTAATAATTAATTAAGGTATATGTTTTATAGTATTAAAAATAGTATTAAAAAATTAGTTTTCAATTTTTTATGCACCGGTAGTAAAATGTTACACTAATAATATAATGGGAAAGAACAATATTTAAGTTACTATTAAGTTCTAAATTAAGTTTATATTTGAATGCTTGTTTTCTACATTAAACTACGTGTAATAAGATCGTGTATACTGAGAAAGATGAATAATTCGTTTTCAATTATTTCATAATCAATTGTTTTAATTGAGTAATTATGGTGCTAACTGATTCTAAACTTTAATAACTTAAATTAATAGCTTAAATTGTAAAATTTTATTTTTAAAATGAAATCTATAGATTTATATCACCCTCGTGAAATTTTAATTAAGAGTCTATATTAGATTGACTATAGTACTTCAATGAGGTAAAATTGTTCAACTGAAAAGTCATTATCATTCTAGCCTCAAAATTAGAATAGCTTTAGGAACGAATACACACATCACTTTTTCTCCAACATATTACCTAAACATAAACTTTCATATATGTCGGCCAGCGTAGTAAGTATCTACCCTGTCAAAAAGACACCTAAGTGATAGGGTTTAAGATACAAGCACTATAGTGATATCAGCCGTTGCATTGTTGGGTGTGGTTCTAGCATTACGTGATACAAGCTACAAATGGTGTTGGTCGCAAACGACCGATTGGAGACAAAGTTGGAAGAACAAAACAGATATAGTCCGGTGCGACGCTGTACACAAAGCAACCTGACGTTGAATCTTTGGATGTTGATCTAGCATTACGTGATACAAGCTACAAATGGTGTTGGTCACAAATGACCGATAGGGGACAAAAGGCCATGGGGACGTCAGAGACAGATTGTACACATGGTACGTTTTAATACTCTCGCAGATGGACTGCGGCCGACGCTTCTACGGCGTCTGTGGAGCATTGTTGCAACGTAACTCTCCAGCTTTCTGCTTGCAAAGATGACCACTGACCAGGCATCAGTACCTTGGTTTGATTCCTCGTTTGATAATTGCATTCCATGGCTTAATAACGATGACAGCAGTAGTAGTAACGAAGAGCTTATAATGTAGCTATTTATTTATTTATTATTATTGTGTTGCTTTAGCTATCCCATTCCAAGCAGTGTCTTTGAGATTTGCATCTCCGTACTGCTCAAGAGTGGTATTCCACGGAACTGGGAATCCTCGAACACTATCAATTAATTCTTTCATCAACACCCCACACACTACACTACACCCACTGGCAAGGTAGAGTGGAGAGCCTGTCGATACTGCATTCTGCGCATGCGCCAAGAGACGCCGTACACTAAGCGATCTGCTGGCGCATTGTTGGGTATAGGTCTGGCATTACGTGTTACAAGCTACAAATGGTGTTGGTCACAAATGACCGATTGGGGACAAAGTTGGAAGAACAAAGCACAGATAGTCCGGTGCGACACCGTACACAAAGCGACCTGACGTTGAATTTTTGGGTGTTGATCTAGCATTACTTTATGCAAGCTACAAATGGTGTTGGTCGCAAACGACCGATTGGAGACAAAGTTGGAAGAACAAAACAGATATAGTCCGGTGCGACGCTATACACAAAGCGACCTGACGTTGAATTTTTGGGTGTTGATCTAGCATTACTTTATGCAAGCTACAAATGGTGTTGGTCGCAAACGACCGATTGGGGACAAAGTTGGAAGAACAAAGCACAGATAGTCCGTTGCGACGCTGTACACAAAGCGACCTGACGTTGAATCTTTGGATGTTGATCTAGCATTACGTGATACAAGCTACAAATGGTGTTGGTCACAAATGACCGATTGGGGACAAAGTTGGAAGAACAAAGCACAGATAGTCCGGTGCGACGTCGTACACAAAGTGACCTGCCGTTGCATTGTTGGGTGTTGGTCTAGCATTACGTGATACAAGCTACAAATGGTGTTGGTCACAAATGACCGATAGGGGACAAAGTTGGAAGAACAAAGCACAGGTAGTCCGTTGCGACGTCGTACACAAAGTGACCTGCCGTTGCATTGTTGGGTGTTGGTCTAGCATTACGTGATACAAGCTACAAATGGTGTTGGTCACAAATGACCGATTGGGGACAAAGTTGGAAGAACAAAGCACAGATAGTCCGGTGCGACGCCGTACACAAAGCGACCTGCCGTTGCATTGTTGGGTGTGGGTATGACATTGTAGGCTACTGCAGCTCCGTTTGTTTATGGGACAAAGCAAACCACGATTATCAATTCAAAACCATTGTAATGTTTAAGCCTGCATCATTGTCAGAATGAAACAGTATCTATAGTTATCCCTACACATGCTCTTAATTTTTTATATCATTATTTTGAGATAAATTATCGTATTGTTAGTTCATAACCAATTATAAATAGATTATTCACGTGCAATGATTTTACGTCATATGTATGTATTGTCTTTACCGGCGTGGTAAAATAATTTGTTATTTATTTGTATATATACTTATTATCATCGTATATGACGGTAAAATGTTATTATAATATGGTCAACATATTTAATAAATAAATGTTACACCTTATCTGAAGTTTTATTATTTATTATTGTTTAAAAAACGGAGTGGAAACAATATTCTAACTTGTTTTAAGTTATCAAATTGTTTATACTAGTTTTAGTGGCCAGTTACAGTTGTATACCTTCACGGTATAATTACATTTGTTCAATGTTCTTACTCATTAGTATAACATTTTAATAGGTTTAACTATTAAAACCTTTAAGAGTAAACTTCAAATTAATCATCTTTTGCAAATAAAATTGATGTCTTTATACAAACCATAAAGACCCAACTTTGTGCCTGAGTGTTATTACAAAATAAAAATGGCTAATTTTAATTTTTGTTTTGTTATACTGTATTTGTATTTTTATAAAACACATTTTACATCTTTGGTTTTGGTTTTAAAATTAATACTTGACAGTCTTGCTAGCGTTTTAGACTTTAGTGCAAGTCACGGGTCAATCCCGGATGACTATTTGAAGATAAGATCGCTGTGTCAAAATGTGTAAAATCTATCCTATAACTAATGAAAAATATTCCTGCCAAGAGATAAGCAAAGATAGTGTAATACTTAAAATTGGTTGGCTGTATTTGAGTTAAATTAAATACCAATTAAAAAATTACAAGATTATGTTTACAGTTAAACTGTTTAAACTCCCGGATTAATATTTATTACAGAATAAAGAATAAAGTTTATTTCCAGAAGAAACAACAAAATAATACAGTACTTGCTTTCTACATAGTAGCATTAATCTATTAGCAAATCACATAAATAGTTAACCAAAAAGTCTGTCAAGTAATAAAAAACACAAATAAGTAATAAGCATGGAAAATTCACAGTTAATATAACTTACTAACTGGACTGTAACTTACTAAATAGATATAATGCACGTTAGATATATTATGTATGTGTATGTGTTTTATGTGTATTAGTTCATGCGTATTATGTATGTGTTTATGTGTTAAATAATCATATACTTAATAACCCGGATATTTAAGCGACATTAAGACTTATGTTGCATTTAAATGCAACTCTACTGGAGTTGAGCTTAGGAGCGGAGCTGTAAAACAATTAGTTTCTTAGATCCATCAGAGTAAGTGAACATTTTGAAACAGATGGTGCTGAAATTAATAGATTGGTTTGGCCAAAGCCTAATGAGTAATTTAATAAAATAATCACTTTTCATAAAAACGATAATTTGTGGTGTATTGACATATCATGGAATACAACAAACAAACTACGGAACAGTGGTATATAATAAATTAATTGGGGTTCGTCCTTTTTGCTCTATGTTTAGTAACCAAATGCAGTGCCTAAAGGTTTTCAAGGAGTTAACATGAAATGAACTTGGTATAACAATTATTTGAAAGATGTTGTTTGAATTTTTTGGAAAAGTGTTTAGACAGACGAGCCAATATAAAATTTTGGGCAAAGGTTAAATAATTAGAAAATTCAAAGTCGTTAAATTTTTTAAACACAGGTTGGTCTATACTTACAAAATTTACTTAATAAAAGAAGAAACTCATTTTTAAAATTTAATTATTGGTCAGTTTTCTCGTTACAAAACACCATAAAAACTAAATTAAATAGTACCACATAACCACAGTCGTATTGCCCAGCCTAGACGCGAAGTTTAAAACAATAAGCGACGAAGTTGGGCAGAGTTGTGACGAAGTTGGACGGCTTTGACAGATCAACAAACGGTTGTGCCAGTAAACAACAGTCTTGTAGGTAACTTGGTAACTCACCACTTACATTTAACTTTTTATTAACTTCGGACTAGTTTAGTAAAAAACGTCCAAACTATCACATAGGAATGTTATATGATAATAATAACATCACGATATAACTACAAATTTTTTTCGAAAATAACTGAATCTTTTAAAAATGAAGCTACGTATTTTAAGGCTACGTTTTCTTAAAAAACTATGTACTGGAACGATTAAGTTTTAAATCACACATAAAAAACTAATAGATTTAGCCAATTTATCAAAAAAAATAAAAAAGGAGTTTTTAAAAAATCAAGTGAAAAATCATTATCTAAATAAAAAATTTTTTTTAATAAATTTTTTATTTTTTTATTACTTATTATTTTATTAAATACTTTACTATTAATAGTTTGAAATAAAAATATTAGCTGAAAATCGTTTATTTACGGAAAATACTTTTTTACTTTTTTATGCTATGTTTAGTTGGATGTTAACAATGTTGCGAATATTTTATTTAAAAACTAAAATTTAAATTAATATTTATGTTGATTTAAAATATGTTATAGTAAAGTATTTTATTTATTTATAGATTAATAATTTAGAAATATTAGAGAAAATTTAAACAAAGTTGGCTATCTTCTTCTTTTAAAATAAATTATTTCAATCATTTTTTATTTATATCTTATGCTTCACTTACTTTTTTGACTAATTTATTTGTTAATTTAAAAATACAAATTTAATAAAAATATAAAATTATACATTAAATGATTCTTACTATGTTTAGTTTTAAAACTTTATTTGGATGGTAAGCATTTAAAAAATAAAAATATTTATCTGAAAATTATTTTATAAATACCATTTTCCCATCCTAAACATTACGGATATAACTTAAGTTGGTATCTAAATTTTAATACAGATCAAGTTTTTAATGAAATAGATTAATTCAATTTTCCCTATAAAATTAGAGAAATATAATCTTAGTTGGTTATCTAAAATTGATAAATACAGCAGTTCAAGCTTCTTCAAAAATTACAAATTACATCAATCGTGGTTTTGGTTTATATCTTCAAAAATGCTATTAAATCACCCCTACATATTTTTTAAATGCGTTGAGTGTTTAATTTACAAATTGAAAATTTAATCCTTTTAAAAGCCATATAAAAATTAAACATTAAATGATTCTTACTACTTAGGGGTTCGTATTAAAACTTTATTTGGATGGTAAGCATTTAAAAAAATAAACGTTAACCTTGGTAAATTTCCGATCAAAATCATTTTATAACGGAAATACCGAAGTATTTTCCATCCTCTTTAACTGTTGAGGACAATAGACTTTAAAAGGTATCGATTTCTCGTTCAAATAGGACAAGATCCACTAGTTCACCTGCTAATGAAGTGACCAAGATGATGGGATCCATGTGGGATGAGTGCAGGCGGCCACAGCAGCACTCGCGCACTCTACACAGCCCCGCACGGTACTAACATGACTGACGAGTACCCAGCATCCTCTGCGCCGACGCCGGACGGGTTGCGCACGCCACCCTCACTACACTATACACTACTCTCTCACTTCACGGATACATTAAAAAAGTTTCATTGTCTTACTCCCTTATTGCGTGTCCTCCCACTTTATAAACAAACTCCGGTCGCTGTTTCATCACGTACGGTCTGACTTTTATTGTCTACCACGGGGAAGCTTACATCCCCCAACGTTTATGCAGCTTAGTTTATAATTTTATTTTCTCTTACATATGTTTTAAATATTCAAATGAAACGAATGACTTTGTTGCGTTTTAGGATTTCTCAATTTTATAAAAGATGGGATTCGTAACCAAAATTATATAAACAAAAAAATTAGATTGCGATAAAATAAGTTTATTAAATTTGCATATACCACAAGTATGATTCATAAGCAGTAAAAGTTATAACTCATCAGATAACATAATTGCAGGTAACTCAAGTAAATACAGATGTATTTATCATTGAATTGAGAGGTGACAAAATCATATTTTTCCTACAACCACGCGATAACAGCCACATTTCGCACTGTTGGCAGAACGTATAAGCAATATCTATGTCTCATATCCACGCTAGAGTGGTTAAGTAACCAGCCAATCACATACGCGGAACGCTCCAAATCTGAAACTAACCAATGAAACGAATCCAAAATGAGACTAACCAATAGCTTGCGCTAAGTGCCCAGTCAGCTGAATGACGGTAGACGTTCCTATAACACTAACTTCCGGTTTTGCATAATGAAACTGATGTTACCGAAAACCAAAAAGTTATGTTTACATTTATCCCGGGATGTTTATTTTAATTTACGGGGAAATCAAACATAACCTAAATGATTTTTTTAATCATAAATCTTAATATGTAGGTAGGTAGGGCTACAAGATTACATATGAACAAAACCCAAACAAAAATCATCAATAGTGGTTTTTGGTTTTGATCTTTGAAATAGTATATTGTAATGGTCAAAAATGGTGCTTCTCGTACGACCTTTCTCGTACAAGCCATCAGGCGAAATTGTAATCTGAGCGAGTAACCAAAAGAAACTTTACACCCGTGTTATGAACTATATTTTTCACCAATTTGCACAACATATTGAGCTAACTACAGTTGTATCAAGTTAGTTCTTTCACCAATAACGTGATATTTCTTTACGTGATAAAAGAACACGATTTGGTTCTTTGGTTACAAATATCGAACTCACTGAGGCTGGTATCATCCATTAGCTGCAGTATTTTAAATATTTTCGATACTTAAATATTTTTAGCACATTTTATACAAATTCCTTTCTAAAGGTTTTTTATAGTGAAAATGTACGGGTATATGTGTTCAATTTAAAAGTGCTTCACCAGATTACTTAGCAAATGACGTTGAAATCAATATAGCTCAATATATCAGTAGATCTTGGTATTTATGACAAAATATAGACCTGAAACTATCTCATTTTTCGTGTTGAGGTTCTCAGATGCTTAAACAAAATTCTCATAAACTGTACGCAAGTATGCTGCTACTGGAAGATTACTAATGAATGTCAATTTTCTGATCAATCTATGTAGTTAAAAGTGTATATAAAAAGGTCTTAAATTTACAATATACAAATAAATTTTTGAACGAAAATCCCCCAAGTACACTGTGTTCCTTATTTCTCCTCTCATCTTGTTTGGATTATGGTTAAATCAAGTTAATACTTTTCCCACGATCATAGATATTCTACAGTCGGCTGTATGGCTATTACCTGTCTCAACATTTTTGAAGTTGCTCTAAACATGAATGGTGTTAGAGGCAGGAATGTCGTTCATGAGTGGGCCGCCATTACGCAACAAAGGGCCTAACTGAACCGGCGAAAGGCGAGAACACAAAGGGAAATCTTCACCGGCGAGAGCCAAGCCATCGGAAACTGATTGACAGTAATGGCTTTCCATAGTGCACCAAAATGGTCTCTCGGAATTTCGCTAAAAAGTCTGAAAAGTGCATAACGTAAATTTTGTAATAAAAGAATCACACTGATTCTTTCCAACTCAACATGAATCTCAACATGAATTTATTTTATGGTTATTAAGCGTTAAATTTATACTTAACTGATTATATAAATAAGAACTAATAAATGAAACCTATTATTCACTATGCGCTAACAATGTGGCGAATTATTTTTCTTAGGTTTCTAAAATTATGTTATATTTACATCTAATAGTGTAAATGAGTACAGTACACGTATGATATTTTGTATATAAGCTTAATTTTCTTAGCTATAATAAAGGGACAAAGTCGAAGTTGTTGTGAAAATTTATAAACAATAATATTAGCAATAGGATTGCGTGCAGAAATTTGATTTTCATCTACATTACACAGTTTAAATGTATTACACTTGATATATGTATTTATTGTATGTATTGTTTATGTATATTGTATACGCATAAAATGAATGAATGAGTGTACGTATATACATGAATAAAAGCAGTACATTATGTATTCTTGTAAATATTGTGTTAAAGTAATTGTAATAAGTTTTAATTGTTATAAATTTAGCCTCTATTGCTTAGTATTTTCTAATTTCATTGGAATTTATTTAACTATGGTTTTCTATTTGTTTTTATTTGTATGTAAGAAGGTAATATGTTTAATTGTTTTATTTTTTATTTAATTGTGATTAAATTTTATACACAGTATTGAATGTGAAATAATCTACAATCATAGCAAGTACTCTTTCATCTTAAAATTATAAATTGTAAAATTTGAACAAACCTTGCAAATAAAAACCAAGGCAAACAAAACCCGCCCCTTGGATTTTCCCTTCAAGGTAGTTTCCTGCCAAAGGTTAGTTTTGGTATCTTACCACACTAATATACTTGGCATCAACTGTCAAGTCGTAAGCTTTGTTTTGTATACAAATTATTGTCACACTATGCGTTTATTGTAAAAAATGTAATATAGAGAAAGAGTTATCCTTATCCTTCTCTTTTTTTGTTTTTACCTATTCTTTATGAATAGCTGCAAATTTTATTACTGAATTATCTACTTAGGATCATATGGGTAATATAAAATAACGACAAAACGAGACCTACTTGAAATTATTTACGTGGCTCATTGTTTAAAAAGTTTTATTTTACTGTTTTAAGTAATTTTCTAATATCTTATCATGAACAGACCTTTAACAGGAAGCTTATTTTAATGTGTCCTCAGTTTTCTTAGTTTCATTGATATGAGCCTAAGACAGCTGATTAATAATATCTTTAAAAAAATAAGAAAGTACATTAAAGCAAGTAATATTGTCTGAAGCAATTTAAAAAGTTTGGTCTCCGTCTAAGCTGATATTAAAACACCAAAGCAGTAGGAATGATTCTCAGTAAAGTTTATATAGGGTTGACTGTGAAAAAATAAAAAAAATTGACCATACAACAGAATTTAACCTGTAAAGACCTGCAAACCATGTGGGAATGGTAATCATTGTCTTTTCTCACTACTGTTCCTGCACTGGTAATTACGGGAAAATCTTTAAACCAAAGTCTTTAAACGAAAAAGTTATGTTAACGTAGAGTGACGCCTTGAGCTGTTCGTCTGGAATGGAATGTAGTTAATTTGTGACAATGCTATTAAGGAAGTATTTAATGAGAAATATATACTCGCATGTACATTCATATGAGAAAAGAAGTCGTTGTAAAACGGTTTTGTAATTTAATTTTGCCAACGTTGCCTCGCCGAGTTTAGGGTCGTTTCACGACTTCCTTGACTAAGCTGCTAACGGGGTTGGTTATACTCTCGTTCAGGCTCTTTAAAAAAAATAGAAACCTTTACTTTTTCAAAAACTTATTCCATCCATAAAATAAACGGTAATTTGTTTTGTGTAAACAAAGGTATGTAGAAGTACAAATGCAAAAAAAATTGTAGTTAACACTGTGACGAGTACAAAGGATATTGCAAAGGTAGTAAAATTCTCATTAATTAGTAGTATAACACTCACAGGTAACTATGAACATTACCAATGGTTTTAAATTATTTACAGAAAGTTAATAAATATGTTTCATATGATACATATAGAGAGAATTAAAAATGTTATAAACACATTTTAATTGTGTTTAATAATTTGGTTTTGTGTCAAATATCAAGTAAATTAAATGACTCTGTAAGGTACCTCAACTTTCCGTAAACATCGCTTAATTCGCATAAATTCCTTTGCAACTCCAGTTTGAATGCATAATTAAGTGACTGTCTAGAAACGTCAAAGCTTATCATGTAAATGATACTATGCTATGTTAATTTATGATAACTGAACTTGCGTAATATGCGGATTTTGGGTTGGAAGTGAATTACACCCTTTTACACTTGAATTAATATTTAAATTTAAAAACCAACCATACTTTGAAGTTATTTAAACATATTAAATTCACCATCCTGCGAAACTTGTATTGTATATATATACTGCATAGGTGTCTGCTAACACAGTTATAGTTCTACGAATTTGCTTAAAATTTTAACAATCAAAAAATCAGGAATAGCTCATTTTTAATCATCTTGTTGGATGATTATTAATGAGCCTTTAAAACATTTAATAACCATCAAAAATTAACTTTATTTTCTAAGCTTTTTTATTTATACCAATTAAAATGCAACATCAGTCTCGCGTTTGAAATAAAATCTAGTTCACGAGTTAACAACTTCTACGATGACAACATAGATATATGTAGAATAGTGTATATTCAAGCTTTGGTGCCCAATTTTTATATGAGTTTTACCATAAATGTTTTTGAAACGTCGTTGTAGGGTGTGTTGGTTATTCGAAAACATCTTTGTTAGGTCGTGAGGAATGAAAAGCTACATAATTTCACTCACTACTAGAATTATCTCAATTACCACAAGTAAATAGATTCCTCCTTATTTATAATCTGTGCTGGATTTCCCCGAGCCCAACCCCCCACAATCACACTTTCTACACTCACGATAGTAATTTATCTGTTCCTTGCAGTTTTAAAATTATTTTTTAATTTTTAGAAACACTACCTGGGACTTATATTTAAACTTAATTTAGAAATACTTCTTTAAAAGACAAATGTTTTATTAAATTTAAAAGTATTCTTTCCTATTTGATACATACAAAAAATTCAATTTTACATGTACATGAGATGATGTAGGTTAGTATTACCGATACAGTAATCCACCAGTATAGTAATCTTATATATTGGGAATCAAGGACGATCACGGTATATCATAGGCAGCCTTAGCCAAGTTGATGGGCCCATCTCTACCTCTGGGTTCCATAATATTTTACGGTTAGTTTCAAGTTCCCCCATATCTTGAGTCTCGAGGCAGCACCTGTACCATTTTCTCTAAGAGTATGAGTAAAATTCATTCAAATTCAACTAATAACTAAAAATTTTAGTCCAGTTATAATGAACAACACTAAATTCTTAAAAATAAAATAAATAAATTCTTAATAAACAAAGTCATTATTTTTAAGAGACCTCCGTCTTTATATTTGGCTACTGCCGCTTAATACAAATATGAAATAAACTTGCTACCAGCTGATATTAAGGATCGATTATGCTGGGCTATGGTAATAATAGATAAGGTATTGGGTTGTTCTAGTTGTTTTCGTATATTCTAGAATATCTTTTGTTAAATTTCTAACAAATTAAACTTTGTTATTGTCTTTTGAGAATAATTGCTAAAATGTTCGCAGATTTTACTTATAAACGATGTCTGACTGAACAAAGAATAATAGGTATTCAGTATTCAAACCTTCATATGGCTGAACCACAGAGTCGCAAGAAAACAAAGCATGCTTTTCTTATTTGCAGGGAGTTGTAAACAAAGAGGCCGGATCGTGTTTGAGAATAACGACTCACAGAAGGCCTTTCCTAACCTTATACTGATGACAGTCGTAGCATAATTTGCATAAACCTTATTATTTTTCTTTTATTTTAAACTTATTTAAACCCCAAGCAATTCGTTTGTTGAAGTATATTTCGATAATTTAAAATTCAATGCATAGCTTTCAGTGTAATATTATCCATTACTATAGGAAGAGCACCATAACCTGACCTCAAGTTTATTCTAAATATTTAACTAAATAACTGTATTTCACAGCTAAAGTATTATTAAGAATTAGTTTTTAACTAATATATTTCAATGAAAATTTTACTTTACGATGAGTTTTAAGATTCGCTTTAATTTTGAAAATACTTCCAAAAAGATATACAGAGAGGACTGGCGTATCCATAAGGTATTTTCACAATATTGGAATTGGGGTACTATGGGTATATTGTATGTGGGGTACTAACTGCAGATAATTCGAATCATTCCATGTCAGATTTATATTTCAATTTAGAAGTTAAGTTTATATTAAATTTGGTAATTTATTTGTAAACATTTAGCTATAGGATAAGTACTTAATTAGTTACTGTTTTCAATTTAATTCTGAACATGAAATAATTCATACAATAATAAAAAACTAATGGTAACTTAAAACAAAATGGCACGTTTCAAATAAATATCGATAGAGTTGTACATGCAACATTTTGCATAATACTTTGATCCCAGTAGAAGGAAATTTAAATAAAAAAACTTTATATTTGATTGTAATATTTTGTATTTGCCACCAATTAGATGTAACTAAAAACTACAAGGTTTACCGCAAGACGGGACAAGTTCCCAAGTATAGATTGTTACTCTTCGCTATTATGAAGTGTTTGCTAAACAAAAATGTTATGGTTATTTTTAAATATCAATGAAATCTAATCCATATAATTCTACCACATGTTTAATGATAAAAGCTTTTAAATAGTTAAAGTTACAGTAAACGTTTGGAGCCAAGGAGAACTTGTTTTGAAACCGCTTACAACTCTTGTGTTTGCCAACTTTTGTTGTCTTCTGTAATCTTATTACTCAGACTATACTTTTTGTATTCTTCAGTATTCGTTTTACACTTTTTAAGAACCTACATTTACGTAGTGTAAAAAGTAAACCCAAATTCCTAATACGACTATGTATTACATTTTTGTCAATAATTTTTTATCATAAAAAGTTATTACTGTTTATCTCTTTTCATCCTGAAATTCAGAATTGCTAACATGAGCATATTAAAAAATATATATATAGATATATATATATAGTTTAGAATATAGTACTGTATATAGAATATAGTAAATATATATCGTTTAGCTTCATATAGTAGTTTAATAACGTTATACATAAAAAGAAAGTTACTCGTTTTGTATGAAACGAAGGTTTAAATACCGTAATTAAAAATTCTAAAACCACAAAATAAATCGTTTAAATATAAGTAAATTAGGAATAAATCTCGTACAAAAAATATGTAGTTTATGACTAAACTTAAATTGCGTGTTTTATAGATTACATTAATTTTTGTCGGTTTCAATTGACGAGTATCTTAAGAAAATTTAAAGATATTTTTAACATAGCTAATCTGTAACAATGAGCCAAAGATTAGTGAGATTAAAATAAAAAGCTTTTCGTAATAGGGCCTAATAATGTGGAAACAGCCGTTTTAATGTATGCTTTCCAGGTTTAAAATAATCCTTTTCCACCCTAGTAAGGAAATTAATCAGCTGACATAGGCCATCAGTTGTTCGTTATTACAATGTGAAATAGATTAAAATACCTGCATGTTAATGATAAGTTATCCATAGTATCGGAAGCGATAATTGATTATTGGTGTTAGTAACACAGCTGACAAACGATCAGCTGATTTGTTTACAATTAATAGAACAAGATGGAAGTAACTCTTTTGTCAGTATAAATATTTTAGGTTTACAGTAGCTCAATTTTTACCGCTATTTGACAAAAAATATGACATAAAACTGGCCTAAAGAGTAGGTTGGTAAACATTGAGCTCATAGGAAAAGTATTTCATTCGACACTTATATTTTGAGTGTCCCATCCACTCACAGTTTACACGTTTAAGATTTCGTGAGTCATATTGATAGCTACCTTAATAATAATATCATTACCAAAAACCTATATAAATAGACTGGTTGTGGCATCTGGAGGGTGTTTCCCTGAAACTGGTATCAACGGTGTCACCTCTGATTTTGAGTATCCCAACCAGCGAAAGGCTAAGGTACGAAACTGTATCAACCAGTAAAGGCTGTTAGATTTGCCATTTAGGCTGTATAAAACAATTTAGTCTAAAAATATAACACTAGAGGGTGATTAAGGTATGAATTAAAATGTAATGAAGTAGAATAGAATGAAGGAAATCAAAAACATCTACAAGCCTAGAATGTGTCCATATTTGTATGAAAAACTACCATTTAGTATTGATAAATAGTAATAATATTTGAAAATTTCAAAAGAAATGTTATTTTGTTTACAACTATTAAAAATACTTAACATAATTATTTAAGTTATTATAATAAGGTCCAATTTTAAATTAACATGATTTGTTTTATTATTCAACCGTTTAACAAGTAAAATTTAAAAACATACATGGGATAGTATGGCTTAGCTTTCATTTTTTATACAGATCAATTTTTATTTTATTTAGATAACTAACAGGGAAACCCACATTTCCGGTAAAAATATGATTTCCAAGCTAAAACCCATTAAACAACGTGCCACCGTCAATATAATTAATGAATCCATTAGAAAGTCCCTGAAGGCATATTTGCATTGAATTCTCTTGAGTGTTCTGTTCATTTCTTTTTAGATTGATATATACTGAAATCTTTTTTACCAAGTAAATAAGAAACTTGGATATAAATTAATTTGTATCTGTTTTCCTGAAATAGTTTTTATTTTTTACATGTTAACTAACGTAAATATGTAAAAGCTGTGTGTTTGAGGGTTCCTATAGTATAAAAACTAAATTTAAAAACATTTATTCATAAAATAATAATAAATACATTTGAAACGACCTCTACTACTCATTGGTTGAGCTTTGCGGGGTTAATTATACATATTCATTTGTTTTTAATATATTAATATATTTTAATCTAACTATAAAATTATTTTTAGGCATTTACTCGCAAAATTTATTTTTTGAAATGGCAAAACAGGTTGTACATAAATCATAGTTCAAACATAATAAACACACAAACACAATTAACCCCTTTTCTTCTCCCTCATCCGACGTTTCGTCACAACATAGTGGTAATATCCACCGCTGTCAAGGCTTGACCTATTTCTACATCAGTCGTATACGGCTGGGGCTCACGAAACCAAAGACTCTGTAGGTCATAAGACTATAATATTTAAAAATATAAATTTCCCGTAAGTTGAGCACAAAGGTATTTTTCTATATTTCGTTATTTTTAAGACAGACTTTCATTTTTCATGAAGTGTTTTTATTAAATAAATTTTTTAAAGTGTAATATTTTAAGGAAACCTCAAATATTTACCACGTAATTTATATTTATAATAGTGATTCTTAAATAATAGTTGTGCATATATGAGTGTAACCTATAAATAATGTAAATGTGTAAACAAAAGTAAATTACTTTTGTAAATTAAAAGTAGAAACGATGCAAAAACCCACCAGGTGAAATGAGAAAAATAAACGCTGGAGAAAGATTTCCCACGGCAGCGCGAGAGTCTCCATGACGTAGGCTGATTGTACTGGATCTGGGGTAATTAATTGTGCTCAGGAAGAGCTTAGACATGGAGTTTAATGTTTATTTAAACATTAATCCGTTTACACTGGTTTGTAAAAATATTATCATGGACTTGAATATGGGTCAATAATTTTAAGATAAATTGTAAATTTCATCACTAAGACCTAAAACGGGGAATTATGATACGAGCACAAGTTTAACAGCAGAGGTGTTCCGAGGCTGTTAAATGTGCGAGTATTAAAAGCCAAGTTTAGACCGTGTGATGAAATATATATTTATCACCATACTGCTAATAAAATTAAACAAATTCGTAAAACAAAAATAATTATTAACTGTTTTAGAGTTTTAATAGTTGCCGACCATTTTTGTTGCCTTAGACTAATGAGCTAGAATGTTATTCACGTTATAGCAGTTCGTTCCTGATCCTTAATTGGTTGTTTAGGTTATGTCAGTGTTAGTTATTATAATCAATAGTTCGATCTCAACCATCCGATTGTTTGATTTAATAGTCGATTACCAGTTTTACAATCGATATCTGAAACGTTTAAAATACACAAAAAATCGAAAGCTATTGTTGTAGTTACTTTATCGATTATTTGCAATCCAATTGTTACATCGAATCAAAAGTTTCATCAATATGATCTTTTGCGGCCTAGAACTCAAAAAATCATCATAAATATAGGTTTAGTCATAGGAAGAAAATTGAACGACTTCGGCTTTTCAACACATATAACTAAAACACCTGCATTTGATGCAGTATGAAGAAAATTATATCTGGCACGTATAAATCTTTACATAAATTGCTATTTAACAGTATAAGTGGCATTGTAATTATTTAGACACGAAACTAGTCAAACATTAATACCCATATAACTTTAATAAACAACATTAATTAATTATAATACAATACAACCTATTATTAAATAATAAGTTATAATGTAATGTTACTGTTATAATAGTAAAAAAACAAATTTTATTTTGTTGGACTTTTTCCGAGGGGCTTTTGTTTTTAAATACACAACGATGTCGAAGGTGGGAAACCCCTTCCGTTAACAAGTGACCTGACAAGTATACCTAAGTATATAAGAAATAAATCTAAATGCTAGTCAATACATTTGCAAAACCTTTTAATAAAATTTAGTTATCTGTCATGTACAAAAACAAACAAAATAACCCAAGTTAAAGCACTTAACGCACTTTTTTGTTTTGTGCATGATAGTTAATAAATTTTCTTAACTGTTTGTTTTCTATTAGTGCTGTTTTGGTTTTGTTGAACGTTAAGTCTTAGCTAATTACTTGAAAACGGTAGGTGTTTCACCCCCATAAGAAAAGTATTCTAGTTAAAAACACAGATGTGTTGGAAAAGCAAAATAATATTAGAGTATTTAATAACTAACAACATAATTAACGATAAAGATTTAATGTAATAAATATTTCTAGAATCGAATTGGTGTCTCTTAGAGTACAAATTGTGCCCTGTTTTTCAGACAAAGGAACTGCCTGGGGATGGTGCTGCGGAGACGGTTTCCAATTTAGAGAGTAAACAGATTAACGTTGTGACCACGCCGACTAAACGAAACCTGAAACGATGTTTTTATACTTAAGGATTCCCTTCAACTTCCTGCATTTTCTCATGGTTTTGTTTTACGGACATAGCCAAATAGCGTCTATAGATTGCTTCGAATTGTGGTGGTTTAGTTTTTTTTGCATCCCATAAAAGCCGAAATAGGTTTACCTCAACTTCTATCCATCTCTCTGTTTAGTTGCCAATTTATTGTGCTAATTATTCTGGTAGGTTCCGCACTATTCCGCAGAGGTGCCTAGCCGGTTTTGCTTGAGGTCCCATCCACCCAGAATATAACATCTATATTAAGTTGGTTGGTAACCAAATAAACTCCGTAGAGTGGCATGTTACCGGGTCTCCTCAAAGAGAAATATACATATTACACATATTACATACACGTCAGACGGTCAATTCTCAAGATATGCTAGTTTTATCCACAAAACTTCCATGTTTGGTTCATGTGATCGTTATTTCCAATTTAACCTTCACCCCTTATACATGGTATATGGAGAAAGTATTGTTTTCGTCAAAATTCTCCAATTTGAATTGAGAGTGGATATATCCGTTTAAGGGACCACTGAATCCAAAAAAGTGGGTTTCAAAGCGATGTCTATCTGTTCACGCGTGTGTGTGTTTTAGTATGTGTGTGTGTTCCTATGTGTGTGTGTTTGTGTGTGTGTCCCTATTTTTTCATTGTTTCAGAATTTTTTATTTTTAAGGGTATTTTATCCCTAAAACCCTTAAAAACGTGAAAAATCTAAATATCTCAAAAATGGCTCTATAGATTTTAATTAAAATTTGATAGTTAATAGTCACCTCATGTTTGTAAAAATGACGGTTCAAAAGTTATGGCCTTTTAAACGTCAAAAACTCTTTTTTTTAGTTTTCCGAGAAAACTATAAAGGTAAAGTATAGTTTGATGGTAGTTCATTGAAACCAGCTTAAAAAGTTAAGCTTACTGTCCATAATAAACATAATAATAATATTTCCATAATAATATGTCCATAATATTTCTTCCTTCTTTCCTAAGCATTTTCAATGAAACTTGGTATTCAGCGTAAGGTCATTTCAATCAATGAAGACAACTTTACAACAAAACAAACACCAAACAAGGTTTGTTATTACCGGTGGGGGGTTTGCCTTATAAATTTCTAACAATTAATTTAACTTTGTTTCTCTTATTGTTATTTTCAGAAATTGCATAATTATTTTTGAAACAATAAATTAGGGAAATTAAGGGAATAAAGTGTGGGTCAGTTTACTGATACCGATTATTTTCACCTGAATCGATATTGTAACTGAAAACAACAAATTATTTATTGATTAAGAGATGACATTTCTATAGAACATACCCGCATTATATAGAATGAACCCTATTGAAGTCTTGGAACATAGAACTAGATCACTGAGGATCAAGGTTTGGAAATGTATTACCCACAACATTGGATTGGATAAAGTAGTCTGATGTCGTTGCTCTTCCGATGTCTCCCTGTGTGGAATCTTTTTTTGGGGGTCGTGATCGTGGTGTCGGGCATCGTCTATAACAAATATTTTGGAGAATAAAAGGCAATTTGGATATAACTTTACCATTACATAGTTGTCCGTACTATCAATATATACAGCATATATGTATATTTCGATTTACTTTACAACAAGTTTGAAAAGTCCCATTCCTGAAAGAGATATGTGACTAAAGATTAGCTCATTATTTATCACGTATGCGAACAAATCTACAAACCCTATTATGCATAGCATTTTCTTTTGATCAATTTACTTTTTTCAATTTTACGTTATAGGATTGATTTAGGTTCAACAAAATCGGAAATAATGATACGTATACAAGATTTACCCTGATGTATTCCTTATCGATTTTAAATAGACGAGGTAGTATTTTTGATCAATGATCGTTTTAATATAATTTCTGGTGGACATTGTCACGAGAGATTTACTCAGAACGGTGGTGAATGGAGCAAACTCGGAGCATACTGAGGTCGGCGAAGATTCCCTTGGCTTCCCACAGTGGTTGTTTGGTTTCCGCGTCATTTTCAGTTCTGTATTCAGTCTTCGATATAATTTTGCATTTAAACTGGGAATACAACTCGCTTTACTTGGTACAATATCGTTTCAGCGTCAATTTCTTGTAGGTTAATTAAACTAATAAAATAAAATTAATAACAATGTGATCATAATTAACGTTTCTATTTCTATTGACTTTCACTTACATTTTTTCTCTCTCCATAGTAATGTTTACGGTATGAACATGTAACAAATTTATGTGTTTTGTACTGATTTCAAGTTTTGTTTTTTAAAATAATCGCTAGGAAGTTATGTACAAAGATCATATTATCGAAAACTCAATATTCGCCACTTTGGATCGCTAAAATAGCATTGTATCTAGTTACAGTGAAAAATAAATCGTTATCTCTAAATTACATCAATATTTTTCAGTAAAAATATATATAGCAATTAAAGATATTGAATCTAACAAATTGTGTAAATAAAAAATCATTTATCAAACACTATAAAATAACTAATTGACAGATTTCATTCCAAAAATTGTTATACGAAACTATCAATATAACAAAATGTTCACATGGACTATTAAAAAAGTTGTAAGTAAAATATCTTTATGAAATATAATATTTTTGTGTTTATCATGGATTTTTAATAATCCAACTATTGTGCTTCATTATGACTGTGTGTAGATATTTTATGTAAGTTTATGATTACACTATTTCATATTATAGTAATATTGGAGTTATATAATTCAACTAAATCATGGATAAAATTTATGATAAATTAAGTTTAGCTATGATAATCACACCGTATTATTTAGTAGATTTACCTAAATACAAGAAAGCTGGAAATAAAAAATAACACAAATAAACTTATTATTTTCTATAATTCCCTTTGAGTAAACCTGTCTATGAAAATAAAGTAAAACATAAACGTAAACTTTCAAACTGGCATGTTAAGTGGCTTCATTCATCAAGTAATAGAACTATTGGAAATTCATACAAATATAGTTATTAAATTAGTTTTAAGGAACGTGTGCAAAAAACACACATTAGTATTATTATCTTACGTTGGAAAGACCGATGTGCCAATTCGAGCATGAAATTATTTCCTGCTTTCAAAGTTGAAACTAACTTTGTAAGCACTCTGAACTTCCTGTTTCAAATAAATCTTGTATTTTCTTATATTTTAAGCAGGATTTTAGCCACAATCGTCTTCAAAGGGGTGAATGCATGTGGTTTTCTTTCATTAGATATAGATATTTAGTATAGGTTAATTATTGTATTCATTTATTTAATTATATTAGTTTTAATCTTAATTTTCTTAGCTAATAAAAGTGCTAATATGCAACATTATTCTTAAATAATATAATTATAGTTGTAGTATTTAATCATACTTAAAGGTATACGCAAATGTAAGGTACTTGTAACAATATGATGGATTTTTTAAATAAAAGATTCATAGTAAATTCCACGTTCAACAATGTTAATAAATACATATTCAAATAGTGAGGCTACGCTTAAATGTGTCACGGTTTTTAAGTTATGACTTCATGACGTTTAGGTTATGTTGATTCCTTATGGTACACTTGATATACCTTTTAGATTTTTCAAAGGCCCTGTAAGTTTTAGCTATATAGATCTCAATGTAATAACGTAGACCCTACTTATGTGTTTACAATGTTCTTAACTGTTCTAAACTCTCAGGGCCGAAATATCAACAACATTCTGGCCACTATAACAATTAAGGTTTGCTATCAAGTGTCGTACACAAATGGAAAAATTACAGTGATTACGGATATTTATCCATTGTCAGAGACAGAAATCTATTGTTAAAACGACAAGGAAACGCCTCAATCGGTAAATTTGTCGATTATCAACTATCAATCTGTGAGCTGCCAGAGTCTTAGATGTGACGTCATGGATAGTTTAATCCATTACCGGAGTCCTGGGAGGTTTGTGGACAACTTCTCCCATTACAGTTCCCTTTAGCTAATACACCATCAGTGCCAGTTACTCTCATTCCCGTTTACGACGAAATGTTTTCGAAATTAAGAACTATCAGACTAAGGCTGTTTTATACCTAATGTTATAAATTCTCTGTATGAAATTCATTGGTGGTGATGGTGGGACTATTTTATTTAGCTTGTTATTGCAGATATTTTCCACCTATATTAGTAAAATAAAGTTTCACAAGGTTTCAAGTTCTGGGATTTGATCCCATCCTTGGTGGGCTGGAACCTAGCTGATAACAGGATTAGTCCATATTCCGGACTAAACCCGTATAAAGCATAACACATTGACGTTAAACTTTGTTTTACTAATTGTGATCAAAAATGTCTGCGAAAGCAAACCTAAAAATATAATCATTTCAAGTTCAACGTAATAAATCTATGCTTTAAAAACTACGACTTTGATATTCCAAGATGTTTTAGTGCTTTCCTATTAAAGTACAACTAATATTTAATACTTTAAGGTCGGTTTAAATAATAAATATACAATATTGATACTAATGAGCTATTACTTTATATTAAATTTCTAAATAATGTTAATGTTTTAAACTTTAATAATGTATCCATACATTTTATTAAATTCGAGATAAAAACAAAATATAATATATGATTTTTTGATTTAATAAAGGTATTTCAAAGGAAGCTTTGAAACTAAATGTACACATGACATTCATCATGGATGTCTTGTTGACTATTGGATTTGTCATTGGTATAAACGTGGGCCTTGAGGCAATAATTTGAGTTGCAAATCTCGTTTGTGTTTCAATTTACAATGATGGTACGTGTTTGTTTTTACTGCATTCTCTATTTATTATGTGAGAACACTGTTTGAAAACTATATTTAAAAATAAAACTATTTTACTTTTTCATATATTTGTTTGGTTCATTTAATTTCAGCAATGGTTCACAGATCATAGCGTTATCTAAAAATAATTTATGAATATTATTTATTTTACATATTTTTTTAAGTAAATTTAGTGAATACAGTAAACTAATCAATGAAATTAAGTTGGTGAGATATAACTTATTATCTAGTAGAAAATTATTGTCAGACATTATTTTAATTAATAGAATTGAATTCCCTGTTTCATTGCATAATAACTTCATCAGATCAACACATAATTAGAAAACAAACAAAAATGTTAAATAAAATTATCTTTAACTTATAAGGTCTTAATGGAAATCATATTACGTTGTGTAAATCATTATGCGTAAAAGGCGAATGGTAAAAATAATCTTCCTTTAGCGTACAGAGAAAACACGAAATATGCCAATTTCCTAATAATTGTAATCTCCTGATTAGAAAAATAAATTAAGTTTGTTTCCAAACTGGGAAAATTTAGACATATGTTTTTTAAAAACTGAATTCTAATATTCTAGTGTAGTTTCGATCAAATATCCCAATGAATAATTAATTTAAAATGTTAATGGTGCCGTTTTTATTGTTGTATTTAAAAATCTGAACTGTGGTGCGACAAAATTCAGCTATTAAACAATCATAAATACCTAGCTATTTTGGCTATTACTATGCGTGTAAACAAATATACGAACTACTACTAATGCTATCACAAGATATTTTATTGGAAAAATAATTGAACGTTGAAAAATTAAGCAGAGAATCGACAGGAAGTGGGGGAAACGAAAGCGTCTTCGGCAATTTCATTAACAAATCCATCAGCGGGCCCGGAGGTAAATTAAATGTATTTACATAGAACGCGCTTAGCTGCTAACGTTCTTTACCATCGGCACTGTTCCACTTATTTAATAAATATGAAAACATTGTATATTCTCGACGAGCCCTAATGACTCTAGAAAGTGTTCTTTACATATAGTTCTCATGAGAAATAAAGCTTCAACGTTTGGTAATTGCTTTTACATTGAAGGTCCCGAATGTTCGATGTACATTTTTGTTGCTAGAAATTTTATTTTCATTCTTCTATTGATCTCTTTGTTGACGTTAGCCGATTTACCAGGTCGGCGATTTTTTTATTTCAATCCGAATTAAATTGAAATAAGAATTAGTTTCTTTCTTATTCTTATAACTAATTTTATTGCAAATTTTTAACTTTCTCATTTCTTACCTAAGCTATTTATTTTTGTGTAAAAGTGTAAATATGGGTTTATAGTTGTATTTGATTTACTTTAACTACATACAAAACAGATAAAACTCAGGAAAATTTCCAACGTTAAATTAAATTTATCTCTTTTAAATGAAGTCCAATGAAATAAAGGATTATAGGTTCAAAGGTTAATAGGTTGCCACAGTATCTTATAAAACTTGCTGTGATTTATTTATAAATTTACAATGGGACTAAATATAAATTCCTCTACTTTAAATATTATCACTAAAAAAATTACTAGTTCCAGTTAGATGTATTCAGAAAAAATATAAATAAACCAATCATAAAATGTGAAATACAAAGATATTGTACCTGAAATATAGATATTATTACCAGCTAATGGGTTTTTTTCTCTATACACATCATTAGCAATGGATATCATCGGAAACAACTCTGTTTGCATAATTTTGCGTAATTTTTATTTGTGTAACTAGTGTGCAACGTGGACAATTCCCTCACTCCTTGCACACATATTATTTTACCTAAAGTTACCATTAAACGTATGAATTGGTAAAGAAACGTACATATTTTTGAACATATGTGATTATTTTTATTATCTTACACCATAAATATAATAGTATTTATATATAAAAGTAAATTGTTCATACCTTTTTTTCTATTTGGGTTTTGATTTCGCTTGTAAAAACTCTAAAGACTCCCTTTGCTATGTCTTTCAATTTCTCTGGTGTAGAAGAATAATCACCAATATCACTGTCAACATCAATTCAAATGCAACATAATTACAGTAATTTAAATGCTGATAAAATTTCAAATCAATAAAATATAAACATCCTGTTTCGTCGGAAGCTTAGCAGAACAACAGCTGGCTAGTGATTTAGAGCCAGTGCTGCCAACCTATTTCGAACGAATAAGGTTTGTCTGCATGTTACGCGCCTACTATTTCGTGCATTCACGATTCAAATACGGAGTGATGTAAAGTATAAATTTGCATTCTCAAACTAGTGAAGTAAAGGTTACATTATTGGCTAACTGAAAGTAAAATATTGTATAAAATATCCTGTAAGCAGGCCCTGTTTTGCATGTAGGATGTGGCATCCGTTGTCTTTTTTTGCCACTATACAGTAATTCCCGCCATCACGCAACAAATTGTTCCCTTGTCAAGTAATTGGCTTTCATTTTTACGTTCCTCTTACTATCGTAGTTTATTTATTTTTAAGTACCGGTACATATGTAAGTATTCACGAGAATTTAAAATTGAATAAAATAATTTTAGTTTTATTGCTAAATAATCAATCGTTATAAAACGGTTCTTCACTTGTTATCGATCGAGTGTAGTCAAGATCGATAAATAGAGGTTCTTTGTTTAAAACTCATAGTTTCACGTTTCAAGTTTCACGACTTTTCGGAATCTTGAATCTTATCCCGTTCTCAGGTGGGTCTAGAACATGACAAGGTTAGTACATAATCCGTCTGGTTAAAGTACTGATCTTGACTTATTCTAGGTTTAAGGTCACCTGATAACGGGATAAGATTCCAGCTCCCAAAACGAGGTAAAATTTTGTTACACAAATTTCAATTTGTGATGTGAAATGCCTGTAATAACAATTTACATAGCAAACAGAGTTTACATCTCCAGTAAATTGCAGCAATAAGTATATTCATCGTTCAGAATTAAATTACAAGTATTAATGATCTTTTTAAAATATCTCTAGCACTGTGATAGGTTATGGGTACCTAAGATAAGAGTAAGGTTGTTGGATCGAAACCTGGTTGGCGACTCCTGTCAGATCATGAGCGGCCATTTCTGGATAATGTTATTATATGTTATATGTTATATGTTATATGTTATATGTTATATGTTATATGTTATATGTTATATGTTATATGTTATATGTTATATGTTATATGTTATATGTTATATGTTATATGTTATATGTTATATGTTATATGTTATATGTTATATGTTATATGTTATATGTTATATGTTATATGTTATATGTTATATGTTATATATATGTTACTCGCTCATCTACAGAATCTCGCTATCTGCAGTGAATTATATGTAACACTGACCCTATGGTGATGGGCATTTTAAAAGTTAAAAATGTATTAAATAAATATAATTTACAAGGTATTGACAATTAGTTCCGACTGCCTACTAACTACCACCTAGAAATTTCGTAAAAGTGTATTTATTACTTGATAACAGTTTAGCAAAATTTAAAAAATAAAATAAAAATAACTAGAATTGTTTAGCTGATAGACAACGTGTAGGGGATTTTTATAAAACTTAGTGAAAAAACAAAATAGATTAATTTTATGTAGTTTTAATAATTTTAAAATAAAGATACAATGATCTATAAAAATGTAAGTGTGAAAACTTTCCAGCTGAAAGAGGTCACAGTAACCTGGGGCCTGGCGAAGCAACGTCGGCTAAATTAAATTATAAAACCGTTTGCCCAGTTTTCTTCTTATTCTTACATGACACCAGTTTTAGATGGTATTCTGCTTCAAAACTGTTGATTTGTTGAAGTCTATATGAATCTGGCTCTTCTGAGTAAAATGAAATCCACAAAATTCTTACCTAGAAATAAGTTATATATTAAAAAGTAATTATAGCTGTTTGCTGTTTTTTTCTTGAAGAAACTGAAAATTCCAAGAGGTACTTTCAGTCATATTTATATCTTTACTTTTGTGATAAATTATTGTTTATTATATTCAATAGTTGTTACTCTCCACTTATATTGCAAAAATACTTTTTTACTACAATATATTAATTTAGTTCCTTACTTTATTTGCTATATGTAATTCGGTTTAACTATTATACCTAAACAATAATAAATATGTTCATATAACCTATATGCGGTAAATGTATGTTTTATGTAAGTGGTATGTGATATATATGAATACGTAATTTATGTATGTGGTAAAATCTTGCACTGAGTGTTTACGTGGTAGCCCATATATTAAATTGCATGTACATGTTAATATCCGAATGAAGTGTTTGTTCCTCATGTGGCAACACTGATGCCTGTTATCCTCTTTAATATCCGGCATTACTGTACAGTGATATGACGTCAGTGATGAATTGTTTGTGGATAATCAATGCTGCTTGTATCATGTGTTGTATAATCCCCACCAATATGGATCTAATATCAAAGTATAATCTCAAATCTTTGTCCCTTTTTGTCATTGTGATTTCCAATGGTTTTATAACATTTTCATTATGATTAATAGCATACACGTGTTGACTATTATACCAGTTTTAAATGCGAGGGTTTCTAAATGAGTATAAAAAATTATTTTAAGTCAAAAATGGAGTGTTCAATCAGTACACAAGTTTAGTGAGTTGTTAAACATAGTCTCCTCTAACATTTATACATAATTCATGTCTTAACACTAATTTTTCCACGGAATCTGTATAAAATACTTTGAACAGATTTAGAAGCCGATTTTACGCCATTATTTTTACCTCTTTATTGGATTGAATATGTTTCAGTCGAACACTCTCCGAAAGTGGTCCAAAGAGATGCCAGTACGAAGAGGAGAGGTTATGGTTGTAGGCGGAGATAATTCAAGTCCGGAGTGGTTAGTTCGGTCTAAGCTCGTTGTGAGGCAATACTAGTTTTTTTCAATGTTCAACCTTCTTAACTTCTCAACTAGAACTTAGTATAGGCCATCGCACGGAATCATTTTGCATATTACTTCAGGCTAGACCTAGTAGGTTGTGACATTTAACCGTGTGTGGCAAATACTGGATTTTCGTAGTGGCAGGGGTTTTTTGTGCACTTGGCAGTGGTAACAAACTATTTTCCACATTTTTATTTAAGAAACTAAGACTGTACACATTCATACTTTTTGTTTTAGCAAATAAATTAGAATAAGATAATGTACAATTTTATTTTTTCATAAATGTATTTGGCCAATGTATAAAGCGTTTGTGAATCTTAGTTGTAAGCAATTCACTAATTTTGAGAGCAACCCACAATAAAGCAAAACAAAACAAAACTCTAAATAGTTTATTAAAATGTAAAAGTCGTGGTGAATATAATTTTCTACGTGTAAATATCAATATTCAAACAGGTACAACAAATAAATTTCCGATGCCATAAATTTATTCTGAAAATTGCAGCTTTTTTATTTTGGCCTTACAGAAAAAAATAAGACGCTTGTTCAGTGTCTACTTCGACTGGTAATGGCTGAAAATAAATATGATACTTCCTGAAAAAATTAAATTGTCTTTCAGAAAATACAGTTTATAATATTATATAACAGTTTATAGCAAAAAGGCAACACTAAGTTCTGAGTTATTTATAAGAAAAAGTATGAATGCTATCCAACACAGACGCTACACTCTTTTGTTGATATTGATATTGATATTGATATTGATATTGATATTGATATTGATATTGATATTGATATTGATATTGATATTGATATTGATATTGATATTGATATTGATATTGATATTGATATTGATATTGATATTGATATTGATATTGATATTGATATTGATATTGATATTGATATTGATATTGATATTGATATTGATATTGATATTGATATTGATATTGATATTGATATTGATATTGATATTGATATTGATATTGATATTGATATTGATATTGATATTGATATTGATATTGATATTGATATTGATATATTGATATTGATATTGATATTGATATTGATATTGATATTGATATTGATATTGATATTGATATTGATATTGATATTGATATTGATATTGATATTGATATTGATATTGATTGATATTGATATTGATATTGATATTGATATTGATATTGATATTGATATTGATATTGATATTGATATTGATATTGATATTGATATTGATATTGATATTGATATTGATATTATAGTATTGGTGACTCTATATCACCTACATTTTCAAAATGACCAACACCAACACAATGATCATAAAAATTCATGTGTGTGATGTTCTATGTTATTATGAGTTGGAAAACTTGGAAACCTTTTTACTCATAGATGACCCTCCGGAAGTAAGTAAGCTTGTGTTTGGTATTCTTTTAAGTTTTAAATGTATTGTAGTTTGGTACAGTGAATATTTATGTTATAATTATATTTCAAGTTGATATTTATATTTTATATTTCCTGAAGTACTATATTATAATTTAGTTAAAGAGTTAAGAAGTTAAATTATATTTTTAACTATATTTTAATATAAGATGTTATATCATTTTTACTTCAGATATTAGTTTTATACTTTCTACTGGATAGTATTTTTGCTTTATAAAGTTTCATAACATTTTTTGATTAACTATTTAATTGAGATCAAATTAATGTTTACATTCTATTCTGACCCAGAATGGTATAAAATCAACATCCTTTATTTTTCAAGAATTCTCCCCAAATCAACCTTTTTGGTATTTTTATGCCAGAATTTATATTTTAAAATGTAAGAGGGAAAGATCAAACAAAAAGGGGGATTTTTTTATTATTTAGAAGAAAAAAGCAAATACAAATAATTATTGTTCTTTTAAGCACATCATAATTTGGTCATGAAAGTACCAAACTATAAGTTATACTAAGACTGGGACGACGCTGGCGACGTCCTGTAATCCAGCTACTTGGAGGTCACGAATTGTGGATAGTTGTGAGCGATGGTCGGTGGGTGTAGTGTTCTCTTGTGTAGATTAACTTCCGCACTATTGAAAGCTACGTTGAAAGCTACGCAAAGACCATCCTCATAATTAGACCAATTCGTAATTATTCAGAGGTCATGGTTCGGATTAGGCTGTTAGTTGGGCTATTAATTAACAGTCCTGTCTAAGAAACATGTCAGCCTTAGTCAGTAACAAGACTACAAGATCGCGCCACAATCATCCTACATTCATTCCTCATTCATACTTGGCTTAAAATACCTACATGGCTAGGTCGCCATTCCAGTTAAAAAGAATGAAAAGTATAAAAATATAAACATTCATCAGCGTACTTTTAGCTCATGAAATTTTTGTTGCTATGGAAGCAATGGCAGTTATGTGTAATTTGTCGTTATTTTTCTTTTGCTTAACAAAAACATCTGTTATTGTGATCAAATTCTGAGCTTTGTCACCCGCCAGAACTTTTGTTCGTATAACGTTAATATTATAATGTTAGTGGTAAATTGATAGTCGCTTGATAATGTTTCATTTATGAAAATTCATCCTCAAAATCTCATCTTTCCAATGATATAAGTAGCATAGCGCTTTAGAACAGATGATGTCAGAGTAGTCCGTTAATGTATCCTGCCAGTTCACAGATGAAAAATAGTGATGCATATTGGGATCTTTGAAAGATAGAGGTGTTAACTTAGCGAAACCCTATTATTGATTTTCGGGATTTGAACCCGGGACCTTTGGCATCAAGGTCCCGGGTGCTCCCCCAGGCACTACTATCAGCACCTGCACGTCTACCAAGGTGCAGTGATGTAAGATACATTGTTGCTTGCCTTCATCTCCCACAATTACACGTGTGTCACTTCTCTCAACTGCACCCTGGCCATTTTTATATAGACCAGACCTTTCTACACAATCATGGATGATTTTTTTATAAACTTATTGACGTTTATGAAAACAAGAACAGGATTTTTACATATTGAAACTGACGTTTCAATAAAAATAATGGAAAAGTTTACAAATATATTTAAAAATATATGAAGTTTCACCATGTAAATTTCAGTTCTACTTAAAACTAATGAATCAGAATTATATGAATTTGAAATGTAAGACATTCTAGCAAAATATTTCTGTTCAAGCCACAAGTATTACTTTATACCATGGGGAGCTTGGGTATAAAAGCACCAATGTTAAATTACCCCAGGGATTCCAGCTCGAGATATTGACAGGAACGAAACCTGTGGGTAGATGTCATACCGCGCCCGCCTTACATCTCCTGTATTTACAAAACTCTAGCTCTAAATACGTGGTTTCTGTGTCAAGATTTCACGTTTTATTTCACTTAAAACAATGTTTAGTTTTATTTATTAAAATTAATTATGCACAAATATGTATGTTAAATGTCAATACTTATTTAAAATAAATATTAAAACATAAGTGTTATACATTATTATTTGAAAGGACTTACAATACATTGGATGACGCTATAGTTTTATTACTGTTTCCACACTAATTTTTACATCCTTATAATAAAAGATACAATGCTGTTTTATCAACACAAACTTTACAACTATGGAACAAACGTTTTATATATTTAAATTATCATTTTTTAAATATCGCAAACTTTTTGGGACACTATGATAAAATAAAAAGTCTATATAGCCTACTTGAATAATGTGAAATATTTAAATAAATTAGGAAAATAAAGAATTTTTAGGATAACAAACACATTATATATATATTTATCCATAAATTTATGTACTCTTTACATGGTGGCCTTATTAATTTATATCTAAAATGTGTTTGAAATCATGACTTACAGGTGAATAATAATTTATAATTATCCACCGACTGCTCATGTAAAATGAGATTCACTAACGTAAGCAGACAGGAACCCAATCAACATTTGGCCTTGCGACAGCTGACTAAGTAACTTTCACAACACTGTTGGCGTATTGGAATTGGTTCCTTTAAAATATTTTAGGAATCAGAGTATTCTTTGTCACAAGACGAAAGTAATAATGTGAATTAGTGAACTGATTCACAAGCCCTATAAGAGTAGACTAAAAGTGAATAAAGTTTTGGGGTACATATCAAACTAACCATTTCCCCTACCCCATAATATTAACTAAATTTGTTGGTTTGTTTTTTTGGGAGTTGTAATTCCACTAAGTTTCATGAAAAAGGTTTTATACTTTGTGAAGACAATTATTTTTTAGTAATATCCTTAATAATAACTGTGGGTTCTGTTGTGTTTTTGGTGATGGTCAGATTTATTTCATAAATTTAATGTTTTGCCGGAAATTTCATTAAGTTCTTCTTTTTAATTATAAGCTTTTAACAATTTTACCGTCATTTTTACAGACATGAGAGTAGTTTCATATGGGACCCTAAACACTATTGACCATGAGGTTTAAATAAAAAACATTAGGCAATTTTTAAGATATTTTTTAGACGTTTCTTTAAGGGATTTCAGCGGTAAATTACCCACAAAAATTACACAAATAACACTTGAGGATATAGGTCTTACATATATTACATAAGTAAGTATACTCCGGACCACACCGATGGTTTGATTGTTAGTCTTTCCTTATACATTGTATAGAGAAAGTAGTATTATCGTTGATATATAAAATAATATGAGTTTTTAGTGGATTTATTACCAAAAAAGTGGTTTTCGGACTAATATCTGTTTGTCTGTCTGTCTATGTACAAACCCCTGTCTGTGTACTGATCGCCCAATTTTGATGAAATTTAGTACTCCAGTGGCTAAATTATCTTTATATTTTATTCGTACCATTTTTTTATTTGAAATTTAAAATTACTTTACCCCTAAAGACCATTAAAAATGTGAAAACACAATTATTTTATTTATCCAGTAAAACTATTTTTATTAAAAAAGTATGGTTTATAGGTATTAAAGGTTTCAAATACAGTGATATAAGATCATAATAATTTTTTTAAAGTTTTGGCAAAACAAAACATTTAAAGTATAATATAGCTATCGCCATTAAAAACAGCTTAAAACCCGAAACAAATTAATACTCTAAATCATTAAACCACAACTAACGGTTCCAAAGAAAAGTTGAGTTATATATCCGTGGTGAACGCTGTACGTTGTCCGAGAGCGACCAATGTTATTCTTACGGAGAATATAAAATAATCAATTTCATCCTTATTTCCATAGCACTTTGTATGCAGTGTAGGATGACATCAACCAAAAGGTTAGGCATTACCCGGGGGAGTGTTATATCCCCAAAAATTTCTACCAAATGTTTTAACTTATTTTCTCTTGTTGTTAGTTTAAGAATTTGGGCTATAATTTTTGTAGTTTTTCAATTATATGTAAATAAACATTAAAGAGTATAATATTTTTATTGTAGATTTTTAAATTTACTTAAGGAAGAAAGTATTTATCAGTCTACTGATACCGTTCATAAATTTATTTATATTTGGTACAAGGGTGCACTTTAGCATGTATAAAAAATGCTTTAAATATTTTAGATAAAATTGCATGGTTTATAGTGCTTTAGGGTTACAAATAAATGCTACTATCCACGTTTCTGTGAAATGACAGTTCAAATGTAAAGGGGGGGCTATGTAAAAAATGTATTTTTTGGATGAACAAAACTTTTATGAAATTATTTAACTGTAGCCATTAAAAATAGTTTGAAAACCAAGCAAATTATTATTTTGAATTATTAGAACAGTATACAACTTATCGTTTAAGAGGAATGTTAGATTTACTGTCCGTTGCAAAACAATAGCTTGTCTAAGAGCGCCCAATGTTATTCCTATGGAAATTACTAACAATATATATCTTCCTTATTTACCATCTGTGTTCATGAAACTTGGTATACAGCGTAAGATCATGTAACCTACAAACACACTCAAAATTGTTTGATATTATCTCGGAGGGAGGGGCTAATAGATCCCCACAATATTTCGTTTTGTAGAAAAGGACATCTGGAAGAAGTTTGATGACTTATTTTAAATGTGTTAAGTACTCTTTTGATAACCATTAACTACTGGGGTGGCTCTTTTAGAGATAGGTATATTAATAATATGCTATGTACTCGTATATTAATTAAATAAAGGGAGAAAGTATATATGTGTGTCAGATAACTGACATCACAATTTGTGTTGTATACACTAAACTCTTTATCCATTCTCCACCACTTTCGAAGCGAAAATTCACTACTTTGAGTGATCCTACAAAATTCAACAAAAATTGTATTTGAGTATTTCAAGTACATATTATGTAAATCTTTTCCTAAATAGTCTAGAAAGAATACGTCTGCAACTCAAAATATAGGATTGTGTGAGATAAAACAAAACCCCCTCACATTCCTTTTACTAAGAACACATCTGGTGTAAAATGTGAGAGAGGACAAAGAAATTTATAAAACCGCAAAGAATGTTTGTGGCTTTAATGTGTCAGAGAAGATTCCGTTTGTTGTGCGCGGCCAACGCTACAATTGCGAACGAAAAAAGGAACTGAATCCTCAGAATTTCTAGGCAAACGTGCTTGCTTGAATTGAATATATCTCTGTTTGTCAACACGTATTATCTATTATATAAGTTTGAGAATTCACTTTTGGTTATACAATTGTATTAGTACCTCACTAGAAACTAGTACTGTTATTAAATTTTCTTCAAAAACCCTCAAATGCTTGAAAAATTATGTTCCAATATTCCTTGGGAATTTAACAAATAATTTTGCCCGTAAAATGTACTCTGATTCATATTTCAGTTTAATATGTTGCCATAAAAACGGGCAAAATCTTTAGTGGCATATGACATTGCAACAAAAAGTTATATTATCATAAAGACTTTTGGACTTCATAATTGTAGTGTTCATAGATTTATAGATCTAAAAACTGAGTAGCCCAGATAGAACTAATTGTTGAAAGACTTAATAGAACTTATACCCCAAATAATTTTTATAGTTTGAAATAGCAAATTGATTAAAAACCTCTGCAGACTATACATTATTACTAATACTTTCACAGCAAATTCTTGTTTACAATAATAGTAATATTGATGAAATCGATACGTTACTGCTAAAACTATTTCTGTTCTATGTCTCATAAAGGATCATTTTTATTGAATTACTTCGTATATTTTATAACATACAGTCTATTTCAAAATGTATATAAACTCCTTATAAAATTATATAAACTAATTTAACAAAATAAAACTACACTGCGTTTGAATACACTTAACGTATTTTCCGCATTTCGTTACAGAAGAAAACAAAACAAAGCAAAGAAAATTAATTACTCAGGGCGGGTTGTACAAGAAACAGCAGTGTTGCCACCAGCTCAGCAATATCCGGCCCAGATGACAGTGACTTCCGGTGCGCAGCGTTGTGTCTCAAAATGCTTCTTGATCTCTGACTCATGGAAAATTGACTTTAATAACTCTTTATATGATTCGAGCACAGTCTAGCATCAATGATTAATTAGGTTACGTTCGTAGTCTATGATTATAAGAACAATACTTTAATCTCGTTCAACGGCTGTTTATAGATTTATACAAAGAAATGGGGGAGTTAAATCTTGTGAGTATAATCAGTAAAAGGTATCCCTTTTACATTAAATATTTTCCATAGAAAGGATTTGTAAACTGCTTTTGGATTATAAAATTTAGAAAAGGCTAATAAGTAAATTATTACTGTTGGTACTAAAATAGTTTGATACTGAGTATTTATTGTGCGGTAGTATTTTGTGTATATATATACAGTAATAAAATTTTAGTGTACGTATTTTTATAAAATACTAGCTAACCCTGCGAACATCGTAACGCCTAACAGTAAATAATGTTAACATTAAGATTGACCATGTTCTGAAGTCGAATAGCATTACAGCTTCTTTGTGTAGCTATATTCTGGATCGCGGTATAGTAAATAACTATCCTGAAAAGATAAGACATTTTAATAACATTCCCACAAAACAAATAAATCTGAGTGGATTGATTCACAAATTTTCTAACCCAACCTAAACCCAAACCAAACCTAACTGTAATACGGCTTTTATAGAAAATATATACAACAGCTGATTATTAAAATAAAAACTTAATATGTATAAACATTGTACTTTTTTTTATTGGCCAACATATAAAAACTGGGAAGAATAGGAATGTTATTGAATTCTGAAAAGAATAAGATGAAGATAATGTATCCATTTCCGCTAGGTGAGAACAAGAATGTCTTTGGGTTCCGAAAAGAATAAGAAGAAGATAGTATATCCATTTCCTTTAGTTAAGAATAAGAATGTATTTGGGTTCCGGAAAGAATAAGAAAACTATGAATCCGTTTCCACTATGACCGTTAAATCACACTACGACATATCATTATATACAACTTATACAATTATATTATAGCTGTTATTATTGTAGCTGTTTTCGACCACCTTCATTATAATAGAAAATCACATTTTGTTTGTTATATTAGAAGACGGAAAGAATAAAAATGTAACTAGTAGTAAAATGGTGTATGAGACGATTTTTTAAAGTTATTTTCATACACGTACAAGAAGACGATAAGCCTAAGTTTATTGAATGCATAGACTATATTTCAGTTTACTTTTAGATAGCTAAACTACATATTAGTTCACAGATACAGAGTATTAATTTAGTTTCATAATCTACAAAATACCAAAACAGAGCTACTGCCGTGATATTCCAATATGTCAGAGATGTTTGATTGGATTATAGGATATGTGCATCACAGCTGACTATGACGCACGGCTACAGCTGGCCTCACACATTCCACGACATTGTAACAATACAGCTTACATTTTAGCTTCTGCGGTAATATTCCAATATGTCAGAATGATGTGTGATTGGATTATAGGATATGTGCATCACAGCTGACTATGACGCACGGCTACAGGTGGTCTGATAGGCCTACATTCATTGATGTTTATACCTAATATGTTCTAAAAAATCTTTTAAGATTAGGTAAAACTCAATTTCGCCATGCCGCCTTTCTAACTAGTCCATAATTTGGTATAAAACTATGAATCAATCCTCCATTCTGTTCTCCATCCCATCTCTGTTGCCATCTTTCAATAAGCCTTCTTCGGGCTGATTTTTTGGCTTTTATTAATTTATTCCTTCTTTATTTACCTTATAAAGTCTAGTTTCCCGTTTCTTCATAAAGATCGTTCTGATCGTTTCATGACTTGGAGATCGATTGGTTTGGTTCCTGCAAGCACCTAAGACGAACACTCAGGAACTGTCCATTAAAGAAAGCCTTTTCTAGTTTTATATTGGCTGATCTTTCCTTTCAGACTGAGGTAGCATACAGCATTCACGAGGTAAACAAACTTACTAGTAACTTTCTCTTTCTTTGTTTTGTTATCATACTATGATAAGGTTTTGTGTGTAGCTTGAACTATGACCAAGCTTAGTTTCTATCGTCTCAAATAATTCATAAATGATTGAAAAGTACTCAGGTCAGCTGATACGGGGGTAATGTAAGTTGATCATCTTATGGAAACGGTTCCCAAGATAAAGCTGAGCATTGCTGGAATCAGTTCTGAGAAAAGTTTATCGTTACTCCTTTTGTGGATTATCTTGAGCCTTGATTCCTTTGACGGATCTCGTGGTACAATGGGGTACTGCGCCTTACACAGCATTAGTGTCATGTTGTTTACCGAAGGACTCAAAACTCAAGAGAGATACACTCAAAAACAACTGTAGAGATGATTATACTTAGTTCATAATCATGTGATAAATTTAAATGGCTACAATCTGTGTGTTTTAGCCACGTTTAGTTTAGGTTTAGTTTTTTATTTAGTATTTAGAATGTTATTATCATTTATAATAATTATATTGTTTGTATAACTAAAAGAGGGTATAACCAACCCCCAACTTAAATTATTAAACAAAATTAGAAGTTGTGGCTCAGAATAGAATTAAGATTTTTGAAAATGGTTACAGTGGTGATTTTACTTTATTTACATTATTAGTTGTTATTACTTGTAATAAGATTGACATCAATAGAATGCATAGTAAAGATTTTTACTTTTATTTGTTTGGAATATTGCTTTATTAATTTAGCATAATAAATATAACATAAACATGCTTCAAACGTTACATTTCCTTATTTATCACACAGTCACATAAGCTAGTCACAGAGGGGTATCTTATCTGACAGGAGTCACCGTCCGCCGTTTTCGATCCAGCAACTTTTGACTTACTGGGTTTGAACTTTACCCCTGAGCCACGGTACCGGTACTGTAAAATCTAAACACTAGTCCAAGATATATATAATAAATAAAATGTATAAATTAAAAGGTTTCAAACGATGAAACTGGACAGAGTTTAAAAAGAATACAATAATTTAAGCTTAAAACTCCATTGTTTTCTTGTGAACTTTTTCTGAAGTAGTCTCACCACTCTCTACCCTTATAATAAAAAACGTTATCCAGTAAAAATGATAAGAGGTTTCATTGAGTAGAAAAAGATAGGTGGCAAATTGTGAAATGACAACAACCATGATGAATTCGGATCAGCTGTTCAACAATTGTGAACTAGTATAAAAAACAGAGATAGTTTGATCGACTGTGGGATAACTAATCATATTAACGGGAATTGTCAGCTGGTAAGCCTGGTACAGGACGTCTGATGGTTTAATCCATTAGACTGTCCGGAGGGAAGACGTCTTAACTTGTCACGCCCGAGAATTCACATTAGCAGAGACACTGAGACCGAGACTGAGGCACTCCAACTTCACAATTAAATTTAGTTTATCTTTGTTTCTAATTAAAATAATTTTTCTTAACTGACACCATATTAATATGACATTGAAATGATGTGCCCATTATTATAATTCGACGTGAAAAGTTTAAGACGAAGTTCTAGCTACTCTAGATCTAATAAATGCAATATTTTTGTGTAAGTTATTCTTACTAATTGATTTTGACATAGATACGTCTTAGCTCTGAGGGGAGGAGTGTTGGCAATTTTCGAGAGCAAAATTTGAAATCAATTAATTACAATTTGACGTCATATGGTAATAGGGACAGCAGAACTGAAAAAATTCCCTTTAGATCCATGATCTACCTTATCCAATGGGAAGTAAATACAATTTTTTAACGTATAATCACATCGGCTAGTTCAATATATTACGAATTGTAAAACATTATTTATTTATTTACCAACAATGAAAACGCCGTTTGAATTATATGAGTCAATGGCATTTGGGAATGACGGATTAAGGAGTTAAAATATTAAATGTAAATGTATAATTATAAAATGAAAATATCGAAAGAATAGATTAGTGACAATCAAAAAGCGTTTTTGAAAACAGGAGACACTAGATATTTTACTTACTCAAACCAATTATCATCGTGTGTTCCAGTTATATTTATAATAGAAAACAACAGGTAAGTGTCCATTCTTTTGAGAGAAGTATGAAAGTATTCACGTTAGCTTAGTTTCAGAGAGTCCTTTATTTATGATGGTCTTGAGTGTGGAAACAGGCCCTTTATCTTCGTTTTGTAAAAAGAGAAAAATTTGTTAATGATTTCATAAACTGTAGTTACGTTTGTGTTCGTGGTAAGTTTATGTACGTGCTTTTATTTGAGATTAATTATGTAATTTGTTATGCCTATCTGACAAGTAGTTGTACAAACAAATACACACTCTTTCCCCCTTATTAAAATTTAAGTTTTCCTCTGGAACTATGACATTAGAGAAGGAAAAAGAGAAATCTAGTTTACTACTACTAAAAACTACTGTTACTAATACATATCAATTTATACTGCGACTAATACTATACTGATCCTTTATTTTTGTTAACAGGATTTCATAAATATATTAAAATTAGAAATTTCCTTTTACTATTCAAATAAGAAATTTATGGAAAAGTGATTTTAAAGTTGAAACCATAAAATTAGATTGCTTTAAACATTTTTTAGCTTTACTCTGGCTTAGTCTGTATCATGTTCTAATTTGACACTTTCTAGATTCCAATACAGCTAAGGACGGGATCAGATTCCAAAAACGTTGTTTTGCCCATCGTAATGACAAATGTCCACAATAGAAATTTAAATAGCATGAAGCAGGCGCTTTAATCAATTAGAAACAGGTTTGCAATACGTTCCTACTACGTGGGATTTGACAGGCATTTAAACCACCAGTGTTTGTAAGGATTCTAAATTTTCAAACAAATGAGTATTTTGTCAAATCAATTAATCTAAAAATTTAAAATGCTACAGTAACACTCTGAATTGAATATCGTTTGTATGAGGCTAAAGGCAAAGGAATAATCAGGACGATTACTCAACCCATTACCAACCCTAACTTCGTCCTCGTTCCCCCGGGTGGACGCATAATTGTATCTTAGATTCACTTACATTTGTAAGGACGGTCCTTATAAAATATAATTAACTTCATTAGTCCATCACTTCCTCAAGTTTTGTTATTAAAATTTGTTGTTGAGGAAATTTTCCATCATGGTTAGTATGAATATGATGCCGTTCTCAATGAGCTCCCTAACACGATTAGATTCATAGACTAGTTAGTTTCACATAGATTAAGTTTATATTAGGTGCATGGACCGGACTATGCCGGAAGAAATCTGAAAAATTGTTTGGAAAACAGAAAAAATAGAACTATTTAAAAATACGAAGCAAAATACTACAAGTCAGAACAGCGCGCTACGGGAGCTCAGGCCGAACTATAGCACCAATGGCGTGCAGTTGTGTAGTATGCTGTACTAAAATGTCCGTCATAAACATTAAATAGCAGTAAACAAAACTTGAGTAGGCTTTAAGTAACAGACAATTTCAGGAAAGTACGACTAAAACATGGTGCAGTAATCTGACACGTACTATTCCTCTAAAAGTAACCTTTAATATACGAACAAATATATTTCAATGATTTGAAGTATTGTTGACGCAATTTGGGACGTCAAAACTCGAATATTTTTTACTTGAGCCTCTAGAGTACAAATCACGTTCCTTCAATTCATAATTTCATTTCAAAAATTTAAAATTAACCTCTAGTATTTGATGTTAGTATCCAAAGGCATCTGAAATTCTAAGTAATATAAAATAACAAGCTAGTCAAAACTTAAACCACTGCAATCCCACAATTCTTCTATGTTCAGATTGCCAGTTTCATTGTTTTATTAGCTTTGTTACAGCATTGGTAAATGTACTCGTATATGTCAACGGTTACAGCTATCGTGTTTTAACAGTTAGTTTTCGTAGGCAACCTTATTTATTTTACTCTCAAGTGGATTTTTATAGAATGAGTTCAAAGAAGTACACATGTAATTAGAATTTTACCTTTGCTAGTATCTAAAATTGAAACTTCCAAATTGAACCTTTACAAATAAAATTTTAAAAACGCTGTCCTCTTTAATTTAAACTTTAGGTTTTCCTTGAATTTCGAAATAGCACGGTTCGACTGTGATTATTCTGTATAGTTTTTCTTTAATGTTACATGTGATTTGGGGAGTTAAGAATAGTAAACACGTGGATTAATATCACACTGGGCTCGATAGTGTTTTGTAACAGATCCATGAAAGAGCCGCAAGTTGGAGGGACGCAACGCTGGAGCCAGTATTTCAGGAAGGCCCTTTGTCAGCTCTTGTATTACAAATTCCTGGCTCTCCGCCGCACCTCTTGTCACTGCCGATCCTTGTTTCGTCTCCGGATACAAAAGCGATATATTTCAATATACTGGTCCTTATGTTCTATGGAACACTTCAAATGTTAAAAATTGGAACAAGAGGATTTTAGGAACGCTTTTGGTAGGCTGTCAAAGTATGCCGAGTATGTAAAGAGGTTGTGAAAGTATGCAAAGAATTCCCCGTTTAACTTAACAGAATTTAGGTAGACTCTAATTTTATAATTTTGGTGTGAGTTTTATAAAATCAAATTGGAAGACTCTCTAAAATTTAAAAAAATATTTTTGTGCTACTTTTAAAAAAATGATATATTTTTAGGTTTATAAAAGGAAAAATAATTTTCAAAAATTGTGATACACATTAAGCCTTACGCCTTTTTTATATGTATCTATTGTTATATGTATTTTTATAAGTATCTGTATATGTTTTGATATGTGAGAATTTTATTTTATACTTAACGATACCATGATCGTGAAAAAAATCAGCAACACTATTTCTACCATAATGACCTGAACTCAGCTAACAACTTTGGCGTCTTGCCAAATTCTGATATCGTAAGTAAATTTATGCTCATTTGTATTATCATTAAAAGGAATTATTTTCTCTAAAATACAGGGCTATTCAAAAATATGGACTCGATTACGGGACTGTATTTCAATAAGTATGATTTGGAAACAGTTATTTGTTTCAACTGTACTAGTTGTCGCGAAAATGGTTTTATCACAAATATTTGTTAATGATTTATTATTACTTGATGTTATTAAGTAACATTTTGGTCAATTGAGATCAGTTTACAATTAGTTTTGAGGCTTTCTGAAGCTATTTAAAGGTAGTTTTTGGGTCATAATTTGTCTACATATAGACCCGATACACCCATTGTGTTAACTTCAATAAAATTTGGTAGAAGAGTGTGCTTTGCACACCTGGAGGATTTCATATATTTCTAAAAAACAAAAATCCATAATAAAATTTGCTGAAAAATGTAGTGAATTTGTGTAAAACTATTTAAAAATTTTGGGATGTTCTGACAACGATTTTATGGAAAACAGTGTTTTACCGTAAAGTCAATAAAACTAATCATGTTATACTTAAATACATAGTTCAATAATATATTGTCAGGCCATAACAAACGATAGTCTGATGATGCAATCCATTACCCTATCCCGGAGGGTTAGAGCCTTAACATGTTACTCTTGGGGAAATGTATTAGCTAATGCTTTTGCTTTTGCCCCAATAATTTCACACATAGCATGTGTTGAGAGATGCAGTGAACTCTAAAACAGCTTCTGTGTATTCTATTGCGATTTTGAGTCTGTTCTCAATTTGTTCATCATTTGTTTGATATTTTTATGTAAAGTAGCAATACTACGGCCTTTTTACTACCAAGCCTCGACCTGTTTCAAGTTGGTAATTAATTAATGTTATTCCAAATGGAAATTGGCACCGGTCTTAATCAAGAGTCAAAATTTACCAACTAGTTCATAAAAATTACGACTAATAAATCTGCACTTTTCCCACGCAGTAACTGATTACTTAAGTCATGCATATGAGATCATTAATCAATAAAACGATGTATTATTTTTACTCAAAATGTGTATGTTGGATTGAATGTTTGTGTAAGCTTGATACACGAAGGTAACTGGCATATACTCCCTTGAACTAGATTGCAGAGGAGGATTACGCTCTCGAAACACCAAACGAAGTGGTGACATATTAACCTGGAACCTTTAGTTTGTAGTGAATTCAGTTCCAAGGTAAATTAGATGACAATGTCAATGATAATGCGTTTATTTTATCTGCACCAATACGGATCAAAGGTCCGCTCTTCCATTGGCACAGACATTAAATATACATTTAACAAATACATGAGTTGAAATCTTATCAATCTTATATTCTAATAAAACAACAGGGTGAATTCAATGTTATAATTTATGGCGAATAATAAATCAGATATAAAAAATCTAAATTTATATTAGACTATTATAACAAAATTGCTATTTTATCAGAAACATGTTAGTATCTGTTTAGTAGAATTTCTTTAACTTTCTCGTTAAATAAATTTTCACTTCGACACTCTTTTATTTGCTTGTCCCAATTATTCAATAAACCGATAGATACGATAGGATAGATCTAGACCAACCATTGTTTTAAAATATTTCATTGGGAGAACAGAGATTCCCAAGTTGGCTCCTGATTAGTTCTGGAACTCTCTGCCTATCCCTTTAGTTGAGAATTTCACACGTAATTTTCATTATTGGGACTCCCTTTCCACCTGTCCACCTGAAATCCTTACACAGCATAGATACAGTAAGATAGCACCTGGACAGCGAAGATTACGTCCTATTGGATCACGTAATCTGATTCAGGAACTATTTATGTGTTCCTCTTCTCGTTTTTTCCGAAGGTCTGTTTGTACTTCAAGCAACTTAACATGGAAGACCAGACTATGAGAAATGCATAAGACTATCTAAGCTACCTACAGACACTTACGACCGACTAAGTTGCATTACAGATGAATATAGATTAAATAATATAGTTTAGACTAGACTGGGACGGTGGCGTCATCCTGTAATCCAGCTACTTGGAGGTATTGAATTGTGGATAGTTTAAAGCAATGGCAGGTGGGTGTTGTGTTCTCTTCTGTGGTTTAACGCCCGCACTATTGAATACTACGTAAATCCACAAATACCATCCTCATAATTAGACCAGTTCGTAATTCAGAGGCGCTTTTCGGACTCCACGTTAAACTGTAGGTCCCTGTGATATGCCCTTGACTGTTGGGCTATTAATTGGGGCAGTCCTGTCTAAGGACATGTCAGCCTTAGATAGTAACCATACTGAAAGATCGCGCCACAATCATCCTACACTCGTTTCTCACTCATACTTGGCTTAAAATATGTGACCTACTTTGTGGAACAATTGCCATTTCGATAATCTAATCTAATATAGGAATATCAGTAAGTCTATAATGTTATACTGGAACGGCGGTCCTATAATCCAGTTACTTGGAAGTAACGAATTACAATGGTTGCAAACGATGATCGGTGGATGTGATATTCTCCACCGCTAGCATAGTTCAAGATCCGCACTATTGAATACTACGTCCATCCACAAAAAATATCATCATAGTTCACTCATAATTCAACCAGTTCATAATTTACAGGTAAAATTGTGGTTCGGACCCCACGTTAAACTGTAGGTCCCTTTGATGTCATTGACTGCTGGGCTATTAATTGACAGTCCTGTCTCAGAAACATATCAGTCTTGGTCAGTAACAAGGCTACAAAATCACGCAACACTCATCTTGTACTAATTTTTCATTCATACTTGGCTTAAAATCCAAGTAAAATTCAAATCATGATAGATTTCAATTACAGAAAGTTATAGGTAATAGGTAATACTAGGCCTGTGATAATATTTCAGAATACTTGTTATATATTATAGATTTTAGAGGGTGAGAATCCGATACTGCGTGCTTATCGTATTTCTTACTCGCCAAATAACTTATTTAATGTTACAACTAAGTTTGTTCTATGTATGAGTATCATATCCATATTAGCATTTCAATCATTATTTTTAGCTTCGTTCACTATCAAGAAAAACACTTTGAAAGGTAACAGTACAAAGGAAACAGAACTTTAGAAGATCGTAAAATTTGATGGGAAATAATAAGCTTACACTTATTTTTTGTCGTGTACGCTTCTAAAATTTTTATTGACGGTCAATTCTAACGTATAATAATAAAAAAACAATTGTAAATATGAAAATTAAAAATATCTAAAACCAATATCCATCTTATAGCAATTATATTTGTGGATGGTGTCCTGAATACATACCTCAATACTGATTAATTGATAAGGTAATCAATTAGATCCAACCCAATGTGTCAAGCGTAAGCCCCAGCCGCAGCCGTTCCATTGATGGTGTACCATTAGGTACTCCGTGTAGATTAACAACCAAATGTATTCAACTCTAGGGAAACGTGATGTAAATTGGTAGTAAACCTAACTCTGTACAAACTGGCACATAAAAAATAAATAAATATGCCTGAAATTTAGGTGTAGTTTGTGTAAAACTGTGCTGTCAGTGCTGTCTTAACAGACTATTGTTAATGTGCCAATGATTATGATTCTTTTAAATGCCATGTTAAAAAGTAAGTGTCGTCATATTTAGTATTTTTTTGTTAAAATAAGACAGCAATAAGAAAATACAGCCTCTTCAAAGTAATTATGTACATATATTCAAGAAATTTGAAGACGTCACATTGTACCTCAAGTAGTATTGTTTCCATCACTACTGCAGTGATGACGTATACCCGCTTGTGACGTCAAGGACACGTCGGTTCCGGTGCTTGTAATCAGCTGAGTAACGTCAGTTTCCGCCTGTCATCATGATAAAGCTGCTAACATAAATTACTGATATATAGTTTACTCCCTCTATCTCCCATATATTACTTCTCTCATAGATTCCGAAAATGAATAGTTTTTCGTAAAAACTTCATGAGAAATTAAATAGATAAATTTTAAAATCTTCTCAATCAGTAAATTTAATATCGTAAAATTTCATCCCCTATACTTAAGGCTATCAAAATAACAGATAGACTCTAACTTCATAATTTTGGTTTTGAGTTTAATCAAATAAATTTGGAATACGATCCGAAATTTAAAAGAATATTTTTTCTTGCTACTTTTACAAAATTTATATATTTTTTTAGATTTGAAAAAGGAAAAATCATTTTCAAAAACTATGGTACACAATAACATCGAACTACGTCCTTTATACGGGAAGTGGCAAAAATAATCTTAAGTTGTTGGCTGGTTTAGTCAATATTGTAGCTGAAATTAAAATTTGAATCGTAAGATTAAGGTAGAAATAGTGTTGCTAATTCACGACCATTTTTTATCTATATATGTTTTGATATATAAGGACTTTATTTTATACTTAACGATACCATGATCGTCAATAACAATCAGAAACACTATTTCTACCATGATGACTTGAGCTCAGCTAACAACTTTTGCTTCTTGCCAAATTCTGACATCGTAAGTAAATTCATGCTGATTAGTATCATCATTAAATGGAATAATCATCTCCCAAATACAGGGCTATTTAAAAATATGATCTCGGTTTCGGGGCTGTATCTCGATAAGTATAATTTGGAAACAATTATTTGTTTCCGATGATTCCAATATTTGTATTTAGACCTAAGTGGGTAAGAAGGAATTAGCTGGAGTGACACGGTTTCGCAGGTCAGTCAGAGTTGTGGGAAGAGGTGGGACGTAAACTGCTTTTTAAGACATAACCTAACAAGAAGAAGTCATGGGAGGTGACTTCAGGATTAAGGAGATCACGGTGTCCTGGTTGAAGGCGATCAGGTTCATTCAAAAATTGACGGACCACTAGGTACCAATGGGGTGGAGCTCCATCCTGTTGGAATATAGATTCTACCAAATCTTCCATGAGTTAAGGAAAATGTCTTTCTTCCATAAGTCTTTGTTCGAGGTACGACAGAAAATATGTTTACCTTATTTTCACGTTCCAATGTTGCACGTGGATTTTGCAACCCCCAGATGCCACGACCGTAAATACTTGTATCCTCACCATATGTTAGTCATAAAGACGTTATTCAGAAGCTAAAAAAACATCTTTCACATTTTAGATAAATATCTATTACTAGTTAATAGGAAGAGTACCAATTAACTTTTCCACTAAGATAGAACGCTAACGAATAGCTTCGTCGCTGAAATTGAGGTACCCTTGAAACGCGTATTCCTCCATCATTCCATTACAAAATCAACAGAAATGAGTTTTTATTGGAAGGAGAGCCTGTAAAAATTGTTTTCAGTAGGACTTATAGAACGAAAGTCGTCCCGACATTCGTTACACAGACGTTTGGGGCATTCCAAGTTTTCTATTAGCTTTGAAAGTGGATTATTTTGGACTGCAAACGAAGATGTCTTCTACTCGTTAGCCAATGTCCTCTGACACACATGGGTGATCTGTTTTTTTTTTACCTGCACGTCCAATTTTGTCAAAAGGCCTAAATCAAGGAACTAAGCATTTTCTGGCTGGTGATTCAATACCGAAATATATGAAAAAGGCCTGCTGCACTGTAATAGGAGACTGAGTCTTTTCAAACTCCGACACACAGAAATCTTATGAAGCATGGCAGCCATCTTACTAACAACTGATGGTAAAACAAAATGGCTGCCTATTGTAGTTATAACTCGTTCCGTCATTTGAGAAGCTATGGCCGGAAAAACTTTGTAATTTCCTCTTTTTAATGGTGTAATGGCTATGTCTAGCCGATTTATTCATTTTAAGATACGAAGTAATGAAATTGGGTACATATTTGTGAATAGCCCTGTATATTTAACAAATTGAGAGATCACACATTTTAATTTCACCTTATTCCAGTAAGAAGTTATAGAATACCTTTCAAATTTTAGATAAATGTGAATGTAAACATTACAAACAATTACATAAGAATTGGTTTACACTTCAAGGTATTTTCTATACAAAGTTTATTTTCGTTCATTGTGTACAGTAAATCTGCATACATATGACCAGGAATTTAAATAAAAATGAAAATGTCAGAAATTTATTTTTATGAAAACTGTATATCACAAAAATTAGTATATTAGTAATGAAACTGAAACAAGTTTAGAACAAAACTATCATCTAGATACTCCGTCGCAGTCATTCTGTAGAGCACATTCATTAAAATTGAGTTAACTTTATTGTAACGCAAAATGTGACGAATACTTTAAATATCTTACACATTATATGACTTTGATATAAAGCTACACAGAGGTTAAACTGTATTAGTGTTGTGTGCAGAAATAAATTCAAGGCATGAGTTTAAGCAGTAGGTTAAAGTTAAACCTAAATCCACATTTCAAACATAATTTCTGTAAAAGGATTTAAAATAAAATAATAAAAAGAATACATAAAGCTTGATAAGATATAACTCGTTGAACAGAGACTTCTATCCTTGCTGACAGGATATATCTTTCACAATCACATATTCAATACCTTTTTATATTCCTTGGTAGATCTGAAACCTCATTACGAACTAAATAAGCGTAATATATGTTTTTCTTCCATATTATGTCCATGAGTAGAATTGAATTTTAGCAATCATTTCAATTAAATGTGTAATAATCAATAATAATAATTTGTATTAAATATTTGTGCTAAAATAAATAGTTTATTCAGCATTATATGATTTTTTTATTTATCATAGATAAGATATTCAAATCTGTTCTAATGGTATAGTGAAATTTATGTATGCCTAATTATAAATAATCACACCAATTCATAAATAAATATAATTTTTAGATTAGATTACCTTTTGAAATGGCGACCTACCCAGCTAGGTATTTTAAGCCAAATATGAATGAGAAATAAGTGTAAGATAAAATTATAGTACAATATTGTAGTCCATTTACTGACTGAGGCTGGCCTGTTCCGGACAGGACAGGTTTGTTAATTAATAGCCTAACAGCCAATGACATCTAACGGACCTACAGTTTAACGTAGAATCCAAACCACTTTTGCTTTTCAATTATGAACTGGTCTGATTATGCGAATGGTACTTGCGGATGAATGTAGCATTCAATAGTGCGGACGTTAATCCGCACCAAAGAATTCCATATCCACTAACCATCACTTATAACTATCCACAATTCATAACCTCCAATTAGCTGGATTACAGGACACGCCACCGTGCTAGTTAAATATAAATCAAATACTTGATTCCATTACGGAATAATACTTTGTATATGAAAAATAAAGTGACCTATAGCTCCTTAGAAAATCCAAAATAATACTGAAATCTTTCGTGAATTTATTTTTAATTTTTGGAAAGTAGTCATATATTAGTCGCGAATGATTTTGGCGTGATGTATTGCATTATTAGTCTGTTTAAAACTTATTAACAATTTTTCCGTTACATTTTGTCTAGAAAAAGTATTTCTTTATTTAATTATGGATTATTGCAGGGGACTTTAATTCGTTTCCATGGTTAATTATGTGTTTTAGTATTAGTATTTAGAATCAAAGTGACATGTGCGTACAATACATATACATAGTATATATACAATACTATATATATACTTTGAATATGCAAGGGTATGTATATACATATATTTTAGTTTTTGTTGGATATTTATGGATCAACTCTTCACTACTTAGGTCCCTAACTGTGACGGACGAGAATCGGATGGGTGAGAAATGAAATTCTAGTTTTGTAAAATCTGAAAATAATTATCCTTTTTCAATATGGTCAGATTATATAGCACCCTCTCAGACGGTAAAAATAGCTATATTTGTTTATCAATACAGTAATAAAATTATTAAGTTATCAGATTATTATAATTGATAATTACTATAGTGTATTGGACATTCAAACAACATTTTCTTTGAAAAACTTATCTTTTACAATATAAAACTAATAACTACATATTTAAACTTTATATACAACACTGGGGTCCTCAGGACCCTACCAAAATAGTTGTCCTTTTATCTTAAAATAGGATTTATATAGGGTATTGTCAATCTATGTAAATTCAATTAACATCTTTGTGTTACACTAAAAAACATCAGTCATCTACTGGCTTCTATGACCTGATTATATACCAAAAATCTCACATTGATCTGTAAATGAACCACAAACTACCTATTTACCTGTTACCAAAACCACAACTAAGTCAGGTTGACCTGTCAATAACCTGTAAGGAATGTTCATATTAGACTTTGAAAACCTACTTGTCACACTTTTATATTGCATTATTTTATTTTTCTTTTTTTATTACTTTTTCACACGGGTAGTGCAATAATAATAATAAAGTCGTTTCACCTTTTCTCTTGAGTGAATGAAACTATGTTTGTTTGTTACTAGTTAACATTTCACCTTGGCTATTTTCAATACAATTTATTTATAAAATATTACATTTGTTTGAACAAAATGTATTGTTAGTATTTAGTTGTTTTAAAGATAAAGTAAATAAGAGACTATAAATTGACTTGCAATAGTTAAAATATCCCAAGTCAAATAATACCTATCCCAATAAAATGAATTAGCAAAACCGATGTTTATAACTTTTTTTTAATTGAGTTCCATTGATGTTATATCTATGAGTAACATTATAAGTTTTATACACAAGGGTCAATTACCTCTGAATTAAAAATACAGTATTATTTTATACAGGTTATTTATTTTAAAGGAAATTTCTTGAACTTTTTCTTTATTGTTTCTTAAATGCTAATATTACAGCTAAATTACTCTGGCGTGGTTATACGGGCTGGTTTGATAATAATAACAGAACGCTTTGTAATACTTGTTCAGTGACAGCTGTTTGCAAGATTCTCTCATGTGCCGGAAGTGATGACGTCAAGCTCTCGTATACGCCGGATATTGTTGATGGGAAACGTAGTTTGTTACTCCATGTAAATGGAATAATCTAGATCATTTAGTAATGAGTGAATACGGGTTCCGGGCTCACTCTAATAATTAATAAGGTTTTATAATTTAGTCCAGTCTTGGCGTACGTTCAAATAAATAAGAACCATAAATTCACAGTAATAAATATCACTGCGAGCCTGCAATACCTCAGACATTTTGGATTTTAGTTCTGGGGTTTTCTAAGAACAATTTTAATTTTGAGACAGTATTACTGGCCACTCGTATTCATAAACGTATACTAAAATAGATTTAAAAGCATAGTAAGTGCAATCCGGTGAACCGGGTTTGCCCATCCGATACAGGTATGACTTCAAATGACCGTGGCCTGTCAGAAACTGAGTGAGGAAGTAAACCACCTCGCCATGCCGCCGTTCCACCCACGGTTATAAGTCACGCAGTCCATCGTCCTCAGGCGTCGTGCTCCCAGCTGTGTTGCCACTGGTGGAAGGTTCGGGAAAGCTCTTCAGATCTTGCACTATCCTTGTAGATCTCGTTTTGTCCCTGATAAATCGCCTTCTTCTACCCTGCCAAAGGTTTGACAAGAATGACCACCAGAACTCAGGCTCGGATACTGTTCGATATGCAGAACAAACCCGGAGCGCAGCTTGACACTGAACCTGAACGAGTCACTGTAGATGTCCTTGGTGAGAGAGTCTGCCCAGACCTCTGCCCCATAAAGGAGTGCGGACTGGACTGCGGACATCAACAGACGTCTTTTGCTCGACCGAGGACCCCCGACATTGTCCATCAGCTTACTAAGGTAAGAGACCACCTTAGAAGCCTTTGAGATCCTCTACTGTCCAGATGACTCCGAGGTTGTCCGCGTACCGTTTCTGGGTATCGTAACTCAGGTGTCGAGCGGAATAGTTTTTGATATCACTCAGACGTATGATCGGAATACGTAAAAGGTGTTAACTTTAGCGCATCAACACGTGCGGCGAGCCACAACGTCATCGGCGTACCCAACTATGGTTTCCTCTGGCATCAAGAACGATGCGACGTTCTCGGCAGGAGGAATTGTCGTCCGCCCTCCCCAAGGCTAACTGGTGATCGCGTCGATTGTGAAAACTAGACTATTAAATTTCATAATTATTGTAATAATATTATATGCATGATACAAAAATCCAAATATCAGTGCTAAAATCAAATTAAAGTTAAATATTATTACACGGTAAAGCAATCAAAAGATGAAATCATACTTTATAGATATAATTTAAATTATAAAAATACATTATACTCAAATATTCTATCTTATTCATCGAAGACAGATTGGTTCTTGGTGGACGGAAAGGGAGAGAGGCAGATAATGATTTCTATTCTACGACCTTGATGGATGTCTTTATCGAGAGATGAATATTTAGATGAATGATGTTTTACATTTCTTTTCAAATGTGAAATATAGCAGGAATTAAGTATGAATAGATTGAACATGAAATTGAATAATTTTCTTCATAGCATCGTATAATTTATTTTTGTTACATATAGAATAGTAAAGACTAATAAATACATTAAATTATAGCACACATATAATACAAGAACACATTTTTGTAAACATTACTCCTGTTTTGTTTCTTGACAAATTTTAACGATTGAGATTTTAAAATATTTCTCTGAACTCCTAGGTTTGTCAATGTGGTTTAAAAGTTAATTTTGTCAAGGTTAATTCGTCAAGGTTAATTGTCGAGGTTAATTTTCTCCAGCAGTGGACCAGAGAATAGGTTTGATCCTAAGTAAAAGTGTTAACTCATTTTTGTGATGGTACGATAATGGGCCTCGTTGTCATCGTTCGCTGAGCTAATGATTAATTAGCCTGTTAAATTAGTTAGCCGGTTATTGCCTATAGTATATCAATTACCTAAAAGTGCTCACTCACATACAGGTTTTATTGGTGACTCGTGAATAATAGGAATTTCGTTTTTATAGACAAATGGACTAAATAGTCAATCAGAAAAGACATTTTTCCGCAAGAATGTATCTTTTAAATGGAACTGAGATCAAATGACATAATTGAGTTGAATGTCACTTTTATACACTGCCAGAAAAATATTTGAATAAAGGGCTCCTCAATTTAACATTTTTTCTCTAACATTAAATGGTTTGGAATTATAGTTGAGTTAGGAGTGGAAAGTCAACAGGATCCTGCATTGCGTTCTGTAGTTTTTTATAAATCATATGCGTACACCAAATTTCAGTATATGTTAACCACTGAAATTTATAAATAAGAACACATTATAGTATTATAATCAATCTTGCTAAAATATTAAAGAAAACTAAAATCAAGGTTTTATTTTATATTTTTGTTAAATTAATTGGTTTCAAGGTATAGGTTTAATGGTTATAAAAAATCTAAGTTTAGCACTCAAGAAATCTCTATCTTTTCTTCGTTGTAGTGAATAAATTTTAGTGCTCCAATGTGAAATATATTTAACAAATAATTCACCACAAAGAGCTCTGGTACCGTTATTTCCTGTATATTTCACCACAAGTTGACAGAATCCCTAAAAACCTCACGTAGAGGCAGTTGCTTGACAAATACGTGCCTTGGGTTTGTGCAACTGTGCAATGAGGTCTTCATCTCCATGGCTGATGTTATGTATTCACAAAGAAATGTTTTATGCAAGCCGTTCGCAAAAATTAGAGTTAAAGTTCAGCCTGTTTTCAAATACAAACAGTTAACTTTAATGTGAAATTAGATGGTTTTACCTTAACTGTAATTAAAAGTGTTTATGATTCACGAAAATTGATATTATGCGTGCATTTCATTTTATTGATATTTCAAATACGCCCGAATTTAACTAAATATATTAATGAAGCAATTAGTTTAAAGATTCCTATTGCTTACACTTGTAGATTAGATAGATACGAATAATAAGTTAATAATAATTATTTAATAGTAATATTTAAATTTAATTCCAATGCTTAGCTCAATATAATTAACACCTTTTAATTGAGCACTTAGCATAAAATTTGTGGTTATGTTTGACATTAAAAGGCCAAGACCAGCAACAAGATTAGCAAGATAAGCTTTAGATGTGCTATAAGCTCTGTGATTGGTTGTATTGGAGAATGTAAACCTTGCTGCAGAACATCTGTTGTGATGATTTGCAGTGAATAAAGTGAGTTTTGGTCAAAATAAACTTTACTGACCACTTCTGCTCTAGAATACCCGTAAGGTGATATGCATAGCTCAATATAGTCTAAAGTTGGAGAATGTAGTACGTTCTACATCTATGCCCTTCATTTATCGTTATGGGATACATAGTTTTAGACTCTAAACCTATTTTTTTTCTTAAAACATTAAGGTTATTCACATGACATTCGCGCTAAAGGAAAACTTTCGTTAAACTAGATTGTAGAGCGTTGCGTTCAATGATTGTATTATATAGTTTAACTTTCCGGTTCTAAATAATGTATTACTAAAAGTAATTCAATACCATGGCTTAAAAATGTTGTGCTGTTCAAAAAGTCTAAGCTTTTTAAAGATTAAAATATTTTTTCATACCGCTTGGAAAAAACTGTTTTCATCATACTGTCCGGAAAACAGCCGTTTCCAGTTATAAACCGTCTACAAAATCATCGTTTTTGGGTCACTTCAAACAGGGAATAGAAAAAACATATGGTAAGTTTTTTGGTTCACTAACCTCAAAATTTGTTATAGCATATAACAAGTATTGTTTAATAAGTATACCGTGTTTTTTGTTATCTTTAAAAGAAACCCTAAAATATAGTGTAAGGATAACAACAGAAATGTAAGCCTAACATTGATAATGACTTTGTATAACCTCAAAGTATGTGGTCAAACTTTGTAACAATTCGAAGGTTATTTCAACAGTATGGGGGAAATAGTTCATCACATGGAGCGAAAGTGTATTTTTTGTACTTAATCGCGTTTCCAAGCTTGTAAAATACGACTACATACCCTAAAGAGCCATTTCTACTCCTAGTAATGAAAACTACTATTTACCTATTTTCTACTATAAGGCCTAAAAGACGTATTTTCCGTACAAGGAAGAAAAATTAATCAACTAATGGTCATGAATAATTCCTAAGCAAATATTGAATGAATCTAAATCAGTGTTCTTTTAAAATAGCAAGAAAATGTATAAGCCATTTTATGAGTAAAGTTATGTTATATACATTGAATATGTTTAATTTTATTGTAGTATTGAGCTTAATATAATGCACAGTAAAACGAACACTATAGTTCTTCACTCGGAACAAAAATTTGTTTTTTATTATTTTTTTAGGTAAACTTGACTTCGGATGAAAAAGTGACACTTAGGTGTCTAATGACAAAATATACTATTTTATTAATAAAATATAAAATTTTGCCACTGATGGTGTACTTCATAAAAAACCACATCGGAAACGCTGTAGTACATTTCTTAAATTCAAGTTAAATTTTGATTTTTACAACAACTACAATACAATACTTTTTCGTTACAATATATATTATATTATCATATTATATCATATTATTACCATATTATATTATCATAATTATATTAGCCTAATTATCATTTATTAATCAAATTGGGTTTTCCTTACGTTTGCAATGTTTCGATTACTATACGTTGCGATCTATTTAAGGATTGATCATTGAATTTAACGCATTCAGTTTGATTATGGCGTTCACTTGAACAAATATAAAACGAGTTCTTCAGTCGCTTGCTATCAAGCAAGAAATTTAAGAACTAAAATAAACAAAAATAGTGTTCATCTTTATCACGCATTTTTAAACAGAAGGGTCTAGAAGTGATAAAATATATGGTGAATAAGTAATTTCAATCCCAAAAATACTTTATCATTTATTTTTTAATACAAAACTTAGATTATGGAAATGTTCCTATAAAGTCAATATATAAGATAGTGTAACAATTCTTGTTCATCTTATAACTCCCAGGAAAGACATATTTATATGGATATGTATCTTTTATTTTTTTATTATGTCAATAATTTATCTATTTCACTTGCTAATAATTCAATATACTACTCCTATTTTACTGTAAAATCTCTCATACATAATAAACATGGAAAAGTATGGTTGGAATGGATCTTTTATAGTGACAAAACTATATTGATTGTGCTATGTTTACTTACGAAAAACTATAAAATAAACCGTGTAAAAATAATCCTTTAACGACGTTCATTACTCGTCTAAAAAGGACTATTCCAACGCTCTATAGCCTCACACTGAGTAACCTTTTAGAGAAGTAATGGAGCATACTACGTCACAGCCTTCACTCATTTTCAACCAAACCAATTGCTGCCCTGAGTTCATCGACTTGTCAGATCACAGATGAGGGTGTTCAACAACCAGAGACCGTGCTACGAGGTCGGCGTTACAGCTGGGGTAGGTACAGTCGCGGATATCGTTGGTGGACACTCCTTGACCGGGTCGTAGTACTGGTATTGGCTGGATATCGCCATGAACAGTATCATAGCGAGGACCATGATGGCGGCATACAAGAAGAATTCGAAAGCCTATAAAAATGAAAACTCCATAGACAAAGTTAAGTATGAAAGCATGAATCACATACTAATCACTAGATTGAATAATCAATAACACAACGCATTAATTAAAATTTCTTAATTTTGTGTTTGTAAACTGAATAAATTTGCCAAAAAAACAGACTATGTTCTTAACACATTGAAGTTTATGGTATAATCAAAGCAATACAGGCAAAAATATCTTGGAAAAATTAGGAATTCCCTAGTTTTTATTCAAGTAAATTTGATTGTTTTGTCTGTAGTTTGTGTAGGTATTGTTTTAGATACTTACACATTTTTTCATATATTTGACTATACATCACACAAGAGTGCGATACTCACGTGACTTTGGAAGAACTGCGACTTGGCGATTATAACCACAATAAAGTTCCCAACCGCGTCCGTCATAGCCCATGAAGCTGATATTACTGACTTCATCGAATCTGGAGCCTGAAAACAATCGTGAATTAGCCAGTGTATAATGAGAGCAATAATATGTAATTACCTTTCAATATTTTTAAACCCTAATTCAATCTTTATATTTGGATGTTTTTTACGATCTTGAAAATCACTCCTGAACTCTTTTGGACAGTTATTAATATTAGACATACCTTTTTGGGCATTCTGATTTAAAGTTAGTTTTGCCATTGAGTTCTCTCAACTGTACGTAATTAAAAGTAATATGTCACTTTAAACAGGTTGTGTTGTAATCATTGGTGTCTCAAGTGGTTGGTTGTTGATTTGTTGGTTGTTTGCATGATAAGTTAGTTCAAAGATAATTGGCCTTTCATTCCACAATTAAATTTTCCTCAAACACACCATAAATATTGCCAGCAACTAAGTATCTAATTTGTCATTAATGCAATTTTTCGGACAATAATTTTTACAAATCATTAGAATTTCAATTCTCGATTTTTACGAACTCGTTGGATTTTAATTACTATCCGCTGTCAAGGAGCCATTTTATTTCAAAGACCTTAAAAGTTGGATCATTAGCGAATTACCTATGGAATTAGCGAATTACCTAAGGAAAAGTGAGCTATTGACATGACCCGCATGGCGATAGTTAAGCCCAGAACCATGCAAGAAGTTCATAACTCAACCCCTTGGACACGTTTTGGGGATTCATTATAAACTGCTGTTCTTGTCTGTAATATCTTCGACAAGTCCGTTCGACAACTAAATCGGACTAAATTAACTACTTTTTTGGGGACTTTTTTGCACCCCAAAAAAGGTGTTTTCAAGTTATGTATGAATGATTTTTTATTTTACCATTGGATTTAGCCCAAAAACACACAATTTAGTATGTTGAATCATGACTCATTTGGTATGATATATGCCATGAAAATAAAACAACCCATATACAAAAAAACCTGCATACTCAGTACTATTCGTTTGCTATGATGGGAATAATAAAGTTCTATGAAATTTTCTCTAATCACGCCAGCCTGCTGCATGCGGTCTAGTTTGTACAAATTGTACTGATGCGAGTCAGATATGTTATGTTTCCGAACCCTGGTTTACCAAGAGCAACTTTACCTGCGTGTAAGAGAATTCGTTGCCCGTGACGGAAAACATTATCTCGGCCACTGTGATTGTGATATACTGGGGCAGCTGCCATAACATGTGCACACTGTTGGGTGGAGTGATCTCTATCAAGCGTCCGATCTAAACACAATAATGTATCAATATGTACCATCTAATGTAATGTAATAATATAGTCTCGAGGTAACCAGCCCGACAGATTATTATCTGCATGAGGCTTTCATTTACCACTAGTGCCTCGCTTGTTGGAAGACCTAGAAAACCTGGGTGAAAAAATATCTCTTAAAAGATTTGATACAGACTATTCAGTTGCAGCATTCTCTGGGTAATTGAGTTACAGATGATGTCATTAGTCTGTGCTCATGGCACACTAGTTATTTGTTAATAATTTAAATTCAAGGAATATAAATATTTACTTTTTCAGTCAGGTGACTTAATTTGTTTATTTTAGCAGAAAATCTTGTAGATGAACATATTGAGAGGGCGAGCCAAACGGTTATAGAACGGCTAGTAGTGTCAGAACCGCGCGCACAGACTAATGACACTGTCTGTAAATAAAAATATCTCTTAAAAGATTTGACACCGACTATTCAATTGCTGCATTCTCTTGGTAAATGAGTTATATAAACATGCACATTCTCAGATAATTCTCCCTAGTACTATATAAAATAATAGTGAGTGCAGAGAAAATTCAAATTTTTTAATATTATAGCATAGATGATCTAGGATTATTATTCTATAGATCAATAATTAAGTATAATTATGAATGGTATATTTGGTGTTTCTCTCAATCGTAATCCCGTACCACGTTTTCAAATAATTATTCAAAATTTTCTCTCAAAAAAGAACGTGATACACCTTTCTAGTCAAGATCCTCTGTTAAAAAGCACAGTGTAAGAGGAAGTTAAAGAGATGTCAAGTCAAACACCTAGAAATTTGGTTATGACCTTTGGGAGTTATAAAGTCAATACACAAGAGAAAAAAGGTAATTAATGTGAATTTATGACCCACTTCCGCTACAAAATGACCTAAATTGCAGTTTTAAAAATCTATAATTTGATCTTAATAATGACCTTTAAACCAGCTGAAACTAGTCAAGGACATGTTCAAGGACTCAATCGCCACGAGACGCTGTGAGTATTTAGCTGAACACTCCAAATATGGTATCATTACAGAAATAATACTATTTTTATGTGAATGGGAAATCAGACCCTAGATAAATAATTCAATTTTGTATTAAGTGTCATTCAACTAACTAGTAACTGTTAACAGAGTTTCTATGATTTTATAATAATACATACGACTTAATATTTAAAAATATAATTTTGGAACTCGGTCAAAAATATAATAGCCTACTTTATAAAATACATATATCGTTACCTCATCAGAGGCATATAATATACCTCTTGTAATAAGAGTTTGTGTAAACTTCAAAATCAATATATAGGTTTGAAAATTAATAGAAGATGAACATATATCCAGAGATGTGAAGACTCACGGTGAAGTTGTTGTGGGAGTGCAGGATAAGGGTGTAGATGCCGGAAGGTCCCAGGTTTACGTCTCCATACACGGTTCTGTTCGACAAAACGGCGGTGAACCTACGACATACGCCGGGCTATAGTTCACAGCGTTGGTTTGCTTTTATAATAGTTTATTAATTTATTAATTTCCAAAATTAATTTTCAAGGGGTTACAATAAACAAGGGATAAAAAGAGTATGGGAAATATTCCTCTACGTACTACTGATCTGTTCATCAGAGTTCATGTCGGTAATCCAGCCTTTTGTTCAATCCTACTTGATCACAATAAGTAAAACACGTAAAAAAACAAAAATAAAAAAACACGAATGTAAAAGAAACAGTAACAACATTAAATATAGTTTGAAAATTGTGTATACTAATCAAAGCTGTAAATCAGAAACATCCGAACCCCGGTCAGTTTAAGTGACCATGTATACGGTGACCTTATACAGCCCGACAACACGTGTTAATCACTTACAACCTCTTCTCTCAGCACCGAATATACACCTCTATATACCGAAAACTCTGTTCTCATCAGAATTAATAATTTTGGGTAAACTATTATACAAAATATGTAATATATACGAATATAAATTTAAATAGTATAAGTATGTAAAATATGCAACATAGAAACATGAGCGCCTGACACACTGAGACACTAAACTTTTAACGCAGAGTGTTGTAATCCAAATTTAACCTGTTTCTAGGAGGTAACTCATGTCATGTGGTTGTAAAATTCCCAGATTTATATATTTTAATGAACAAGAGGAGGGTTTTATTTTAGTGAGTTGTTTGGATATCCTAACGACTTACTCTGTGTGGCACTTGGTGGTTCCAGAACAGTGGACGAGACTACGCCCAAGGATATTAACATACACGAATACTGTATATTGTAATATCAATTGGATTACTCGACAATAATAAGTTTTAAATATACCTATATTTTTCAAGAATATTCGCAAATTGTTAACTTAGATATGTCCTAGCTTGTGGGGGGAGTATTGGCAATCTGACAGTCTAAAATTTCAAACGGAAGTGACGTCATAGGGTTATAAGGATAGCTGTTTAAAGGAACTGAAAACATTCCCTTTAGACATATCTATGATCTAACATATTTCCTAAAGGATAGTAAAATACAACATATGAATACCTTCAATGAACGACGGTTGAAAAGTAATATAAATTGTTACTCCAGAATGTTGAACATAAAAATATATGGTAACTTACTCGGGCAAATTAAATTCCATTCGCTACATCTAGAAGAAAACATTTTAGTAGCTTACTGGAATTTATGGATGATATTAAAGAATTTTTACAGTATATTTACAGTGAGTTTTTTTAAAGTACATTTTGAAAATAATTTTATAAAACTGAATATTTAAAATAATATATTTCCACTGAAGAAAATATGTTTTTTTTCTTATCAACTAATTAACTAAGTACCACAATTAACATATTAAATTAATTACTTAATTGTTTAGTCAATTAGCAATTCAAATAACATCAAATAATCACATTTAATATTAATTCATTATTTGTTGCCAAGAGTTTACTCTACAAAATAAACGTCTACTCATATTAATTAACAAAAACGGTTTAAAATTATTATCTTACTTTCCTGTTTCCACAACAGATTTATAGGGTGTGTAATAGGTGTCTTTTTCGAAAATTAATACTTCTTTATACTTGTGCTGAGAGAGCAAAAACTCGCTTTGGAACGGTCTCAGACTATGTAGAACCCTGGAAGTATAAAGAATAATAAATAAATATCAACTATTCTATCTTATAATTTTAAAGTACTGTATACTCACATAAATTTTACAATTTCATCATTAAAAATCGCAAGACATATTAAGTTATAGTTAGTAAATTGTTTTGTGGCACACCTCTAAATTTCAGTAATCAACAGTATTTATTTATTAAAAAATCTGGCGACTTTTTTCATCAGATGGAGTTCTAAAATTCTTTATTTACCTTATACATAAATTAGCTGCCCAGTGGTATTTTTATGAAGATTATATACATCTACGAAAGTCAATTTTAGACATAATGATAAAGGCAAGCAAATCGGTAAACGTTTGAAAAAAATACATGCCGTTAAATCAATTGAAAATAACACAGTTAAGATTCTTGGCTATGTTAAGTGCGTATTTTTCCTATCACACCTATGAAGTTTACCTTGTTTTAATTTTTGTAGCATTTGCCTAGATTGGTTGACATCTTTAAGCAGAGTTTGTAGCTTTGAAGAATACTGTACATTGACCATTTATTGTTATTTTATTTTTATATCAATATTCAAGATCTTAACACATTGATCATACACTAATTCCAATTAATTTAAGTGTTACAGTTAATAAAAGTTCTATTATAAAATGGGTTTCACTACTTTTTCCATTGAGTGATTTTTTTTATAAATTACCTCAATTTTGGATTTTCAAGGTCTGTTTTATCAATCTCGTCAAATTCTTGGACTTGAGACAGGACTGGAGCACCTCTGATTGTATGAAGAAACACCGAACTGGCCTAAAATGGATAAATACGGTATGCTAAATTTTAGGTACTTGAAATACATGTATTCTTTGAAAAAAATTAAATAGCTTATTTTCATCCATCTGCGTGTTACAACCTGAGACTGTGAAGTAGGCCTACTGTAATAGGTTTTGGTCATATAAACCAGATCTAAAATCTGTAAACTCTCCAAATCTGTAAACAGAGGTGTATTTTAGGGTAGTTTAGGATGTAGCATAAGAGTATATTCCAACCAGGCACTTTGACCGGGCCAGCTTTATGCCTCTGAGTGACAACGTTGGCCTTTGAAATATCCTACGCATTTGAGAAATACCTAAACGTACTACTACTACACTTCCAGCCCACAAAAGTTGTTTTTTATTTCAAATTACCTCTTTATTTAGGTTCCGATAATGATCAAGAGGTCTTCATTGTTAAAGGTTTATACTACAATGGGAGATTATAAAAAGGGAAACGACTTGGTTTTTATTAGAAGACGAATGTAAGTACAGAAAGTGTAAATTGAAAGAATAAATTATTGCGTAAGAATCGTCTCCCGTTAACATCGTTCGTGTAAGGAGATCTGATATTAATTAATAAAACGTTTAAGGAACCCGTTAAGGTTTGCCAGGTAAAATATACGAAAGCACAAAGGGGAAACCCAAATTGTACACTTTCATGGAGAATTTTTACCAAGACTAGTATTCATTCTTAGAGCATCTTTTTCTTAGAGCTTTTACTACATTCTCGATTTTCGATTTTATGATAAATAATCAATCAACATTTCGTTAAATTTGAGTTATAATCATATCCAACGAAAGCTTAAATGTCACATTTTATCCTTATCTTATCTTCTCGAAGTAACTGTAAACTTTAGAGTACAAGATTTATGTAAAGAGGATCAAAGACTCTTTTACTTTGCAAGTACTCAAATATCTCGAGAGGGACGTATTAACAAGATGTATGGGTGGACCGACACTGTACTCGGCGGACAGTACTGATAATAATTGATTTGCACACAGAAACCAAACCAAGGAAATCGCTGGCCCAGGTATGGAGTGGATAATACTACCGACTCCCCATACAAGATAAGTACTTTATTGCACATTTCTAGGTCCGTGGTTAACCATACTATTTAAATATAGTATTTAGTTCTTCTCACCTTAGCCTCACTCAGGGACACTCTCCCGTAAAACTTCCTATTCCGAAACTCGGAGCAGTTGGCACTAGTGGTGAACCTCAGCTCGTAGTCTCTGATACCCTCCAGCGGCAGGTCGGTCAACTGCAGCGCATCCAAGGCGGGGATGACTCCTGCCCGAGGGCCCATGGGGAAGGTGAAGGATACGTCACAGTCCAAGCCGTTGAACACCCTTAGCTGGGTGATCCCGGGGCGAGGGAGAACCGGGTATGTGCCCTGGACAGGTAAACGGTGACTTTTATTTTGTAGGCTTCAGCCTACCCCAAGGTAAAATTTACCTCGGTGAAACGAAATATCATTGCTATTGTTTTAGCTTTATTGCAACTGACTTACTCCTAATTTCTCGGTATCAAATATAGCGAATACTTACACTCTTGCGTACCAACGTAGATTGGGTGACTGACTCTTTCTTACATACTGACTCAGAGTATTGTGAAAGTTCCTATTGCACAATTGAATATTTTTTCCACTAAATGCATTTTATAGTTTTAAAGGTAAAGGATCGTGTAACCTTCCCCCGAGGTCTTGTGTCAGAGTTTTCATGCCACGCTAGTGCCTCTAACGTGACCTATCGACTACTATTTTAGCCGGGACGAAAGGCTTCAGTTGTACGGTGCAGTCTGAGATTCAAATTATATTTGTTGTGTCTGGTAATCGAACCCGAGTCTATTGGGTGGTAGACCAATAAGCAATACCCCCACTCAGTTATAGCTAAAACTATTACTGAGATAGGCAGAGTTCAAGTGTGATCATGCTTTCCATTGCTTTCGTAATTTTAGAAGTACGTCGTAAATGTAAGTACATGATACAATATTGCACTCACGAGAGAGGCCCTCCCGCTCGCTACTCAACGATATGGGTCGACTTAGTCTACCTCAAGTTTGAACTCTAGTAGCGCAGACATGGCGAAGGCGACAGCAGCCATCATCCCTCCCACAGTGAAGCGTTGCAAGGGTCGCTCCAGGAGGCGGTGCCGTCCCAGCCAAGGGTAGATGACGACGTCGAACAGGGGGATGAACAGCATGATCAGGAGGGGGTTTATGTCCTGCATTTGGTCGGGTTTGATGGTGAACCAGCCCAACGAGCCGTTCATGCGTGTCGCTTGGAACTTCCAACTGGATCCCTGAAAAACGGTTGATACTATTGTAATCATTTAATTATATATTCCAAAATAGCAATCTAGAATCTCCTATAAATACTTGCTAATTTTAATTAATACAATAACCAACATTTGGCCCCCTGTTAAAACTGGCATCTCCTAAATAATAGTAATGAAGTCTTGGTACGTTTTTACACGAATGCTTATCAGAGAGCTCATTAGCAATAAGTTACATATAAAATTTAATCCGAAATATTCTTAAGTTGAAAACCCTGTTTTATACATAATAATTTGTCTTTACATTTTATATAATTTATTTAACTTATTTTTACATGCAGTTTGCTGTTAAATTTTTATGTATTATGAAGTACCAACAAGACCAGGTAAATATAATAAGAATATCAACTTTTGATAAAAAAAATCTAATAAAAATGTATAGACCATTCGATTATGTTAAAACTAACCCACTACTCATCTAATCACCTTGAAATTTTTGGTAGGAACATAACTGTCAAAAATTACGAAAAGAAAAAAACGAATGAAGGGCCATGACTATTTATCAAGTATAAATGTTATTAAATACATATTTATTCAACAACAATCTTCACGATCATACTGACTGTGGATAAATAATTTAATAGGTCAAATATCAGGAATGTTTAAAACCACCGTGGTCATTAGAAAACTCATGCTTAAATAGAAAATTTGTATTTGAATAAAGAAAATGAGGAAATTCAAATACTATGAACTCTGGTAAGAAATAATTACTTATAATTACTGAAAACTAATTACTTAGGGTAGACATTTGATAATAATTCGTTTTAAATTAACTGAACAATAATTTATTTGATTTTTTTAATTCGATTCGCCCATCACAAACAACATGGTAAGTCTGCTTAACCCCTACTGAAGATTAGAAGTAAGAGTTTGCAAATCAAGACGGATCTTGGATACAAGAACATTCACTGAGGGGTTATCATCTCAGTTGTAGTTGTAGATACTCATTACTTGTTTATTTATCGCATGACTATTATTGTGAATCAGAGTTTTGAGTTTATAGGCTAATATTAATGTAAATAATATTAGCCTATTGTATATTTTTACGTCTGTTGGGTTAAAAAATCCATTGATTTAACAATGACGGATGCATTTAGTTCTTCCAGGGGTTATTTTAGAGTTTTTTATTTACTTGACTTCAGAATCACTAAACGATGTTTTTGTGCATTCTGATATCTATTCCATCTGGTCTTAGGTTAGCAGAAACCTAAAACATATCGGATTAAAATAAAATTTGGAATATTTCAATAAAATGCTCAATGAAGTGCAAAAAACGTCGTGAAATAAGAATTAAAGCCGTCTCTAAAACATTTCAGAAACCTGCTTTTAGTGGAGACTCTATATGTGAAGTCTTAAGTGTGTCTGTATAGCGTAGAGCTTCATATCGAGTAGACCTACTTGTTGGTCGTACAGTGCCCAGAAAACAGGCATCGGCAGGAACAGAAAAAGCACCTGGAAGGCCGCCTTGGTGTCGGATATCAAGGACTTGCTGAACCTATCTTCGGCAAAGTCCAGCCAGTGATCCTTCCTCTCCTTGGAGTAGCACTTTCTCTTGAGAGCGTGCTGCGGATGAGAGCGGGGCAACAATGGCGTGGACAATCATTCAACTTAGTAATACAACTGTCTACTAAACCCATTTATACAGAAGTAAAATATCTATTGATATTGACATGGATATGTCTTAGCTCTCGGTGGGGGTATTGACAATCCGCTAGAACAAAATTTGTGACCATATTTGTGATTTAAGGACAGCTCTTGAAAGAAATAAAAAAAATTTCTTTATATTTATATTTATATTTATCCACTATCTGAGATAATTCCAAAGGGAAGTAATTAACAGTAAATTATTGTTTCTATGATTTTATAAAACGATTGCTATTATGCATAATCATAATAAAAACGTTTGTCTTCAGATATTCAAAAAAGCAGGTTGACCGATATGTCAGTAGATATTTTTCTATCAAATGAAATTGTTATGTTGAAAAAGACAATAATTTAAATTATATGTTAATGTGTAGCTCTAGATTTATATGCATATTATTTATGACCATTCAACGAGATTTTTTTCTATTTTTTTATGACGGATAAAGTATAGATTATTATTCTAACGATCATTTAATTCAAACCCACTCATGATTCTAATCTTCAAAGAATATTAAGTATACTGTAAAGAATAGTTCTGATCAACCAGTTAGAGAATTTTTTAGTTAGATACTGAATTAAATTGTAATGTAGTATTTGTTACATACAGGACCTACTTTTTTATTTGTTTAAGTATAGAATGTATGAGTAAAAGGTTTGTTGTAATAACTATTTCGCTGATGTAATACTTACAAATATGCATTTTGAAACGTCAACAATAACGTTTCCCTCTGGCTCTTTTCTGATGTATTGGTTTTTTCCGGACCAAAAACAGACTGAAAGCACACAGCGTTAAAAAACAATTCTTACATGTTTTTACAGAAAGAGAATATTTTTTTAACATTATGATTGAGTAAATATCGTGTGTTTTAAATAAATATAAATAGTTTGGTTGAATTCAAATTTACCATTTTAAAAATATAAAATGACAGTAATACTTTATGATTAACACGTATTAATTCAGATAAATTCCAAATTACATTGCATATTTTGTAACATATTGATTAATATTATTTTTTTTTATTTTGTGTATTTCTACGCCAGTGGCATTTTTAACGTTTTGATGGGGAACGGTCCAAACCCCGGTCTTGTTACTACCTAACGTCGACCTGTTGTTAGGAAGCATCATTAATTAGTAGCCCAATGACAAATGGCGACTGGGTCCAGATTCGACCCTTGCGGGATTCGATCCGGAGACCTTCAGTTTTGAAGGCGGGTATTGTAACCACTACACCACCCAGCCATTAATTTATTATTATTTTGATTTTCTGTTGATTTATTTTCTTGTTGGTTTGTTACTGACAAATACCAGCTGATATTCATTAGCCAGGATCATTAATTAACTATAGCCCAATAAACAAATGCGTAAGATAACTCACACTTAACTGAATGCACCGATTGCTCAAATAATTTTAAGCTCTATTTTTCAAGAAACATACTCGATTAGACTTACTGAGGGATATGATCAAGGAGGCAGTTAGCACTCCGAACGCCAGAGGAAAGCAGTTGTCTTCGCCGAAGCACCGGAAGTTGTGTCTCAAGATGGGAGTGACGTACATGGAAACGAGGGCGGACGCGTTGACAGCGAAGTAGGAGGCTGAAGAACATAGGTACTATCTGTTTGGGTTACACGTTTGTATGCTTATTGATGTTTGAATGAACTGGTCGACCGCCGAAAAAGGGAGGATAAGCATGGACTGGAGCAGCCACTGCCGATCACGATGGCAGCGAACCCCACGATGCTGAACACCCTGTACATCGAGGAGATGGTTACCCTAAAATATGTTTTATGGCTATGCAACTTAAGATTGCATAGGTTTGATTCGTATAGCCATTAGAAACACAGATTGAAGTTGCAGGTTATGGACAATCTGTTAGATATCAAGTACGTACTCAAACATGTTCTTTCCATACAATTCCTTTATGTTCGTACCAGATAACACCGTATAACCCAACCCTACTCAGTGACAATCTAGCTGGCTGTGGTTAATCTAGAAATACTGGTTACTTCAAAGGATGCTGTCAAAATCAGATATGGATATGGCTGATATATATATCCTGAGTAAACATAATTTGTTCTGGGGAGGTTAGTGCTGGCGTACAAAGTTCGAGTCATTTAGACTTAAGGCCAGCTGAAAATCCAAGACTTTCCAGATATCCCCAGCGTGTTAGGCCGGGGAGATTACCATCGAATTTTTATAGTCAGTTAACTGAGCTCGTTCACCAAACTTTCCCTTTGTTCCCACTTCTACTATAGGACGATATTTGGAGTGATCACTTCCTCTCCGGTGGATAACAACTAGGCCTCGGTTAACGTTAACTCGTAATAAGTTTTACTATGGGTTCTGAAAACAATCCCAACGCTAAAATTCTCACCCAAACAACAGCAACAACAAAATCAACAGTTCCTTTTGAGTCTAGCTTTTAAGTCCTTAAATTATGGACGTATATATACACTCCTGTTTGACAAACGTATTGTTGATATCTAATAATATCTCCCGCATTAGGGATCACCCCATACTGTCTCAAAAAAACGTTCTCCAGTACACACTGGAAGAAGAAAGGGTGATAAGAAGTGTTTGAGGATTTTTTTATTTGTCTAGATTCTTTTTCAAAGACAAAATCATGTTCATTATTTTTAATTTTCAACTGTAACTCAATAATTGGCTATATGTGCCAGTTAGAGGTCTATTCAGAGTTATTGAGTATATCTCAGGTATGATTACCAAATCTTCAGGTACGATTCTATAATCACCTTTTGTCAAGATGTCCGAAGAAAGGTGTAGAAGCCGTAGTCAGTATTATAGCTCCAGAAACGTATAGAACTGAGAGATACAGGATCGTCCTGAAACGAAGAAAATGTAATTATAATGATTCCTACAAATTTTCTTCGCATTTATTTTATATTTAAATTTGACCTGTAAAAATCTTTTTTGAGTTTGTAGTTTGTAATAGAACTTTAAGTGTTTTTTGTTCTATTATTGAAACTGAATTGATAACTAAGCACTCCAAAATGGAGTATGTGATTTTGAATAGTGTGCATTCAATTACGGGATTGATATACGTCAACATTTTCCGTTGAAATAACTTCCTTTGAAACACTGTACAGTTGAGTTTATTGTTTATTACTTTTAAAAGTACAAATAGAAAATAATTTACTATTTTATTCATATACTCTTACGTCTGGTGTTTGACAAATATAAGCAATACTGGGTATAGTGTAAAATTATTCAGTACAACCTCATTCAATTAACTTACCTAATTAAACGTAACTAAGAAATTTTTTTCCTGTAAGAAATAATAAGTTGTAAACCACATTTATTATGTTTTTAACGTATTGAAAATAAACATCTGAATATTGTTGTTTCTTCGAATACTTACGTGAAAGGTGCTATACCTAACTGCTAGTAGCATATATTTACTTCAAAGTTACTAGTGTCTATAATATTGTATAGGAGAAAAACCAGACAGAAAAACTGAGATCACTTTCTTATATAAGTATCGTGCGCACAAAACGCTTGTCACACACAATTAGGACGTAGTTGTTATTCGAAAGATTGAAAAATAGGAATATAAATAATGAATGAAAAGTGAGGTCCTGCTTCGTTATCGTTAGACAAGAAAATACGGCATTGAATGTTACCTCTGTCTATTTTTTTCTCTGAGGCCGAGTTGAAAAATAAACGTGTTAAGAGTTTCTTATCATTTGAGGTAGAATTTCTGTGCCTAATTTTCGATTTCCAACAAACACTTAATGTCTAATTCTTAATTTCGATGCTCTTCAAGTACCTGTAACGTCCTAGGTAGCTGTCGGCTATGATTCCTCCGATGACGGGGAAGAAGGAGCCCAGCATGGTGTATACATGGTATATCAGCGTCGCATCCGTCTCCGAGAACCTCAAAATGTCCACCAGGTACAGAGTTAAAATGGCTGCAACACGGCACAGTGAAACAAAGGTTATCATAAATTAATATTAAACTCAAACTACAGGGTAGTTTTTATATCAAGTAACTAAAACTATTATTACGTTCCTCAACAATGTAGTATTAGCTTCATTTGACTTTAATCTAACTTAAATTAATTAAATAATAATAAGTAATAATAACTTAAATTTACGAAAACTCCTAACTGTTATTTATTCAATTTTCCCCTACTTATCTCGGCAGGGATCATCAAGTATTTTTTCCGAGGTTCTGTCATTTATATTATTCACTCTTTTGCAATAACATCAAGCTGTTTACATGCAGAAATTAACTACTATTTGTTCAATAAATTACCGAAATTTGGATCTGCTGGGTTATGAATACTGATTGTGATAATGATTGTAATACTGATGTATATAAACTGAAGTTTCCATTTTAGGTGTTATGATGAAGAAAAGTGTCAAACTTGTAACTACTTACTTACCTCATAGTTGAATATTCGCCCTACATTATGCAGGGTGTTACCAAGTTAGTTCCTGTTGAGAGAAAAGTGTTTACAAGGTTCTCTACGTTCCCTACAAGGTGGCATAGAAAAAGTTAAAAAACAACTAGTAATTAGCTTTTAAATCAAAATAAATTAATTAATTTTTATTGCGTTACTAAGATAATAAGCCTGCTTTAACAGGGTACTTTAGGTTAGTATTTATGATAGATTATGTTAATTTCTAAATTTAAAAATACTATAAGCTCATTCATAAGATAAACACAGACTGAGTCTTAAATAATCCGTATATAAGGGTCTTACTTACTTATCATACCACTGCCATAAAACCGTTCGAAGAATATGTTGCCTATGACGAATACAATGGCTAAGGGATATTTATCCCCCTGAAAACATACATATCTATTATTCTTTTTTCTTTTTGAGGTTTCAGGGCACAATGCAATTTTCCTAAATGAAATAATTTGTAAAATTTGAGACCCATCGTAGAATATTTTTAATGGATTTTATATTTACGTCTCAATGCACGAGTCACATTTTGTAGTGTAAGAAGTTATTCTTGTTCAAAATTGTACACTCGTCTCAGACCACTAGTTATGATGCCCCAACCATTGACTTACTGGGTGAGCTCGTCATTCCTAAAATATCATGCCCGTAGTTAAAAAACCAAATTTATTTTTAAATGTACTATTAAAATTTAAATTGAGTTTATATAGTATTTTTGTTCCAAAAAATGACACAAAATGTTATATATAAGTTGGTAGAGAGTTCCATAACACCTTTATAGAATTTTAAATTTACTCTGAATAGATAAATACACTAATCAGATAACGGAATTTGATTCAAACAAAAGCCACAGATATTTTACCCTTCGCCAGACCCATAAAATCGTAATTAATAATTATATTTTTTTCATTGGTTATATTTAAAAACTCTTAAAATCTAAATTCATTTGAGACTACTTGGAACTTTACAGTTTTAACAGTTTCTTCAAAATGGAAATAATAATAAAATATTAACCTGAGAAACTATTTAGAAAGCATAAAATAATGTTTTGTTTACTCAATTGTAAACCCTAAATATAATGTCCATGACAGTAAAATAAATAAGACAACTCAGATTAATAAAAAATCTAATTAGATTAATTTATTACGTTTTAAAATATTAACTTTATGTGGTATTGCAAACTAGGTCACTGTATTATATATAATAACTAAGTTTACAGTAATAACTAGGTATTAAATAAGTGAATGTGGTTTGTATTTTATTTCAAAATTATTTTTCTGGTATGAATTTCCACAAATTTATTCTAGGCTTATTATGGATTTGTATTTTTTATATTAAGCTTATAATATAATAATTTAGTATAGTAATAATTTATTCCATGTTGAAAAGAGTTTTATGGAATGAAAATTATACCTAACAGGCATTACTAGCTTACTATCAAACTAAATATAAAAGTAAAAAATAGAACTTTATGATGAAAAATATGAATATAAACGTTTAACCTTAGTCTACGCAACACAACTCACCAGCATTTTCAACTTATTAAATAGCATTTTCTATGTTTTCCTTTACGATTCACACAAGTCCCGTGTATCCAGAAGTTAGACGTTTAACGATTATGTCATTTTCACCTTCCTCACGCCCCACGTTAAATAAACTATTCTAACCTTGATTAAAACATGTACCACAAACACAATGCTGTAGCTGCCTGTTCGCGATACTGTCCCAGATAAAACTGCCTTCCCTGTTATCAATATTGTAAATAACTCCACGATTGTTGGCAATTAAAGGTGATATTTTCCTGCCCTTACCTTGGCTACTTCACTTAATGTACGTCACTGTTCATTCATGGCGTAATATTCGTATACACGTAATCATCCGTGTCACGTAGCTCAACCGGATGGGAGGCTTATCCTTATAATGACCGCCATCGAAACTAAAGGTCACTGGTTCGAATCCCGCTAGGGTCAAATCTGGACCCAGTTGACATTTTGTCATAGGGTTAGTAATTAATTAATTATGCTTCCTTGAGCCAGTTTAGGTAATAACAACACCACGGTTTGGACCGTTTCCCACCATATAAAAAATGACACAAATTTATTATTCAAAAGTATGCGTAAAATAAAACAAAGTCAAACCTAGAAAAACACGAAAGCATAACAAATACCTCTTGTTTACTGCCCAAATCCAGCGATAAGGTAAATATATTTACGTTAAAAAGGTTTCCGCAAGAATAAATCCACAATACAAGATGGGGCATTATGCATATATTTGAAGAATAGTGATTTCTCGTATACAATGGAAAAATATATTCAAGATTTAGATTTTTTTCATACGTAAAATTTTTGTTTTTAATGTTTTGTATTTTTTCAAAATTGTTTTTCTGGTAATATTTCAATGAAAATTATATCCTACTTTAAATGGGTTTGTTATATTAAGCTTATATATCGTATATAGTATATAATAATTTATTTTCACACGGATCTCGAAAAGTTAATTTTCTTTAAATTTTAGATTAAAATTACTAATTACCGAGTAGAAAAATAAAAAAATCAAAAAAAAAAAAGTTCTAGATAGGTCAATAAAACGTTTATTTACTAATATTAAGTAAAATCTAAAACGTTAACAACGGTTACCAGAATATCAAATTAAATACAATGCAAACCTATGTTTATTTACGTTTTAAAGTTCTTGATTAAACGGCAAAGTTAGACAATTTAAAAAAAAAAATAGATTTTTTTTTTCATTAAATATTTTATTTTATGTTGTAATAAATGTAAAAATTAGGTTTACTAATACAATTTGTAATTTGGGGTTTAACATAACTGCGAATAAATGCAGGAAAAGACAGTATTTCAATGATCTTCCGTGTATAGAAAAACTTATTCGTTGTATTGGCTTAAAGCTACTGTAACAAACCAAATAATTGGGTGTAAAATTAAATTTATCTTTTGTCTTTTTTCATATCATCATTATTGTCGAACAAAAATCTGTGTCACATGGTAATAATTCTATATTGTAGGAACATTTTAAATTCAGTATTACTTGTAAATCAATTAATTTTGAGGAGTGGCCAATAAACTTTTTATACCCGCTGACGTCAATTATGAACGCCGCGTGTGTACTCAATTATATTAAACGATAGTCAAAACGTGCTACCCATTTGAAATACCAGTCCAAGCCTGCGAATGTGCGCTTGGTCAAACAACGGTCTTTAATTATCTATGCCAAATAAATTATTTACTTTACAGTAATTTGTTTTGTCGTAAAATTTTCGTCTTTTAATTTTTCAAGCAAATCGGTCACCATGTGTATTAATTTTTTAATCATTAAATAGTATTTTATGGTGTTTGGTATAACAAAAACAATGGTAGTTTATTCAATTTCCTTTGAATGGCAGGATTAATGATTCGAAAAATAATGCATTAAAAGTTTTTGCTATTATACAATCTGAAATTTAACATGGATTGTGAACCAACCTTTAATTGTCAAAGCATTTGTCTAGCTAAAGCAGCTCATTATAATTAGTGTCACATGGAATTAATGTACTGTATCTGATTTACTTCCTCACTGAACCAAAAGCTGGCCCAGCCAATACATTGTCCAGACATAGACATACAACACGCTTACAATATCAATAGCAGGGCAGTGTAGCAGTATTTCAACAGCGTGTGACGTCACAATGGCCCGGTCACGTGATCTGTCATCATGCGTCACGTGACACAATATACCTCCACGGGATGATGGAGCACCTCGTCACAGACCCCCCGGGCCGCCACCAAATATATCACCGTCTTAATTTACCACCCTTTCATGCTTTGTGGGGTTCCTTCCTCACAATTTTCTTTCCCAAAGAAATTAAGTCTCGTTAATTTAACGGCCCTGTGTTAGCTACATATTTTTACAGGCTACGTTATATTTTTCAAAAGCAGTCTCCGTTTGGGCCTGATGATGTCCGGTGTGACTGGACCAAATCGATCGCAAATTTAACACATTTTGTATATATTTACCGTTTATATATAATTACAGTATAGGTGTAAATATATTAAGTAGTGTTGGAAGACGTGAGTTTTTACTTCACCCCATATTTTTTCACAAATTCTATTTTTTTAAATCTAGAATCATTAATTATTTCCAATAAACACATTTCCATATATTTATAATTATTTACTAATTAATTATTTCTTTTCTTTCTAATTATTTATTAATTATTTATTTAATTATTAATTATTTCCAATAAACACATTTCCATATATTTATAACGTCATTTACCAAACGGTTACAAGCTGTGTAAAGGTGTGTAATTTATTTCAGAAGGTATATATATACCTATGTTAGGTTAGGTACTAATGTTTGGTTTACTGAAATACTTCATTATTTGGTTTAACTGTTGATTAGCCAATGTCTTTCTAATAAGGCAAAGGCATTGTTTGTGAAAACAGAGAGAGAGTATACTGAGCCTTGGGAACGAAAGGCTGGTGGACATCAAAATAAACATTATCTCATCGTCTTGTTCCAGACGTATAAGCCACCCTTCCAAAATAATAAGGAGGAAATATGAGTTATGTAATTCTTAGAAGCTATAATTATTTGGTTATTATTGGTAACAACAACGAACTAAAAATAACTCATTATAAATTGATAAATTTGTGAATCCGTGTGTAAATTATTGAAAATTGAACGTGGTTAATCAATGTACATTATTTCAATGCATATTATTTCGTAAAACTATCATTATTCATAGGACAATTTCCATAGTATTTTATGCCAATATATAACAAATTGTCTTCTGATCAGAGTACATATACTAAATCTATTGATCCATATACTATTTTAGTTCATGTTTAGTTTGATACAAAAAGTATTCTTACCAAAGAAAATAAGTTCCAAACGTTACGTTGAGAGATCAAGTTGAATGTTCTACAAGTTGGACGAAGTGAGCGATTCTTAATTGTCAAATGCTCTGTAAAAACGTTAATAATATTTAATTAAATTAAAAATGTTCACTAAAAGCTTTAACTAATTCTTTAAGGCAATTAAACATTTTTAATAAAAGAGCATTATATATGTATTTACACCACAAATATAGATGTAAATAAAATTAGAATTTTGTCTGTAAATTGATCAGAGTTATTCATTTTTTATATTTTTACGTTTCGTGCGTTAAAGAAACCGAAACAAGTCTTAATCAATAATTTTGTCTGTCTGTCGTCTGTGACGCTCCAGGAGAAAGTTTATGACGTCTTATCCAAATAAACGGGAGAACTGATAACAATGAAATTACTATCATGCATTCTCTACATTCCAGAGAAGGATTTTCAATAATTGAAATTGTCCGTGAAAAGTAAATAATGAGCATTTAAAAACCCACTTTTTACGCGATATTAGTCACATTTTGCTTTCAGTTTTCAATTAATCACCTTCTGGTAGCAATCAGCTGTCTTTGTAGTTTAATAATTTATCAGAAAGAAAAACAAACAGCTGTCAAATTCAAATTAATATTAGTTAGTTTATATTGGTCATTGATTTTAAAACCATTTCGAAATCATATCATAGTAAAAAGTTATTTTAGCGTATAACTAATAATGGTATAAAAATTTTATAATCTATTTAATTATTGTAAAGTATTGCTAAATGATAAACCAGAGTATTTATTTAATTTTCTTTGTACTCATTTAATTAGGATTTCAGGTTTATATTTTGGTATGACAAATCTTTCCTCTTTAAACTGAATCCTATAACCCGTACAAATGCTTAGGGGCCTACGGGCTTACTGATAGTCAACAATAAAAATAGAAAATCCACATGTGAATATTGACTGGAAGCAAGCTGACTTACTGCGTAAAAATAGGTAAATTATTTTCTTTTGTATTTGATAAAATGTATTAATCAAATGTGTTCCGTACAAATAAAACACGTGGTTATAACGCTAGGTTCACTAAAAGGATTGAGAAGGTAGTGGAAATATTATTTGTAATACAATTTACTCAAAACACTATGAGGGTTTTAAATATTCAAGATTTTAATTTGGATTGGTTCTGATTTCAATATAAACCAACAAAACGCAATTTGTGTTGTGTTTGTGTGACACAATTTGTAAAACATACAGTCAGGTTTTAGTTTTATCTTTGTTATCAGTCGGTTTGTTCTCCCCGAACGATGTCTCGCGTAAAATTATCTGATAAATTGATAAAAAGTTGATTACTATAGTTTATTCTTATTCTGTATCGAAATGTTATGATTACGTTATATGAACGGTCTTCGTTACTGGAAACTCTAGTATTAAACCACGATAATATTTAATAATAATCAATAATATTTGTTATACAGTTAGTCAGGTAGTTACTTAAATGACGACCTACCCAGGTAGGTATTTTAAGCCAAGTGAGAATGAGAAATGAATGTAAGATGATTGTGGCGAGATTTTGTAGTCTTTTTACAGCCTAAGGCTGATATGTTCCTTAGACAGAAATGTTAGTTAATTAATACCACAACAGTCGATGGCATATCTTGGGGACCTACAGTTTAACGTTGATTCTGAAGCACTTTCTTCGAACAGTTACGAACTGTTCAAACTATGGATGGTATTTGCGGATTAACGTAATATTCAATAGTGCGGACGTTAATCCACACAAGAGAACACTACACCCACCGACCTTTGTTTATAACTATCCACAATTCTAGACCTCCAATTAGCTGGGTTACAGGACACGCCACGGTCCCAGTCTATTAGACATAAACGACATGATTGTTTGGTTACCTGGATTAGATTGATCCCCACGCATCTTTCTTGTGTGCTGGTCACATGAACTAAGTAATATTTTCGTCGATAGCCTATAATGATTATGAAACGAAATACGAACGATACGCCGGTACTATTTTTATAGACATGTGTTTAGTCGAGAAATACTGTCAAATGAACAGTTCACGTCAGTAATATCTGAACAACACATGTGACAACGAGTGTTTTATTTTATCTGATTACATTAGTCATTTGAACAGCTGCAAAATTAGAAAACACGTAACCAAATAAACAGTGGACTGACAAATACTTTCTCCCATATGTAAATTTAATAATCGGTATGATTGGACTGACACATACTTCATCCCTAAAGTAAATTATAAAACGACAATCTGTAATAAAACTATCATATTCTTTGAAGTTATATTTGTTTAGTTTTTTTAATTGTTGGTAGTTTACTCAATGGTGGTAGTACAATTATACTCTACCTGCATTGTTTTCACGCAAATTAAAAAAATGATTTATTTACTTTTAAATCATCAAATTTTAACAAAATCTTTAGAGCAATTTTTAAAATTTGGATTTTTCCCGTTTGTCAAGGTTTTTAGGTGTGAACTACCTTTATAAATCAAATCAATTAAACCTTAAATCAATTAAAAATCTAAAATTAAAAAAAATTGAAAACACACCTGGAGATACGACAAATATATACATAATACATACCAAATTTCATCTAAATCGGAACAACGGAGTAAGCTGTGGCTCTCTGCACATCCGTCTGGATGCACACATGTCTGTGTCTGCGTGTGTCTACACACATACATAGACGTACATCACGTCGAGATCCACTTTTTTTTAATTCAGGGGACCCCAATACGGATATATCCACACTCAACTCAAATTCAAAATTTTTGACGAAAAGAATACTTTCTCTAGTATATAGAGAAAGTATTCTTTCCCCTTATACTACTATGTATAAGGGGAGAAATTAAAAAGAGATACAGTTTATTCCTTTTAACATGGATATGTCTTAGCTCCGGGAGGGGGTGTTGGTTCTTGGGTGCTGTTTCAGTTTGCGAGACCAAAATTTGAAACGGTGACGTCATTTGGTTAGTGACGTCGTATGTTTAGTAACGTCATAGTTTGGTTAAAGAAACAGCTGTTTAAACGAACTGAAAACATCCCCTTTAGACGTATCCATGATCTAACCTATTACCCACAGGGAATTTAATACAACTGTATTTTTTTACTTTAATTTTATAATTAAGTTAAATTTTGAACGAAAATGGCTACTTTGTATTGGTGCAGTTATTTTAATAATGCTTAATATTATAAACTGCTAATATCCCTTCGACCGTCATTTTGGTTGTGTCAGTGTTAAGAACCAGATACTAATTATGACCATTATATTACATTGTAAAATTTTGAAATACGTTTAAAATAAATGATAAATGTGAAAACAAATATTGAAGTCAGTTTTATTACTCTGATTATTTATTTCTATTAAATCACTTCACTTTAATAGATCACACGTTTAGTAAAACTTAAAATAATGTGCCTAATATTTTTCAAAACTAGGTTTTAAGAAGTTCTTACTCTATTTAAATGGGAGCAGTTTAAATTATAAAACAAATTGTCCAAAAGATATAGAGGAACAAGAAAAATAACTATCATCCTAGTTGGTGCCCTCGTTTTATAGAGACGAGTTACAAAATAGTTTATGAAAAAGGTTACTAGAAAGCCGAAATTATTTATGACCCATTTTGGCTTTTCTGAGGTAGATACACTTTCTACGTAAAAATAACAAAAAATATCACGATTCAAAACAATTTACAGGCATTATTTGTATAGATTAGATAGAAATAAGCACCATTTCAAATATTATTCTCAACGAAATGCCTTTCACCAGGGATTGTAGACTTTGAAAGATAATATCGCAGACGGGTGGAAGACTGAATTTAGGTTTATGAAGATGGATTCACTTCTTGACAGAAGAAGAATAAAGAGAAAATGTGAAAGATGATGATCAATGTTGTGAGGGTTAGAATTCCAAGACGGGGAAGCATCTATCAACAATGAAACTTTCCACTAAGTTGAAGGTTATATATGTATGGTATTATATTTTATAGTTTATAATATTATATTTTTAATATTAATTTGTTATTAATAATTCTAATTAAATTTATACTGTAAGTATTTTATAAACTTATAAAAACTCTTTAAGAATTTTTGGAAATTATGTGTGTTTAACATTAACATTACTAGACCATTTCACCCTGTCAATTTCAATACAATTGTCATCAGGTTTTATTTGTAGCAGTGAATAGTCATTGATTAAACTTTGCGAAATACAAAATTGTAAAGTATCAGTTACTTAAAATATTATTTTTTAAGTAGTCTACATCGTTAAATTTTGTTTTTAAAGAGATGATCTTGAGTACATGGAGTGAATTGAAGATGAAGTGCGTGTAAGATCAAGAGGTGACTTTAGGTTTGTTTGTTAGGTTATCGTAGGATATTTATTTTTCTCAAGTTTGCGGCTCAGTTCCTCCACTAAAGCTTGCTTTTCAGGGATCTATTTTTAAATCATGATTATTTTTATTTTATTTTTGTATCCTTTTTAATTATTTGTAATTTTAATTATTGTGATGTTACGACAAACCACAGTTAGAACATAATGTAAGCCTTTGCACAGAGGTTTGGTATTGCGGTTACACACTGAGCTTGATAGGCATGTCATCCTACCACTCTGCCACCAGTATTCGTAGGAAATACATAAATGTTTCGTTATCTTACCTTTCATTACAACACGTAATATTCAAAAATGGCTCAAGTTATTTTACTAGACCTACTTTATTTAAATAAAGTGATTGGAGTACGTGATGGATGCATATTGTTTTTGAAATACATAATTTCATTGGTTATTAATAATCAATATATTTTCTTAGCCTTTTCCAAACCATTTTTATTAACGACACGACGTTTCTGGTGTGTATGTGTGCGTGCGTGTGTGTGTGGTGTGTGTGTGTGTGCGTGTGCGTGTGTGCGTGAAGTTAAAAACACAGACGCGTTAAAAAAGTCAAACAAAAGATAATGAATACTTATTACATATTACATATGTTTAGATATCACACCTTAAGGTAAGTTTCAGTAAAATTCGTTTTCACATTACTGTCTATGAAGTGTATTCTTTTAAGTTTTAGGCTTTCCTCGCTTCCTCGATTTCTCGATTTCTCGATATCCGATATACGGTTCCTCATTTCGATTTTATATTATATCACAGTTAGCATAGCTATAACTATACGCTGAACTATAGTATTGCTTTAGTTAACTTTTAGTTTAACACATATTTTTTTATCCTGGTTGAGAATATGAATATGTATTTCTTACGTTTCTTTTTTTGCCACGTACGGTCCAGTTAGCATAGCTATAACTATACGCTGAACTATAGCTTTAGTTAACTTGTAGTTTAATACATATTTATTTAACCTGGTTAAGAATATGAGTATGTATTTCTTACGTTTCTTTTTTTGCCACGTACGGTAGCAAATAAGGTTTTCAGGGACTCTTAAATCTTTTATTACGTCTTTACCTTCATCCACAGTACTTTATAGTTTTATCCCTGCCTAAATTATATAAGCATCAGAACCTTGACTATCAAGAGTTTCGTGCTGCAATCAGTGTCATTATTTCTTTTTAAAATACCTTACATTATTTTACAAAACATTTTTTAATCAGACGTTTACCAGACCTACTGCTGCCCCTGTATGATTCAATTTACCCGTTACCAGGCTTGGTTTTAACCTAAAAGTTTGCATACAGGTCATATTTCCACAAATTAGTTAATTGTGGTCAAATTAGTGTCTATATAAGCATTTATAAAAACCTAATTTCCATGGAAACTCAAGTACATGATACTTTTTTATGTATCAATCTATAATATGTTATTACATTATTTGTTTGTTTCGTAGGTGGATGTTCCTATATAGTTATTAAACGAGTTTTAAGCAAAAGCTATAACAAAATGATCTTTAAAAAACCAAAATGTAAAAATTATGTTAAATACTCATGCATTAGTGTTTTAAATTGTTGTACATGTGTCTCAATACAACAATAAATTTAGAGCGGACACACACCTTTCTTATAACTCTAATGTTAAAGCTTTATACCAGGTAATATGTCAGGAATATTTATGGACAGTCATTGTAATAAGATGGATAACTCGACATTGAGTCATGTTATTCCACATCAATCATCGCCCATTCACATTTACTCCTCAAAACAATTAATTTGTCTCCGTAATGCAAATAAAATATTCCACTAACTTAGTACAGCTTAATTAATTTATGGTTTCATAAAACTAAAATCTTTTTGCGATGCACCGTTAAATCTATACATAAATAATATTGAATTGCTGACTGGTCATATCTACAAATTGTGGTGTTTTATTATTTTTACGATTTATCCCCCCAAAAAAGCAAAAATGGATCTTATCTCAATTTCTTTCTGCTCCTTCCTCTTTCTTTCTGTAACGCTGAACAAGATTGCTTTGTAAAGTTTCTCCATGAAAACGAGAACGCCCTTTATGTTGAAACCTTATCCTGTGCTAATTATCCTGTACCGTTTGGAGAAGGCTTTCGAGTGCTTTAAACTGACCAAAAGAGATGTGGTCTTTAAAACCCTAAAGGGATAACCACATTTTTATAAGGTTCACCAAACTCAAACAAAAATTTATTATAATCTGTTACATCAAATTTCTTATGCATATCAATATTAATTTATAATTTATTTCAAAATATTATTGTACTAAATCACACTAATACAAAAGACCTGTTTCATAGACTTTAACAAAACAAACTATTACTATAAACACTGAATCATACAAAAAATACTGCTTCTTACTATTAGTTATCAATAAAACAGAACAACTGGGTAAATTATTTGAGGTATCAAATTTATTTTTTTCTAATATATATCATTCAACGTGGCATTTGCACTATCGAAAACTATTTTTAAGAGACTCAAGAACCTTATCTTTATTTTGATGATTTCCATATAAATAAAATGAATAAAACGTGAAACTTGTCAATGTTGACATGTATGGTGTGACAAGGATGACTATTCTAAGGTTAGGGAGGAAATTTTAATATTTATTTAGATATGTTAGACCATATAATCATAAACAACAAGGATATAACATGATTAGAAATAAATAGCCTCGTTCACTGAAAGTTGAATATTCATTACCGTTTGAAAGAGTTTTGCAACGATTTATTCTAGTGTTTTGGTTAAACAAAGGAAAAGACTTGTCGAGAGTTTGCTAAATCGTTTTCCATTGTTAACAGAAAGTTCGCGTTTAAGGAAATGGGCTAGTGTTTTTCAAGCAGTGCCTACGATATCAGATTGTCAGTTGAAAGGTTAGTTAGATAATTTATGTAGAATAATTCATTCCAAAAAGTATTTTTACTATTTTTTATGTTACTTTAATCTTTTAAAATTTATATAGTTATAATGAAATTGTGACACAGTGTCCACAGGTTTGATTCAAATTTAGTGACGTTTTTCAATATTTTGAACTTTTCCAATGTTGTGTCTTTAACTATACAACGTTTCTGGAGGTGGAGAAACTGCTCTCGTTTTCAAGTGATCACCTAATAATTTACATTAAAAATTGAAAGTTTTAGTTACAGATAGTAATTAATTATATCATTTTGTTAATACAACCATACTTATCTATTTTGGCGTGACAAGATAGCGTGCGTTCAGAACGGAGGTTAAGTGATTCATGTATGGTTAATGTTATTGGTCGTGTTTGATTGACCAACTTTATTGTAATTTAATTTTCTCAGAAACAGTTTATAAACCCTCAGAAATACTTTTACAGAAATGCTTAAATACTTAATGTTCACGAATATCATTTGGGAATCTAATTATTTGTTGTCTGTAATATAAATAAATGAATCGTATAGTTCAATCCTTGTATCCCAAAACCTGATATCTCCCCTAGTTTTTTTCACTATAGACCAGGAATGTTACGTTAAATCTTATAATGAATCTAGGTTTGTGTCGTAATGAACATTTCATTCAACTAATAAAAATTTAAATTACCACTCGAGTATTTTAATAAAGGGGTTTCCTGGTCCTTTGAACCTTAATTTAAATGCTTAAAAGCGGGATGTAATATTTGACAATAATACCGTGAAATATCCCTTAATTTGTTTACACATTTTAGTTATTTGTAGGGTTAATGTAACGAAATCACTTAGCTTAGTAATTACATTAAATAATTCTTTGTTCCCTCCTTTTCATTGAGTTTAAAAGAAAATTATATAAAAATAATTTAATTAACTTCATTGATATGCAATGTGTTTAGTTTTAGGGTTGAATTTATTTTGACAATATTAAAAATAATGTCGATTTATAGGCTTAATTTATATTCCATGAAGATTGAAAATAAACGATGGAGATTAAGACGTAAAACTAGAAAAACTTAGCTCTTAACTTACATAGATGTGACACAGAGTATGTCTTTGTATCTTATTTTTCATTTTGTAAAAAACAATTTAACATACTTCACTAGGTTTTTGTACCTTAGAAACTAATTGCTCCATAAGTTAAAAAAAATAAAAATAAACAAACTGTCTATGTTATCTGCTGGATAAATAACTTTTTATATAGAAACACTAATTTGATAGATAGTTAAAAGTGCCCTGTCTTTAGAGCTATACCAATACAAATTTATCTGTTTCATCGAACAATACTCAGTTCCCAGACACTGTTCTCGCGAGCAAAACATTATAAAATATATGATTCAATTTACAGAAAAAAACCAAATCAGACAATATCTGAAAAATACATTAAAGGTAACAAGATAACCTTTAAAAGGTCCTTTAAAGGTAACAATTAAGGTTAAAAATTTATGCAAAAAACAAAAACTTTTACATCAATAATTAACAAGACATAATCTGCATAATCTGTTGAAACGACAACACTCAACCCCTTATTTGTAAAAAGGTTTAAAGTGAAAATAATCGAAGGATTAAACAGCTTAAGTCACGAAATTTTACAAAGTTTGATATTTGAAGTTGTAAGAGGGAACAAAGCAATTTTTCTTGACGCGCAATTCTGTTGCCATTACCGCCTAGTCAGAAACGCTTCGACATGTAACTTTTCACTTTCGCTTTAAATTTTCTTCTGTAATAACTTTCTTATAACTTATTTCAATGCATAAATCTATAACTGAATCCATTTACTTTTTCACCTCTATGATTTATATTTATTTTCTTAGGATTTAATAAGTTTCTTTCATTTCGTACACTTCTTATACTTTTTTATTTGCACAAAAATATTGACAGCTTTCAACTATATAAACAAGCTTAAAATGTATTTTATCTATAAATTATTGAATATGGCACGAAAATGTATTGTGTATATTTGTTTATGTGTATATTAATATATATATTGTACAATATATAGTTATTTAGTTTGATATTGCAGACGTTTTCTATCACGATTGGTAAAACAAAGTTTCACAACGTTTCGGAATCTAGAATCTGATCACTATGGAATCTGATCTTAGAACATGACAAGAGTATTACATAATCCGGAATAAGCCTGCATAAAACTGAAAACAACAATAATTTTAAAGTAGACAAATAATACCAAGCAACTAAGCAGCAAGTCACGCACAGAACACCAGAAAAAACAAAATACGTCCATACGTCACAATGGCTCAAGCACGTTGAGTGTATATAAATTGGTTATTGTATATATTATTACGTTGCAACTACAAGTAAACAACAACTACTAATATTGTGCAATCACTACTATTTATATCGCTGGTTTACTAGTTTACGTTACTCGTTAGTATATTTTCATGCATTACAGCTCCTTGTCTTTTTCGGTAATTAGAACTAGAGGTGTTTTCTTGCAAAGTTTTTTGCAAGATTTTTTATAATTAAGGCATAAAAGATGTCTTTTAAACATTAGTCTAAAAAGGTCATAAATAATATTTCGTCATACTGCTTCAAAACCAGCTGTTTTAGACACATGTTGCAGAACAAAGGTTTTTTTTCTTCGTAGGTCTAATCCATTCTGATGGTCTATCATTATGATGATTTTTTGAGTCAGCTGCAAAAGATCGTTGTTGATGATACTTTTGATTCGAGATCACTATTAAATTGTAAATAATCGATAAAAAACTGCAACAATCACTATAGTTTTTTTTTGTTTATTTGGGACGTTCAGAATATCGATTGTAAAACTGGTAATCGACTATTGAATGGTTGAATTCAAAATATCGATAACAATAACTGACATAACCTAAACAACCAATCACGAATCAAGCGAGAACTGCATCAACGTCAGTAACTTAACAGCTGATTAGTCTAAAGTGACAAAAATGGTTGACAAATATTGTTACTAAATCAGGTTATAATTTATGTTTTACGAGTTTGTTGAGTTTTTATGTGTTGTTTATTGAGATTGAAAAATATTGTTCATCACACGGCACAAATTGGTTTTTGCTATATACTCGCACATTTAATAGCCTCGGCTATTAGATGTGCTCGTGTAAAAAATACCCGTTTTTGGTCCTAGTGATAAAATCTAAAATATTATAAAGAAGAGGTTGTTTTTTGTATGTTTGTTTGTGGGTGGGTTTGTGGGGTCAAGTAAACACAATAATACTGAACTGACTGGGTTTAAATTTTACATAAAGGCAGATATTAAACTCCTGCAACACATAGGCATATTCATTTCCTTAAAATGCTCTCGGGCTACGCCCCATGAACGTCCTAAGTTTCAATGTTAACATTTACAAAGAATGAAAATTACTTAAATGTCAACAGCTGTGAACACTAAAATTTGACAGTTGGGGAAGAAGAAGAAATAAAGTTCATTTTTACAAATAAACTGCTGTATCGAAATTAGTATTGCCGAAATGGTATGTTTTAAGTTTTCTTCCGATTCCGACGTTATTCCTAATCCTTTCTCAATGTTACTTAACAGGTGGTATACTTTGTCATGTTGTAAACACTTATGTTTATAAATATTTGAGATTGTGTTTGGTATAAAATACTACAAGTAAATATCTATTTTAATGTGATATTACTTTACCTGAAATAAAGCATTTTGATTTATCAAATTTTCATGTTTTAATTATTTACAATGTCGAAGAGAAAAGGTAACCTCTCTCAATTTTTTACCCGTGCGAAGGAACTTGGGTTAGTATACTATTAATAGTTACTGTTTATAAGGTTTGTACACTCATACATCAAATTTACGGAGAGTAAACTTATTAAGGTTGACGTTACTAGGTGAAGTATAAACGTGCAACATATGCCATTTTTTGGGATATTTCTTAAAATTAAGATCCAATATAGATTTTTTTAATCTGCATCCTGAAAATAATTAACTTTCAACGTGATGTTATGGGAATAATTGTCCACCATTTCAGTTAAAAATCTGTAAAATATTTCAATTTATGTCAAAACTTCACAGAGTTTTATTTAAGTAGAATGTTGTAATCAATTGTAGAATTTTCAATTTACTTTGTAATTGATTTTTATTTTCTTATAAAATAAAAAAATTGAATTCCTAAAAGAAATAAGTCAAAATTCAAGAAGTTTTCCTGAGATAGGGCTAATGAAAAGAAACTGCCACGTTTTCACCCCACCAGCTTTTTATTAAAGGTTTAATATCGGCCATGTCCTTTCCAGAGACTAAGCCCTGAGCCTACATCGGCCCGTGCTAACGCTAATATCGTCTTTCGCTGGCATTTATTAAAATTCAAATTTACAGTCTTACTAAAAAGAGGTACAATAAAAGAGTGATGTAAAACGAACGATATCCCACATGTTTACAAAAGCTATTAAAATAATTAGTAAAGTTTAACCAAACAAATCTGTAGCTTAAAATATAATTAAGTAATTTCTTATTTCTCAACTGTTTTCCATGAAACTTGGTATGCAGCGAAAGGTCACATCACTCAACAAAAACACTCAAAAAAGCTTGATATTAGAGGGTGGGGTGGGGTAGTCCCCTCATGAAGTTCTAACAATCAATTTAATTTTGGTCCTGTTGTTATTTCCAGAAATTGGATGATTAAGTTTGAAACAAAAGAATTATTATATGAAATTTAAATAAACGTTACAGAATGGTTTTATTAAGGATTGTAATTAAATTGACTTAAGGGAGGAGAAGATATTGGTGCGAGTAAACTTTAAAAAATGACTGTATTTACTTCCCTGCGGGGTTAGATCATGGATTTGTTAAGGGTAATGTTTTCAGTTCCTCTGACAGGTGTCGTTATAGCCATATGGCGTCACTGTTTCAAATTTTGGTCTCGTAAATTGCAAAGCCCCCCCCAGAGCTAAGACATACCGATGTCAAAGATTTGCCTAAGATTGTTTAAAATTACATGATTTTTTCAGTACCATTGTCAAAGAAATGTTGTTCAGAGGATGAAAAGAAACACTGGCTAGACAACGCTGAAGATAAATACAGCAAAACATTGATTTCTGACACAAAGGCAGGCAGCTTTCTCAGCGATGTGGCGGATGCTTCCTGTTCCGATTTTCTTCGCTCTTGACGATCAAATATTGGGCGTCTAAATCAATTCAGAACTATTATTATTATTATTTATTATTTGTATTTATTATTCATTATTTGTCTTGGCATCTTCACGTAAAAAATCGTTATGTTCGCAGCTACCTCTACTCTCGTATAGGCTGAGTACCCTAAGTGTTTAATGTATATGTCTGGCAGAACTTTACGTTTTGATGGTAACAAAAAAAGTTACCTCAAAATCTTGTTACTACAAAAATATTATTCAGTTTTGCTAGTTATTACATTTAACCTTTACTCTTATTCACCTAAAATTCTCACTTCAATAAATAGGAATATGAATTCTAATACAGTATTAATATGTATATCAAAATTAACAAGATAAGAATATTATTGTTAATGATTCTGTTAAACTAATCAGCTGTTCATATTTCAATCTGTTAGCTTAAAATAGTCTCAGTTTCACCTTGGTCCCAAAAGATTTACTGTGTCTAGTTTTGTAAAAGAGCTGGGGCATATTTTTAATTTAGACATAACCATTTTTTACAAGTGCTGTAGTTACGTATGACTCTGTTTATACTTAAATAGTATATAGTAATAAAAATAAGTCGTTATTTTATGAAAACAATAAACCTTCGTAATCCGAACTACTAAACATTTCTATGGATGTTTCTTTGTGATATGACGTAATAAATTTATTATTACCTCAACAACTTTTATTAACTCTAACTTTATCACTGGCAACATCACTGTTTCTCCACTACTTAAGCAACACTGCAGTAGCATCTCAGGTTCGACAGGATTAACAAGTCTACCTTGGAAAATCCTGAATTGAGGAGAACCATTCTAATCACATACAAACTATTTCAGCTTAGTAATTTTGTGATTTCTTATTCATTGTGAGTGAGAATTCTTCAACTGGACATAAATTCTGTTTTGTTGGTATAGTTCTTTACAGTCTAAAATGTTTTAAAGTCTACCATATTTCAACCAATTCCAAAGGTCTGTTAAAACTGGAAATAGGTTTTCAACTATTATTTAGTCTTGTTTTACTGTAATGTTATAATTGTTATGACAATTTCACACAACAATTACATACAATTTTCATATCAAACTCTATTAATTTTTACGTTTGCATAGAAATGAATTCCAATATTTGAAACAAATTTACGATTCCACCAGTCATTATGGAGGTAACAGCCACCGTATAAGCGAGGTAGTTCAAATGGCCCTATAACACTGGAACGCGCTCCCAAATGGGAAATTAGCCGCATCAACGGTCAGGTGGCATGGGGACCGTTGGGACTGGGCAAACAACTGACTTTTGATTAGGCATTTTATTTGCATTTATGTTTTCATGTTTTTCATGGTGTACAAATTGATTTTCAGAGATAATTCTTTTCTTTCCTTTCTCATGTTACACGGAATAAATGTGTACCATTGAAAACCCGCCATCTTGGAGTAGGTAAACGGGGCGAACTGTTTTATATGTAAAAATAGAGTTTCACTTATTACTTTCAGGACTTCTATCTGTTTTTCAAGGACACCCTGTCCTGTATTATTTATTGTAGTTCGATTAAAATTTATAGATGACTAGCAGTAAGCCCGTCCTTTGTACGGGTTGTAGGATTCAGTTTAATGAAGAAAGAGAATCACATCAAAATGTAAACCTGAAATCCAAAACAAATCAATACAAATAAAATAAATCGATACCCAGCTTCATTATTTAGCATTACTTTACAATTAAATAGATTAGAACATTTATACAACTATTATAATTAGTTTATACATTGAAATAACTTTTTAATATAGTATGATTTCGGAATGGGTTTAAAATCAATGACCAATATAAACTAACTAATATTGATTTGACAGCTGATTGTTTTTATTTCTATTAAATCTTCAAACTACATAGACAGCTGATTATTATCAGTAGGTTATTCATTGAAAACTGAATCAAAATGCGAGTAATATCGCGTAAAAGTGGGTTTTTAAATGCTCGTTATTTATTTTTCAAGAGGTGGCGGGCGATTTCATGTATTTATAAACCTTCTCTGGAATGTAGAGAATACATGAAATAGTTTTCATTGTAATCAGTTCTCCCGTTTTTTCGGCGAAAACGGCGTAAAATACCTCCTGGAGCGTCACAGACAAACAGACAAAAATTGAGATAAGACCGGTTTTGGCTTCTCTAACGCACAAAAAGTAAAAATAACTAAAAAATGAATAATTCTGAGCAATTTACAGACAAAACTCTAATTTTATTTATATAGATGGTGTGTATATAACTCACCAAAATCTAAGGGGTAAAAAGAGAGTTCAGTGACTACAGTGCGCTGGGGATGGAAAATTGATAGGAGCGATGTGGATTAGATAAATAAGCAATGGGCATCTCTGCCAAAGGATGACAAAATTTTGAGGTAATGAGATGTGAGTACGTGAGCAGGTGTGAGGAAAACATTGACATCCAAACTTGGTACTAATTCCAGTACCGGTTCCAGTACCAGTTCCAGTACCAGTTCCAGTACCAGTTCCAGTACCAGTTCCAGTACCAGTTCCAGTACCAGTTCCAGTACCAGTTCCAGTACCAGTTCCAGTACCAATTCCAGTACCAGTTTTAAACAAAACGCGACGGAGGCAACTGACAACTGTCAAAATATACAGTATAACTATTAGGAAAGGTATAGAATGTATTTTTATCACTTATAAAACTTTTCGATCGTACACTGAAATATCAAATAATTCACTAGTATTTAAAAAAAATAGCAGGAGCTTCTTTGACATAAAAGTACAGATGTTTCAAGGAATAAATTAAGTGTGTTTATACTTATGATAATGTATTTCCACTATATATATGAACTTTTTTTATAACAGTAGTCAGTATATAATATGTCCAGTACACATATACGCAAAAGTGTTTGGATTAGAAATATCAAATAAAAAATTAATTATAGTTATTCTTTATATTTTAGTTCTAAGTAGATCTTAAGTAAATGTTCTAGTAAGTCTTTTCACCATCATTATAATTTTTACAAATGATTTTAGTCCTGCTATTTTCGTCAATGTTTTCTTGACTTGATTTACCTATTAATACTATTAATTATATACACAACATCAATATTTGTTTTGTTGTGAATCCAATTTTAATTTTTTTATGTTAAATATGAAGATTAAATGTGATTTTCATGTGATGAAAGTAAGTCCATAGATAATCAGTTAAAAATTTGATACTTCCTATAAAATATATATACGAGGGTAATTAGTTTTAGTTTTTACTTAATAACAGGATGATTGCATATTATTTTCGACCAAGTGTTTAAAAATTAAGTATTTATTATGTGTATGAAAATGTAATTTGTGATCAGAAGTAATTACATATAGAGTATAAATAATCGTATAAAAAATATAACGTATAACAAATATTTCTTTGCAGTTTCTTTAGATCGTAGATTCCAGTTCCACCTTTATGATCTTGATATGAATTGTTTCAGTAGCAAAAGTCTGGACCCTCAGAAAAGTAAATTGATTTCCTGTCATGTCTTCCATTCCTGGTAAATCCTTTTTACCAACAAAAACGCCCATTGTTTTGTGCTGATATTCTTTTTAGATGTGTACCTTTATCACACGTCAAATTTATTTTATACAGTAGTTTTCTGATTTCTAAGGTTTCCATTCACATAGCATCGGAACATTATTTAGGTTCTCTGCCAATGTGGACAACGAGTGTTGCTAGTGACATCGAACTAAGGATCTATACCTACGGGAGATAGGCCCTACACGCTCATATTGAGCTCCTACAAGACAAAACTGTTCTGTTCACTTTCATAAAGTACAGATTTTTACCAAGATTTTTCAAATCGGTTCAACACTATTGTCTCAGTCATTTTTCAATAATATTTACTTTTCTTTTTTTCCTCTTACTTCCTAGATTAACACCCAATTTAGCAAATATTTAAAAAAGCCAGAGCGATGTTATAATCTGTGTATCGATGAACAAGTCTGATTTGAGAGAAAGTTAATATTTTTTTTATTAAAGATATTAGTCACTAGGTACAGTCCTGTGCACGTTAAGAGCATAATATTGAAGTAGTATACGAGTATTTTCGTGTAACTGACCTATATCTTGGAAATTTGTTGGTGGCTATTTTTCCTAAGCTATTGGTATGGAGGAAAAACATAATTGTGATATTCTAATCTAGACCTTCATTTTGACCGAATTTTATTCATTGAAAATGTCTATAAATAGAAAACTAGAATCCACAAATCAAATACGAGTACAGTAGTATTATAATAAACGTAATATGTATAAAAGTTGTAATTATTTTTCTTTGGCTAACATATAAACACCTGACTTTTAATCAGGTATAAAATAAAAAATGTAAAATACATAACCCCAAAAAACCGTAAACTATTAACGTAACGAGTAAAGCTGTTCATTTTGTACAGCACATATTTACTTCATAGTTTTACATTAATGAATGATTCAGATGGCATTGGATAGTAAATCATATTGCTAATGGAAAGTAAACCAACAGCTGTATCTTAAAAAATCAAAGGTTTTGATTGTAGAAAATTTGTAAACAAACTTAGTTCCTATAAGGTTAACATTAAAAATAAATTCAAAACGCCATAAAATGGAAACTTATGGTGTTTTTGAAAATGTTTTCACTAAAACCGTCCCGGATACATATAAAGTAACTTTCTAAAATTTCATGGCGATTGGTTTCATAGTGTAGCAACACATAAAGGACATACATACAAAAGTTTTTCTATACAGAGATTTTTAGATCGTGTAAAACTGTAAATAAATTAAGAGACTCATAAAAACAATCAGTAAGCAAACATTTTTGTTTCTATTCTCTATGCCTTTAGTTCTTTTGGTTTTCATGGAAAACCATATTCCATGAAACTTGGGGTGCAGTGTGGGGTCACATCGCCCAACAAACCCCACTCAAAAATATAGTCTCTATCGGTGGAGGGGGGCTATGTCCAGAAAATAATTCTAAAAATGATTTGATCTATAAGAAATTCGATGATTATTATTGAAATAATTAATATATGTAGTATATTTAAATAAACAACGAAGCATTACTATGTAGTTTTATTAAATATTGTTTTTCTCGTTCTACTTGTACAGTTTATTTAATTTAGAGGTATCCGATTTTGAATTGTTATTGTTGTAGATTATAGGGATTTGAATGACAGGGTCCTGAGGTGGATCTAAACCGAGACTCATTGTGCTAGCAAAGCACAAGGAAAGAGAGCACGCTTATAACCGCCATATCTTCAATGGCCAGAACGCTTGGTTCACGGTCCATTCCCGCAAGCGTAAACTTTCGTTTTACCTCTCACTACAACCGTTCCATGACCAAGTAGCCGTGATCGTCTAGTGGTTAGGACATTGCGTTGTGGCCGCAATAACCCAGGTTCGAATCCTGGTCACGGCAGGGCTATTTTTTCAACAACTATTTTTTAATTAAACTTGTTTCGATATTGTATTTTGTGAATAAAAAATCTTTAGGGCACTGCAATGTTCGACAGCATATTTTACTATTTAAAAAATCTTAAAGAAATATGTTTTTTGTTGTTTATAAGAGGAAGTTAGAGGCCGAGGTTGTATCTCAGGGTTGTACTAACAGGGAAAAATTTTGCGTGTGCGTATTGTAGAAGCTACCGGGATAAAACTGAGCACCCCCATTATCATTATTAGGAGGGAGATAAGAAGATAAGGATGGGTTAGGTGGGTGCGGTTGCCTGGTCATGTAAAGCCAGAGGTCCACCGCCCTGCTGGAACCTCTAGTGAGTCTGGGACTCTAGCCGGGCCTTGAGCCTTAACCACTCAAACACGGTCCTCTTGCACTTACCTTGCCTGGAGGGAATAACTGATGTTCACTTGGAGTAGGCCTACGCCTATGCCTCCGATTGTCACAGCATTCCGTAATGCAGTGGTTCACAAACTGTGGGTAGAGACCTACTGGTAGGTCCCGGAAGGGTGTCAGGTGGGTCGCGAGATGGGCCCCAAAGTGAATTTTAATTTTAAAAACAAATGCGTAATTACTGGACACATGAGCTCAAATAACTTACAAATAATGGAGGGGAACAATTAAAACACGTGACAAAATGTTAGTTTTATCATTAAATCATTGAAGGGTATTTACCTGGTTTTTGGAAATATACACACTAAAAGGCCACGAAATAATGTTGCGGTTGTAGTGGGTCGTGGGCCAGAAAGGTTTGAGAACCACTGTTTTAATGTGGTTCCCAAACCACATTAAGGCAGTATTCTATCTGTGTATCAGTATAGGTATTCAAACTAATAGAGGACAGGGATAATCCCATAGGGGGCAAATATTTGAGTACCTGAGAGAAAAACTCATAGAATTGGTAATTATTATTTCGGCTATAATTTGTTTTCTATTATCTCAATTTTTAATTTTCCCTTCCGGAAATTTTACCTCAGACTTCACCTGGATGAGGTAGCTTGGTCTGGCCCATGGTCTTGTGACGTATGAGAACCCTTGGGCATGCTGGATTTAGCGTCTCCGAAGCTTTAAGATATTCGTCTTCCATCTTTGGGGACGGTGACACTTCGATTCCAACCTCTCTTTCCCTCGGGTTAATTTTACATCAGGGTGTACAATCGTAACGTAGGGCCTACCTCACCTACTGTTCAGGGTTACGATTTTTTCCAATTTTAAGTAACTCAAATTATTTATTTTTACTACTCAAGTAATTTATTTTTAGGATTGTGTTATTTAAAGGTAAAACAAATTATAAATATTTTAAATTGATTATAATCTATATAAATAAGCTAAAAAATTTACTTTTTACATTTTTTTCAGGTCAACCAGTTTTTTTTTTACTCTGACCTTAATGGTTTTCCGATTTCATATTCAAATATATATCAACCACATATGAATACTGTATTATGTTCCAGATAAATAAATTGTCGATTTCATCATGATGTCAAATTGTACATCCTCGTTTTTGAATAATCCTTTCTAAAATTTGAATAGTTTTTATTGAAAAGAGACATAACGGAATAAAATATATGAAATATATTACAAAAATCAGTTTTGGCTTTGAGCCAGTTGACAGAAAGTATCCATTTTCCCATCCAGCTCATTGTCCGTCCGTTATATGTGTGTTCGGGGTTTCTTTCTACGGATGGCATGATTTAAACTATTCTTCTATATGTGGTAATGAGGCTTTTAATTAAATTATGACAAAACGATTTTATTTAAATTGAACAGAATTTGCTAGTTGAAGTTAAAATACATGCATAGAATTTTATTTACTATTTGGTGACACACCTAGATTATTTTAGATCCTGGTATGTTGTAATGACTTAAAGCATATTATTTTTTTAACGTAATTCAACATATTGATTATTAATATATTGTAGCATTATACATAATGACTTATTTGTTAAAAATTAAGTAATATATTTATACTACTATTTTTAACTTTAGATTGCACGTATTAAATCCCATTGCACAGACTAATGACTACGCAGTCGGGGCGATACTCCAATAATTGTTTGTTCAAAACAATCTAACAAAAAAACAATGATGACACCATTATTAAGTGGCCATGTTAATAGATCATGTTCCAGAAGTTCGTGGCGAGAGCGAACAACATAAAGGACAATCTATTATTAATAATGTTAAATATTAACAGAAAAGTTAAGACCATACGTCCTTAAATAGCATTGTGAAGTTAGAGAAGATCTAAAAGTACTGCAAATGCAACTATGTTTTGTACAATTTTGGCCAGTGTACTATACGTTTTTATCCTTATAATTTCACACTTAAAAGTATTGTGAAGCTAAATTTTTATAAAATTTTATTAGTAAAGTACGAATTTATTTAAAAATGTAATTCTTTAAGTTTTTATGCACTCGATTTCATAAATTACTTAGCTGTGAATGTTTATTTAATTATTAATTTTTTGTCTGTTGTATGGTAAGTTATAACAATTATCTAAAAAAAACTGTACCACCAACCACGTGGAAGGGGTGAAAACATACAAAACACATTACAACACAATCTTTAAAATATAATGGATTTATGTTGTTCACAATATGTTGTTCATCATCACAGAGTCTTAACTGCGTGTGTTTTGTCAGGCCATGGCGTATGTGTCAACATCTTTGTGGCAATACACCTCAGTGTTACCAACTAGTTAGTATTTCATGCCCAAAAATACTCGTAGTGGTCAAACGATTGGATCAAAAATAATGTTTTTTAATTCATTCAACATGTAGGAAGATGTAACGCATGTCCTACTCACAAGAGAATGTCGTTCCTTCTTTACAACCGATTACAGAAAAAACCTGTCAAATTATCGGTAAGTCCAGAGGCTACCAGAGTCGAGTAGTCAAAGTGAAAACATTTTTATTCCTAAAGATCATTTAGTATTATAATTTATTTTCAGTCATTCATTCATTAATTCATTCTTTTATTATCATAACAATCCATTAAACAAAAATTATAAAAATAAAAAGGAGTACATACGCATGCAAAGATGCAATAAATTAGACGCTCAACAATAAGAGTAATACAAATAATAAACTATAAATAGTTAACCATAACAAACTAAATGAGCAATGACTATTACAATGACAATAAACACCTTTATTAAAGCACAACAATAACACAAAAATAATAATAAAAAAAATGCAAATAACAATAGTTAACAATTGCCAAAACATTATAAACTGATTATATAACCTGTGCCAAACTCTGAAAACCCGCCAGGAACAAATTCCTGAACGCATGTACTGGAGAAGAAGAAGTCAAGGCAATGTAAAGGTTTAAGGCGCTGGATTTCATGGGAATCCTCATGAGTGCATTTTTGGAATGGTCGTTGAGGTGTTGTTGAAAAATGATGTTAGCAGGACCTCTCAGTAGATGTCTTTGTAAAAAAAATGATTGCAGATCTCTACGAACACCAAGAGAAAGTCCAAGCTGCATGGCTTTATTCTCGGTAGGCACCGGCTGATTATCCTTGCAGACACCAACCATCCTCAAATCTATATCTGGTTTTTTTATTATATTTTAAAAGATGTAACAAAAAAGATAAATATAATAATATTTAGTTAACATGTAACAAAAAATGAAATTACATGGACCAAGAATTGTTACACCGATGTTTTTTTATTAAACATATTTAAAATTTTTCGATGTAATAATTTTAATAACATAAACAAGCTCCCTTCCACAGGTTACACATACCAGTTAAAAAGGGAGAAAACTAATGAAAGAAAATGACTGAAATTTGGGAAAAACTGCATTATAGTGAATATAAAATTTATTTGCTTAGTAACGGTCCGGAGGACCGTGTTTTGACGCCCCTAGGCCTGACACCTGCAGTTGGGCTAGAAGTTTCTAGAACAGGGGCTTACCATGGAAGGGGGATGGACTCTGGTATATGAAAGCATACGTTGAGGACTCCCATCTTCTTGACTTGTTCTATCCATTATAACACATATGCTGTGGATTTTTTAACTTTTTGAAAGACGATAACAGGCAGTCCTACAGTACCTCCCATTAATTCCCACCAAATCGCGTGATTGTCCTATATTGCAGGAAATAACCGGGTTGTGCTCCTAAACTTCCCAATACAATCTAGCACACCACAGATTTTTTAAATCGAACATATCTGTCATCTAAACATAACATCAAACAGATCAAAACAAGTTGGTAAAAAATCAATGTTCTGAAAGGAATAGTTGCTTATGGCAGCGACCAATTAATCCTAACCCTTTGTCACGGCTATACAATACGATGTTTTGTAAGTAGAATATTTAAAACAGACAAAAACACTGCGAAAAGCGTTTTAATAATTTTTATGTTTTGATTCCAATTAGTATAGTGGCTTAAATGTGAGTCTGTCTGAACCTCAAGATTCAAACTTACTAAAAAACATGAAAATTCAAAATTTATTCATTGGAAATAAATAAACGGTAATGGAATGACACTTACTTCTTAAGTAAAATATACTATACAATCTGTTAAATTTCTTTGCAGAACTAGCCCGTAGATTAATTATTTCAAAAATAATCATCCAACTTTTTAAATTAACAAGTTTAAATAATTGTTAGAACTTTTTGCGGACATCCATCCCTCCCCCGGTAGAGACTATATTTTTTATTGTTTTCTTGTCCTATAGTACCTTCCCCATCCTAATTAATTCCCCAAATTGCGGTGGCTGTACAATATTGCGCAGGAAGGCGTACCTTTCCGGGTTTTTGGGGCTTCCTAAACCTCCAAAGTCACATCTAACATCCAACATCTAAACTATCACCAACTGAGCTCTAAGTTGGTAAGAAAATCAATTGTCTTGAAAAGTGAATAGTTGCTTATGGCAGCGGCCAATTAAATCAACTAATCCCTTTAAAAAAGGCAACTTACGTAAAACAATATTAATTTTTGTTAATTCGTAATTTATATCTATAACGGTTATAAAATCACGTACGAAAAGGTTTTAATAATTGTTATGTTTAGATTCCAATTATTTATAGTGTAACAGGGATAAATTGTTCTGTCTGACCTCAAGATTATCAAAACTTATAAAACATATTAAAGGAATGCATGGGAAGAGTTATTCATTTATAAAGAAAAATGTAAAGATAAAGCAAATTTTTTTAATAAAATACTACATTTTGATTCTGCAAGAATGTATAAAAATCTGTTTCCGGAACTCAGCCAGCCAATAAATTCTACCTACGACGCCATGACAGGAACTTCCGGTAGCCAATAGTATCTAAGCAGGGACGCCATCTTGTTTCTTTTAGTCTCCGTTTGGGCCTGATGATGTCCGGTGTGACTGGACAAAATCGATCGTCAATTTAACAACTTTTGTACATATTTGCCTTTTGTATATAATTACAATATAAGTGTAAATATATTAAGTAGTGTTCGAAGACGTGAGTTTTTAATTCATCCTATGTAATTCTTCTGTTAAATAAAATAATGCAATATTGTCATTTACTCGTTACATTACCTTAAATACAACTTAAAAGGTTTCTTAATTTTTGAGGGCCATTTTAAATTCTGCGATTATTAAACTACCCATATTTATATTCATATACGTAAAAGAATATGAATATTATATTATATGAACACGTATACGCCCTCTGGGTAGCAGTATGAATGTGAGTGAAGGGTAAGTGAGTATAGTGGATTTGATGGAAAGTATAGCTTCCTTACTGACAAAGACCTGCATTAACTTCCCAGGAACGGATATTCTGACGTTTTCAAGCTTATACACCTTGGAATGTTTAACATTCCTGGTTAAAAATAAACACTTATACAATGTCCAGAGCACCAATCAATACAGTCTTCGTAACGCATCACATCTTTCCATTCCGAAACATAAAACTGCTCTCTTTGAAAACCAGACATACTACTCCTCAATTAAAATGTTTAATAGTCTTCCACCAAACCTGAGAACAGAAGCTGATGTTGGTAGATTCAGGAGAAATTTGAAACTGCTTCTGATTAAAAAAGAATACTACAGGGTTCAGGATTTTTTTAAGTGTTAAGTTTATCTTTTATTAATGTTTTATTTATATGTAGTGTTTTAAGTGTTATTCATATACTCCTAAGAAGTAATATATTGACGAATTGTCCATGCTTTTGTTTAAAAGTTTCATGACAATAAAAGATTTTGATTTTGATTTTTTTTAATTTTGAACAAAAAGGCATCTGGGCAAAATATCGAAAAATTACAAAATTTGTAAGGATATTGCACAGGATCGAACCGGTGATCAGATTACGAAGTGGGGTTTCTAGTTCTTCGTAATCTAAAGATCCACCGAAATATATATCAAATACAAGTGATAGTGGTATTAAGAGCGGCGAGACACGGGGTTTTCGCCGCCTCGCCACAGACATAAACAACTTCCTTTGTTGTTATCCGAACCATTGAGCTCCGGAAATGACGGTTCCGCCTGCAATATTTCAAAATGCGATGAAATGCCAGCTTATATCAGCAAAGAACCGATTTATTGATTGTTCATAACTTCATTGATCAAGTAAACTATACTATAAAAATAAAAGAATAAAAAGCCATTTCTTGGCAGTCAAAAAAATGAATTAGGATTTCAAATTGTTATGATTTTTTGTTGGACTACAGTTAAAATGCTAGAGCTAGACTTGTATTTTTTGTGGTAATTTTTTACATACTTATGTGTGAGTAGCTAGTTTGTTGTACTACTAAAGTGCTAAGATAAGCTATATTTTATATTACTTTGGAGAAATTAGTATGGAAACTCTTGGATCTCTTGAATCAAGATCTTGGTTGACTCTGGACCCAAAAAGGGAATTTTTACACCTAACCTCTCGGTGTTTTCAAAGTTAGCAGTTGCACAATGTTAGCTATTGAAAGATACATCGTAAAATACCGTTTTCACTTACTTGTCTCGACAAAATCCTCTATACAAAGATGAAAGGATGGGTCAAAATATTAAATTTTGAATTTACTTTAGAGTATGAAATGGTTTTCAAATGCGTTGTATTATGTATAAATAGTCTATTATATTGAGTACAGCTACTTATATTTTGATTGCGGACGTTTACCATCAGGATTAGCACAATTTTCACGACGTTTTAAGATCTGGAATCTGAAACAGTCATCATATGAGCGGAAACTTAGAAAAAAACTTAGAATATGACTTTGTGGAAGACGGATTAATTATATTTTTATGTCAACAGTTAATCGGTGTCATATTTGGAAAACGCTGAAGATAAAATTTTTTATAGTTGTTTAATAACAAAGCCTGAAACGGGAGACATTGAGTGACAAAGAGAGGTATGTAGACTGCGGCAGAACAAACACTTTATACATGCCTCTATATCGAATACCTCCGGTTGTGATAGAGGCAAGCGTTGCGTATCCTGTCTCACATATAACAACATTTTACTATCGTCCTTTTCACAGAAGATTTTTTTATAAAGAAACAAATAAATATTTGACGTTTGTAATACTTGGTGTTATTTATTTCGACCGGAAAAATAATGTGTATTGAAGTGAAATTAATGAGATTGTATGAACCCTAGAGACAGTTTTTATCACTTTAAAAATTGTTTTAATAAATTAACTGAGAAAAACAATTCCCGTAGATAAATTGTTTGAAAACTGTATTATTATTCATATCACTATATCCATAGAGGATAAACACAATGCTACTACGGATAATACATCACGTGAGGAAGGCATAAATTACAAAAATGTTAACCATAAATTATAGTTGATCTTATTTAGTTATATTAACCGTTAAATTATAAGTTGTTCGTGAATTAGTACTAATGTACTCATGTTGAAGTATTTTTCATTTAAAATTAATAGAGACTAAATGAATATTTGGTATTATAAGTTTATATTAACTGTTTATATAGCTTAAGTTAGTTATATAAGTTATATTAGGTTTATATAAGTTTATGTATATGTTCGTAAAATAAATCAGATTGAATTAATCTTTTTAAGTTATTTACTTGATACACTAGTATATAAATATAATTACTTAAAATACACTATTGTATGTTCCATTCATTGAAATTTTGTTTTTATTGATCAAAATTTTCAGTCTGATTATTTTTCCTTTGAGCATGTTATTAAAATAGATTACTTAAATTAATTATTAATAATCACCTAGCCTATGTTTTTGAACAGAGGTAGAAATGAATTCGAAGGCTACTTAAATCCAAGAGCAAAACTTGTATTGCAAGGTAAACCGCGCCAACCACAATGGCAGAAGCCAAGGAAACCAGAGTAAACCCAACCTATCAAACTTCTCACCATTGACGCAGAACAGCCAATTTACTTGGACAAATATCTGAGATATATTTAACTCAATACACTACGTGTAATCTCAATTCGTTTGGGTAAATTTTCCAAACAAAATCCAAATTTATCATCTTGTTATTGTTTACTGCCCCAAATCAAAATTTAAAATTAAAAAATCGTTTTTGTCATAGAGTTGTTGAAATTTCATACTAATATTTAAGTAGAGAGATATAACGTAACGCATATTATCGATGTCATTTGGTGAGGATTCATTTCCGTATAGTAACGTTTTTTTAATTAACAACTAACGAAATTACGGTATATTTCAATACAAGGATTGAAAGTGGTTGTTTCCGGGCCACGATCGGGTTTACGAATTCGGGCTGGAATTCGATCAAGGCCATGGAATAACACTTAATCCGAGTTATGAACGATATTTTTCATTACACTGTAATGAAGAATGAATAAGGAGAACTAATTAAGAAATATTACTTTTCAAACTGACCTTTAGTTGCCCATTTGATTCCCTCAGCACCGGTACAATGGAAACAGTAATATCGTTTTACAGCTGTATTCAATTTTTACAACCTTCCCTAGGGTAAACCGCATAAATGGTAACCAAGTAAATGGTCCGATAAGGTCTTGGGCAGCTGGTTCCTCCCTCTTGCCCAGCAGTGTTGCCATTTTTCATTTAGCCTATCAGCTGATGTAACCATATGCTATTATAGAATAGGGGGATTTGGCAATACCGAACTGACTCTCATCGGACCATTTTCGTGCTGTTTATTCTAGCAGTATTGTTAAAGCTACTAGCGCTGACCACGTGTCACTACAAAATCAAACTACAAAACTACAAAATACAAAATACTTTATACTACAAAATACAAAACACTACAATACACTACAAAATATTTTAAAAATCGTAACTAAATACTAGTGTGAGTAAATCTCCAGCTGGATTTACCCGGCCTAGGCCAGAAAAACTAATTTTCTGCACTAGCATTTTAAGTCGAAAGCAGCTGTTTTCGGTACAGTTTAATGAAAAAAAGTTAACAATTATGACACGAAAACAAATTTACCATAATTGTTTGTCCTAATAAAATTTTCAAGTTAAATTTTAAAGACATTATAAAATAGAATTTTAATGCAAAATATGTACGAAAAGAGATCGCAAGCTACAAAAACATAACAGCTAAACCATTGGAAGGATACAGTCCAAACACAAAATTCCCTATTTCTTAGTTTTCTATATGGAATATTCCTCTCCGGTGGCCCCTTATTTTCTTTCAGTACAATTTTATGTAATTTGTATAATACTAATGCATTCATATTTTAAACAATCTAATACTATACTAAATATCCACCGTATGTAAAACATTGCTATTTGTTTAAAAAAAAACATTAAAACTTCAAATTGTCGTCTATCTATGAAAGACTAGTCTTTATACAGAAAAAGTATAAAAATTTGTGCAAAGAAATTTATTTGTATTTGAAAAAAGTGTGTATTTTTTATGTATTTAAAAAACATGTATAATATTTATAATATTATTTTAATATTACATCTGCGCATATATAAACATGGATAATACATTCGCAGGCCAAAACAACCACCCAGCCAGACCTGACTGGCCTCCGCCTCTGGGAAATCAACCCTCACACTCACATCGTGCCTTCCAAAAACAACAAATAAAACTGTGTTTCGTCATACTGCTTGGCAAAAAGTTATTTTTCACACATGCGATTAGGTCAAAAATACGTATTTTCCGTCCAGTTACGAAAAGGGACGTTTAGGTCATGTATCTCTATATAAAAATGAAATTTGACTGATCACAGTTTCTCAAAAACTACCAGGCTTTGGAGCTTCAAATTTGGTACACAGATTCTATTTAAGGTCTAGATTCATACTAAGAAAGGATTTTATGAAATCCCAAAGGACTCTGTCCTACAGAGGGTCAAAGTCCCCATGTTAACCTTATGGGGAGTAAATTTATTTGCTAATTTTCTACAATCAAAACATTTGTTTTCTAAAGCTACAGCTGTTGGTTCTCTTTCCATAACAATGTGAATTTCTGTTCAATGCCGTCTGTATAAATCGTCAATTTAAAACTATTAAGTAAATAAATTCTGTACAAAATTAACATTTTTACTTCCCACGTTGACACTTCACAGTTATGTACCTATTTTTTATTTCGTGACTAATTAAATGTCATATTTTAATAAATGAATATAAGTATGTTAATAATAGTATTTTATATTTATTGATCTGTTTTGTTATCTATCTAAACAATAAAAAGTCGTGTTAGTTACACCATTCATAAATTGAGAAGGGCTCATATTTATAACCGCGATCCAGAATATCTAAACCTTTCACAACGAAGTCGTAATGATATTTGACTTCGGACCATGGCCAATCTTAAAGTTAACACATATTTAATGTAGGGCGTTACGAAATTCGCCGGGTCAGCTAGTCTAAACATATAAAACAAGGGTGTGTTAGTAACACCATTAGCTACACTATTATATTATTGATTTGTAAATTCGCTGAGTACGCAGGTCTGCTGCGACGGGGTATTTATTTTTCTTTAATCGATTAATCAAAAAGAGAGAAACTCTGTCTCTACATACACTATGTCGTATATAGTGTTAATCCTATAATGCGGTGGTGAGGTGAATATACAGTGTATATGTAAAATAACAAAACAATAAAACGTGTGAAAAAAATATATTATATTTACATTTGTCATTTTCCTCTAGTTTTATTTCCAGATTAAAACTTAAATATATTTTTTACTAAATATTGTTATTTCAAAATTTTTTTTAAATCTATACAATTAAAATCTTATAAAAAATCTATTTCTGTTCTAAAATCTTATATAAAAATTTAACTATTTTTTTAGCAATAAATGTTTTTTAAAATGGAGTTAAAATAGTTTATAAAAATATTATAAAAGTAAAAATATTTTTTTTACTATAAGACATTAGAATAATACTATTTTTAGATTTTTTTATATCTCATTTGATAGAGAAAAATTTTAAATTAATGTGCAGTTTTTTAAGCGATTCTAATTAAAAATAATAAAGTCATAAAATAAAAAATTTTTCAAAACCAAATATTATTAGCAATATTAATATCTCACATAAAATTTTACAAATTTCCATCCCCTTTTTTACATTTTCTTTAAGAAACATTTATTTTTTAAACATATTATATATTATATTTTTTATAAAAATTTTAAGATATTTTTTCTGGTTTGCCCTAGAAGAAAAACTCTTCTCTAATTTGCTAACCTAAATGTTTTTAAAATAACAAAACAATAAAACGTGTGAAAAAAATATATCAAGAGTTCACATTTATATTATGTTTCCTCAAGTTTTAATACTAATTTTAGTTACGTACATTTTAAACACTTAAGTATTTTTTTGGCTAGAATTTGTTGATTTCAAAATATTTTATAGCTTAATAAAACTACAAATACATTTTATTTTTGCGTAAATGAGTAAACAACTAAAAAATCTAACCTCTGTCACTGACTGGAGAGCTATTTAGTTTTTATTTTCCAATCTAAACTTTTACTTTATAAATTTTTAATTTGCATATAGCGAGTAAGTAAAATTTTATAGATGCGACATGTAAATGTTGTTATGTAAAATGGAGTAGAATAGTTTACATCGAAAAAGTGAATTCATCAGCAGTAAATGTTAAACCCCCCTGGGACATGATTGTTCTCAACCATCTCTCCCGCTGATGGGTTCGTTTATGAAATTGATGACGATGCACTCGTTCGACGATATCTGCAGTTTTAGATTTAATAATTTTATCAAACATGTCATCGAGACATTAATATAAAATCTTTAATTAAACCCTATAATTACTTTATTAGCATATAAATATCTCAAAAACATAGTATCAAATTTTACATTCCTCCTTCGAAGCCTTTTCTGCAAATTTCTTTATTTTTTAACCACATATGATACTTCGAGAATTATTTTTTTTAAGGGAGGGGGAGGAGTTCTAAGATATCTTCTGATATTTCTAGCCCTATCGCGATATTTGTCCCAATCCGAGAGCAGAGAAAAACATCTTTTGCTATTTTACTAATAAATGACCAACATTTTTTAAAGATAGTTGAATGCAATGCATGACATTTTAAATAATAATGAATTAAGGACATTTTTGGGGAAAATATTTGAACCTATTCGCTACTTCAAGACAATTACTCAATTTTAGTTTGTATTAATAAATTGTATAAAGAAAAATGTTGATGAATAAATAATATTAAATAAATAAATATTAACTCGTAAGTAAAGCACAATTTATATATCTAATAAGTTTTCTCAGGAGCCTACGTTATTTTTAAGAAGTTTAAATTTTATCATTATCTTTACAAATCGCAAACAATGTTTTACCTCTCCGGTATACTCGTCAGCACAACTTTTTTACAGTGGCGAGTAAAAGGTGATAAAACAATTTGGAATTTCCAACTTGCGGCGTCTCGTCGTGTTGCCCTCAGGAATACCCCACCTCTAGGTAACAAATTGTCTGTCAACTAGTCAGGTAATTGGCTTCAAGTTTGTGCTTTTTCGTTTGATATTACTTATCGTCATGGATTACATCACTGAAACGTGAAATTTGAACGTATTTTAAATGACAATTATATTACAATACATCTCAGTTCTTGCATATTAAAGCTAACGGTACTAGCTAATAGTAGAAATTTGTTTAACTTTGTAAATTAAATGAATTTTAGGAAAGCGGAACGAAACCATGAATAAAATAATACAATTATAAGTAATGAAAAAGTCACTGCAAGGGATTGATTATAGGTGGACGCGTCCATTTCAAACATCAAAAGAAGGTAAACTCAAAATTTTTATTCGAATAAATTTCTCTATCTTTACACATATAAAACTGAATAAAATTTATATTTTTGAAGTAAAAATATTGTAAAAACGTAATTTTTACAATAGTGATGTAATGAACATTGACAATCAAACTATAAAAGCCAGATATCCCCAGAGATACAACCACAACACAACGGTGGGTTAATTCACCACAGGTCCATAAATATCATTGTAGAAATATAGCCCCTGAATGATTCCGGTTGAAAATGTGGAAAATACGTTGGATGTTTACATTTGAAAGAAAAGAAATTTGGCAAACCCGAAACTTATTTTTCAATATTACTTAATAATTGTTCCTACCAAAATCACTTTTTATCATGAAAATCCTTCTAGTGTCGAATTATAGAGCATGGTCAAAATTATGTTAGCAAAAACCGGCATCAAAAATTTTGAGTTTTAAAATACCACAGCAAAGAGCTGGCTGAACCTATTTGTAAAGTTGTTCTGAAATAAGTTTGATAAGGTAAAAATTAATACTAATAATAATGCAAGTATTGTATACCGGTAGTTAACCATAAATTGTAACAAATGAATTAAGGAAATTGTTCATGAAATACACTAAACATTGCTAACAAAATAAAAGGGTTTTGTCGTTATTTGCATTACCTACAACTAAGAACGTCGGCACAGTGAACACAATTAATTATTTTTGTACCTTTTGGAATAATTTATTACTATGAAGCTGCTTCCTCCCTCAAAAGCTTTTTTTAATTCGCTCTAAAACATTAAAACTTTACATAATTATAGTGCATAAAACATTAAACTCGTGAAGAACACTCTCAGTCGAGATAGTAAACCATTTGTTTCGGAAAGTGTCTCGAGCAATCCTAGGTGGTGAAATGTTTACACTAAACCCATTTTTAATTTCGTAATTGACGTCCCGACAAACCCAGGGATTGCTCCTGTAATCCGCGTCCGCAGGTGACGAGCTGTGACTGTTTTCACCGCGAAATTTTAAACCGCCATTTCTATTGTCTTGCAACTACAAAATTCATCGCGAAAGTAATATTGGATACCGTTAAAACGGTAGGTGTGATAAACAAAATCAAACTCGAATGTAAACAAAGTTTTTCGTCATACTGCTGCGAAAACGACCATTTTATAAAATGAATGTGTCGAAAGTAATATTTTCTTACTCTAGGGGGGCTGATGCCGAGGTCATCATCTGTTCATTGCTATACAGGGTCTCCATGAAAAACGTTTCAAGACTTCGTAGAGTGGTTAGGTACACTAAAAAGAAGAAAAAAGTTCCAATGGAGGTATGGCCTAAAACGCTTATTTTCTCAGATATCCGCCATTTTGTATTTTTCACAAAATGTTTTTTTCAAACATTTTTTGACGGATTATTTTCAAATTTGGTATGTGTTTTATAGTTGTAGACTAATATTATTTAAAAAATAACTAGCATGATCCAAGCTCGAAATTCAAGATGGCGGCCATTTAAAATTTTTAAACTAAATTACTTTGAAAACCATAAAAACACAATAGCCACCGTTACTAGTGTAACATATACCAAATTTGAAAATAATCCGTTAAAAAATGTTTAAAATAAAAATTATTTTGTGAAAAATACAAAATGGCGGATATCTGAGAAAATAAGAGTTTAGGCCATACCTCCATTGAAACTTTTTTTTCTTTTTATTGTATCTAATCACTCCCTGAAGTCCTGAAACGTTTTTCATGGACATTCTGTATGGAAGAGTAGATAAAAACGTGCATGTCAATGGGAAGTTATCTATAGTTTCTTGTTTGATGCTATCGATAACATAGATAATTATGGCCTTATAGTTTAAAAACGTTTATTTTCGAGATCATCCGCCATTTTGTATTTTTCACAAAATGTTTTTTCAAACATTTTTTGACGGATTATTTTCAAATTTGGTATGTGTTTTATAGTTGTAGACTAATATTATTTAAAAAATAACTACAATAATCCAAGCTCGAAATTCAAGATGGCGGCCATTTAAAATTTTAAAACTAAATTACTTTGAAAACCATAAAAACACAATGGCCGCCGTTTTGGAATTTGAGCTTGGATCATGCAAATTATTTTTTAATAATAGTAGTATACTAGTGTAACATATACCAAATTTGAAAATAATCCGTTAAAAAATGTTTAAAATAAAAATTATTTTGTGAAAAATACAAAATGGCGGATATCTGAGAAAATAAGCGTTTTAGGCCATACCTCCATTGAAACTTTTTTCTTCTTTTTATTGTATCTAATCACTCCCTGAAGTCCTGAAACGTTTTTCATGGACATTCTGTATGGAAGAGTAGATAAAAAACGTGCATGTCAATGGGAAGTTATCGATAGTTTCGTGTTTGATGCTATCGATAACATAGATAATATCGATAATCCATTATTAATTTCAATCAGTAGAATAGAAAAACAGCTAATTAGTTACAATTAAAAGCTCAAGATGAAAGCAGCTCTTTCACCTGTAACATCTTTGGTTTGTACAGTAGCAAGCTCGATTGCATGCAATCTGACTAAATAACACGGTAGTTCATAGTACTGTACTTCATAACACTTTTCGACAATGTGTATTTTCGTAACTCGGTCAAAATAAAAGCTTGACCTCGTACGAATAGCATAAAGTTTAACCCATGTAATAAATAATGCTATTGTTTTAACTCATCACGGGAAAGTGATAAAATCTATTTAAACATAAGTTTTAACTGTGCAGACAGGTTTTATTTAATCTTGGTACATTGTCGATTCCTAAAATTACAGTAATAATAATAATCTTTATTTTGCAAAATGGCAATTTACAATTGCATTACAAACGTCAACTTAATTATAAAATAAAACATACGTAATGACAAATGATACGCGAATGATCAGTCCAACATTTCATTCATTCATTCATTCATGAATTCATTCAGTCGTTGCATTTCACTTTCACTTTTGCACTGCACACGTTAACACACCATCTGTACCGAATTTCCATTCGCGGTAACTCTCAAAATTTTAATAATCCCAGCGACTCATCATGAACTCCTTGACCGAGTACAGAACGTTTGACACTAGAAGGTTTTTCAATCGGGCTTTGAATAGATTTTGATTTCGCGCATGTTTGACGCCTTCCGGGAGCTTGTTAAGAATTTTGATACCAAACTGAGAAGGCAAACGCTCAAAAGCCGCAGTTCTATGCCGTTGCACTCTGAGACTGGCCCTGCCCCTCGTATAGTGAGAGTGGTTGTCACTGTTTTGGACAAGTGAGCAATTGTATTTACAATAGACAGCCACCTCGAAAATGTAGAGGCAGGGCAGCGTTAGTATTCTAAGCTCCCTAAAAGCGTTCCTACATGATTCCCTTGGTTTCAATTTTGAAATTATTCTTACTGCCTTTTTCTGCAATCGAAAGACCCTCTCAAGTCTGTGATTCGCGCAGCCACCTAGACACATATTCCATAAGAAATGTGGGGGTAGATAAGGCCAAAATAATTACAAAATAATTACAGTAATAATTACAATACAGTCACAGTTACTACTAGAAACTGTGGTTATTACCTTTAAATAGTTTTATGTTTGAAATAAATTTTAATTGTAAAGCGTACTTTATCGTCGAGAAATTGACAATATACGAATAGCCAAATGTGCGTAATGGAAATAGTTAAATGTGTAAAAAAACATGTTTTTTGTAAGTCTTTACTGTTCGATTGTCACGAGAAGGCCCCGGGCCAAAATTTTCACCCTTAAAATAGTACAGGGTATCATTTATGCTGTCTATTATTTTAAAGACAGAACTATTAATTTATAATTTTTGCTGCATACCTGTTACATAAACCTGTTGTCCTAGAAGCAAAGCGCCCGCAACTTCTCGGGGGTTCTCAAATGATTCGCGGACAGTAAATATTTTTCTCATTAAATGACGCCCCAGAATAAAAACTACAGAAACCGATTAGAAACTGCAAGAATATAGGGCATATTGTATCTTTATTAATTTAAAAATGAATAAAATAATACACCCGATTAAATTGTAATTGTAATAAATTCGATTCCAGAGTTCAAAGTTAAACGTAGATATTACATAAATGATCATTTATCAGTATTAACATTAAGGTTAATGATATATGAGAATATCGAAATGCCAAAAATTACAAGAAAAAAATGGGGTAGCATTAAAAGAACGTGTCTGCAAATATCACGTCTGGCGGCGACCCGAGCAGGCTGCGATCTTTGGCTTTTGTGATTAAGAGATATTTTTAGATATTTAAAATTTGCAATGGGTTATTTATAGAAGTTCTGATCCTGATATATTTTTATCACTATAAATAGCTATTTTGAACGGAATATTTAAGCGTCCATCATCCTCATAACTACAATAAATAATACAAGTATCAATCAATCCCAGGAAAACATACTTGGAAGTGCAGCGTATGTGCGTACTTGGTTACGTACATATATATGAATATACCATGTATATACATATGCACCTGAAACGTGTTGAAATGTGTGTACAAAGTGTTACCTGAAACATACTCACCAGTGTATTGATAACTAAAACGTCATAAAAGATATCTTACGAAGTGTAGTCTATATCGGGTCACAACATAGGGTAAAAAAGGTTTACTATTATTATGTATTTATATATTTCAAAAGTTCATTATTATTTTGTGACATATAAGGAAAAAATTAGAAATCGTAACATATATGTAGTTATTATGTAGTTTGATACAAGATCGCTACACAATCATCGTACACTCATTTCTCATTGGCTTAAAATGTAATGGCAGACACGGTCCGCAGACCTTGTCGGATAGTGTATGACAGGGTTTTAACTCATAGGCCTACAAGACACCTGATACATGTTAGCACTTGTATTTCACGGAAATATCAAAAACAAGCAGATCTTCTGGTTAGATTGTATTTGGTAAGACCAAAATAAATGTTTATTTTTATCAAGGAACGTAGTCCATTTGTACAAATTACTAACATACGCCTAATAGTACGCACAGGTGACTTTGATAAACCACCTACATAAATAACGGAAAACAATGAGGGTTGGAAAATATGAGTGATGCCACCAACGAACGCTACATTGATTACATTTCTCTGATTTACGCTGACAACCATTGCCCTCGTCATGTGAGAAAAAGTCCCTCTATTCATCACTTTCCCGGTTTGTTTTTGATATTCAATCTGTTCCTCTCCAATTCTTATCAGGTTTGCTAAGTTTCGATCAACGGTGTTAAGGGGAAAAACAAAATATGAGTTAAAAAGTTTATTGTATTTTAATTACAAAGTCATTACCACGATTGAGGCCTGTTATTTGTATCTATTAAATGCCATAGCCCAAACTTGAAGAACTTAAAGGTATTTTAAGCACATGGGAAAAATACTAATTCTATTTCAGTGGCTCAAGTAACCTATATAATGTCAAGACATGCAACATAAAAATAATCCAGGAAAGCCTTGAAATCGTATATATTCATTTCTAAAACTTTCTCCAGTGGTAGTCGCCAAATTTGGTTAAAGTTCCTTTTTAGAAAAACCGGTTTCAAACAAACTATACAGTACATCTTTAGCTTCTTCACAGTATTCATAGTAAATTTAAATTTCATATTTTTGGTCGATTAAGAGTTTTGTAATAAACAATAATACGAATAACACTTTAATAGACACGCGCACGCACACACACACAAGCAATTACACACTAACATTGGAATTTTAATAACATTTCAGACTACCAATAGTGGCAAGCTATAGAAATAAAACAAAAATATTGTTTAAGATTTGGAGATATACAAAGTGCAGTTTTTAAGCTATAAATAACACAAAGTATAGTAAAAAAATAAAAAAGTAAAATGTCAAAGAAGACTTTCACGAATAATAATAAATTTGAAATGGCGATTCCTCTAAGAGTAGAAACATAATTCCAAAATTGTTGCTCTCATTCTAGACGATATTTATCTCCCATTGGAGATTCGTCCCACACGGCTATTCTGATATACCTTGGTACGTTTTCTAATCTCACTTAAGCAAAATGGGAGAATTTTTCCAAACCAGAGCTTTGTCTCGCCAGGTTTTGTAATATCTAATATACACCATACCATTATTAACTGATCAAGATATTAACCACCTTTGTTTATGAATTTCACAATATGCACTTTTATCAATCGAATAGTTTATGCAACATCTATTTTCGAGTGGACAATAGAACGAAGACGTCAAGTACAAGAATGTCACAAATGTTTGCTAAAACGTTTGTTTTCAGTTTCCCTTGGTGACGACTTATTGATTAGTATTACCCGAGTCTTTGTGCAATTAAAGGAGTGCGAACAATAAAGCTCAAAATTTTTAATCAGCGGTCAAATACAATACCAGCATTCTTGTTCCATGTTGAGTATCGATTATCATGGAAGGAAAAGAAGGCTCGTTCTATACGAAAATAGTATTTGTTTCCTTGGTTTTAGCTGGTGTCCCACTGGTTGAAGAGTCAAGAGGTTTTCTCAAATTTGTTCAGTATCTTTTCTCCATCAATGCCGTCGCTTCTTACTTTATAGTGGGCAATGCAGCTTTATACCACTTGTTGTTCGATCATCCTTTACAAATTGGGAATAGTGAATCCAGAGACATTTACCTGCTCTCGATCATTGTTTGGGCACCAACTTTCACGTCGTTAGTGTATGTGATATTAAGAAAGAAACAGCTGTCACAACTATTCGCACAACTATTTGAAAATGAATACAACTTGCAAGATACGTTCAAATATAGTATATCCAATCCTCTTCTTTTGGCGCTGACGATGTCTATAAAATATACGATTTCACTCAGTATTGAGCTCTTCGTTCACTTAGGAATATACCAAGGGCGCCTAGGAGAGAGTTATCCTTATGGTAAACTGATTACGTTGTTGGCCTTCGGTCCCATCAATTTCTTTTGGTGCGCCATGTACTACAGCATTAATTTGGCCAGTGCGTTTGAACATCGTCTTCTACAATCAGTGATCCAGAAGGTGTTATCCTCAGTCCCAAATGCGATGGACATATCTGTAGTTTCCAATGATTACGGTAACAGTTGTATCTACAACATGTATACAGACGTGCAACATGTACGTACATCCAGACAGAGAGCTGGTATCACAACGTTCAGGACATGTAAATTTTCGAAGTCCCATCAGTGCGACATTATCAAGTTGAAGAAACTGACTGCATCGAGCAAGCAGGTCCACTATATCCCTTGTGTTACAATTATCGTTATCTCTACCTATTGTTTCTTCGTGTTTGTGGTGCGAGAGGCCGCGGCTGAAGCATGGCTAACTTTTGTATCAGCTACCCTATTGGCAATAGCTTTTCCAGTGTCTTTTTGTGGGTTTAATGTTTGGTTCAATGAAAAATCGCAAATATTCAAGACCGATCTAAAAAAGAAGCTGTATACAACAAATGATGTTCGGCAAAGACGACTATTATCACAGCAGTATTCTTGTATATCAGATAAGTACTCCGGCTGTGCTTGCATCTTGTTTGACATAGATTTCAATTTTTTTGGCATGGTGGTAGATCAAATATGCCTTGTGATTTCTATTCTGTTTGGCGTTACATCTTAGTACTGTGACATTTGACTTTACATTATAGGAATACAAAATTATGAAAAATTATAGTTTTGATGTTCCATGTAATATGTTGTTTATGTCAACTTAAAAGACCACATTCATTCTCATAAATATTTTTAGACTTACCTTTATAAGCTGTCATAACCTGTAGTTGTCTTTGCAAAGTACATCTTTTTTTAGTATTTAAGATTTTTTTCAATATTAGGTATATTTTTCAAGTTGAGTATTTCTTCATGTAACATGAAAATACGACAAAATATTTCAGATAATAATAAAGAAAAGTCAAAAACAATTCTATTCCAAATATATATAAAAAATAAATAAAATTATGAGTTTAAGACCTACCTTTGTGTAAAATTTCAAATCGGTTGGTTCAGTATTTTTCTCGCTTATCTTTCACAAGAGACATACAAACAAACATACAGAAACATATCTTCTTTTTAATAATATAGTTAAATTTTAATACGTTTTCATTGTTTTCAAATTTTAGAAGTCACAGTATTAGTGTTGATCTAAAAATAATAAAACTATAAAATGTTGTTCCCAGCGTTTAAGAGCTTTTTAGTTTCAAGAACCCAATAAACAACCGCGAGTGTTATCCAAACTGTATGTATATTTGATAAAGGAAATGTAGATAACGGATCATAGAGGAAACCATCCTACCTCTGATGCGCGGGAAAGACTCTATGATAACTCTTATCGAGAATATTAAACGGAATGACGTCATCCGACCCTGCAGGCATCGCTGCGGCAGAATATCAACAAACTGTTTAGTAGAAATGACAAAAGGGTAGTACACTATTTTTATTGGCGTTTTAAAAACAAATACATTTTTTACTTTTCCCTTATACATAGTTTTTTAGGGAGAGGTGAAAATTTTTTTCCTGTAGTGTGGGACCCCCCTAACAACGGGGTTAACCACTAAAACATCTCCTCTCCTCTTTAGGATTCTAACCTGGAACTATTTGTCGCATTACAACAGGCTAGGCCTAAATTTGGATTACGCCCTTGGAGCTCACTCCTTGTCCAGGCACTCGTTTAGGGGATCTGGGCTGAACCTGGGCAGGTCGCAACCGATAGATGTCCTTGGTAAGGACATCTGCCCACACCTCAGCCCCGTTAAGGAGCATGGACTGGACTGCGGACCTCAGACGTCTGGTCAGACGTCTTCTCCTCGACCGAGGACCCCCGACATTGACCTTAAGCTTATTAAGGTAAAAGACCATCTTAGAAGGACTCTTGTCCAACTCTTGAGACTCTTGACTTGTCCAACTTTTGAACTTGTCCAACTCTTGACTCTTGAGATGTGGTCTCTCCAGCTTAGCTTGTTGTTGACCCCTGCGCTCCCCTTGAGATGACCTGGGTGAACATGACCACGTTCAGTTTGATGGTATTCCACAGGCGTGCTTGTCCCCGAGATGCGGATACTCTACGGTACATGTCGAGGATCTCAAAAACTATAAACTGGTGGTCACTCCCAGTATATCCAATACCCTCCAGCCAGAGATCTTCGAAGCGACTCAGACGCAAAGGTTACGTCGGGGATACCCTTATATGTAGTAGGTTACATGGAGTCAGTATTTATTTCGTCAACATTTTTGGATTTAATTAGATATATGTATTTTTTTAGGCTCCCTGAATCCACAAAGTTTTTTTCGTACTGACGTCTGTCTGTCTACCTGTCTAACTGTATGTCTCTCTACAGACTCATATACAACTCTGATGTCCGATTTTTATGAAATTAGGTACTCAGATGATATTTTTCTAAATCTCCAGATTATTTTATATATTTTGTAAAATTTTAGATTTTTAAGAGTAGTTTACTCATAGAACCCCTTAAAAAGTATAATGAATACAAATTTCTCAAAATTTGCTCAAACAGTTTTGATTAAAATTAAATCGTTAAAAGGTCCAAAATAATATGATACTGCTTATATGTCTGTAAAACTAACGGTTCAAAAGTGAGGGTTCAAATGCTTTTAATTTATTGGCGAAATATAAATATATATATATATATATATATATATATATATATATATATATATATAACACAGAGTCTTGTTAGTTAGCCTACACCATTTATAAACCGTGAACAGATCAATGGACCGATTTTAATAATCTTTGATTTTTTTATTTGTCCCTACTCCAAGTAACATATAGGTGTATTAGGGCTATGCCACACTGGCCTGTAAATTTTGTATATGTTAAGCTTATGAAGAAAAGACATCATGTATCTTGATCATACGCATACATCAATTATTTAAAATTTTCATTAACAACTGATTTTAACTAGTCGACAGCTAACGTTATTGTGCGTTATTTTCAGCGAAGGTTTTTGCTTAAAAACTTGTTTTTACCTGATCGAAGACTAAAAAACGGCTTCCCCAAGACATCATTGATGAAGCGGATATTTAAATTATTCATTTACTTTGGATTACTTTTTCCTAACTGTTTGTTTTTTCTGAATCTTATTTTAAATATATTTCTTGTATAATACTCCTTTGTAATAACATTTTTTGTTACTGGGTGATTCCAATAGGGACGAGCCCGTAGGCTACTTGTAAACTTGTTGTATATTGTTAAAACTTCTGTGAATAATGTTTGTAATATTGAACTGGAATAAAACTATGATTGTAATAAAAAAATAGTTGATTTGTTTGTCCCAGTGTAATTATTAGTTATTGTTTTTATGCAAGTGCAATTAATGAATATTAGATTACGCGACTACTTATTAACAGTGTTATTATTTAGAAGATTTAATCTTCCCTAATAAAGCTGTATTGCATTTAGGTTTGGTTGGAATCAATCCACTTTTGTTTGTTTTGTGGGAATGTTATTGCAGTATTGTTATTAACTATAGCCAGAAACTCTAATATTTCCTAACACAGCCGTAGACCGAATGCTATTCGATTTCGGAACTAGGCCTAGGCAAATCAATCCACTGTAGAATAACGGGGAATCACATGAGACGCTACCAAGTTTGTCGGGTCAGCTAGTAACTTTATAAAATAACTAGCAGTAAGTAAGCCCGTCCTTTGTACGGGTTGTAGGATTCAGTTTAAAGAAGAAAGATTATCATACCAAAATGTAAACCTGAAAACCTAAACAAATCAATACCAAGAAAATAAATCAATACCATAAAATTAGAGTTTTGTCTGTAAATTGCTCAGAATTATTCGTTTTTTAGTTATTTTTACTTTTCGTGTGTTAGAGAAGCCGAAACCGGTCTTATCTCAATTTTTGTCTGTTTGTCTGTGACGCTCCAGGAGGCATTTTACGTCTTCTCCGAAAAAAACGGGAGGTTTCTCTAATGCACTAAAAGTACAAATAACTAAAAAATGAATAATTCTGAGCAATGTACAGACAAAACTCGAATTTTATTTATATAGAATATCAGGGCCGTCGCGTGGACGTGACCCGCAGCCTGGTTGGCGCCGCGCAAACGTCTTGGGGAATGTCAGAAGTGCTACGACAAAAGTAAGAATAACGTTTTTAAAATAGGTCTACATGTACGCTTACAAAATGTTTTGAAGGCCATGTGTAACTGAACTTTAAATATTATATTATACTATTTGACTTAATGAAACAAATACATGTCTGTATTTATTGACACCTTTCGCTTTAAATATTTGCTAAATTTTTGCCAAATCAATTTTTTTATTGAATAATCTCTATATGCACGACTCTCTGAAATTCTCTATCTCTACTTTGTCCGACCGGCAGACGGTCGAACTTGGGAATCTGAAGAGCCAACGAGTATTGTGGAATTGATTGCGCCACAAAGATACGTGACGGCCCTGGTGCCTATCACTTTATTAGTGATAACCAGATCAAAAACTCGTAAATTATTCGTAGTAGTACTTGCACTATAGTAAATATATTAGTATTTTAGTTTTTACTCCACGACTTAGGAGAATAGGCCTTCCAGAAAATCCTTATTCCTTATTCCTCAATCGTTTTCTACGAAACTTGGTATTGAACTTGCGGTCACATTACCCATTAAAACCCACAAAAAACGTTTCTCATTACGTTCAGGGAGGAGGGCGTATTTAGACAGTTCCCCTCAAAGTTTTCAGCTCATAGTAAGTGTCTGAAAGAAATTGCATGACTATTTTTTGCTCTAACATTTGTTAAATGCCATTTTAATAAGCTTAATTTATTATAGGTATGAACTGGTTTACCTTTTAAAAATAACCGTTTATTATTTACAAATTGAATAGGAGGTATCATTTCAAGACTATATAAAATTTGTTCCTCAAAACGTTCCATTGTTTCACAGTTTTATGTTTTTAAATAGTATTGCTTTCCATTTCTGACGAGTTCTAGTTCAAAAAATACAGGTGATCAGGTGAGCTCAGCATGACAAAGAGTGAGTGTTTAGTTTGGGAGTCATTTGTAATTTTATCTGGGAGACAGATATGCTAATAAAGACGTAGGACATAGGTCAAGTCGAACGTGAAAATCACCCCGTCGAGTCAGCAGACCGAATCGGCAATCATTGGCTGGCTCAGTGACAAGGACCGTCGTCACCCTTGGTTGGCCAACGGGATCGGTCCCGAAATTAACTTTAAAGTGATATTAAATTTAACTTGCATTTCATTGCTTAGAGCTACTAGTTTATGTATTTTATGTTTATGTAGTTTGTCACACTAAGAATAGAAACTTTTCAATGGTTTCAACTTTGTAAACAAAGTTAATTTCAATACCACAATATCTCTACAGTATTTTCACAGATTAAAGAATAATTATTTTTGGCCGCATTTTTCCGATATGGCCGACAGCTTGAAAATTTCTTATTACCGGTATTTTGTTTTTTTAAAAGATCATTTCATTTTCATAATGGGTGGGTCAGTTTAAAGTACTGTAAACAAAAGTCTTCTCCAAAATGTATAGGTTAAGGAAAATGAGTTTCATAGCTGTGAGTGCTCCCGGAGTGCTCTCGTTTTCACGGAGAAGACGAACACAAATGCCTTGTTTAGCATTACAGACAGACAACGCTAAGGACAATAATTGAGATGAGGCCTATTTCGGCTTCTCGGGGTCATTAAACATATAAAAATACCATAATAATTCAAAACAATGTACAGACAAAACCATAGGTTGGTTACTGGCTGGCTGACAAGTGGTCAAGGCGGTGCGAGCGGCATTGGGGACAACACTAAAATTCGCTAGGTCGGCGCTAGTGTCGCTTATTCGTTACGCACAATGTGGTCGTTTCGTGCAAGCTTCCTGAGTGAACTATTTATAAATTTGTGTTTTTTTTTGTAATTTCAAACCATTTTTATACATTTAAAATGACATATTTTTAGACCATCGGATAAAAAATGTAGCTATAAAAAGCATTTTGGTAGTAGGAGTAGGCCTATACGATTTTTTTCCTATCTATCAAAATTTCATATAGGTTAAGTGAAAAAGGTTATCATCCACGTGAAGGTGAAAGTTTAATTCATCCACGTTCCCAAAATTTCAGGTTAAAAGTATAAGCAGTTTTCCCATACTACTTGCGTGAAAATCACCAAATTCGTGAACTATTCACCCTGTAATTCGAAAGGTTTTCACTAGGACTTTAAAAAATTATGACAACGTATATTATGATACAATCAATAACAAATACATTAAAATTATGTTTTTTATAGATAATTAATTTTTTGTTCTCACCATCATAAGAACTATTTTTATTTATGTAGATTGTTCACCAGATCAAATCAATTTTTTATAAAGACTATCTACATACTGACCTTTATTAAAAACACTTATCATGAAAGCAAGTCACGCTGATAAAAAATTATTGGTAATAAAAAGAATAGCAAGCAAAGTAAAAGCAAACCATCCATTAGTGGGCTAGCAGCAAGCTATTATCAGTGTGATGGCATTGTAAAAGGATAAAAGATGTTGGCTGCTCCACTAAAAGCATCTTCCTTTATCGCAATTTTCTGGGTGTATATGGAACGATTTTGTCAAGTTACAAAGAACTTTCGGACCAGAGATTCTTTTTTAAAAAGAATATTAACCTTCCTGTACATAAAAGGTAATTTCATCTACATATAAATAAATTGTAATACAGTGGTCTTCACTCATTGCTACCTTAGACAGTAGGCTCCTTTATAGAAGCAAACTAAGGCCTCTATTTTATGCAGAAGTTTTTTTATAGCCAGTACAAACATGTGGTGCAAAGCTTTAAATTTTAAATATTGTAATTTAATTTAATTTGTAATTTAAATTTAAATTTACTGTAGTCAAATATAGGCCTACTAAACTTAATAATTTCTGGTTAACTTTTAAAATTATAATAAGAATTAAAATTAACTACTAGAGGTTGTTATACCTTGAAAACAAAGAGATGATACTTCTGGATATTAATTTCCTATTCTATTGCATGAGTATATGTTATTACATATTTTTTGATTAGGGCACTTTTATTAGTCTTAAATATCAAGATCTTAGGCAATAACTTTTAGATTACTAGATAATAGAAGTAGGTTTCCCACGTAAAGCTCCTTACTTCACTTACAGCCTCAAGGAAGATATTGAAAAATAAATAATATAGCCTCAAAATTCAAAATATTTAATTCCTTAGAACACCGTAAGGTATTTTTAATTCTATTTCTATTTAATGCAAGACATTATTCTCAATAACCAGCAAATCCCTTACAGATTTTTTGTAATTACTAAAATGCAAAGCTTCTTTTGGATCAACCTTAATTCCTTTCTCTTGCTCACATCCAGATTGTTTCGAATTTTAATTAAAACAGTATTACCACAAGTCCCCCAACGGAACCATATTACAAACTGGAAAACTTACAATGGATGGATATCTAACAGTTACTAACAGTACTAGGATAAAAATCAAACTCAAATAAAGTATTTCCACCATGAATATATATTTAATTTAATAAAATAAATTTAATAAATAAGAAAATCAAACAGATGAATGGTATATTTTCTTTACCAAAATTAAAAATTAAAATTGAAAGTATTAATAAAGTTACAAATATTACTTAGTGCCCTAGAGCGCTTTTTAAACTAACTGGTATCTTTGTTGTTTGCAAAAAAGATTTGTTGTCACAAACACTGTTTTTGCATTTTAACTCAGCGGCAAAAATCTTTAAGGAAGACTAAAAATCAATACCTCTTGAGATCCTACCAGAGATGCATACACTCAATATGTAAAACCAATACTTGACTCAGAAACATAATGAAGGGTGATTTTTAATAATGGTATTGAACCCATTTTTGAGTATTGGAATGTTATTGATCAATGGCCTACCCCTTTAATTAATTTACAAAAGTTTAGAGGATACCTTTTTAATTTATGATTTTGTAGGAAACATGCTTGAAATTGCATTTTTTACTACTGTATAAGGGAGACCACAACTTGTCGATATAGTTTTCTTTTTACTTTCACCTGCTATAATATAGTATAAGGAGAAAGTATTGTTTACATCAGAATTATCGAATGTGAATTTAAGGTGGGTATATCCATTTTAATGCCCCTTGAATCGAAAAAGAAATTTTTAGATTAATTTCTGTCTATGTGTATTTACCATTAAAAACCCCCAAAAAACACATAAGATGAAAATTTCTCAAAAACCACTCTGATAATTTTAATGAAAATTATATGATATAGTACTTTATGAGATAAACAAAATTACGCTACCCACATTTATCAAAACATCAGGGTTTAAATGTTATGGGATTTTTAAAGTAAAAAAATGTTTTAAACTTTTCCGCAAAAATAATAACGGTGAAGTAATTTTACTACCACCATTGAAACCAGCTTGAAATACTAAACAAATTAGTATTTTGAATTATTTCAAAATGACGATTATGGTTTCATAGTAAATTTAAATTAACTTTCCATGATTAACACAGTACGTTGTCTGAGAGCGTTCAATATTATTTTTTTAAAGAATATTAAATACCCCCGTCGCAGCAGACCTGCGTACTCAGCGAATTTCCAAATCAATAATATAATAATAATAATATATGACAAGTTTGGTCCATATCTGTCGATAAACATGAGAATCATTTGCTTATTCTCCATAAGATTAACATGGGAAAGAGTGAGCAGGTTTGCTGCTATGAGGAACACTGAGAATAGGCATTTATAACATCAAAAATTTGTATTTTTAACATTTATACTAACTTTCATCAACATCTGTCCATAAATAAAGGAGTTTGCCTATTCTCCATATGATTAACATGGGAAAAGAGTATGCAGGTTTGCTGCCATAATAAACACATAATCTATGATTTTTTAGCATTAACTTATGGGTCCCAACCACATAAAGCTAAATATCAAGTTTTATCCAAAAATATTGGTTAATAAGTGAAATATTAATTTTTCCTTATCCTCCATAAGATTAACATTGGAGCCTTAACCCTAGAAATGGCAAAGTCGTAATTTACGACACATTTACATAAAAAATCTCAATAAGAATTGGCAGGTGGAGGCATCTGTCCTCAGTTTAGTGGACTTGTTAGACACTATCACCTACGCGACCGTGTTTCCCTCTGGGGGCCAACAACCGAAACTGCTCTCGTAGTACACGAGCCTGCCACCGGGCAGGTCTATAACCAAGTAAGCGCTATCTTCTCCTAGGCACTGATGGCCGAGGCGGCTAACGCGCTACGCTGACGAGCGTAACGTTCTAGCCATTCGGAAGTGCTAGGGTTCGAATTACGACCATGAGCAATCCCAATTTGGCTTGCAAATGTGTGGTATACATAACTTAAATAAACACCGGCTTGGTAGTTGACATTTTAAGCTTAAATTGGATTGAGTGGACACCTGTTTTGCTTTTGTGTGGTATAACATGTAATTTTTTGTTTAAACTTTGATGTTCGAATATATTAGTAATTATTTTTTGTTCAGTTAAGAGTAAAAAGTTGCCACTCTAGGTTAAATACAAGTACTGTGATTAGATTTTTTTATATCTCTAACCGTTGAGATAGAGAAAAATTAAGAACTTAATTGTGTATTTTTTTAAGCTGAACCATGTGAAATATAAAACTATAAATTTTAATTACATGTGAAATAGCAAAAAAACATTTATACAAAAAAACTATTTCTATTGACCATGTCTGGTTTTAGAACTCGTCCACATTTGTAGGAATACACGTTCTACCAAATTTGTCTATGAAATTTTTACGAGATTATCGTGTTCACAGACAAATATAATATAATATATATAAATTTTAACGACTATTGTTTTTGGACTCTGGGCACCTAAAGAAGAAAAAATGACATGGTTCCGGGCTTAAGTCCTACCATGAGACCTACGGTAATAGCTCCTTCCCTATGGGAAATTCGCTAAAAAAATAATTTCTTCCCTATTTCCCACAAAACATGGTATGCAGCGTAAGCATATGAAAAAGCTTGGTATTACAGGGGGGGGAGGTTCCTCCATAAAATTCTATCTATTGATTTTACATTGTTATTTTCAAAAATTGGAATGTATAACTAGACTGGCACCAATGAAACCAGCTTAAAAACTAAACAAATTAGTATATTGAATTATATGTCTAACGGTTCCAGAGAAAAGTTAAATTTACTTATTTATTTTATTAGTTAAAAAGACTGTGATTAACGCAGTACGTTGTCTGAAAGCGCCCAATGTTATTCTTATGGTGAATATTAAAAAATCAATTTCTTCCTTATTTTCCAACTGTTTTCCATGAAACTTGGTATGAAGCGTACGGTCAAATCACCCAACAAGATCAACTCAAAAAAGCTGTTCTTATTGCACTATTTATCTGTATATATACTATCTCCATATGTTTAAGGAATTTCCAATGATTAAATACATTTAAAACATTAAAACCTATCCCATTAAAGCAACATCATAGTAGAGGCAATATGGTTAAATAAAAAGGTGATTCATTAAATATCATTGTAAAGGTTAAAATTTAAAACAAGTTGATATTTTGCATAAAATTAACCAACGTAAAATCTTCAAATGGAATTGTTCTTCATTCTTGGAATTGCTTAGAAGAAATCAGGAGGGTTCTTCAACCAGGATACCAGTCCAATTATGTTCATAATTTATAACAAATTGACCTGGGAACCAAACAAAACAAATATAGTGAGGCTTAGTATAAAATAAGTGAAAAGAAGTTAAATGGTATCAATGGACTGACACAACTTTCTCCCTTAAGTAAATTTATTTACAACCTTTAATTAATCTATATTCTTAAAATTTTATCTAAATATCACTTAATCATTTATTGTTTCTAAAATAATCATTTAATTTCTGAATATAACAAGAGACAAAGTTAAATTAATTGTTAGAATCTTATGGGGGGACTACACCCCCCCACCATAATACCAAGCTTTTTAAATTGAGTTTTGTTGGGTGATGTGACTTAATGCTACATACAAGTTTCATGGAAAATGCTTGAAAAATAAGAAAGAAATTGATTTTGTTATATTCCCCATTAGAAAATTGGGGACTTTCAGACAACGTCTGTGTTTGCCATGGCCATTAAATTGATCTTTCCTCTGGATTTACCATGGCCATTAAATTGATCTCTGGAACCGTTAGTCATAGACAAATAATTCAAAATACTGATTTGTTTAGTTTTTTAAGCCGTTATTAATGATGGTGGTCAAACTATACTTTACCTTTATTGTTTTTACATAAAACTTTTTTTGGCATTTAAAAGCCCATAACTTTTGGACTGTCATTTTTACAGACATGCGGGTGGTGTCATATTATTTAGTACTCTATGCACTATCAACTACTAAATTTAATCAAAATCATTACACACATCCAGACACACACGCACTCACGGACAGAAAGACATAACATTGATACCTACTTTTTTTGATTCAGGGGACCCCAAATGGATATATCCACTCTCAACTCAAAACACTAGCCTACAATTTGATTTGTGCTAGGCCTAATGCCAAAAGATGCCCATATTTCTTTATTTTCTTTGCGGGCTTTAAGTCAATTGATTATTGGTGGATTAATTGTTCGGATTTATTCGGTTTTTTCGGTGGTTCCGATTCCACGTTAAACTGTTAGTCCCTTACATATACGATTGGCTGTTGGGCTATTAATTAACAGTTCTATCTAAGGAGCAAGTGATACTTGTTCATCCAACGCTCGTTTTCCATTCATACTTGGCTTAAAATACCGATCTTGTGGTATGGTCGCCATTTCAATAATCTAATCTCATCCAATTTGAAAATTAGATGACACAACAACCCACTCACAGTATCCCTTAACATAGACAAGCTGTTCAGATTAAATTTGTTCGTAACCTGGCCTATTGTCCTATGCACAATTAGTAGCCTAATGTTGTCCACTTGCTAGGTCTAATCTTCTATCTGTGACTAATTTAAACAATGATTATTTATTATTTTGTTCCTTATTTATCAATGGTTTTTTAATCAAATGGATGGAATTGAAGATGGGTGCATTCATTTTTAACAATTCAAACTACTGTCAGAAGATTATGACGATTTACCCGAGGATAATAATGACGGAGATGACGATGTCGAAAAAGTAAGTGATACAACACAGGCCAGAATCAAGGAACCTGCTGGAATCCAAGGAGAGAGGAAAAGAGATATGTTCTTTGTGTACAAGGTAAATTTGTAAGGAACATTCACTGTTTTGAAATCCATGATCAAGAGGGTGGGAGGATGAAGATATGTTAACACTTGGCATCATCATATTTTAGAACCTATGTTTTTTTCATTTGAAAGTAAATTTAATCTTAGTATTTGCATTTTTGGATTTTGCTGATCTAAAGTAGATTAGATTAGATCATTGAAATGGCAACCATACTACAATGTGGTTATTTAAAGCCAAGTATGAATAAGGATTGAATGTAAGATGATTGTGGTGTGATCTTTTAGTCTTGTCACTGACTAAGGCTGACATGTTCCTTAGACAGGACTGTTAATCAATAGCCCGACAGCCGATCGCAACTTATGGAAATACAGTTTGTGGAATCCGAACCACGGCCTCTGAATTACGAATTGACCTAGTTATGAGGACGGTATTTACAGATTAACGTAGTATTCAATAGTGCAGACATTAACCCACACAAGAGAACACTACATCCACCGACCGTCTCTCACAACTATCCACAATTTGTGACCTCCAAGTAGCTGGATTACGGGACGTCCAGTCAAGGAGAGTATGCTGAAAAAATAATCATAACCAAATTTTAACCTAAAACATTCTCATTACTCACTATAAAGTAAATCATTTTGAGCAATTGATACATAAATTGTTTTTTCTATACAGTATATTTTATATTATAATCACTTATGTAGGCCTATGTATATTAAGTTTTGAAAAAAAATGTAATATCACTAATTTTTGTTTTAAATTGTAATTACCAAACCTGGTCTTTTAGACCGTGCACGAGCATATTTGTAACATTGAGAGGCACTAGTAATGCACAGTTAAAAGTAAAAATAAATATAATGTTTCAGTGTAAATATGTTTGTGTCAAAATGAATATGTCTAAGCTCTGGGTGAATGTTAGTAATTTGCGGGACGCAAAAGTATCACGAAAGTGACATCATAGCTGCTCCGGAACTACAATGTCGTAAGTGCTAAAACTGAAATTTCATAGGAGGGCCAAAAAAATAAAATAAAATATTTTAATTATGGATAGTTAAAATTATACAAATGCTTAAAACTAGTTATAGGCTTTTATGTGTAGCTATTTCCTTTGCTTTTATACTAAATTAATTGTAATAATTCTTTATTAAATTTGACCACACATTTTTTACCTAATTTTTCAAAAGCATCATTGTTTCTCCAATATTATCCCACTGGCTGAGAAGACGTAACTGCTTGATCATATTAATTATTAAGTATAATTTTAATAAAGAAAATTAATAGGCTGTGTATATAAGATAACAGATAATAAGTTTTATTAGTACAACAATTAAAAATAGATATTTTTAATTTGTATACGAGGGTTGTCCGTAAAGTAAGGTTCCCAGTGATTTTACTCAGTGAAAAACATGTTTATTTGCATAAACTCGTACATATTCGGAAAGTTCAGACTTTTTCCTATTTTTTTATGTAGTTGCCACCGAGGTCAATGCGTTTTTGCATGCGGTGAACCGGCTTTTGAATTTCTGAGTCAAAGAAGTCCGCCGCCAAGTCGCACAGATAGCTGAGAACCGCTTTTTCCAGCTCTTCTCAGCCACCGAAATCCGTTCCACCTAGGTGTTTATTCATATCAGGGAAGAGGTGGTAGTCGCTGGGGACTAAGTCCAGGCTGTAGGGTGGGTGTTTGACGATACACCATCCAAAGTTAGCAATGATTTCGTTGGTAACGTTAGCAGTGTGCGGTCGAGCGTTATCCTGATCCAAATGCACCACCTTCGACAGCATACCCCTCCTCTTGTTTTGAATGTTTGTTTTGTTGAATGGCACGGCGAAGTTTTTGCAGTGTCTCGCAGTAGCGGGCAGCGTTGAATGTTTCACCGTTGGGCAAGAATTCGCACAACGATACGCCTTTCCTTGCTGGCACTTTGCGCTTGCTTGAATTTTCGCGGAACGCTCCTCGTCATGGACATCGGTATGCCCGTTCTTGAACTCCCTGTACCATTTGCACACATGTTGTACGCTCATACACTTTTCTTCATATTTTTCGCACAGCTGGGAATGAATTTTCCCGGACGGAAGGTTTTTGGCAGTCAAAAAACGAATCATTGAGCGCAGCTCACACCTGGCGGGCCAAGCAATGGGAAGCTCCATCTTGTTTGGCTGCCAGGCCAAGACTGAGCACCGCAGACACTTCGCTGCGGTGGGGATTTGGAGTGGGGGAGCCCAGGTACACAACAAAACCGCACGAACCCCCGTCGCAGCACTATTGTCGACTGCAGCGCTATGGGAACCTTACTTTACGGACAACCCTCGTACATTCTTATGGGAACTTCCAATCAATATACGTCATAACTACCATGAGTTTTTAAACACACAGAGACTTTTCTTGATAACTGATCAAATATTCTGTAAAAGTGGGGAATTATCACACAAGCTCTTAAGGTCTTTCATTTTTATTTCTGGCAGAGCAATTTCACTTTCATAAGCCAGTTTTGAATTAATGTTCTTCGACAATTGATTGACATAACACCTTTTCCTATCTTGTCTATATTTTATTACTCTTCTTTCCTCTTGTTGAAAACTAAGTTTATACGAAAAACTGTCATTTGCTTTTTCAAAATGGAACAATTTTCCTTCAGATAACTTGAATTTATTTCCATCTGTGTCCATGGCCAAGATAAGTTTCATTTTATCTTGTAGATTCTTAAAATCTGTAGTCTTTGTAGCCTAATTTTCTGACTTGAGGAGGATTCCCTTTCTTTTTAGAATTTCTGATCAATGATACGTATTGATCCGGCAAGTACACTGTTACTGACTTCTTGGATCTGTTCAGACCTTTCAATGATGCTGTATATTGCACCTCCCTCATGTTGTATATGTCCACAAATAAGATACTTATGGGTGATTGCATTCACATCAAGATTCTCCACTGCATACAGATACATTAATATCAAGTTGTACAATTTAAATTGTAAAAAATATGATATAACAAACAAAAATAGCTTCTTCTATGAAACTACCGTACTTCAGAAAACGACTGTGAGAAACTACCAATTACAGAGGCTGGTGGATTTTACACCTTGCCTTTTACCGCCTACATGGGTCATGGGCTTGAGGTAATCATTTACACAATAAAATTCATCAACAGCTTTGTTGAACAATGACGTCACAGTTAAGATTAAAGAGATCAGAGTAATAATGACACAAAATATACTTACGTCGTTGTAGCACTGGAATTTAAGCCGGTGTAGCTTATGGGTGTTGTCTTTCCCTACAATTGTGTCAATCTTCCACTAGCAGACATACACCACCCTTGCTGTCACTCACTCTACTGACACTTGTGTCATTATTCTCCTGACTATAAGGCCAAAACAGCTGATTTTCACTAACGACACAACTACCCTCTGGGAGCAAAATGATTAAATACAGTTATGTCGTTAATCCAGCATATGTTTAAGCCTTTCTCATATCATTACGCAACAAATCTCAAATTTTAAAAAATTGCAATTATGTAATTGTTATTCCGGAACGGCGAATGGTTACAGCTGTTTAGAGGAACTGAAAATTTCCCACAGGGAAGAAAGTACATTTTTTAAATAGCGAATTCTAAACTTACAATTGGTTGATCTCAGTGAGCAGCAAAGTCCTTTGTTGCGATCTTGCTGATAACTGCATCAAGTAAGCTTGATACACCAAGCTCCGAGTCGGTAATTTTGTAGGTTTTTCTAACCAAATTTACATTGGTAAAACTACTTAATTCAGCTAGATTCACCACTTTTCCTTCAATTTTATTCAAAATATCTTTGACTTCGAGATCATCAGTAAAGGAAACAACAATCATATTGTAGTCTTTATCATCAATTCCAAACTTCAATAGGGACTGACTGATGTTTTTCGATATTGAAAGGTTAAATAAGATTTCAGAATATATTGATCGTGTCGTTAATTTTCCAAGAGATTGAGCTAAAAGTGCCTTGTTCACAGCAACTCCAATTTGAAGCATATCAATAATAAGGCTTGGTTTTATAATACAACACTGAAGCTCTCCAGATATAACTTGTTTCCTTACATCCGAAGCATTTCTCACATCAGTTACTAAAGCACAAGCTAAGGTTTTACCCTGGTATAAATTTAACTTCATAACATCCATTTCTTATAGAAGTATACAACGATAAAAATAATGAAACAAACTATGAAACCTTTAGAGAATTTGAGTAAAATATACTGAGATTTAATAAAAGTATTGCCGTAGAGAAGTCAGTTATGATTGTGGTTGAGAGGTTGAGGTTATGATTGTTTGTATTTTGTATTTGGTCTTGGTCTTGGTTTTTTTTATCTCTGCCCCTGCCCGAAGGCGGCCTGGCATTTAAACCGCGAGACTATGGAGTACACTGATTGGTTTGAGGTTGTCCTTATTTTGTTTGTTTGTCCTTAATTATTTATATCACGTGTATTATATAATGTTGTGTACCGTATTACTAGTTTGAATAAGTTTATTTCGGTTTGGTTTGGTCGAGTTCACTGCACGCACTTACACACCACACAACTTTTCCTTTATCTCGGAATTGAAAAGTTGTATCATAGACAGTTGCATCATATTAGAAGCAGAGACCAGCTTTACAGTGCTATTGGTCAAATATTCTAAACTGATATCATGTAATAGAAATATGAATGAAGGATGATTACTAAACTATTCCGTTAAATTTTGAAATAATACGTTAAAACAAAGGTTTGATGAGGACCACTATATCTAATATTTCTTGTGAGAAAAACTCGTCCGTTGTTGATTGGCAGATTCCAAGAGGAGATTAAAATGGGTGTTAAAGTGGGCCTGCAACTCTACCGGTGGTGAGTTGTACTACTTTTACTGGAATAAATACAACACAATACACAATATATACTGCTTGTCATCTAGATACAATGCTTTCAACGCACGATTGCTTTTACGTGTCAGCATATAGTGACGTATTTAGACATTTTATTACTTTTACAATTACTTTTGTAATCGCGACCTATCTAGGTAGGTTAAAACTAAATATACCATTAATATAATGTCATACCTAGGTTTCAGATTTGTATAACCAATAAGTATTCTACACCCACTGGTACTCAACAACGTAATGGTTACAGCTTTCCTTCTTCTTTAATTTGATGTTCGTCGAAAAATTTTTCAGCATAAAAGAGCTATCACATAAGAGCAACCGCTGATAGCAATATGGCCCTAATGCAGCCCTCCCAGCCACAAACAGTATCAAGCCGTCGCTAAAGTCACAATAAGCCTTACAAAAAACGTGTTTTTATCAGACCCTTAATGTATGAAAAACGAATTTTCTTTAGATTAGTGCTTACCCACACATTTTGTGTGTGAATGTATTTTATCAGTTGCTTCCACATAGACTTTGTACTTGCATGAGGATGTTTTATCTCCTGCATGGACTTTTTATACTAGGACACGTAGCCTAGTATATTTCATTGTAATGTCTGAGTAAAGAATTTAAATTAAACGGGTTTCTCCATATTTTTTGAGAGCACACCTGATGTGTGTTTAATCACAGGTTGTCTTTAAATACCGGTACGTACCGTACTCTGTTAATAAAAACCGGGGTTTCGATCGTTTTCCGTCAAAACCTTAAAAAGTGCCAAAATGCGTAAAAACACAAATAACGGAATATTAGAAGTAAAACACAGCCATATTATGAGCTGTCAAAGGCACAACTATTTACATATTTATTTTATACAGCGTTGTGATCAATATGAATCATATATATGTTTGTACAGTAGTATGATAATGCATTATTTTATTGCGGATAGTAGTATAAAATCTATATATTTTAGAGTGGATTTTTTCGTCTCAATGAGTTAAATAAGTACGACCGTTCTGAAACACAATATGACATCACTTGTGTAATTTTTGTTTATAAATATTGCGATTACGTTTTGTATACAGCTTAATCTATTCTGAAAAGATGCGTGTTATTCTGAAGAAAATGCAGGTTTCCCATCTTGTAGAAAAGTAAGGATGTCCAAACGTGTAGAAATACAGGTTATGCCTACTAAACAGGGAGAATTACCAACAAAACAAGGAGAAACTATCTAATTCTACACGATTGGAAACCTTCATTTTCTACAGGATGGAAACCTATTCTTTCTATAAAATAGGATTCTACAAGATGGGAACCCACGTACTAACCCAGGTCTGCTGATTTAGGGTCATTCATTCGTGTTTGTCTATTTCTCCTTCTTCCATACATCTCACTCGCTCTCCCCCCTAAAAATCCCCTTTGTCTTTCTTTTTCTTGAATTTTTGTTGTTCTAACCTAAACTCTGAACCTCAATTTTCTATACACTTACTAACTCAATGTTATGAGTGAAATATGCAGGTTTTGTGGTAAAAACTATAAGCTATAAGTTTGAGACAAAATACCAGTGACCTCTTTTATTATTTTATTATGAATTTCAGTAATTTAATATGTCGTTTGTGTTTACTGGAAGGAAGTGGCAATGTATCAATATTTACAGACTATGATGATGGTCGGAATGGGTACTTGGCTCACAAAATAATGCAAATTGCAAATGTCCAGGTTAATTAACTCTTTTTCATTTCTTAATATTACACAGTTCATATATTTGTTTAGTTAAACATTCCTTGGATAATAGATCTAAAGATTTTTATGAATTACTTAGGTGGCAGTGATATTGCAATACACATAATAACTTATCTTATGTCAGTAGCATGATATGTTTTTCAAAATAAATGTCAATTTATTCATTGATTTTTCTTTGTTTGGCTTATATTTTACATGCGTTAAGGAACACAGCTTAGACCCACTATTCCACAAACCCAATGAAGACCCTAAGTCAACAATCAAAGCAATTCAGTTATGGGTGAAAAAAGTGGTAATATTTAGCTTATCTAATTATTTTTATGGCAAATTAAATTTTTCATTCAAAATGTATTATCCTGAATGGTGAGGATACATAATTAGACCAATTCGTAATTCAGAGGTCGTGGTTCGGATTCCACGTTAAACTGTTGCCATCGGCTGTTGGACTATTAATTAACAGTCCTGTCTAAGGAACATGTCAGCCTTAGTCAGTAACAAGACTACAAGATCGCACTACAATCATCCCACAATCATTTCTCATTCATACTTGGCTTAAAATACCTACCTGGGTAGGTCGCCATTTCAAATGGTAATCTAATCTAACTGTATGGAGTCTACCATATTGGTATGAAACTTGTTCTACTGAAGCTAGACCGTTTAATAAAAGTCAGTAGTGACTCAGTAATATACAATGAAGCCTGGCTTATGGTGTTTGGTATCAACAGAACAAAATCATTTTGAATTTAAGAGTTCTCATTGCCCAATACTGCGCCACAATCATCCTACATTCATTCCTCATTCATACTTGGCTTAAAATACCTACCTGGGTAGGTCGCCATTTCAGTTAAAAGTATAAAAAGTATGATAGCATAGCATCTCACTACAAACCTTATTAGGATTTATTTTTAATTTATTTAAGTACCATAATCTGTCAAGGTTATCTCTCAGAAAATAATTTAAAATCTTTGAATATTGCTATTTCTTCCTCACAGAATCTTCCCCTAAAATAGGCTAATTTCACTTTCTTTCATTCCTCACTTAAAAGAGCCCTCCCTGAAAATTTTACTTATTTCTAAACTCTATCTGTATTGATAAATACTATGGAATGGTTTCCAACATGTGTCATACACAGCAGATAGGATATCCTACCACAGATCAGTTATTTTTACTTTTTCAAATATCAAATTTGATCAACTCAGCCAATTACTTTTAAGTTCCCGTATTAAGAGGTTTGCTATTGGCAATTTTCCATACCTTATTATTATAGCCTACCGCAAAGATTTAGACTATATATATATATATATATAAATATATATATAAAACTTAGTGTTAACACATTAAAATATTGGCTGTTCCTTTATTATGATTATTAGGCCTAATTAGTTTTTGGTTCCAGATGTACGAAGGTGATGGTTTACCCTTTTTGGTGTGCCGACCATGTATAAATAGAGTTGAAGGTTTTTTCCAGTTTAAAATTCAAATTGAAAAGTCAGATTTTTTCTTAAGACAACAAGTTTATCAGGTATGTTTAAAGGTTTACCTTGCCTGTTTCTCTAAAACTTAAAATATGCTCACAAAGACTATTTATGTAGTACTTTACATAGGTATGCTGTATGATCATGAGCTTAAATGGAAGAATGAAAATATATATTAAAACTGGCTCTCTTATTTTACAAACATTAACCCTTCCTGGATGGGTGAATTTGTGACATAGAATGGGAAAAATTAAACTTAATTTTCATAATTTGTGTTTTGTTATATACTAGTATAGGGCCTACATAAAATAAACTATACTGTCAGAATAATTTTTTACTTGATTCTATAAAAAAATAAAACTAGTTTGTCTGAAGAGAAAGCAGATATATCTGCTTCCCGTCCAGTACATAAAAAACCATAGCGGAAGTATCCCCTCGTCCTTATTGCCTAAGACTTTGGTGGATATCCGTCATCTGTCCGGGATGGGTTAAATAATGAAAGTCTATAATGTAAACATTTATTTGCTATTTTGGCTTGGCGTTAATAGCACAATTTGTATGAAATAAGTACAGAAAAACCTGGAAAAACATGAAAATTTTCATCCTTTTAAAAAGGTTAAGGAATTACGACTCTTTAACCACAAAAAAAATGCAGCCATCATATAAAGTGAGTATTCATTATTTTTCAGACTAATGCATTCTGATTCAGCGTATGATATCCAGGTGTGTTACAGGTGTTGTTTCAATTTAATTCCTGAAAAGGCTTCATGTCGATCAATTAGATTTGTTGGTGGGTGTTCATTAGGGAAACAAGTCATATAGTTGGCATAAGCATATGATTGTGTGTTACTGTATTCAATCGTGTTGTCAAATCCTGAGAGGAAGTGTGCATAGTAAGAAATCTGTGTGGGAGTCATAGTTGGCAATGTTCTATGTGGGTTAAATATCCTAACAAAAGGCGTATGATCTGATTCGAGAATAAAATTCCTTGCCATAACAATATTGATAGAACTTCAAAGTCGAGTGCTAGTGCTTCTTCGATCCGACTGTCCTATAGAGAAGCGAATGAAAGAGGCCGTTCAAGCTGTCTCTATAGCGGAGGGAAAAAACATTCCTTATCCAAATGAGAACACCAAACACCTTATCCGAGGCTAACACCAAGGTTTGATTGGGATCACAATGAGCAAGAACTCGGCCACAAGCTATCTCAGCTTTCACTTTTTTTAGTAGTGTAGTTTTTTGTTGTAGTGTAAAGTCAGTTTTTTGTTTTTCGACTTGAAATCTTCAACACTCTCTTTAGGGACTGGAATGTGCATTTATTTTCCAATCCACTGTTCATACTGAATTATTTATCAGCTATTTTTGAATTAATCTGATTTATTTGGGCCTTATGTTGCAAGGAGGAAATCTGTGTATTTTCATTGTTTTAGTATTATTTATGACTTACTGGAATATCTTGTTTGACTCTTCTTGTAGCAGTTTTGTTCTTTTAACAGATTCCCGAAGTCCTCTGATGAACCGTGAGCGTAGCATAGTGTCAGCTGTAGATATCCCACAAGATAATTTTAATTCACAAGGGGTCACCATTTTCTTAAGTTTGAATTTGAAACCTTTAACCTATTCAGCTACCATTTATTCTTTTTTTACGAAATTATTTTGGTTGAGGATCTAAGTGTTGCATTAGTAACACAATAAGGTCGTCAAATCTTTTTTGAAGTGATGTTTTAGGTATGCAGGTGTTATAAAGCTTTTGATGTGATATGTGGGATAGCGAATGAAATAGTATGAATATCTTTATTGTTTCGTCTTATATTTGTTTGAGGAACATGAAAACTTTATTCCTCTTTAATTGAAAATTTCAAATGTTTTGTTCTAACTGAAAGTTACAAATGAAATAATGGGACATTGAGGCTTTATTGGGTACTTTAGTATTAGCCAGATGCCTTTTGGTCGCCGACATACAGCGCTCTGCGGAGTTAGGTTAGGTTGGTTATTGATAGTATATTGAGATATATCAAACGAGATAGTATAAAAAAATAACTTAACTCCGCAAAGCACTGTATGTCGGCAATATCCTGTATATTACGATTTAACGCAACAGTGGCATCTGGCTAACACCAAAATTATTACCAAAGTTTCTAGTTATTAGGGCTTGTAACAGGTTTTTTTATATTTGTTTTTTTCCCTTGGTTATTTTTGGAATTTTGTTACTTTTTGGGATCTTTGTTATTTGTTTGAGGTGGATTAGGTTTTTATAGACCGATTTTTGTTAAACTCATAAAACTATGATAAAATTCTGTCAATGAAGAGCAATAATACATAAATCAAAATGGTCATAGATTCATACACTAGTACACTAGATTCATATCTTCCGTATTTAACTCTTTAAGGAGTAATGACAAAACGTTACTATCTCCGAGTTGATAAGGAGTAAGGGGAAAATATCAAATCACACCTCAAAGGAACAAAATTTTTTCATTAAAAATTTTGCAGCCCACTGTAACTTAAATATAGCAGAAAAAAATGGAAATGTGTATTTGGTTCAAAATATCCAAATACCCCCGTCGCAGCAGACCTGCGTACTCAGCGAATTTCCAAATCAATAATATAATAATAATATATGACAAGTTTTATAAAAATCTGTCCATAAACATGAGAATTATTTGCCTATTCTCCATATGATTAACATGGGAAAGAGTGTGCAGGTTAGCTGCTGTGAGGAACACTGAAAGTAGTCATTTCTACCATAAATATTTTTTATCTTAACATTTATACCAACTTGCATCAACATCTGTCCATAAATAAAGGAGTTTTCCTATTCCCTATATGATTAACATGGGAAAAGAGTATGCAGGTTTGCTGCCATGATAAACACATAAACTATGTTTTTTAAGCATAAATGGATAGATCTCAACCACATGAAGCTAAATATCAAGTTTTATCCAAAAAATATTGATTAATATGGGAAATATTAATTTTTCCCTATCCTCCATAAAATTAACATTGGAGCCCCACACTACAACGTACTGTGTTTAGATTTTTTAATATATCAGTAACCGTTGGAGATAGAGAAAAACTTTAAGGAACTTAATTGTGTAGTTTTTTAAGCTGATTCCAATGGTGAAATACAAAATTAGAATTCTTTAAAAATTACATGTGAAAAACGCAAAAAACCCCATTTTGGGGTACAAAACCCCCCCAAACTACACTTTCCCATTGACCGATATGTCTGGTTTACGATCTCGTCCGAGCATTTGTAGGAATACACGTCTCTACCAAATTTGGTCTTGATCGGACCATTTTTACGAGAGTTATCGTGTTCACAGACACATATATATATATATAAATTTTAACGACTATTGTTTTTGGACTCTGGGCACCTAAAGAAGAAAAAATAACATGGTCCCGGGCTTAAATCTTACCATGAGACCTACGGTAATAGCTTCTTCCCTATGGGAAATTCGCTAAAATGAACATATTATGAACTTGAACTTTTTTCGTATGAAAGTCTTTAAAACATGGACACACGCAAAACACCATATTACACTGTTTGTGCTGAAAGGTTAGCCTATGTCTTTTCTCTTTTTTTCTCTTTGTAAAGAATGCTTCACACTTCACGCTGAGAAATATTATTCGGGAGCTTTTATTTCCCGCTGAAACTTCACCCCGTGGCCGCCACTACGCAGATTACCTACCCTTCGGAATACACACACATGCCGCATAACAACTTGATTTTAATTATTGATTTATGAATTAAGAATCAATCTGTATTATGTTATAAATATATATAAATGTATTTGCGCAAATTTTGTCAAATGACGTTTTAAAACGTCACTACTCCTTTTTACATATACATAAAAAGACGTTTTAAAACGTCAGTACTATTTTGATGCAAAATACGGTACTCCTTAAAGGGTTAAGAACAGTGACTATAAAGGCTTACATATTTTTATTCTTCAAAATGCATAAATTTTGCTATGCTATTTAAAGTTAATAAATTCATTGAGGGGGGAATTTTTTTCACGGTCGCCCGGAAGCGTTTTTCATTTTTCTGTTTATTACAGATTGTAGGTAAGGTCAAACTAGCCAGTTTCAACTATTTATGAAGTAACTCAGTATCTTTCCTGACCGGTTAACCAACTTAGAAGTTTTAAATCATTATTCATTATTCAACATTTTGTAACTGTTTCATTATGTGTGTTAGTATCACAGTAAAATGCCAATATTTGGATTCGTTGGAATTTTGAGCTTCATTCCAGGATATTTTTTGGGGTTTTCATCATTTTGGCTATTTTTTTTAACCTCAAGATTGTTACAAGCCCTGTGTTAGTTGAAATATTGTGTGCATTATCACTAATGTCTTGTGTAGTACTTGCAGGTGTAATAGGATGTCTCAACATTATCTTCATCTTAATAAATGCCTCTTCAGGATACATCTTGTACAGTAATTTATTTCTTCATCCTGTTCCTCGTAGTTTGATATTCTCGTGTACTTCAAGAAATTCAGTCCTTATAGTTTTTAGATTCTCTAGAGATTCACCAGCTTGCTTTTTTGCAGTTACTTTTTCAGTTGAATAGATTTTTGTTTAGTTTTACTTTTCCAACATCATCACTTGTTATATAGTTAAAAGAAGTTAAAAGAACAAATAAATTATTAAGGAAATTTTAATACATTTTCATTCAACTATTTACATTTACCCCTTGAACTGTTTGGTGTTTTAGCCTTAACTGATTGATAAAATCATATTGCAGTTCTTCCTTAAATAATCAGTATAAACAAAAAAACACAAAACGTGCCCCCCCTTAATTATTTGGTAAAAGGAGCAAAATGTATCCACTGCAATCCCAACCAAGCATACAAATACAGCCAACTTCCATACAAGCTGGTCACCATTTCTTTTACATTGGCCCTCCCTCCACTGTACCATGCATTTCAAAGCCAAATTGGGATTGCTAATGATCGGGATTCTAACCCACGTATTTCTGATTGGCTTCAACAGCTTCACTCGTCAGCGAGCCCATTGACAACTAGACTGAAGTAACACTGTTGGAGAAAGCGCATATTTGGTGTATAAAACATACTTTAGTGGCGATTGAGCACACCCCTGAGGTATCAAATGTCCGATCATAGGTGACACCACGTCTGAAATAGACGATGAGACTTAGAAGTTTACTAAATGATGGGAGATAACTATCTGGTAAAATACACAGATAACTTTGAAAGTCGCAAAAGGGACGGTCACCAATTTTTGGGTCAAGTGAAAAACTAAAAATTACAGAACAATCATGTTGTTTTGACCACATATTGTATTAACAACTTACAATTTTTATGAAATTTAACATTACAGATCCCAGAGCTCCTTCATTTGCCAGGATATTAATTAATAGGCAAAGGCAGCTGGATCCAGTAATGAACTATCACAAAATAGTCTTAATTAATGTGTTAAAAAATAATGTAATATCTATTTAGTGTACTTGATGTTATCGCTTATTTTAGCCTATCAAGTAAACATTTTTTTCTAATTAATAGAAACCATTGAATCATCACAAAATAATCTCTATTAATGTTTTTTACAAAATACTCTTAATTTCTATTTAGTATACTTAATGCTATAATTTGTTTAGCCTATCAAGAAGACATTTTTTCCACTTAAGTGAAACTATATGGAAATAAATTTTTAGGGTGATGTTATTACTTCTTCGGTAGGAAAGACTTCAGAGAATGTGAAAAGTGAACCTCTGCCAATGTTAAAGGTAAGACTAAGTTATACTAGAAGGTTAGTGCATATACAGTAAAGTCCGGTTTATCCAGATTAATGTGGCTGGGTCCTGATCCGGATAGCCAAAACTCAGGATGATCTGAAACTACTGTATACTATTTTAGACATCCACGTTGCATAGACAACAATCGTAAATAGCATCTGCAATATTAGTGCTGCAGACTGCATATAACCTCTGTACAATAACATAGCAGTAAAATATCACAAGTGTTAACAAGTTGAAAATTTTTTTAAAGTTTTTAATTTTAGTGAAAAAGTTATTATTTTGTTATTTAAATTTTTATTGCAGACATTTTCTATCAAGATTTTATGTAAAACAAAGTTTCACGAAGTTTCAGGATCTGGAATCTGATCCCGTCCTCAGGCGAACTAATATCAGTAAAAATCTAAATAACATAAATCCACCATCACCAATAATGAAGGTAAACAAAGAATTATCAATACTAGTTTTAGGTATGAAATAAAACACTCTTCTAAAGTTAAAATAACCTTCTTTCATTTACAACCACTCATGACCACAGATTCAGTATGCACTTTGACTGTAAAAATAATTCTGAAACAAACAATCTTTGTACATCTAACCTCAAACATATACATTTTGACAGTTCAGTATTGAAATGTCATATACCTTTCGATTATGCGCTATGTGCTTGTTGCGCTCCAGCTTGAGATACGACAATTCACATCTCAACTATTATTTATATAATTTTGTTCAAAACCCGATCCGGATGATTCAGATCCAGATAAACCGGACTTAACTGTATTATACTTTTTGTTTATTTATATCATTATATATCATATCAGGTTATATCATTTATCCTGTATCTATTCTCTAAAATATTGTCAATATCAAGCTTAAAATTACAGTTTTCCTTTTCATTGTTGTATGATGAGTTTTCTTTAGGGTCAAGGAGTTCTTCACCAAATCATCTGTAATGATTTGCTGTGTTCCACTGTGTTTCTCGTCATTAACGTTTGTATGACCATCATTACAAAATCACCCACCCCCTCATCAATCAATGCCCTAACTCATCTGTGTACTATGTAATAACTCATGTTTTCATCATAAATTTAGTTAGTCTGGTTATTAATTTAAATGGCTTTCAGAACTTTAGCACTTAAAAATCTAGACCGCAGAAATATACAGTAGAGTTCCATTTACCCAAGTCCTGGTTAAACCAGGTTCCGTGTTAACCGAGCCTACCCTGCCAGCATAAAACAAAATATTTGCCATGAATCAGTAGTAGCATCGCATTTGAAGTTTTTCGTAATTACTATGCTATAAATCTAATAAATACTATTTTTCCTAAATGCAATTGTATTCAATAGCTATAACTGTACTTTGCATAAACAATAACCAATTTACTTCATAACGATCCATATTAACTCGCTTAGATGGGAATCTACTGTGTAGGTCTGTAGGCTGTATAAACTTCACAGTTGACAGGCCCATTTTGAATGCTCATATCCGTACGTGAACATGAGCAATTTTGTTTTAACTACAGCTCAGGCTAGCCAATAGATACTGGTACGTAGCAATCTTGCATATCATATAAAAGATGATAAAGACCTTGGTCAGTCTGCAGATCAATATTAATAATTAAACTACAGACTGACCAGGGAGGTATTTATTATCTTTTATAAATTACTAATATGTTTCTATTCTTGAGAGGAATAGACGCCTTTTCAGGGCATTAGAGACTCAACGTTGTAGTGAACAGGCTCACTCTAAGACTCCTATTGCACAGTTTTTTATTTTTCACTCTATACAGTATTACAAAATCAGTAACAAACTCTGGCTGTTACAATAAAGAAATAAACAGTAGAACTTCAATCCACATGGGGTAGGATTAAATGGGGTTAAAAATGTTTTTAAAATTTAAATTTTAAAAAGATAAGAGTTTAAAACATTGAAAAATGGATCGAGTGCAGTAAAATATTGATTTGTTTCCTATAAGAAGAAAAAACGGAATTGTTTTCTCAAAACTCTACTGACATGGCACTTTCAATTTGGTTGTATTATTTAATACATGAAAATTGTAGTCATTCTCATTATACTTAAAAGTTGACAGTTATTGCATTTGGAAAACTAAATTGTAAATAAAAGTTTCTACTGTACACAAAAATGTACTTTGTAAGTTTATGGAGTCAAAATAAGTTATTACTGTCTCCTAATAAAATGCTTTTTGATTTTTTAAAGCAACCTGTAGGCCTAAGATATATTTTTAGACGGTAATATATTCATGTTAAAGAAACATTTTTCTAAAAGCTTAAAAATTTAGATGATAAACTTTGCAAGTTTAAAATGAAACCAAAGGTCTAATAACTGTAGGTATAACTTGTATGAATTTTTCTTTTGTACTCAAAAATGTTCCAGAATGGAGTTTATATATCAGATAATGTTTGGGCTGAAAATGTTCCAAGTTTTCCTTCTCTTCAAAACTGTGAAGCTCTTACTAATGATTCTGTTCCAGTACCCACTCCAGAAGTAAGTAGTAGATACATTGGTAAATGCTGATGGACGTAACAGTTTTACTAGCTGAGGAGCTGTCTAAGTATTGTCAAAGGGTTATAAGAAAGTGGAAAAATGTATGCATCCAAGTGGAACTTCAAAAAAATTAACTTTGTCAAATAAAGTTTATATAATAACATAACTTAGAGAAACAATTCTGGTATTTATATAAAATTAAGATAACGCAAAATTTTCAAAAATAAACACACAAAATAAAAATTCCAAGACACTGTTCATTAGTACATTTTCCCTAACATGGAGGAAATGTGCACATCGAGTGTGATAATTGTGCACAAGTTTGGATAATCGATACCCAGAGAGAATACCTAGAGAGAAAATAAAACAAGGTTTGTTACAAAGAATATATTGACAAGGTACATATTAGAGGCTTTGCGAGGTCTTCTTTTATTGTTGATTATGACGTTTTGAAGCTCTTGCAGACTTCACTGAGTTTCCTCCCATCTGTTCTTACTGCTTGTATTACTTGTTTAAGTCTTTATTTTAACTTATATTTCAACTAAATTGCCACTGACTGTAAGATAAATCGTAATTTTAGTTTTTGTAAATTATTTGTGTTTGTGTATTCAGTAAATCAGGCATTGGTTTTAAAGCTAAAATTGATTTTCGGGTCCATGTCGCGATCCACCTGACACCCTTCTGCACCAACTGGTAGGTCGCCACCCACAGTTTGGGAACTACTGCTCTATATGATTAACATGGGACAGAGTGTGCACATGTATACTATAGTATGTATATGTAAAGAGTATTCAGGTTAGCTTCCATGATAAACACATAGGTTTACTATGATATATATGCTTAAATGAATAGATCTCAACCACATGAAGCTGAATACCAAGTTTTGTCTAAAAATATTGGTTAATAAATGAAATATTCATTTTTATTTATCCTCTATAACATTAACATGCAGTTGAAAAATACTATGTACTGTGTTAAGATTTGTAATATCTCAGCAACCATTGGAGATAGTACTGAATTGTATAGTTAAATAAAAATAGTAAATGTATAGTAAAATAAATACTAAATTGTGTAGTTTTTTAGTTAATTCTAATAGTAAAAGATAAAATGTAATAAAATTACATATGAAAAACACTTAAAATCCCCCAATACCCGTTCTGATTGACCAATATATCTGGCTTACAAACCCATTCGACTAGTTGTAGGAGTACACGTCCCTACCAAATTTGGTCTCGATCGGACAATTTCTACGAAAGTTATCGTGTTAACAGACACATACATACATTATATATGTACAATTTTTAACGACTAATGTTTTTGGTCTTTTGGCACCTCAAAACGAAAAAGTAACAATAAAGTGATCCCGGGATTAGGTCTTGCCATGAGCATAATATAATAGCTTCTTCCCTATAGGAAAATTACTAAAAATACTACTTAATTTCAAATAGATCCAATGTAATTTAATTTATTTTTCAGGATGTAACGGATGTTTTGGTAGAAAAATCACAATCAACATTTGTCAATTTAGCAAGAACAAACCAAGGTAGTCATCAAGATAATAACCAAGAAGATAAATCTCTTTTAGATTTGACACAACAAGATGGTAAAGTTCAAAAAGAGCAAATCGAGGCATCCATAAGTTACATTGAAAATAGCGAAGAAACAATTGAAAAAAGTGACTTAGAAAGTGATAAAACATCTTACTTAAATAGTGTATTTCATGTGGATAGTTTTTTTAATAGAAGTGACGGTCTATCTCTTGTCAATTCTGAAAACAAAGGTAAGGAATTCTACAATTTGGATACAAAAGAAAATAATGCCATTGAAAATTCCAGTGTTAACAGCTGCACTGAAGAAACTAACAGTGGAGAGCAGTTGTTAAGTGAGGAAAATGAGCATGCTGAGGATGAATGTGATGGTGATTGTGATAAGGTTTCCAAGTTCGGCGAAGAGTTGTCAGAATCTAAAGGGGTGAAAATTACATACTGTGAACAATGTGACAAACACTTTGACAAACCTATTAGCTTTAAAAAACACCAATCAGTTCACTCCAGTGAATCACCGTATAAGTGTACATTCTGTAACAAAGCGTTCAAACAGAGCTGGCACCTGCAGTCACATGTGAGAACGCATACAGGAGAACGACCTTTTGCATGCACAATATGCTCCAAAACCTTTACAGATAAAAGTGCACTCAACGCTCATATGAGGATAGCCCACTTTACAGAGAAAACGCACAAATGTACCTACTGCGGTAAAGCATTCAAGTTAAAAAAACAATTGGGAAGACACGAACGAATCCACACCGGACATCAGTATCACCGATGTGAAATCTGTGGTAAACTCTTTACTCAAAAAAGCAATCTTATGAAACATTCTGTTTTACATTCAGGAGAAAAACCTTATGTTTGTCTTGTTTGTGAAAAACCATTTGCTCAAAAAGACAACTTGAACATTCATGTTTTACGACATCATTCCCAGCAAAACCCAGTAGTTTGTGATGTATGTGGCAAGATGTTCAAAAACAAGATGACACTTATGGGTCATAAGAAAAGTAAGCATTCGGAAAACGTAAAGCAAATAATTTGTGAAGTTTGCGGAAAATTTTTTCCTGACAGAAGTTGTCTCAACTCTCACAAATGGGTTCATAACTCAGGTACTCCAGTCCAGTGTGACGTTTGTGGAAAAAGTTACCCGCACGCCAGAGCGGTCAGAGTGCATAAACGAATAGTGCATTCTGAAGTGAGGAAATATTGCTGTGATGTGTGTGGGATTGGGTTCAAAACGAGTCAGACGTTAAAACATCACAAAGTAGTCCACACGGGAGAGCGTGCATTCAGCTGCGAGGAATGTGGACGATCGTTTGGCCAAAAAACAGCTCTGAAAACACACCAACGGATTCATTCAGGAGTTGAACCTTACTCATGTCCTCGTTGTAATGAATCCTTCAAGTGGAAACAAACTTGTGACAAACACATAATGAAATGTGGTGGAAAGCCGAGACCACAAGTTGTAGACTATCGCATGATTTCTGATAATTATGTCACAGAAACTGACTGCTGATTTAATCTTTTTTTACTGCTTCGAATCATCTAATACATTTTTGGATGTTGCATAAAATGTTTAAAAAGGTTTGTTTTAATTGCTATACTTGTCACTAAACATTCTGAACATTTTTTTACACTGTAGTTTGTGAAACAAGCCTTAATATATAATTAATTATGTTTTATATGTGTCACAAGTACCTGTTCAGGATTTTGTAGTCTTTTTTAGGTTGCTATGTAAGACAGTAACCAGCCAAAGACATACATAATAAATTATTTTAGTGAAGAAGCCACAAAATCTATGATTTCGTATGCTTAATGTGGGATAAAAAACTGATCACACACATCAACCTGGCGTGAGTAGAGCAAATTTCATAAAACTTATTATTCCTATTATAGTAATTAAATAGTACTGAGTATGCAGGTTTGCTGCTGTGAGGGTTCTTTTACATGGTAATGTGCTTATATCAAGGCTGTTCACTAAGTAAAAACACTTAAAAAATGTTATCAAATTATATCAATAACTAAGTGAGTTATACTAATTGATCCTCTCCGTTACATGGGCAATGAATACGTAGGTTTGCTGCCATAAGAAATATTTATATTGGAGTTTTAATATTGATACTTAACTAGATGGTCTTACATACCAAATTTTGGAAGAATATTTAAGTAAATAAGTGAATTATTGATATTTAGCTATCCTCCATAAGATTAGCATTATAGTACATTGTGTAATGCTAATCTTTATGTCTTTAATCTGTGTTTACCATTTTAATATATCAGTAACCAAGTGTTTTTTATGTAAATCCAATGGTAAATACCCCTGTCGCAGCAGACCTAGGTACTCAGCAAATTTCCAAATTAATATAATAATACGAGGACAATCCAGGAAGTAGATTACGTTTTCGTCTGTGTCCGCTAGGGGCGGGGCTAGCTTGGTCATCTTGGGATCAGAGCGTTGAGCAGCTAAGTCAGCATCTAGCCGTGCTAGTGAGAGATTTGTGCTGTGCTCTGTTCAGATACTGTGACGGTTTAAAATGTCTGCAGTAATTGAAAATCCCGCGAGCTGCAAGGTGCGTGCAGTAATAAGGTTTCTGACTGCAAAAAACTGTAAACCGATAGAAATCTATCGGCAGCTTTGTGAAGTGTATGGGGACAACATTATCACTGAAGGTGGAGTGCGTCAGTGGGTCATAAGATTTAAAAATGGCCGAACCAATGTTCACGACGAGGATCGAAGTGGGAGCCATTCGCTGATTTTTGTGGTCCTCTGTCAAGATTTTTGGAATCCATCTTGCACAAAACTTGTGGTAACCAAGCTTTTCGCTGATGATTTTGTGCAACAAACATCGCGAAATTTGTGGAAAACTCAAAGAAAGTTCCGTTATTGTGAATTTTCGATTTTCACGGACTTTAGCATCGACTTTTTCGACAAGTTCGGCAGTCACTATGCTGGGTCTCCCACTTCGATCCTCGTCGTGAACATTGGTTCGGCCATTTTTAAATCTTATGAGCCACTGACGCACTCCACCTTCAGTGATAATGTTGTCCCAATACACTTCACAAAGCTGCCGATAGATTTCTATCGGTTTACAGTTTTTTGCAGTCAGAAACCTTATTACTGCACACACCTCGCAGCTCGCGGGATTTTCAATTAACGCAGACATTTTAAACCGTCACAGTATCTGAACAGAGCACAGCACAAACCTCTCACTAGCACAGCTAGATGCCGACTGAGCTGCTCAACGCTCTGATCCCAAGATGGCCGCGCTAGCCCCACCCCTAGCGGACACAGACGAAAACGTAATCTATTTCCTGGATTGCCCTCGTATTAATAAAATAATTTTAAAAATGTGTTTATCATTGCAGGTTAGCTGCAATGATAAACACATTTCTAAGTATAAATTGATGGATCTCAACCACATGAAGCTAAATATCAAGTTTCGTCCAAAAAATGTAGATTGATAAGTAAAATATAAATTTTAGCCCCGAAATACAACGTACTGGGTTTAAATTATGTAATATCTCGGTAATCGTTAGAGATAGAGCAAAACTTTAACCGTTAGCGCTCGGTTGGCCAGTAGCTCTTACCATGCCAATTCCACAGACAGCTTGGAATTATTTCCCGTGATGTTGTCTTCGCCGCTCGGGTGGCCAGCAGTACTGGCCGCACACACTCCTTTGTCAGTTCGGCAGCCATGATCGACAACCTTTCCCACCAGCTCGGAATTATTTTTGTGTCAAACTTGGTTTGTTTACAAGAAGGATTGTAAGGACAATAAAAAGCGAATAACGAACGAAAATAACGAATAATGTCAACACAACATTGTCTATTTCACATTAAATAATACAATGAAACATTTTTGTCATACTCCTCCAATAACTACCTCAAGTCATCTGAATTTAAATTATAATTTATTGTTATGTTTACGTTTATTATGTACTGTGGTTACTGCTAAAAAAATAATGAATTACAGTGCAACTCGGTTATTGCGGCCTCGGCCATAACGTCAACTCGGATATAACGTCATTTATTTCTAGGTCCCGCCAAACTATATATATTTACATAGGAAAAAACCTCGGATATATTGTCAGTAAATTCTCAAACCTCGTATATAACGTCAAGAAAATCGAGCCGAGATGAAGGCAACATATAGCTAAATAGAGAAAGTTCGGTCGGTGGTGCAACGTGAGGGCTACGGCTATTGTTTAGCTACATTCTATTTTTAGAAACGGCAATTTATTGCTGTCTTACCGCTAACCATCCCAATCGGATATAGTGTCATTAATTGTGTGGTCCCTTCAATGATGTTATAACCAAGTTCCACTGTATTAATAAAATGTACATTTATTTTTTTTTAACCAGCTAATATTAGCATTAAATATCACCATTTCTCAGTAACCGCAACAGTAGAACAGCAGAACAACGTTCTAAGCATAACCTTTTAGTTTCCAACACATGTATGGTTTTAGAAGTGGGAATTCATCTGATTCCATAGTTCATTAGTTTCTTGAAAGATTGCAGTACATCCGAAACCTAGCACACAATATCCAAAAAAGAAACAGATGATTTTATATTTAGTGGCCAGTACTGCTGGCTTTCCGACCGAAACTCGGATTTAATCTCGTCCAGTACGACTGGCAATCCGAGCGGTGAGGACAGATCATTTAAAAATTCATTCGACTTCGCGAGAAAAATTGTGAAGGCCAGTACAGCTGGACATCCGAGTGCACAGGACAGTTATAAATACTCAATCTAAGCGCAAAGGGTTAAAGAACTTATTTGTGTAGTTTTTTAGGCTGATTCTAATGATGACAATTTTTTTTAAATTACATTTGAAAAACACAGAAAACCCAATTTTTTTAGTATAAAATCTCCCCAAACAACCCGTTCCTTTTGACCAATATGTCTGGTTTACAAACTCTTTTTTTGGGCAGGTGGTAACTCTTTATGAGTACCCCTGCTCCTGTGAGGGTTATGTAGTGACTCCACCGTGAGGCGATGTATACCCAAACTAAACTCACCTTCCCCCATCCGTCCAGATGTGAATGAGCAACTTACATATATGGACTTAATTTGGGCGAATCACAGCATTAGCTTTTACCTCTTGCAGTGGCTAGAACAATCAAGTCAGAACAGGGCCGGAGCAAATGAATTTGTAGATGTTAATCAAAGTAAAACATAAGTATAAATTAAGAAATGTTGACACATTGCTGTGTAAGGCTTTGGCTGGGCAGGATACGCTGTTCCCCTACGGTGGATCATCCAGGATGGCGATGGGCCAGGGCCTCCAGACCTCTGCGTCGTCATGCTGTCAGAGCTCCCTGATGTGTTCTAGGGTGGACTCGGCTACTTTCTGAAACAGTCCATGGGCTTTTGTTCTGTTAAATAGATCAAGAGTTGGGACTCCCAGCATCCCCATGATTACGAAGTTTCTTACGAACCATGGTTGTCGTGTGATTCCTCTTAGCGACTTCTTCCATCAGTACAATCAGTAGGAACATGGTGACCTTCGTCCTGACAGGAATTGGGCTCCTCGCTGCAAGAAGTGGCCACATCAGCCCCAGGATTGCTGTTGCCTCAGCGACTTTCCTGTCAAGGTTTATGAACTCGTCCGAGCAAACGTAGGAATACACGTCTCTACCAAATTTGGTCTCGATCGGACTGTTTTTACAAGAGCTATTGTGTTCACACACACACACACACACACACACACACACACACACACACACACACACACACACACACATATATATATATATCTATGTTTAAAGTGAACACATATTATATAGTATATATATGACCAAATTGTAAATTATATATAAATAATATGAGCACCCAAATTTGCTTTTTTTTTATATATATATATATATGTGTGTGTGTGTGTGTGTGTGAATTACGTTGCGCCAAAATTGTGTTTGTATTAGCGAGAGCTTTAATATGATGCATAGCGTGATATATGTTTGTATTTGATATTTCCGAAATTCGAACTAGTGACCCTCATTTTCTGGAACACTCTGTATTTAAAAAAAAATTAAAAATACTTTTATGAAATTCCTTGAGGTTGGTTTAGTGGGAAATAATTTATTTCGTCATTGTAGTACCAACGGTTTGTCTGGAATCAATATTGGAAACCTTACGTGATTCACCCTGTTTATACAGGGTGCTCGGTAAAGTTATGAACTTACCATCATACTAATATATCAATCAATATATATATAGAAGTTCTTATAACTGCTATCATGGTCCCGAGCTTAACTGTCACCATGTGAATAGCTCAGTTTTCCATAAAGTTCACTAAAGTTCATTCACTAAAGTGCAAACAATACAATAAATTTATTGATTGAAAAGTGTTTACACTTTCTGCGCGCAAATTATAATATGCAATAGTAATAATTGTAGCAGCATTGTCTGTAATTATAAAACTGGTTAATCAGTTTTACTATTATTTTGTAACAGTTTTCAGGTCTTGGAACCCTTAGAAAACACAAATATTCCAAATTTGATTTCTATTGGTTTCCAAATTCTATTGATATGAGCTTAGTTTCAAAGTGAGTTTAAATTCTCTGTAGGCTTAGCGAAGGTCTTATAAGTATAAATAATGAAATAACAACAAATATTTTGACAGAATGGATAGTTCTTACTAGGTCATAGTTTCTTTGTGGTTCACACCCTTGAAAAAAAATAATCTCTGCTCAGGCACAACCGAAAATTAGTTAAGTCAGTTTTAGTTACTACTGTATAGTTAAAAATTTAAATGCCAACAAAAACTATTTATATCTATTGTAGGTCGGGAGACCACAGCTGTTTTCCAGGCTTTTAAGCCTGGATGGTCCATGAGACAATCAGCAACAGGGGTGCGCAAAAAGCCACATGGCTGATGTGCTGAAGGAACACTGTTCCGCCCCTTTGTGTAATTCAGGTAATCTATAGTACTTTATTACAAAAATATGTTCAGATTCTCATGAATTCAGAAATGAATTATATTTTTTATGAGATACTCCACAAAAAATTGCTGACTCAGTAACAACACACTATTAAAATAATTATTGACATGGATCTGTCAAAGCTCTCAGGGGATGTTAGCAGAGTTATTTGTGTAATGCAAAAGGTACCTTACCCTTACCCTTAATCCTTACATCACACAACCAACAGTGAAGATGCCAGTGGACAAAACGAACCCCCAGTGTACGACCTTATAACACACGGCCACCACCGTCGAGCCGTGCAATTGCGAACAATGTGGGAGTGACCAGAGATAGCGAGTGACCTTGTGAGTAATGTAAAAACAGTAAACCCTCTCATATCCGGACTAGATTTTGAAAGAATGCAAAAATTTAAAAACACTCTAGGAGGCCAATGTTTGTTAACCCAGTAGTCGCGAACGATATTTGTAGGCCGGTTAGTAGCGTGCGGAATTGAAGCCATGTGGACAGCGGTAATATTCAAAAGCAGAGTGGGGGAGAAGGATGAGTCACCCTAGTCCCAAGCGCCTGGATCTTGAAGGCTCTCTGTGAAGGTATTCTGTGCTACCTGGTGCAAAGTCACTGACTCACAAAACAATAAACCTCCCCACCCCACCTCAATAGCCAACGCATCAGTGAACAGTTGTAGTGACAACACCCACATCAGTGGTCAGTGTCACCTTTTTTTTGCTTTAGTGCCTAGTCTTTCTTGCAACGGTTCGTTTTAGTTTCTATTACTCTACGTACTGTACCGCTTTGTACTGTATTACATAATTTTTTTGAGTTTTGATGTTACAACCAAAATAATGTTTTTTATTTAATATCCCGATGCTTTATACCCCTCTCTTATCGGGATTGGCCGTCGCCACATTAGTCTGGATATGAGAGGGTTTACTGTAGTAACTTTTAGTTTTCTGAAACAAATGTAGCGAAATACATATCAAAATATACATACTACAAGCTCAAGAACATTGGCTACAAACAAAGATAACATTATATTTCCATCCCTTGTTGTCCATGGATAAAAAATTTTCAAAAAAAAGTCATTCTCAATAAGCATTGCTAATTGGCCCTACTTCTGGATATGAAATAATGAACAAACCTTGGAGTCCCAATTAGAGAAATTTTGAGAGAATATATTTGCAATAAAACATTGAAATAATACTAGCAGTATTATTTAACAGCCCGTCATTTGAATTGGTTTCATGACTAAAAAGAAAGAAGTAAAAGAAGAGAAAGAAGCAAGATAGGCCTACTTGTTATCATGACTAATTATTTACCTGAAATTAAATTTAGTAAAGAAACAGATAAATGAAATGTTTGTATCACTTCCCTGTGGGAAATAGGTTAGATCATGGATATGTCTAAAGTGAATGGTTTCAGCTCATCTATACACCTGTTCTTTTATATTAAAAATTCAATACAATAGCTCTAGTAGTTTCTATGGAAACCTGTTACATATTTTCATTTTCCATCTTAAAAATAGCCCCCCCCCAGAGCTAAGACATATCCATGTCAAAAAGAAATACCCCCGTTGCAGCAGACCTGCGTACTCAGCGAATTTCCAAATCAATAATATAATAATAATAATATATGACAAGTTTGGTCCAAATCTGTCGATAAACGAGAATTATTTGTCTATTCTCCATAAGATTAACATGGTAAAGAGTGTGCAGGTTTGCTGCTGTGAGCAACACTGAGAGTAGGCATTTATACCATCAAAAATTTTTATTTTTAACATTTATACCAACTTTCATCAACATCTGTCCATAAATAAAGGTGTTTGCCTATTCTTCATATGATTAACATGGGAAAACAGTGTGTAGGTTTGCTGCAATGATAAAGACATAAACTATGATTTTTAAGCATAAATGGATGAACCTCAACTACATGAAGCTAAATAAAAGTTTTATCACCTATTGGTTTTTTTCACTTATTGGTTAATAAGTGAAATATTAATTTTTCCTTATCCTCCATAAGATTGACATTGGAGCCTCAAAATACAACGTATTGTGTTTAGATTTTTTAATATCTCGGTAACCGTTGGAGATAGAGAAAAACTTTAAGAAACTTAACTGTGTAGTTTTTTAAGCTGATTTTAATGGTGAAAGATAAAATTTGAAAATTTTAAAAACTACATGTAAAAAACGCAAAAAAACCCATTTTGGGGTACAAAACCCCCCAAACTACCCATTATCATTGACCGATATGTCTGGTTTACGAACTCATCCGAGCATTTGTAGGAATACATGTCTCTACCAAATTTGGTCTTGATCGGACCATTTTTACGAGAGTTATCGTGTTCACAGACACACACAAACATATATAAATTTTAATGACTACTGGTTTTGGGCTCTGGGCACCTAAAGAAGCAAAAATAACGTGGTCCCGGGCTTAACTCTTACCATGAGACCTACGGTAATACCTTCTTCCCTTTGGGAAATTCGCTAAAAAAGTTCTCAGATCAGTTATTTAGTATTAGTTTTAAATTATTTAAATTAGAAAATATTCATCATTAGTAAAACTTGATTTACGTTAACATAACATTTTAATATAGTATAATTTGAAAATAGGTCTAAAATCTTATTTCACGTTTAAAATCATTGATCCATGTACACAATCTAATTTGTTTTAATTTGACAGTTGGTCATTCTTTCTGTTAAAGCACCATCACAAGCGCAGTAAAACATAGAAAAAAAATCATTGCTAATATCGCTCAAAACTATGTTTATGAGAACTTATTACTTTAAATTTATTGATTGAAGGTCAGTTTACAGTAAACAAAAATCTTCAAATGGTATAAAATAATAAAAACAAGTCTCATCACAGTGAGTGCTCTTGTTTTCAAAGTAAAAGTCCCATTTCAGGTTTTTTGGGGTATGAAATTAAAAATTACCAAGAATATCACAATTCTAAACGATGTTTAGACAAAACTTTGAAATTTTATCCTAATAGATTTTTTTAAATAAGTGGTATCAGTAGTGAATTGATATAGCTTTTCCAAAAGTATTTTTTACATTCTTATCAAATTTCTTTTTACATTTCCTCTTACTAAAGGTTGATTGAGGGAAAATCGCACAATATCAATATTTTCCAAAGGGTTAAGAAATAAGGAAGGAATTGTTTTTTAGTATTCCCCATAAGAATAACTAGCATAGGGCTTTTTAAGACAATGTACTGAACCCCTCCCCCCATACAGTCAACACAATTAGTTTTCCTCTGCAATAAATTTGTTTAATTATTTTAGCTGCTTTGAATATGATAAGTCAAATTATTTGATTAATTTCTTGTATCTTTTAAACTGTTATGTTAACTAAAAATCTAATATTTGAAAAAGCCAGGAGAAAGTGATTCAGATGTGTAAAATAGTTTTTTTTTCTTTTGTACGAAATTAAATTAAACATGAAGGGCTTCTGGTGAAAGACTATAGCTTAAATCAGAGAAAGTTGCTAACACTGCTTTTTTAATTGAAAGGAGTAAAATGTAATAAAGTTAGTATAATTATTTATTTATTATTGGTTATATGAATGAATTGTTTTACTATTTTAGACCACATTCGCATATTTTAAAGTCTTATCATTGTTATTTAGAAGTTTGTTATAAAACATCACCTTATTTAGTATATATTGTATACATTCCTTTGCTGTAATGTAAAATTTTAATTACAAATCAGTATTATAACTAAGTAATTAATTAATACATATAGTTGTTAATACATTCCCCATTTGTTGTGCTTTATTCATATTCTATTAGTTTTTTTATTTACTTTGTTATTTTTTTATTTTCGTAACGCACGCTAATGTAAAAAAATTGTATAATAGATTGTTAAACATTATTTCTTAAAATAGTTAGACATAAAAGAAATTATTTTAAAACAATACCTTTTTGTAAACTATATTTTTGTAAGTTAGTAATTCACAGTGCATTGTGGTATTGGCTGTTATTTCATGCAGTATTGCTCATGAGGATATGTTTTGTATTAAAAAGTATTATTTTCATTAAAATATTTTGTAAGTATTATGTTACTGTTGTTTCATTACGTAGAGAAATTTCCTGAGTGAGGATTTATTGAAATAAATTATTAATAACCGTTAAACAGCTGATGAAAGGTCGGGAATGTAAATTATGACACAATAAAATGCCTCGTGAGGTTCTCTCACTAATTATTTTAATAAGAAATCTAATTAGATAGACATATCATGGCATTAACATAACTATAATACTCTGTCAAGCTAATATAGCAGCTGTTTACCACTAAGGATAGTTTAAGTTGTATTGCACCATGTCCTTAAAAGTTCCATTCCCTAAGACAAAAATAAGGACGGTTGTGAGGAAGAAGCAGAGAGGATATTTACATAAAGGAAAGAAATTTGACAGTTGTAATTCAGAATTTATTTGGATTTTTTTAAGCACTGATTTGATTTTTATGCCATAGAACAAATGCAGGCAATGGACAGACACATCTGAAGAATTAGTTAAGGGTAAAGATGAGTTTTGTTCTCATATAGAAACCATTCTTGTAAAGTTTTGTCAAAAGAAATGGAGCTTTACAATTATTACTTAAATGTTAACAGTCAACCTATATGTTTTTAATTTACAATTTGTGCATTTTTATTACAGTTTAAAACTTGAAAATGTCTTTTAGTACTTCATTGTAACCATGAATAAATTTATGGTTACTTAACCTACATATTAAATACCTATACAAATTGAGAAACATAATTTCAATCTACTCTACTCTCTCTCCCTCCTTTTAAAAACAATTATTTTCTCTTTATTGAATAAGAATTTCTATTAAAAACCATTTATGAGAAAAACAAAAACTTATTCGTCAAAATTTTTAAAAGTCGACCACTTCAAAAACACTACCATTTATTAGTGCTTTAACTTTAACTCCATCGTAAGGCATCAATTTAAAGGTTATTTGAAGGTTTGGTTATTTAGTGTACAAATAGGTTGCTAAACTTAATGTAACATAACCAACCAAACCAACTGCCTAAAAGAAAATGAAATCATAACAATTGCAATTGTGAAGTAGTAAGGAATGGTATAGTTTCCATTGTTTTGGTAAAATGGTGGGTGGGTAAATGGGATGACAGAGCAGTATTATGGACTTTCTTTACTCTTAAGTAGTTCATATTTAAACCCTATTGTTAGATTATATTTTATGAGAAAAGTTTGATTTAATTTTTCTTATATAAAAGCAACCATATACTATTAAAAACGAACCTTCTGTTGGAAAAGTTTTTAGTACCCAATTAGGCTTCTTTACGGTCGCTCTTGTGTAGAGTTTTGAGAGAAGGAGAAAGATAACAATGTTGGATATTACTTTATCTTAATACAGTTAAGGGGAGAGAGAAAGAGAACCGACCAACTAGTGAGAAAATATTAAGTATTAAATAATTCAACAACAACAATTAGAACAGTTTATTTGAACAATATATACCAGGAAAGCCAGCTTATGGAGGAAAACAATATTTTGGCATTATATTATCTGTTAGATTAAACAACCTGTATATAACCTTCAACAATTCCGCTGTCTACATTTGCTGTAACTGAAGAATGATATAACATTGCATACAAAACGAAACATTATCGAAAAGACTGTGCCGTGCACCGTACAGTTACCGACATATGTGCACTATACATTCATTCCTTTACAATAAATTCAACATATTTTCAATTTATACACAACATTGTTCTCTTAGTTTCCGACTAGAACTTAATCACATCGACGCTTATAAACTCTAACAAATAAATCAACACGACTCACTCATCACTCGTACGTAGATGTCGTAGATGTTTCGGAATGTTCCCGTGATATGTGTAGCATCGAGCAAGCAAAGTCACTCCATCGCCTATACAGTACATTCAAGCATTGTGAACACAATATATCGACTAAATCTAACATTGACGTAAATGTCCACTGTTACCGAATGCTTCCGACCACAAGCCATATCGTGTAACAAAGGCAGAGCTTGCATATTGGTTCATAATTTTTCCCTATCAAACAAACAATGAGTTTCAAAAATTACGGATGAGAAAAAGATACAACCCTTCTAACTGAAAATATTTTTCAATTATTATAATATTAAATATACAATGTTTACAAAAGGACATTTTAATAAAAATTTTTGCTATGAGTAACAATTAATACATTAACATTACAAAGCAGGCTATACTGAAAAGGTCATAAACCAAGTGGTTATGATATATAATTTACCAGCTGCTGAGAGATATTGAATTTTAATATAGCCTACATCTTAGGATTCAGTATTATGTAAGCATGAAAATCCAACTCCTTAATTATTATAAAAACTTCCTGAATCAAGTTTCAAACTACATTTTCTTCACGTTCCATAAATGGGTTGCAGGTATTTCATACTATCTAACTGCTTACTGTCATTACTGCTTTGGATCTAAAATGTTCCTTCACAAAACAGCCATAAAAATTCTAGTTTTAACCTGGAAAATTATTAGTATTATGGCCTACAATTGCATGGTTGAGAATAAAAACAATTTTGTGACGTATAAGGAAATCCTGCGATTATAGACCAAACAAGGTTATGAGTTTTAACCCATTGACCGCTGATTTAATATTTATGGAATTGAACAAAGCAAAACCTCATGAACAAAGCGAGACACTTTGTTAAGTGGAACAAAGTGAACCAGGAAAGTGCAGCCTGAATCCAATTCCACTCTAATGAACTTGGATTTTGTATTATGTTCAAAAAGCCCAAAATGTTTAAAACTTGAATTGGTTGGTTATTGTAACATGTGCATGTAGCATGTAGAATAGGAAAATTGGTCAGAATAACCATTTTAGTTTAAAATAGGTTGTTAATCTTTTTACTATTTTGGCTAACTTGTAAAACAATTCCTGAAACCAATTCATCCATTATAATTCTCTAAAAAGGATTAACTTCTAAAGGATTAATTTCTAATATAAAATGTTATTTTAGATCTTGGATATTTTGGTATCATTTGTTTTTATTTGTACCCTGAATTTTAAAAGTTAGTGAAAAAGCTCAGATAGTGAAAAAAGCGCACATACAATAAGATAAAAATTTTAAAACACAAAAAAATTGATTGCTCCCTGAAATAAAATGGTTTTGATAATTAGTTACTCTAAAACATTGAAATCCAGTACTGAATCAACATACAGATAAGTTTCTTAAAATAATACCCTTGCAACTTTCAAACCCTTGATGCCGAACCCAGTGGACAGAGGAAACCGCATAAGCGGGTCAACAGAACACCAGAAGTGGGCTAATACTGATCATTCGACAATATCTACGGAACATCAGGAAACAACAAACTATGTCTAGAGGAACTTTGAGGAGGTCTACATTTATACATTTTCCCCTAAACATATTTTGCTCTTGTAATACCAAAGAAATTATTTGTCTTTGTATAATACAATGATAGGGATTTTACCTGCCCTTAAAGAGATATATGTAAAATCAGTCTTGACAGATTGGTTATGATAATTGAAAATACCCTATGTCTTGTACCTATGATGGGGCGATGGACAAAATCTCACACGATCAAATCAACGTTACTCTTTTCTTTGTGCTTTACTATCACTCCTTAGAAAATAACATTACATTTTTGGGGCTTAGAATAATTTACATATCGTGATTATTTCTAATACCGGTACCAAAAACATGTTAAAACAACTAATAAAACCATTACTAATATATTACTTGCGTATGTAGTTTGTCATTAATTGCCAAATCACACAATGTGAATTCTATGAAAAATAAGATCATACAATAACTGATTTAAGTCTAAAAATTGTTTCTGTTGAAATTTAAGCATTACCCTACAGCTATTTCATACCAGAGTGAATTAAATAACAAGATAATCTTTGTATCTGTTTATACCAGACCACAGAACATGTATTCAATCTTAAGTTGTAACAGAATTGTGAATTGTGCAATCTAAACAAAATTATTATTTTTATGTTACATGGTCCAATAATATGTATGAAATAATAAATCATTTTTTAGGGCAAGAGATGAATTAAAACTTCAAATAAAAATTATAAATAAAAATAAAATAAAATTGATATGGTCCTAATAGATACGGCAAGGCGTTTTGGATGACCTAACCTACTTTTAGTCCCTTTCTGAATCGATGCAACAAGTTTACAAAAAAATTTGAAATACTGATTAACATCATTGGAAATGTAAAAAATATTTCAAAATAATAAAAATTATTAAAGGTTAGACTGCCCTTTTTTTGTATTTTAAAGTCGTCCATTAAGACTATACATATGTTAATACTGAACACAAAATAAGCTCATGTACTACATGGACCATCAACAATTCATTGTATAGCAATTCATTATACAAACTTTTAACTAATTAATTAGTCATGATGAATATTATCTATACAAAGTAGTAAGAACCAGATGTTATTTGATAGTAGGAAAAAAGAAAGCATTTAATACCGTTAAGAAGGAACTAACTTTGGTTTGAGATAGGAGATTAAGAATCTACAGCAAAGTTATATGGTTCCTTAACACCAAGCTGCCAAGATCACGTTAAGCCAAATTGAATGAAAAATAATATCGGTTAACAATATAGTTTGATCGTTTCATTTCATGAGGGTATATTATGTTTTGGGAAAAATAAATCAATATATAATGCATTTGTGACATCGATAACAGTTATAGAACAAGGACTTGTATATAACTTTAGACATAAAAACAAAGATGATCAAATTTATTACCTCTCAAAAACACAGTCATACATTACTTTTAACATAAGGGAATTACACAAAAGTTATTGTCCTATATATTAAATATGTTAAATCACATTTTTATAAATATTAACAAGAATTATCAACTCTGTAAAAGCACTGGAAAGTAATTGACATAGTTTGAGTTGAAGTTTTCAATATGATAAACAGTTTTAATGATTAACCCTGTAATATTTTTAAAGCATTTATAGTTATGTGACTTTTAAATGTTATGGATTCCCATACAGATAAATATTTATTTAGGCATGATCTGCCTCATTTTAATTTATTCATAGCATATTAAACCAATCTTTTATAATTCTAAAACCAACACATAATTTAGAAAGTCATTCAATTATAAATACACCATTTGGACTGATAAATAATATGTGTTTTTGAGAGGCCAAAAATAGAATTACACAACTATAATAAAATAACTAATATACTATCAACCAAATTATAACAATTTAGTCCTCCTATTCACACCTCCAAGGTGGTTGATTTATTGCTATCATCCTTAAATTGTTCTAATTATCACAATACGTACCTAATTATCGATTGACCTTTATACACTAAAGCCCCTGTTTGTTTCAAGATCCACCGCACTTTCTACAGCTTTGTGCCTGATTTCAATGACCAAAATAAAATAGAGTACTTTTAACAAAATTGGGGAAAATTTTTACACATAGAACAAACAGAGGGTATTTAGATTATGTACAGATTAGAAAACAACAATTTCTGATATTGAAGTTATAAATTTCAAAAAACCATTAATCAAACCGAGCGGGTTGAATGTCTATAAGTATGGCAGTGAAGATTTCTTTTCGTCCGCACCTGCGCCTCCTATTTCTGACTCATGACGTCATTCTCCACTTCGTCATCACTCGCCTCTTCATCAGCTTCTACCCCTCTCTCTCCGACTTCCTTCCTCGAATCCTCCTCCGTCCCGGTCGAAGAACTAGGTGTCTCTACTGAAAGCTCTTCTGTCTCTGCAGTTGAACCCTCTGGAATGTCCTCCTGATAATTATTCTTTCCATTGATGAACCCAGGGCTCACTTTTGGTGAAGTCTTCTCCGAATCAAACGATCCCACAATTCCCGGACTCTGTGGTGACTTCTCTACCGATAAGTTGTGGGGGAAATTGTTAGCGTTGGGGAAGATCTGGCGATTCTGGTTGATTCCGTTGCGGCTGGGAACGGCGGGAGGGGTGGACCGTGGGGACGGAGACGCAGGGGACTTATCCACGCCATTCTGCTGGTGCGGGTGTGGGTAGGCCCTCGGAGGTGGGGTTCGTTTCACCGAACCTTCGCTTGTCGGCTCCTCAGCATCATCTGGAGAGGACTCACTGGTCGGGGAAGCTACGACGACTGGTGTACAACGGGCTGGAACTACAACCGACCATACATTACTAGTGGTGTCAGGTGACAACAATGTGATTAGCATGGGATGTAAAACTCTGATTCTAATCAAATACTACTTTACCAACTGTTTTCTGTAAAGCAAGAATGGCAGTGATCTTACTGGTAACAACAAGTAATTAAATAAATATTGATTAGAGAAGTTAAAAACCAACAAAACCACCTACAAAGTGTACGAGTATATTGAATAGTTAGTCTAATAGTTAGTATAGTGAAAAGTTTCCTGGATTTGTGGGTCTATGCACTCCTGATAAGACCAACAATAGGAATAAGACTTCTCTATTACGTTCTGTCATAACAGATGACCTACACTTATTGACCATCTCAGGACTAAATTCAGGTTGGAAAATCAAAAATGTAAGAAAAACTACCCTGGTACATTGAAATAAATAAATTATTGAAGTTATATTCCATAAACATATTTCAGTAGCAAAAAGTGTCAAAAAACTAAAACGAATGATATTTCAGAATACTTTTTGTAATCAGCCAAAACTTGCCGATATGATTCCATTTAAATACATCAAGGTGGATTGGAGGGGGGATGCTTCCATACCATAAAAATGGATGGTCCTCTTTTTAAAAAAAGGGCAGGAACAAAACAACATCCTTTTGGAAAACTGAAGCAGTTAAATCAAAGTGGCAGAATGTTTTTGTGACGGTTGACTGAAGATCTGCTATTAATGTTTTCAGTAGGCTTACTAAACATATACAATATAGCATTAGAAACCTAAAGAGTAGAGGAGGTTTTTTTAGTGGGTAACCCCGCTTCATAGGGGAGTCCCACACTACAGGCTGGCCACCTGTGTGCATAAAGCATTTCTTCCGCCTCTCCCTAAAAAAAAAAAAAACATATACAAACCTGCAGGAGGTGGCTTGCGGATCCCCTTGGAGGGAGTGGGCACGACGCCACCCTTCAGCGGGGAGAAGCCGGGTGGTTTGACCGGCAGTGGGGGTGGCAGAGGGAGGGGAGAGGCCTTGGGAGGACGCAACGGCGGGGCAGGCGAAGCGGTCAACAGCTCCCGAACTGCCTGTGTAAATAGGACCTGATTAACTGCCAACGACAACATCAACTGAGGGCAACCTGCGCTTTTCCTTATAGAGAATAGATTAAACTACAAGGGTCGTCCAAAAAGTAAGTTTCACTATGGAAGGAACGGTCTGATATTAGTAGGAAATTTTTACCCGGGTATAGGTGCACAACTATATAATTCCTATCTGGCTACCATGATGTCTTTAGTAATTATGAGCTTGACACTATGGAGCTATGCCACTTTATATTATGGAGCATTACTCCTACGGCCAAATTCACATAAACAAATTTAAAAAAAGTTGTATTATTAATTTTTAACAGCAAAAAATAAAAGTGCAACTGATATTCGTTTAGAATCAAGTAGTTGTGTAAGGTATTGTACAGCTTTATGTCGAGGCACATGACTTCTTGTTGGCTTCAATCATTTAATGACACAAGAACAATACACAATGAACAACGAAGCATCTCTGCGTCCACTTCACCCAAATCAAAAGTTGTCGTAGTATGTGACGATGACGAAGATACTTTTGACAGATGCAGATTGTCAAAAATGATTCTGCGAAGTAGTGTCTGCTAATTTCGACGTTTGGAGGAATTGGGAATTAATTTTGTTGGGCGTAAGATGACAATCCATATCAACGACTCTTTGGTCGTCTTCACACTACTTACATAGCAATTGACGGTAGGAGTTAGTGGTAACACTTCATATTTATAGTAATATGTACCTCATAGTTACCGAATGCATCATGGCAACCATGTTTGAAACATACAGTGCTGCCACTACACATGGGTAAAAGTTCCCTGTTAATTGTAGACTGTTCTTACCAAGTATGTGGATATAATAAAATAACATAAATTATTTTTGGGACGCATGGAATTGCATGCAAAAGAATGGAATACCTGAAAAGCTAATAAACATGGCAAAACTGTGCACTGAAGGATCTAAATGCAAAATTAGAATTAATAACGAATACACTCAAGAGTTCAGTATCAATACTGGAGTAAGACAAGGAGATGGACTTTCTCCTTTATTATTCAACCTGGCGTTAGAAGAAACTCTAAAAAAAATAAGCCAATGCCGCCCTAGTCTAAAGGTGGGAAACAAAATCAATATTTTAGCCTATGCAGATGATATTGCTCTTATGGCTGAGAGTGAAAACGACCTAATAGAGCTAGCAGAAGTACTGGTTAAAGAATCCAAAAAAGTAGTCTTAACAATAAATGAAAATAAAACTAAGTATTTATTAGTAGGTAGAAATCTGCAAAGGGATTTTTCCCCACTAAGAGTAGATTCATACTCATTTCAAAGATGCACTGACTTCAAGTACCTAGGTGTAATCATAGACCAGAGCAGCACAGAAGAAACAGAAATTAAATCAAGGATTCTCAGTGGCAACCGTTGTTACTGGTCTCTACAAAACATCCTAAAAAGCAAAATACTCTCCCAGAAAACTAAAATCAAAGTCTATAAAACTATAATATTACCTGTAGTTACATATGGCTCAGAAACCTGGGTATTGTCCAAACAAGATGATAAGAAATTAATAATTTTTGAAAACAAAATACTTAGAAGAATTATGGGACCAATAGTAAAAGATGGAATATGGAGGATAAGAACAAACAAAGAATTAAGAGACATTTATAAGGACCCAGACATTATAGCCTTAATTAAAAGCCAAAGACTAAGATGGGCAGGACACGTCTATAGAAGACCTAGAGAGTCAAACTTAAGAGAGGTTTTAGACGTAGTACCTGCAGGCAGGCGACCACTGGGAAGACCGAGATTACGATGGTGGGACCAAGTCCGAAAAGATATGAGAAGAATTGGTGCTACAGAAGAGTGGATGGAAGACGGAGAAAGATGGTGCAAAGCTGTTGGCGAGGCCAAAAACCTACTTAGGTTTGAATGGCCAACTAGGTAAGGTAAGGTATTTTTGGGACGACCCCCATAGACATGGTTAACTGCTTGAAATTAAGATAACACTTATCTGACCTAAGTATTTAAACAGGCAAATGCAATCTCATAAACAGGAAAATAATTAAATAAATATCTATTCCTTTAGTGTCCCAAATGCCACAGCTTTAGTTACAGCTAGTGGAACTTATTCCAAATCTAACTTTTTATTTACCATCCCATATTCTGGTCTGGTTTCCTCTTTCATTACTTTTTACAAATAAATTTAATAATAATCACTTAAAATTAAAAAAAATTATAACTACCACTATTAATTACAAAAACTGGATAGAAATCTTGTTGTGTATCAAACATGAAATTGAAAATCAAACTTACTGCTTGGGGATTAATAAAACAAGCTTCTCTCCAACAAAAAATATGACATTTTGATTTATATAAATAGTAAAATCACAAATGGTTAAGTTAAAATCATATTTACATCCAATATTTGATGCATTGATCAATATCAATATATATTTCCATCAGACATTTTAATTTTTTAGGTTTATCATTCATGTATACTGCATAGTATTGGGCAATGAGAACTCTTAAATTCAAAATGATTTTGTTCTATTGATACCAAAGACCATAAGCCAGGCTTCATTGTAAATTACTGAGTCACTACTGACTTTTATTAAACGGTCTAGCTTCAGTAGAACAAGTTTCATACCAATATGGTAGACTCCATACAGTTAGATTAGATTAGATTACCATTTGAAATGGCGACCTACCCAGGTAGGTATTTTAAGCCAAGTATGAATGAGAAATGATTGTGGGATGATTGTAGCGCGATCTTGTAGTCTTGTTACTGACTAAGGCTGACATGTTCCTTAGACAGGTCTGTTAATTAATAGCCCAACAGCCGATGGCAACTAAGGGACCTACAGTTTAACGTGGAATCCGAACCACGACCTCTGAATTACGAACTGGTCTAATTATGAGGATGGTATTTGCAGATTAACACAGTATTCAATAGTGCGGACATTAATCCACACAAGAGAACACTACACCCACCGACCATCGCTCATAACTATCCACAATTCGTGACCTCCAAGTAGCTGGATTACAGGACGTCGCCACCGTCCCAGTCCCAAGTTTCAAAAACGATTAATCAATATTCTTAATTCTTCAACGTGGTTTCACGTATATTGTACCCAAGCTAAATGCCGTCTGCAGTGTAGTTCAACGTACATGTCACACGCGATGTGCGCGATGTCGACCTATCATGTGCTGCCATCCCTCGGCAGTTTATCAAACTATTTAGACTCTTTGACATTTTCAGGACGTTGTTGACAATACAAGGACTAATTTCAGCTTTTTTCATGTATTTCCAACCAACACAAGAGAGACAAATATAGTTTAGAGTGAGGCATTAAATCAGCTGTTGATTTGATTCATGTTACTGGCGTCAGCTCTGTTACTGTTGTGTTTCTCATTTATTTTGGTCACAAATACGATGTAATGAAGAGAATAGACAGAGAATAAATTTAGTTTGACAGTTTTATTGTATTTGTGGTTACTCATTGGTAAATGTTATGGTTTATTTTTGCAATAATCAACCAGATATAGTTTTAGTTTTATATATTTTTGTCATTTGTAAAATGTAGAACTCAAGTTGACTGTAGCCTGGCCTAGCCTATTGGCACTATTACCTTTAATTTACTGCAAGAATAACGTAAATAGGATATCTCATAGTGAAGAAATATATGTTATAATTGTTTGCCCAAAAAGGTCGTGAGCGACAAAAAAGTACCATAATAGGGTCTGTTTGGTAATAAAAATGTCCCACGTTGAAGGGTTAATAAAAACAAATTTTACCGACATATCAGATACAAAACAAGAAAATGTGTTCTGTGAGATCCCAAAACTGAAAACTAAACTTGATTGACAAAGCCACATTGTTGTTCGGGTATTACTATATGGGATTTTAGTTGAAAATTTGGTACAAGTCTGTTGATAAGTTTAAAAAATCCACTACAATAATTGATGTCAGCCTACAGATAGTACTGTTGCTAGTAAGCATTTTAGCCTAAATGATGAGCCGCGTACATTACCTGACTTGACAGGCCATATCTCCAGCAGATAGCGGAGTGCGTTGATTGGTTGGTTGAAGTCAAGCAACTTTTCTGGACCCTCGCTCTGCAGCATGAGCACCGGGCCGAAGCATACAGCCAGGTTCTGCGGAGACATCTTGTTGTGCTCACTCTGCGATACCACCAATGCCAAGTGGTCCATCAGGTAGATTAGGGTGGCCTGCAGTACAATAACAACCGGTGGTTTCAAAACAACTTTTACAAAAAAAAGATTTTACAAATAAATAATTATTTAATAATAGGGTACGTTAAATTATTTGGGTATTTGAACCATCTGTCCTGATGGTTATAAAACATTTTCTCAGCCACAGATCAGATCACTGCCATAGAGCAAAGAATTAGAAATAATAAATTGAATGTCACGAACAAACAAAATGTATGTATTCTTGCAATGCACAGCTAAAATCAAAAGTTCTATCCCACAAAAAAAGAAAACAAGAATTTATTTGACTGTGGTTTCACCAATATTAATATATGAGAAGACATAACACGAAAAGAGGCAAGTGAGGATTAGGCAGAAGACCAGGACAGCAGAAGAAGAGTTTCTGATGCGGCTAAGGACCTCCCTCCGTCCAGACAGAGATGTGTAGGTGAGTGGGTTTAAAACTTATGACTTAAAAAAAATTGGATGATGAAAAATGTCATTATCCATCATAAGTCTACTAACTGGATCCTAGTACTTCTTGGCACATTTTAAAATTAAAATTAATGATAAAAAATATATTTATTCCTGTGACAGATTTGTACATATACAATTCAGCAACAATGAGTCAAATAGACAAATTTGAAATAAACAGATAAGAATTGCTCACCCTGTTAATCCTTGGAAGGCAGTCTAATATAGAAAACATTAATTTAGCATTCCCCTCAGGGTCGTCCGGGAGACAGACGGACAGTGCGTCAATCATCATCTGGTAAAGACACTTTGTGAACAAAGGCTCCGGCAACTCCCGTAAGTAATCTTTCAGCACTCCTACAACAGAATCATGACACGTTACATTCAATTTAACCCTTCATGAGGCGCACTAATTTTGAAACGCCATCAGGCACATGTGGAGGTTGGTTACCTTCACATTTGGAAAAATAAATTAAACACTGGTAGAAATATTTTATATTATTATAATCATAGTTTTATATCATAAATTGTTAAATAACATTTATTTTTGCTCAAATAAAACATGTTTTGACTCTGAGTTATTGTATGCAATAGTAATATAATGATGAAAGAAAAACTAAAAATTAAATAATGAGGTTGAAAATATTTAAAATTGATTAAATTCCATATTATGAATAAAATATAAAGAAAAATAAAAAATGTAAATTTAACATCAGTTAAACAATATTTCGCAGATCTGCAGATTACCATCAGAAAATAGATGATGATTTCTAAGTTATGAAATATCAATGTAACAACAGTTTAGTGGTTTATAGCGAAGTTACAATAAAAACAGTTCACTGCAATAAGTAGTAAGGCTGTTGCTTGAACAAAAAATTAATTGGGGTGGATTGCTTGCTAGCCTAGTGGTGGACTTCAGTACAAGAGATTACATGTTAAAATCCTGGGATGCCCATTTGTATTCCCAAAAGTGTTTTCATAAGTGTGTAGTCATAATCTACTTATGACTATAAAAAATACCTTTGATGTAGAATGAACGAAAAAAAATTACAACTTTTTCATGCACCAAAGTTCACAAATTAAACACGAGGTTGTTACCTGTGATAACATTAATATCAGGAACATTGTCAGGAGATAAGTCTACAGTTCTTGCATTCCTCTCAAATGCTTCTCTTAGAATTCTTTTCTTAGTTGCAGACCCACACAACCGATATAAGCCTGTGAAAAATTAACATCTACAGAGTTAAAAGAACCCAGAGCTGATAAAATGTTTCAGTTAAAAAATCCTGCAAAATGTGATCAGTTGAAGATTTGGCGATAAATGTTAGGTGTAAATTATTTATTTTTTTCATATTTTTAGAGGGATATTTCACACATTGCACATCACAGACATAATGGCCCCCTGTTTTATCTTTGTTATTATTGGTGAACAGAAATTCTACTTTCTGTTATAAACTTGAGGTTAACCTGACAGAAGTTAAGGTTAAGTTAAGTAGAGGTTGAGGTTAAATTTGGCTTGTTTTGATAGTCCATGATGATTTCAACTTGTTTTTATTAATTACAAAATACTGAATTTAGTTTACTGTCACGGAGGCTCAGTGTTAACACCCTGACCCAGTATATCGAAACTCGAAAGTTTCTTGTTCTAAATCAGTGGCAGGCAACTCCTATCAGTTCACGAGCTGTCGCCTCTGGAAAGCCTAAGTGACCAAAGCTGCTACAGTACCTCTTGACTTGTTTTATTCACCACATAGAGCCAAAACCCCTCCAATCCGTGATGGATTAGAGGGGTTTTTAAAATAAAATAAGTAATTCATGAGTCAGTGAGCAGCACAGTAAAACTAACTGTTTGTTACTCAGTAAACAGTTATCAGAATACAGACTGCCAAATTATTGAGTGTCAAAATACTCAAATTTCACTGAAATTTTAAGCTACATTGTTTTTATACCTTAACAAAAAAATAAATCAAATGAATACATTTGGTAATATTTCATTGTATTAAAAATTTCCTTTACCTATAATGTCTAGCCCTCTCCTCTCGATCTCCTCGACACAGCGCCGCACGATAATTGGCACCAGGTTGTTGGTGCCGGTAGCGAGTGTTACAGAGGTGGCGACTCCCCCCGGCACTCCTCCCGTCAGGTTCTCTCTGTTGACTACTGTTTCCAGCTCAGTTCCAAATATACCTGAGACCAGAACATGAACATGAATGGATCAAACACATACATACTACAACTGGTTAAAAAAGAATTTGACAGATTTTAGCAGTAAACAGTGGTAAGTTTTAAAGATACATAATTAAGGCGACAAAGCATTGAAGATTGAAGAATTAAAAATCGTCATAAAATCAAGTTACCTAACGATTTCCCGATTTAAAAATAATTTGATAAATAAAATAACTGTTTGCCACAAAACTGAGGAGCTACTAACCAGAGACAAGGGATTTGGACACGCCTGACCGTGACGGCAGCAACAGCTGTTTGCTCCGCCTGGAGAACGTGTGGTGGGGGTCAGTGTGTCTCAGCCGCAGGTACAATGTCCCACGAGGTTCTATCTTGAGCGCGAGCTGGTGTATCGGTGAGTCTCTTAACAACGTGGCTAAGTGAACCGAGCCCTGCAGACAACCAGCACAACATCAACATTTGTAGACAAACCAGTTTACCCAAATAAGTTTGTTTTTCTATGTACTTCTTGAAGGTAAAACCAATCTTTCCAGCATAATTTTCACTAGACCGAAAGGACAATTTTAAATAACTGGTACAATTATCAAATCAAAATCAAAACATTTATAAAAAAAACTTCTTAACCCTTCAAGGCGGTAGTTTTTTTAAGGCCTCTGCACCTTTCGGTAGTTTTTTACAGAGCGCGGGTGAAGTCCACTCACTCAGTAAACAGGACATATGAACACCACGTTGACGCAACGAAAAAAGACTGTCCTTGTAGTAAACAAAATATCTCTATCTCTGTCTCATCACTAACAGCTGATCAAAATTGGTTGGAAAATGTAGAGAAATTCATGAGCAATATTCTCCACACAATCCGAGATTAGAGAAGTACACAAGGACATCGCTAGAATGCGCCAGCTGACGGGTTGCGTGATGACGTGAAACTCACATCAAACCGCAGCAGTGTCTTTTTTTGCGTGAAGTGGAACTAACTTCAAACCGCCTTGAAGGGTTAAACAATACACCCGATATAACAACATTGAGAAAAGCAGCATCCCGTCAATTTTGATTCCAACATGGGAAATTTATGGAGGATGCACTCATAAATCTTACAAATCTATTATTTAGATTCTTATTGCGGACATTTTCCATCACGATATTATGTAAAACAAAGTTTCACGACATTTCGTGACATTTTCGTTGTTCTGTTTTCAGCTTTATACCGGTTTGGTCCGGATTATATGTTAATTAATTGTGCTATGTTTTAGATATTAGTCCACCTGAGGACGGGATCAGATTCCAGATCCCGAAACGTCGTGAAACTTTGTTTTACATAATATCGTGATGGAAATTGTCCGCAATAAGAATCTAAATAATATCAATCCACCATCACCAATAATGAATTTCAAACTTACAAATCTAATTTATAACAGTTTTAATGTTGATAATAAAACAACTTAGCTCCTTGTTGTCTTTATGAAAACATTTGATTTGGTTACTCATGGGGTTTTACTGCTTAAGCTAGAGGCAGCTGGTGTTAGGGTGTTGCCCTCTGATAGTTCTGCAGCTTCTTGTCTGTCGGGGAGCAGCAGGTGCGTGTGGGGAGCTGCCTTAGTGGACTACTATCCGTGACCGTAAGTTTACAGGATTATTATTTTAGCTTATTATTCCCCAACATTAGGCTTGACTAAACAAATATTAGCATTTTATTAAGCCTAACGTTAGTAACATAACAAGCGACATTTTTGCTGTTACTGACCTTGTAACAAAGTTTGTGCCTGTACTGAGGGTCCCATGAGTATATCAGCAGGTCCAACTCCTTGTTGGACACCAAGTCCAGCTCAAACGTTTCATCCCAGTCAAACATAAGATCTCCGGTGCGGACGACGGTCCTCGCTTTAAAAAAGACTTCTTAACCCTTCAAGGCGGTAGTTTTTTTAAGGCCTCTGCACCTTTCGGTAGTTTTTTACAGAGCGCGGGTGAAGTCCACTCACTCAGAAAACAGGACATATGAACACCACGTTGACGCAATGAAAAAAGACTGTCCTTGTAGTAAACAAAATATCTCTATCTCTGTCTCACTAACAGCTGATCAAAAGTGGTTGGAAAATGTAGAGAAATTCATGAGCAATATTCTCCACACAATCCGAGATTAGAGAAGTACACAAGGACATCGCTAGAATGCGCCAGCTGACGGGTTGCGTGATGACGTGAAACTCACATCAAACCGCAGCAGTGTCTTTTTTTGCGTGACGTGGAACTAACTTCAAACCGCCTTGAAGGGTTAAACAATACACCCGATATAACAACATTGAGAAAAGCAGCATCCCGTCAATTTTGATTCCAACATGGGAAATTTATGGAGGATGCACTCATAAATCTTACAAATCTAATTTATAACAGTTTTAATGTTGATAATAAAACAACTTAGCTCCTTGTTGTCTTCATGAAAACGTTTGATTTGGTTACTCATGGGGTTTTACTGCTTAAGCTAGAGGCAGCTGGTGTTAGGGTGTTGCCCTCTGATAGTTCTGCAGCTTCTTATATGTCGGGGAGAAGCAGGTGCGTGTGGGGAGCTGCCTTAGTGGACTACTATCCGTGACCGTAAGTTTACAGGATTATTATTTTAGCTTATTATTCCCCAACGTTAGGCTTGACTAAACAAATATTAGCATTTTATTAAGCCTAACGTTAGTAACATAACAAGCGACATTTTTGCTGTTGCTAACCTTGTAACAAAGTTTGTGCCTGTACTGAGGGTCCCATGAGTATATCAGCAGGTCCAACTCCTTGTTGGACACCAAGTCCAGCTCAAACGTTTCATCCCAGTCAAACATAAGATCTCCGGTGCGGACGACGGTCCTCGCTTTATGGACTCTGTCACACTCCAACACACAGTAGAGATCTCTCATGCCACCTACAATACATGTTTTAGTATTTCAGAACAAAATTTTATATATCTCTAAAATAGAGATATTATGTGAAAGTTATATAAGAAATTGTGTCCTTTTGAATTTCGATGCTTTTAAGTTTTAGTAATGTGAAAATGGAATGATAAACAAAAATTTATTAGAGTTGCTACCTTGAAAACACATCGAGGTTTAATAAACAATTTTTTCAGAAAAAGATTTCATTATTATACTGAAGATAATACAGGATAGAACAATTCAAAGGATACGCAATCCTAGGATAAGCATATTTTATGCTTTGTTGTTGGTGTTGCTTTAGGAGGATTTGGAGGCTGGGATCTTATCCCATCCTCCAAGAAAAATCTTGTGCATGCATTTCAACCGAGGCACCACAAAGGAAAGTGAGCAATTCTGTTATCAACTTTCCTCCAATGGGCCTAAGGTAATGGAAGATAGAGAGGAAGAAAAGGATGGGTTAGGTGGGTGAGGAGGTGGACTCCGGCCTGCCAGCCCCGACCTCCAGGCCAATCATACCGAGTTGAGAGGTAGGATAATCTGGGGTCTCCAGCTAGGCCTTGAGCCCTAACCCCTGAAGCTAGGTACTCCTGCACTAACCTACCCTGTCGGGGTACAAATGACATTCACTTGGAGTACAAGCTCAGATTGTGACAACATTCCTGAATGATACCCCTGTATTGCTATCTAAAACCTGATAAAAAAATACTGATACATTTTTAAAACAATTTTTATGATGATTCAAATTGGTAGAAGCACGAAAATCTCTTGTTGTTTTGAATTCTTTTATATACCTTTCATAATAATGTTAACAAACTAGATGTATCTAAGATTCCTAAAAGGTCCTAAAATTGTTTGTGTTTTAGACATAGTCAAAACATTTTTTAAATACAGTAGAACTTGGATAATTCGAACCTCAAGGGACCAGAAAAAAATTCGAATTATCCAAAAATTCGAATTAGAAAAGTTTATGCAAGTGGTTGAAATAAACAATCAAACATCATGTTTTAACATTGTATATTAAAAAAGTTAGGTTAATGAAGATATTATTGATTAAAAATCCTAATTTTTGTTAAATGTCAATAATGTGTTTGGAGGGATCCCGAAACTAGCTATTACAAACTTTTTCAAATCCCTTCTCTACCTCCTTGATCGCCGCTATTTATTCTTGCAACGTCAGAAATTTGTAGGTTCGCTTTGACGAAGCCATCATACACACGACGTGTTAACATGAAAGCAGAGGACGAATATCGGAACAAACCACCACCGATGATACACACAGATGTCAATGTTGTGATTTATGAGCAGTACTGGACTAGTGAGTGGGGTGGGTGCGTTGATCTAGCTAAAAATAGTCTGAGGACAGGAAGCCCGAACGTCGTTTCCTGGAAAATCGCACACAATGACTTGTTCACTTATACACACACTATAGATTTCCGCTGTAAAAACTTCGAATTATCCAAAATATTATTCGAATTAACCAAGATATTTTAACATTGTTTTTATATAAAATTCTAGGGACCAAGACAAAACTTCGAAATAAAGAAGTTTTCGAATTACAGAAGTTCGAATTATCCAAGTTTCACTGTATATTATCCTATAGGCAGGTAAGACAAATTTCAAAATACTTGTTGTAATTTGTTGACACCAGCCATTTTTTAGTTTGATCTTAGCCATTAAAGTATTGACAGACCAAAACAGTTTGCTCTCTCCTCCCTCCATGCCTGCATAAGTTTACAGCTGTTTTAATAATTATAAAAAAACATGATTGATGTTTGTATATTGTTTATTATTTTTCATAAAACCCACTTTCATTTCACAAACAAAGCCTTTAGAAAACATGCCAATCTCTTGTGTAGGTATGGAAAAAATTGACCAAAGCAAGATTGAAATATTGGTTAACCTGACGAGGATGTGACGGAGGATCTGAGGCCGCGACCAGCCAACAGATGAAGCCACAGCAGCCCGCTCACTCCAGCCACCTCCGTGTTTAACACTCCTGCTGGCTTGTCCATCTTGTACTTCAGGAACTCTGTCAACAAAACATCATCAACATCACATAAGAAGATAGTCAACTTTATAAAAAGGGTGAAAGTATTTCTTGTAAACATCTAAGGACAGTATCCAGAAATATATGTAAGTTAAGATTGAGTTTTACTATATCAACAATGTTTAAATGTTTATTTTTTGTTCAATCAGTTTAACTAGTTAAATATTGCCCGGTTTTTTTTACTATTTCCCGATGTATAGGTTGAAATTCCATTCATTAGTTTTTAAATGGAACATTTTAGATAATTTTAAGATGAATAATTAAGAGATATATATATATATATGAGACTGTGAACACAATAACTCTCGTAAAAATGGTCCGATCGAGACCAAATTTGGTAGAGACGTGTATTCCTACAAATTCTCGGACGAGTTCGTAAACCAGACATATCGGTCAATGGGAACGGGTAGTTTGGGGGGGTTTCGTACCCCAAAATGGGGTTTTTTGAGTTTTTCCCATGTAATTTTTAAAAACTTCTAATTTTATATTTCACCATTGGAATCAGCTTAAAAAACTACACAATTAAGTTCCTTAAAGTTTTTCTCTATCTTCAACGGTTACCGAGATATAAAAAAATCTAAACACAGTACGTTGTATTTTGAGGCTCCAATGTTAATCTTATGGAGGATTAGGAAAAATTCATTGTTCACTTATTATCTAATATTTTTGGATGAAACTTGATATTTAGCTTCATGTGTTTAATCCATACATTGTGCTAAAAAATATAATATGTGTTTATCATGGCAGCAAACCTGCATACTCTTTTCCCATAATAATCATATGGAGATTAGGCAAACTCCTTTATTTATGGACAGATGTTGATGAAAGTTGGTATAAATGTTAAAAATAAAATTTTTGATGGTATAAATGGTTACTTTCAGTGTTCCTCACAGCAGCGAACCTACTCACTCCTTCCCATTTTAATCTTATGGAGAATAGGCAAATAATTCTCATGTTTATCGACAGATTTTGACCAAACTTGTCATATATTATTATTATTATATTTTTTTTTTATTTGGAAATTTGCTGAGTACGCAGGTCTGCTGCAACGGGGGTATTTACTTTCTCCCCATATATGTAGTATATGGAGAAAGTATTGTTTTCGTCAAAATTTTCGAATTTGAGTTGAGGGGGGATATATCCGTTTTGGGGTCCCCTGAATCCAAAAAAGTGGGTTTGGAGGTGATGTCTGTCCGTCCGTGTGTCTGTGTCTGTGTGTGTGTGTGTGTGTCTGGATGTGTACAGTGTAACAGCCTACCCCGTGAAAAATCCAAATTTCTCAAAGACGGCTCTAACGATTTTGATTATAATTTTATAGTTTATAGTGCACAGAGTACTAAATAATTTGACACCACCCGCATGTCTGTAAAAATGACGGTTCAAAAGTTATGGGCTTTTAAATGTCAGAAAAATCAAATTTTTTAATTTTCAGCGAAAACGATAACAGTAAAATATAATTTGACTGTCACCATTAAAACCTGCTTAAAAAACTAAACATTTTTTTGAATTTGTCTTCGTCTAACGGTTCCAGAGAAAAGTTAAATTTACTGTCCATGATAAACACAGTACGTTGTCTGAAAGCTCCCAATGTTATTCTTATGGAGAATATTAAAATATCAAATTTTTTTATTTTTTTATTTTTATGAAACTTGGTATGAAGTGTAAGGTCAAATCACCAACAGAACCAACTCAAAAAAGCTTGGTATTACGATGTTTCATACAGTTCGAACAATTAATTTAACTTTGCCTCTCTTGTTTTTATTTTCAGAAACGGGATGATTATTTTTGAAACAATAAATTATTAAATGGTATTTATTTAGATGATCTTTGAAAAAAATGATGGTTTATTACAGATTGTCTTTCTTGAATTTACTTAGAAATATGTGTCAAAACGGGTCTAGTTAGATTTGGTGAAACTGTCAAAAATCACCAATGGCTTTTCGCTATGTGATAATAAACACATAAAAGCCGCTATTAGTGCCTTGAGAGAAATCCGCCCCTTTCAGTAAAAAAAAAAAGTATGTGTCAGTTCACTGGTACCGTTTATTTGTGTTGGTGCGTCATAGCGGAGAAGAGTAGAAAGGCAAAGCTCTTAGTGTCGAATTCAAATGTATTAACAACCCTTAAAGGAAAACCCACATAAGAAGAAAGTAGAAATTGCAACACCAACAACTCTTTCAACAAAAGTCAAATATAAAAATAAATATGAAGAAGGTGGACTTTCCGGTCAGTGTAAAAGGATTAAATGACCCCATTAAATAACTTTGAAACTGCATGTTATTGCTTAGATAATGCCATGACGAAAACTTAATAACGTACGTATAAATACTTTGTACATATTTACTCCCAAAAACAAATATTGTTAACAAATCTGTAGCAGTAAAAACGTGACGTATGCCTAAAAAATCTACTTTATATAGAGGTTGGACACATACAACATTCCTTATTTAGAGATTATAGCTAATCCCTATATTACGGATTTCAGCAGAATTTAATCTTTCAACTTAATGAACCTCGTTTTTTAAGAATACACCTGTATAATGTATTATTCTGAGTTTTAAATTCGTTAAATCTACGTTCCACTGTAGTACATGTGAATGGTTTTCACACTTAACCCTAGAACACAAAGGCTGTCTTAGAGACGACGCACAAGGTGTCATTTTTTACCCCTAATCCACTCCACTAAAATTCACAAAACTCCGTGTAGCTGTCAGTCTTGGCCTAATATTAAAAGGGTCTGGTTGGTGTTCACTTGCGTCCTTTGTTTAGCGAGATTTTAAAGTTTTTTAAGTTCGCGTCGTCAGGTCGACTATGCCTTTGTAACAACGCACAGTTCGCGGCAGACTCGCAACGTGTACGGATCATAGTGTCTTGTTGCAGAGTTTAGTTTACCTTCGCTTTTTCGCGTGTTATGGTGTTATTTTAACATTATATTGGAAATATATGTTGTATATAATGTAAATATTTATTTGAATTGGACCAAATGTGCAGTAACACTTCCTGCAGTCATAAAACAAGGAGGTGGCCCCTATGCATGTTTATAACATCATAAACATCACTTTAAAAACATCATAAACATCCCTTTAAATGATATATGTGTATTATATGTAGAACATCGTGTTTTACCCAATCGTGTAAGCCCCTAAGTCGACAAAACTTTTTAGAGAAATGCACAGAGAGCTCCTTGAGTCCTGGCTTCAGACCACAATGTTGCCACGAACTCTCGTCCGGCAATCTATTGCTTAATTTTAAATGTAAGTGTGCCAAATGAAGCTCCACAACAAGTCCAACAAGGTAGGAAGGTGTGTGCCTTCTTACCTCCAAGATTACGGCGCATGACAAAACATTTTTGTGAACATTGCGCAAATGTCATGTGTGGCGAACACCAAGGGACAATCTCCTGCCAGTGCCAGAACAATTAAGATTTGGACATTAAACTCTTATAAAACACTAATTCAATGTTCACTTTAAGTGTTTTATAATTTAAAAAAATTCCCCGTCATTAAAAGTATTTTTTATTTATTATTAAAAAAAGTAGTCTGTGAGACTACGCCTTTGTAACAACGCTTGGCTCAGGGAGCCTTTGTGTTCTAGGGTTAATGATATAACAGGATATGCCACACTAACTTAATTCAAATATAACATGAGATGTGATTTCATTTGGGAAATAATAAGTCAAGAAAAGGAAAATTGTGCCTGGTTATGATTTAATTTTAATTCAATTTTACACTTTAAGATATAAAAAATTAGTTGCGAACTTTAAAAAAAAATATAAATAAAATCATAAAAATTCTATAAGATAGGTTGATGAGAAGGAAAGAGCTGATGGAAAATTTGTTTTGGGGAAAGCTTGATGAACTGTCTTTGGAACACAGAATGGATGTTCCAGTGCTAGTTTAGTTCATTGTTGACACTACCAACCTGCAGGATTGATCTCGAGCACCCTCGCCCGGTCATCCTGAACCTTCCTCTCCCCGAGGTGCTTGGCCTCCAGCTCCAGCAAATGACGCATCCGCCGCAGCGACGTGGACCTTTGCGACAGTGTGTGACGGTCCAGCGTCACGGTGGTGGCACCGGTGGGCGTGATCGGTCCCATTGTCGCCAGCTGACCTGGTCGATATGACGAGTACAGCAGCTCCGACTGGGGAAAATCATGAGAACTAAGTAGTGTAGATATACAATTACTAAAGGGTTTTAGGGACTATATCACTGTATAAAACTACAGCAGAGGTAGGATTGTGAGTTTAACATTTCAAGTGATGGAGACTTTATTGTGCATGTGTAGGCCCAAATTATAAAATTATAGATGAATAGTGAATTCCATTCTTATAAAATTGAATTGTCTACTTTTCTGTGCATTAGGTGGACAAAGTAGGTGGGCTTATTCACGAAGATTTCTGTTTGGGGTTTGTTTGCAAAGTACCCAGTTTATTCTTCCTGGTAGTTTATTTTTATAATTAATTTTATTACAGGGTTGATGTCGGAGTGTTATGACATTTAGAGCTGGACAAGTTTGGAGACATTCATTTATTGTCAAGAGTTAACCGTGTTAGCCATATTCTAACAGGAGGTCTTGCTAGCATAGTGGTTTAGTGGTTACTATAATTGTTTTTGGTGCCAGAGGTCATGGGTTCAAATCCTGGGATGAGTATTTGGGCTTTACTTAAGGGAGAAAGTATGTGTCAGTTCACTGGTACCGTTTATTTGTGTTGGTGCGTCATAGCGGAGAAGAGTAGAAAGGCAAGGCTCTTAGTGTCGAATTCAAATGTATTAACAACCCTTAAAGGAAAACCCACATAAGAAGAAAGTAGAAATTGCAACACCAACAACTCTTGCAACAAAAGTCAAATATAAAAATAAATATGAAGAAGAAGGTGGACTTTCCGGTCAGTGTAAAAGGATTAAATGACCCCATTAAATAACTTTGAAACTGCATGTTATTGCTTAGATAATGCCATGACAAAAACTTAATAACGTACGTATAAATACTTTGTACATATTTACTCCCAAAAACAAATATTGTTAACAAATCTGTAGCAGTAAAAACGTGACGTATGCCTAAAAATCTACTTTATATAGAGGTTGGACACATACAACATTCCTTATTTAGAGATTATAGCTAATCCCTATATTACGGATTTCAGCAGAATTTAATCTTTCAACTTAATGAACCTCGTTTTTAAGAATACACCTGTATAATGTATTATTCTGAGTCCCTTTAAATTCGTTAAATCTACGTTCCACTGTAGTACATGTGAATGGTTTTCACACTTAACCCTAGAACACAAAGGCGTCGTCTGAGAGACGACGCACAAGGTGTCATTTTTACCCCTAACCCCCTTCCACTCCACTAAAATTCACAAAACTCCGTGTAGCTGTCAGTCTTGGCCTAATATTAAAAGGGTCTGGTTGGTGTTCACTTGCGTCCTTTGTTTAGCGAGATTTTAAAGTTTTTTAAGTTCGCGTCGTCAGGTCGACTATGCCTTTGTAACAACGCACAGTTCGCGGCAGACTCGCAACGTGTACGGATCATAGTGTCTTGTTGCAGAGTTTAGTTTACCTTCGCTTTTTCGCGTGTTATGGTGTTATTTTAACATTATATTGGAAATATATGTTGTATATAATGTAAATATTTATTTGAATTGGACCAAATGTGCAGTAACACTTCCTGCTATGTGTCAGTTCACTGGTACCGTTTATTTGTGTTGGTGCGTCATAGAGGAGAAGAGTAGAAAGGCAAGGCTCTTAGTGTCGAATTCAAATGTATTAACAACCCTTAAAGGAAAACCCACATAAGAAGAAAGTAGAAATTGCAACACCAACAACTCTTGCAACAAAAGTCAAATATAAAAATAAATATGAAGAAGAAGGTGGACTTTCCGGTCAGTGTAAAAGGATTAAATGACCCCATTAAATAACTTTGAAACTGCATGTTATTGCTTAGATAATGCCATGACAAAAACTTAATAACGGACGTATAAATACTTTGTACATATTTACTCCCAAAAACAAATATTGTTAACAAATCTGTAGCATTAAAATTGTGACGTATGCCTAAAAATCTACTTTATATAGAGGTTGGACACATACAACATTCCTTATTTAGAGATTATAGCTAATCCCTATATTACGGATTTCAGCAGAATTTAATCTTTCAACTTAATGAACCTCGTTTTTAAGAATACACCTGTATAATGTATTATTCTGAGTCCCTTTAAATTCGTTAAATCTACGTTCCACTGTAGTACATGTGAATGGTTTTCACACTTAATGATATAACAGGATATGCCACACTAACTTAATTCAAATATAACATGAGATGTGATTTCATTTGGGAAATAATAAGTCAAGAAAAGGAAAATTGTGCCTGGTTATGATTTAATTTTAATTCAATTTTACACTTTAAGATATAAAAAATTAGTTGCGAACTTTAAAAAAAATATAAATAAAATCATAAAAATTCTATAAGATAGGTTGATGAGAAGGAAAGAGCTGATGGAAAATTTGTTTTGGGGAAAGCTTGATGAACTGTCTTTGGAACACAGAATGGATGTTCCAGTGCTAGTTTAGTTCATTGTTGACACTACCAACCTGCAGGATTGATCTCGAGCACCCTCGCCCGGTCATCCTGAACCTTCCTCTCCCCGAGGTGCTTGGCCTCCAGCTCCAGCAAATGACGCATCCGCCGCAGCGACGTGGACCTTTGCGACAGTGTGTGACGGTCCAGCGTCACGGTGGTGGCACCGGTGGGCGTGATCGGTCCCATTGTCGCCAGCTGACCTGGTCGATATGACGAGTACAGCAGCTCCGACTGGGGAAAATCATGAGAACTAAGTAGTGTAGATATACAATTACTAAAGGGTTTTAGGGACTATATCACTGTATAAAACTACAGCAGAGGTAGGATTGTGAGTTTAACATTTCAAGTGATGGAGACTTTATTGTACATGTGTAGGCCCAAATTATAAAATTATAGATGAATAGTGAATTCCATTCTTATAAAATTGGACTGTCTACTTTTCTGTGCATTAGGTGGACAAGGTAGGTGGGCTTATTCACGAAGATTTCTGTTTGGGGTTTGTTTACAAAGTACCCAGTTTATTCTTCCTGGTAGTTTATTTTTATAATTAATTTTATTACAGGGTTGATGTCGGAGTGTTATGACATTTAGAGCTGGACAAGTTTGGAGACATTCATTTATTGTTAAGAGTTAACCGTGTTAGCCATATTCTAACAGGAGGTCTTGCTAGCATAGTGGTTTAGTGGTTACTATAATTGTTTTTGGTGCCAGAGGTCATGGGTTCAAATCCTGGGATGAGTATTTGGGCTGGTCTCACTCACTTTCCGAAAAAAGATATGTGTGTGAATTCACTATTTGATCCGGTAGGTACAAATGCCCTTGGTAAACAATAACAAAATTAAAAACTATCACTAGGTTCACTATATACTATTTCAAGATTTGACTTCATGGATTATAGATTTGTATTTTTGTCTCACCAAATAAAATTTTCCAGACCCACAAGTAATTTTTCGCGTTAACAATTCTTAGCTATTTAACACACTTGTATGGACTGTAATGAGTGAAAGGTACATATATATTTGTATTTCACATTTTTATACCACATATTTTCATTGTAAATATTTTAAAATAGTTAAAACGGGTCACTTGCTCAGTTGAATTTTAGATAATGATTTGTTTGGATTTAACTTGAGTGTTTTTACCATATATTAGTTTTTACTATTCCCACAACATTTTGCATGGTATTGTACACAAGGTTTTTTACATTTACCATAATGAAGTTTCCATTAGTTTAAAAAACTTTTTAGTCTTAATAAGTCTTTTTTTAATAGGCCAGTAGTGATCGTCTTTGTTTGTGTGTCTGTAGACAAGATAGCAATCTTAATAATGATCCGATCAAAATGAAATTTATTTCATGACGTAAACTCTTGATTTAAAAATTTTATGATTTAGTATTAAGCTTATTAATTAAATTTATATTTATTATATTTTTATTTAATTATTATTATTTATTTATATTTATTTTTATTTAATTATATTTATTATTAATTTATTATTATAATTCTATAATTTTATTAATTTATAATTAATTATTATTAAGCTATTAAAATAGCTTATCTTCAGAACTAGATGAACAAGAAAAACCTTAAAAAAGTGTGTTTTACATTTTGTACACAAATTGTAAGGCCTGAAGATATTTGTATAACATCACCAGTATTACTTTTGTCTAGGGATAATAAACATACCTGTCTTGTTCGCTCGGGTAAATTCTCCGCACTGAAGGTGAACCGTTGCCCCTTCTGGCGCAGCACCCCTGCGCCAGTTGCACTGTCTCGCGCACGTATCCTCTCGTAGATGGCGCTGGTGCTTGGCGCACGAGACAGCCACGCGCGGTACTCGTCTGCTGTGAACACACTGGGTGAGGAGGGTATTCGACCTAAACACAACACACGCACGGCGACGCTAACGCACTGTCTCCCTCTTGGCCAGTCAGCATGGCCTGACGCACACTAGCTACGCCTCTACAACAACTGCTAGCTACCGGGGAGGGAGTAGGGCTAAACGAACAGGTCAACGTGCAACAATTACAAAAATTAGCTGCTTTCCAAACGATAGATCCCTAAACAAGAATAGGTTAATTGAATTAATGTCATCATTGTAGTAAAAAGCAGAGAAAGAGAAATGAGTTTAACTACATAACTTACTGAAATGTAAGAAACTATCAAATAAAACTACAAAACTATAGACACAATGATGAGATGAAGCTATAAGGTCAAAAATGAACGCAAACATGCAGTAAAACTAGTTAAAATTTTTACTGTAATTTTTACATTTGGAAGTAACTTCAAGGAAGTTCTAAAATGGACTACATTTAGAAGTTGTCTGCACCTAGCAGAAGACCTTAAAAAATGTATGTACCCAATGGGTTTTACAATTGCATCCATTTGCCGCAAGCACTGAAGGCTTTTAACATTTGGAAAAATTCCATCTAAAATTGCAAACATAAGGATTACTTAAAAGTAAATACTGCATAAAAGCTAAGCTATACAAATAAATTTTATAAGCATATAACTAATTACAGCATTGTTGATTTGAGTTATTCATAAAACTTAATATTTACAAGAATTGCCATACTACGCAAGCATGAATCGCGTACCTCTTTCTTTTCTCCTGGCGATGGGCAGTTCAGGAGCTGAGAGAGCTCCGTCACTATCGTCCTGGTCCAGCAGCGACCGTGAGTCTCTCTCGAACCTGACCCCACTTGACTGACGTGAACTACACAGACCAAACAATACATCTAAGAATATTCCATTAGTGCTGTCAGTGTAAATCAACTATCGGATTTAAATATTTAGTAACCTGTCATTATCTAAGCAGACGTTAAGTGTTAGATACTGGAGGAGTAGGAGGCACTAGCAAACCCACCTGTATCTAAATACCAGCAGAGTATTTTACAGCCACTGAAAATAAAGGACTCATAGGATAGGAAAGGAGAGGTAGGAGATGGATAGTCTACCTAATCTTCAAAGAAGCATAAAAAACTCCAAACTAATCCAGATTCGGTCTCGGACCATGCAACACCCTAAGAGGATTTATAATGTAACTCAACAATTCCAAGTCCTCTCGACATGGAAAGGGTCAACCCCAGAGAACCCTAAACACACGCCCTAGAACAGTAGTTCCCCTGCCTGGCAAAGCCCAAGAGTACACCAATTAAGCATCCTTCCTCTAGGGCAGGTGTCCTCAATGCGGCCCGCAGCCACCATATGGCCCTCAGGCTGTTAGGAGTCAAAACAAAATCTAGAGTTAAGAACAATACGAGGGCTATTTTTTTACATTTATTTTAGGGAAGTAAAAATTAAAAATGATTAAATCCGACTAATCGAATAGTCAGAGTAACCTCCTATATGCATCCATAAAAAATTCAAGTCTCTAGCTCATCAGGAAGTCATATTTTTGAGCAAAAAATAAAAACTCCACATTTCACTAAATAAATCCAATTCATTTTATATGGGAAAACTTTTAACATTTTTTTCTCGGGTCTTAATATAAAATTGTTATATTTGGCGATTTTCCTGTCGGTTGTGGACCTAAAGGAAGGTCCGTTTCGGACCTTTCGGATTCAGATATCACAATAACACAGTGGAATCACACTTATCTATAAATAAATCAATTAGAAAAAAATCAATAAAAATGTTATACAATTTATTAAATTGAACATAAAAAATCACACTCACGATGAATAAATTAGAAAAAACAATAAAAATGATATCAAAGTTTATAATTTGGAAGTAAAAAATCATAAATTCTTTATAGGCTAAAAAAGAAAACTAAAATTTATACTTCAATGCATTTTAAAGTAACCATAAAATACGTTTAATATGACAAAAAATTTAATTTTCATTTGATATCTGACTCTGTATATAATTATAGTGTTCTATCTTCCTAAACTGTATTTCAATAACTGTGGAAACTTGCCCCAATGTGATATAATGCTGTGCAAAAACTTGCCCCGGGGATGGGCATGTTTTTGCACTAGACTTTGACTTTTTTATGATTTTTTTAAAACAAGTTAATTTTTCAACATAATAAATATTCTCTGATAATAGCCAAGAGTTTGATGCTTTATTGTCTCTATCAGTGACAAGTCTTTCCTAAGTTTATGTTTGATAAGAGCTGATTTTAGATCATCCTATTATCTGAACCACATTTGTACTTGACAACTTGAGAAAGGAGGTATTTTACGTTCCTATATTGATATTGCAATTCATTTTCATAATCCACTAAATCCAACCACTCTGGTGGATATTTTAAGGTGAACATAAGGGAAAAGGAAGTGTTACAAGTATAATATATTTGATGAACAGTAACTTTGTTACTGACAAGCTAAGAGGGTAATCCACAAAGTAACCGCCATTTGGGAGTGGCCTGATAGGTAGTGGGGGAGCGCCTCCAACCTCATATCTGTCGTTAAGTAGGCTTCAAGCAAAAAGCGTAGACGTTTTTATTACCCCCCGTACTGCCTGACTTAGACTTTGATTTCCACCTTTTCCCGTACATGATGGGCGGCTTGCATCTCAGAGTTTCGCTAGTGATGAAGAGCTTCAAAATGCTGTGCCAGGTTGGTTGTATCCTCAGGCAGCAGACTTTTTTAAAGACTGAAGATTTTCAAAAACTGTCAAGAGATGGTAAGTTCTTAAATTTGTTTGGTGAATATGAAGAAAAATAGAGAACATTTGTAGTTTTAAGATGTATATAATAAAATTATTATATCTCATTTGAAAACAGAGGTTACTTTGTTGACGACCGTATAGTGGTGCACAGAATGTGTTCGAACAAAATGATTATGATTAAGAACATTGTTTCAGTTCCACTCTCTTAGGTCGGGGTATGGGGGTTGCAGATTCTCCTCCCTTAGACAAACCTGACAGTGTGTTGAGCGAGTGAGGGTATTTGGTGATGACTCCTGGACCCACGGTTGTCCCTGGGCAGAGAGTTGGAGCGCAGGCTGATACCTCTTGACGTTGACACCGGGTTGGTGATACTGCTCTGAGCAGCGGAACTTATGTGCGACAATGTTGACACTCCTGTTAAACATGTTAAGACCACAATGTTATGCCAGTTAACTATCCTTATTTCATTTTTAATTCTTGAAAAACTGATTCAAAATATGATGTGATTTAAGGCCAACATGAGTAGAGGGTAAAGGTGACAAGTGTAATGGATTTTATAGCAGGCCTTGCTTGTAGTTGATCTTTGATGACTGTACAATGATTCTTCAATTTATTCTGAATAAAATGATATTTAACAAGCCATAGCTATGTTATTATTTATGATTATTGTAAAGGTTTGCACATTGTATTAGAAAACTAATAATTTCTCTGTGCCAGTACAGCGCTACACCACTGCCAGCTCTAGGTTTAATCGAGGGTTTGATTGATAATTTCAATAATAGATGATTGGGGATTTGAGCAAACTGTTATATTCTAAGGTAAGGAGATGTCGGTTACCTGTGGCTGAAGGTCTGTCCCTGTAGTAGTAATAGGAGGACCGTTGGGACGATGGACAGGTAGCCTCAGTGTCCGAGGCGTAGTCTAGAGACCGCTGTCGTCTGCCCAGCGTCCCCGTCATGCTTAATGGTTGCCTGAAACCGCATTATAAGTGATGCACAATCTTTCATATGAAAAATCCTTATGTAATAATTAAAAATATAGTTAAGGCAGAGAGAGTAAAGGTAACTTCCGAGGGTTGTCTCAAAAGTAAATTAGACTAATTTTTATATCCACGTTCCTGGACGCAATAGTCTGAAATTTGCAGAGAACTTTCTTCTGGGTATGTGACAGTACTGTAAAATTCCTATGCAGCTGCAATGAAGTATTCAGTAAATATTGCCGATTGTGAATTATGTAGCGTTATTCAATTTTAACAGAAAAATTTAGAGTGTGACTGAAATTCATAATGAATATAATGAATGGTGTAATTGTGTAGTAAATTGTGTAACTGCATTATGTCGATGCCGCTAGATTGTTGTTGGCGCTAACCATTTTTGACGGAACAATAAAGTGGTTACTCGTCGACTTCAGAGTGTCTGAAAGTTGACCATAACATTTTCGACAGATGCAGATCATCAATAGTAATGCTGTGAATTATGCATGGCTGATTTCTCCATTTGGATAGAGATATATCTGATTTTTATCAAGCGTAAAGCACCGATTGGGGACCCTTTTGGTCTAGGTCACGTAAATTGTATGGTTGATCTCTTTATCGTTCCTCAATGTTCTTCCGTCAAAAAATGATTGGTGCCACCGAAACTATAGGCCTTGACATAAAGCTGTCACACAACACTGTACAACTACACAATTCTCTACGAAATTCATAATGAATTTCAATCATATTTTTTAATTTTTGCTGTTAAAACACTACATACTTTGCAATACAAATAAGTAGTTACCGAATGCATCATGAAAGCCACATGGGAATTTTACAATGCTGCTACTACATGAAGAAAAAGGTTCCCTGCAAATTTCATACTGATACATTGTAACTTACTTTTAAGAATACCCTCCTAGTGAGCAGGCTAAGAGGTTTGATGATTCTGTTGAGAAACATACCTGCTGTGACTACTTCGATCTGCATAGTAACTGCTGATTGTTCCTGGTTTCAAGCTGGACCTTAAAAGGCTGTGAGTACCCTGTCTGTGAGTAGTTGTTGGTGAACCTGACAATTAAAAGCAAATGATTATAAACAATACTGATGACCAAATCCGAACTTAGAACTAGTAGTTAAAAAACTCTTTCATGGATTTGATTACTTTCAAACAAAATTGTTATATTAGTCCATTCTCCTTCCTCTTATAAGGTGCATTTTCTTTTACAGGGTTTCTAAAGGTTTTCAAAATGAAAATTCAAGGACAATTCCAGGACATTTACAGGACAAAAAACTGGTTTTCCAGGACACCCGTGTCATTGAATAACTCAATCTCAGCCTAAAACTAAAGACCAATGGCAAAGACTAAAACATATATTATTCAGACTCTCAAGTTATCCAGGATGAAATAACGGCTAAAAAATCTAACAAAGGACAAAATGGTGTGGTTAGTAAATTATTATTAATTTATAATTATAACAATTTTTAAATAATATAGTTTTTTGATTAAAAACCAGCACTAGTCTCAATTTACTAGTTGAAGAAGAAAAATGTTCACAACGCTTCATGATGAATGCAAAAGAGTTAAAAAATACAGAATGTTCAAAAATGCTTCATTACATCACCGTTAAGAGGTTAGTCAGGACTCACTGAATATCATAGAATATCTAGTGGAAAAACATCACATTATAGTTGAGGACTCACCGTAATCGTACTCAACCCGAGGCAAGTGCTGGTCGCTGCCCGAGCGTGTTATGACTCGCTGGTTGGGACGTGAGTAGTATTGTGACTGTAACGAGGACAGACGTGTCGTAGACGATGTAGCTGACATGCGTCTGACAGGGGCCGTGCCTGAGTTGGGGTAGAATGAGTGAACCTGTACAACACAGGTAAATAGTAAAGGTAACTATATAGTAACTACCATTAATGGTTATAGGCCTTAGCAGACAACAATACAAATAAATAAATATCAAATAATTTAATAACAATTTTTTAAAGAATTTTCTGAAAATGAATATTGCAGGTAATAAACCATGTTAAAATCCAAAATGCAGGGTTTCTACAAATATAAATATTTCAGAGTTTTTAACTGAGAAAGGGGGAATTTTCACCTACAAATAAACAGAAATTGTTTAATACCTCATAAAATAACACCAGGTCTAAAGGGTGGAAGAAATATTTCTGATAATGAATTTGGAATATTACACATGATATGGATTGAAACAAGTGTAATGTCGGTGCCAAATTAAAAAGCTGGTAACAATACTCAAATATTTAAATAATCGATTGAGTTGAATCAGTCAAGAATCATGGTTAATTCCACCTGCTTTCTCAATCTACATCGTTGTTATTACCACCTATGATTTCAAATAATTTATAAATAATGAAATCACAAACATATAGTGAAATTGATGATCTGCAAATTTGAAACTGCCACCTGTTATGTACATCTATCATTTTTACTCCCCACACATGATTTCAATCTACATCATTGATCTACATCATTGTCGGCCACAATTCCCACCTAAATTGTTGTTACTCCTACCATGATTTCCACCGACATCATTAATACTATCGCCCGCAATCTCCATCTTCATCGTTGTTACTCCCACCCAAAATTTCCATCTACATTGTTGTTATTCCCTTCTATAATCACCTGCAACTACGCCAAGGTTACAATCGCCCACAATCTACATAACTTATTTGTTACGTTTACTCTTGCCAACAATTGCCATTTTCACAATTACTCCAACCTTTGATCTTTGTCTTCAATGATTACTCCTTTACTTCCGACTTTCAATCGTAGTCTATGTCATGCAAACATCTCTTACTCGTGATCTTCATATATATATATATATATATAATTGTTACTCCCACACATGATTGTAAACGATTGTAATGAATTATGGTTAAGTTAATCCCACCTGCAATCTGAATCTAAATTGTAGTTACACCTTTCTCCCTTCGACAGTGATCCACATCATGATCTTTTTCCCCCATGACCATATTCAACATCATCATCACTCATATACACAACAGTCTACTTCAAGGATTGTCTACTTCCCACCCACGATTGTCTACTTCAAACTTACTACTGCCTGAGGTCTTACAGGCACATTTCCTCCTAAAGATCTTACTCCTACCGTCGTCTATGTTGTAATTTTACTCCCAATCATGATCATAGCACACAACAAAGTTTCTCCCACCTACGATTGTTTTTCTCACAGTTATTCCAGTCTTTATAACCATTTCAATCACCGGGCCTGCATTTGTCGTTTGCATCATGATTACTCGCACGGCAAAATTGGTAATGACATTTTAGCATTGTTTTTCAGTACTGGTACTCTTCCCAAAAACTGTCAAAATAGCAAGAACCATCTGCAGTTACCTAAATAACACAACTTAATATACTCATTAGCCCTCCTGGTAGCTTTAAAATAAAAACAACATTTACATTCATTAAGTTTGTTTATTTTTTAGTAAGTTAATTTATTTCTTCCCTATCATATTTGATTTAAAGTTGAAATAGTTTAGTTTAGAGTTGACAAAGTTGAAATAGTTTATTTAAAGTTAAATAAGGAAAGTCTATCCTCATTTTAATTAATATTTGTTTCTCTAATAAAACCATCATTTTTTTATTAACAACTAACAAATTTACATCTATTTCACCAAAATGAAATATTTCATGATTTGATTAAGTTGATATTGTAAAATATACTGATGACTTCATCTGGTTATCTTGATCCATACCTAATAATGGTTCATTTCATGGAGAAAACAAGGTTTATTTTTTGACAGTCAGGAAGTGGTTGTCATGCACATGCAGCGTGCAAATTTAAGCAAGTGAATGAAAAATTAAAATACACAAGGGACTTCATAAAATCTGTTGGCTTGGTAAAAATAATTGAAATCAACAACTGCCATTATATTACTTTGTAAATTAAAATACCAATTTTTAAATATAATATTTGAAAGGGGTTTTAAGTTTTAACAAATAATTCATGTCAAGTTGTGTGGTAATTGAATAGAGAATATATTTTTATGCAAATATTAGAGGGTATTGAGAACAGTTTTAAAACTATAATTCTATTCTCATTAATCAGGATTTTTTAAGAAGCTAAAATTATTGAACTGTGTTCTAAATTTGGTACTTAAAAATATAATATCACAAGCTACTTATATACAATAATTTTTATAGACATCAAACGCTTCATGTTATAAATTTATATTTAATTTTCTAACTGAATAGCACAAACATGTTAGTAATTGTAATTATATAAACTAAATAAATGTTGGTTTGTTGTTTATGTTGAATTTGGAAGTTGATTTTAGGTTTGAAAATAATAGAATATTTTCTGAAGGAATCCTTAAATTTCTATGCATTGAAATACAGAAAGTAGAAATGATTTATGATTAATGATGTAGAAATGAAGTAGTTGAAAGAGAAATGATTTTCATTTTGAAACTGGCACATAAATATTGCTATTTATTCAAAACTCAATATTTAATTGAATGTATAAATGATAATCTTGTGTTAGTAAAGTTATTTTTGATTTTGACTAAATATGACAGGACAATTCAAGAAGAAACAGGGTGAATTGAAATTATTAAAAAAGGCAAAAGCTCAAGAAAGTTGTTTAGAATAGTTGAAAGCTAAAAGCACCATGACACAGTTTACCTCAAGGATGCATGACTAATAAAAAGATTCGACAATCTGTTGTAGAAAAGAGAAGGAAAGAGCCAGACCCCAACAATTTTTTTAGTATTTCAATTTTCTGTTAATATTTTGGAGACCAGACTAAAAAAATGTTATCTGTTAATTTCTCAATATAGAATTTATGATACATAAATTTAAATTAAAAATTGAAAAATTATGATTACTTAAACAAATTTATATGTGAATTAAACTTACTGTTCTCTTAAATAATTATTCTTTATGTCCAAAGTTATTTCTTAGAATTTAATTGAAATCTAAAAATCTTAATATTTTATAGCTCATGCCCCAATTTATATTCTAGCAAATAAAACTAAACAAATAAATCAGCGTGTCATCCGTTAAGGACTACACCAGGATTCACATGGCAGCTAAGAAGGTATTCAACCTATAATTTATTCTAAATAAATAAATAACTTTCATTTTATGTACAATATTAGAATTTGAGATCAAAATTTTAAAAGTTATTCAGAGGTTATTGCTGGTTTCAGTGGGTGAAAATAGTCAGTACTTGGCCATGGAAGGCTGTTGAGTGATAAGCTTGCCCGTGTTAAAATTTTTATATGGTGCCTGGCTGCCTTAAAATCTCATAGGCCATTCATTGGTGAAGAGAAGTTCTGATTTTCGCAGGTCTAAAATTTGAAAAGAAACAGATTAAAAAATGTGTTACTCGAAGAGACAGGTTGGACTAAAAACAGTAATTGAAAACTTAACACTCAGAGAAGGAAGAAAATAAAATGAAGATTCCAAACAATTTTCAAATGAGTAACGGGAAAGTGCAAGTGCTAAACAATGGCTATGGCCTACGAGTGCAGTGGGTTGTGTAGTCTAGACTAGTTAAAAAACAGGAGGGAATGTTAATTAAAATTTCAGAAAATTTTCAAACAAAATTTACTGAAATGGCTACACCTTCTATTTTGGTTACAACACAACTAGATCGAGATTTTACGGGTACTCACTTTTTCAGCAAGGGATTCTAATGTTTTAGGATATGCCTTATCATACGGTTGGAAATGTTGAGCCTTTGGTTGTTCTGTGATAACAGGGGGTGGAGGTGGTTGATAAGACCATGTGTTGCTACTGTGAGCTGTCCTTCTATCTAACTGTAATAACAATGCCATTATTGCTTCACATTCACCAAGTCTTCATCATGTTTTTTTGAAGGGGTGAAAAGTATATTACATTTTTCAGAATGTATTCTGCAAACTAAAAGGGGCCAGTAATTAAAATTTAAAAGAGAAGGAAGAAAATAAAATGAAGATTCCAAACAATTTTCAAATGAGTAACGGGAAAGTGCAAGTGCTAAACAATGGCTATGGCCTACGAGTGCAGTGGGTTGTGTAGTCTAGACTAGTTAAAAAACAGGAGGGAATGTTAATTAAAATTTCAGAAAATTTTCAAACAAAATTTACTGAAATGGCTACACCTTCTATTTTGGTTACAACACAACTAGATCGAGATTTTACGGGTACTCACTTTTTCAGCAAGGGATTCTAATGTTTTAGGATATGCCTTATCATACGGTTGGAAATGTTGAGCCTTTGGTTGTTCTGTGATAACAGGGGGTGGAGGTGGTTGATAAGACCATGTGTTGCTACTGTGAGCTGTCCTTCTATCTAACTGTAATAACAATGCCATTATTGCTTCACATTCACCAAGTCTTCATTTATGTTTTTGTTGAAGGGGTAAAGTATATTACAACATTTTTCAGAATGTATTTCTGCAAACTAAAAGGGGCCAGTTAAAATTTAAAAAGAGGAATGCAGTAATTTAAGAATTTGTAGCCGGAGTAGAACCGATTTTGTGTTGAAATAATGTGTAGAAGGTTAATATATCTTGATGGTGAATAAATATTTTTAAATATTATCACCACTTAAGATTTCACTCAAGATTTTAATTTAATGTCCTCCGAAAATGAGTGCTTACCACACAAGTTTAACTCTTTTTTTTTTTTTTTTTTTTTTTTTTACTGAAAGGGGCGGATTTCTCCCAAGGCACTTCAGCCGTAGCGGCTTTTTGCGCACCCCTGTGTGGGTTGCGGCATTATCACATAGAGAAAAGCCATTGGTGATTGGCGGGATTTGAACCCGGGACCTTGGGCACCAAAGCCCCACGCTCTACCCCTAGACCAGCGCGCTCCCCAAGTTTAACTCTTACTTTGTAGCATTTATCCCATAAGATGTTGGTTTAGTATTCTAATTTTGACACATTATTATATTGCATTTGAAGACAGAAGAATAAGGGTTATTTGGTTGTATTCATATCTTATTGAAGCAGTTTTAAAAGCCAATATTTAATTTTTATACCAAAACCAAAGAGTGGAAAGGGATTTTTACTTATTTTCATTACCGGTTTTAAAAAGAAGGTAAAAAACTAAAAAAATATCGGTGAATAAAATTGTTTGTTCCATAAAAGTAATATAATATAAATTCATGCATTTAGATTAAAGTGGATAATGAATGGGTATCATGCTACTTTCACTGCAATATCACAAAAGTAAATTGCCTGTGTGTGACTTATTTGTGCCAATTATTTGAAAAACATGTTTTCGCTTTATGTTTGGCTGAATGTTTAACTGTAAGCAGGTTTTTGTCCGGCCTTTGTAGCAATGCCCGTTAAGTATGTGACAGTGTAGGACTGGATGGCATGTGTAAGCTGATTTTGGAGACTTTGCCAGCAAATTTACTAAACTACTAGCCAGCATTTTAATACATCAACTCAGTCAAATACGGCACTACGTATCTACATTACTATTGAAAATTACTACTGTACAAACAATATGAAGAGCCTTCATAACTAAAAGGCGTGTGATATGTCTTACAAGACAGCAACAGGCCTATGGGTAGAGCAGCAAAAGCTTTTGCAGCTTGCTAACATAATATATGTAGCTTTTATTAACTCTTCATAGGTAAAGACCAATTAAACAATTCTAGAATTTATCAGTAACAAATCTTATACAGTTGAAAAGAATGTGTTATACCTGTTCTACACAAAAAGCAGTTCAGTTTTTAATAATTGGTAACAATATCTAAAGAAATGTTACTCAAGAAACAATATGTACTAAAAATATATAAATATTTGATTCAAAATACCAAATAATAATTTGTAAAATACTTTACGAACTCTTCTCTGTTTTTATGTGATATATGCAATACCAAGATTAATGATAGACTTACAAGTTTTATTAATCTCAATGAATGAATCTGAAAAATTAATTATAGCCATAACAAACTAATCTGAAACGGTAAGTATAATGATCTCATTTTTTCTCATTACACTGACAAATTTAAGGCTATTTAAACTAAACAAACTGTGGTAGTTATTCAGCCAGTTTTTAAAGAATAAATATTAAAGAAACATTTATAATTAATAATTGTTGATAGCTAATACAAATAATACGACAATAAATTGGATCAATTTTAAAATGAACACCTTGATAGTTGATTTAAACAAAAAATGTGAATACAATTCTTAATTATATAACAGCTCTATCAATTTATAGAATGTTTTCAAAGTAATAACATTACAACCACACTGATAGAAATATGAAATTGTTACTGTTCTTTTGGGAATTCTAATTTTCAAACAAGTTTGACCTCGGCTATAAAAGTCTGTCTCAATAACTTGCCTGCCAGCAATACTCTGAATAATTGTTTTATGAATTAGTTGGTTACTAAATACATATTGTTTCAGAAATTTTATCTTAAGTTTACATAAAATATTTGGTTTCATCTGGTTCATCCAATATGTGTTTGACTGCATGTAATGAATATTTAACTGATGAAACTATCACCAAGTACATTCTTGGTACTTGTACCAACATTACAAGACACACTATTTTAAACCCTTAATGTTTTTAATGTTGTTTTTCTTAGTTCTTCCTAGCTTAATCTTAACGGCATTATAGTACCTCGTTAATATCTAAAATGTTGTCCTCGCTTTTCTTGTCGAGATGGTAATATTCATCTTCATGACATAGCAAAAAGAGAAAAACTATTTCAGTTCTATTCTAGTTGTTCTCCAATAATTAGGTCTAAGGGAATTATAATTGGAAACGTGATGGTGGACTAAAAGAAAATTACAGTTTTACCATATGCTGTATTTTTACATTAATAGAACTTTCAGACCTTGTGGAATAAAAATGAGCTGTGAAAAAATTTAAGAGTGAAAAATTCAACGGGATTTTTGAAGTTGACAGGATTTAACAGGATAAAATGTGATTTAAACTTTTCACCACCAGAACTACTTCACATGGCAGAGTTCCACATCTTACTGAATTAAAAACTCTTCAGAACACAGAGCAATTCCTTTCTGTTTTTCATAAACTCATTTGTCGTGAATTGCAGAATGAAACAATTTAAATTCAACCTAAATATCCAAAAAGTAATTTAGATTATGGTAAAAGGATTAGTAGAAATATGTTACAAAATATCAAAGATATCTATGTCTATGTGATCAAAGATATGAATAGTGAAAATTGCTTTAAGATTAATTTTAGTAACTCAGATGAAATACTTTAACTGACCCTACTTTTAAATAGGAAGGTGAAATGTCAATATTAAAAACAGTTTCAATAACCAAAACCTTCTGTACCTAGCCTTAGCCTCTACTAAGTAACAAATGAAGACAAACAGCGTACTTACACTCATGGCAGTGTGTTGCGGCTGGTGCGGCCGTGAATTGTAATAAAGGTCACCTCCACCCATCATGTAGTTGTTGAGGTCATTGTTGTCGTTGAGGTTTAGGCTCTGCTGTGAAGACCTCAATGAAGTTACACCTAGTGCCAGGTGAGAGCGTGAAGTCTGCATACGCTCCCTTCCCCCTCCCCCTCCCATGTCATCCCGATGCATGCGTCGGCTTCCGGTTAGATCTCGTCGCAAACTGTCTGTGTGCCGCCCATGTGATCTGAAGATGACATCATTGATATCAATAATAAAATTTATCATTATATTTGTTTTATTTTACATTTTATTTAGACAACTTTTTAAAACCCCTGAAAAGATTGTCATGTACAGATCAAGGGAGTATCGAAGATCACCCCTGTTTATCTTGAAACAAGTGATTACCTACTAATTAGAAAAGTAATATTTATAGCTGATGGAGAACCAAACATTAAGAGGAAGTATGGGGAGAAATAAATGACTTATCAACCAAACCAACTGAATTCCTCCATATTTTGCTTCACATCTTGACTGCCACACCTATTTCGGGTGTGATAACTGTATTGCAAAACAGAATTGTAGTTTTTTTATTTATATGATTTTTGTTCTTGTTCAGCTCAGTTGTATAAGTTTCCAAGCAAAAATTTAGATTTACAGTCAGTAGTCGATACTTAATTGTAGAAAAAACATCTGTTAGTTATTTATACAGTGCAACTCGGTTATTGCGGCCTCGGCCATAACGTCAACTCGGATATAACGTCATTTATTTTTAGGTCCCGCCAAACTATATGTATTTACATAGGAAAAAACCTCGGATATATCGTCAGTAAATTCTCAAACCTCGTATATAACGTCAAGAAAATCGGGCCGAGATGAAGGCAACATATAACTAAAAAGAGAAAGTTCGGTCGGTGGTGCAACGTGAGGGCTGCGGCTATTGTTTAGCTACATTCTATTTTTAGAAACGGCATTTTATTGCTGTCTTACCACTAACCACACCAACCCCCTCCCCTACCCTATATCCGCTGTCGCCGGTCATCACGGTCAGTGTCAGTGACTCACGTCGCATCAAAGCACTGTAATGCCGTTCGTACGTACCTACAGTTCGTGTAGATATCGTTAGTTCAGTCTTTTACAGTTTGTTTTTCGTTATTTTAATTTACGAATACAGTATTGAAAAATAATAGCAAGTATTAAGAGAAAGGTTTTGCTGAAGAAAAGGTGTGAGTTATAAGAGCATGTGAGGAGGGACGTAAGATAGCAGACGTGTGTTCGGGCTTGTTTTTAAAATCGAACCAACAGTTGAATTCACCAAGCCGAACTTTATTTTCAAATTCGATTTTTTATATAGTAGAGTAGTCAGTCAGTCATAAACATAAACTTGCGGTGTATTTCAAATTACCTTCATTAAATGTCGTAATTTCATGTAAAAAATGTGTTTCCCTATTTTTCCTCGGTTTTAAATTAAAATTATGTAACCTCTTTTACAGCGTCACTCTGATATAGCGTCATTAATTGTGTGGTCCCTTCAATGACGTTATAAACAAGTTTCACTGTATTATTAAAATAATTTACAGGCAGGTATATTGTCAAAGTTTAAATAATTTTTCTTTATTTTTTCATAGCCTAGATTGAAATAAGTGTTATTCAATTTGATTTGAAAATGTTGCCCCTTTCTAGGGACTGTTAATAAGGGAAATGAGTTGCAGATTTGTGTTAAAGTTCTACAGTTTCCTTATTCATTAATACTAGCAATTCAAATGGAAAACGTTTTCTTGGTATTGGTTTAATGTAAAGAAATAACGAACATCTTTCAATTTAAATAAATTAAGTAAAAATAGTTCAAATAGTTTCAATATAATAAATTAAAACAGGTTCTTAACGCTGAAACCTACAAGCTGTACAAAAGACAGGCTTACTGCTAGTAGATAAATAACAAAGTTCAGAGTTGAACATTGATAACATAATTTAATTTTTATTTAAACCAGCTGTAAAACTCAACAAAGGTAATACTGACATGTTGTACCGCCTGTCGCTCATCCCATTCTCATCGTCGTCATCGTCCGGTTCGTCGTCTCTGGTGAGCTCCTTCTTGATGACGACCACAGGAGGAGGTTTGGGCTCCAGCGTGCGTGACTGTGACTGTGTTGGCACCCCTGATGCAACTCTCGGTTGCCGTGTCACTAGCACTAGTCGCCGAGGGATGCTCATGATGATCACCACATCATCTAGACTCATCCGTGTTACGTCCACTAGGTTCACTGCCAGGATCTCGTCCCCGACCTGTTCAGCGGAAAACATTTAGCCACAAAAGGCTTGGATACCTATATGAGCCAATTAACACTGGTAAACAAGGTATACTTTATACTTATAACTGAAATTGAAATGTCAACCTACCCAGGTAGGTATTTTAAGCCAAGTATGAATAAGAAATAAGTGTAGGATGATTGTGGCACGATTTTGTAGTCTCATTACTGACTAACCATAGTTACGCCAGCGCGTAACTATGGCGCGGGCGGTTTCCGTCATCGATGTAACTATTGATTTATTCTTGTATTTAGCGGTCTTTGTCTGTTGTAGTACGGTATTTGACTATCAATCGTTATATTCAAAATATTGCATGGCTATATTTTGACTCTTGATTTTTTTTATCTATCGTTCTTTGTTTTCGAGTTTACAGTTTGTTTGTTTACATCGTCGTGCAGTATGCAGTTTGACAACAATGGACATTTTGCACCAATACATTCCTTGTTTCTGAGGATTGTTTTGATTTTGCTAGAAAGATTTTATATGAAAGTAGTAATTCGGAAAGTAAAGATAGTGATGAGTTAAGTATTTCCAGCTGTGAAAGTGATGTAGAATAACCTAAAAGTAGGCCTAACCTTCAACAGTTGAACTGGACATCGAGTGATAACAGTTACATAACAAAAAAGTTTTTTAGGCCTATATAGTGTAAATAAGCAGTGAAAAAATTTAAATAAATTAATTTTAATATGTGTAGTACCAAATTAGAAAACATTCGGCTAGATATATGGGGAGTAAATATTCATTTTCTGTGTGTTTAACAAGTATGAAGCTTAAACCCTGATAAAGGCTCATATAATTCAGTACCAGCATGCTTCAAAAGTGTTCATTTATTCAGTAGCCAATGGGTTAAAGTGATAATAAATGGTTAACAAGGTATAGTTTACTCATACTTACTTCTTTTTCCAAAGCCTAAGTGTTTACAAAGAGATATGTTGTTCATTAATATTTTGGAAAAAGGTCAAAACTTAAAGGAATATTCAGTTGTTCTCACTAACACAGAAAGAACACAAGGAACATAGGAAGACAGTCAATATAGTGCATACGTAAATCCACACCAGAGAATATCTTATCTACAACTTATGTTAAGTTATGGAATTTATAAACATTGAGTAACTTAAAAAATAATTTATGTATGTATGTTACCTATGTATGTTACATAGTTAATTTAAAGTTGTTCAAATCAACATAGGTAACAGAAAAGTGGTTGATATGATATTTTACCTTCAGACAGCCACTGTTGTATACAGCTGACTCCAGAGCAATCCTGGATATGAAAACACCATCTGAGCGATCCATTCCATTTCCTTCCCTGATGTACAATCCCAGCGTCTGGCCTGGTCGTTTTACTATTTCGACAATGTGCACAGCATACTTGGAGTCCTAAGAATGTCAACGGATACAAACCATTTTTCTTAAAAATTCTATAAGAGAATAAACCTGTAAATCCCATCCAATACCTCAAACAATAATAATTACCACACTTTTTGAAGGAATAAAGGATGATCAGCTGATTGAAGGGAATAATTATTGTATTTAGTACAAACATTTATGAGTGCAATAACAAAATAAGATGTAGTGAAGACGTGAATAATCAAAATATTCAACTTTAATTGGATCATTTTATAAATTTTCATTATGGAATCTTAGAAAAACTTTTTTGTTTCTGAAAAAACCCTTCTGAAATTGAATAACTAAGTTGGGTCACTTTTGGCAAACTTTTTAATATGTAAATTTTTAGTAGCAAATCAATTTTATTTCTAACTAATTTTTTTAAATTAAAAATCTATTATTAGCTTAAAATTTTCTCAATTGGACTTACCTGCAGGGCTAGGTATCGTTTATCTACGTCGGCAGCCGCCCTACCAAGATGCCTGGGGTCGAGCAGTCTCACGACCATCTCGCCTCTCCTCTCCACCGCCTCCAGCGCCGCCGCCGTCGTTGCATCGTGGTCATTCTCTACAGTCTCAATCTGCCGGAATATCTCATTGGATATTCCGCTCACCTGCGGAGAAATATATTGCAGTGATATATTGTGTATCTTGTATGTGATAAATTGTATTGTGTGGTATTTAAGTGTCTTATTTCTTGAACACTGAATGATTTGTTAACGTTGAAAATATTATAAAATTATAAGTGTTGTAAGAGCATGAAAATATATACCGAAAGTGGCAAAAAATCAGCAATGATTTACCAATACTTTTAATTAATATAACTTTATCAGGAATGCAACTTGAATCAAAAGTACATACTTACTATGAAAATACATGATTATATTGTACAAAAATGTTATTTTATTGTCATTTAACAGGATACCTGCTACGCTGGTCCGATCAGATCAGCATAGGTAGGTCGGGTGGATTGACCTGCTGAACCCATCGGACCAGCGGTAAGAATCATGCCCTGTTTTACCAATTTACTGATAGAGTAGACCATTTTGATCCGTGTCAAAATTTATGACGAACTAAATCGATAAAGTATATCCAATGCCACATAGATCATAGTACCAATCAGATCAGTGTCATAGATCATAGTGCAATAGATCATAGTGCCAATTTGTATAGCAATATTTTGTTAAAAGTTTGCAGTACTGACCCAATCGATCCTTTTTTTGCAATAGATTGAATTTTTCTCTTGCAATAATTATTAATTTTCCATATAGAAAGAAATCCTTTTGCTGAAGCTTTTTTGCTTTAAGATGAACAAGTACAAAAATCATATAACCGGAAGAAAAAACCAAGTTATGTTCATCAGTAATCAGGCCTGAAATGGACAGTTAATGTGGCAGTTAATGTGTAACTTCATGAACTTAATGTTTTATAATTTGCTAAGACTCTACTTGTTAAAAACAAATCATAAGGAGTAATGAGATGTAGTTCTAGACTGTCTACTGAACCAACAAACCTTGCGGAAGTCTCCCTGCACAACCATGGGTGGTGGTTCCTTTGGCCGCGTGTTACCATTGGTTCCCTGTCCTTGAGCTTGGCGGCGCGGACTAGTAGCCAAATCTGGAGTTGCCTCTCGCCCCTGTAAATAAACAATTCATCTTGAAAAATATACATTATAAATATAAAAATAAAACAACATACGTAATCCACATTAATTTTGAATAAGAACCCTAACCAATAGTGTGCATCATACTGAAGAAAGTTGTAGAATATTCAAGCAGTTATGATTGATTTAAAATTTAAATATTTTAACAATGGAAAATTAAAATCAAGAGCAGCATAATAAAGCAATTAGCAGCACAATTTAAAAAAAGAAGAATAATAAGGACCATCTGAGGAACATTTCATCATTTGTCAGTAACAAGACTACATGATCATACCATCATCTTATATTTATATCTCAATCATACTTGGCTTAAAACACCCAAGAGAGTACACCACTATGAAAGGTAATAATAATAACTGAGAGGTTGCTTCAATGTAAAAAACTTTCATTTGTTTAGGGACTGGGACGGTGTAATTGTGGATAGTTGTGAGTGATGGTCGCTAGGTACATAGTTTTATCTTGTATGGATTAATATCCACACCATTGAACACTGCATTAATCTGCCAAGACCATACTCATAATTAGACCAGTTTGTAATTTAGTGGCAGTGGTTCGGACTCCACGTTAAACTGTAAGTCCCTTAGATATGCCATAGACTGTTGGGCTATTAATTATCTATTCTGTCTTAAGAACCTATCAGCCTTAGTCTGTAACAAGACTACAAGATCGTGCAACACTCATCTTTCATTAATACTTGGCTTAAAATACCTGGTCCTGGACAGGTTGCCATATCAGTAACTAACTCAAAACTTTTCAAAATCCCTTCAAAGTTATTACATACAATATGACAATAGCTTCTACACAAAGGTTTATATTTCAAGGCAATTGGACACCCAGGGTTTTTTTTGAAAGGTTAAAGAATATCTTTCAAATCTAAATCTATAAATATTACATTGATTAATTAGCACCTAACTAGTATAACTGAACCCAACTAATGTATACCTGACACTTATCTAGCATACTTGACTTTTTTCTTGAAAAGGTTTAAAATATAATTTTAAAAGCTCATGTATGGTTTTAACTACTAGTAATATTTGTTTATAAACTAATTTTTCTATTCTACTAATATATAGGCCCACACAATGAAATAAGTAAATTTTTAATTTGTGCTCGGGAGCATGTTTTGAAAAAAAACTTCCATCACTTTTAACACTATTTTTCTTACATTCAATGACATCATCAGCTTGACTAATTAAGCACACGATTCATTTATTAATAATTATTTTTAACTTTAATGGTATAATCATGAAAACAGCATAAGAACACAAAGAAGTTCCTATGCTGCAGATAAGGTTTTTAGATTTATATTATTTAAATTGAAAATGAATTAAATTAATTTTATTTGGGCTGGATTTTCTGGGTTGATTTTCCCCTTTTTAGTGTATATAGGGAATAACTTGGCTTTTGTTCTCTGATCATGTAATAATTGCAAAAAAAATTGAGGTGGATGCTATAATTTAAATTTCCCTTATCCAAAGTTTCACCAAAATCAATTGAGAAAAGAGTGAAAACCTCAATGATGAAAAATAATTCTTCCTCCAAATAGTTATAAAATCCTAGAGCCAAAAGGTAAGTAGGCTAATTAAAACTGTAAGACTGTAATAATTTTAAAATGACTATTTAAATTCAATCATTACTAAAGAGACAACATAATTTTTGTTTTATTTTCCTTTGTGACAAAACAACCGCTCAATTTGTTCTGTAGCTGAATGAAATGAAAACGTCCCCATGCCTACCCTGTATAAAATAGGAATATTTTTAAATACCCAGCTCGGCATGTACAAGATCAGTAATGAATATTTTAATAACTTGCACTCGCTTACATAAATTGAGAATAATTTGACAGTAGGAATATTAATTTCACACATAATGAGTACAGTAAACAATATAAATTTGACTGCGTAAAAAACGTTTACAAATTGTTTTAAAGCTTATACTTTAGATTTCAACATCAAATAACAGTTTTCACAATGGAATATTAAGTAAATATAAGACAAAAGAATCATGGATATGAATCTGATCCAGCTATTTTAACAAAAAAATTAGCTAATAAATTTTTCAGGATCATTAACTGATAACCCTGTGTTCTAAGATGGTTAGGTATAGGCCCCACAGTATCAAAAAGTCACACAACTTTCTAAGGATTTTTCAGGATTGAATTGGCAACCCCAAATAAATCAATTATTAAGCAGGTAAGTTACTTTACTTTGCAAGAGTTTAGATGCTCAGCTTTGTAAAACCCATCAAAGAACTGTTATAATATATTCATAACTAGGCATATGCGGTATAGAATTGGAGATTGCTGAAATTACCATAGGCCTAATCCACTTCCTCGTAAATCTTAAAATGACAATAAATTTTATTGCAAATCATAATAACATAAAATAGATCAAAGTTACATGGGCCTTTTTCTAAAGACCAAACGGCCAAAGTACAAACAGACCAAACCCAACCATAGGCCTACTACTTCTTTTCTTAGGAAAGGGCTAAGAAAAGAAGTAGTCTAATTGACTGGGATTCCATACTTGCTGGTTAGGATGGTGATTGGCTAAACTTGTGTAAAAATAAAAAAGATTCTTAAAAACAAGTTATTAAAAAAATGTTATTTAAAGATGCTGCTTGGGAATGCCTATTGTAGAGATATAATCTAGGCCTTATCTTTAAAGTAGTAAATCCTTTTTTGAAAATTTTCACAAATCTTTTGATATTTTGCTACAACATATATTTTATCTTTCTTTTAGTCGCATATGGACTTAGCTTTAATTCATTACATGATTGGTATTTTAGGTTCCTCATTTTTTAAAGGTTAGGGCTAAGACCATTTCACAAATAATATAGCTTTTGATATCCACCAAATTATATGGGCTGCCATCTACAAACAGGGACAAGCATAACTACCACATTAGGCTACTTAATAATTGTATTAACACTCCAGTAGTTGAGCAGAGTAAAGATGAATGCCAGTGATTAGGCCTATGTTTTCTTGGGGATGGATGATAGTAACCCCTACTCTCTTGAGCAGTCCTAAACCTTCCCCTGCCTCTGTTTCTACCTGTTAGTTTCATCATTAGTCGTAGTAAGACTACGACTAATGATGATGCTCATTCTCTGGTGACATTGCTTTTTACAAATCTCTTCCATATTGGAGCTATACTCCACACGAGCACTCCCCCCCTAAATTTGTCTCATGTGATGTCATTTTTAGTATTTTGTATATAGTAAATTATTATACACATTTTCATAATGATGCTTTCCTGGGAGTTAAATCACTATATACAAGATGTTAGACCCTAATAGTGAGTCTTTGTGTTGCTGGCTGGAAGACGGCAACTAAAGCTTTCTTGGTGTGGAGGATCCAGAAGCAGATGAGAACATTTAATATACCATGATGATGACAACCTAACCATTGAAATTGGCAAGGGTGAAATCCAACATGATCCACTTCCCCAACAACTTAGATGTGGCAGCATGCGATTCTCGAGTATGTCCTTTTGTGAACCCTCCCCACACAAAATTTATTTAGGAAATGTTCACCAAACAAGATGGTATTTATATCCACAACATGCAAATACAACCCTCATCACATCATTTCAACGTTTCACCAAACGGAACCATGATTGTTTTTAATTAGCATTTGAGCTCACGAATCTAGATTGAAATTAGAATAAGTGGAGAATATTTCTAAATCAATAGCAACAAGTGGATGACTCTTGCTAAATCTCAAAAATCTAAATCTCAAAAAAAACTGTGGCTACACGATAACATCAAAAGGCATTACAAGACAGAGCAGGACCTGGTAGCCCTAGGTGGCAGATGTACAACAAAGTAATTTTGTCCTTAATAATATGTAAAATTGTTTAACCTTAAAATTAAAAAATCAATACTACCTAACCATTATACAAAAATATTAGGTGGAGTAGGCCTACACTTGTAATCCATGCGACTACTCTAGTGTTAAATATTTTTGTGTTAGGCCTTCACGTACTTACCTGATACATCTACCAAATAAACCTTGTTTTGCCACTAGGGGCTAGAACACAATTGGACTATGCTGGACAACTAAATTGGACAACACTTTGTTTCTGTAGAGTTAATGTAGGGAACAGTATATAATGAGATCCAAGCAGGCTATATTGGGCTAGGTCCTATGTGTTATTAAACACACACTACTCGAAAATAATCAAATTTAAATTTATTTTGTATTGAAAAATCATTATTGAAAAAAGTTATTCATGGTCAAAGAGAAAATAAAATTAAACCAAATTGAATAATAAAACTTAACAAAACAGGAAGGATAACAAACATTTAGATTTATAACCTCCAAGTTTGCTAATGAAACTGAGTGGTCATAATGCTCACCCTTGGATAATAAAAAGAGATTTGAATATTTTAAATCCAACCTACCTCTTGCCAAACATAATTAAAACGTCGAGTTTTATTTTATCTGTTCTAAATGAATCCCTTCAATCAAAGTAGCAAAACTCTTATTCAAATTTAAAATTTTATCATGTTGATTTCTGATTGGTTTATATGCCGATGAAGAGTGCAGACAAACGGAAGTCAAATTATTGATCGTCTTAACACCTGTTAGTTCAGTCATTCTTGATCTCGTCACTGCCTTGTAAATTACAGTGTTTTATATGTCTCAGATGTATATATATATTCCTACTTTAACGTTTTATATTAAAAAGGAAACAAATGAAGAGAGAACACAACATATAGTAATTGATTTTAAAATGAAGTAGTTCCTGTTCCTAACCCCAAGTGTCATTACCCAGACAATACTATCTCACTAATAAAAAAAAACAAAAATGATTTTGGAATTTTTATCCTGTATTATACATGTAAATAATTCGAATTGTTATTTATAGCAATGGCAAAAAATCATAACTAACAAAAATGTATGCTGTAGTAAAAATAAAAGGCCAAACATTAATATTATCTTTATTTTACTGCAATTCAGATCGATATAATGAGTTGTACTACACTGCCAAGCGTCTGCAAGCTGCAGAAAATTCTCAATATAAGAGTATGATAATGAAATGAACAATTTATGAATATAGCGTTTATTGACTGGCAATAGCCCTTACCTTTCGTGTGAAGAAACAACCCGAACTGGAACCACGATCACACATAATATTGTATAAATAAGTTCGACTACAATTACGGAATAATTGATAAATTAAGCGTAGTAATTAAGCCTAAGAATTGTCGGCATTTTTACCGATTACTAAGGAAAACGGCCATGACTGAACGACAGTCGCGGGCGGGGAGCACTGCCACGAGCATGCGCCCTTCCACCCCATTTTACTCCCGTAGTATCTGTCCACTCCAGTTTTGATTTTCCCAGACCTGGATTGTGCTTTGGTGGGGCATGACGGGCGAGACACAACACAGCCCAGACTTTATGAATTAAAAACATTGCAAATCAGTTTTTGGCGGGAGAGCAATTTTGCGTCGGGCGATAGCTCTTTATCCTTTACGTTCCCATTACCTCCCTTACCCCAGTCTAGATTATATTTTGATTATTCTCATTAATATTAAAAAAAGCATACATTTAACAGTCAGAAATTGATACACATAGCAATTGAAATCAAAACTATATCGGATATAAATTAAATGTTTTATTTATAAATAAATTATACATTTTTCTTTATATGTTGAATATTACTTATTTCCAATAGTTACTAAAATTGGGTACAATTATCGTTGCACAATATTGGTAAAAAACTACTGTGATATAAATTGGTTTTGTCATGGTTTTATTTGCATCGATCTTTATCAATAATATCTGCTGTTGATAATTCCACAACAACCTTTTCAATGAATTATTACTTCCCGAATAAACATTCAAATTATTTCTTTAATTGGATGCTTTTGTTGTATTTAATGATTTATTTATTTAATTATAATGAATACAGGATAATTCAATTAAACCAATATGGTGTGATAATAATAGAGATAATCGGTATGGGTTTGGTAGTAGCCTACTGTATCATTAAATGGAAGAATTCCCCCAACAGCAAGGCTTTCGAAGGTAGTTGTTTTCAACCTTTACATTACCTATTCCAATAAAATTCGAGGGCTTTTCCTTTGAAATTTCTTTCAAATAATAATTTCCAAGATTATATTTTATATGTGCAAGAGTAATAAATATGAACAACTAGCTGACCCGGCGAACTTCGTAACGCCTAACAGAAAATACATGTTAACTTTAAGATTGGCCAATTTCTGAAGTCAAATAGCATTGTGGCTTTGTTGTGAAAGCTTTAAATATTCAACAGCTGATTATTATAATAAACCTAATATGTATAAACATTGTAATTATTTTATTTGGCAAACATATAAACACGTGACTTTTAATCATACAGAAAATAAAAAATATATAAATACAGTACATAATTTTCAAAGACAGTAACCTATTAACGTGGCGAATAATACTGTTCATTTTGTACAGTATACATTTACTCCATAGCTTTACATTATTGAATGATTCAGATGGCATTAGATAGTAAAGCATATTGCTAATGGAAAGTAAAACAACAGCTGTATCTTAAGAAATCGAATGTTTTTATTGTAGAACATTTGTAAACAAACTTAGTCCCCATAAGGTTAACATTAGAAATTCAAAACGCTATAAAATGGAAACTAATTAAATTTATGGAAACTGAATATGCCTAAAGCATGACCGGAGCAGAGACGAATCCAAAAAATCAAAGATCATTAAAATCGGTCCAGCCATTCTCGAGTTATAATGCGTGTAACTAACACGACTTTGTTTTATATATTTAGATTTATGATTATTTAACAACCTTAATTAAACTTTACAACGAAAAAAACATAGATCTTGCTTCGTTAGTACTGTAATGCGTAAATCGAATTACAGAATTGTTTAATAACATTAGTCTAAAACAAAATGTAAATAGGTAAAAAGTGTATTTTGGCTTTAACCCGTAATAAAGGTCGTATAGTTGTCTTATCATATTATATAATATAAACCAACTTCAAAAACTCGTTATGATTATTATCTTAAAATGAAGATGCAAACGTAGTCATAATAATTATACATTATTATTGTTAAGAATAGTTTATTTTGTGATCGTTCGATTCCAGCCTTTTATCATTGGGATATCCTGAAACATATAACGAAAATTTAAAAATCGTCTCTCTGAAGTCCCAAAGGGGCAACATATTTTATGATCGGGCAACCAACTCCAAATAGAAGACTGATATCTAAATTACTTCAGGAATTTCTAAGATATAAATTTTAGTATTTTTTTCTCAAAACAGACTGTATTTTACAGTTTTTATACTTCTAAATCTTATTCTTTTAGTTCTACAGTGCCTCTAATTTAGGACGTACCCAGCATGTAAATGTGATATTTCATATCATACGTTAAAAATTCTATATAATAAATTTCACATTGAGCCAGCAATAAATTATACAACTAATAACTACATAATCCTGGCATATAACTCAGCGTATGGGTGGAGTTAGAGGTCATTTTTGTGGGAATCCCATACAAGAGGACTGAGGGGGGATACGGATAATCACTTATTGAAAGGAAGTCTGGGGCCCTTTGCCGGGATATGTTTGGAAAATACGAGCAAAAATGTGTTGTATGTTATTATGAGCATATTTTTCAAAAGGTAAAGGAAAAAATGTGATAGAAATTACGAATTACAACTATTAACTATAAAAATATGCATATTTACAAAAAGACTTTTGGGGGCAATACCCCCTTAACTCCACCCATGCATATCTTTATTATTACGGTAATAGAACTTCATAGCATCAAATCTATTACTTGCACTCATCGCACTTAACCTTATCACCTCATTATTAAAGGCCTACCTCACTCACCGTACGTACTCACATACTCACTCACATACGAATATGATGAACATAACTTAAAACATTGTCTTAAAATATGTCCCACGGTGTCGATATATTCCAATAAAAATCAATGTTATTCTCTCAGTGATATCCCCATTGTTCAACTAAACTGCCCTGTGTTGATTGATAAAGTCTGATGCAAATTTAACGCAGAATATCAATCTAAGGTTTTTTTATTTTCCGACCTAAATAAAAAGTTGGTTCCGGTTATTGGTGAAGTCTGGCAAGTTTGAAAGTCTGGAAAATTCTCTCTCTTGGTTATTCCAGTACGCGGCAGCTTGGAATAAACTGGGGATATATTGGTGGAGCACAATAGGGCTTGGATGTGGATGAGATTGAATGAATGGCGGCCATTCTTTGTTGTCGGTCAACTACACGTCCAGATATTTAGATCTAAAACTGAAGGCATCTGTTGACTAAAAATCCATAGATTTATACCTACAACTAAAGTGATCGACAGATTACACTTCCAGACTAAGCAGTACTCAGACTTCCGTTTCGTGTGCCCGCTCTAACGGTTTGGAGGCAGAGTGTAAAATACACTTTGTTTATATTGGTTTGTGTTTTATGCAAGACATATAAGCAAATTTGAATAACTACGTGTATTTTATCAAATTTTATTTTGTTACTATCAGTAAACCCGTCCTTTGTACGGTTTGTAGGATTTAGTTTAAAGAAGAAAGTTTATCATACCAAAATCCTGAAATCCTAAACAAAGCAATACAATGAAAATAAATCAATACCCAGCTTTATTATTTAGCATTACTCTACAATTAAATAGATTAGAACATTTACACCATTATTATAATTATTTATTAAAATTCTTTTTTTAATACAGTATGATTTCGAAATGGGTTTAAAATCAAGCACCAATACAAAATAACTAATTTTGATTTGACAGCTGTTTGTTTTTCTTCCAATTAAATATTTAAACTACAAAGACAGCTAGCTGATTATTACGAGTAGGTGGTTTATTGATAATTGAAAGCAAAATGTGACTAATATCGTGTAAAAAGTGGGGTTTAAATGCTCATAATTTTCCTTTTTAGGGTCGGCGGACAATTTTAAGCATTTAAAAACCTTCTCTGGAATATAGAATGTATGAAATAAGTTTCATTGTTATCAGTTCTCCCGTTTTGTCGGAGGAGACGGTGTAAAATGCCTCCTGGAGCGTCACAGACAAAGAGACAAAAATTGAGATAAGAAAAATAACTAAAAAATGTACAACTCTGAGCAATGTTTATTTATATAGATTAAATTCAAATGCCTAGGTAATAACTTTAAAACAGGAGGAGTGGCACCACCTATGGAAACTTTGTGTGTATCTAGTTAAATATTTAGACGCCTTTGTTAAGTCCAACAAAATAATGTAGGATAAAGAATATAAGTTTTGCAATTTTTATCATTCTTCGCTTATAACGTGATTACCGTACGAAAGTAAATAAAGGAAAATAGTAAATTAAAACGTTAAACGCCAAAATTAAAAACAAAAAGAAGAATAAAACTATATCATGGAGGTAAAAAAGTGTTGTCATTGAGAATTCTTAGCTCAGCGTTAAAGGATACAAAGACAGAGAGTGTGCTCCCTACGCGTAATAGGGAAATCAAAGACCACCAAAGTGACGCATACATCGGCGGGGATAAATGGCGTGACTGGTGGCTTACGACAGATTTACACGGCGATGACAATAGATTGTCGTAAATAATGACGCGATTCATATTAATCGTCGATGGACATGCAGCGTTGAAGGTTCACACCATCGCCACCGTCACACCTGGCGCTAGTGACGAGGATCATATGTGGGATTAACACACGTTGAACGAAGCTCGAGTTACATGCAGGCTTATAGGTCTGCACCTGCAGCATTTGCATCCCAGAGAATCTAGAGTACCTCCGCCATCTTGAATTTATCAGGGATATGTCTCAGCTCTAGGGGGAGTATTGACAAACCGTCAGACCAAATTTTGAAACGGAAATGACGTCATATGATTAGTGATGACAATAATGACTATGCTAAATCTATAAAGTAACCGTACTAGTTTCAATTATAAAATGATTTTTATATGCGACTAACCGACTAAATGCCATAAAATATGCTCCCTGTGGCTCAACTGATGGTTTGGAGGATGGTAAAAGGTGTGTAAATGAAAGACTAGGACCAATTACAGCTGAGAGCGTACAGAGAGAATGACAGCTGACTGGGCCAGCCGTCGTCTGTCTCGTTGAGAGGACTTTAATAATAATGAAACTCATCTGGTTATTCCATCGCACCGATCCAATAACATTTACGTATGCTCCTAAAGCATAGTTTAGTTTTGTTTATACATTGTTTGGAATAATATGTTTGGTCCCATTTAGTTTTATGCCACAGAAAATCCGAAAAGGTACGTACTAATTTCAATTCCTGTCTGACCTCCTGCTTGCGTGTGTTTCTGTAACGCTAAAAAGGTATTTTTGTAACGTTTCTCTGTGAAAACGACACAATAATATGATGAAAACCTATTTCGTCACATTGCTTCAAAAACGACCGTTTTCGAACATAGGAACATAGAGATCTGGAATTTATTTAATTTTAATAATTATTGGTCTGTTATCAATTTCAGTAGAATTAATTGTATATTTTTATTGTATACAACTATTTTTTAAGAATTGTGTAAAGATTTATGTTATAAAAACAAAAAAATTTTAGTTTTTAGTTTTTAATTTTTTAAATTGTAAATTTACCATAGTACAACTCTCTAAGTAGCTAGAAATGTGCTCAATACAAATAACGATACAAATGTTGTAGTTATATGTCTAATGGTTCCGAAGTTATGTGTCTTCAAATTTTTAAAAACTAAAACTAAGGAAAATCGCAAAAAAATAAAATAACTCTGGAACTCTTTATAGGTCGATCTATATTAAATCTAAATAAATTTTTATTTATTTTTCAAATCTGAAATAAGGTTACAGGTTTTACATAATTGTTTTTTCAGAGACTTTGTACCATTTTATCATTAGAAATAAGAAATTCTTAAGAACAAAAATATTGTAAAACTTAAAAATAAAAATTAATAGTTTTGGCCGATTTAGAGTGTCCTTAAATTATTTCAGAACATCTTACTCTAAATCTAAGCCGTGAATTTTTCTAGCAACAGATTATGCGTTTTATCTTTTTCTGTTTAATATTTCCTTTTATATCCTAAGATTTCTCTAATTTAACTCGGCGAACCTACTGTGTGAATAATATGATTTTGTGACACATGCTTTGCTAATTCTGTTATAATTCATTTTACATTGAAATAAACTACGATCATAAAAAATGTGTTTTACATTTTTACTAACTGCAGTGTCAGGCACTAAAAAATTAATCTATGTTATTGTTCCTTTTGTACTTATACAATATTTAATTATTGTTTTGTATTTGATAAACAGATTGTAAATAAAATATCCAGTTAAAAATAGTTTCAGAAAAATTTGTTATAGGTATTACTGAACGTGAAATATTAATAAGTTTTTATAAGAAACCTTAGTTGTAAAATTACAATCAATATTAGTAGTTTGTTTACAATGATCATTGATTATAAATCCGTTTCAAAATTATACTATAATAAAGTATTATAGTATATAATAAATAAAAAAATATTAAATTCCTTTTGATTAACTAATTACTCGTTCAATAATGGAATGACATTATTGCAAGAAAACAGAACGTCCACCAATAATAATGGGCAAAATCTGTTTCACAGTGTTGCCACATTTCCGACAGTAATGCATGGATGATTGTTATTGCTCATGAATATATTAGGAACAAGTACCATCACGTCACCCGCGCACACATTCCTGTCACAATTGTGGCAAAATCCTTTTGTACGGTTTGTATGCTAGTGTTAAGAAGCATTATGTTTATTATTATAACAAAATATTGCCCTAAATCATAAATAAATGTATACAAAGTAAAAGTAAATTTTCAAATCAATTACTTTGCATTAATTAAGTTAGATAGGTACGTTAGAATTTGTTAAAAATTTATTAGTTCACGTAAACTAAATTCTTTTGCTCGAATACATTTCAAAATTGCCCATGCGCATGAGGATTAAACAAGATGAGTAAACGATTGTGAATGAAATGTGTATTTTAATAGGACGGAGCTATAAAGGTCGAAGTCCGTGGCTGTCTCGCGAGGACATTAAAATTCAAGAACCTCCATTCATGTGAATGTGCATGACTCCTGGCACTTACCTGCGGCTATCAACCGGGTTTTGCATTCACCAAATTACACTCGGGCTCCTTTAAATAGTATTCTGACAGTTTCATTTATTTTGTACTGTCAAAATATGTTTTGTTCTAGTATTTAATAGAACAACCTCCTGTTCAGTGGAGGTGTCAAGATAATTATGGACATAATTTGCGAAAAACTATTATTTAGACTTATTCGAATATTACTCCCTCGTTTATTAAATTCTGACTGGATCATCCAGAGGTTAATATAATAATAATATATTAAAATATAAATTAAAATCTTTTTGGAAGGTCATGTAAGGCTTTTAGTGTACCGGTCTAATAAGATAATAACTTCATCTGATTTTCTCTTAACAATCCATTTTGCTATTTTTTAATATAAAACCAAGCAACTGTTTGAGAAACTTTTAAAATCTTCTTATGAACGATTTAACATAAGTAAATTCCCAACTTTACAATTTTCGTTAGTGCTTTTTTGTCTTATGAAGAATCAATGTATTTTTACAATATACTTGTATTTTTTGAATGGTTGTCGTATTATTTTCTCATTATTTCAATTTCTTTAATATTAATTTGTTAGTTTTTTAAAATTATTAATGTCAGAGTGTCTCTGAACTCGAAAGCGAACTCGCCAAAGTTATAATTATTTTTTTCTTATATCTTATGACTATATTGTGATTGTAACATTGATCCAGAAATAAAACTTGATAAAAATAATTTTTTAGCCTAATTTAAGACTATTTTCACGTCTACAGCTGATCTAATTCGCTATTGTAACATAATATACAAGCGGGCTTAAAGAAAACCATCAGAGGACCTTGAACAATGTATGGCATATTTTCGGGTCAAATAAGTATAAAACCGAACTTTAACGCGTATCACCAGTAACCAACAAAGTGTAAAATTTAGTAATGTACAAATAACAGGGAATGATTTTACAGAATGAAAATACGATATGCCCTACATTTTGTTTTACCTTAAAGTATCGTCTATCCTCTTGGTGAGTCCCTCCGCTCCTTTAAAAATGATTTTAATGTACCCGCCTAATGTGACAACACTACAATTTTAAAGTGTTGCATTTTCTATTGGGAAAGTTTACCAAAAGTTAAACAGTTTAAACTCGTGTACCATATTAGTTTTCATTAGAAAAAACTATAGAAATTCAAATTTTAATTGAAATAAATAGAAAAGATATAATAAATAGAAAATGAGCAGAAACCTCATCCAAAAATATACTTTTCCCAGAGGCAAATAGCGTAATATGAGAATTTCCCTTTGCAACAAAACTAAACACCAACTACACCTTTACTACAGAGCCAAAACATTTTTTCCACTATTATTAATGAATCCAATCCAATCCAAAAATACGTATGGTGTAAAAGAGATGAAACCATACAATTTTCAAATACAGAATAAAAGTTTAAATTTTGACCAAGCGAGATGAAAACGAAACGGGCAAAGCCGATTGTGTTAACAAAGACACGGTGACACTTGTTTGCTTTATAGATTGAATCTAAAGCTTATCAGCTGTTTGTTTTACTGATCGTTTTAAAAGCTGCTGAAATTTATCTTCCACTGTTCAACAGCCTTTGATACCCTACATAAATTTACTCCAGAATTCTAACGTTTTCCAACTTCTAATTACCGACACTTTTATTAAACGTTCATCACTATTCATAAGATTTAAAATTAATCATACATAAAGCTATGCAGTTTTCTGTAATGTAAATGTGACAAATTTTAAAAACATTAACATTATTATTTTCGTTAACAGTTAAACTATTATAACTTGATAGAGTTTTATTGCTTGAAAATCATTTCAAATAATTGTTAATGCTACTTTAAAATATAGCTTCAAAAATAATACAACAATCCATTTAATTTCAAGATTAAAACATAATAGTGACGTGACGAATTCCTCTTAGAAGATACTTCTAAAAAGTGATATTCGTATATTCAGCTTAATAATTACTCAAAAGAGAAAATTATATAGAACATAATTTAAATAAGCAACTATTAGGCCTATATTCTTTACTTATTCATTTTTGCTCAGGTGACCCCTAAGGGGCAGTTTGCCTAGAGGAACTTAAATTATTCAACATAATAAATTTCTGTTAGAACAGTATTTAAAACATTGTAAATTAGTAATGTAAAACAAACAAAGTTTTAGTTTGGAAAAAATTGTAAATGGAGTTATCTGTTCTTGTTAGTTGTGTTAGCATAAAAAATATGCAATTTCTTCACATATTTTCAATCAGAAAAAGTAGTTTAGTATCAAAATTTGACTTTTAATTTTGTACTCGTGATTAATTTAATGGTTGCTCAGTTACTCAGTTAAACAGTTACATGTAACGAAGCGCCGCCTTAAACTGTTTATGAGACTTCTTGAGTTTCCAACTTCATCAGCCGCTTGTTATCAGTTTGTTCAAAATGTTACTCTGATGATAAGAGTTTTCTCATGGATCCATGGTTAGCATCAGTTTATATGCACTCAAGCTTATCAGCCATAAGTGGATTTAACATGTTCATTACCACACTGTAGCGCTTACTTATTTATTGATTTTAAAATTATAATTAATTTGGGGAAGGTCACTGTTATGAAATAAAAACTAAGCCCAGTAACTGCTATTTAAAGGTGAGCGTGATATTACTCAAGAAGGAAGATGAAGTATATTTTACATTGAGGTATCCGCCAAAAATTACCGGATTCGAAAATTTCCAATGTAAAGTTAGGTGAGGGACTACTATTGACTTCTTTCTACTTATGGTTTAATTCTATGGGACATCCAGTATTAAGCAAAACCAAAGTTTGATAAGGGTTATTTTACACGATGACTGGGGTTGTAGTTGCGGCACATCAGGAGCTGTTTGCGTAGTCGTATCAGAGTTGGCCTACAGTAACTGTGACGTCATCAGTTTACCGGCTCGTTAATATATCTTACATCCCTACATCCCTCCTCTACTCGCACTGTTCACAGTTAACCTCCACCGTCACGTTTGATAAGGGTTATTTTACACGATGACTGGGGTTGTAGTTGCGGCACATCAGGAGCTGTTTGCGTAGTCGTATCAGAGTTGGCCTACAGTAACTGTGACGTCATCAGTTTACCGGCTCGTTAATATATCTTACATCCCTCCTCTACTCGCACTGTTCACAGTTAACCTCCACCGTCACGTTTGATAAGGGTTATTTTACACGATGACTGGGGTTGTAGTTGCGGCACATCAGGAGCTGTTTGCGTAGTCGTATCAGAGTTGGCCTACAGTAACTGTGACGTCATCAGTTTACCGGCTCGTTAATATATCTTACATCCCTACATCCCTCCTCTACTCGCACTGTTCACAGTTAACCTCCACCGTCACGTTTGATAAGGGTTATTTTACACGATGACTGGGGTTGTAGTTGCGGCACATCAGGAGCTGTTTGCGTAGTCGTATCAGAGTTGGCCTACAGTAACTGTGACGTCATCAGTTTACCGGCTCGTTAATATATCTTACATCCCTACATCCCTCCTCTACTCGCACTGTTCACAGTTAACCTCCACCGTCACGTTTGATAAGGGTTATTTTACACGATGACTGGGGTTGTAGTTGCGGCACATCAGGAGCTGTTTGCGTAGTCGTATCAGAGTTGGCCTACAGTAACTGTGACGTCATCAGTTTACTCGTTAATATATCTAACATCCCTACATCCCTCCTCTACTCGCACTGTTCACAGTTAACCTCCACCGTCACGTTTGATAAGGGTTATTTTACACGATGACTTTGTAGTTCACATCAGAGCTGTTTGCGTAGTCATATCAGAGTTGGCCTACAGTAACTGTGACGTCATCAGTTTACTCGTTAATATATCTAACATACCTTCATCTATCCTCTACTTGAACTGTCCACATTTAGATCGATCATGACCTCCGAATTTAGGTTTTCCCCCTGAATTTAGGTAGGGTTATCTTCCATTTTGAGTAATGCAGTAATGCAGTACGGTTTGATACTGTGTCCAGTTATCGTTGACCTTTTGAGCTATTTACTAACGATAATCTTAAAGGAATTAATTTGCGTTATTATAAAAGCTACGTTATCCTAAAACTCAGTACATTGAACCGAAACCGAAACCGTTAGATGAACTGTTTTATTAATCTTTTTTATTCGTAACATATTTTCACAAAATTAATTTTATGATTTCATGAAAAAATTAGGAAAATACTTTACTATGCCGTTTACAGAATACAATTGTTATAATCAAAATTGATTATTTAAGACCCATAGTGTATTTCAAGATTTTAAAATTAGATAAGAGCTTAATAATATTGTGTACAGATTTGTATATAACATTATTTAGTTTTTTTAATTCAAAATATATCTTCCACTCCAGAAAATACGGAAGCAACTGATTTGGAAACGCTGCATTATTAGAAACCCATATTGTATCATTATTAAATGACCACCATTAATATCAAACGTATCTGATTAGTGCGAATTATAATGCAATCGACTTAGGATAATCGATGATGCCACTATTATTCTCTATGATACAGAGCTATGAAAGCGTCACGGAAAATGAGTGTTACAGTTAAATAGTGTTTTTGGGTTACACTTTTAAATAGAAAAATAATTTTAATTGACGATTTACTTAATTTAAAATCGTACTCTTTATTTTCTTGGGTGTGTATTGTTTTAATTATATTATTTATAAAAATCAGGATTTAAGAGTAGCAGATGAAAAAAACAATTAGTGCTTTAAAAAGATTCCTATACTAAATAATTACGGTATGATTTCCAAAATTTTTTAATTTTATCTTTTACCACTAGAATCACCTCAAAAAACTACAGAAATTAGTTCTTTAAAGATTTTCTTTTTCTCCAGCGGTTAAAGAGATATTAAAAATCTAAACACAGTACATTGTATTTTGAGGCTCTAATGTTAACTCATACGGAGGATAAAAAATATTATTTCACTTATTAATCTATATTTTTGGACGAAACTTGGTGTACAGTTTCACGTGATTGAGATCTGTCTGTTTATGCTTAAAAACCATAGTTTATGTGTATATCATGTCAGCAAACCTGCATACTCTTTACCCATGTTAATCATATAGAGAACACGCAAACTCCTTTATTTATGGACAGATATTGATGAAACTTGGTATAAATGGTCTAAACGAAAATAGTTCATAGTAGAAATGCCTACTTTCAGTGTTCCTCACAGCAGCGAACTGCATACTTTCCCCCATGTTAATCTTATGGAGAATAGGTAAATAATTCTCATATTTATCGACAGATATTGATAAAGCTTGTCATATATTATTCCTTGGAAATTCACTGAGTACGTAGGTTTGCTGCGACGGGGGTATCTATTAGATAGGGTCTGGGGTTGGCAGCACCTACAAAAACTAGCAATGATTCACCATAAAATAGTCACAAAAAGAGAAGGTGGAAACGTTGGAATCGTTTTTAAGTTGTATCTTACTTAATAATAGGTAGTCTTATTATTCAGCTTAGTTTATTTAATAAATGGATACCCCCTCGAGGTAAACAATATTTGAACTAAGTTTTTCAATTATCAAAAATAAGATAAGAAGCTTCAGTACCTCAGTCATTTGACAGGTAAACGTAATTTACCTGTACAACTCTACTGGGAGAACAAGAGAAAGTCATTAAGAAAACGAGAAAGAGAAGATTATCTCAGAGTCTAAAGAATCTTTAGGGGATTCAGATAATGATGTTATGAAGAAGAACAACAAAACTGTCAGACAAGTGGAGGTACCGGCAGACAAATATGGAGTACGCTACAGTTAGTTGTAGCTATTCTAGATGTTACCTTTCTATTGTTCAACTATTTTTTCACTTTAATCAGTCGATTTAAAGACTTTTTATTCATTAAATAATGACAACACCATTTAAAACGTAAATAAAAAAGTTTTCACTAAAACTCTAATTTAAATCTCTAGATAATAAAAATCTCTCCTATGCCCCTCCTCCTCCCCCTGCTTCTTCTTCTTATTAATGAATCGGAGAAATTTCTATTTCAAATAAACAAAATTTACAAACTTATTAATGAAATGAATACCTAAGCTATATTTTATACCTTTGAGACACATTTGAATATTATCTTAAACGAAATTTTTTTTAAATTAACTCTGACAAGTCTCTGTGAGCTTTTTATCCGTACGATTGGCCGGATTGCTAGTGGCATCACGCCCCGTGCCAGTGCAGACAAAGGCACGCGTCCCTCTCATCACGCCCCGTGCCAGTGCAGACAAAGGCACGCGTCCCTCTCATCACGCCCCGTGCCAGTGCAGACAAAGGCACGCGTCCCTCTCATCACGCCCCGTGCCAGTGCAGACAAAGGCACGCGTCCCTCTCATCACGCCCCGTGCCAGTGCAGACAAAGGCACGCGTCCCTCTCATCACGCCCCGTGCCAGTGCAGACAAAGGCACGCGTCCCTCTCATCACGCCCCGTGCCAGTGCAGACAAAGGCACGCGTCCCTCTCATCACGCCCCGTGCCAGTGCAGACAAAGGCACGCGTCCCTCTCATCACGCCCCGTGCCAGTGCAGACAAAGGCACGCGTCCCTCTCATCACGCCCCGTGCCAGTGCAGACAAAGGCACGCGTCCCTCTCATCACGCCCCGTGCCAGTGCAGACAAAGGCACGCGTCCCTCTCATCAGGCCCGTGCCAGTGCAGACAAAGGCACGCGTCCCTCTCATCACGCCCCGTGCCAGTGCAGACAAAGGCACGCGTCCCTCTCATCACGCCCCGTGCCAGTGCAGACAAAGGCACGCGTCCCTCTCATCACGCCCCGTGCCAGTGCAGACAAAGGCACGCGTCCCTCTCATCACGCCCCGTGCCAGTGCAGACAAAGGCACGCGTCCCTCTCATCACGCCCCGTGCCAGTGCAGACAAAGGCACGCGTCCCTCTCATCACGCCCCGTGCCAGTGCAGACAAAGGCACGCGTCCCTCTCATCACGCCCCGTGCCAGTGCAGACAAAGGCACGCGTCCCTCTCATCACGCCCCGTGCCAGTGCAGACAAAGGCACGCGTCCCTCTCATCACGCCCCGTGCCAGTGCAGACAAAGGCACGCGTCCCTCTCATCACGCCCCGTGCCAGTGCAGACAAAGGCACGCGTCCCTCTCATCACGCCCCGTGCCAGTGCAGACAAAGGCACGCGTCCCTCTCATCACGCCCCGTGCCAGTGCAGACAAAGGCACGCGTCCCTCTCATCACGCCCCGTGCCAGTGCAGACAAAGGCACGCGTCCCTCTCATCACACGTGCCAGTGCAGACAAAGGCACGCGTTTTCATCACGCCCGTGCCAGTGCAGACAAAGGCACGCGTTATCACGTGCCAGTGCAGACAAAGGCACGCGTCCCTCAAGTGCCAGTGCAGACAAAGGCACGCGTTCTCATCACGGTGCCAGTGCAGACAAAGGCACGCGTCCCTAAGTGCAGACAAGGCACGCGTTTCATCATAATTCTATGTGGGGTTCTTATTAGCTTAACCCATCTCAGCTTTGTATGGTTTGGAAAACTCACGACTTAATAAAATTCTAATCTGGTCTCAGACTTGAAATTGTGTCTATAACGTCCCCTTCTGCAATTTACGTAGCAAACTGGTAGTTTTGTCAACTGGTACTAATGTTTCAAGAGTTTACTTGAAAATAAATGAAACGATGGATATTTTTAGACATTTAACTTAATTATTTTAGACATTAGGCTTTGCTCTGTAGACCTAATAAGTGCTTTAATTGCATAATTTTGTTTACGTTGTATCTATATTTATAAACGAGTATGTTGGTATATTTGTGTGTATATTTAGGATGTATGCGCTTGGACACCGTTGGACGATTTGTCATGAAAAGTGACACACTTAGGTAAACTTTTATGGAGAAGGTTTGTTGGATTATAAATTTTGTTGCAACTCAATTGGGTATCTCCATAGGAGCCCAAAAAAGATCTCAAACTATGGAACCAGAACTTTGTTTACATTATAGCTATTTTCTTTTTAACAGGTGATTGCTTTATTATATCTATTAGTTATACACCGCAGATTGAAACACTTGCATTTGTTGATGTTTTAATTTTGTTTACATGTTTTGACATGGATATATCTTAGCTCTGGGGGGGGGTTAGTGGATTTTAAGATGGATAACATGTAACAGATTTCGATAGAAACTACCACGGCTATTGTATTGAATTTTTAATATAAAAGAATAAGAACAGCTGATTAGATGAATTTAAAACATTCCCTTTAGACGTATCCATGATCTAACCTATTTCCTACAGGGAAGTAAAGACAAACATTTTTTTAAGGTTGTGACTGACCAAACAATAACTGTTTGGCCACTCACATAACCTTTTAACAAACATGTAAAAAAACGTGTATACATTTTTTACTATGTTTTCATTTTAACTGTGACTTGTTCTTGCACATTTTGCTACTGTATTTCATTATTTTAGTTTCGAAATTTCACACCCACATTCCCTACAAATAAAAAAAATTAGGTATCCGTCTGTTTCTAAAAGAGAAGTTTAACGGTATGTTTTTGAGTTCTCGTTTTATGGTCTAGATAAAATATAGGCGTTTAGTATTGCGACGAACTGTTCAAATGGTGATAATGTAGTACATTTTAGCTCTGCTGACCTAACGGAATGGTTTGCAAGAAAACTTAAAGATCTATTTGAACATTAACTTTAACTCTTAAAACCCTAATTATTTGCCCTTATTGCCTATATTTCTTCCTTCACCTTTTATTTCATTTTTCCTGGTACTAAATGGATTTTTAGCTCTAGCGCCCAAACGGTAGATCCTACGGTAAAAGCAATAGGGAATGATTCCTTATAGCTTTTAAGATCAACTACACCAGAACTCAGAAACAATAGGACATGTAGTACATTACAACTTAACCGTCACTCCTATACGATTTTAGTAGGGATATGGCGATTACATTAAAAGGTCTGCCGACAAAAACTACGGGGACCTAGCGAAAGAAGCTAGTTGTTTCTAGATAATGCGTAATTATGTACTTGTGTATTTTAGTGAAGTAAACGTGTGTAAAAATATATATAACTGTAAATTGTTCAACCTTTTTTATATGTATTTAATTTGATCACCGAAATAATATTTTCTATAAAATCTCTAAAAGGGATTACATCAAAGGGAATAACTTAGTTTAAGGAAACTTAGGGAAATAAAGCTGTAAATTCTAATCCTAAATAATAAAACAACTGTTTTGAAGTTTAATTTTAGTTTAATTATTACAGTTTTAGTTGCAAATGATTAAAACATCTGGGTTTGTACTTTATTTAATTTTCTTGTAATTAATTTCTTGTAATATATTAGTATAGTATATTTGCTACCAAAAACTTTATTATTTTTTTAAATTTTTATTCAGATTATAATACCTTAATCATATATTCCTCAAGGATTTTATAAAATAGCATATACATATCTTTTTCATAAATAATCATTTAAAATACTATCATCGTTATAATAAACCAGGTAACGAGTAGAACCTTTTTATTTTAAAAGCCAATCAAGGTGAACGATGAATGGAATTATGGACTGACCATTGTCCATAGTTTGGACAATGTTAATCTTTCTTTATGAAATTATTTCTTTTTAACAGTTAATTAAATACAGTACATTTTACTTTCCCCCATCCGCTCCGTACATTCTTTCAAGCGTTTGTAACGTGAGATGTAGACGTCACATCGCGAGTATCGGCCAACAACTGTTTGTATTATTGATTGAATATAAAACAACTCCCTTGTTCCACGGTCGATTTTCGATCATATCAACGCGAGCCTCGTTAGTTTAATGATTCTGTTTCAATTCGAGCGATATGCAATGAAAACAACAAACTCTAAGAGATGATTATTTGGCTATAAAATGCATTTGCATTTATAATTTAATTTTTATAAATCAATTCATTATATTATTTTGGTTGTTTAGCTGTAGAACTCTTATATAATATTGTCTGTTGGGATATTAATTAACATTCCTGTCTTAGAAACATGCTAGCCGTAGTCAGTAACAAGACTACAAGATTGTAACAAAATCACTCATTTCTTATTCACACATGGATACCAACCACACCAACCTGGTTAGGTCACCATTTAAGAAAAAAGTTTCAGTGTAAAATTCAAAATTTTTATAAGTAATTTGAGTTGTCATAGCATTAAATAGAGTTATAAAACCTTCATTAAATTTATTAATGCAATCTGCAAGATTTTAACTGTGGTTGTACGAATTTTCCAAAAAAATATAGGTATAAGAAGCAAAAGAAAATTTTAAACAATAATAGTTTTACTTTTGTAGTATTAGAAAAAAGAAAATCTAAAACAAAATAAATATTGTGAGTCAGTCAATAAAGTATGAATTCTCTACAGTACCGGTACCTATGATTTTCCTTTAATCTGATTCCTCTTACCACACAATCATCTTATAATCCATCTTATAAGTAATGGATATCTCTTCAGGTTTATAACTATTTTAGTTCAATAATGTGTTTCAGAATGATAAATATACTATTTTGTCCAAGGCAAAAAAGGATGACCGCAAAAATAATATCTGAGGTAAACTTGCCAGCGGTCGTGATCTTTGTTTATGTTAGTGATTGGATTTAAATCACTGGTTTTTGTTTCGTCGATTCCCTAAAATTGGGTAAAAATGTCGCATCGGTATGCACCGATGAGGAAAAGTATATCAAAAATTCATTCTAATCACATTTCGTGAATATCTGATTGTTTTGCTTGTACGAGTATTATGTTAGCTACTACTGTTACTGTTTCATATCATGTTTACTATGGAAATTAAATGCATACCTAATTAATATATAATATGTAAATGTATCAACTACTTTTTCCTAAACTGGCTTTAAAAATAAAGATTCATTCGGTGGCATACCTGACCTTGGATTGTAAAATTATAAGAATATGCAGTATTTCATTCCGATGAAAAATGACTTTTTATCAAAACTTTTTTCAAATACTCCTTTTAAAGGGCTGTGAAGAGTTATTTCATTAAATATTAGTTGTTGAGCTATATGTATTGTCTATTGTACAGGTTTGAACGGGACGGATGTAGATGACCGTGCTCCTGTAGACGCCAGAGTCTCGGTGTATCGCAATTTGTGAAAAGGTTTAGTGAGCCTACTCTAATGCCACCCGGCTCGCAAGTCCGCTAATGGACGGTGTTGCAATGGCGTCAACAAACAGCTGGTGTTGATGCTTCCGACCTGTCAGCTGATTGGCTATCTGGCGATCACGTGAATACCGAACATCAACACCTAAATATCTGGACTCTATGTTAAAATAAATACTATCGACCTATGATCAGTTGGGAGGGCTACTACTAGGTGTTTAGAGAGGCTCAATTCTCTCCCTTTTTGATTCCTTCCCTCAATTCTCCCTAATACGGAAATAAATAATTATAATAATAATTTGTAGAATCCGTAACTGAATGAAGCTGTATAACTTTTACCACAATATAACGAAATAATAAGAACGTTATATCAATTTTCTTAGTCTAAATAAGAATGACATAGGGAAGAAGTAAGTAGGTTTGCTGTAAGGAGGAAAAAATTATTAGTATATCTTAACTTTAAAGGAACTGTATAAAATGTATTAAAAATATGTCAAATAATAAGCAATATATCAGTCTTAACCGTTTCCCAACATTTTTACATTGGAGCATTACTTTACTTTATTTTGAACTGAAATGGCGACCTACCCAAGTAGGTATTTTAAGTCAAGTATGAATGAGAAATGTGTGTAAGATGATTGTCGCGCGATCTTGTTACTGACTAAGGCTGACATGTTTCTTAGACAGGACTGTTAATAGCCTAACAGCCAATGACATCTAAGGGACCTACAGTTTAACGGAATCCGAACCACTTTTGCCTCTGAATTACGAACTGGTCTAAGTATGAGGGTGGTCTTTTTTGATTAACGTAGTATTCAATTTCGTAGATTGTTATCTAAATTTGTGCTGAATTGACTCACTATTTCTTCACCAGTGTTCCAAAAATATCCAATGACCTGAAACAAATAATATAATGTACTTAATAAACAATATTAATTTATGGTTTAAATATTCAGACAGTCACTTCCAATTATATATATATATTTGTACATTAGTCTTACCGTTATTAAATTATTACTGTCTTTTCCTCCGTGATTATTTGTTTTAGAATTCCAGGGATGTTCATTAAATCAAACTAAAATAGAATTTTATAATTAGGGTACAGAGTTGGTTGATTATCTGAGTTTTGTGTTGTTTGCTTCACAGACGATAGACACAAGGGAATGTTTCCAAGGTTCTAACTACAGTTCATCATTAATCACTTGGTCTTAGTCGGTGCATTGTGGCCACATAATACATGTAACACACCTCCAATAACTATTCACCTCAACTAGGCGTATTATTTAAACTCAAATAAAAAAGATTATGCTTATTCAGAAATATTATCTATCGTTGTTTAAGCTCATTTCATTTGTGTTAACCCTCTTGACTGAAAAAATGACGGTCCAAAAGTTATAGTCTTTGTAGAACTTATATCATTTCCATCATAGTAATTAAATAGTACTCAGTATGCAGGTTGCTGCAATAAGGGTTTTTTTACGTGGTAATGTGTTTATATTTAGGCTGTTCACTAAGTAAAAACACATACAACATTTTATCAAATTACGTAAATAGCTAAGCGAGTTATAAATCGATCTATTCCCTGTAAGAATTACATGTACAATGAATATGTAGATTTGCTGATATTTGTATTGTTATGAACTCATATCATGGTCCCGGGCCTAAATGCCACCATGCAGGTCATGTGAATAGCCACCCTTCCATTGGCTAATAACGTAACTACCACTATCATTACTAAAATCGACGTAAAAATAGTATTTTTAATTAATAGTCTACAAAAAATGGTTCCAAAGAAAGGTAAATAATCCCATTGAAGAGACTGCGCATAATCAATTTTTTCTTATTTTTTACTATCAAGGTCACCCGATCAAACCAAAACAAAAATTGGGAGGGAAGAGTTTTTTTAGATATTTCCTCCAACATCTTGCACTAAATGGGTTAGTGAAAGACATTATTGATTATTTTTGAAACTGTAAAATTGTTTAATGATACAGTTTTATAGAGTGCGTATTTCTTTAAATTTTACCAAGGGAGAAAGAATGTTTCAGTTCACAGATTCACTTTAAAACCTACAACTACTCGTAGTTATTTATCAATAAGCAAAAGGCTTTGCAATTGCAAAATTAGTTTTTTTATTCCACTGTATGAGACTTTGTGGTATGATAAGCACTTATATTCCTGTGAGTACGCAGGTTTGATGACAGTTGCTGGTTGGAGTGTTCGGATTCGCAGCACGATTTCACCCCAGCCAGAATGACGACAAACTCTGATCCTAACTTGTTTGTTACACTGGAGAAAAACAACGAAAACTCTAATCCTTCTTTGTTTACCGCGTTTGGAATAAGTTTTCGGCTCTCCAAGTATACAGAATGTTTCAAAACTCTTTCACCGTCACAGTTAACTATTTCTCCAAGGGAAAACGTAACGAATTGTTTTTCAAACATGACATTTAAAAATTGATCTAGACAATTCATTCATGTGTTTATGGATATCTGAGTGGTTTTATTTGAAAATTGAGGGAGAAATTATTAACATAACATTTTGAAATATACGAGTATTTTTTATCATAAAAGTTATCCAAAATCCAGATAAGGCCTATTAGTCATAAACAATTACTATATTTCAATTTATAATTTCAAATTCTAAATTATGTATTGTCAACATGTCAGGAGATAAACTGGTTCCTAATCTGTTTGCTAATGCTAGTAGTCAACGACTTTTTAAATCCGATGAATATATTACAATGTAACAGATTAATATAAAGACAATTTATAAGATTTCACAGTTTCAGAACAAAAGGTCTGAAGAAGCTTTATCATGACATTCTGTAAAATCTATAATATTATAAAGAAGAGGTGGTTTCTGTATGTTTGTTTGTGGGTTTGTTTGTGGGTTTATGGGTTTTTTGTGGCAAGTAAATGCGAAAAATACTGAACCGACCGGTATGAAATTTTACAGAAAGGTAGATCTTAAACTCATGCAACACATAGGCATATTAGTTCCCTTAAAATCCCCTCGGGCTACGCCCCATGAACGTCCTAAATTTCAATGTTTACATTTTCAAAGAATGAAAACATAAAATTACTTGAATGTCAACAGCTGTGAACACTAAAATTTGACAGTTCGGGAAGAAGAAGAAGAAAGAGCTGCCGCGACCGTCCTAGGTTTCAATGTTTACATTTTCTAATGACAACATCCGTTTGCACTATATTTTGACAGTTCGGGAAAAAGAAGAAATAAAGTTGATTTTTCAGATAAACTGCTGGATCGAAATTAGTGAATTATTTGAAATAGTGGAATGGTAGATTTTAAGTTTTTTTCCGACGACTGTCTCTATTACATTAATCCTTATCCTCTCCCAATATTTGACAGATGTTACTTTGAAATGTTGTAGACACTCGTGTTTTGTCATTTTGTAAACAATGAAGAATTAATTAACAGTAACTTAAATGTATCAGTAGAGCCTACACCTTTCAGCCTTTTTAACCCGTGCGAAGAACGGGTACTTTGGCTAGTCCTAGATACACCTTTTACGAACAAACCTATCATGTTGTTATTCAATATGATACACAAAAAATATAATTATAACTTTCGTGATTGTTCTTTTAAGCTATTTTATTTTACTTTGATTGTGTAAAATATTCACAAGTTTGCCATGCATGTAAGAGTTAAGAATATACTTCTGGAGGGAATCTTCGAACAAGGAATCTTACAGTACAGCAACAGGAACTGTATTTGGTTGAGATCTAACAACATATTCCGTCTGTAAACCCCCGGATCGTCTCTCAATGGAGATTTGAAGCCTGTCCCAAACTACATATAATCCTCACAGAGACCAACAAAGTTGTTATCCCTGTGGTTATTCACTTCTGTTAAAACTCAACTGTACTTTGATAGCGATATACGGTTACTACATTCATTCCTATAATGCAGGATGTTATAAGATGCATTGTAAAAGACGAAGCTATTTCGAGTAAATTAATATTAATTCTTCTTTTTATACCTTTGTAAACATGTATTCTCACTTAAATAGACTTTATATAATTATTTTTTTTAGATTTGTTTTAACAGCTTATAGTTTAGTAGCACCTTTTCAGTTGAAGAAGTTATTATAGAGTAGTTATTTAAGGTTGATTAAACAAAGAGAATTAAAAAACTACCACTATATTCAAATAAAATCTTGAATAATTGCCCTATAAATAGCCTCTTCCTAAACAAAAAGGAAGCTACTAAACTACTTAAGCTTAGTAAATAAATAAACCATTTGTTTATTTATTAGAAACTGTTATATTTTTTTATTTCTAGGCATACATCTACATTGTTAAATTATAACGAAACCTTCTCAAATATATAGGAACAAGCGGAATAATTTATGGGTCTTAATAGCTCATATACTCTTGTTATATCTATATATGCCCATATAATGTCTTCTATAACGTCTATAAGAATCAGGGGTTTTAAAATGTATATAAATCAGAAGAGTATGATGTTAGATATAAGATGAGGGTATAGAAGGACGTAGTATCAAGTTTTAAGAATTTGCAGTTTACAAAATTAACATCTGTGATTAAATAATTAGAAGGTTTCTTTGAACTGTTTACATTAATGTTAGGCAGTACGAAGTTTGCTGGGTAACGCTAGTACTGTATAAATTAATAGGCAAAACTGAATGGTTTAAAAAAGAGCAAAAATAAAAAAATCGATGAAATTTAAAAAAATCCTGATAATGTATAAATAAGTATATAAATCAAAAATAAGGAAAATCTTGAGTTAAAAATTGTATGCAAATTAGAGGAGTGCAGGGTAAAAGATTAAGATGCGATGGTAATGCGGAAAGGAGGGAAGGAGATAGCATCTTGAAGAAGATTGCTAACGAACAATCACGAGGCACTCGTCCATTGAAGGAAATCCGAAGATGCGGTGGGGAGACAAAATACCCCTGTATCCAAGGGATCAGCGACAACCAACCGCCGTTGAGGACTCTAGCTGGAATGGCCTTCAACCTTCTCACGTTCAGTGGCCAACGATATAAAGACATAGTACATTAAATAATTATCAAATTCTATGAAAACTATATTTTATATTTATTGAAGACGCCAACTCACTTTAGTAGAATTAAACTAAATATGAGAGAAAGGTGAGTGTGTTGAGTTGATTTATTTGTCTTTCTTGATAATGAAAACCAGATTTATTTGTCACAAAAACTAATCGTCAGCTCCTTGGAGATGGTAGACCACTATTTATCTAGTATCGAACTCTTATCCTCCAATCTCGTCCACTTTTCGATATAACCCTAATTATCTCAGCTCCTTGCCTGACTCGGGTTTCATCTCGTTTACTTGATAGCTTAATTTCCGGTTTAAAAGATTTGTTAGGATTAGACATGATTTATTTATAGCAAGCATTAAAATCTTAACTGTATTAAACCATGATCGTGACTCACCTTTAGTATTTTATATAAGTGTATGTGATGAGTGTTAGGGATTTATGACTTGCTTTGCTATTGACTAGTTAACTGTAACAGAATCAATAGTTAGAGTATATAGCTCAAAAGTTAGGTTAAGTTAGGTCTGATAAGAAGTTAGGATGGGTTTTTTCGTCCCAGGAAGAAAAAATCTGATGGCAACAAACAAAGGTAACATTATAATTTACTGTTCTTGAAAATGGGTAAACGTAAATAATAAACGGAAAAAATAGTAAACGAGATGGAAACCGTACGAGGAAATATATTTACTTATGCTTTGTACATGGTACATACAAAAAATATGGTTCAAGTGTCAGATTAAATGACCTTAGTATTGGTAATCTAGAGAAATATATGATCACAATTTTCATTTTTTTTAAATAGGTATGTCTACCATGCAATTAAGACCCACAATCAAAAAGTGAATATAATAGTATTAAATGTAATTTACACCTCAAACGCCTTTTTACGATCTGTCATAAACTAAAACACTGCTCTTATGGGGCTCAACTGATGTCTCTAAAGCATAATCTTGCACTTATATTGCATAGTGAGGTATTGTTGAGGAGCAGACAGTCAAACATATTGGCTGGAATGGTAGGGTGGAGGAGGGGGGTGTCTGGCATTGGAACACGATAAACTGTGTTATTGGCAGAAGGGGTCAACGGTTCTCGACGGTCCATTGAAAACATAGACATAACTTGCACGAGTTGACTGTAAACTTATCGGTTCTAGGAATTTGAGTAAACAATAAGCAACCATTAAGTAGTGAGTTTCATGACCTTCTAAAGTTTTAACTGAACAATTATTATTTAAACTTATAAAAATTATAAGGATTATGGAAGTAAGTGGATCTTTTATTCTTCAAATGGAGTACGTTAGAATTTACATATCAATTTCGGTAATAATGATGTGTAGCTGTATTAGATAAGTGACATACGAGTCTATATACTGGTTCCGAGGTTTTAAGATACAATGTAGTAACAATGTTTTATTCAGGATTCCGGTAATAGGTTCAACATATAAAAAAAGAAATAAACGTTCTATATATAAGTTTTCACCATTTCTGTAAGTTTTTTTGAGTAGGTTGTCTGTAATATAGAGTATCTCTTATTTGCAAACATAACGAGTCATGAGGAAACTCATTATTTTTTTGTAACCTTTAATTTCTTTTCGAGGAAATAAGTTAGCTGCATAATATTTTTTGCTCTATTTCTCTTGTTCTTGACATGTTACACGATCAATTTGTAACCAAATAAACTAAGTGACAGTATTGCCATGTCAATTACTTAAGAACAACACAGTTAGAGACAAAACCTTCAGTATTGTAAAAGTTTAGCTGCATGAACCGTCGAAGTAGGAGGAATTTATACAGACAGCGTAACTCTGTGGTACCGAACACCGATCAATCTGAACGCTGACTGAATCGCCCATTATCGGTCCTAAGCATAAAATAAACATTATAAACCAAATACAGTTTTTAAGTAAAAATGAGCATTGTGGAGCTACGAAAAATTTAAGTGACAAATGATTGTTGCCATGTAGGCTCTTCAACTGTGACGTAATTGCAGCGCGACGACGCGACGTTATGATTGAGTTACCACCACCAGTGGAGTGTTGCGATACGAAGTACAGCTGGCGTTCAACAGACAACGAACAGCTGTTTTTAAGTCGATATGTGATTTTCGTTATTTAATAGTACTGTATATCCAAGTAAATAACCAAAATTAGTGCAAAAACGAAACGTGTCGTCCTATCGCTTAACAAATTGAACATATTCAATTATATATATAAAATTGTTTATTTCCTTCTCTATGGGAAATAGGTTAGGTAGCTCTTCTTATTACCAAAAATTTAATACAACAGCTCACTTAGTTTCTATGAAAACGGGATGTAAACACTTCCGCTGCACTTTTACGTTATAATCATTTAGCTTTACAAAAACCTGCTAAATCCACCCTCAGATTTCAGATAAATCCATGTCAAAAAGTGGGCGGAGAAGGTACTGGCAGGTAGAATTGGTCACGGGTGGCTAATCCCAGTCTTTGACTATCCAAATTTTCAATTACCCGAATCGAACCCAGTCCCAATTAGTTTGTATAATCGGTGATTTACTGTAATGTGATCCCTTCGCATTAGGGGGATCCTCGGTTATTCTGGTTTAAGTCGCATTTATAATTAGTTAGGGTGTAACCTCATTACCTATCGAACAACAAGTTAATATTAGTGACACAGAGAGTAAATCGACGGGTGTAACTTTTAAACCTCCGAGTAAACTTATTTTTTTAATTTTTGTACTTTAGCTTATTTAAGGTGAGCCCTCCCACCACTGCACCACACATTTACAAGCCAAATTGGGATTTCTCATGGTCGGTATTCGAACCCCCGTCCTTCTGATTGGCTTCAACCATTGTAGTCGTCAGTGCAACGGTTTAGACCACAAGGACCACCAGGTTTAGGTTTAGTACACCAAAGAACCTGGGCTATAAAAAGCATACTCTAGCGGCACAACAACGAACTTCACGAGGCATGAGTTCGTGCATTAGGTCGCAGATGGCACCGTGACGGCAATCATTGACTAAGCATCGTAGAATATCACAGCGATAATTAGACGCTAGTAATCACTTTTCACTGCCATCGTCACGGGCGTCCCGATCGCCACTGGGAGGGTTAATGTAGACACAATTATTGTATGTCGAGCGTTGTGGTGGGATTTTTGTCCCAGTTTGTCATCCCAGGACTTTTTGAACTAGGTCATTGTCCGGAACCGTTTTACACCCACTAGTCCAGGCAACCCACTAGGTCTAGTGGGTTGTGGCATTATCATATAGCTAAAAGCCATTAATGATTGGCGGGATTTGAACACGGGAGCTTGGGCACCTAAGCCCCTCGCTCTACCCCTAGACCAGCGCGCTCACCCACGTTGTCGTGGGGTGGGTACACTTGGAATAAGTATTAATATGGATGGACTATTCCATATTTTTATTCAATATTTATAACTTTACTTGATGACAATAGTTATCAGCTATTTTGTATAACTTTATTTTTCTGTCATTTAAATTTTATTTCATCTACCCACGACACTGCCGTATAAAGTAGCCCAGTATAACTCCTATACTAGTAGAAAGACAAATAATCCAATGAGTACAAAAATTAACTTACTAACTATATTATTAATGTAGAATATAAATAAAAACACTTTATAACTAACTATTCTCCCTAGCCACGAGTATCATAATAAATAAGAGGGCGATTTTTATTTGTTGTTAATTGATTAGAATTTAGATATAATTAGACGATAAAAAAGTCTTTAGAAAACTTCGTAGCTTTACTCACAAATCAGGTTTTAGAATAGTAGTAAAATTCTTTATACATTTGAAACCGCAAAGGGAAACACAACAGTTTTCTCCAAACGTATCTTTATTTAAAACATGGAACCTTTTATAGTTTAAAATTTGACCAGACAAAAGAGACGATCGGCCGCGATTGTCGCGAACGTCGCGGTGCCACAAGTCCATGGAGGGCAGACACAAAGGTAGGTTTAATCAGTCCAGGACGGCATAATCACTGATGATACCGTTGACGTTGGTAATCTGATTTGCTTTACCTCATTCCTTCACAAAGCTGATTACCTACTCCCCTCTTATTATTCTAGTTATCGGCGACATTCCTGGAATAAATGAGAAAAGTAATTTCAACGACAACTGGTTATCGGTTTAAAATACCTCAATTAGTCTAAAACCGTAGTTTCTAACTTCTGAACGTAATGTTTCGGTTGAACGGACAAAAGTTTCCTCTGGTGAAAAGTATTCCGATTTCATGTTCAACTACCTAATTTACCGGCATGTTAACTCTAGTGCATCGTGGTTTATGCAAGAAGCCTGAAGCCTATTCTACTACGTCCTTGGATAGTCACCACTTGAGCCTTCATCCACCACGGATGGCCGCCAGCGACTACACCCGCTGGATCGTATGTAGTACCGACCCGTGGTGGCTGTCGATGCCACCCGACCAGTCGACAACGGCTTCCGGCACGATAAGTCATAGGTTGCTGGTTCGAAACCAGCCTCCCACGACTCCTGTCAGATCATGAGTGGTCACCTCTGGGATAGCCTATGTTACAGTACATCGCTGTCTTTAATTCACCCACAGGCTTAAACCTATACTGATGGGCAGATGAAGGTTAAAATTTGATTTTCAAATTCAGAGATGTTCAAATTTCAGAAAGCTATTTTAAATAATTAATCATAAATGTTATTAAACAAGGTACTAGTCTACATAACTTTTAGGCTATTTTTCCTAGTTAAAATGTACATTGGATCAGCTCTTAAATTGAACCTCATTCTCACTCTACACCCTTACGCTCAAATTTCTTAACTTTTGGAGTAACCAACATTCTTCTGGTAACTAAATATGAGAATACCGCTATTAGGTGAACGGGAGTAGAAAATCTTTGCTGTAGGTTTAGCAAAGCTGGACTATAAGCATTAGGAATCATAGTTTGACCAGAGTAAAAGTATTCTCTTACTGAAAACAACATACAACTTATTTAACATATTGTAAATGTCCATATTAGTTTACGATAGCTTTATCGACATCTATTTAAAATTGTTATTTTTATTACTGCTAAAAAACCATAAAACGCCACATTTCAAAATTACTCATACGTTTAACATAATTTTATGTATTTGGCCTTATCCATTTTTTACATACCGGTAGTTGACTATAATTTATACGTTTTTAGAAAATTATATTTCTTATGTAAAATACTAATAGTCCAAAAATGATTTTCTTGACAGCACTGGCACTGTTATTGCGGTTACGTACAAAAAATATTTCTACATTATATTGTACAAAGTATTATCTATTCCATTCGTAGCCCATCAAACTTGAATAACTGTGAATTATATTGTAAAGTAGATGCTTAATGTCAAATAGCATATCTAAACATTTATTGTCCGAAGTTTTAAAGTAAGTAGGAACTGTTTTGAAAATAACTAGTTTAAAATCATAGTTCCAGAAGAAACTAAGAAGAACTAAGACATATCCATGTCAAAATGTGATCATCTGTTAAAAAGTTAGTAGGAATTGTATTTTCAAGGAACTAGTTCCAATATAACTAGTTCCTGGAAAAAACTGTGGGTATAAACGCTAGACGGTACATGAGAAGCGGAAGTACATTATAGCATAGAGTAAGGAGGAACCAGTAGCGGCTGCGGCGACTGTGGTCTAACTCCCGCTCAACACAAACACAGCTCCAGTTCATTGTCTTCTCTCCTCTGGCGTTCGACAGCTTAAACTTTATATTGAAATTTGTTTCATTCATAGTACAACAAATTGAATGATATTAAAAATTAAAAAGTTAAATATCAATGAAATTCTTTTTTTGAAATTCATTATTGGTGATGGTGGATTTTAGTTATTTAGATTTTTATTGCGGACATTTTCCATCACGATATTTTTTAAAACAAAGTTTCACGACGTTTCGGGATCTGGAATCTGATCCTGACCTCAGGTGAACAGTAGATTATTATATCGAAATCTGATCCTGACCTCAGGTGAACTAATATCTAAATAATAATTAAATAATATCTTAATAATAATTAATTAATTAGTTAATTGTGTTATGTTTTAGATAACAGCTCACCTAAATCAGATCAGAGTCTAGATTCCGCAACGTCGTGAAACTTTGTGTTATATAATATCGTGATGGAAAATGTCCGCAATAAAAATATAAATAGCATCAATAAAATGTTAGACAATATTTGTTTATATTTGACAATAATATATACTTGACAATAATAGACAATATTTGAAATATACGTTCAAAGGTTAAGGGATACTATAAGGTTTATTACGCAAAGATATGATTTGAGCGTCCATTAATTTCTTAAAGTCGTTTTTAAAGACCATGATATTTGCAAGGCTATGATATTAGATAGCTATATGCACATTTTACAGATACTTGACATATGTGGACGTGGTAGTTTATTGGTGTTGGTGTTTTTAAGTAACTTTAAAATTGTAGATACAGTGATTTTTAATTATTTAAATCTCAAAATGATTAGTCTTTCATTTATCAAAATTATTTTACTAAGTTTTTTTAATAATTTAATATATAAGGGTCAGACCCTTCCAATTTTTGGGACTGTGATTAGTTGCGTTGTAATGTGAATTCTTTTTGGGGATGGCCCAAGTCCGGATCTGAATTGGTTCTTTTTTGACATTTTTTACAAATGTGCTTTTTTATGATTATGGAAAGCTTATAGGAAAAGAGATATTCTGTAAAACAGTCTTTGTATTATTATTTCTAAATAACAATTATCCATACAGTTAAAAATATTTTCAATTGTTATACTGTTTTTTCTAGCTTCTGCTTATGAAAACTTCTCAATGTAACAGTCCGTTAGTTTTATTTGCATTTCAATGTATTTTTACATTTTTTAAGGACCTATGTTCTCATTTTCTCGTCCCCGTGCTTAGGCCAACTAGAAATCGTTTTGGACTTTCTTAGTCCAATTTCTAATTATTTTTATTCATTTTCAAACCTTTTTTAATATTTCGTATATGCTATAACTAGATTTAATTCTATTCATATCAAATTACTCACAGTAAATTAAAAATCAAGGTTTAACAATTTCTATCTAAAATACCCAAAATCTCACTGGTGAAGGAATATACAGACAAATACAAAAGCGTTTTGTACTATTATATTAAAACCGTATGAAAATGGTTATAAAAAGTCTGGTTATGGTTATAAGAAAGGAATTACGAATAAAATCATACTGAAAGTGTAATCTTCCGTCTCGCGTATATCATTATTAAATATAACCATTTGACAATGGACAATGGTATAAATAACGTGGTGGTGGGTACGAATTTGGTATTACCAAATTAGTCGATCGTAAACATTTGTAAGAAAACGTAATTTAGTACAGAAGTTGGTCGTTAGGTAGCGGCACGAGTACTATAATTACGCGTAGTAAGTTTCATTGAAGCCACCCGTACAACTGCTGCTGTGTGGTAAATATAGAAGTTATGTGTAACAGTCACGAAGGCACGGAGTTCGGAAACGGCAGCGTGCTAGGTCCGTTCACCAATGTGTAGTGATTAATTAACAGCCAGTTATTATGTTACAAGAATTGGCATGTAAGATTTTAAATAGATGAAATAAAAATATCTATAAAATGATATTTTCCAAATCTTTAAGTTGACAACGTTATATTCTACTTGTTCCTTAATAACTTAAAGAAAGAAAAATTATAATTTTTTTTGTTTTACTTGCTTTTGTGTGAATAAATCTTATATAGACTAGGACTGTCCTGTAACCTAGCTACTTGAAGGTCACGAATTGTGTGGATAGTTACAAGCGATGGACTGTAGGTGCGATATTCCCTGGTGGAGATTAATGTCCACACTATTGAGAATTACGACTATCCGCAAAGAACATTCTTAAAATAAGACCAGTTCGTAATTCAAATTGTGGGCGAGATTCCACGTATAGGTTCCTTAAACAAGACTTCAAGAGCACACCACAACCATCTTTCACTAATTTCTCACTCATTCTTAGCTTAAAATTTCTACCTTTGTTGGTCACTATTTCAGTTAAAAGTATTAAATTATTGGTTTTCAAACATTTTAGACTGAAACTTTAATGACTGGAGAAATACTGGGATGTTTTGGATAAAGTATTAGACTTACCCTCAGCTATTATATCAAAAATTATTAGAACGTGAAAAAAGTAGTAGTACAGTGAATTTTGTTATACCTCTACCATTGCGTGATATCCGAAGTTTTTTTGCAAGTAAACTGAAACTCACCGGTGAATTGGTGGTACAATTACAATTCTTGGTTTTGATGATTATCAAATAAAACTAATATCAAACAGCAATATCGATTTTCCACGTTTATATTTTCTGAACTGATACATAATTTTCTTAACCAAAGGGAATAACATATCAGCTCGTATCGTGATTAAATGTTACGATCAAACAGTCAACGTTTCAACTGTCAAGTTAAATTTGCAAAGTTAAACGTTCTTTTTAAATAAAAATTATCCTAATCTTTTTAAATTTACGATTTAATAAAATCCTAATTCTTCAATTTTTCACTGTTCAACGAGTTTATAATTTACAGTTTTAATACCTTTATTTGATAAATATTATTCGTTATAAGCAGTTTTAGTTTGTATACGAAAAATAGATTTTTAGCTACGATAAACACAACGTCTCATAACAACATACAAGTAAAACATGAAGTTACCAAACGTTGAGGCTTTAGAGGTGAAAAGTGTATAACTGTGTAAACAGAAATTCCAAAAACTCAAAAAACGCTCGAGGGAGATAATCTGCCAGTCATAATTACGCCAATTGTTGTTCCTAACGCGATGCTGTATTCGGTTGTCTAATTCGATTGTGTTTCATGTGATCGTGTTTTGTTCGATTTATCATACTGAACAACAGCAATTGCTATTGATTATAATGGTTATAATGCTATTGGTAAAAATGTAATACCCTTATAAAATGGGGTGTTGGTCTCCATAAAATCCTAACAATTAATTTAACTGTATTTCTCTTCATGTTATTTTAAGAGATTAATTGCTTATTTCGAAACAATAACCTATTATATAAATGATATTTAGTTAACTTTAATGAATATAATAGTTTTACTAAGGATTGTCGTTTTTAAATATACTTAAGGGAGAAAGTATATGTCAGTCCACTCATACCATTATTACGATTATTCCTTGGGTACGTTGAAAAAATAATAATTGACTTAGTCCTGAATTGGGAATGAGCTATGATAGCGAACAATTTTCTAGTAGTATATTTACCTTCAAGGGTCGAAAGTGATGCTTTTCGTGCGAGCTTAATATAATTCGTGGGGGTAAACCCGTGTTACGAACTATTTTGTCACACTCTATGAAATATTAAGCAAAAGAGTTGCTTTCGTGTTGTTCTTGCAAATTGTAAACTATCAGCTGATTGTCTGTCAATACTAATAATCGATTATCGCTTTCGATACTATCAATCGCTTACCATTGACATGTACGTATTTTCTGTTCTGTTCTGTTTAATCTGGTTCACATTGAAATAGCGAACAGCTAGTGTCATCAACTGACACTTTCTTAGGTAGCGATACATGGTTTTGGACCAGCAAAGTATATATTAAAATGGCCATTTTCGAAAGTATGTAACTAAAAATAAATTTACTTTTATAACTCTACCAAAAAAGGTATTAAAACAATAATACTCAATTATAGTCTAGTTATATGTTCTACTAGTGTTAACCTTCGCGTCTTGCAGCGATGTGCAAAGCAGACTTATTAGGTTTAGGTTCGCTGGAAAATGTATAACTTAATATAATTGTTATTAGCTTTTTGAATTTGTGGCCTATCTAGGTATTTTAAGCCAAAATATTTGTAAGAAATGAGTAAATGCGTGTGGACTTGAAATATTAAAACATATATGAAAAATTGAGACAGACTATTTCATCTTATACAAGGGTTTTATGATCATTTTAAAGCCTGGTAAATATACTCTATATACTTCTATACATCTATCGCATGAACATACACACAATAAAAATATTCGATAATAATATACAATTTCAACCTTTTATACATTTCAGATAGCAAAAAGAAATTATATAAAATATATAACAGCTAATTATTATAATAAACATAACATGTATAAAATTGTAATTATTTTTGATATTGCCAAAAAATAGACATTTAATTTTTAATCATAAAACATAATCCACAAAATCTGTACTGAGAAAAATTATATTTATACTGTAAAAAGACACCATTAAGTAACATATACCTGCTTCTTTAACTTGATCAATGGTTCAAATAAAAACACCTGCCGTTTAATACCTTAAGACAACATATGTTGGAATCAAAAACAAAAGAATTTCCCCATAAGATTAACATGGGAACTTTAAAGGCGTAGAGGGTTGAGATTTGTAAGAAAATCGTAACAAAAACTCATAGACTTTCCTACTTTATGCCTAGTGAACCAGTATACCAAATTTCACCCTCCTAAATAACAGGGATAAGTGATGAGTGAGTAAGTCTAAGAGGGCTTTGACGTTTATATATACATGATTATATCCAGTTATACAAAAAAACCTTGATTAGTAATACAACAAATATACTCCGTACACTATTAAGAAAAATACAATTTTGTTGTTGGTATTTTTACTTTTTTGACAGTTTGTAACGAATATTATGAGTTTAATTTAAAAGGTCAAAACAGATGTCTGCGTAGCTAAACAAGCAGTAAACAGTAAGCGGCCCCTCATAGAAAGTGAAGAGCTTTCCGAAGGATCAAGTTTGCCTAATTGGTACTGGAGTTCACAAAATGGCCGACAATACCGCTTTGATCCCCGATCGGGGCTATAACAGTGTTCAGTGTTCAGGCTGTTTTTAGTTTCGCTACTGAATCCACTTTTATCAATTCAGATAACAATATTTACTTGGAAACTTTAATAACAACTCTGCAGGATATAAAAGTTTTATAAGCTTATCTGAATCAAAGGTTATTACGTTTATGGTTTCCATCAAGTGTAGCTTTTGTAAAGTATCACCTATACGCACTTTTAACGTAGTCCAATTCAAAATTTAAATTTAAACCAGTATTTAATGTTTTGTTGCTTTTGACGTTTGTTGTGTATATAATCAATATACGGTAGTTTGTTATAGGTTGTTTCTCGTAGCGCACGTTTCTAATGTTAAAGCGCAGAACTTTGACACCCAATAGTGAAATAACCAGTAGCTTTTCACTCTTCACTATAAGCATCCTACAACCCATAATGTAAACCCTTATTGTGTAAAAAAAGGTTAGAAGGAATAAATGAAGAAATAATTTTAATTATAATATAAGCTTGAAAAGTGTAAATTTAGAATTACAGATTTTTAAACGGTAAAATAATGTTAATTCAAATGGAATTATCTAAAAGTAATCAGTAATCAATAATCAGCATCATGGGATATAATAACTAACATAATAATGTTGATGGTTGATGAGCCCTAACAATGAAAATCATAGAGCTAAAACAATAACTGAGGAATAATTTACATTTAAAACTATAAAAATTAACATACATTAGAATAAAATAAACTCCACTCATGTTAATAGATATGAGAATAAAATATACTTCAAATAATGTACATAACTAATTAAAAAATATATAGTAATTTTAGTTTTCAAAAAGAATTCCAACAGTTAAATCATTCAAACTACCCTTGACCCTAGACACACTGTGGTTTAGTAGTTTAGTAGTTGACATGGACATTTAGCCTCAGTAATACTTATAGTTAAGGTTTTAATGGTACTGTCAATAATGATACTGTATCTACGATTACATATTAGATATGAGTTGTTAGTTTCTGGAGGATTAAAAGGTCCCAGCGAAGCAAGTAAGGATAGGTTACGCGTCCTCAGAATGTCGTACAGCCACCCAAAGAAGGTATTTATAAGGATAGGTAAGGAAGAAAATGGATATCACATCTAATTGTCAGAAGATTAAAATGGATCTAAACCAAGCCAGATTCCAGCTCGTGCCTGGAGATTCGTACTCCAGCTCAACAGCTTCCACGTACTCCTAAACTTTTCATTTAGGGATACACGCCATAAGACAGTATATTAACGGCAAGATCACGTAGACTAAGCATCTTTCTACCACGGCTACCTCCCCCCAAGGGTAACAACTCCCCGATAGTTGTGGTCAGACCGGGAGGGAGGCAATCAATCAAGCTTCATGAGACACAAGAAAGAACCAAGTTGTAGGAAAAACCTGCCACACTGGATAGTCAAACTATTTAACATTTTCGAACACCTTTTTAATCTAATTTTTGATGCGTGCAATCTAAACTAGTAAGTCTAGTTAGAGAACTGAAGAAGATTAGTTGTAACTGTGCCGTCTGATAAAAAGAGGATAAAAATACGATTCTGAATAAAAATATCACTACCATATATTATTATAAAATGTATACCTAACCCTGAAAATGTCCAATAAAATACTCATAGCTCATCGGCGGAAATTAATACATCCACTTTATTTACTCGACCTTAATATCTAGAATGACATTTATCAGAAACAGTGGGGTTTTAATGAGTATTAAATTGATTCTCTCTCAAATATTCATATTTTCCCAGATACACTTTTTGCCTTAGAGTTCCTAACTATCACTCTCTTTTCTATGATGTAGTTTTTACATGTGGTATTCTATTCGTAAGTATGACTATTATTTATAATACGTCTTTTTACGTTTGGATAATTTAATTTACTAAATCTTACGCAAATCAAAAAACCTATTCTAATTACTTTCAAAGAAACCGATCAGTATAATTTTCCGCTTGATAATATTTAAGGACCTTGTTTGTTCTAATCAAACGATTGTATGGTGATCAGATGGTAGATAATGTTCTTCTCGTAAACCAAATGATTACACGAGTTAAACATGTATTAACATTTATATAACTTCCTTAAAAAACATACTTTACATTTTGTAGCTGTTCCATTATTTCGTGAAACTTTTACTCAATTATTTGCTAAAAATACCAATAAATAGCTACACGTGAACAAGATCATCAGTTGCCAAATCACGATACTGTATTAAAATGATAGCTTCTGGATTAAGTAAAACCCTCATATTAAAGAAGTCAAAACTTCAAGTCCTCGTAGCTTCTAAACTATCGGAGGTATTGAAATATAACAAATAACAAAAATGCTTTACTTTAGAAGGTAGAATCCAAAAGCAAAATAAGAGTGTTTCATAAGTAAGGTAGCCGCCATTTTGGAAAATGGTGGCCATATTGAAAAAATCTGATATTGTATTCCTGAGTAAAACTTAAAATTGAGCCAAATTTAGTGTGGTGCTAAGTCGCGTAGTTAAAAAAACCCACTCGGTATATAAGTAAGTATATTTTTTTAATTGTGTGTGTGTGTCTTGTTAGCTTAGTGATAACCGTCTGGAACTTCAAATACACGAGGTTACCCGTTCAATTTTAGGGATGTCCAATGTCATTTGGGCCGCTTTCCAAAAAGTGTTTATGCAATATTATTACTTGACTTTGTAAAATCCCTTAAACGTAGAAACAAACATAAATTTGAGGCTTCTTATCAACCACTAAGTTATCATGTCGAGCAAAAAAACTGCATTATACTTCCAAATAAAATAATTTTATATCTGATTATGATTACAATAAATGCGTGAATCTTATATTTTATGCCTTTAAATTTAGAATATCAGAATATATTTGAATATTATATTAACCATTTAATTAAACAACGTTTTTTCATTTCATTTACCTATGAGAGAGTAAAACGTTTAAGTAAAATTGTAAAAAAATGCAATGGTTTTAAACGACTGGTTAGTACATAACTTACAACCAAACTGACAGTAGCAATTCCCAAACAGAGTATCTTTTGTAATAACACAGATCAGAATCGTCTTGCCATTCAACCAACTTCTAAAACTCCGCCAATGATAAAATATGAAACCAAAGTTTTATTCTGAGTAAGTTTATAATTCAGTTGCCGAGTTTTCCTACAACACAATCTTTAATACTAAGTTTTCTTTTCAAAACTAATTTTCCTATAAATCAATTGAAATACTTACGAAACCGTACTGTGTTTTTGGTTAAAATGTTAACATAGTTTCTGAATTACATTTTCTTTAGGTTAAAGGTCAGATCTCCAAATATACTATATTAATGAAATGTAGCACTATTAATTTTTTTTGTTTTGCTATGTACTACCGGACGATTGTGCTGTTTTCTGTGTTTAATCCACTTGACTAATTGGAACAATTCGTATTTAAAAGGAGGTGATTCATATGAACCTTATGTTGTAGCTTTGAGAGTGTTTAAGACAAATTTTATTGAGAAGCTTTTTAAAAAACTGCACATATATTATTCTATTTCTCTTTTATTTAACGTAGAAATGGGTTTGTACTTCATACATTAAATACAGTAGTGTTAATTTTTCGCTAATCGTGCTGATCAAGCATTGATTCATAGGACATTACCTGAGGTAATCTCATATTATTTGTCTCTTTAAACAAACCCTGAAAAATATACCGATGTACAGATAGGGATTTTAGAAAGTTTCTAAAAAGTAACAAGAAATTTCTGTAACCAAGTATATTTTAAGTAATACGCTTGTAAAGAAAATAAATGAAGTATTACATATGGGACAATTTAATTTTCGTTATGTCAAATAAAAAATATGCATAAATGAAGACTTCGATCTCGTTCATTAAAAAAAGATTTTGGAACATTTACAGCCTATATTATAACCAGGAATATTCACATTTAGAAGTATAAATATCACGTAATACTCACGAGTTGTGTGTTTATAGTAATGGAGATAATCACAAGGATTACTGATACTAAACAAGTTACTACCATTAGAGGTCCGGGCCCATTACGCTCTCCAAGCCAATCATAAGGCTTCCAGATAATCATCGTTTGGTAAAAAGATTTCCTCGGGGTATTGTAAACCGTGGTAATATCAAGAGAACGCAATAATACAAGACCAAGTGTCGTTATCTCCAATATAATCTGCAACAATACCTATCTTTTCTGCTGAGTATTATTTCGTACAATCAGAGTTCTCTTGCCGCATTTGCTTTATCTAGAATATCATTACTCTTATACCGGTATATTAAGTTAGATAATGGGATTTCCGATGTATTCATTTATAAAATTAAACATTATATGTTATTAAATAAGATAATGTACTTCCAAAATGCAATAAGCTACGCATATTTTTACCATATTTGCCGTATCAATTTACTGTATTATGACATAGTGTAATTTATAATTTATCAACCATACATTCAGATTAATAATTATATTTAATATTGTAAATTGGATTATAAACCAATTACAAAAGCTAATAAATTGTGATAAATCATTTTAGTTAATATGGTAAAGCTTCATTTACTATGGAATAGTTATAATTTATTCGTAGATTTATATAGTTTTTAAATTTGTATTTTTTAAAGTAAAATTTATAAGTAAACATTTCACAGTTATGTTTAGTGTATGCTGCATGTTTGAGGCTAGTGTTAACTGGGTTTATGTATCCTATATGGGCTCTTTAGGAGAACGCATTTCAAAAAGTTTACTGAGTGTTATTTTAAACTAAAAATTAGATTAGAGCTTATTTGTTGCACAAAGCTATTGAGAAATAGTTTAGGAAGTACGTAAATGGCTATTTTACAAAACTATGTAGACTCTATAATACCAGTAGCCAGAACCGCCAGACCTGTCTAAGGAGGGGAGGGGACGGAGACCGTGATATCGCAGCATAATTATCCCTAGGATTCCGGTACATTAGCTTTGGCTCCATGATCACCATCTCCCTCTCATCGACTAGCCACTAGGACCAGGAGTCTTCTTTGAGACATTTTCTTGCCTATTACAGAGACTAATTATTTTCTGTACTACAAATCCTAGTATACAGTACATAATACTGTACCGATAAAGCTGCTGGATATACTGCTGGTTTATACTAGTTCAAAGATCAGAATTGAGTTTAAAAAGAAGCTGTCCTATTACTGCCCCTTTCCAGTTTGAAGGGCTCCCCTCATCACGTTGGTTCCTTCTTTTCTATCCTAGGAATTATTGACTCCTGATTCTGGCACTCCTGGCTGAGCTGAGCACCCAGTGTTGTATATCCATACTGGCGGTCTGGGAGGAGTGTCCTCGAAGGGTACTTTCTCGGTATACTGTGGTGGTCTGGAAAACTATGGAAAACCGTATAGTATTATTCACTAAACATTGATAATATTATCTTCGATGCATCAGACCTCTTTACAATCGACGAATCGCCATGGTTCTTGAAATATTTAGAACTTTTAATTTTGCTTATTGCCCATTTATTTTACCAAAGCCAATTTTACAAACCACTTTATTGAACGTCCAAAATACATTGTTCAAACCATTCCCACAATAACTCGCAGAACACACGATTCAGTATTTCGAAATTCCCGAGTTATTTCTTTGAATTGATTGCTCGATTTTTTTCAGAATCAACATTTAGTTGGATTGTTTCTTGTTTACTCAACTCAAGAAAATTTTTCAAGGTTTCTGCAGTAATGTTTGATAGTTTTGTCAGGCCTATTTTTCAATCTCACATCAAATACTTCCTTCTTTAAAAATAAGAATTATGAAAGTATTGATCTGAGACTAAAATATGGAGTAACTAAACAAGATAAATAGAATGAAATATAAACTTCAGTTTATGGAAACTAAAATAAACACGAAAAGTTAAAGAAAACGATTGGAACTAAATCCCTTATAAAGACAACGATAACAAAGTAATTAATGCAAAATTGATTTTACTCTTTATCACCTAGTAAAATGTAATTGATTTCATATATATACTTATTCATATAACCATTTACCTTAAATTAATTAATTAGTAGTCCAAGCTACATATAAATAACCATTTGGGAATATTTATAAGGTTCTGGACATTCTGGAAAATCATGTTGTGGAAGTCCAAAATTCACATTTAAGGTTTGAATATTCATACCTATATACGTATATCCGTATCAATATTTATTTATGATCACTTCTATCGTTTAGATCTTAATGATTTGTATATAATTTACATTTATATTACGAGTTATGAGTTAAATTGCTCAAATTAAGACTAAAATAGTTTCAAGCAAATAAATGACCAAATTTTAAGCTCTTTGGCTTTATAATAAGTTCTACAGATTTCAAATCAAAACATTTACTCGACATAGCTGCATGACTGTAATACTAATAAATAATACATTCCTCTTTAGCTGTATAGTGACTTTAAGAGGTTTACTTTTTACACCATTGCTAAGTTAAAAACTATGATTACCAAGTGTGAAGGCACACAATAGATATAATAATTATTAACGATTGCACTATAGAGGCAGCCTCTGTAGGCCTAGTTCAATCGAAGAACCTTCTGTTACTCTACCTTCTGTACCTGCTTCGTCAGACAACTTCAAAGATTTTCTCCAACACAGAAACCGTTTGGACATTTTGTTTCATCACTTGCTCTAAAATTTATGTTTAGGTATTTAAGATTTATGATAAATTACGATTTATGACAAAATTTGTGCTCAGATATTTGTGCTCTTTATGCAAATTATAATTTTTTTAATCAAAATTTTGTCAATTTGTTGTATTAACGGAATTGAAATGTATAGTTACATATGTAATAAACATTTTATGTATTTGAATTTCAATACAGGGGGTTTACGTCGCGAACAAGGTCGTGTTTCACCTTTAATTGCGCGTTCCTAGCGCCGCGACGCCGACGCCTTGTGCTCGCTCTCGCGGACCGTCAGCCACGCTCGATAATCTCGCTACCCTGCTAATGTCCTGGAAGCTCTAATGATAATTACAACCCCACCTCTGATCTTATCAACCTTGGCTTCTTGGATTTGAATTAATTAGAGAACCCGAATATTGAGATATTCGTTAATAACTCGAGAAAGGTTTGAATGGAATCTACGTTGAGTAGATTGTGAGCCATGGTGTTTATTAGTCCTAAGTGGTCAAAATGTTTGTCTAGAAGCAGTAAGTGGTACAAGGTAAGTGCCTTTGAATAGTATCAACTGTTTTTTATTGTTTTCACCCCAAATGCATTTTACACACTGGTCACACTGTACTGTACTGTTAATCGCAAAAAAGTTTTTTTGGGAAGGGTAGTCAAAACCAAAATGGATGTGACTAAGGGTATGGATATTGAACCAGAAACCTCTTGTACTAAAATACAAGACGCTATTCCCTAGGTCATCACGGGAATCAAAACAAAAATAATTTTAACTACAAAATGTAATTAAATACTACACAGTACATTAAGAGACATCTTTTAATTTTCAACCGAAATTAAGTGACAAACTGAAAAGTCTTTTAGCTGAAAATACATTTATAAAAAGCTGAAAGTAATCCAATTCCTCGTCATGAGGTTAAAGTGAAGTACGACAATTATGAAGGCAATAAACGCTACAGACGAGTTGTGAATCGCAATCTTTAATATTCCTTGAAATGTAATTTTGTTTGCTAAGCAATATCACCGCTGCGTTTGGCGGGATGATTTCAATATTTTCATTGAAATAATTGAGAAGGATATTTGAAATTGGTGCAGTAAAACTACTCTCTCGTGCAGCAAACTGTCGTTATGAATGCATGCAAGACGTATTTACTCTTAAGCCTTTAAGGTAATTTTGTAACTACATTTCTTAAGGAAAAAACTTAATCACTTAAAAATATATAGGAAGTTGAATTAATTTCGTCTTTTTTTCAACAGATCTTTGAAACTTTTCAAACATGCAATTTTTTTCTTGTATTAATTTATATAAGTTAATAATATAAGTCGATTTATAATTAAATAATAAGTTGACATAAGTTTTATTCATGTAATTGACACTGAATATAATTTACTTTACCCCAAAATTAAAATATCCTCTGGATATTACCTATCCTTTGGATTTAGGTCACCACTTATAACTACTCGATGTAAAAGTATTGACTATGTAACATAGCGAGAAGAAAGTACTTTTAAAGTGCTCTCCAGTTGAAAGCTATTAGCATCATGAATATGAACAGATCCATTGCATATTTATAATGTAAAATTTTCGTAAAGAAATATATTTTTTCCAACTTCAAACACGACTTTTATAAAATAATTGTTTCAATCGCATGGAATAAAAATTAATTCATTATTCATCACTGATTTCATCACAGAAATTCACGACTGCTTTATTTTCTAATATTTCAAAATAATATAACATTTTTAAATTCAACTACGCATTCTTATCCATTGCACTATTCTTCTGTTATATAAAATTAAATATAAATATTTAGTAAGCGATTATTGTTCTATGTGTAAATATTACAATTATATTATATCCTATATAAATGACTGATTTAGATAATACTTTTGGTCCAAAATTTATAGTACGACATTTAAATGTTAGTAGTGCTGAGACACAAGACCTGATGTAGGTTCGCTAGGTTGGCAGGCCTGGCGGACATCCGTCATTGAAATGTATGGTCTCACTTGGATACTGGCCATGCTGGGTTAATTAATGTTCAGCTTTGGCTCAAAGACGTGGAATATCTTTATATAATACGTGATCTCCGTTTTTTCAAACAAATATGCTACCCAATTTTAAAGTTTGAAGTGTCAACGAAATCGTCTCGGTGTGTACTTTTTTTAAAAGGTTTTAGATTTTTAAATAATTTTTCTAAATCCTCACTCGTGGTTAATATTTTCTCTACATTTTAGCAGACTAGATATTTGTTGGATTTAAACACTGAGAAAGTTATTGTATTTTGTAACATGTGAGTGGGAGTAACCACTGTCAATAATCAATAGGATCTTTTCCTAAGGTACTAAGGAAATACTTGTTTTGTACTAAGATCACGATTAGAGCGAATTTCACATGATTAATATTTTAAGGCGGTGCGAGCGGCGTTAGGGACAACTGAAATCCGCTAGGTCGGCGCTAGCGTCGCTTATCCGTTACGCATATGTGATTGTTTCGTGGAAGAGTCCTGAGTGACTCGTTTAAGATGACAATTCCGTTTTTTTGTACATTGTTAAACATTTTTAGAACTTCAAAATGACATATTTTATGAGATTATCGGATGAAAATGTAGCGTTACAAATTCATTTTCAGTAGTCTATGAAACATTTTTTTCTTAATCCAAAACTATAAAATAGGTTACGTGAAAAAGGTTTATTATTCATCCAAGTTCCCAAAATTTCAGCTCTAAAACATAAGCAGTTTCCCCACACTTTTTGTAGGAAAAACTCCAAATTTCCGAATTAATTACCCTGTAACTACAAAACCTAGAAAAATTATGCCAAAGCATGTTTATGATACAATCAACATATAAACGATAAGATTGTGAATTTTTAAGATAGTCGATTTTTTTGCTCGCACCACCTTAAGTTTATATTTTAATCAAGTTAAATAATGAATAAAGTCGTTCTCTGAAGATTATGCATCTTTTGTACCCAGTAAACCCGCGTGGGATTTACACATTCCTGTTCTTAGAAAGGTTTGAAAACGAATTATAAGAAAATTTCAGAGTAACAGTTACATTTATAAAATAACAAAAAAATTTGTTTGGAAACTGTTGTTTTTTACGTTTACACCAACGGCATTTTACAGGAATTCTCCTGTAAACTTAAACACTTTTAAGAGAAAGTGGCCCAAACCCATATAATTTGCGTTATAATGTAATGAGCACTTTACAACAGCTGTTTTGAGAAAATTCACGTCATTCAGATTCAGCTGATTAAGAACTTTATGGACTTTATACTATTTAGATGGTGGTGAACAACAATGAACCCTCCCGTTGCGACAGGTCTTCTGATGATTGTGCCCAGTGAGATTGGGTAAGTGTGCAATGATGGTTTTCGAGTGATTTTGACATGGCATGTCTTAGCTCTAGGGGGATGTTGGAAATTTGTATGACCAAAACTTAAAACACTGTCGTAATTTGGTTGGTGAAGTCATATGGTTAGTGACGTCATAGCTTGGTTGTAAGAACAGCTGTTCAGATGACCTGAAAACATTACCTTTAGAAATATCCATGATTTAACCTATTACACCAAAGGGAAGTAAATACACAGGTTTCTTCTTTCAACAATAACTTCAGTACACGTTTATTGCCTAGTTTTTGTTTGTGTTTCGTGTCTTCAACTGTCACAACTGCTGCTTTACGATTGGTGAGTTTATATTCTCACAGGATCCATTATATTTAGGACTAATTTATTTCCCTAAAATACATTATATGTTTTATTTTGTATGTTATATTAAGTTTAATGAATTCTATAATTTTACATAATATTTGTGAATTTGATGGTTAGTACTATAAAATAAAGTTGAAATCCGCTAAAAACATAAGAGGGAATTCCGGCCCAAATATTTTTGATGACAAACCGTTGTGCTAAATAAATGAAATAATTAGTAAATACAATTATTTAATATGCATATAGGTCCACCCAATCTATACAGCAATAACTAACATATTGAAGGTTTGATCGAGGGTAATTTTTGTGATTTCCTTGGGATGGAATATGCCTTTCAGCTAGCGATCACATGTCAGAAACGAGAATCAAGATATTTTACTCGTACGTATAATTATAATTAAAATTTGTAATATAAAAACGTTGCTATTGTTTTTTTAATCGGCTGAATTTGGTACCATTTGATTTGATTTTTTCTGTTTTCAGTATTAATTGGTAGACTATTTCATAATAGTAAAATGTATTAACAATTCAATATTGAATCACGGAAATGTATTTAGAGATAAATTATAAATCAGAATGACATACTGGTGTAGCAAAACAGCTGTTTCGACTATTGACGCATAATATAAGATCAGCTGATTCAAATCTGGCAACGACTAATCTAGAGAGCTGTCAATGGTGTCCAAATGAAAATTTATGTTCTGTTGATTTTTATTCATATAAAGTGTATTTTTCAGTTATGTGCACTTTAATGTTGCTACATATGCAGTGTATCTCATTGTAATAACCATCTGGTGATTACAATGATATCACTTAAAAGGAGGGGGATTACTTTCGGAAAAAATTAATCTTAAGTTTGTTAGTATTTCGAAAAAAAGGGTTCTCAAACATATGTTTATGTACAAATTAGAAAAACTAGTATTTCAGTTAGAAATGGTGTGTCTCTCTCTAACCATATAGAATAAAAAGTCATTTTGACAGTAAATCGTGTAAAAGATTTCTACGTATTGTATTTAAGTATCGAGTGCTTGGGTATTAGTTTTCAAGTTTTTACAATTAAAACATAAATAAATTTTGCTTTTACAACTTGTTTCTCTTATAAAAAACGAGCAATATAAAATAATATTATAACTATCCTATTCCTTATGACTAATTACCAATCATTTCCTCTAGTTAATGTATCCTTACGAGCAATTAATGGTTTTAGCCAATAAGAAGGAGTTTTCCTCAGATGAAACCGGAGTAGTGTATACCAGTATCGTATGAAAGGAAATTGAGGGATCCCGATCTTCCCTTCTTTTCCTTTTTTCCTCGTTTCTTCGTTTTCCTCGTTTTCCTCGTTTCATCGATTCCATTAATCCACTTCACTTAATGCGAATGAAATCCCGACAAAACAGTTCATTGTCTTCTTGCTGCTGATTGGGGACTGTGGAAGGTGAAATTTTTTATTATTTTTTTGCATTGATGTTGTTTCAAGATAAGTACCAGACGTGTGTTAAAATTAGTAGCCTGTCAAAACATATTTTTAAGTTTTTTAAAGGCAAAAATTAATGAAAAAAATGTGTACAGCTTTTCTATAGACAGTAAAAAGGTTGACGTTAACAGTTAACTAATTAGCTTCATTTTGAGTATTTATAGTTTACATTCATATAAAATTTTGTTCATACATTACATGAACGCAAGGTATGTCTCAATAAATCTGTTACCAAAGAAGTCAATTTCGTTTATTAACAGCTAATTGAACTCTTTGTATATTATTTTCAACCGTCATCTTACCAATAAATAAATTCAATTTATCATTATATGGATATTCTTTTGTTCTTGTTTGAACCTACATTAAGAATTTTCTCCAATTTAAAGACTTTTATAGACGTTTAAGAATAATTTGCAAACATATAAATCCAATTTATATTATTCCGTAGTACATTATAAATCTAAAAAAAACAGCCTACCAGTTACAGTTTTCCTACCTCCATAGTCCATAGTTAGCGGCTAGTCGAGCCCTCATTTTATTTCAATGCAACCAGTACAACCAGTTGTTGGTCATTGTTGCAGCTACGCAGTTGAACGTAATCTCGGAGCTACGCAACATATGTTACTGCGTAATATGTTGCGATAATCTTCTCGTAATGACAAAAATGTGCGTATAATGTTGTTGCTGCAATACTTGCCGTTAACTAAAGCAAAGGTTGTTGTCATTAAATGTGTACAAAAACCAAATTACCGACCATAATATTTTAATGACTGCAACTAAAATAACCACAACAATCACTATTTTTATCATTAACACTTTCAAACTATACAGATGATTAAAATCACTTTAATGCCTAATTATTTTTATCAGATACCTAGACAGTGATCCAAAGCTAATTATAAAAAATTTCGCAAACTAAAAATAAAAGTAGAGAAATAACAATAAGATTTATCCACCTCAAGTTCATTCATAAAACAATACGTGTAAAATACTTATATCAAACAAGAGAAAATTAGAGTAAATATTCAATTTAAAAGCTTAAGTTAAATAAGGGAGTATAGAAAATGGAGAATATTTGGAGGAACCACAAATTAACTGGTTGTTTAATTACAGACGATATGAGTGGTTGTGAGCAGAGTCAAGCTCATCGAGCTTCTCATTATTAAGAACCCATCTCTCATTCGTGTTAATTTACCGGTGCTCTATATTGTATTAAATATTTCATAGAGACTAGGATTTCTTATCAAACTTTATTTTTAACTTTCAATTTTTCCATTTATGTCTGCGTTTGAAAATAATGCAATTACAGGAACATGAAAAATAAACTAAATATATTTTATATGGTTTTAAGTTGAATAACCAAGAATAGAAATATAAACATTACAGTACGTGAATCTCGTAGTTTTCTTTTGACATCAAAAAGAAATCTAAGTGGATATGCTGTATAATTGTATTTATTTACAATCTATTTATTTTACAAATTTTAGTTTTGCTTCAAATTTAAAACTGGCTTTACCGTTTTTATTTTATAATGCATTTTTCTAGCTTAAATCATTTGTAAAATATCCTAAACATGGTATTCATCCGGACCATGATGTACTCTGGGTTTCTCGCTACGAAATTCGTTTAACGAGTTTGTTTCCATTTCTGTTATCGTTAAAATTGTATTGTTCTATACATTCGTTCAGTAAGATAGTAAATAATAAACTGATGTTCTAAAAAATTATCTTGAATATTTAAAAGTGTATTTTATATCCATTAATAAACGATAGTAAAGTATGTCAACCTTAAAAACATGTTTATTAAAATTCGTGGTTCCTTTTACACTCACTGACTTTATGTAAAGCCTTGTAGAAATTCCAAGAGTATTTTTCATATAATTTTTTAGCACTATAGTTTTTAATGTGATGAAGACCTAGCAGGTTACATAAACTGTGTTCCCAGTTTTCCTCTATTGTATGCAATATCTAAAGTATTTTTAACGATTTAGTTTGGGTCCAATCCAAAGAGTAGTTTGCGCAAGTTACGTACCTGTCTACTTTCGACGTCTCGTTAGGCAACCGCTCCCCTCACGGGTTGATTATGTTAATTATTTGCCTCCTCGTCGATTTTTATTAAGTCTGCAATTACTTTTTTACATTATGCATCACAAACAATCGTGATAAGAATGAAAAAAAGTTATTTATATTGCTAATAAATTTGTAATCAATATTTCTTTACTTAACATGTTTTCAAGTTGTATAAATACACTATACAGAAATAGATAGTATTCCGAAAATCTCGTTACAACAAGTCCAACACATAGACTTTGTTTATGAACGATAATTGATTGTTTTTAGATTATAGCTTAATTTGTCTGTGTGTGGTTTTGGTCGAGTAATACGTTTACACCTTTAGGCAGTAACGGAAGGTGTGCGGCGTGTTCAGGGATATAGCTGTTGTTTTCAAGTCATTGGAATGACATTTACGATGTATGATACTACCCCATAAACGTCACAACGAACTTTTTGTCAATAAAAATATTGTCTTTATACCTATAAAGCATTTCAGAAACGTTTTATATTAATGGAAAACTATTTTTACCAATTTTATGAACAAATTTGTACATAGAAATGATAAGATTATTTAAAGATTTTTTCAGAATTTCCTGTAATATAACATTAATTTTCACATAGGTGTTTTATTCCAATTGTTCTTGTAAAACTAAGAAAAACTTATAGTTACAAGTTGAAGGTTTAAAAAGTTTCAGAAACAATCGATAAAAATACTTTATTGCCATTGAATTCATATTCATATTTTGGTTATCTTTTAAAACCTACAAATTTCATCATCCAACGGCAGAGCATATAAACAAGCATATACAACAAGCATATAAACAACTATTGACTTAGATATTAAGTCAATAAATGACTTAAATGAATAGCCTAGCAATTTTAATTCTAGCAATTGTAACTATGAGTAATAAAATAAAATATTCCAATTAATTCTAAATACACCGTATAATTCAATACTAAGTAACAATAAAAGTATCAAGCCATAATAATAACAACTATAGTAAATAAATACAGTAATCTGAATTTTTTTTGAAATTTATATACTTGTAAAATCTTTCAGTTATTTTTGACAACATATAAAATAATACTATTAGTGTATGTTTTTATTAAAGCACAAGAGTAGACCAAAAATATCTACTCCTATATATGATTTAGGAGTCAAGTTTCTTGTTTTTATGGGTTTAATAGATTGAATTCAAAGTAAGGTACAAAATGAAATATGATCTTGTGAATTTTACCAAAAAGAGTGAATAAAAATTTTCCATATACTTGTACATGCTTTATACAGTTCTATTCATAATTAAATATCCTATAGTTTTTTAGAACTAAATTTATTATGATTAATCTGATTCAGCCTTGTTTTTGTTTTACGAAAAATTATCTTAAAAGGTAAGATATTCAGTACTGAAACATTTTCTATTCAATTTTCAGGCCAAAACAACCAGAGACCATTGATTTTTCCGTTTATTTAAATTAGCCATAAAACACCTCATAATTAAATCAGATATTTATTTCAATCTGGTTAGTAAATTTTAAGTGGCTTCTTTTGTTAGGCCTAATTATTCAGGAATGCTGAGCATGTTACCTATATTTAGGTAAACTGTATAAACTATTACTGTTTAATATATTTAAATTCACCGATACGTTTAAATTCATTTCCCGAAATGTTTGCGTATCCTCATAAATCACTTTTTTATTAATGTTGATAGTACTTATTACTTTTTTATCAAAAAAATACTATTATTGTAAAGTTATTGGATTTACTTATCCTCAAATTCAATCTGCATAGATTTGTTCTTATTATTGATAATCCACAGCCACAGGGCTCGGTTGTCGAGGAGCTCCCGACCCGCTGGCTCAGGTCCAGAGAACTATCCTCAGATATCAGTCTAGGGTTTTGTCCCATAGATTTATGTCCTGCAATGTCTCAAATGCAGCTATCGTTGGTCTCGGCAGATTATGTCTAGCCGAAATGAACGTGAGTTGGAACTACTTCAAATATGTTTTATTTTGTTTTCCGACCCCTCACTTTGTTCATAAACATTTGTAAAATTTGCAATTTGTCGAATATTATATGAAAAATAAAAATTTGAAAAAAGAGATGGTTACGTCACGTTTGGTTAGGTATTCGTCATAATCAAAGTATTCAATATAGTTAATTAGTTTCTTTGGCTAAAAAAGGTTGCAAAATATAAACATTATTTGTTTGGTTGAATTTTGTATCCTGAATTAAAGCTAGTTTACATAAATCCAATGGTTTAGTTATTAGAATCTTTTAATTCAGTTAATCCATCTTTTGAAATCAATTGATTCAAGTGTGAACTATGTTTGTTTTTTTAATAATCACTTTATTTTACAATATACAGACACTGCTGTAAAATACACGTAATTATTATTATCGGTCCAGGCATGGAATTCCCTCTAGGAAACGCTTTTCTGCACTACTTCAAGAGGGTGCCTTTATGCGCCCAAAGGGCAATACGTCCTCGTAATCCCTCCTTATTCAGCTATAGCTATAGCTGTTCTTCTCTCTTTTTGTCTGAGCACCCTCTTGCAGAATTCAGCGACACTATTCCACGATGTAGGGCTTGACAACAAACGGTTTACGATACCGTCCGGTGATATTTGGCCTATGGCTGCCTCTAGATTAGAACGTTCAGCTTCCCATCTTCTACAAAAGAATATGGTGTGCCGTGCATCGTCATTCGCTGAATCGCCATACTGACATTCTGGGTTTTCGGTTTTTCCCATTTTATATAGGTAGGCTCCAAAGCAACCATGGCCAGTTAGAAACTGCGTTGTGAAAAAATTCACCTCCCCATGATTTCTTCCTAACCACATAGAAATATCAGTGATCAGGGCAGCGGTCCATCCACCTCTCTCCTCCTGCTCCCAGCGACTTTGCCACTCCTCAACTATGTTTGTTAGTATTGATTCCATTTACCGTAGTTGTAAGAAATTACGATTTTATATTTGTTTATGTCAGTGTGTATAAATTGTTTGACATTATATAACTATTTTAGGATCATTATTGCGCATAGTAAAATTATTACAAGACCTCTCATTTGGACAATATACAAGTAATTTCACAATATGGTCTAAAAGATGCTTATCCTTACATTGAAATTGCATTGAGGGTATTTTTAACAATGCCTACTATTGTAGTATCTTGTGTACGTGCATTCTTTCAGTAAAAACTGAAGATAATCAAGATTACTCACGATGAAGTATGTAACATAGCGAATTATACATTTAATTGATAAATTTGCATTTGTTAAAGCAAAAAAAAATACGTTTTACTCAACAAACATTCCCCGAAATATTTCGCATTATTATTTCAGGTTGTAAAATGCATGTGATATTTACTTTATTGTTTTTACCAAATAAATAAAAAAAGCGTTCAGAGGAAACAATTTTGTTTTTCTGGACGATCTCTGGACAACATTTGCCGATTCATTAGTAGATGGCGCAACGTTACAGGTTTTTCAGGGGCGCAGTTATTGCATACATTTTTGACCACGATTAGTAAAAGAAAGTTTCGCAACGTTCATTTCGGCTCATCATCTCGGGATCTCGAATCTAATCCCGAAATGATAGGAATCGACCGAATGATAGGATCGGGTGAAATTGGACCTAGAACATACAAGACTATAATCGGACTAAGCCGGATAAAAGCTAAAAGCAACATTTTTTTAAAGCAAACAAAAACGTACAAAAACCAAGCAAACAACAGAGGACAAAAATAAAATACGGCCACGGGAGCTGAGGAATTACGTTCCAGCTCACCTGAGGACCGGATCAGATTCAAGATCACGAAACATTGCGCAAATGTGTTTTACCAATAGAGACCGAAAATGACCGCAATAATAATTTAAACAACCTAAACAGGGATAACTTTATTATGTCCATATGGTAGCAAGTTTCAAGTGGTGGAGAATGCGAAGTATTTATGACATATGCGCCATAAATGTCCTCCATACAAGGTTGGCGCGTTCATTGAGTTTGTGACTTGCTCAATGCCCAGTGTACAATGGCCACTGAGTGAGTATAGTTCACACATTCGTTAAACAAAACTTTTTATTTTTGTTGCAGCGATAGTATATGGAAAAACCCTGTTAACTGGTAAGAAAAAAAATATAAAATTTAATAATTTTTTATAATATAAATATATTTATTTTTTATTTTTTTTAAATTTTTTGTTTTTTTTTTTTTTCTTACAGAAAATTTAAAAAGGGATACAATTTTTTATTTACTAATGCTCAACATTGAGACATAGTCATACAGTTTTTTGCAAAATTTTTTTGCGTTTTTACATGTAATTTTTAAAATTTATAATTTTATATTTCACATTAATCGTAAAAAATACACATTAATTTTTAATTTTCTCTATCTTCAACTTACCGATATAAAAAAATCTAAACACAGTACTTTTTTTGAGCCAAGTTAATTATGGAATTAAAAAAATTTTTTTTATTAATCAAAAAAACTTGATACCATGAGATCCATACATTTGTGCAAAAAAAATATTTTGTTTATCATGGCACAAAATACTCTTATGTTAATCATAAAATTAGGCAAATTTTTTTAACAGATGTTGATGAAATAATAAATGTTAAAAATAAAATTTTTTATGTATAAATGGTACTTTCAGTGTTCCTAAGAGCAAATATTTTATTTATTTTGAATTAATTTATGTTTTGTGTTTTGAGTAAGTTATTATATATTTATAGTTTAAATCGTTAAACAAAACTTTTTATTTTTGTTGCAGCGATAGTATGGTCACGAAACCATCCCTGTATTAAAGTAAGTCTAAATCTGAATCAAAATGTAATAATTTAGATAGAAATAAGGTAAACTTTTATGATTAGTTATATTCGAAAATGTTAATACTTTCTTGTGCCTTAAGTAATTTTTTATCAATTCTAGTACCAGTAATTTTTATTTAAATTAGGATAAGTTTAAGAGAGGGGCATATGGCCCTTTCTTAGCCTATGTACATAATGGAATTTCATTCATTCATGTTTTTACACAAGAATAAATTACATATTTTCTTTGACATTGACACATCTTCATTACATTCGTGGATTCATACATTGATTACATATTCTTTTTTAGTTATTGTACATTAAAGGCAAAATTATATCAACTTTTATTAAGCACAGGTGATGTGCGATAAAAAATAATGAAGAATAATTAATAAAAAATATAGGCCAATAATAGACCGTGTATCCCATCCGCGCTCGCGTGTTAAATTAGAATAATCTTTTTTTAAAGACTTTAACTGTATTACCAATGGGTGGTGGATGGGATTTGGTAGAGAATATAAAATCCTACTCATACTGTTAATAAATAAAAAAATAAATAGAAATGGTGGTAAAAATTTGCCATTCCCTATTTACACGTAAAGTAGGAATATTGTACCAGGTAAAATACCGTATTATTTGAAGAAAATTGTTAAATCCGAGCCAATAATTAGAAAGTTTTATTTTTATTTGCATTTAAATTAGAATCTATAAATATAAGTAATTATATTCTTATTAGAACTATTATATTTTACATTTGAAGTATCCAATTTTAAATATTTATTTTGAAGCAATTTAATTGTTTATATCATTATCATGTTTATACCATTAATTGTTTTATATAATTTTCAAATAAAATTAAATATCATGTTTGTTTAAAAATGTAGTGAATTTTATATTTTTATATCAAAAAATATTATTAAAGTATTTAAAATGTTCTACCTTGGTAAGTATATACCAGTAATAATTAAATATGATAAACCTTTTCCTTTTTACTTTGGATTTATTTGTAAGACGGTCTTCTCTCTTACAATTATTAATGAATCAAGTAAACAAACTTAAGTATAAGATGTTCAGTCTAAAGAATATCTGAGTTACTTGAAAGTTCTTTAAAACTGTTCTTCAGAACTCCTCCAAACTTAACAAATAAATGAGATTGAATGATGATTCCTTCCACCTTATTTATTAAAAATTAAAATCGCAAAATACTCACAAACTTAAGATTAAACGATTTTGAGGAAAACAATTATTTGGTAAAAATATACAAAATGGTGGATCTCTGCTAAAGAGTTTTTTTTAGTGTTTTTGATAGTAGTTTGCTTTGAAATAACTTTATTAGACTACAGTATAATATTTCTGCTGCTGCTATTCTGCTCTGATCCTTTATTATTGTTTGTATTTGTTACTCCATATAAAGTTGAATGAAAGCAATCATATGTTTCAAAATTTTTGCATTTGTTTTTGTTCATGTTGCTGAAGTGTTAGAGGTTTTTGATGCGAGTTTAGGTGTTACATATAATTAAATACATTTTTGTTTTATCAGAATTGCTGATCCATCCAGCCACTGCACCAAGTCTCCTAGATACTTACTAAATATTACTTTTTTGGAACATGTAATTTAATAATTAAAAATTATCTTCCTCATCATCTTGCCTACTTATTTTCATAACTTTGATAGCTGAATTAATACATGTTTTTTGATAACTTACAGAAATTTGAGAACTCTATTTTGTATGCAATAAAAGATTAATATAATTTATTATAAGTAGGTTTATTGAACGCCATGTTTTATTACAATATCCTAAACAACAGTTTTAGTTAGACAATCGAAATCTTTAAAATCTTCTCATAAACACTTTTACGTATGTATTTTTATTTGTTATAATTTTTTGTAATGAGTTTTAAACGCCAATTTTTTACATTTTTTAACTTTTAAGTAGGGAAAGGTCGAAACCCTAATCTTGATGTTTTTAGGGGCAAAAATAAGTTGAAGACACACCTCATAAATCCTCCTCCGTGACTTTAGTTTTAAGTTTTATTTTTATGCAACTCTTCTTAAAATAATAAGTACATAAAAAAGCACAAAACATGCCCTCCTCTTATAACCACTAACCACAAAAGCAAAACAGGTGTCCACTGCAATCCTAATGCCTAAAATGTCGTCAACTTCCACCTAAGCCGGTTACCGTTTATTTAAGGTGGGCCCTCCACTCCACTATACCACGCATTACACGCAGCCAATGTGCAAGCCAAATTGTGATTGCTCATGGTCGGGATTCAAACCCTCGTCCCTCCGAATGGCTTCAAGCGTTGTACTCGTCAGCACAACGGTCTAACCACTACGCCAAAAGGACCACCGTCTGAGAAAGCCCTTATTTGGCTGTAAAAGTATACTCTAGCGGCATACTAACGAATTCAAGCAGCAGAACAGGGAACTACACGAGTAGTTGCATGTATTAGCTCGCAGATGGCAGCACCTTGACTTCGATAGAGCTATACAATTGCACCTCGCTGACATCTCGAAGTGAGATGTTAGCACTTATAGGAGGGTTTTAATAATGGCTCAATGAGAAAAAAGTGACAAAAAGTTAACCAACCATACACCATACGTTGTGTAGGAGAACGTAATATATTTTTGGGTATAATATATTACGTTTTAAATTATTTAATTACTACATAATTTAATGTATTAAATTTTATCAATAAAACAACTTACATTTCCTAGAAGTATTAAAACGAAATTATATGCGTTCTATTGGATACTACGAAGGTAAATAGGACAAAACAATCACCTTGCCTTTTTGCTGTCTAATATTGGCAAAGTTAAAGCCAGCCTCAAGCTAATGGCCTAAGTTTACCGGAACAACTTGGAGCTCTCATCAAAAATGCATTGGCTCATAATGGACAGTGGCTGGTACGATTATTTCATCGAATATACCCCGTAATGGTACTAGAATTATAGTGATAAAATGTTGTGTCAGTTAAAATGTATAAAAATAAGTCTATTTTTCCCATTAATATGTCTATGATCTGGGTGGGTGTTAGCAAATTTTTAACTGCACGCGTGTTATTATCCCGTTTACATAGAATCTTTGGTTATAAGAACAGTTGTTTACATGAACTTTAAACATTCCTTTTAGACATATATATGATCTAACATATTTCCCACAGCGCAGTAAGTACAAAAATTTTTCCAGGATACGATACCAAATTAGATCCTTAAACGAACAGTAAAGAACCACAGCTTAAGTGCATCTGACAAATTATTTCCTTATTATTTTATTCAAATTATTTTAAATGTTGGCCACTGCGTAAGTAGACTATGAGACCTGTACTAGGATTATTCTAATGGTTTTAAAATGAATTACAAGCAGGTTTTTTTCAGGATAAAGTAAACATAAATAGTCTCAACTTAACTGGTTGACTGCCATGAACACCAAATTAGTAATCACTAAAATTTTGTATAATACCATGAGTACCATGAGTTCTGGTACTTACCTGGAAAACAAACATGCCGAATTAAACAAAAATTCTGTTAGTAATATTTTCATGTTTAAGATTTGTAATGGATTCATGTTGACTAAGATTACTCATATTTACCATATTTGTAGTAAGCTCAAGATTTTTTATTCTATCGTAACGTTAGATTGGCAATATTGTCAAAAGATACGAAAAAAAATTGTGGCCTCTAGGTCAAGCCTGATATTTCAGGAGTGGCAGTCACAACCTGTTTTAAACTTAGCCACTGAAACTATTTATTGTACTACTTAAAATTTTTAAATTGATAATTGTGAGTAACAACCTTTTCTCGTGATGTATTAATATTTTCTCTGTTACTATTTTTGTAATTAATTACTTTACTCTATCAATTTTGATTCCAATATCTTTCCACAATACTAGAAAGAATTTCTTCCTAATATTATTACTACTTTAAAAAGTTTCGCTTGTATAAGGACGTATGGCGAAATATACTTCAATAAATGGTCAATTAAAGTCGAATTAGACTACATGCGCTAATTAATCTGAAGAGCTTTGATGTGGCTTAGAGTAAAATTACATTCTGCACCATTACAGCAATTTAAACTTCATCTCTTGTGATCACGGATTATTCCTTGATCCCACAAAGCAGTGTAGAATTAGTTATGTTCACATGCCATTTGGTAATACTGATCAAGATTTGAGCTACAATTATTAAAATTTGATATATTTAACAAAAGATACTAAATTTTAGTAACAAAATTCGTTTTCATCACACTAACAAAAGGAGTATTATATTACACAACAATTCTATATTTAAATGGATCAAGTTTATATTGACATGGATATGTCTTAGTTCTGGGAGAGTGTTGTCAATTTTCGTGACCAAAATTTGGAACAGTGACGTCGTATGGTTAGTGATGTCATAGTTTGGTTATAAGTGAAGCTGTTTAGATGAACTGAAAACATTCCCTTTAGACAAATTCACGAGCTAACATATTTACCTTAGGGAAGTAAATACAAATATTTTATTTAATGAAATTTGTCATGCAGTTAACTAAGTAATACCTTGAAATAAAATTATAGTAAAGGTTAATAGAAACGAAATAAATTCTAGGGAATTTTTTAAATAATTTTTATTAATACATTGTATAAAATATTTGGATCATAATGTCATTGATATATTTACCAATAATTCCTTAAATGTTTAATTATATTTAATCTATGTAGATCAAATAATTTTTTTTCTGTACACTAAATCATTACATTTGTGTTACTTTTATATTTTATACATAAAGAAAACTGAAATGGGTCTTAACTAATGTGCTGCCTGTACGTTCGTTTGCCTGTTTCTCTAAAGTGGGCATAAAATGTGTTTGTCTTCTCCGCGGAAACTGGAGCATTTATTACGATGAAACTTGTTCTATCATTCTATTCGTTTTGGAAAAGGGTATTTTATATTTAAAAATTACCCACATCCATTCAAAATAAAATGATGAACTAAAATCGCGATATAAGACACAGTATCTAAGGTTTTAAGAAAAATGAGAATGGATTTGCCTAATTGTAAAATCAGGTAAAAATTTACCATTTAAAGCATTACATGAAATCAAAAATCTTTTGTTATGATATTTTTTGATATTTCTACGTTTTGTAGACTAAAAGGCCGTAATGGGATTTATCTCACTTTCTGTATTTCTGTTTCTCAGCTACGCTCAGCAAAATATTTACGTAAGATTTCTCCGTGAAAACTAAAATGTCCATAATTATGAAACTTATTTTCACAATTCTAATTTTCTATTCCTGGTGAAGGTTTTCGTTTCCTTTAAACTGATCCTAGCACTATTAAAATGAAACAACTAGTTCTCAAAAATCCAGCAACTGCAATTGCAATCGAGCAACACTACCGTAGACGTATTTTTTTTAAATTTCGCCAAACATGAAAACTATAATTGTGATTTAATTGAAATATTTAACCGTCATTTGTCAAATTAAAGTCAATATAAAAATATATAGACTTTACAATATGTAAAAAAACATTGATGTAATCGATTTACTTGTTTCAAAATTATTATACTGTAGTATGTTAGAATGTTATTTTAATATTACCATATCGAATTTTAATGATACAAATTTTTTATTGTAGTCTAATTCATCTAATAGTAAAATAGTGAAGAATAATTGAGTTAAGAATTGATTTTTGTTTTTTTTTATTTATTAAAGATTTCAGGATTGTACTTTATTGTTGTAATAAGTCTAGTATGTTGCTTCCTAACGCTGTAACAGGACGAGTTTACTGCTAGTGTTGACATAAAATCCACACACAGGACTATGAACTATATATTTATTATGAAGTCAACAGCTGAATATTTCCCCAGACGGTTCCAGTCGTTAGATGGGACATTCATCAGGCTGAGTCGTCACCCTAGAGGGTCGTGACTTTGTCAACAGTTGGACCAATATGGCCGCCGGTCAGCAAACAGGCCCAATTAACTCCACGAAATCGCAGTTAAGATTCAACCAAGATATTTGGAAATTAAAAACCATTCCATAAGTCGCCAAATTAAATAGTAAATGGTTGATTCCTGTGTGATTCAGCTACTTGGAGGTCATAAGAGATGCGCTATTCCCTGGTATGGATTAATATCCGCACTATAGAATACTACAGTCATCCGCAAACACCATCTTCACTAAAATATCATGTTAAGCTGGTTTTTTATTTGTCAATACCTTGGCAAATTTTAACCTACCTAGGTATGTAGTCTTTTCATTGAAAAGTATCAAAATTAAAAGTTGTATTCAGCCGCAATAACCTGTAACACCGGTCTATAACATGAGGTTAAATAGAAATTCACTTACTCATCGACAATCATTTAACTTCCGCTTTGGAAGGTAACCGATACGCTGACCAGACCGGTAGTATTTTTTTTTATATTTGAAAGATTCCCATTCAACCTTATGTTACTGACCTGATCCACCGGTGAGTGAGGCTGAGTAACCTAATCTACGAGTATAAGTATAAATGAAAACTACAGTATTCATACAATTACTATTTTTATTCTTTTTTTATTTTTTTCTGGACGATAAATATTATAATTTTATGAATCTTAGTACCATAGTTTTATCATCTGTGTCTTATGTAAGACCTAGGCTAGCCTGTAATGACCTTATAGTGTAATCGAGGTTAAATGAAACAGTAACCATTTTAGTACTTGTCATTATATCTTTGAAAATATTATCTTCCAAGCCTCATTATAGATCACCTACTCGTATTTTACCTTAAAATACGGTTATTTTTCTGTCTGTGCAAAATATCAATAAAGTTATTTTCATTAATTATATGACCGCACATTCAATTTATAAAATAGTTTTGGGAAATAATTTATTTAGAAAAGTTGACTTATAATGATATACCAAATATATTCAACAGTGAAAATGCAAAAAACTACGTATTCGTTCATTTTTTTAAGACGCCAACTCGCCCTAGTGGGTGTTTAAAGGTGAATATGAGAAAAACGCCATTGTGATAAATGTGATGGCTTATATGGCACGTAACATAGTTACTAACAGAAGGTCAGCTAACTAACATGTCACTCAACGAATATAGGCAGCTTATTGAAGTTAAAAATCAAAGCACAATATGATTACATCGTTTACTAATATATAAATTATAATTAATATTGCTACGAGGAGAGATTGATATTGACCATACAAAGCATCACCTGCAATATCAATACTGACGTAGTATTCTCTTTGTACTATTGTATTGTAGGTAATACAATATCGTCAAAGTTTGTGCAAAATACATACGATTATATTAGATATAATATGTCAGATATCTCCAATATGCGCCGAGTGTCGTTGTACACTAAACGAGCCCCAAATGCAATGAATGCGTCAGCCGTGTATTGCTGACGTTTATGGCGCATATATCACAAATACTTCGCATTGTCTGCTCTCTCTCTCTCTCTCTCTCTCTCTGTCGCACTCGTGTGATGAACGGTAAACAAATATCACAAATATCAATGCGTTGGAAACACGCAAATCATTTAATACACGTGTTATATTTGCCATATTATAAGATTTCAAATATTTTGCTGAAATGTTTACTATTTTTAATTGTAACAGAAAAAGTTGTTTATTTAAATGACTATGATATAGTTTTTGCGTTATATTAAAAAATATATAAACTAATATTAATTACAATTTTATTTTATAAATTAAGATGGAATTAAAATGGAAACCCTCAGGAACAACTAAGGGTTTTAGAATCATGGGAATCATTTAGGCTCACAAGGATAATGTGTTTTACTGTTTTGAATTCATCGCCTAATATAAGATTAGAAATGTAAATATTTTGTGGATATATATAAATATATATAGAATGAATGAAATATGAAAATGAAAAGTTATGAGAATTTATATTATACAGGCGAATACTTGTATTTTAATAACTCCCCGTTCCACTCAAGACAACGCACAGATGATCAAAACATAAAACTACAAAATATCTATACAGCTTCATACACACCATCCTCCGAGAGAAATTAATGTAACACAGTGTATACTATGTCTATGTATTGCGTCCAGTCTTGTACATTAGTCCCCGGGTGTTGCTATATCTCTGCGAACAAACTCCGACAAAGACTGATACATTACTATCCAATCTACAACCTCCCACAACAACATGCATGCTCAGAACACAGTGTATACTGTATCCTATGTATTGCGTACTGTCTTGTACATTAGTCCCCGGGTGTTGCTATATCACTGCGTACAAACTCCGACAAAGACTGATACATTACTATCCAATCTACAACCTCCCACAACAACATGCATGCTCAGAACACAGTGTATACTGTGTCTATGTATTGCGTCCAGTCTTGTACATTAGTCCCCGGGTGTTGCTATATCACTGCGTACAAACTCCGACAAAGACTGATACATTACTATCCAATCTACAACCTCCCACAACAACATGCATGCTCAGAACACAGTGTATACTGTGTCTATGTATTGCGTCCAGTCTTGTACATTAGTCCCCGGGTGTTGCTATATCACTGCGTACAAACTCCGACAAAGACTGATACATTACTATCCAATCTACAACCTCCCACAACAACATGCATGCTCAGAACACAGTGTATACTGTGTCTATGTATTGCGTCCAGTCTTGTACATTAGTCCCCGGGTGTTGCTATATCACTGCGTACAAACTCCGACAAAGACTGATACATTACTATCCAATCTACAACCTCCCACAACAACATGCATGCTCTGTACACAGTGTATACTGATCTAAACACTGTCCGCAGTCTTGTACATTAGTCTACATCTCCCTCGGGCGTCGCTATGTCGCTGTGTACAAACTCCGACAAACACGGATATACCACCCCAGTTACAACCTACTATATCTTTGTTTTAGAAAGGTTTCATACAACCAATTTTTTCCTCTGATATGAGATTTAATATAATTGATATTTCATGGAATTTTAATTATATTTAAAAACATGATTGCTATTTGAAGTTTATTAAATAATTTTTTCCTTCATGTTGTTGAGATCCATCCATTTATGCTAAAATGTGAAAAATGAAATAATATCATTGTAAAAAATGAATGTAATTATGAAATGTGTTTTACTTCACACACGAATACTGACATATATCTGAACTGAATAGTTTAAGTGTTTATCATGACAGCTAACCTGCATACAATTTTCCTATATTAATCTTAAGGAGAATAGGCAAACTCCTTCATTTATGGACGATGTTTATGAAACTTGGTAAAAATGGTCAAAATAAAAATTATTCGTGCTAGAAATGCCTTCTTTCAGGGTTCCTCAAAGCAGAAAACCTGCATACTCTTGCCCATGTTAATCTTATGGAGAATAGGAAAATTCATTTATTACGGATATTGAGCAAACCCGTTATATATTATTATTGATTTGGAAATTCGCCGAGTACGCAGGTCTGCTGCGACGGGGGGATTTTATTTTTTTGATTGATATTAAGGGAAGTTTACCTCTAAAATCTGTTAAAAATTGTGAAAAATATAAATCTCTCTAAATCTACCTTAAAGATTTTCATTGAATATTACGGTTGCGCATAATATGACACAATCTTATGTCTGTAAAACTCATAGTTCAAAAGTTATGTGCTTTTAAATGTGAAAATAATATTTTTTTAATTTTCTAGCTAAACAGCCCTTTATTAAAATAATTTGACCATCACCGTTAAAACTGGTTTGAAAAACTAAATCAATTAGTATTTTGAATCATTACTTGACGGATAATGGTTCTAGAGAAAAGTTAAATTTAAAGTCCATGGTAAACGCAGTTCGTTATCTGAGAGCTCCAAAATATATTTCGCATAAATCTCAGCAATAATAAGTGTAAATTATTAATAATTTTTAAAAAATCTCGTTAAAATTCAAAATAAAATTAACACTACTAATCGTATAAAGGTTTACACGATTACAACTCAGTTTTTACTATCCAATCTTGCACTTTTGTTTATAATTTACACTTAATATTGATAAGTTGCAAAGTTTTTGTTTCTGCAAAAAATTTTCCTACCAAATAGATTGGTAAACCATTTTTGACCGTTTAATATACCTGATGGCAGATCTGTGAGTAATTTAGGACTTTAGGAAGATTTAAATGTGGTAATTATCTTTCCTCTTAGTTCAGACACAACTTGAAAGGTTGACATAGAGTTCCGTTACACCCTGTATACAGCTCCGCCGATGATGCGTGAGACCAGTAGTAATCAGCTGTCCGGTAGAAGGCCCAAATTACCCAGCCATTGCTTACCTTGTCCGCCACTCCAAGAGTTATGTCACTTTCGTGCGTTTCCCTTATAATTCTTACACCGGTGTTTTGTTAGCACTTTCCACTATAGTGAACTGGTTTTATTGTACAGTAAATTAGATAAGAAAAAGTTCACGAAATATATTTACAAGTTTGTGGTGATTACTTTCTCCCTTAAGTCAATTTAAACACAAACTAAATATCATTTAATAATTTAATTTTAATAGTTTTGTTTAAATATAAATAATAATTTTGAAAATAAAAACAAGAGAAATAAAACTAATTCATTGTTAGAAGTCATGAGTACATGAAGTTTTTTAAATTCTTATTATAAGTTTTAAAATTAAATAAAGAAGAATTTTTAAATATTCCAATAAGAATAACATTTTGCTCTAAAAATGTACTGATTTAAACATTAAATTTTTTTCTTTGAAATTATTCTAGAAATGATTAAAAATACAATTTTTCGTTTTTAACTGGATTCAATATTTAAATTATACTTATTTATTGCTTCTACAAAATTAAAAAAATATTATTAACTTTTAAAAATAATCTAAAAGATATTTTAAAAAACGTTTAAATTTTCAGTTTATATAAATACTACATACTCCTACTCATTGTACTAATGAAATTATTTAATTTTTTATCCTAATTGTTAAGTTTTTGAGAAATTTTCATTTTACGTTTTTTTGGGATGTGTTTATGAAATCTTGAAATTTAAAATCTAAAATTCAGAAAATAAAAAGGTAAGATATCTAGATTATTTGCCTTAACCAAATTTATGAAAATTAGAATAGTCCTAGATTACACCCCATAACAAGACATAACTGAAAAAAGCTTTTGTCGATTCACCTTAATAACTAAGCTTTTTACACAAAAAAACACAAAATAGAAAGACGAAATCACTCTTCACTTATTTGTAGGAGGCACCATAATGTATACTATAACTAAATTCGAAAGTGACGAAAACAATACTTTCTTTATCCTGTCTTAAAAATAAAAAAACATGGATACTTAATTAATGTAAAACTAATTATTAATAATTTAAACTTTATATTTATAATTTTTAATAAAAAATTAATATATATCAAGTAAAAATTTTTAAATATATAAGAATCCTATTCTAATGAACATGTCGATAAGATCGCACTTTTAATAGACAACCAAAATTATTGTATTGGCTAAGATGGCTACTTAGCTTTTGATTTCAAATGTGCTTTATTTCAAACTACACAAAAATTTAGTTCGTCAAACTTAATTCCTTCTTCTTATTAAATAGGGTTTTTTCCAAATAGCGAGAGAAGAACTGAATGAACAGACTTTAAAAAGGACTCTACCTTTACTTTACTGCGTCATTTACTTAATGGTTTTGTATAACGTTACAATTCCAAAGTACCGACGGAGACTAATTTTAATGTAATACTCGCACATTATTGTTGTTAATTATTAGTTAAATTTATGAATCAGTTTCTATTCAACAGATTTACCAAAATAAGACTGAATAGATTAAATATGTTCTTTAAACAACCTTCAGAGATTAAGGAAGAGTTAATGAAATGTGATTAATTGAAATTCTTTGTTGAAGAGATCAAAATTTTAACCAATTAGACTCTAATAACATCAAATGAATTAAAACTTGACTTGCTGCGATTAAGAGTTCTTTGTTGCGGCTCATTTCCCTCGATTAAGCAGCCAACTTGATTATCTGACAGGACTTGACAAAGCATGTTTATGTAAAAAATATAATATTAAAAACTTTCATTTTTAGTGGAATTTTATAAACCTCATTTTTAGAAAATTTCCCTCTATCACAAATAATCAGTATTTATTTTGTTACACTAAAAAAGCCATCTCTTAATCTTGATGTCATATTTAATTAAATAACGAGCATGCAATGTTTAAATGGGAAAATATGTTTCAAGTTTGTTAACCAATTTTGGGTGGTTAGCTAGCTGAATAATGCAACCAATGAGAAATTAATTGGATTTCATTGGAGCGTCAGTTTCTTTGACCTTATAAATATAATGCACGAAATTAATTTCCAAAATGGTTGTAGTGCCGCAAATCTTGTCTTGTGAAATTTAATTATTAGGGAATTTTGTATAAAAAACATTTTCAGTATAATTTTAAGAATTTTCATCAGAAATTACCCAAGGAATGTTTTACTGTTGGATTGTGTTATAAGAATTCTTTTCAATTTCTCTCAAACATTTAGTGACGTTGCTCTATAGAAGATCTCACAAACAATACTGACCGCACGATTAGGTTAGAGAGTTAGGTTAACATAGAATTCTTCTGTTGTACACCTATTTTTTCGGCCTCCCTTGAAATGCTAGTACTATTAGGTCATTGTTCGAAACCATTTTACACATGACTTTAGTCTAGGCCTAGTGAATTGCGGCAAAAGAAACTAACTTATTAAAAGGCCATAAGTAGTTTCCGGGAATTGTACCCGAGGGCCGAGACCTCGGAGGCTGTAGTCTTACGCTCTACACATAGACCAGCCCTCTCTCCTCCATTCAGTAATGCTAACTCGTATACGAGTACAGTCTGATTAAATTGTTAGTAGTAATTACTAAATTCATTAAAGTACAGTACAAAATCAACTCTCGTAGTATTAAAGCGAATTGCGTTTGGTTCGAGGACTTAAGTAATGTTTGTGGCCATATAAAATCCATGAAAAATATGTCAAACATGCTAAAGCGTAGATCCCTATAAGAAGTACTCCACATACCTTTTTCCTCCCACAACAAAGCATAGCGTCAACAGCGGCTCGACGGACCACGAGACTCAGCTTGGTGCGCATGCGTGGCTCTAGCATCGGCACGTGATTGGTCGGCAGTCCGGCACGTGAACCCCGTGCCGCGACCACATCACCCCCTCCCTGCAACCACAAACAAACGATAACCTCTCTGTAGTCATAGTGTCAACAGCGGCTCGACGAACCACAAGAGCACTCGGCTTGGTGCGCTTGCGTGGCTGTAGCGAAACAACGACAAAGACAGCAGTATGTAACACAAAAAAAACTTAAAATTCTACACAACTTAAAAGAATAGTAAGTGAGACACTTTGCTAAAATATAAAACCACCAAGCGCATTCATGAAGCAACGATGTTCAAACTAATTTAGCTAACTTAGCGAACACTCAAACAATAACATGTTTTTTTCATAAAAGTGTATTAATTGTATTTATTCTGTACTGCTTCTCTATTTGACCAAATTCGATCATTCTATGCGCACTCACATGTGCCTTACATTTTATATTTCCTTACATTTTACAGCTTTGCCTTCAATTAAAGAGGGTAAGAGGTCGATGAGTTTGTTTTGCAGTTTTAAGCACCTAAATAACTTTAATTTTAATTTTTTATCATTATGAATCTTTCACATCCATTTAATTGACAACAACTGAGACCACTTTAATGTGAGACCAAACTAAAATATCGGCAAAAGATTTTTGTAGAGGTCTTACCCATTAATAGTTAAAGAACTCTTAAATCTAATGGTTACTAAAATATGATGTATAAATGTAATATAACTTACTGACAACTTAGTTCTTACCCAGATGTGAAACAGGTTAGGAACAGGAGGTTAGGATTGAGTTAGTCCTTTCTTTTACTTACTTCCCAAAAGAACGATGTTAAATCCAAAATTCCCTGTGACGTTTATTTTCTATTTAAAAAAACTTGCAATCTGTGTTATTTTAAAATATATTATAATTTATAGTTATATGGTTAGGATTTCAATTTATTTTATTTTCCCACCGACTAGATAGTAAAATATTGCTAATAAATCAGAATAACTCCTTGATTAGCATTATACGTGTTCGTTTTATTAAAGGATGAAGTAAAAGCCCACGTCTTCCAATACTACTTATATTGTAATTACATACCAACGGTAAATATATACAAAAGGTGTCAAATTGGCGATCGATTCCGTCCAGTCACAACGGACATCATCAGGCCCAAATGGAGACTTAGAGATAAGACACTGTTTTGTCTGACTGGCATCACTGAATAACTTCTTCATATAATGCTTATAAAGAAGTTATTCAATGATTTATAAGAGAAATTTACAAATTTAAGAATTTAAAAAAGTTTGAAGTGCATGCATAAGAATGTTAAACATTGCATTTTTAATATCTTTCGGGACTGAAATCCAAGATGGTGGAGGTACTGTACTTAATGGCCCAATAGGGGTCGGTCATATAATGTGATCGAACCAACCGCGTACATTACCATGCGCTTTGACTCTAACACCACTGATGATTTACAGTCGATTGCCCTTCACTTAGGGTCCCTCGGAATCCCCGTGTCAATGATATTGAGGGTGGCTCCCGCACCCCCCTCCTTCCTGTTCCTCCGACGTACATTACGTCATTTCCTTGTGGCAAACCGTCGAAGGAACGTCGTCGTAAGTGCACAATCAAACCTAAACGCATTATTGTACTCCATTTTCGTACCCTTCACCTTTTATCTGATTATTATTTATTTACTGGGAACATAACTTCCGCTTTCAAGCTAGATGTTTTAAGACAAAACCTGACATACACGTTCCAGAACTCATATTTATCACGTTGTAAATCGTCTATAATGTTCAATGTAAAAATATATCCTTCTTACTTTTGCATGCATTGATACCTATTAATCGTTTAAATTTATTATTATAACAATAGCTTTCTCAAATCTTCATTGAAATTAAACTCTAGCTCTAGCCACAATATCAGCCATTTCTCAATACAAAACAATATGTTTTAAAGCAATAACTTCATGAAATAAGCGTATGTATTAATTTAACTGTAACAATTTTCAGTGCTGTGAAGGGGAGTATTATAGTAAAAAATCTTGTCTTTACTATCAGTATGAACCACGTCACAATGGCAACCAGAATTTTATCTCAGTAAGTTTTCATCACACGCTAGTTTATTTGTCAGTGATTTGTTCAAGAAACTTAATCCACATACAGTAAATTGATTTCCCAATTATAAGTTTGCATAACCTCAGAATTAGCAGTTGTATCGTCAAGGTTTTTCTAAAATCATAAAATCCGTAAAAACTGTTGCCCCTTGAATCCATGTGAACATAAAGCTCATTTGAAATAATTTAAACATTTAAGACTTTTAATCATAGCAAAATTTTTTGTTAGTTAAGATGGAAGCCTCTAAAAGCCACATAATTATGTAGAAACTGGCGGGAGGGAAACGAAATTCTATCCACTCTCTCTGGTGGATATTTAAAGTGTGAACATGAGATTAGAGTGACTATGATGAATATAAAGGGTTTTGTGGAATATACATCTTTATCACTGAAAAAACCATTTAATTAATTTTTCAGTATCAAACCAGTAAAGATATTTCGTTATAACTTCGCTAAGAATTAAAATCTTTTTACATAATATCTAAAAAGGAATTTTGGTACATCACAAACAAAATGCGACACATAAAGACCAAACGGCCTTTATGTGTCACCTTTATGTGTTTTTAATCCAAACGGATCACAAAAACTAAAATTTGGCATTACTATATTTTCTTTTACTAAAGAATTATGTATTTACATTTCAACGCTCTTAATCATTATTACCTAACCGTCGATCATGACAATGAATACTCTCGGTAGAGGATAAGAAGTAATCGTCCTTGCTGGATTATACTGTTGTGTCGAGATCAGATGGTAGACATTCAATATGTAGGCAGCAGCCCGTGAACATATCGGGTGCGACAGCGCAGGAAATATGGCCGGCTGGCCTCCTCCGCAGCAGACTTTATGCCTTTCTCCCCATACATATCTTCTTATTATACAGGCTGTGTCCGAACTCACCGGCCGCACTCTTCAATTTTTTCCGTTTGTGGTTTTAAATACAGTAAAAGAATTGTTTAATATTCTGAAACATTCAACCAATAACTTATTGCAATTTTACAAAGCGTCCTTTGTTTAAAATGCGCAACGTTTCTGGAGGTGGTGAAACTCAAACCGTTTTTAAGTGACTAATTTCTGAGATTACATTTAGAGATTTTTGGCATAGGAAAAATACTGATGTATATAATCATTTTGAAACATAAATACACAAAACCGTTTTTTGAAATAAGGAAAGTTATTGGAGTCTAGTAATAAAAAATTAGCCTCACGTAATAGGTACAGGTATACGACAAAATAAATTGGTAAAGGTGAGGTATCTTGAAAACAAAGAGATTATCATCACCGACAGGATTGAAGTGTAGTTTTAAAACACGAGACACGGTTTAAACAGTACAAATAAATAATGTAACAACACCGTAATTAACTTTAAAATATAGGCTGAATGCAGGATAGAATTCTCTAGGAACTATTGACGAATTTCAAAACTATTTGTTGATGCTTAATGTTTCTGTTTAATACAGCTGCAATACTAAATATTATTTTACTAACCAATCCAATCCCCCCGTTGGCATTTTCTTTGTTAGTTATATACAGTAATATCATTAGACAATGTTTCCGTTGCATGAGTTTGTAACAGATGTTTGTAAATGTAAGAAAATTGCTGATTATTATTCTTTAAAAAAATCAGCTACGAAATCTGTTCCTGTGTGATGTAAATTATTGATTTCACTATTCTTACGTAAATAGTTTTAGGCGCATTAAGGATATTAATCGTACAAATTTACATACAAAACTACCCTATTCCTAAGTAACATATTACCTGCTACATTTTTTGTGGAATCAACAAGGAAACTATTAAATTATATTATTGTTTTTTCTTTGATATAACAATTTGGTTCCTTATCCGTTTAGTTTAAAAAATCTTTATTTCAGACATAAAATTATGAAAACGGAATTTTTAAATTAAAATCGTAATATAAAGAGTTTATATTCGTTAAACAGAAGGAGAAGAAGCGACCGTCTCATTCTAGTAAAGAGAGTAAAATGTAGCCTTGCTAAATACCCTAACGCTAAATCCGACGTTTCCCCATGCCCGTAATCTTCTTACCTAACTCAGCTTGTCCTTTTCATTTACTAAAATTACACAAAATTTGTATACCTCACAAATTTAATTTAAATTGTATTGTTGTGATGTTTTTTTGATTAAAAATAATTATTCTTCATAATAGTAATACTTCCTTTTAGCGAATTTCCCATAGGGAAGAAGCAATTACCTTAGGTATCGTGGTAAGACTTAAGCCCGGAACCATGTAAATTTTTCATGTGAAGTGCATAGAGACCAAAAAGTAGTAGTAAAAAAACTATATATACATAAGTGTGAGTGTGTCTTGTGAACACGACAACTCTCGTAAAATTATCTGATCGAGACCAAATTTTGTACAGATGTGTATTCTACATTTACTCAGACGAGTTCGTAAGTCAGATATATCGGTCAATCGGAACGAGTAGTTTATGTGTAGGGGGGGTTGTACCACAAAATGGGGTTTAGCATTTTCATATGTAATTTCACAAAATTTTAATCTTAAGTTAATCTTATGAATATTTCACTTATTAATCTATATTTTTGGTTAAAACTGTATCTAGCTTCGTGTGGTTGGGTTCCATAACTTTACGCAAAAAAACTTTGTTTATGTGTTTATCATGGCAGCTAACCTGTATATTGTTTTCCCATGTCGATCATATAGAGAATAGGCTTACTCCTTTATTTATGAACAGATGTTGGTGAAACTTGGTATATTTTCAAAATAAGAAAGGTCTATAGTAAAAATGCCTACTTTTAGTTGTCCTCACAATAGCATACCTGCATGCTCTTTCCCATGCTAGTCTTAAGGAGAATAGGAAACTCTCATATGGAAATTCGCTGAATACACAGGTTGCTGTGATGGGGAATTTTGATTACCTAATCTATGAACGATAAGTTTATTAAGTCAACAGAAGCTCTTTCAGAAGTACTTTATAGGCTTCTATAAATTTCACTAAGCTCCAGGATCTTACTCTTATATTTTTAAAATAAATAATTTTAGGAAAGTCGGGGTCATCCGAGGAGGGAGAGACACCAACTCCAAGTCCGTTCAGCCTTAGTCGATCCAGGTGTCAGGTGTCAGGTGACTAGACACGCATAAAGCAGACACCAATCCATCCTAGAGTGAATCAACCAAATGCTATCCAAGTTGTAAGGTTGTGAGGTAAAGAATAAGTCTCCAAATAAGCCACAAGTGTAATGAATAATATGAATACCAGTCTGGAAAACTACTACCTTCATGTAAGATTCAACGCAGCCGATAAAACCTGTGGATTGTGTAGAAGATTCTCGTATTGTTAGGATCCCGTTACATGTAGGATTATATGATAAAACACCGTATCCGGGACGACAGACATTCGATATGCCGGCAGACCCGTGAATACATCAAACGTGACAGATGGAGAAATGCATTATGTGCTTTCCTTCTCCCTTAAATATCGGATATTTTGTTTCTCCCGAAGTCACATCCGGTCTTCAATCAACATTAAAACTTGTTTTCTATAAACATAGGGTTGCTCTAAAAGAGTTTCACTCCTTTTCTTATGTGTAATTTTTTTAAATCCGACTCAAAAGTTTTTTCCTGAAAAAACAACACATTTTATATTGTCATCAAATCCAAATCAAAGTAGCATTTTCAATGACCTGAAACAATTTAGTTTCTTAATATTTAATAAAAATTTCAGTATGCCATTTTAACTTAAGTTTCAGTTCTGAGCGTTAATTTTGGGATGAGAGACAGCGTGTTGCTCGGCGACCATTGTGCTGGGCTCCGACGACATAACAGACGTCATGAAACCTCTCTCGTTCTGTCTTCCTCTTACTCGAATTAAAATTTTATATTCTATAACAGGAAAAAACATATGTTTCTCTAAAAGTATATCTGCGCACGCGTTTTTGTAAATATGTTCAGTGTATATTAAGAGGACGAAAAAATGAGTTTATTATAATTATATGAAAAAGTAAATATAACATTTTATTATTAATAGATTGTTGAAAATTTGATATACTGACAGGAATGCGTTGGATACAAAATACTTCAAAAGGAAGGAGTGATTATTTTGAGTACTAAACCAAGTTTACCGGTCGACTGGCTTATCATATTGAGGCCAGTATACGGAACTGGTCCCCGTAGACTGGACCTCAGCTGATGAATATGGATACATTGTCTGTTACCTGGCCAGTTACCAGCCAGAGTACTGATAAACCATTGGAAAGTCGTTTCATTTGGCAATCAGCTCAATAATTTGGTCTCAAATCATAATCTGAAAACGTTTGTAGCAAATGTTTGAAAGGGTTCAGTGTTAAATTTTCATAGCTGTTTTAGAATCGTATTTTAGTATGTAGTGTATCCCACACCAGACCAATTTTTACTAACTCTAACCGATTTTTTAACCAGATTAAAATTACTTAAAATAATGGAGCAATAAATAAAACTATTATAAATTAAAATACTCGTACAGATGTACACGATGGTGGAATTGACCATCAAATGTTTTTCAAACTGTCTTCGAAATACTTGCTAATTTTAATTGTAATATATATTTTTACCTGTTTTTTATATATAATTTTCATTAAATATTTGACTATTAATTTATAGCTTATCAAACAACAGGTCGATGTTATGTAGTAACATGACCAGGGTATGGACCGTTCCCTACTTTATACAGACACCTAATTTACCTAATTTTGACCTAGTACTCTTCTATCCTTGATGGTCTAATGTGTTAACGGTAATACTTAATTTGTCCCTACATACTCGTAATAATTTTTTCCTAAATTTCAGCTGTAAATGACGTCAGTTTGTTGATTTTTCGTGCATTTCAATACTCAAGAGCAGTTGTTTGTTCCGTTGAACAATGTGGAGACCCTGTTTAAGTTGTTTACAGGAGTGCCGGGAGGGCTACGTTTGTAGCTAAGTTAGTCTGTAGTTGAAGGCAAGTTCAATATCTTCTGGTAACGAGGTGAGTTAACTGCCGAATCACTCACTTTAGGCTTGAAACTTACTTTCCAAGACAATGCAAATGAATATATGTTTACTTGTTTGTTGGACGAAATCAAAACGTCGAATTCACAATATTTCATTATTAAATTATATTCAATTTCATTGTTTAAAGTTTTAAACTAAATTCTAAAATGAAGACAATTAGGATTAATTTTAATAGTACAACTATAATTCTTGATCGAAACAAATTGTCCAAGGTTTTCCGGTGTAAGTGACATTCCACGTAAAATTTATGTGGTTTCGCATCAGATTATAAGGTCGATTATAAGGTTTATATCATCGATTCTAAATTCGTACCTTTCCAAAAACAACAATAATGGTGACTCTAAACAATCAAGAAGAGCTATTGTTTATTCTCTGCTCATGAAGTTATAGTGAACATTGGGGCCTGAACATTACTCCAAAATAATCATTACTCAACTAGATTGAAATATAATTAATTGATTAGATTTGATTTAGCTACATTTTTACTATACAAATCCTTTATTATAATATCTTTACTAATTAATTAATATTAGTAAAAAGTTTTTAAATAATATGTCTAATAGTCCAAAATGGTAATACCAACTACTGAAGTTTCAATTCTCTTGTATCCATTTACCGTGGTTGTCAGGTGAAAACATCATTCTATGTTGCCACATCAATTTACGCCAAGTAGACCTTAAAAGTTCTGAAGGCCGCTGAAGGTATATTTGAAGTTCAATAAAATCCACAGATTAACACAAGACACACAGAACATAGATAACAATCACACTAAAAAAAATATCGGGCGAATATTTAGGCTGTACACATCCAGACACACGTTTATCACACGTATTTATCAGCGAGTTCTCCAACCATATACTGTCGTATAAGTGGAAGAAAGTAATGAATTGTAGTTCGGATTCATCCTACGCAAGAGTTTCTTCTACTACTACAAAGAATAAAATAATTAGTTATCTCATCTTTACTTTAATTACTATTATTCTTTTGACATAACTTTATATTTACATAACTTAAGTTTTATATGTTGAAGTTCATTTTCAAATGGGTCAAATAAACAATGAACGATATTCGCCTTCAACCGTTGTTGATTATGTATAACGGTGATGGCAACAAGTCAAATCAGCTGACAAGTTACCTTGTTACTGACTTCCGGTTAACTTGTTACCGATAACTTCCGCTTGCCATTGCAAAGTATGTACTGTACATAGATAATAGGTTTCTTCGATGATAAGTGAAAGGAAATAAATTTCAAATTGTGGTTTATTATTTAATAAACCTTCAACAAAAAATATAAATATAATATACAATATGATAATAACATAAATTAACCCATAATAAATCAAACGCGCAATAACGTAATCCTTGACACATCCCATAGCACTCTAATACAGGATTTACCTTAGTTCATGAGTTTAATATTGAAATCCCATAAGTAATCCATGCTCATAACTACTATTTTCTATAGATATTAATACAGAAGAATTATACTTGTTATATTCACTAAAATTTACTAGGAATCTATATTTTTTCTTTGGAGATTATCTTAATTAACTAACCTGTAATTACTATTACTCTTCAATTTGCCATTACTCATTTATCGTCTTTGATAGACATTTTGTGTTAACTCATTTGACCACAGTGTGTTCACTCAAGTGTTTACTCATTGTGGCTGGCTGCGGTTATACCACAGTGATGAGTTATGAGTGTTTACTCTATGTGGCTGGTTGCCGATTGGCTCCAGTTGTGAATGTTTACTCTGTGTGGCTGACAGCTCTTTGACCACAGTGATGAGTGTTTGGATGTTTACTATGTTTCCAGCAGCTGTGTGACCACAGTGATGAGTGGCCACAGTGGGGGGGTGCGTATTTTCTTTGGGAGAAAGCCGTTTGACCACAGTTCTGAGTGTTTGTGTGGCCGGCAGCCGTTTAAGGATGTTTACTCTGTGTGGCCGGCAGTTTTTGACCACAGTGATGAGTGTTTACTCCGTGTGGCTGGTTGCCGATTGACTCCAGTGGTGAATGTTTACTCTGTGTGGCTGACAGTTGTTCCACCACAGGACACACAGTGGAGTGTATACTCTATGTGACTCCAGTGGTGAATGTTTACTCTGTGTGGCTGACAGTTGTTCCACCACAGGACACACAGTGGAGTGTATACTCTATGTGACTCCAGTGGTGAATGTTTACTCTGTGTGGCTGACAGTTGTTCCACCACAGGACACACAGTGGAGTGTATACTCTATGTGACTCCAGTGGTGAATGTTTACTCTGTGTGGCTGACAGTTGTTCCACCACAGGACACACAGTGGAGTGTATACTCTATGTGACTCCAGTGGTGAATGTTTACTCTGTGTGGCTGACAGTTGTTCCACCACAGGACACACAGTGGAGTGTATACTCTATGTGACTCCAGTGGTGAATGTTTACTCTGTGTGGCTGACAGTTGTTCCACCACAGGACACACAGTGGAGTGTATACTCTATGTGACTCCAGTGGTGAATGTTTACTCTGTGTGGCTGACAGTTGTTCCACCACAGGACACACAGTGGAGTGTATACTCTATGTGACTCCAGTGGTGAATGTTTACTCTGTGTGGCTGACAGTTGTTCCACCACAGGACACACAGTGGAGTGTATACTCTATGTGACTCCAGTGGTGAATGTTTACTCTGTGTGGCTGACAGTTGTTCCACCACAGGACACACAGTGGAGTGTATACTCTATGTGACTCCAGTGGTGAATGTTTACTCTGTGTGGCTGACAGTTGTTCCACCACAGGACACACAGTGGAGTGTATACTCTATGTGACTCCAGTGGTGAATGTTTACTCTGTGTGGCTGACAGTTGTTCCACCACAGGACACACAGTGGAGTGTATACTCTATGTGACTCCAGTGGTGAATGTTTACTCTGTGTGGCCGGCAGCAGTATCGCCGCCAGCGTTATCGATGCAAGGCGAGTACTACGATTCCTGGACCCCTATGAACCCCCCTCCCACCTCCCTGCCTTTTCAACCCCCTTTACTCTCGAGCATGCGCGTTGGTGCGTTTCGGTTCATGTTTAACACCATATAATGAGGAATGCTCAGAATCACTATTCGTGGCATATAGTCGAGTGCGTAAGCTCGTTAATACGTGATGGGAACCCTATTGTGGAATTAGTTCTAATTGGTCTTTATAGTATCTGTTGCATCAATTCAAGTATTGCTACATAAAAACCATTGTGCCTGATATAGCTATCGTATTTTTAACACAAAAATATGTTGAGGTGTTATTTCAACCACACTACCTTAAAATACTCGAAACCTAGTAAAATAGTATTAATACTTGAAGGTGATCTAATTAGTTTAGCATTGTCACATTATCAGGATCGTTTTTCATTCCAACGTATTCACTTTCAGAATGACATTCATATATATCCTGAACATATAAATCTTGTAAAACCTAAGAAAGCATGATAGAGCAGCTGGTACTGCAGAGACATGTAGACTCTACACAGAGTCACCGGCGGGGTCGGTGATGGCTCCTGGGCCTCATCACTCTGGCTCATCCTTCATCCTATATCCTTCAGCCTTCACAGCGCTCTCCCCTGTCGCCACTTCGTCACCAATCTCGCCATCCTAAGTACACCGATGAATTTGACTGACCCTTTTACGTTTAAATACAATCATCTTGTCACCTCAGCTGTTTTAGCAAGTTGTTGTCATGGCAAGCGGATTTTGTTTTTATGTGGGTTTTAGTACGTTAACCTAGTTGGAATATAAATGATTTGAAAATAAATTTGTTTTGTTTTGTGACTGTTATTAATTGTCATTTATTATTTATATTTTTACTAGTAGTATGCCCGTCTTTTGTACGGGTTGTAGAATTTTTTGTTAAGAAAAAAATCATAACCACACACAATACTGGTAAAAGTACTGTTAAAAGCCTTCGTTGTTTATTGACCGATTTTCATAACTTTGATTTCATTGGATAGGAAATAAAATTTTACACAAATTTTTATTTGTGTAAAATTGAGTAACAATCAACACTTTTAAAGTTTTTTTTTATTTTACAATTTTTTTAACTAAACATTCAATCGCATTGATATTTTTGTCTAATTGGGTCTTTATTATTTAAAGATATTTGCTAATTTTGAAAATAATAAATTGAAAAATAACTGAGATGTAAAATACTTTATGAAAATTCCAAAGGGGTGAATATCTGACTAAGTCAGCATTTTAAGATATACTCCCATAGTACGTTGTTTTCATATTTTGACTCAATGAACCACATCGTGAAGTTTGGTAACGGACTTAACAGACATCCTGTATATATAATGTTGTTACTATATTTTCATAATGAATGGCTCAGTTTAAAGTAAACAGAATCCTTCTCCAAAAGGCATAGAAAAACGATAACTGTGGGAGCTCTCGTCCTCACGGAGAAGACGAACACAGAAGCCTAGTTTAGCGTTACATACAGACAGACAGACATACAAAAATTTAGATAAGACCAATTTCGGCTTTACGGGTTTTTTTATTTTTTTATTGAAAGGGGCGGATTACTCCCATGGCACTTCAGCCGTAGTGGCTATTTGCGCACCCCTGTGTGGGTTGCGGAATTATCACATAGCGAAAAGCCATTGGTGATTGGGGGATTTGAACCCGTGACCTTGGGCACCAAAGCCGGGCGCTCTACCCCTAGACCAGCGCGCTCCCCTAAAAGTAGCTTTACGGGGTTATAAAATATAGATCAAGGCAAAAATATTATAATGTTTAATGTTTAATGTACAATATACATAAAAAATTCTAATTTTATGAATTAGATTATATGTGAGATGCTGGTGTACCTAATAACTCAATATAATCTCCATAATCTGGACATTAGTGCCGTAATAAGACTTGACTCAAGTGTACGTTTTAAAAATTTATTTCATGTTGATTAGTGATTAATAGAGAAATTGAAAACTCTGGGCAATCTTTCTATCCATTTTTAATTTTTGAATTTACAAAATCGAATAGAAATAGCTTGAATAATTGTGAAATCACAAATGTAATTTTATATATTGAAGAAATTTAATTTATGAATAATAGTTTAGGTCAGTAATAATTGGGTCATAAATAATTGAAATCACTGTCACCAAAAAATACAAAACTACAAAAAACGTTGGCTGATTTCAGATCATTGCTAAAATTCTGCAAGATTTTTGTTCGCAAACAGGCTATACATATAGCATCTAAAGAATACTGTAATTCTTTAAACGGAGTCTAAATTAATTTCAAATCAAGTTTATTTTCAATACGGGACATATTTTATAAAACTTCTTATTTTTAAATCAGGGTTTTAATATAGTAGCATTGATTATGTAAATCGACTTATATAGCAATTTTTATCCCAAGGAGCCAAGTGGTCACTTATGGCTGTGGCCTATAGAGACATATGAAGTTGTAGTCGTTTTTGGTATCCAATCGCATTTTACGTGCGAGACATATCCCGATCTTGGAAATACGATTAAGCACCAAAAACACGTTGCTTCGAGTGATGAATATAGCTGTTTATGTGACGAGTGCAAACGATGTCATATCGCACGAGAGGTTCATATGGAAGCACGAAGCGTCAGCTGAGTGTTGCCATAACTTCGATGGCGGCCATTAAAGATTGCACTTGTATTACACGCAAGATTTTTCCTACAATAAAAAAGTCATTAAGGTTATGTTAGATTTTCCCGTCGGTATAAATGTACACGTAGCTTTAAGGTTTCCGGTAACCTTAGTTTCATTACGCAAAAACGGAAGTTAGTATTATTGTAGGAACGACTACCGTCTATCAGCTGACTGAGCTTAGCACATGCTATTAGTTGTTTTCATATAGATTTGGTGCGTTCCGCGCATGTGATTGGCCGGTTACTTACCCACCCTAGAGTGCTGCTTATATGTTCTACCAACAGTGTGAAATGTACCTACAGGTTATCGCGCGGTTGTAAGAAAACGTTATTATCCTACTGCGGTCAATAAAGTTACTGCAAACTGTGGTAATACAGTTAAATCAAATCTTAATTTTTTTAATTAAATATTTGGATTGGTAAACAAGCAATAACTCTACTATGAGAACATACTAACTTGATATTTCATTGGTAAGAATTTAGTAAATTTGAGACACTATTTTGAGGTTATCTTTTTAAGTTGAAGTAACGTACGAAAAAACTAGCAAATGTTTTATTTAGTGCCAAATGTGTTAAAACTATAAATCGCAATCTTACAAAAACAGCTGTTTTACATGTAGTACAAGAAATTTTTTGAATATCAAAATATACTTCACTAATTCTTTAAATTAGAAAAGATCGAGGTACCTTAAATAAGACGGCGTGAGGTGATCACTCATCCAAGCCAGGATGTTGGCTCGTGGTACCCCCTCCCCCATCACGCTCGCTCCTGTTAACTCCCGGGAGTCCCGTAAGCTATCTTGAGATCCCGGGGAGTCCCTTACTTGTTACTCTCTGGATATTAGAAAATTTAACGTCTGGCCTCAACGTTTCGCTCTTGCCACGACCAAGGCGCGAATAACACGTGGGTGAAAATCATCGTGACGCACGAGAAATTCTACCATGTATAACATTTTTTCATTTAAAACAAACTCCGGCAAAAACTATAGTTTTTAATGAATATTATCAGGTCAAAAGTAATCCACCTTCCGGAAGGAAAAAGTTATCCGATGTCTAGATAGCTGTTCGCTATTACAATATAGAACTGATGAAAACATATGCATTTCAATAGTAAGTCAATAGAAAGCTATAATAGATTATCGATTGGATACATTACTACAGCTGACAGACAATCAGATGATTGTTTGCAATTGCAGGAACAAGATTTAAGCAAACTCATTTGTCTGTAAAATATTTTGTTAGTATAGTAGTTAGCTCAATAATTTTAGTCTGACGAAAAAGTCATAGTTTATATCACGGGTCTAAAACTAATTCCTTTACTCCTTCAAATAACAACGTTAAGGCCGTACAAAAATTGTCACTTTCGTCTCTTGTAATGAAAGTTACTATTCTACACTGATTTTGAAAATAAATATTTCGTAGCATTATCTCTTATAAAATACGTTTAAAAATATTGTTAATTTCAAGATCGTTTTGGTCAGACAGTAAACTATAACATTAATACATATATAGTACGGTATGAATAAATACATAATATAATAAACGCATGTTGCAGGATCACATTGTATGCCTTCTTCAATCAACAGCTGTTACCATGTACCGTTTATCGACCGCTGTTTTGATTACCTTTGTTTATATTTAAATCTACATAAACCCAATATCGAAATCTAAAATTGATTTTACACCAAGATTAACGTGTTGTTGGAAATAAAACCTAGTTAGATCTTATTTTTATTTGAAACTGGTTATTTTCAAAACTGAAAGAAATTCTATTCTGCTGTTTTTAAACCTTTGGTCGAATATAAAAATGCATACACTCGTGTATACAAACCTTTTTCTAATTTTAGTGTAGGATAGCCCGCTTTTAAAACATTATCCTAACTATTAAATGCTATACTTAAAACACACAAAAAAAAAATATGTATTAATCCGACAAAAAATATTTTAATTTTTTGTAATTGAATATTACTTCATTAATTCAACGACTTATAGAATATATTGTAAATCTTTTTTTTTTTTATCAACGCGCTTTTAATATAATTTCTACAAAAAATTAAATTGATTGATTTGTATTGTTTAATAAACTTTTTATTTGTATTTTTCATTATTACTATTTGGATCATTACATAACAAATACTGGACACACCTTTTTCTATATATTGGTAAAATCCATTTAGTGATTTATAAAAGTTGTAAATAAAAATAAATTTTATCAGTTATTAATTGTAATGTAAAAAAATACCTACCGGTATAGTAGGAATTCAAAACCCCCGATTTACATACAGGTTTAGATTATTTGTAAGCCATTTTAATTTTTTTAAATTTCAACGCCTTTTATTAAGAAAATATTGCTAAAACAAAATTTTATCTGATTTTGTACCTGTGATTCAAGAGTACAATAAGGTAATTCTTTCTATCTGCTAACTAACGACTTGGACTTTTATTATATTTTTATTATTGTATAAATATTTATAAATATATATTTATTATCACGATTAACGTTAGTGATACTCACATATCCATAGTTTTTAATTTAAAAAAACTTAATATTCCGTCTATTTAGTGATAGTACAAAAATTAAAATTGTCTATATTACTTACATTGTTTATTGTGTGTGTGACTTTTTTGCTAAGTATTTTTTGACCACCTTAAACATTTTTGTTTTCAGCTTTATCCAGTACCAACCTACTCCGAGTTATGTAATAATTTCGTCATGTTATAGGTTCCAGTTTACCTGAGGTCGGGATTAGATTTCAGATCCCGAAACGTCATGAAAAGTTTTGGTAATTGTGATGGAAAATATCAGAAATAACAATCTAAATAACATAAACCTCATCACCAACAAAGAATTTCAAACAAAGTAATACTTTCAGTTCAAATTATGTTAGAGCATAAAACGTCCATATCATCTTTCACTAATATGTAATACATTTTAAAAATAACGTTGAGTGTTATAAATCACAAACTCGAGACGTGTTTTATACCGACATAGTTAATAAAAGCAAAACAATAGTCGGATAGTTTGGGCGTGTAACGGCAGTTGAGAACTTGAAATGTTCGCCGAGTAGTCTGGCACTTAATTTCAGACAACCTTTATTAAGGATTAAGGACGCGGATCGCTCAATTTATTTATATATTTCAATATTACACAATGCGCCTTAAAGTTACCACTTGATAATGACGCACGTAAGTGTTTTAATTTTAAAAATTATTCACGAATGCTGTCGTTTGAGAATGAAGAGACAATTTTTAACTTAGCATTATCAAGATCTATTTACATTTAAGTTTTATTTCAGTAATCATAATATTTATGCTTTTTGGAGAAAATTATTTCTAAAATATTTTTGTTCATTATGTATATGGATGGTAGCTATAAAACTGTGCCATTTGTATATTCCAATAATAAATTAAAGATTTTTACTAAAACTTTGTCACATGGGTTTTGGGCAAAGACTCCACCACCTGATTTATAGAAACCCTTGTTACAGTAGATTAATCAATATTAATAAATCGATACATCAATATTATTACCAAGACCTTATATATATGAAAAGCCCCTTGAGAAACTCCAAACTATTTATATATTTTCCAGAAAATGTGACTTATTCCCATCATATACTTTACAAGTTTAAAATTCAAATATATTATGTTTCGACGAGTTTATAATTAATCTTAATTTAAATTAATGTAGTTTATTGTTTTTGTTTTAGCTAAATATAAATATAAATTTTTAGAATATTCATATTGTCAATTTTGAGGAGTTCAAAAATGTATTTTTGGATTTTTTAAACAAGAAACCTTATAATAATTTTTTAAATTTAAATGAAACAGATACTTACTACAGGTTAATTTCATTAGAAACCTTTTAATATCAACCACTGATATTATTAATGTTAAACTAAAATGGATTAAAAAATAAATTAATAATTAATAGTTGAGGTTTAGTTATATTTATATTTTTATTTTCTGTTATTAATAAATATTTTTTTGAAAATTACAATTTTTTTATTACTTTTATTATAATCACTTTGATATATTTTTATAAAATGATAACATATTTTTTTTTGTTTTATTATTAAAATAATAATAATATTTTTTTTGTGTAATATATTAATATTTTTTTTTTATGTTATTCTATAAGAAAATTTTAAAGAAAGCCTTTAAAAAATGTATTGATTTTTTTTTAATTTTAAAATTAAAAAATATTATATTTACTATTACATTTATATAATAAAATAAATTAAGTGATTGGTTTTTATTGAATGTAGGTTTACCATAGTAAGTTTGATTTTTAAAGCTTCTCAATAACATATATTTAATTATTAGAATATTCATATATGACTCCGACACTCTCTGGTGGTCATTTGAGGAGAATTTCAAGAAAGAGTCGGTGTGATGGATTTTATTACATATGTAACTTAGTTACTGGCAAGGATCAGCTAAACAATTGCCATAGTAATGAACTAAGAATCCAATGAACAAAACAGCACTACTTAAAACTACAGGATTAAAAAAACTTTGAGGAATTAGCTCAGGATCGAACCAGACATTTGTGATTTTAAATGGATTCCAAAACCACTGAAATACCTACCCAATCAAGATAATTTCAATTATAGTGTTATAATTATATTAAAGACTGGTTTTAAAATAATTAAATGTAAGTTTTATTAGTTAGAACCCATCATCATACTTCACATTTATCTGGTGTTGACTATGACGTGTTTAGAGAAGACGAGTACCTGATACTCCCATATAAATAGATGAGATAGCGATCTTTTTTGGTAACAAGACTTATCAATTATTCAATTATTACTTTGATTTCACTGAAGTTTTTACACAATATATGGAACACAGTCCTGCCATATTTGCCTGAAAACTAAACTTAACAGGTAACATATTAACAAAGGTAACAAAATAAGGTAACCGTATTTTATAATTTAATAATTATTGTAAAAATAATATATACTAATAATTTTTCATTTATATGAATATTCTACACATACGTATAATTTTGCTAAAGAAAGCTCTCATTTAAAATTAAGGTGATTGATAGTCTCATTAGTGTTTTAATGTATCCAAACCTAAGAAACAATATTTTGGAAACCAAAAATAAAAATCCAGCCATTGACTGAAAACCACTAAAAATTACAGAAACGTGGTTTTTAACAATGTAAAATACAAAAATATATAGTTCTTTAAATAGTTCGTTAGTTTCATTAAAGAGAAAATCAAAACAAAAATGAAAATCTTGGACAAGAAACACCTGACTATCCCCGAAATATGTTCTAAATGGCAGAAAACATATATGTATTTGAGAAGTCAGACGAGATTAAGAAAGTTATGTAGTCTGATATTATGTCCAGCAGTTCATGGGTTAAAAATATAAATTTCATAACATTTACTCAGACATTTTCACTTTTATAAAACGGATTTTTTTAGTCAGCAGTAAAAAAAACGTGGAGCACATATGTTAGGGGCGTAAACGCACGGCGGCTGGTGAGGGGGGACCAGGGGGGACACGTGCGCGTGGATTTATAACCTTAGGTCTTGTCAACAAAATAAAGTCTCAGAGCATGTCTGCTCTCCACACTTGCACACTTGGCCTTGTGGCATCTGTCAACTCCAGTGGTCGAGAAATATTGTTTCGACTGAAACTACAATATATCGTATTGGTAGAGACCGAAGGAGGATGCATATTCGATGTATCAACATCGCCCTTAAAATCTTAAAATTATGTTCAAAATTCTTCAATTTCATGACTAAAAATGTTTGTATTTACTTTCTTGTGGGATCATGAATATTTCTAAAGGGAATATTTTTAGTTCGTCTAAGCAGCTGTTCGTATAACCAAACTATGACGTCACTTTTTCAAATTTTTGTCTACCAAATTGCCAACATCCCCCTTCAGAGCTGCACAGATTTCGTTAAAAAAATCTATATATGTAAATACTAGCATACACCTTATGTAACTAGAAGTAGTATTTTAGTTTGTCATGTTGGTACAATTAGGTTAGAATACATTTTAAACTAAGAAAGTCAAAATTGAGAAATCGTTATTATTGAAGGATGGCACTAAAATGTGCATTAACTCGTGAGAATGTACATTTATTAAATCAAATACTGTATGTGTAAAATTCACAGTAATATATCACAGCATTTAGAATATTGATTGTATTTATCCAATTGTTAGAATTGACACTTAATCAAATATAATTTCTGGTTAAGTCTCTGTAGTTTCCCATTTTATGTATTTGTTCTTTAATTCGCTTTTTACTTAACGAACTTTAATTGAATTTTGTTAAATTTAATTTGTGTCTGGCTATTTCAGTCGAGTTGCAGTGTTAGAAAGAAATTCTGTTTTGGCTGTGCCCCTTCAGACAAGGCATATTTAATTTAGTTGAAAATAACTATATAACTGTACCTTCTTGTATCAAGCAAAGATGAAGAGTATAATTTTCACTTAACGTTAATGGCTTTATTACAAACCCACTCACTACCATGCAACCTCACTAGGTATTAGAGGGATAAACCTCATTGACTATACAAATTTCTTATGTTTGTACTTCCATTGGTTCCTGAGGGTACAGTGCTAAGACACATCCATGTCAAACATTAACTGAAATGAATAAGATTCATACATTTGTAGTTAACTTTATTCAACAAATCATTACCCAAGATTTCTTTAAAATAACGAGATATCTTTTCCTTTCCTCGTCCAATAATAATAGCAATCTAATGAATAAAGCCCATCTAACAACTTGATACTAATAGTTAAAATGATTATTTCGTAAATTACATATTTTTTTATTGTAAAACGAGGTCACATGTGAACTATTGGGGAAAATTGTGTGATAAATCATTTCCTTTCAAAAAATACATTTATTTATTCCCTTTAACTTTTACATTCATACATTAACTATCTTTTATGAACACCGTGTAGCCAATATACTGTTCCAAATTCAATTTTTTGTTATGGGATGTCGGCACTGATGAAGTCAAGAGCAACGGAGTGCTGAATGTAAGCGATGAAACTGCTGGAAAGTTTGTGGTGGTTCTAGCTTAAAAATCTTAATTCAAATATGAATAACTTCAATGTGAAGATTTAGTGCTTAAATATAGGTTTAATATTAAATAAATTTATTGTGTCAATAGAAACCGAATAACTTACAGTCGAGGAAAGACTGTGGAAATACAATGCTTCCTTGTAGAATAAAATTAAATTGCTCGTTTAGTTTTTAATCTCCATTATGTAAAATTACTTAAAATGATGTTTTAGCTAGGAAAAAATGAACAAACAATTATAAAGTACATGGAATAATGACTTGGTATACGACTTTGTAGATGACGTTTGTAAATGTTATGAAATACCATATCAATAACTGTAGGTATAAATAAGTAATATTAATTTTAAATTCTTCATTATAAAAGTTAATCATTTTATATTTCAAACCTACTTATTTCATTAAAACCAAAACAGTTAACTAGTCAACATCGTTAACGAAGCTCATACATACATTTCCTTCCAGGTCTACCATGAATGTATAACACGACACATGTCTCGGCAAGCAATGCGACACAAGTTCAAACACAACTCGGGGCTAAGTAAATAAACTGTCTTTGAATAAATAATTTTGTCTTATTTAGGTTAAACGAGAGTGTATTACGTTGAAGCATTTTAACCGCATATTTTTCACTTGTAAACGTGTGTTGGGGGTCATCAACTTTGCTTTTGTTCAATATAACTGGATTATGGCAATGTTAGCACGATTTCACAATTCACGTTTTAGCTAATTATACAAATAAATACAAATACTCTCTACATTAAAATATGATAATGCGAATTTTTAAGAATATTTTTACGTCAATTATAATTTGAGTATTATTTGATAATGATAGGCTTAAAGCTGATATTATTCAACACTATAATAATTTTAAACATCCTCGTTTACTAGTAAGAAGAGTTTTATTTTATATTTTAATCCAGTACAGAATAGGAAAGCTTATTGCTATGAAATATATAAGAAATTAAAATTCTTATTACAATATAACGTCTTGGTGAAGAAAATATAGTTTTCAAATCATGATTTTACAACTTTTAAATCCTAAAGTTCATTATTTTGAGAATCAGTTTTATTATGAATAAATCATGAGTAAATCACTAAAAAAATAGGAAATATATAAATATATGACTACCTTACTACATTATTGTCTTAACATTAAAAAACGCGTAAAATTTAAACGTAGTACGCACGTTACTACAAGAAAAACGTATTGAATCGTGATCGAATCAAAGACGGTGGTTCTAGTACTACAATCAGTCAACAATTAAAGGGGGTGGTCGAGTAGGTGGTGGGGGAGTAGTGCAGCTGTTGTTAATGAATAGCAACCGGATGTTTTCAGACCGGCAGATACACTCGTAGTAATCCAGCCGGATATTTGTGACGAGACTAGTACACCGGTCGATACAGGCGCGTGGAGCGTCCCACTTTAGCAGGGTTGCATTCCCGCGAAAATTCCCTCGCGGGGTGATTTGTTTCCCAGATACGATATAATTGACGGAGTACCGGGAATAGTAAGTTATAACTGCGATCCAACAGATAACTCGAGACGGGGAGGGGTGTTCCAGAAGCGTTTTGGCGGGCATTCCGAGGGGTGTTTTGGCGGGTGTTTTGACCCTGTGCGTACCGAAACTCTACAGTCCCGCAATGCTTCTTTCATAACGCCCCCCTCCCGCAACCCTACCCCTTACTCCCACCCTCTAGTGATCACATATCTACAATCGTATCTCAAGATTCTATCTCCAAATGAATTCGAGTTACCGATCCTCGATTCTCATCGGATGACTCTGTCAATATTTTAAATATTTTTATGTTTATACGAGTGTAAACGAGCTTGCTATGCATTATTATGTTAAAATACTATAAGAAAACAATGACATGTCCTCAGTCATTTTGTATAGCTTAATTATATAATATCGATTTTAAAAACAGAAGTGACGTCATATGAACCCTATGTCGTCATTTATCGCCATAAGGGCCCTATAGGCCATATGGACACTTATCCCCATAAGGACATCTGTTTACAGGAACTAAACATATTTCCTTTAAACATATACATGATAAGAAATTCCCCAAAGAGAAGAAGAACATTTTTCAGTAGGGCGTGAGTGTATGTCCTTTATGAGTTGCCAAACTACTCATCAGATCGTCATGAAATTTTTGGAAGTTGCTCTATATATGTCCGAGAAGGTTTTAGTGAAAAAAGGTTCGAAAACTCCATAAGTTTCCATTTTAAGTCGTTTTAAATTTCTAATGTTAACCTTATGGGAAATACGTTTGTAAGTTTTAAGATCATTTAAAATGACCGTTTGGTTTATTTGTCCCAGTGTAATTAATTATTATTTTTGTTTTTGTTTTATATAAGGAGGATTAATGAATGTTAGCATTATTATAAAAAATCCAGCGATCCAGTAGATTTAATCTTTTCTATAAAAGCCGTATTATAGTTAGGTTTAGTTTGGGTTTAGGTTGGATAGACAATTTTGAATCTTTCAACTCAAATTTATTTGTTTTGTGGGAATGTTATTGATGTCTTATCGTTTCAGTATTGTTGTTAACTGTACCGCAACCCAGAATATTTAATCTTTCACTACGAATGCCGTAATGCTATTCGACTTCAGAACACGGCCAATTTTAGAGTTAACACGTATTTACTGTTAGGCGTTACGAAGTTTACCGGGTCAGCTAGCTTAATAAAATAAGTTTAATTAACTTACAAGTGAGTGGTTTATTTTTCACAGATATTCGTTACTAAAATATTTAGTATAGTGTTACAGAAAGACAGGCAGCCGGGCAAAAATTGAGATAAGACCCATTTAGGCTCTTTTGTTGTATAAAACGTAGAAATTGCAATTCCAACCCACGTAAAGACAAGACTCTAAATTTTATGTATATAGATTTTGTTCCTCGAATTATGACTATATTTACATAAGCAGTCACATTTGTCGTCAGTCATTTTTTTTAAATAAAACCAATTAAAATTAAAAACCCTCTTACTTCTACCTTCGTAAAGTTAACTAAATAATAAATCATTTTAATTTCATTTTAAGAACATGTCATTATTAAATGTTTATTAAAATTAAATTCAATCAATCTAATGTTTCCAACACCCTATTCTTTTATATTAATAAAATTAAGTTGTATTAACTTTTTTAGAGTGGGTGCTTTCTTAGTATTATGTATTTAGTAAGACAGGCAGTCGTACAAAAATTAAGATGACATTTTTGGGGAGTCAACCCCACCCCCCTCGGAAGTAATAAAACTTTTTTGATGCGTTTTATTGGGCGACATGACATTACGCTCTATACCAAAAATTGTCGAGAAATAAGGGAGATATTGATTTTTTTAGTAATCTCTATAAAAATACCATAGGGTGCTCTTAGACTACGTACTGCGTTGACCACAGACAGTAAATTTAGTTTATCTTCGGAGTCTTAGTTTTAGACTAATTATTCGAAATAGTAATTGGTTTTGCTTTTTGGGCTGATTTTAATGGTGATAGTCAAATTATTTTATAAATTTATTATTATGTCAGGATATTTTTAAATTTAAAAGCCCATGACTTCTTAACTGTATTTTGTAGATATGTGGATGGTGTAATTTGTATTCAGAATCGTTTGAAAATATTTCAAAAATGTAAAATTTTCACGTTTTTAAAGATTTTAAGAGCGAATCCTCCCTATAGCTATTCAGTTATATTTATAGTTTATATTTATGAAATATTCAAAACTATTCTTGTACATATGACCAAATTGCGCCCTAATATATTAAAACTTCATAAAACTCGTACTCACAGTATGATATCGGGATCTATACAAAGACCGACAGACAGAAATCATCTCAGTCCGAAAAAAAACTATTTTGGGTTCAAGGAGCTTCAACATCGATGTTTCATCCTAAACTTTAATTTTCTAAATGTTGATTAAAGCAATACTTTCTCCATATAGTATAGGGGGCTAATCGAGGCAACTGTTGTGAGACGAGGCGGCGAGCGCCCGACGCAAGGTGAACGCAAATCACGAGCTGCACTCGTATTGCCTAACTGCGCCGTGTGACGACGACGCTACCAACGTCTCACATTCTTGTTGAAATCTAAAGAAGGTTGTTATAGATGAATTCAAATCAGATATTTTTCGTATAGAATCATTGAAAAATCACGAATTGTACTTGCTCATTTTGACATGGATATATCTCAACTCTAGGGGGGGTGTTTGCAATTTGCGAGACCAAAATTTGAAACAGTCACTTCATATGGCTATAACGACAGCTGTATAGTGGAGCTGAAAATGTCCTTTTGACATATCCATGTTATAGCCTTCCCACAGAGAAATAGTCGCTCAGGAGAAATAGAAGAAATACGAAGAAATACAGTAGTATAAAAATATAACAATTTTTATTATTGAACTTAACCAAAATGACTTAGCTAATAAGATAATTACTACAGTTGCATATTCCAATATCATATTCATTTCTATGCGCGTTAGAAAAGGTTATAACATATATTTAAATCAACAATTCCCGTCATTATCAATATTATTGAAACACATTTACAACTCAATTTCTAAAACCTAGACTGGCAGATTGGGCTGTATTTTTTGAATTTTTTGTTATTCATTTGAATAACAAAAAATAATTAAGGTGGTCAAGACTACATATTTATGCAGTCTTGAGAACATGCAATTCTATGAGGATATAGTTTGGTTTATATTAACTTACATTATTTTAAATCACAGGTTTTAAACGGGGTTAAATAAAATACTAATTAAATTATTCTATTTTGTAACTATCCTCGATCTTATGAAAATTTGTATATCTACGAAATAACCATAAATACTCAAACCGATAAAATGTGAAAACACTTAGGTATAAAGGTGATAAATGTTGTCAGACAGCCATCGCCATAATAGCCTATACATCACCGCCGCTGCTCCGCCACTGCATTTTCGTTTCCGATAAATTATGTCTCATTACCAAAACTTTCCTTTCCTTAAACATAAAATACCACCGAATCAGCTCTCCGAGCCACGCGGCTAACTGTGATGGCCAATAATGAAAGTTCGAGATGAGTCTACATCTTCAGTAAGCGACTCGAAAGTTGCACAATTAAAAAGTAAAACTCTCCCTAGCGGAGATTCCGCAAAGTAGTAACGAATTATCTTTATATATTTTCACTCGTTTTGTGAAGAGATTTAATTCGTTTAACTATAAAATAAAAAATTTACGGGTATTATAAAATAATTAAAAAGTACCAAGCGTTGCTCTGTAAAATTTATAGAAGTATTTTAAAAAATAACTATACAAATAGTGTGCTTTTAAAATTAAAAAATTAGTGATTTCTGAAGTTTAAAGCAATTCTGTAATTGTATGTACGAAATCTTTGTGCGAATAGGAATATAAATCATATCGCAGCTCAGTAGCAAGACTTCAAGATCGCACCACAATCATCTTAAACTCATTTCTCATCATTTATAGACTTGCCTTAAAAACCTACCTGGGTGGGCTGCAATTTCAGGATGGTTAGTAAGTTGATAATGTAATAAAATAGGAAGAGTTATCTTATTGGGTAGGTAATATACAAATTATGCACTAACAACATAGGACCAGACAAACCGATCATGTACTGATAAAACTATTTTTAGAATGACCACTTTTATAGACCTGAAAAATTCACATTTACAACTCATTAAATGTGTTTAATTTCACATAATTTCAATGAATAAGTATGTGGAGTAATTTAATAATACCGTTTTCAAGGTATTCGTAAATAAAAAAATATACCAAACATTTAGTTTTATTTGAACAAACTCGCCGTTTAAAAGTTTCACTCTTTAATCTCAATCTATTTCATCTTTATTTGTATAATCCACGCTGGATAAATATTATTTTGGCACAGATTAATTTAAAACCTTTAATTATATTACCTTTTCATTCGAAATTCTTTCTCAGCGATAACTCTACTTATATCAGAGCAGTATTTTAACAAATTGAACTCTACCGTCATGTTTTTAAAGCAATGTATAGAGCTATTCACCAGTTCATATATTAATTAAATAATAAATAGTTTAATGTTGCAGAATATTCTTGGGTACTGTTGCTAAATATGTTGATAGAAACTAGGGAATGAGAGGAATTTCTTGGTTTCTTTCGAAGAAGATTTTGACTTTTAATTAAATAAGAAGTCGGTACCTTACAAAGTAAAGTTGTTGGGAAGTTTCATTATTAGTTGCAACATTTCGCCCGTTTGTAACAAACAAGAGGTAGTTAGAAAATGGAGTGGGAAGGGGACTGTAACTCATTTCCAAGACTTAGGAGAGAACATTTAAATTAGGAATGGTTTACCAATAATTTAAGAGTGACATTGGTGCATTAAGTTTATTCCGATAGTAGCAAGAAATATTGATTCTTTTCTTACACATTGCGTAAATGTACTAATTTCTTTCCGATTGAAAAGAAAGTTATAATTCACTCTTGTTTTGATTTTTACTTTTTATAGATAAATAAGTTTTATTATTGAACAGTTAATTTTACATGTAATCAAATTGTTGGACAAACTATGATAAGTTTAAATTACTATAACATCTCTTTGAATTTATCATTCAAACATCTAAAACTGTTTTCTTAAAGAATATGGTAATAAATAAAAGTATCAAAATCCTAAAATAAATAATAGTTTATGTTGTTTGAGAAGGTTTGAATTTTTATAATAATAAAATTTTTACTCAATTCATAATTTTACACTTGAAGATTATCAGTTTGTTTATGGTAGTGTGGTTAAGTAAATTGTTCCATTGTTCAAAAATATAAAAAAGTGTATATCAAATTATAACTTATATTACGTTATATAAATTCCTAAATCCAAAAAAACCTAAAAAAATTAGTTTTGAAGGTAAAACTATGTTCGGAATTTAAAATGTTAAAAGATTTGGAAATTGACACTATTCCAGTCAAACCTTCTGGCGCTCGACAAAAAGTTTGATAGAATAACGAGCGAAATGCTTAACAAGCATTTTTTACACTCTCTTCCTATACAATAGTATAAGGAGAAAGTATTATTTTTCGTCAACATGTTCGAATTTGAGTTTCTATCCATAGTGCCCCCTCAATAAAAACAATAGTTTTAAAGTGATGTCTGTCCGTGTGTATGTATGTGTGTGTGAGGATGTTAAGAAGCCTATATATTAGTGTTCCCTGAATCGAAAAATGGGGTGTTTTTATTGATGTCTGTGTGTGTGGCAAAGTAATAAAACCTAGAGACGAGACTATTTGTCAGATTTTCATGAAATTCAGCATGTAGGTATTCCACGGTATCTCGGGGCTTTTTTTATTTATTTTTTTATTTTTAAGGGTATTTTACCCCTAAAACCCCCCAAAACCACGTAAAATGAAAATTTTTCCAAAACGGCTCTAACGATTTTTATGAAAGTTATATGATTTATAGTCCTTTATGAGGTAAACAAAATGACACCAGCCGCATTTTTCAAAACGTCAGGGTTTTAGAGTTATGGGCTTTTAAATGTCAAAATAATATTTTTTTATTTTTTCGTAGAAACAATAAAGGTAAAGTGAAACTTGATTACCACCATTGAATATAGCTTAAAAACGAAACAAATTAGCATTTTTAATCATTAGTTTAGACCAACGGTTCCAATGAAAAGTTTAATTTAATGTCCGTGGTAAACTCAGTACATTGTCTGAGAGTGTACAGTGTTATTCTTAAGGAGAATATTAAAAAATCAATTTCTTCCTTATTTCCTAACCTTTTTCCTTGAAACCTTTCCTTGACTTGGTATGCAGCGTACGGTTATATCACCTAACAAAATCACCCAATAAATGTTGTATTACGGGGAGAGGGGTAGCCCCCAATGGAATTCCATCGATTTTGTTTAGTTTTGTTTCTCTTGTTGTTATTTTCAGAAATTGTATATTTATGTTTGAAACAAAAACATATTAAAATTAAAATTATTAAATGATATTTAGTAACATGTTAAAGATTATTGTTTTCTTAAAATATTGTTGTTTAAATTGACTTAAGGGAGAAAGCATTTTGTGTCAGTCCACTGATACCGTTTATACTATTAGGGGTGACCTACCCAGGGGCAAAACTCGTCTCAGCATATGTATCATGCTTTATATGTAAATGTATATGTATGTATGTATAAAATTGCTATGATTTGCTAGGACCGTTGTAAAATTTAAGAGTACTTTTAGCGATTCTCCCATAAGGGTTGAAGCTATTGTCGTAGGCAAGCCTTAAGTCGGACCATGTTATTTTTTTCAGGTTCCCAGAGACCAAAAACAATAGCAGTTACAATTTTTATATCTATATATAATTGCAATGGTAAAAGAAAACAGCTGTGATATTGTGCGGTTGACTTGGCAGCTGAGTTGTTTGACAGCTGTGTTGTAGGTGGCGCTCAGTCAAGTAACAAAAACGTCTGTGGTATTCTTCCGGTGACGTGGCAACTGCGTTGTTTGACTGATGTGTTGTAGGTCGCACTCAGTGACGTTCAGTGACGTAACAGCAACAGCTGTGTATTGTGCAGTCGCATGGCAGTTGTGTTGTTTGACAGCTGTGTTGTTTGTCGCTCTCAGTTACGTAACAGTTACGTAACACTGTGGTATTACGCGGGTGACGTGGCAACTGCGTTGTTTGACAGCTTTGTTGTAGGTCGCGCTTAGTCAAGTGACAGCAACAACTGTGGTATTATGCGGTCGACGTGGCAGTAGTATTCTTTGACAGCTGTGTTGTTTTCACACTCAGTGACGTAACAGCAACTGCTGTAGTATTATGCGGGCGACGTGGCAGTTATGTTGTTTGACAGTTGCGTTGTTTGTCACACTCAGCCAGGTGACAATAGCTGTGGTGTTACGCTTATGATGTAACAGCTGTCTTGTCGTACTTTCCTAGTCTCGTGACTGTCGCCGGTAGCTTTGAGCACGTCACGATGACGCAATAGCGTTGTCGCGCCTCAGAGAAAATGGCACTGTCCCCCACAGCACGCTCACGGTATTTAATGATCTTTGATGTTTTTAAACTTTAATGGTCTATCTTAAATCTTGACTTATTTTACACCTCCAGGCCGTTTTACACTTTAGGAAAGCTCAAAAATAGTGATTTCTTCAAACGTATTTCTCTTGAGAACAAACCGTAGGTAAAATTTTACAAATAAAGGCTATAATACCTATCAGTTCGTGTTTCAACATATTACTGTGTTAGCTTCACCACGTCATGGTGTTATTGTCAAGCCCCTAAGCGATTCGCACATCACATTAATTGGATGGGTGGCAGAGTTGTTTTAGTGCCTGCCTTAAACACTGGAATTCGCCGCATCGAATCCCGCGAGGATCGAATTTTGACCCAGTTGCCATTTCGTCGTTGGGCTATTAATGATGCTTCATAACTACAGGTCGACGTTAGTTTGTAACAAGACCGGGGTTTGGACCGTTCCCCATCAAAACGTTAAAAATGCCGAGAAGCGTAGAAAACACTAACTGCAAAACATCAGAGGACGTCAAATCTTAAAGCCAAAATATAAGAAAATGTGTTTTTATAAAAAAATCTTAAAATGTCAAACTAAAATTATGAGTGAAACTTTACCGTATTGGGAATTTATTTTGTTTTTTGTTTTGTTGTTTTCGCTATGTATGTTTTTATACTTTTAAGCAGCTCTGATAAACGTTAACTTTACTATCTTGGTACTTTTGACACCGTGAGTTGTTGAACGTAGTCGCCACTACAGTGAGATGTTGGAATACGATCTGACAGGAATTAATTTTTATAATTCGGAGAAAAATTATAAAAAACACTTACCCAAACTACCCAATGGTTAATAAATTAAAATAGGATTGTGAAAGTTGGTTATCTTCATGTTATTCTAAAAATCAGAGTTTCATTTACCACTTAGCGAACATGGCACTGGCCTAGACCACCAAATCGTGTCTGATTTTTTATTGCGTCTTTGCAAACAAAATAATCGTAAGAAAATAAGAACTTTAAGATTGAGAGAGGATTTGACTGCTTACATTGTGTAAATTAAAGAAAAATCGTTAGTTACATGCATAGTTAGCGAAACTTTACCAGTCAATGCAATGAATAATATACTAAATAAACACAATAAATACGCAAAAATAATATTCCCCTTAACCAATATTTTTGGATGAATCTTTGTATTTAGCTTCACGTGGTTGGGATCCATCCATTTATTCTTAAAAATCGTAATTTATGTGTTTATCATGGCAGCTAACCTGCATACTCTTTTCCCATGTTAATCATTTTATAGAGAATAGTCATATTCTTTTATTTATGGACAAATGTTACAGATAAAACAGATTTATGCTAGATATGCTTACTTTCAGTGTTCTTCATAGCAGCAAACGTGTATAGTCTTTCCTACTTAATCTTTAGTCTTTCATTTAATCTTTAATCTTTTGGAGAATAGACAAACTCATTTATTTATAGACGGATATTGATTGATAACAACTGGTATATGGTAAAAATAAAAATACTCTACTGTAAAAATGCCTAATTTCGGTGTTCCTCACAGCAGCAAACCTGCATTCTATTTTCTATGTTAAACTTATGGAGAACATGCAAACTCTTTTATTTATTGTGGATATTGATCAAATCTGTTATATATTGTTATAAATTTAAAAATTCATAATAGAAATTTAAAATGAACAAGTACGGTAGTGTATAAAATTTTTAACGACTGTTATTTTTGGCCTCTAGCGCCTCAACACAAAAAATTAACATGGTTCAAGGCTTAAGTCTTGCCATGAGACCTACGATAATAGCTTCTTCCCTATGAAATTTGCTAAAAGAGGTAAAAATATTTTCTAATAAACCGATAAAAAGCATATTTCTTGTGTTACTTGATTGCCTAGAAAAAAATATAATGAATAAAGTTTTTATGCTACTCGTAGAATTTTTAACTATGAACACAAGCAATGTCGTGAAGAAACCACTGATAGCTGTTTTTAGAAATGATCTGAAGTTGTTCTACATTTCATTGTCCAATAAGTTATTTCCAACAGTCATACTTCGATGACCACGATCTTCCCAATTAAAGCATGTTAAATCTCAATATACAGTTACTCACATATTAAGCAAAATAAGTACAGTTATTTTATTCCATAGTCCTACTGACGAAAAAAATGCTTAATTAAGTCTTAATTTAAAACTAACAGAGTGATAAATAATTATCAACACTTTTTTTCTAAATTGTTACAAAAACACTGAGCAATATAACAAAATTTCAAGGAAGTATTTCCACAGACGTACAAAAAGTATCAAAGTATTGTCATTTATTAACTTTTATTATGTTTAAGTTTTTTGGAATTCCAATGCCACACAATATACTGTTTCACCTTGTAATGATATATCTTCTTTGAATGAAAACTCACTAAAAGGTAGGCATATTTAACAAACATTCGAATGTGTTCATATTTTAACAGATGTTTCTATTTAGAAACCTTGTATTGTACTCTAATTAAAACCAAAAACACATTTTTGATGTCAATGCACCTTATTACCTTATTATTGATATAACAATGACTAGTAACAGCTGTTTTCTTGTGAAACGCCTTTTACAACAGAAATGTTTGACATATTGTTCATTCTATTATCTTGGTTGGAATTCGCAGTACATAATGGAAGACTTGGTATATAAAAAGGGGAGGAGGAAGAGCTTCGTCATAGTACATCTAACGGTAAGTACTCACTGAACCTGCTTCTTCATTTACTCATAAACCTATCAATTTTTATAATTAGTGTTATTGAACTCTTTAAAAGGATTAAATAGTTAATTTGAAGGATGTTTTAATTATATTAAAAACACAATTTTATATTATATTTACGTTTAAAACTAACATATCATAACTATTATATAATCGTTATGACGTATTAATTGACGAAATTTTATATAATTCAAATTATATTTCTATTAAATGTATTACAACATAACAGTTATATGCTGGTTGGTAATTTTGTCTGTCTTTACGCAGTCATGATTTCAAACAGTACTTTTTAAGATTAGTTAATATTAATTTGCATGTGGTATTGAATGTTAAAATTTTCTTGAGTATATTTTTGATTTCTTCCCTTATATATAGAGTATGAAGAGAAAGTTTTGTTTTATCAAAAATTTCGAATTTGATTTGAAAATGGATATTCCACTTGAGGCTCCCTGTATGCAAAAAGTGGTTTTCGGAACAAAGTCACTTAGTATATCTGTCTATGTACTAAACAGGAGACTAGACAGATTTTTATGAAATTAAGTAAAAAGGGGCTCTTTAGCTATATATCTAGACTAAAATTTTTATTTTATTTTTTTGGCAAAACGATACATTTGTAAAATAGTTTGATTATCTCCATTTAAACCGACGGTATTAAGTAATGTACATTCTGCCTTTTGAAACTTGGTGTGTAGTCTAGAACTACATTACACAAAAGTACTCATTAAAAAGGTTTGTTATTACTTAAGGGAGATATTATATCCAAAAAAATTCTCACAATTTTTAAAACTTTTATCTTGTTGTTAGTTTAGTACATTCTATAGTTACTGGTGGAATAAAGATTTTCATTTCATATTTAAATAAAGATTAAAGAATATGATAATTATAATAAAGATTGTTGTTTTTTGTTTCCTTAAGGAAAGTATGAAAATAAAAGTTAAACTAGGAAAGTACTTGTTAGTCCAATGATCGCATTTAATATATTTCAGATACTTTGCTAAACTCACAATGTCTGTGGTACAACGCTTGGTTTTTGTCGCTGCCTTGGCTGCAGTCTTCATGCAAGGTAGGTTTTTGTGACATCAGATGATTTTAATCTATTCTAAATTAACGTATCCAAGCTATTCACTGAGAGTATTTATCCCAGTGAGAATATTTATTCAAAGTGCATTACTGTTGAATTTTATGAACGATTGAATGTAAAAGGACTTGTTGATCTTTAATAATGTTCCAATATACTGAACCAAACAACTATCCAGTAAAATGGGTAAAAATATTTGAATTTTTTTAGATTTAGGTAGCTACTAAAACTTTTTTGTATAATTATATTGTTGATTGAAAGCTGTATGTGCTTAGAGTTGAACTAATATTTTATGTGATTGTAACAATACATGAGTTTTCAAGGAAAACAATTTATTAATCTTGTATAAATTATTACAAGACATCTTGTACTTATTGCCCTTTTATTTGAGTGTCACACTAAAGCCAACCCGTAATGGTAAACAATAGTCGATACGTAATAATAACATGCTATATTATTCACAAACAATATTGGTCATTAATAATATGTAACTAATTAATCCTTTTTCAATTTCTTTCAGGCACCTTGGCTGCTGGAATTGTAAGTATGGATATATATATAACTGGGTGTTATGATGTGGATGAAATGTCATAAAGGTTTATAGAAAAAAGGTTCTAGAGTTAAATTTACTTTTGAGCTTCATTGGATGGATAATTTATAAGGATAGCTAGTTATTTAAGACATGTGGAGCAAGAAAAACATAAAGACGTAAATTGAGTAGAAAAATTCTTGCGTATTTGGTTTGTAAAGCTATTAAACATGTTAGCACTTAAAGGAAATTCATGACAATTATAGCAAAAATGTTATAAATGTATTTCATTTGGGATGTTTTCTGACGCAAACTTTCGCTTCCAGGGTGGCCACGGCAGGGATGAGACTCAGCAAGAGTGAAATCTTCAAGAACTTATTCTAACTCAAGGCATGTAGGATGCTTGGAAAAAAATAAAATCTATCTTACTCAATCATGACTATACTAATTAAAAACTTACCTAATTACTGATTGTATTCAAAAAGCAAGAATCTATGGAAATATTAACTTACCAATAGTGTACATGAACTCCTAATTTTAATCACTTCAAATTAATAAACTCTTTGACTTTTGATAATAAAATAAGAAGGAAATTTTATTTCAAAATATTGCAGAAAGTGAAATCCCACAATCTTGAGTCAAGTAAACTCTCTTAATCATTGGCGTGACAACACGCATTAGCCTATGTGTAAACCTCGTGTAAAAATGAAGTTTGAGAACACTAAGTAGCATCAGGTGTTGTTATTACATAACCAATTTGAGCTTAAGCGTAGTGTAAGAGTGCGACAAAGGCTCGCAGGTCTATTGTGAGCGACACAAAGGTGTACCCGTCCGCCTTGTGAGCTTACATCACGGCTTTGATCAAATATTACGACAGTTTAATCAAGGAATCCTTCGGTTATTCCTTCGTGAGTAGGAACTCAGGTCGTAATTCTCGCTTCATAATGTGAGGTCCGATAATGGGCTCAGATGCCCATTAATTAACTAGCCGACCCGGCGAACTTCGTACCACCTAAGCATGTCTTGTTAACTTTTATATTAACTTAACTGTATTTTATTTATCTAAAAAAAATTAATTTCATTATGAACGAAGTCAGGCCATGCTACCGCGGTGCTGTTCCCTTGTGATTCCTTGTTCTTCTTCAGAGGATTGATTTGAAATGTTTCGATGTCAAATGGCATAACGGGTATGTCGTGAAAGATTAAATCATCTGGGTTGTGTTATCGTTTATAACACAAAGAGATGATAAACAATTAATAATAATTAATTAATAATAATTTTTTAATTAATTATTAATAATTCTTTATTAATCTAACATTCATTAATTACGTTTATTTACAATTACTTTTTTTACTCTTTTAATTCTTACATTAGTTGTAAAACTCGCACAAAACATAAAAAAACCACTCACAATTACACTGGTACAAACTAATCAACCGGTAATCTAGAAATGCTTATCTTCAAATTAATCACAAACATTCGCTGAAAATAAATAATGTTAGGTGTCGACTGGTGAAAATAAAGCAACACAAAATAAGCTGTAAATAAAATATTCACATTATTGATGTATGCATATTACCAACATGCATCACGTCTTTTCCTCATAAGATTAACATATACGAACTTTACAGGCCAGTGGGGCTTAGCCCTAAGGTTAAATACAACATTGATAACGTGATCCTCTAAGGAATAAAGGCTGAACCGTAAATATTGGCGTCATTAACTTTGGTTAAACCACGAGGAAATAATCCTATAAAAATTGTGAGTCAAATGATGTTAAGGGAGGAAGTATTAAATTTCAAAAAGGCTCGGCTCCAGAGACCCAAAGGTATTTAACCTTTGTTGTAACGTGACAACCAAGAGCAAAGAGGTGTTACATTTAATATCTAGAGAATTATTTTTAACGATGTTATTATTTATTTTAGAGTTCTTAGTTACAGTGGACGTCATTTAGAAGCTAGGTTGCTTCTGAATATACACTCATTGTGATACGTTGGTGATTCCTTATTGTTTAAACGTAAATTGACTCATGTTTGAAAATAATACCACCTATAAAAACTCAAATTGGCAATTAATTAATTCATATAAGATGCCTTTAAAATAAATCTAAAAAAACCATGAAACTTTGACAAATTATAGTTAAAATTAATTAATCGTAAGTTATTTAAATTTCTGTGAGCTAGCAAGTTACTGAAAATGTTTGGAACATATATTTTAAGCTACGGTACGTGAATGAAATTAATAGCTCATAGCCATTTTTTGCTCTAAACATCCTTAATCTTGCGTAACTGAATTTTGATCTGCAACAAACCTTAATTCAACCACAAAATTTCTATTATCATTTTGCGCTATCGGTTAGTTCATATTGGTACTTGGTTAAGAGGTCATCACCACACCTCAACTCATTCCCACGTAGGAAAACTAGCACACCGACATCTTAATAGCTATAATAAGCTAGGCAGAATAATTATGATTATATTATCAGTTGTACTCTATAACAGCTATAGAAATGTTTACCCACTTTTACACCGCATTAGGTATATATCATTGTAATCAGGATAAGAAAATTAGTGGATACAAAACATAAATTAATGTATATAAATGACATGTTTGGTTCAGCTCAAGAATTATTGGTGTAATTAAACAACTTCTTTAAAACTAAAAATACCGTTAAGTACCCAGAACAGTTTATACCACTTGTAAGCTATGCGTGGGAAAGGCTTGGTGACAACGGCGTGGTTGTTACACGGATATTATGGGGCGTGCAAAGCCCGAATGCCTTTGTTCAAAACTGGACAGAAAATTTGTAGTCTTGGTGGTGATCATATTTTCTAAGGCGTTATAATTTCCGCATTATAACCTTTTTGTATTATACAGAAGGTATAACTAAATTTACATGATAATTGGCTAGGAACCATATATTTAAAGCATTGTATAAATAATGTTCAGCTCACTTTGTTGGATGAAAAGGAACTTAACGATATCAGTGGACTGAATCAAACTTTCACCCTTAATTAAAGTTTAAAAGACTACAACCTTCTATGAAGTTTACCTAAATATAATTTAAAATTTATTGTTTCATAAATAATCATCTAATTTCTAAATCTAACAAAAGAAAATAAGCTAAATTAATTGTTAGAAATTTGTTGCCCCTCCTTAGGTTTTACCAAACAATTTTTGTGGTTTTTGTTGGGTGATGTAACCTTACACTGTATACCAAGTTTCATGGTAAACAGTAGAGGAATAAGGAAGATATTGCGTTTTTAAAGTCTTATCTGTATTCTTATCTGTAAAACTTATCTGTAGAGCGGCAAGTCGTAGACTCATAGTTCAAAATACTAATTTGTTAGATTTTCAAGCCGGGTTTAATTGTAATAGTCAAATTATTTTATAAAGTTGTTGTTTTGCGGAAGGATTGATAACATTGTTCTAAATTTTTCGTAAGCCCATACATAGCTTTTGAACCATTACTTTGACAGACATACGGGGGAAATTCTATTATTTGGGACCGTAAAAGCTATAAATTATAACCATGAACCATAAAACGTAATAATCAAGCAAAATTGTTACATCAGATTTTGAGAAATTTGTATTTTTTCATTTTTAAACTAAACTACACTTAAAACCAAAAATTGAAAAAAGAATGAATGTCTCAAGATATAGCCAAAGTGTATCTGCGTAACAAATTTTATAAAAACCGAACGATCACTGTGATCTCGAGGTTTATACATAGACGGACTGACATTAGTCCGAAAACCACTTTTTTGGTTCAGAGAGCCTCAAAACGGCTAATATACCCAATCTCAACTCAAATTTGAAAATTATGGCGAAAACAATGCTTTCTCCGAATACTATGTATAAAGAGTGAAAGTAAAAAGGGGGTTTACATGTCATGGAAGAACTATAGTGTACTCGATATAAAACAATAAAGTATAATAAACATTTAGAAATAATATTTTTCTTACCATATTAGGAGAACTTTTATATGGTTGTAATTTTGAACTGGACTTACGCTAAGACACAAAGGACCAGACTGTAGGGAAGCTCATCGCAACAGCCATTAAACATGAGTAGGAGTAAGTGAAAAAACAGAGGTGAGTCTGAAGCATTTACTTTTCAATTAAACCGCTCAGAAGTTGTGTAAAACTTTCTGTAATTTCAATCATGTAATCTTTCGCACGGACAAGAAAGGAGAGGAAAATAAAGTACTGTATATTGCCGTGATGTATGTGTGCGTGTAAGGGCTATACTAGGCAAAGAATGACCAACCATTATTCTTTCTGGTAATACAATTTTCGATGGCATCTATGGTGAAAAATAAATTAATTTAGTGATAGACTAAATCATCAAATGAATTTTACTTCTACTTTAACGCTTCAAAATTTAAGTTTTCTGCTGCCATAATCAATTAAATACCATTATCAAAGCACCGAGTACACGAAAGTAAAATTATTGTAGGATTTTTTCAATTTAGCTACTGCAAAGCGTTTCCAAAATCAGTCGACTATACTTCATTTCCATTTCTCAATCAAAATGTCATTAACTACTGTTGGTTTAAATAACAGTCGTGTGTGTCTACGGAGCCCTTAGTACCAAGGCTACAAGAATGCACCACTATCATCTTACACCCATTTCTCATTAGATTAGATTACCTTTTGAAAAGGTGACCTATGTAAGATTAAGTAATGAGTGTAGGATGGTTGTGGCGATATCTTGTAGTTTTTTGACTGGCTAAGGCTGAAATAATAGGACTGTTAAAAGTCTAACAACCAATGACATCTGAGGGACCTACAGCTTAACTTCATACTTAATTATCATAATTGGCTTAAAATAATAACCGACGAGGCAATGGCTGTATCTTGATTTTTGTTAAAGGCTTATGGACCTTAGGACGTAACTGTCGCGTCATGGGTCTAAAAGCTAGAGCTGAGCTGGTTGGATTCAAACGTCGTTTTCAAATTAATAAGGTAAGTATGAATGTATAATAATATGATATTGTGATGATATCACATTGATATCACGTTTAGTATGATGGTAAACGTATTTTACAGTTTACAAGCTTCTGCGCAATATTATCTATCACCCATTGAAACCAAAATTAAAAACATTATAATTTATATTGAATATTATATTATGACGATGTACTAAAAACAAATTTCAATAAGGTAAATTATTAAAAATAAATTTTTATTGCATTATTTAAATATTTTAAAATTTCTAAGTTTTCCATTTTTCAGAATTTACAAAATGTATTGAATATGTAATGCATTTTGTAGGAGTAATCACAGAGCTTTGAACATTAACACGTGCATAACGTAGCAACGGTGTCCCGTAATACTACATGAGTTAACCAGTGACAAATGTATTACGTTTGGGTGATTTACGATAGGATAATAATCCTTGACCTCTGGCGCAGGGCCCCCCAGGGCGACGTTGTTGGGATTTTGGTTATCACACAATACAACCCCGTCCCTCTGCCCAGTCAAACTTCTCTGCTCTCTGAACATGGCGTTGAAATTGCGTTGGAAATGTTCTAGATAATACGAACATGGACCGGTTTGAATTGGTAAAAAGTGTTTCATTTTTATCGAAAAAACTAATCGTATTTTCATTTTTCGTCGGTTTTATATCAACTTTGATTTGTAATAACCGAGTTTGGTCCGTCAAATTCCTAGATATGGAAAATATTGTGGCTCTAGATATGGAGAGTTATAGTTTCAGCAATAAGGTTCACAATGAGATAATACAAATAAACAGGATCAGTGTACGGACAAATACTTTCTCCTTACGTAAATTTAAAAACTACAACCTTTGATAAAACTATTATATTCTTTAAAGTTTTTAAATATTACATATTTTGAAATGTATTGTTTCTTTGAAACAATACTGATATAAACAGTGTCAGTCAAACGTTTAGATACCCGTTTCATGACGGCTGTTTGTGTTAAGTGAGGTGGGCCAAATAGTGTATACCTGCTAAATAACCAAAACAGACTTTTTGGTATAATATATTATTGTTTTGCACCTGACCCCAAAATGGGCAATATTTGTGACGAATCTATATAAATGGGAGCTACCTTTTATTAAAACCTTTATTAAAAACTTTAAAATGAGAATAATTTAAACTATGTCTTCATCTCTATGTATCTCAATTTCAATTTTCTCACTTGAGTGAAATAAGCCTTGAATAGTTTAGTTAGATTATTATTGAAGTTGACAAAATTCACTGAAGATGCAGGTCCATTGTGACGGGGATATTATCGTGGTGAAAAAAGTGTAGTTAATCATTCTGGATAAAAACAAACGAAACACAATGTTGAAGCTCGGTCGCAGCACGCATTGTACGTTCTCGTGTTTCTGCAGCTCTGTTACACTGAACACATCTAATGCATCCATTAGTAGAGACTATCTAACTACACGGATTTTTCTCTTGTGTCAAATGTCAAACGTTGACAGCTTGACTTTGTCGGCATTCTAGAACCTGAGAGGACCCGCCCTTGATGACGATGGTGTATGGGCTGAAATCCTCAAAAAATATTTATTCTTTCCAGACCTCTTACTCACCTTATTAATTTTAATCTGCTAAACATCATCTTATTTTAATCAGATGATGTTAGAAATAAAAATAACTTCTTCAAAAACAGTTTTTTTAGATACATGTGTTAAAGAGCAAAGGTTGTTTTTTTCATCCTAAACCTATTATTAAGATGATTATTTTAGTCCTAGGCCACAAAATATCATTGTTGATGATATTATATGCCTCGAATAAAAAGTGTTATTCGAGGTGAGCATTCGCATAACCTAAACAAACAATTAAGAAAGAACTAACTGCTACAAGGTAGGCTACATAACAGCTGATTAGTCAGAAGCAATAAAAATGGTTGAAACTGTTGATACTAAATCGGGTAATAATTCATGTTTTATGAGTTTATTTCATTACGAAAAATATAGTTTATCATTCGCACATTTAACAGCCTCGGCATGCCTCAGCTGTTAGACTTATGCTCATATAAAAACCGTCCGTTTTTGGCCCTTGTGATGAAATATACTATTTCACCCTATATCTTTTTGACATTGATATGGGGGGTGTTGGTGAGTAAGTTATATAAGTTATGTAAGCTATGGAACAGGTTTCCATGGAAACTACTGGAACTATTGTATTGAATTTTTAATATAAAAGAATAAGAACAGCTGTTTATATGAACTGAATAAATTTCCTTTAGACATATCCACGACCTAACCTATTTATCAAATTGAACTAAATACAAAAATTTTTGTTTTTTCTTAAAATTTTAGAACCGGTTGTAACGGAACAGCGATCCCTTTATCTACATTGTACAATGTCCTAGGTGAGAATCCATGTGGTTTTCGATAATACTTGAACATTCCAGATGTTCCTTTTGATGTTTTAAAACAATTTAATTTAATTTATAATAATGTTAATGAATTTTAATTTTTCTTGAGCTTAAAAATCATTTGATTCTATTGACCACGAAATATTATTGATGAAACCGTGGTTCCCCTCGTGCGTGGTTCGGAGGCTATCTTTCCGAACGCTATCAAAGGATATGTATATGACTTGATACATATGAACGTACTTTGTTCCATATTTTTAATTGTTCTATAAGCTTATAATTCTCTATGATTTAAAAATATCTGGTGATGAAAACAATACTTTCTCTATATGAGTATAGGGGAAGAAAGTGAAGTATATGAATCGCGGTCACTGTTATAAACACAAGGCGGCCAACGCCCGACGAAAAGTGAACGCAAATCACGAGCTGGACTCGTATTGCCTAACTGCGCCGTGTGACAACACTGCTACGCCAACGTCTCACATTCTCGTTCAAATTTAATACAAAGAAGGTTATTAGAAATTGATTCAAACCAGGTGTTTTTCGTGACTCATTGACTTAGCAAAACACAAATTAAACTTATTCATTTTGATATCTGTCTTAGCTCTGGGGAAGGGTGTTAAAAATTTGCGAAACTAAAAATGCGAATTAGTGACTTCATAGCGACAGAGTTTAGGGGAAATGAACGTACCGTGTTCCATATCTTTAATTGTTCTATAAGCGTATAATTCTCTATGATTTGAACATATCTAATGATGAATGGTATGCATAACCAAATAATCCCCGTGTCGACGCTTTGCACTCACTGATAAAAGTAGATGCTTCCTTTCAGAGAATCCATATCATTTACATACTTTTGATACGGCGGATGAAAAGAAAGCTTATACACGATTCCGAATCCAGAATTTTAGGAGAGTTTCACTAGAAGGCCTCTTACAAAGAAAACCCGTATTGATAAAACAAAAATTCACTGCTGTATAAAACAATTTTGAGTTTATTATTTTAAAATTATTTACGAAATATTTAAATATTCACTTTACATTTTTCGCCATACTACCTTGAAACGTCTGTTTTTTATCTGCGGGTCGAAAGTAATCTTTTCACATCCTAGGGCAGAAAAGAGTCTAATGATGTCGAGGTCATCAGCTGTTCATTATTACAATGGAGGAAGGATGAAAATTGGTGCATGTCAATGGTAAGTTAGCGATAGTACAATCAACAGATTGTTAACAATTACAAGAACAACATTGTCAACAATTACAGGAACAAGATGAAAGCAACTCGCCTAGCGGCACGGTTGTAAACCTTGAGCTCGTATGAAAAGCAACACTTTCATCCCTTGTAATGAAATATACTCTTAAAATAACATTAAAAAACGACAAATTATAAAACAGTTTTCGTAATATTTCAATACAGAATGATTTTTTGTGGGGTGTTTACAATTTTGTATTAAAAATATGTTTCGCAAGAAAGTAGCATTAAGATATTTTTATCGCTACCCTAACACGTAGTACGTGATTTTACGCCGTGTTTTGTAATCTCTACCCCTCATTCATTTCTTGCCAGTTTTAATTTTAAGTTGTTAACAAAAACGTCCCTGTTCCAAGTTTTGCAATGAGGTTTTAGATTTCCAATAATATTTTATACTGGCCGCAAGATAAGCTGGAAACCAAATGTATCTGTAGGACTACATTAAGAAGTAGGGTTTCTGTTAACAGCGTGCATAACACAGTCTATCCGTCTTAAAGGTTTCAACTGAATACACTGCTACATTAATGCTAAACAATCTTTCATGGATTAAAGTATACTATTGGAAATTTATGTTAGAAATAGATAACAATGAAATTCAAGCCGGCTTATACAATTGAAAAATATTTTTAGAATAATCTGAAAATGTCAACTTCATTGAAAAAGTACCTTTAAAATGCATTTAAATTAAAAGAAAGGATATTATTTATAAATTATTAATATTTTATGTTAAATATTATAGTGCATAGAGGCACATAGGTCTACTAGAATAGCGATGAAATATATTTGTACAATTTCGAGGAAAAAATTAGATCATGTCTTGCAAAAAAATTTGTAAAAGTTAATGGAGGCTTTAGATGCAGTTTCCACGTATTATACGAATTGACGTTCCAGATATTTATCTGGAACGTTATCTGTTATCTAACAGAGGTCATGTTGAATGAAATAATCATTTTCTTTTTTTAAGCGTAATTTTAAAAAACTACTAGCTATGATTAAGAGAAGATCTATTTTCGTTTTTATATCGGGCCCCCGCCATCGTGTGTCGGAATAGGGCCTAGCTGTCAGTTACACCGTAGACAGTAACCAGCCTTCCAACAGTCACGCTATGCTAGGACCTTATTCCGTCAGCCTACACAGTACAGAGAAGGTTACTGGGATGAATGTACTCTTCAAACTATCGTCTATTTGCATATGGTTTTAGAGAGGATAAAAAAGAATTTAAAATGTATGATGATTAAACAATCTTCATTAGTACCACCATACAAAATTTAATCCTTTACGATCGATGATTTTTTTTGCAGAATTACTGGTCAAAAGATAAGTGGGTTGTCAAATAAATAAAAAACTTGTCGTCTGGGTAAATAAATATTTTCTTGTATTTAAAATATACTATATATTCACTAAACGGAGAATAACCAAACATATAGCTCATAAGTAAATCTTAATTGTCTTGTTTTGCTGAAAAAAATAAAATTATAATAAGGTAAAATTACGTTTTCAACTTAAGTTATCATAAACGTGGTTAAATATGTTGATAATACATTTCTTTATACGAGTACATCTCGCCGAAGTAATGTCTAGATTCATATTTTATTCTCTATAAAATTTTATACAATTAAAAATGTAAAAATAAAACTAACCTCAGTAATCTCTTTTGATGGTGGAATTTGAAACGCTAAACTACACAAATATTTAATTTGTTTAGTTCTTTTAATATTCAACTAAAGGCTTCATTTAAATAATGCTTGTATATCTCATCAAATTTAGCCTTAAATTAAAAATCTTTAGAGGGCTGGTTTTACATTAAACTTTGTATCACCATAACTTTAACTAAGTTTGTGGAATTTTTTTAATTTTTCAATTAAATAACTGATTTATAATTTTTGTAATTTACAATTAACAAAGTGGATCAAAATAAAAACCTGATCGCACGCAGCACGCTGGTGTGAGTAGAGCGAATTTCATGAAACTTATATTATTCCCATCATAGTAATCAAATAGTACGAAGTATGAATGTTTGCTGGATATTAATATGTGCTTGGATTAGGATTAAGTAGGACCAAGTAAAAAACACATTCAACAATTTATATTATGTCAATAACTAAGCGTGTTATACCTATTTATCTATTCTACATAGGAATTACATAGGAAATGAATGAATGAAGGTTTTCTGCCGTAAGAAACATTAAATTTAGGGTTTTTATGGATGTGCAATATTGATAAAACTTAACTATATGGTCTTGCATGCCAAATTTTTGAAGAAAAGTTAAGTAAATAAGTCTGTTCTTGATTGTTAGCTACTCTCCATAAGATTAGCATTACACAATGTACTGTTTTCACCATTTTGAACAACCCTCAAAAACTTGTTTATGGGGTTGAGTTATAAACTTTTGTCATGGGCTTGGGCTCAACTGTCACCATAGGAAATTTGCTAATAAGGGATAATGCAATCTGAAGAAAAATAATTTTCCTTCAGATTCATTCTCCTATTTTCTCTCTAATTTTCCTTCTTCCACCAATAAGTCGTTATTAATTTTTAACACATGGAAAACACCAAGATGACTGTCGAATAAACACATAGTTTATTGTACACATAGTGTGTTGTGCACATAGCACTCAAGGATTCCCAATGAATACACTTGAATACAAGACGATCAAGGTAACTCAGAGGTAACGTCCCAGCCCAATAAAGTTACTGTCGAAGTTTTAAGTCAAAAGACCGAAACCAGTGGCCGACGATTCCTGTCAGATCATGAGCGGCCACCTCTATAAAATCCAAGTTTTCAGCCCCTGAGCTGCTGAAAGTAATTTAAGACTATTACCTCCATAAATTATGTCATAAAGCTCATATAAAGGTTAATAAAGGAATATTAAGAACGTGTTTCGGTGTTAAAACATCATCGTTAGCTTCAGACACTTATTAAGTTAATTTGTCATAGACATAGTTTTAGTAGTTTTAAAAACACTAACATATTCACCTCAGGCTAGCCTATGTGACTCACATCGATACAATACCTCCACTCACTTAATTCACATAGGCCAATGGTAATAGGCAGTTGAGATTTTTGTTCTGATTGCAATGCATATAAACATGAGTACAATAAAAATAAACGTTGGAATATGAATAATTGTGTGTGTTCAAAATCCAAACAGAATGTTGATCGTACTTATCGAGTACCAGAGTTTAACTTTAGATGTAAAGATTCATATACTGTTAAGTTCTAACATAAATACAGTTTTTTACTTAAATTAGTATTCTATGGTCCAAGAGAGTGCTTTGTAATCCAATTCCCCCTCCCAGTACCCATTATCACTCCCTCCTATCCCTCAACCCCCTCAACCCCCTATTCCTCCAGGGCTGAGTAACTCCTACCAGTTTATTTGATCCCGAATAAAGGTGACTTAATAAAATTAAAAACCACTCCGAATTACTTCACCTCTTTCTTTCTTGTCTCACTTTTCTTGGCACTAAAGAAATAAAACAAGTGTAATTTTACCTTCAATTAAATGAGTGCCACTTAAACTTTGAACATGATTTCAAACTGATAATTTTAGTAGATAAATCACTTTTTAATCCCATAAAGGAAACGTTTTATACTATTTTATAAAACCTATTATTTCGTAAATTAACTTTAATTTTGATCAACCTATGCTTCATGGATTTTTAAAAATCTATATGTTTGAAGTAACTTACTGCGGTAAAATAAAATTACACTTGGTAGTCTTTTATCTCTTCGGAAATTGGGCATGTTTATAAAATTAAAAAATATTGTACGTGTATATTGATCATAGATAACCCATCCATTATTCTTTTAGTCACTTTCTATTACAACGATGATATACTCAGCGTATAAAATTCAATGTAGAAATATAAAAATTCAAACTGCAAGCTTAAAAAAAATTATATAAAAATACATTTCAAATAATTATGCTTGAACAAATTACAGACCGTGTATACTAACATTATGCCCCTTAAAATCCTTCCTTAATCATCATCCCTTAACATAATCGTTATAATAACAACGTTAAAATTTGAAATTATTAAAACACATTACAGTAGCTGTTGACTAGCAATGAAGACATTTAAAAGCAAAAAATAACTATAAATAACAAAATATAACTCTTATATTCACACCTTTATATTAAATCAAGCCGTTATATATGCCATTTAATTTAATTCTTAAAAAATCTTTAACTATTAACAATGAAGAGGGGATCAGGCAAGATGTTAAACATTTTAGGCATAAACGTACATATTAAATGCTTTACTGCCAAATTAGCTTTTTAATATCAAGGAATAACAAATAGTTTATCATTATATCATGAGAGTGTGTGACTCTTTTCAAATCATCATCAAATAAATTATCAATGTAAAATTATAAATAAAAGCTTACTAACAGCCAAAAACTTATAAAATTCAAAAATCCTCAAACATCTGAGGATCTGTTCCTCTAAGTATTCGATTCTTTTTAGATGTATGATTGAAGCATTGCACGCAAACCATATCTCATAACAGATTCACATAGGGAATGGTAGATTTTTATTAAAATATTAGGTGGTAAAACCAATTTTAAGTGAAATAACTCACATCCTCTAATTTCCTTACAAATATAATCTACTTGCACTAAAAACACTTGCTATTAGCAAAAATTTAAAAAAACTGAATTGTATAAAAAATTTGGATTAATATTTTTTAATTCTTCTTTTAGGGTATGTAAATCATTACGTATTAAAATAAATAGTTTAGCGATTCCAGTATATACTTCCCATTTCAAGGTTTAGTTCATAAACTAAGGTTTAACATTTTCTATTTGTTTTTCTATGATTAAGAGGTGTTACAACGTATAATTTCAACATGGCTACTACCCACCCCCAACATTGAAAACTAAATTAACTTAATAACCAGATGTTTATGACAGACCGAGGGCTTGTTAATGTTGTGAGGTAACAATTAATTGCTCGTAATCAAATAATAGGTGCCGTTATTACGGAACACTTGTGATTAGCGTGTTGTGGGAGGGGGAGTGGGAGGGGGAGGGGGAGGGGGTACGGCTTGATTAGACAACACTCACTTTGCCCCAGACAGCGCTAATTTTTATTAGACAAGAGTCCTTTCGAGAGACAAATCTCACACACGTGGTTCCTGCTTGTTGTGTTTTGAACAGGAAATAAAGTAATTTAAAATTAAGGCTGTTTTAAAGTTTTTAAATTAAATTATCGTATCTATATTGTAGTAGAAAGGGTAGCCGAATGTTTTAAGAACATCGTGATGGACGAACAAGGAACCATGCATATTTCAAGTTATTCATGTTTAATGGTATACCATAGGATAGAAAGAGAAACATACGGTGTTATTTTTCTACAGATGGTGTTTTAGTAAAATGATCCATTTGGAGATTTTAAATATTTTACTCTGATACTTGTGGCTTTACTAATAAAATAATTCATTTCCCATAGAGGTAATCATTATGTTCGCAGTTGATAAATTACTTAAATTTTTTTTGTTTCCAAAGTAAATAACATAATAAATTTGGCTTTATCAGTAAATGTACGATTTTTAACCCTAAATAACATATGGTTCATACACCCCAGTGGTATAAAATGAGCTCAATTTTTAGTAACAACCCTTTCAATCTTGGCAGTAGCTTTCTATTACACCACCCTGAATATGCTCAGTTGTTTATCAAAGTTAGAGAGTGCTAATTTCACCATTTTATAATAGTTTTTAGATATTAGGGTGCTGGCAACACCCCATGTTTGTGTTTTATTTTTCAATAAATTACGGAAAGTTTGGTCTCTACATTGTAAATACTTTATTTTGTGTAAATACTGTTCGTACACGTAATTATTTTATACTGTTCTGTTATTTTTTTTAAATCACGAAAAGCTTTTTATATGTATCATATATAGGGTGGTCATAAAGTCCCTTCCCCTATTATTTTTTTATTTTTAAGGAAGAATACAAACGCAACCCAAAGTATCTTCTAATTTCTTTAATTTCCACTGCACCTCGTCCAAAATGTTGCTTGGAGCTTAGGCATAATTCGTTTAAATAACTTGTTTGATTTATTTAAATCTTATCCCTTATCCAAACCAATCATGTTTCAGAGTCTCATTTTTGAAAATTTATATTCGTTCTAATTTATGATTCTCGTTGGTAACAGTACTTATCTTGATATTTTAAATAGCAGTGCTATTTGGTCCACCTAATTTAATTAATCTAATTTAAAACCCCTAATTTATTAAATTGTAATTACGATCCATTGGAAAATATAAAAAGTGTATTATTAATTTTATGTAATACAATAGAATAGACAAGACAATGAAATATCTATGCTTTTGTACGTTATAGACATTATATACTCTTAAAAATGGTTTACATGATAGATACTAAAGTTATATTCTGCTTATATGGCTTCCTTCTTTACTTGTCGTTGGTTTAAATCTTTTACACCATTAGTAAGAGAATGGATTTATATTTTCTTGATTATATTGGAAAACAATTGATTTGAATCAATGAATGAATGATGAATTTAAGATGGAAACAACAAAGCTGTATTTATGGACAATAACATTGTCCTTTATCTTATGCATGTTTGCGACGTTATTTATTACGCACATTAATAACGTAAGGGAAGTTTTCCAGAGTTTCCTCCCCTTAGTGATTGGAACCACTTTTCCTTATGTTACAGCCGCTGCAAAAGGGAAAGGGTCTAAATTATTCCGGTTCCGGTACACCCCCTGTGGGGAGCGTTGATGCTGTAGGATCTAGAATATATTCTTAACACTGCGAAAGTTCTTTAGTGTCTCTTTTAATATAAATAATGGGATATGAATAATTCTTAATACTTCGGTCGATAGTAGCAGAAAAAATGTCCGAAAATTTATATTTTTGCTAGAGTGACTCAGAGTCATTTTTTGTATTTTTTTAAATCAAACAGATTTGCATACGTTTATGTCAAAGTCTTTTATACAAAATTCTTAGAGTTGAATTCATATAGCTAGGCGGGCGAGTGATTTTGCAATGTCGTCGTGTTGATTGACAGTTGATTAGTGTCACATCTATAAAGATACGTTATGGTACCCCTTTTATATCAATTATTACAGGATCGTTACGTTAGGGCTATGTTTTATCCTCGGTGATTCAATTAGTATTCATTTTATTATTTTAGAAACACGTCTATCCCATTTAGTTATACCTTTATTTTTGGTAGCTAGACGTACTTTATAGTTTACATTTTTATATGAGAGAGAGAAACTTTATCAACAATTGTTAAGAGTTAAAACGCGTCAATTCAAAATACACATTAAAATATCATGAAATGTTGAGTTCATGGTTCTTGAAACCCAAAAATTCTGCAACAGAATAAAACGGTTGTTTCATCAACCACTTGAGCAGCGTCTTCGTGAAAGAATCAAGGCTGGACCTCTTCACTTCCATTGGTAGGATATTAAGAACTTGGCTCCGGCAAAAGTGGGCTTTCGCTGAAACCTCGTTGTATGGTGCAGTGTCAGGTTGAAGTCCTGGGAATTTGTTGTATTGTAGGAGTGAAAGTTTTGGTTCCTCCTCAAATCTGCTGAATTGGCGAGGCAGATGATCTCAAGAAGGGAAGTGTTGACGACAGTTAGGATGTTTAGGTTTTAATAGGCTCTTCTACAGTACAGCTCAGTTCCTAGCTCTTCTCACATCAAGACCAGCCAGTGTACGAATTGCTCTTTTCTGAATTATGAGCACCCGCTACAAATTCATTTGACTTACAACACTCAAGAGAACAATGCCGCATAATTCAAAAATTACCGTAGCTGTAGCGAATGTAGCTGGATGTAATCCTGACGGCGTTCGTGGTACTCACATTCTTTGCTATTCTTAGGGTGAAGGTGGCAGTCAAGGTTTGCTGCAGAGTCCATCCAGGTATTCGACCATGACATCGTGTTGTCACCAACCCAAATGCCCAAACGCTTCGTTGCCTCAACACAATCATTGTTGGGGCGAGCAGTCACCTCATCCTTCAAACACCCAAAATTGAGTTGTATTGTCTTTTTTCAATTGAAAACCAGGTCGTTGCAACAGAAACGACCTGGTTACATTGGTATATTGCGACTGAACGAAAGCTATTTTTTAAATAATAATTTAATGACATGTATTTCATACATTTCAAGGTGATTTAGGCTTAGTTTTCTTGAAGAATTAGCACGAAACGAATTATCATCATCAAAACTATATACACGTACTATCCAGAAATATTATTTTCGTTATAATATTTGGAAGCTGAAACAGATTACAGTTATGTGAGTATCAGTGTTTGAATATCGATTAGGCAATTATTGCATAATCGATATTCTAACACTACTAACTAAACTATCCCATGGCAATCATATTTCTGTATCTAATATCAATAAAACAATCTTATACTGTTAAATAGAAACAATACATCAATTGATTTAACAGGTCTAAGATTTGTTCATTTATTTTTTAAAGTTAAGGTTGTTTATAATATTTAAATTAATTTAAATATAATTAAAAAAATATTGTTGAAATATTTGTTGTATATTTCTATTAATTATTAAATAAAATTTGAGTGGAGATTGTAGGATTCTCATTTAGACGTTGATAAAATGTAAATCAACCGCTTAAAGGTTCTGAGTAAACGAGGTCTTCGTACAAGGCGATAAACAAATATTATTTTCTCTCTTGTTTTTGTTAGATCGTGGAAAAAGAAAATAGATTCTCTTATTACGTTTATGGTTTTAAACCCACCAAAACAAAAAAAATCCTAACCCATCCAATTTCGTGGCCGCTACTTTAAATTAGTTTGGAATTCGGCACAAGTGTGTGCGTGGGCATAAAAGTCTTTATATCCAACAAAGAGAGCAGATATAAGACCGGCAGGATAGCTCAGGGGTGACGCTCAGTACTTTGACCCAGTAAGTCAAAGGTTGCAGGATCGAAACCAGCAGCGGGCGACTGCTATCAGATCATGAGGGGTCCACCTCTGCCAAGCCTATGTGACCATGCTGCTACGGTACCAGCACAGGCACTAGACCCATGTTGATGGGCAGTTGAGGTTAAAAGATAATAAAGAAAGAAAGCGTTAAGAGATATCAGATTTTTACTTAACATGCTACCTTATCTCACCAGGCTTGTCTAGGCCATCGAATGTTTTACACCTTCAGGATAGATCGTAAGAATTGTGGCATCACAACCCGCAATCAAGCAAAGTAATTGGTGATTGGCAGGTTTTATTTTGGATTAACTAGTATAGATTAACCTCAACACTATTAACCTCCATATTATTGTTCATTCGCAATGACCATCCTTATAATTAGAATAATTCATAATTTAGAGGTAAAACTGTGGTTCGCATTACACGTTAAACTGTAGGTTTCTTGTAGAAAAATCTACCTGGATAGATCGCAATTCCAGAAAGATAAGATAATAAAGGAATACCAACGCGATGGATGGTGTGAGAAACTAGTGACATGTATGTGACGTGACCTCCCATCTCGTCCTCAAACATACTGTCTCCGACCGATGCAGAACAACCCCTTGTGACGTCACGCGCGGGCCATGTCATTCCCGACCCATCTCGCGTGACGGACCGAACATAATTATAACTCCGGACTCGAGGGATGGTTTCGCCAGGCACTGATCCATCTCATAAACAGCTGTCCAACAATCGTCCTTCCTTACTTCAACGGCAACGACATTTACTGGGAAACTACTTTCAATCCATTGCTCAAAATAATTCGTAACTCAGTCTCGTAAACGAATTTCATCAATCTTAGTTTGTCGTTAGAATTAATTGACCATCACATTTCGGCAATGCATGTTTCATCATATGTAAGATATTTTCCTTTGAAGCGGTGGTGTTCCCAACTTTGAAATTAATGTAGCAAGCTGGTGGTTGGTGTTTGAAAATTATAAGAAAATCTAAGGAAGAAGTTTAATAACTCAAAATATGTACAGTGATGTCCGTCTAATTTAGATCAGTGTTCTCTGTTCAAACTGTTCTCTATCTTTAAATTTTTAACATATATTTACTGGTTTTTAATAAACGCAATAAAACAATAAGACCATAACAAGATACAGTAAATATATTTTTAAGGATAAATGATGTATTATTAGTATACTTACTTGTCCAGATAAAGTGTTTATCAGATGAGAAAAATATTTAGTCTTATTTATATTTTAAATTACCAAAAGGACACGAAGATCGTTCAATGTAATGAACATTTCAATAAATTGTCTCTGGTGACAATACTCGAACCGATGGCGAAGGGGGAGAGGTTAATAGGAACTGAGTGGACGCTAATTTTATTAACACCTTTACTTGGAACCAAATAAACAGAGGGTTATTCAGCCCCGTTGAAGAGGGGCTGTAAAATCGTGTAGAGGGGATTGATTAGAAAGGCGTTCACTACATGAAAGACTCGCGCAAATCCCCTTGTACCTCTCGAGCGACAATCGCGACAATTCTGTGAACGCGGACAAAAGTGCAACTATTTGTTCGGCGAGTGGGATGTTCAATTTTAACGGTTTTGAAGGTTCGTAGCTATGACAAATATACGAACAGCGTTCTTCCAAGTACAATACACTCTGCGTAGGTACACAGACAAAGTTAATTGTATTATTCGTTCTATGTTGTATGGGTTGAAAATAAACCCCTCACCTTTTTCTTACACAACAACTAATGAGTTTTATGAAATTAATATTAAATATGTTTCTGAATAGTCAAATTCATTTCAACGAGTAAAGAGTCATGTTAAAAGTTTTCATCGATTAACATTTACAATGAATTTTTTTAAATGATTTAATTGTTTTTAATTGTGTCGTTATTATATTATGTTTATTGTTTGTAACATTATATAATAGATAATGCGACAGTAATAACTGTCGTAAATGTATATAACTACGAGTAATGAGGTAAAATTAAATAATAAATCAATTATATGTATCATTTATGTATTATTGTATGTATTTTATGTATATGTTAGGGATTGATAGTGATTCCTATTGAATGCAAATTGGAGAATAAGAAAGATGCTACGTGTAATGTATGCTTGTTCTCAACACAGTAACACATTTCTAGTATTTTATAATTAGATTAGATTATTTAAATGGCGTCACAATGTAAATTAAATTAATTTAAATTTTAACCCAAGTATGAATGAGGATTAGGTGTAAGATTATTGTGGTGCGATCTTGTAGTCTTGTTACTGACTAAGGCTGACATGTTCCTTAGACAGAACTGTTAATTAATATCACAACAGCCGATGGCAACTCAGGGACATACAGTTTAATGTGGAGTCGGAACCACTGCCTTTGAATTGCGAACTGGTCTAATTATGAGGATGGTCTTTGCGGATTAACGTAGTATTCAATAGTGTGGATGTTAATAAGAGAAAACTACAACCACTGACTATCGCTCACAACTATCCACAACTCTATTATAAAATTTCTAGCTTCTGGAAAACTGTACAGCTTTATAGAGTTGGGGAACGTAGAGTTATGAGCGTATGCAGTTTAATATATAGAGTTACTGCGTGAATAAGGGTATGAATATGAAACGTATATAGTTATATGGTCAAAATCCTAATTGATCTGTATTAGTTGAAGTAACTAGTTAGGAAGTAACCAAATCCAATCATGGTAAGGTGAATTTAGGAAAAAGTTTTAAAAGAATAAACTTATTTTATATTTGTTTACCCTACTGTACAAAGAAGTCAAGTACTGTAAAAACTAATGCGCAAGTAATATCAGACAGTGGTGAATTTTCGGCTTTAATAATTGACAAGTTATGCACGATTCTGCCGCCAGAGCTCGTGCGGAATGTTCCTCGGCCTCCAGCTTCAAATACGCTGCTAATAATCGGTATTGAGCGAATAACAATCTCGGCTCAACACTCGCTGCATTCTACTGGAGGAATTCTGTCTTTTCGTCACAAAGCCATCCATATTCCTCAGTGTTTGAGGAATACAGTTCTAATCCTTCAGAACTAAACATAGTTCTGAAAGATTAGAAGTCCCCAGAAAAGCCGGTTAAGCACGTTTTCCAGTGGAATGTTGTACACGAACCGGAAAAAGGAAAAGAACCTTCAACCAGATCCGGGCTCAGTCCAAAGATCCCCTCTGAGTATCCACTTGGCAACTCAGGCGAGGAGAAGGTATACCTTAAATTACCCCAAATTAGTACCCTAAATTACATATTAGGGTTGATATGCTGATCTAGGAGAGTACATTTCCCTTCTGTAAAACTACAAGAACATGCCAAGTAAGAGCCCTTCATCCTAGGTACGCCTCCCACGTGGACAGTAAGGAGATGACCACTTCCTGAGAGTTATGGTCAAACTAGATTCAACTCCAGGAGAAAAAAGTTGGAAACATAGTGATAGAGAATCCTGCCAAACTGGATAGCCAACGGACTTACCAATTCAGTGCAGGACAGGTTCTTTTTAATGTACCCAGTTTTGATCTCTGAACAATAAAAAGCCAGTTAAAGCCGACTAGGGCTTCCTCAGTGTTACACTGGGCAGGGCTTTTCTTGAATTCTGTATCGAGAGAATCATTTATGTCAGAACCAAAACATTTATTTAAATTCCTCACCTACCAAGAGAGGTGTGAGTAACCTTAAAATAATTACAATTACATCCCTCTGATCTAGTCATTTAATCATGTCGTTTTGACTCTGCAAACCAAACATTAAGACCCTTATTAATATAGAAAAAGAAACACTACAATTGTTGCGCTCCCACACATTGTATCAGCCTATTATGAAAAAATCTTACAAAGGAATGCTTTAACAATATTCCAAACTATTGCAGAAAGAATCCCATTGAGAACTTCAAGGCAACACTGACCGAGTGGCTGCTGGAGAGAATGTGTATAAAAGGAAGACCAATTTTAATGGACCAGTCAAAAATAAAATAACAAATTTAATTTAATTTAAAATTTGTAGTCCCTATTGTAAGATTTTGTTTTTAATTGAATATGTCAACCAAAACAAAGTTTAGATCTTCATTTTTTATTTAATAGCCTAAATACTGAGGAAGTTGAGAGTCATAGCTGAGCAGGCGCACTACTCAGAGTTCGATCCTCGGTCATGACATGACTGAAATTTCTATCTCACTGCCCCCTTGCTTCGGAAGGAATAGTAAGCTGTTCGTCCCGGTTGTATTATAGTTTACTCATAGATACAGTCGAAGCGTCATATACGTTCTGAAAACTAACACTTAACATCGGCCAAGAGGTTATACTTACCTTTTACCTTTACTTAGGAAGAATGCCTGTACTTAAAAACTCAAATTGGATTATTCACATCAATATTTTTCTATTCATCTCTTAATGATGAATGACCAATGCTTAAATAATGAATAATATTCTGTCAGTATGTTATTTACTCGTAATTATTCTCTTCTAATTAGTTTTTACATATGATTTTAACAAACCGTATATAACTCATACATAAAAGACAAAAAAACATGAAAACCATGTTCAGATAATTAGAAAGATCTTGGAAAGGTTTGTTCCCTCTTGTTTAGTAAAACCGAATGTTTCATATACAGAGTGTTTCTGAACAACCTGGTCACATTTTGTAGATTTGTTGCTTGTATCAAGACAACATATTACAGTATCAACAAGGAGCTGTAGGCCCATGTTTATATTTTACAATGTAAACTGACTAATCGATCTATGGTACTCTACAGTCTGTGTGTTTTTTTTACAAATGTCATAATAGATAATAACCGCTTTGACATGTAAACTTTAAATTCGTTATAAACCTGTAAAACAACTTCACAAATGAGTGTATGATATTAACCTAATTTTTTTATTCGATCTTATATCAAAATGGCAGCTCTTTAAATACTCGAATTAACATACCTGAAAATAGACAACATTAAGTAAAAAGTTCGTAGGATTTTCGAATTTTTAATGCAAATCTAATCAATAATTAAGACAGTAGGATATTAAATACCCAAATTATTTTCACTTTTTACAAATCACTATAATTTCATTAGTGCTATACTAGTGCATGCATTTTTTTAAATTTGATTGTCAAACCGTTATAAAATGACGATACTTTATGTTTACAAATTAATTATTAGATAGCTTATTTATGACTTTATAGCAAGGACTAATCATCCAATATTTTACGAACAGTCTGCAATATTTTACGCGTATATGCAGGACATTTTGGGTGAAAAATTAAATTTAAAACTTTTACCACGAGTTTGGTGAGGCAAGTTTGAACAAAGCGCTGTTATTGAACCTTTAGGCCTCGCTAGGTTTAAAATATTCACCGGAAGAATGTGGTTTGACACAAGAAACTCCAACCCGGAGGCGCAACGTCTCCCCTTGAAATATTTCCTCTTGAAAAGCTAATTTGTCAGTTTCTTGAAGGAAATTTAAAAACAAATATGCGCCCACAAAGTGTGAATTGTGTCTTTTAGTTATAAACACCAATTTTACCCTCTGCATTTCTTATTTTGGCTTTAGTTTAACTCCATGAATCGTGAGGTTTAATGAAAATATAATAGTATTACCTTAGATGAATCGGTGCTGATTAATCGATCTATGATACTTCACAGTGTTAATAGTAAACAAGCAGCTTGTTTTATAACTGGGTTATTACATATTTAATTTTGATTGGTCTGCAATGAACAAATACAACTTTTCTACCGAAATACAGTTTAATGTTTTTATAAAGTTCAAAACAACAAATTTGTCATTGATTCTGATTATTTATTATTTTGTCTCTCAAATGACTACCGGTGCATACAAATGTGAATCCAAAATGTAATATAACTTTGCATTGAATATTTTTTTCTTCAAAATAATTCAATTTTTAATACTGAATTAAAACTGGTAAAATTACCAAGTTTAGAAGACCGAGCATGTTGTATGCAATATTAAGAAATGATAAATCTGAAATAAAAGTATTTTGTCTTACCAGTTTGCCATACAAGTTTTTTTCCAATCTGGAATATGAAATCATCCCCGATCTTATTTGTGAAAAATTAAAAAAAAACCATGCCGCATTGGATAGCTGGCCTTATTCAGAGCTGCTATTGAGTTTTATCTACAATCAACGCTAGTTTGGTTTTAAAAGATTTAAAAAAAATTAAAGAGTATGTTAAAATTAAATGGTAAATGAAAAGAGAACAAGAGATTGCATCAAACAGCACGCAAAAAACACAAGGAATAAACAACGCAAACCTTTACATTGCACTAGCTAATCGAGTAATGAAGGGGCAATTATGAGGGTAAAGATGTTGTAAAGCGTGCGATAAGGGCTACATCCGGTCAAGTAACATCCGGTCAGCTGACTTCCGCTCACTACATGTGTTTCCCGCCTTTGTGACACAGTGTAATTGTCGTATCATTGCCTTCGTCTATACTTTAACCAAGTGCTCATAATATATCGTATTGTATGTAAAAGCGGTTTCTCTCAAATATATATTTAAAAGAGTATTGTTCAAAACCGATTAAAGATTTTACCATAGTAGGTTTAAACAAGAATTTGTTTTATACATAGTACTAGATCAACTACGCCCATTTTTACACGTTTTTCATAATTTATAATGAAACAAAGTTTATCATGGAATATCAATATATTAGGACAGAAAATGGATAGGCTTTCATGAAGATTATATTTTTATTTAATATTTAAATAAGACGTATAATATTTTATTTTGCCTACCATAACTACCTATTACCCCCAATTTGTCACAATCTTGTATAGTTATGGGCTTATAGTTGCAGATCAGGGGATCTACTCCTCAACTTGGTGTCCGAATAGCCGGCCGAGCCCGTCCTCATCAACCTTATCCAACCTTTTCTACATCACTCATATTTATCAAACGCGTTCTGTATTCTTGACACAGGAGTATTGTGTATTACAATTAAACATATACTTTCCTATACTATACTTCCCCCCTTCTTCAATCACCAGATCTCAACTGATCGGCATGGCATCTCCTGTGGATTTCATCTGCATTTACCAGGTAGGAGCAGGGTACATTTACTTTTACTATATTTCCTTTCCTGGACCCAGCACCCGATTGGTTAAGTACCCAAACATTTTCACTTTTTTCCAAAACTTTCACCTTAGATGGATTTTTTGTTTTTCCGTTGTTGCATGAGATCTTCATCCATTTTTCCCTCTCCATCGTGTAAAAGAATATCCAGCTTGGAACGTAGTTGCAACCATCATGTTGGCCGGAGGTTTGCCAGTTAATATCTTTGGTGAAGTTCTGTATGCAAACAGAAATTTGTTTAACTTGTCATGGATTGTAACACTATTCTCTCTTGATGCATTCATTCTCTCCTTGAATGTTCGAACACATCGCTCTGCTAGACCGTTGATTTTCGGGTGATAAGGAGTGATCCGGGCATGTTTGATGTTAAGGCTCTTGTAGAATGATTGAAACTCGTGAGATGTGAGCTGGGGACCATAATGTTCGGGTACTTAACCAATCGGGTGCTGGATACAGGAAAGGAAAAATAGTTAACTCTTTTTCCGATGGAAATGTTCTTACTGGAATAATATCCGGGCTTCCAACTCTTTCAATGCAAAACAACTATAAATATAAAATAGCACTGACCTTCACGTATCAGAGATTTCACAAAATACAGGATTTTTATCAAACTCATTTTTATAGACATAAGGGGTTTGCGGTGCATTAAAGACAGCGAGGTACCACCATAGCGGCATGAGTCACATAGGCTAGCCAGAGGTGACCGCTCATGATCTGACAGGAGTCACCGGCCACTGGTTACGATTCAGGAATGTTCGCCTTACTGAGATAGCGCCTTTTTTACGTATTTCGTACAGTATTAAAGTATATCAATGATAACTAATCTCACTGCCGTTGAAACTACACTGTTTATTGGCTCACTACACGAGTAATTTATGAATAATATGTTATGTTGCATAGGTTGATTACTATAACAAAATATTCATGGCCCATAATAAATATTTGTAAAAATGTTACTGTCTTTCCAACAGCCTGGAAATTGGACGATTAAACATTTTCAAATCGGACCGACCGGAAACGCCTGTTAGCCGGATGTGTAGGAGAATCGTCCGATATGTCATAAAAAATCAGGTGGGTGAGGTTTATTTTCAAACTAGCTGACCCGGCGAACTTCGTACCGATAATAATAAACATTTGATTTTAAATCATAAAACATAGTCAGCAAACTTCCCTCTGAGAAATATTATATTTATACAGTAATTAGATGCCATTGAGTACTTACTATTTATGCTTGCTTCTTTGGCTTGCTCATTGGTTCAAATAAAAATAGCTGCTGTTTATATCTTAAAAGGTAAGATACATATGTTGGAATCCAAAACAAAATTATTTCTCCATAAGATTAACATGGGAACTTTGGAGGCGTATAGGGTACAGATTTATGGGAAAATCGTCACAAAAACTATTAGACTTTCCTATTTAAGGCCTAAAGAACCAGTATACCTCATTTCAGCCTCCTAGGTAATCGGGAAGTGGGAGAATTAGTGATGAGTGAGTGATTGAGCGCTTTGAATTTTATATATACAGATATACGACAAAGTATAGTCGAAATTTCAATTTAATTTGTTAATTTTGGTAAATTGTTACCAGCCTAAAACACAACTTTGTATGAAAACGAATGAAATCCAACTACGGAATAACTCTCATTTATAAAATTATATTGTAAAATTAGAACTTACACCCTGATAACTTTTAAAAGGGGAATAGGAACTTTTGACAGTGGAATAACTTACTGGTAGTAAAAAGGTCGGTAATTCAATAACATCATTTAACTTAAAATTCGTTAAAATAAATAGTACATTACAGAATCACTTATCTCTATATATAAAATTGAATGTATGTCTGTCTGTCTGTATGTCCTTTATGCGTTGCCAAACTACTCATCCGATCGCCATGAAATTTTAGGAAGTTGCTCTATATGTGTCCGGGAAGGTTTTAGTGAAAAAATATTTTCGAAAACCCCATAAGTTTCCATTTTATGACGTTTTAAATTTCTAATGTTAACCTTATGGAGAGTAAGTTTGTTTACAAATTGTCTACAATGAAAACATTTGATTTCTTAGCTACAGCTGATTGGTTTACTTTCCATTAGCAATACCGTATGCTTTACTATCCAATGCCATCTGAATCATTCATTAATGTTAAACTATGAAGTAAATGTGTACTGTAAAAAATGAACAGCTTTATTCACCACGTTAATAGTTTACGGTTTTGTATGGTTTTGTATTATGTATTTATATTTTTATTTTCTGTCTGATTAAAGTCACGTGTTTATGTGATAATTACAATGTTTATATTATTACGTTTATTATAATAATCAGCTGTTGTATATCTTTCCTATAAAAGCCGTATTACAGTTAGGTTTCGTTTGGGTTTGGATTGGATTTGAAAATTGTGAATTAATCCACTCAGATTTATTTGTTTTATGGGAATGATATTAATATGTTTTATCGTTTCAGTATTGTTATTCACTATGCAGCGACCCAGAATATATAACCTTTCACAATGAAGCCGTATTGCTATTCGACTTCAGAACATGGCCAATCTTAAAGTTAACATGTGTTTACTGTGAGGCGTTACGAAGTTCGCCGGGTCAGCTAGTCATTTTATAAAATTACTTATTCTCGTTAATTAAAGACCTAAACTAGCTGTAATTATGTCAAACAATCATGCACTTGTCGATGTCATCAGACAGTAAAGGGCTAAGGGTGAAGTGAACTGCAAGCTCTCAGTCGCGTGCAGATCATCGCTTTAATTGTTTGTTTCTCGGTTTCCTGCTCTTTAACAATTACCAGTTAAACGTTTATTTACAACCGTTAACACTATCGCTTGCACGATTCTATGTAAAAAATCTTCAAGGAATACATTAATGTTTTTTTTGTTTTTTCGTTGTTGTTAAGTTTTGGTAATGTTTATATATCATGTTATCACGTAAATCTATACAACTTAAAATTCTTTCAACTGCCTGTCACCATGAGCCTGGGCAGTGAATTATTTACTCATACGGGAGCTTCAAAGGTTGCTGGATCTAGACAAGTGGCAGGCGACTCCTTGTCAGTTCATGAGCGGCCAACTCTGCTGGCAAGAGTATGTGACTCACGTCGCTATGGTACCTAGCGTCTTTTATTCCTCCGCACAAGCGCTATGCCCATGGTGAAGGGCAGTTGAGGTTTTATTTGCAATAACACTGATACATAGTTTACAAAAAAGATTAATAAATAATTAACAGGTGTTACAAATCATATTCATTAACGCTTATCAGCATAACATATTGCATAATTCAGCAGAACGTATTGTTTAGTAAAACTAATTAACTTTTTCCAACACCCAAGTCAATATAAGTTTTATATTAGTAATAGTTAAAGATTTTGGAAGAGAGGCTCACTCCCTCCCCTCCCAATAGGTAATAACAAATATTTTTTGTGAGTTTTATTGAATAATGTAGCATTTTACCATCAGAACGTAGACTTAGCTACAGAGTAAGATATATTCTAAACTGTATTTATTTTTCATTTATCCCTAAAAGGAAGTTGGAAAGAATCGCTTTAGCTTTTTTTCCTTTATTTTGCTTTCTTATTTCCTTTGATGTGCGTTTTCAAGTATGAATTAACTGAACTTTCTGTCTTTGCCCTTCTTGTCTACAAGTAACATTCCATATTTAAGTACAATAATTTTGTTGTTTGAATTGAAGATAGGAATAACCAAAAATATAAAAGTCTAAGTATCTATCGGACGCACCCCAAATTTTATTAATACAGATGATTCAATCCTTCCAATGGCTAATATTTCGTACTTAGAACTATCCAAGCTCTCTTGCAGAGCTATAGAGCTCAGCAGGTAGTTATAGCGAATTTGGTGGTTCAGGTACATGTATCGATAATCAAAGTGTTCTCGACTAATTTTATTAAAAGGTGGTATAATATTACAGGTCAAAATACGAGTAGATAGAAACGTAATTTTTACCTCAGCTGTAATCTACTGAAGTCATTCTTTTGTCCAACTTTTAAAATTGAATTTTTGACATGAAAGGACTTCAGTCTGGAGAAGAATGCTTTGTAACGAAATTCCTTTGAAGCATACTTTATGGCCGGAATATAATACGATAAATATGTTGAGCTGCAAAATTTGGAGAAGTTGCTAGAAAGTAAACGGGAAAGGATAAACTGAAGGTTGATAAACCATGTTTCATGAATAAGAACTATTTAGTATGGTATAATATTTTAATTTACTCCATTATTAACTTATTCAATTTACTGTTTGTATTGACTTTAACTACATAATATCATTATAAAGGACACGTAGTGCGATAAACCAATACATTTTGGTTTATTTGTCAGAAGTATACTGAAACTTGAAATACAAACCAAAAAATTAATTCATTTTTCTACCTGAATAAATGGATATTTATTGTGGAAATTATAAATGACCAATGCAATCACAAAAATAGTTTATTTGCTTAAGAACAATTTTCTTTATAAACTAAAATGTTTACATATGTTAAAATGAACATAAGGGTTGTTTAAAATGTTTATTTCGTAAATATTTAAATATCCTTAATTTATTTTATACAATAGTTACAAATTTCACATTTGGAATGTTGAACACAATATCCACTGTAGGACGTGGATGGCGGCCTCAGAGACTACCGTTGACAGTTATGGATGAGAGTTGTGTCATTGACAAAACTGCTCTCCTACTCTCTACCGCAAAACACTCTTCTCCTCGTTCGCAAATATCACCTAACAGTGCGGCACGGCCAACGCCTCTCCGTAAATAGTTTTGATGATTAAAACATTAACGGCATTGTGAACTGGCATACACTTCTCCTTCAAAATTAAACTTTAAAATACTCGTACTGTATTACAATTCAATTAATTATGATTTTCATAATTGCAACCATTGCATGGTGTTGTAATTATGAATACAGCTCTGTATTCCTAAATGTCTCTTAAAACAACATTAAACCAATTTTCCTCAACTTACTATGCAAATCGTAATTTATTCCCATGGGACTCTCTGACATTTTCAACACCAAGGAACGAAAACTGATCCCGTAATAATAACATAAAAAGTATCCGGAAACATTCCGTACACTAATAGATATAGCGAAAATTGAGCAACATACAGTTTTTTGTGGCAGAACTGTCCTTTACGTTTAAGGTATTCTTCTGCTAGACGGCCATTTTGTTTTTGTTGACAAAATGGACGTTGTCAGTGAATATTTGGGACGTGAAGTTTTAAGTTTATTATTGTGTTCTAAAAATAAAGGTAAAAATTGATCTTTATATAAATTTTTATACAAAAATTGAACAGAATATAAATATTAGATATAATTTATATATTTTTTATAGCCTACTTTGTGCTTCATTAGTTATGTAACTATAAAATAACTATTAACTATAGTTATTGTTATTTGTTTTGTTTGAAGAAACATGGTGTACATCAAGGGATTAAAGTACTTAATCTCCTCAGTCCCCGATTACGCCTCAGGTGACAACAGTTTCCTTCGTTGACACAAAGTTTCGCTTTAATCCCTTGATGCACAAATAACTATTTAATTCAAAACTGGTCATACAAATGTATTTCACATGCCCTTAGTACAGGTAAAGGTCTGGGGGGATACCAAACTCACCTCCCCTACACCTCAGCGGTAATAACAAACCTTTTTTATTATTCTCTATAGGAATAGCATTGGGACACTCTTAGACAAAGTACTGCGTTTCCCGTGACAAGAAAATTTAACTTTTCTCTCTCTTTGGCACTTTGTAGTAACTTAATAATTAAAAAATTGTTAAGCATGTTTCAATATAGATTGTCAAATTCATTCATAAGTTTATTGTTTCGCCGGGAAATAGTATATTTAATCACGATCACAACAGCCAAGGCGTGCTGAGGCTGTTGGTGTGCAAGAATTATCAAAAAGCCAATTTTAGGACGTTTGATGAACTATAATTTTTGTCATTATGCAAATAAAATTAAAAAAACTCATAAAACAGAAATTATTACCTGATTTAGTATCAATAGTTGTCGACCATTTTTGTCGAGTTAGACTTATGAGTTGTTATGTTACTTACGTTGTAGCAGTTCTTTCTTGATTTATGATTGGTTGTTTAGGCTACGTCAGTGTTAGTTGTTATTATCGATTGTTCTATCTCAACGTTTGGATATCCGGAACCTATATTATCCGGAACGTCCGAAATTCACAAAGAATCGATAGTCATTTTTGCAGTTACTTTATCTACTATTTACAATCAAATGCTGACCTAGAATCAAAAGTATCATCAACAATTATATTTTGCGGCCTAGGACTCAAAAAATCATCATAATAATAGGTTTAGTCCTAGAAGAAAAAGACAACTTTTTCTCTTCAACACATGTATCTAAAACTCTTTTTTAAGTAGTGAGACGTAAATTATTTTTGCGTATTTTAAAATGTTTGTTGTATGCTTTCAACTGTTTTTAAAGAGTTGAACAAGAGTCGTGGAAACAAAGCTGCTGAAGCTATTTTAAGTTGCACTTTGAGTTTGCTGTAATTTTAGCGTGGTGAAATTTTGAAATTTAACTTTATGCTTCCGCACTACTGACTGCACACAGTGATATTTTAAGCGGGAAATATTCACTGCAGAAACTCAGGTAAGCAACGATTCCAGCTTTATTGGGCGAATCAATAAAAAACTCATTGCGATGCGGGTGGGAGCTTTCAAAATTTACAGCGAGGCTGGACTAAATAGGTTCATAAATACAGCGCGAACGGCTACTACAATGGCGGAGACCCGTGGGGAACAGCGCTGCTCGCTTTGCATATGAACAACTTGTTTATTGTTGCCGAAAAACTATTATACGCCCATTATCAAGATTAATAATTGTTGTTTTGGACCACATAAAATCGCAATTTTTAGCGAATTTTCCTTTTCCTTAAAGAAGAATTGGCATGGTCAGAATTAAGACGGGGTTTAATAATATTAAACATAAGATTATATGTACTATTTAACCACATATTAACAACCTGATTTAAAAATGATTGTATTTACATCCCTGTGGCAAATAGGTTAGATCATAGGTATGTTTTCAGTTCCTGTTAACAGCTGTCATTATAACTATGACATCACTTAGCATATGACGACACTGGTTCAAATTTTGGTCTCGCAAATTGCCAACATCTCCCAGAACTCCCATCCCAGAACTAAGACATATCCATGTCAATAATCAGTCAAACTCCAAAGGACACCGTGATTCTTTTAGTAGTTCATACGGTAAACCATTGATTGCAGCACTAGTAATATCTGATTGGGTTAAATATTTTCCCCATACCATTGTTTGACTATACACTAATTGAAAAATTCCATATCGCTTAATTTTAGTTTAAAAATACTAAATCCGAGATAGACTTACATTGAACAAACCTAAAATGTGCAGTTCAGTATACATAAATAGATTATTGATTTTATTTTTTGAGAATATGAGTCCCTCCCCTGCTTTTATATTAATTAATGTCTTAAACTCTCTTCCACTTAGTCGGATCATTATATGTTTTCCATGATATGTGCACAAGAGACATCCCGCTGATGAGGTGTTGGTGAAATTTATTAATTACCTTATTTCAGTCACTTGCTTTACTTCAAATATTTTTGCTCTTATACAAACCGAGATTCTAGTTAAGAAGTTGAGATGAAGTTGAAGTTGAAGTTGTGAAGTTCATCAATATCGGGGTCTGTCAAGGCGTATCGACCCACATAACGGAATTGGCGCTAGCCCGTGGCGTCCAGACCGACCAAACGACCTACTTCATTTTACAACTGATACTGATTCTTGCATTGTTACATTATGCTCGAATTCCTCCCTATTACATTTCAAATCATTTTATGGAGAAGAATAGGGTACATTAATAGATTCAGTTCCTTTAGTGAAGGATACTGAAGTAAAACAAGTTATCACCCAATCTCGTTGTTAGAAATATATTCTATGGGACAGGATTATGATCCCCAGAAAATTGGCGATTAAGGATGATTTTGGCAGAATAAATAATATCAGTTCGCCAATGCCATTGAACATAACGATAATGCAAAAAAATACATTTACCTTTTGGATCCCTTCTGCCGGATAGAATTTTTAACTTTTTTCTGTTTTTACGATCTCAGGGATCAATAAAAAAGCTTTCACTAGTATTGCTGCCTCTTTTATAGTATGGGGTTCGGTGGGCTTCTTACCACTTGCTTAGTCTAGTGGTCTTAGTCTAGTCAAAATTCAGTGTCCGAGTGGAGAGGTTCTTACTTGACGAGCTCTGGAGTGTTTTACGGTATCCGCTTCATATCTTGAAGTTCACCGGTTCGATCCCGTGCTAAATCTTGAGAAATTTTGTGATAGTTAGATACTGGACCAAGGTGCTTTCTGGTGTTTGTCAGTAACAAAGCTTTATATCATCAGATCCATTACACAGTTGGAGCGGTGTCTGACGATTAGGAACAAGACAATGCAGTGTGAGAAAATTAATCTACGACTAATAAATAATTACCTTAGAGGGTCTAGACGGAGGCGATCGGAAACATCAGAGTCAAGCCGCCAAATAAATGGAAAATATAGCGGTGAATATTAAAGTAGATCTGTCTATTTGTACAAGTAAAGAGAAAAGGAAATATTTAAGTACTTTCCTCAGGTCATATTCTTTTGAAAAATAATTTATGAGTGGTATCCATGCTCTTGAACATCAAAGAAACTATTTGAGTATGTTTTGTCACAAAATAATGCCCAAGGTTAAATGAATTCCACAAATATTTCATATAAAATATTACTTTAAATTTTCCCATAGAGGAATCGAAAGTTCATATTTTTATATTGCTATCCATGTATATTATTTTTAAATTGTGTAAATCTGTAAAATGACACTTAATGAATATTTTTACGGTAATGTTCATAGAACTCTCTAGTTACGGTAATGGGCAAAACATAAAATAATCAGCTGCGGTATTAAAATAAGCTTATACATTGGTACATTTAATACTGTACGGCATAGAGGTCAACCCTGTAAGAAACGAAGAATGGTGCCAGGAAATTTATTATTTTATTGTTTGGATCATAAAACCAACACAAGTTAGCGCAGTAAATTACTGTTGTTAAATCAACAAATAAATGGACCGGCGAATGTGTAAACCAACACTCGGCTCAACCAGTAGCTCTAACTTACATTATTTACTTTCAGAACCAATATTTGGTTACGTGGCCGTTTTGTCGGGCAGTGTATTCAGCATTGCCACATATGTGTAGTGTGTTGCATATATCTGTCTTCACTCAACCTTTATTGCAAGGTTTTACTGATGAACTTCAATTCTTTCTGTGACATCCGAAGCAGGGTTTTAAAGACAAACCAAACACCCAACAGAAACGCCTCAACAGAGTCTAAGGACAGTCTTCAAATTCACCATTTTGCGTTAAAGCATTTTTTATTATTAGGGCCTATATCATCGAAGCGTACCAAATAAATAGTATTTTTCTAGTTTTTAACCTATGTGGTGAAATAAAGCGAGGCACTAGTAACTTGACTTGTTTTGTTAAAAGGATAATTATGTTATTTATTTACAACATGAAAGTTGCAATTTTTCCTTCTTGTGCACATTTTACACTATTTTAAATTTTAAAATACGAAACATGAGTTTAAGATATACTGTACCGGTACACACATGTTTAATAATTGTTTTATAAACTTACCTTTGACAGTAATAAGAGAGCCTCTTATGTATGGTAAACTAATTCTTCATATTATACCAATATTATTTTATAAAATGCTCCCAAGAAACTGGTACTGTACTTTTAGTTCATTACAAATCTAGAATCTTCGTTCTCAGAAAACATTTTGGTGTTATACCTCTCGATACGAAACCATCACTTTTAGTGAACACCTGTTACCTCTATTGATTCTGTTTAAATTATGAGTTATAAATGTTTCAAAACTATAACTGTTACAACAACAAAATACCCCCGTCGCAGCAGACCTGCGTACTCAGCGAATTTCCAAATCAATAATAAAATAATAATAATATATGACAAGTTTTATAAAAATCTGTCCACAAACATGGGACTTATTTGCCTATTCTCCATAGAGAACATGGGAAAGAGTGTGTAGGTTAGCTGCTGTGAAGAACACTGAAAGTAGTCATTTCTACCATAAATAATTTTTATCTTAACATTTATACCAACTTTCATCAACATCTGTCCATAAATAAAGAAGTTTGTCTATTCCCTATATGATTAATATGGGAAAAGAGTATGCAGGTTTGCTGCCATGATAAACACATAAACTATGATTTTTAAGTATAAATGGATAGATCTCAACCACATGAAGCTAAATATCAAGTTTTATCCAAAAATATTGATTAATATGGATAATATTAATTTTTCCCTATCCTCCATAAGATTAACATTGGAGCCCCACAATACAACGTACTGTGTTTAGATTTTTTAATATCTGGGTAACCGTTGGAGATAGAGAAAAACTTTAAGGAACTTAACTGTGTAGTTTTTTAAGCTGATTCCAATGGCGAAATACAAAATTAGAAATTTTTAAAAATTACATGTGAAAAACGCAAAAAACCCCATTTTGGGGTACAAGACCCCCCAAACTACCCGTTCCCATTGACCGATATGTCTGGTTTACGAACTCGTCCGAGCATTTGTAGGAATACACATCTCTACCAAATTTGGTCTCGATCGGACCATTTTTACGAGAGTTATCGTGTTAACAGACATATATATATATATATAAATTTTAACGACTATTGTTTTTGGTCTCTTGGCACCTAAAGAAGAAAAAATAACATGGTCCCGGGCTTAACTCTTGCCATGAGACCTACGGTAATAGCTACTTCCCTATGGGAAATTCGCTAAAAACAAATGTTAAAACAGAATAACATTAAAGTAATGACGTCAGTGTGTTATTTTGGATTATGTCTAAAGTTAAAAAGCTTTGACAACTACCAATATTTAAAAATTATACTTAAAATGGTGATAAGATGACGACTCCAGATGCTGCCAGGAGCTGGAAGAAACGCCAAGACATTTCCTGACAGAGTGATGCAGATGGATTTAAAAGAGTCAAGTGCTTCGGACGACACCAAATACAGATGAGGATTTTTCCGATTGGTAACTCTATCAGCTGATGAAATTCAAAGAGGAATTTGGGCTGGAGGGTGTCAACTAGTGTCAACAATCAATAAATCCATCAGGTATCAGAAACCAATTAATTGTATCCAATACCAATATCTGTGTCCCTTTCGAATACCCAACCAACTTTCGGTTATTTTTAGAAGATATTACTAACGACATATTTAAAGAACTTGAAATTTAATTTCGATTGGCATTTGTGGAAAGCTCGCGGTATTATATAAAATGTTACTCGGGCGAAGGCCCCGGTGGCCCTGGACCTACAGACCTACAGACATACAGACATACAGACCGCACGCCAGGGCGTCATCCTGGTCGGACCGCGAGCTATCTGCCATCTTGCATATTGATAAAACCTGCCACTCAGTCCCGCCATCTTGCTGCTCTATTTTCCTCGGCACATGCAATTTCCAAATAAAACAATGCACTAATTCCGTTTCTATCAATATTACAATTTTTCTCATTTTCATAAAATTTAAAAAAGATTCGTTCACGAACGTTTTTCAATCTTAAAACGTTCCTAGACTATTAGACTCTTAAACCATTATCAATGGATATCGGAAAATCCTTATTCACTCCTTTGAAGTAAGTAAAACTCATATTTGAATAATGCTTAATCCAATCATTGATGTAGCATCATTGATTTTTAAGTTTATTCTGTAGCGAGAATTTAATTTATAAATAAAAATACATACTTGGACAACTTTGGAACCAAATTAACTACATTGTAAAGTCGGGCAACAAACAGATTATTTATGTTTATTGATCAGTTAGGTGCCAATATCTAAATATCAAAGTATTTCTGAGCGAGATTATTTTTATTATTGGAGCCCGCCAAGGATTTGGAGAAGTGTATTTTTTTAATAATTGCTATAACTGCTAGTCATGAAACAAGTTTACTTATTTACTTTATTTTCGTCAAGTTGTTTAGTAGTTACTTTTTGTTGTATATAGAATAAAAACGTGATTAAAAATTTAAAATACGTTAGTAATATAAAATTATTTTTATTTAAGTTGTTTGATGACAAACCAGAAAGAATGTTTTAACCGAAATGGCGAGGAGACGTGGCTGCGGTCACAATGCATGCAGTTTCGTCTATCCGAACATACAAACCGAACACGTGTACACAAAATGTGGTCTGCAAAACTGATATTGCATGCGTGTGAATGTCATCATGTTATTGACAAATATGGACGTCGCAATAACTAATGTTATATGCCATGCAGACTAAGCTATTACATGCGTGTGAATATAACCATATAGCATACACGTTTATATATGACTACAATACTACAATAATTACTATTATTAACTAGGTGAGTTAAAACATTGCATGCGTCTGAATGACATAATCGTAGACAAACACTATCACGTGGACAAACATGTTTACACTAATCTGCATAAATTGCCGTTTTTCGCAGCACAGTGATCCGTGCAAATACATGCGTGTGAATGTCATAATACATAACACGTGTACTTAAATCTGTATCATATGCTATTGTTCTTGGAACAAGGATTCGCGCTATTATAGCGTGTAAATGTTAGAATAGACATTACAAACATGTGTACACAAATCTGCATCAATAGCCGTTGTTCGCTGCACAGCGATTCGCGCAAAAACATACTTGTGAATGTCGTAATAGATACTATGAACACTTTTTAGTTATACAGGGTGTCCATGAAAAACGTTTCAGGACTTCGGTGAGTGATAAGGTACATTAAAAGGAAGAAAAAAGTTCCAATAGAGGTATGGTCTAAAACGCTTATTTTCTCAGATATCCGCCATTTTGTATTTTCCACAAAATATTTTTTATTTCATTTTTTACACGGATTATTTTCAAATTTGGTACGTGTTTTAAACTAGCAGACTACTATTAGTAAAAAAATAACTAGCATGATCCAAGCTCAAAATCCAAAATGGCGGCCATTTAAAATTTCAAAACTTAAATACTTTGTTAACGGTAAAATTTAAAGTGGCCGCCATTTTGGATTTTGAGCTTGGATCATGCTAGTTATTTTTTAATAATACTAATGTACTAATGTAAAACACATACCAAATTTGAAAATAATCCGTTAAAAAATGTTTGAATTAAAAAATATTTTGTGAAAAATACAAAATGGCAGATATCTGAGAAAATAAGCGTTTTAGGCCATACCTCTATTGGAACTTTTTTCTTCCTTTTAATGTACCCAATCACTCACCGAAGTCTTGAAACTTTTTCATGGACACACTGCATAACCTATGTAAACATAAATATGCGTATGTCTAATGAAAGCTAAACTACACGTAACTTCATTAGCCACTATTGAGTATTTAACGATAATCACACTGAGCAGTAAGCAATGCTAGTGTCCAGTCCAGTTCAGTTTTCCCTCCTCACCTGTTTTAATTACCTCACATCGTCTCTCCGCTGTACAGTTACACGTTTTCATCTAGAATGACTAACGACGTAGGCGCTCGTGTATTTTAATCATAACATGACGTGTTTTTACCCAACGTTTTGGGAATGGACCTTTACAACCACGTGTGAATTACCGTACTCAGTAGGAGATTATTTATTGCCACGAATACCGCAGTAATAACCGAGGGAGAGTTCATCCCTTGTTTGTTTGAAATTAATAATAGCAATGGACCTTGAATTATATTTAATTATTTATTATTTTACATTTAATTGGGCTTTTCCTATCACGCTTGTTTTTTAAACTACACAACGTTTCCGGAGGTGTAGAAACTCCTCCCGTTTTCAGGTGTTTACCTAATAATTTACGTTAAAAATTGAATGTTGAAGTTACATATTCTGTCAATAATACTATACTTATTATATATCATGCACAACACAAAAACTATATTGATAAAGCAACAAATAACCACAACACTTACATTACACTTACATTAATGTAATGTAATGTAACCACAACACTCTGCTTTCGAAATAGCGGGGCGATACAAGGGTGCGCTCAGAACGAAAGTTGGAGCACTACGGTTCATCCCTTATTGTAGAATACTTAAAAAATAATTATTTATATAATAATCATTGTATTCAACAGGTAAAATAAATATCGATTATTTAAAATTTAGGAAAATATTATCGAGCAATTATAAACAAATCCCTTCAGAGTTTATCCGCCATCTTAGATTTTAGTCCCATAATGTTAATGTTAATTTTGAGATAGCATTACTGATCACTCGATAGTTGAAAAATATGGTTCAGGTGTCAAATTAACGGTAAAGTGGTTATCTAGGGAATTTACACAATTCTATTAGTTTATTTCTTTATCACAAAAAATATATTACTTAGAGTAATTACTATTCACATTAAAAGAGGTATTTACTAATAGTATTTTATACTAAAAGCGATCTCAAAAATTATGAACAGCAGAGTTTACAACATAAAAAAGTAACACCTGTTAAGAAATATTGGAAAAGGATAAGGAATAACGTAATGGAGACAAGCATCAGATTTCAAGGAAATAAATATACCTATGAGTTTAAGATTTACTTTATGTAAAATTTTCAAACCGGTCGGTTCAGTATTTCACCTTTACTTGCCACAACAAACCCACAAACATACAGGAACCACATCTTCTTTATAATATTATAGATATAGATATTAGTTGTACTTTTCTGGAAAATAAAAGTAAATTTATGTAATTTTATACATATTATTATTATTATTATATATTTTTACAGTTTAAAGTCAATATTTTGTTTATGTATTTTGTTTTTTGTTTTTAGAAGACATAACTTCGTAGTTTTACAGGATATGTTTGCTATACACAGAAACATTACCTTAGAACTCTCGTTGAGGTCCACGCTTCCGTGAAATTAACCTTCTTTACAGCAAAAGGTTTCTTATTCCTCCACTTATTTACAAGTTGAACTTATTTTGGAGAAATGTTTTTCTATCGGATCATTTAAACAGTCATATACGTAATTTATATACGTATATAAAAATAATAGCATAAAAACCCCAGTCTATGGGTTTTTGGTTATAATTACAGTACATTATTCTTTAAAAAATCTTTAAATTCTATAAACATTGTTATTGAGAAGTTTACAAACGGACTAGTGTGTTAGACAAAAGTAAACGTTCATCTATGAACATATTTAAATAGTTATTAAGGGATTATTTGATTTTGAGCTTCATATTCTAGAAACAAACGCGCTAAAATTACATATTGTAATAATGTTTTGTTATTATTGACCTTTTTATTATTAAAATGAAAATAGTATATTTCGTCACTATAGGACCCAAGGTGTCACTTTTTCATTCGAGGTCAGGTTTGACAAGTTTAAGTAGCCGAGGACGGGAAATGAGCAAGGGTGAACAAGATGTTTGGTCCGAGTTGGAAACTATATTTTCTGACTTACGCATCAAACTTGATGCGTATGCTCAATCCTGAAAACAACTATAATTTTTACAATTTTCTTTACTTTACATCTTTGCTCAACAATAAAATGAATAATATTGAATAAAAGTAAAACTTTATTTTAAAATTTTCTTGATGATACGAACGAATAGCTGATATAGAGTATTTATTCATTTCTGATGAATAAAACCTCATACTGATTTATTTTTCGTCCTGAGATGGGATAAAATGATATTTTATACCTCGTCACTTGTATGAATGACAACCATTTTCCACGATATCTTAAGTTTATTGTCAAATGTTACATATAATTACTTTATTAACTACAAATCAATCTAATACTTATTTTATCTAAGCATATACCCAACATTGTAACGGACCCATTCTGCCCTTGATTCTGGATTCCCTTAGAGATATTTCAAAAAAGATCTCTAATGTTTGGTTTAAAATATTTATACGGTCTAACTGCCATTCCATGTAGAACCTGTCAAACTTTATTATTAAATTTAAGTATTTATATAGGTTGAAACCGTCTACATAAACAGTGATATCACTTACAGTAAAGATGGAACCCAGAGGCGATAGTAAAACATTCTGGAATATCCTTCATGAAATTGCATTCCTCCGCTGTAAAATTATATCACTTTTGGAAGTGTTTAATTTCTTTGTAATGGTAATTATACAGAAATGTCCTTTATTTTTAATTAGCACTGTGAAGTGTTTATAGACCATTAACAAGATTCATTGTTTGGTTTGTTTCATATAAACGTCGTTAAAAGATAACTGGATTAAGTTTTGTTATCATTAGAGATATGTATATAATATACGAGTTATATACATCGGATATTACACATCGCATTTGTTGGGAGATATTTATTTCATCTATATAAATCAACATGTTTTAAATATAAAACCTCAAACATAGAATTTGCAAGTTTAATTTTTCCCTACTCCAAACATGTTTTAAAAGTGTCCATCAAATCTTCAACTTTCCACGTGTAAATCGTGACGTTATGAAGGTCATTACGAATATACTTATTTGTTAATTCCTCTCCCGCAGTAGAAGGAAGTTAGCAGTGCTGAGAAGGAACTATTTCCGCCTCCGCTAGCCGCGCAAGACAAACTTGGCCATATGATTTATTGATTGTCTTTGAACATTAAGATAAATGGAATTGCCGTCGCTTTAGCTATATCGACCGCAGACTTTCCCTTTCCTTTGCCTTTTATTGATGGACCTCAATTGTGCGATCTGGAAATATATTTCACTCTAAGTAACGCCGGCCGATTAGTACCTTGGTCTTTTAGGGAGAAATTTTCTCTTATATCAGGTAGAAATAAGGCATCTAGCTTTCATTCGCTCATCATTAGGATAGATAGAATAAGAGCTAAAAGCTCTTATAGTAAAAGTAATAATACTTATAGTTAAAGTAAAAGCTTTTATCTCTTGTACTATTGCTATTATTTTATGATGTTTGTTATCTTATTATTTTTATAATTGTTTTACATTTTTTTTGAATTGAGATAGTTAAGTCCTAAATTTTATAATTTACTATTTATCAATATCGAACAGCTCAACTGTTGCATTGTGTTAGGCCTACATCTGTTACGCCATTAAATACTATCTTTAGAGAATATTGGTCAAAATGCGTTGTTAGTCTTCATAAGTAATAAACAGAATACACACAGCCGAGTCAGGAACGTTTAAAAACAATGCGATACCCTGTGAGTGTCGTCGACAAGACCGTGGTCCAAGCGTGCAGATGAACTACGCTCTTCTTTTTATTGTATAAAGATCAACGTGTTCCGTTTAAACTCTTCTAAAAATGGTATATTAAAGCCGAAACACCTGAAATACATTTATAACAATTTAGCTTTTGACGAAGGAAGTCTTTTTCTATTCAGTTTTACACAGCTCAGAGGCTAAACATTTTTGAATCCATTTATTTCAATCAAAATGTAAACGACACTATGTGACGAGAATTAGCCATCCTAATGTAATGTAAATCCACTCCAACAGTGAGAGCTGCAAATGATAGCTAGAGCTCAAGATAATCTACTTTATGTGCAAACGTATGTATGTCTTCCATGATGAAGAGAGTTTGTGTAAACACTCAACTAACATGCGCGCTTCGCTTCTCTAACGCCTCAATTTAAAATCCGTCAAACGCTGGCACCCCTCATCCCACTCCACCCCTCGTCACATCCCCTTGTGATAGCAACGCGATCTATCGGGCTGGAAAGACATCACTGAACCGCGACCGCGAGCTTGAGCACTGTGAAACGCATAAGCAACCGTGGGGTGTGGGGACGTAAACAAACGTTACGTGTTTAAGTAAATATTCGACCAGGTGTTTTCGATTAAGAGTGACGCATCTTTGCATTTTACAGCGTTTGATTTTTTTCTACTGTATTTAGGTAGTCAATTTACTGAATCACAAATACGCTGTTTTGGGTCATTGGTCTAAACCCACTTTGCCATTTCGAGTTAAGATTTGAACTCTTCACCCTTTTCTTGCTACAAATCATAGACTCTCCTATATATTAGCAATAAACTCAGTCGCTCCCTTAGTTTCCGTGAAGTATTTCATAACTAGAGGTCGTTTGGCATATATGTATCTATGTCTAAAAGGCTAGATCATGGATATGTCTAAAGGGAATGTTTTCAGTTCATCTAAACAGCTGTTCTTATGTTTCAAATATGTTCTTGTGTTACAAATGGCTAACACTCTCCCCCCAAGAGCTAAAACATTTCCATATCAAAAAGGGGAATAATACAATTTTATACATATTTTTTTTCATCTTTAGCCCACAATACATTTAATTTATTTATACCATTTATTATTCTACATGTGACTTTTGCATTTATTATAAACTGAATAGATTCTGACAATTTGAAGCATTATATGTATAGAGTACCCATAAATATTACGGTATAAAACATTATTTTTGTTCCTATTATCATGGACTGCTGGAAAAGGGTTATAAAATGCCTAAAAATATTTACTAAGTTAATCCGTTCGATGCTCACTTCGCACAATCAAATGAGTGATAATCGCTTAAAGAGATAACTAGGCCTGCCTTATCCAGAAATAAATATACTATCTTATTCCGTCGTAATAAACTGATAAAACAAAAACGCGTTCATAGGTTGATTGGCTGCGTGCAACGGAGGTGCGTGAGCTCGGCTTGAAGCCAAACCTTGGGTAATTATCGGGAAATGCGATATCAGGCGAGACTTGGCTTCTGAACGGGAGCCAATGAGAAAGATAGGGATGCGTGGCCGTGTCTCTCTAGTTGGTATATTAAAATTAGATTTTTATTAAAAATAGTAAAAAGTTATATCGAAATACAATTATCGAAGGGATTTTTTTTAAATTTATGCTCGTTGTTGTTAGGCTTAGTCTTAACATGTTCAATTTCGATCAATTTCTATTCAAAACCTATTTAATGAATGTGATAAGCCTTAAAACATGAGTTGAAGAACGAGCAAGGCTACTATAACGCAAATCATGATGAGTCCATTATTGTAAAGTGAGACGGGGATGTGCCACGACAAACTAGAGGTTCTTGCTACCAGATAAGTAAGTGGCTGAGCCTATAGAGGCTGAATCTGAAGTAACATATCCCAGCAGTCACCTCGGACAGGCTTTTGGAAAATTGCAACGGTAGTTGGGTAAGTTTAATATTTGAAGTACAAAAAACGATTCGTCCAGAACCAGTTCCAGTCACATCAGGGTTTTAACCGTTCCCTACGAAAACGCTAAAAATGTCACTCACTTACTGTAATTTTAGTTGATCTTGGCTTCACTGATCACGCCACCCTATTATTTCGAGCAAGGTGACATCTAATCCCAGAATCATTCTACGCCTGATCATATAATCTCAATGTTGGCCTCATTGACCACGACACTATTATTTGTCTGCTCCCAGAATCCTTCTTCGCCTGATCATGTCACCTCAATTTTGGCCTTCCACGGACGCTTTCCTCCCGGTTTTGCTCTCCATGTTTCATCCATTCTTGTTGTTATTTTATTCTTACGTGTCCTATATATGGTTCACACTTTGTGCTTTTACTATTGCAACAATTTTAGAGTATTTGTATGTAGCTCGTAGGTCAATCTTTTTCTTATTCTTCACTCTTCAACCTCCTTGACTGATCCGAAAACTTTTCTTAATACTCTCAAAAATAATGAGTCTTTTTATAGTACATTTTCACTCCCATAAAACCAAATCCACTGAATAATAGTTTTGAAAATAAAAATAAAGAATATTTTTAACGACAATTTTGTTTTTTTGCATTGCCACTGTGTAGAAAATAAGTTTAACAAGAAAATCTCTCTGATATACTTCATTTTTGATTCTGAGTTTAATGAAAGTTCCATGTAGAAACCTCTGAGATCCAAGGATAAAATAATTTTTAAAGCTCGAATGAGATGTATTTTTATCATCCTTAATGATTTCAAATCATATACGTGGGATAATTTAATGTGAAACGCGACGCCCCAGGGCGTCAGACCGAGCGGCGTTCAATGATGTAGAGGAATCTGAAGCACAAACATCGCAGATATTAATGTCCCAAGATGGGCCCCGGCGCCTTTCAACGCTCCTCGGAGTCGGAGAACACAAAACGTCGGAGTTTTGCGGCTTCCATTGATCGAGACTCGGTCGTCGTGGCAACTCCGCGAACCGCGGCGCCGAAAACTCGCGGTAAATATTTAATTAGACACATGCCTTCATAATTGCTTCACCTTCCGATAACATGCTCAAGCGAACGAGGCAGTTCCTTCGTTTTTGCATGTTTGATGACTTCTAAAAAGAAAATATTTCTTGTTAAACACGATACGTTCTTTGAGGACACAAGTTCATAATCGTGGTGTAAAACACGAAAACGATAACGCATGACATAATGCAGTTCATAAATGTTGATGTAAAACATATCGAAGAGCAAAAACGTTGATGTGGGACTCAAAGAAGTGCATCTACGTTGATTATGATGTGCATGAAATGCATAGCCTAAACTTTGATTTAGAACTCAACGGAGTTTATTAACGTTGATTAGGAAGAAAAAAGTGTATTACCGTTGATTAGAACGTAACTAAGTAGATCGACGTTAATATGAAGTGTATTAACGTTGATTTGGACCTAAAAAGTGCATTAACGTTGATTATAACGTAACGAAATACATTCACGTTAATAGGAGGAGCATGCACGTTGGTATGTGACTCAACGAAGTGTATTGACGTTGATGTAGGTCCCAACGAAGTGTATTCGCGGTAATCTATGCCACAATATTGTGTGCATTCATGATTCGTGTTTTAGCAAGAGATTGTTGATGGATTTTATTATTAAAACAACTGGTTTAGTGGTTTAAACCTAGACATAACTCGTTTGTAGATGTGAAACATAATACATAAAAGTCACATTTTATGAGATCAACCAATACAATTTCCACACATGTATACAAAAAATTAAACAACTTTTATTAAAAACTATTTATTGGGTTATTTAAAGATAATTTTTTGTACAGTGTGCAAAACAACTATTTTACACAGTTTTTATTCAAGGACTACAATTTTAGTAACAAACTCGAAAATACAGTTTCGTCTGAGATAAAAGTAAAATTAAATATCGTTCGACGTGAAGAGTCAGTCGTAGTATACGGGGGCGATGTCTTATGAGGGTTTACAGGCGGCTCGGACCGATTCATATCGGGTCTCTATTCAACTGCACCCCAGGCCCCAAGTCATTAACTCACTCGAGCGCCGCAGTCAGTGCTGTTCCTGCTGCTGCCTTTACCACCCGCCTCAAAAGAAATCACCCCCGCCGCCCCCGTCCCCCCCGCCATCGCCACGGACAACTTTTTGAAGTTGTTTCCAAAGCTAAAGTCTCTGCCTGTTACACTTCCACTCGTCCGGAACGGTTTATCTATTTATTTCTACTGAGGAACATTTACTTTACACTGTTGTAACTACTTTACCTGAACAAGCTTATGTTAATTTTGAATTTACAATACAAATAAAGAATTACTTTCCAATTCTAGAGACGGTGACCCAATCCTTTAGAGTATTTTGACTATTATGTATCCTAGCTTTGTTTCCGACAAGGACCAATATTTCATTATATTACAAAGCTGAGTCAAACAACTCGTACGATCGTCGGGCTAGTAGCTAATATACGTACTAACAGCTAATAAAAGATTAAATCGATTGGACAGAGGGTATGTTAATTATTAATATACAACTATTATAAAATACTTTCAACAGATTAAAATATTACGAAACACAGCTTTTGAAATCATGGAATAAGCCATATTAATGTCACCATACAATTTTTGCATCGACTTCAAAATATCATTTCCAATAAAAATTTTTCCAAACCTGTCAAAATTTGCAATATTATTTCTGATCACTACTTGCAAATATGCTGATAATAGGTTTTATATTAGTTTAACCTCTGACGTCACTGGTTTAGGTGAATACGAGTGAAGGGCGAGTACCATGAGTACGGATTTGATGGTGTGTAACTTTGATACCGACAAAGACCATCTGACATTCTTTTGACAGGACCATTAATTTAAAAAACTAATTAATATATGCTACGCTACAGTGCTATGATTAAAAGATTGGACATTATTCGATTTTCAGTACAAATAGCCTATATTTTTATTCCCCTGCTATCATCACTCTGTTAGCATAGCAAGGCCTTCGACAGGATGAATCATACATACCTGTTAGAAAAAAACTTGAGTACTATAATGTGAGAGGCAGAGAATTGTCTTTCTTCAGAGTTATCTGGACATTATACATCAGTATGTTTTTATCAATGGAGTCACTTGCAGTACATTACAGCTGTCTCATGGAGTGTCTCAAGGCTCTGTCCCAGGGCCTTTATTCTTTTTAGTTTTAGTAAACAGTTTAGAATTTCATGTATCTGCTGATGTTTGCATGTATGCCACATAGACGTCAGAAAGAAAAATAAAAAATTGGTGGAGGTTGAAATCAGATTGGCTGGATGCCAACGATTTTATTTTAAATAAAGAAAAAACACCACTATGTTTTTCTTTGCCTGAAGGATCTCACCAAGAACGAGCGTGGTCGGACAGCCTAATGTCTTAGCATCTGGCTGGACCACACCCTTTCTTGGTCAGATCACTGTTCAAAATTAAGTTCAAGATTGGCAAGTGACATTTTTGCATTAAGACGTCTCTATGGTGTCGTCTCTCAAAGTATTTTAAGGCCTGTTTCACTCAAAAATCACATTTGAGGTCTTGGCTAGTGCTCCCGCCTCAAAAGAGATTTTTATTCTGTAGAAACGTGCAGCTAATATAGTTGCTAGTGTAAACTTTAAGGCTCACTGCAGGCCATGTTTTATTCAACTTAAAATTTTAACCTTATATCCTTATATTTTACAAACTATAAAAGCTGCCTCGTAATGAAAGTTTCAGGACTTCGGTCACTAGTTTTTTAGTTAAAAATGCCTTTTACTCAATCGATGAATATTTAAAAGGCGATTGGACTGACCATAGTCCACCATATATTTTAATGTACTGTACACCTGTATACGTGTTATATAATGTACACCTGTATGACGAATCCAATGTATTGAATATCTGTGGAAATAAAGATTTGATTTGATTTGATCTGTTCCACGATGAACACATTTAAGGGGTCCGAAGGCTCCGAGCAATCTGTTTAAATGGTAGCTGGGCAGTAAACTCCCTTAAACATTTACTCTGACGCCTTCATACGATCGTGAGATGGTCGACGCAACACGCATAACAACGATGCCAATATGGTAGAGTATCTTCACTGAAGGAAACACTCGTAAAGAAAAAGGAAAGAGATTAATATAACTTTATCTGCGGATTTTAAAACAAAAAATAGGTGTGAATTCCTTTTACATCCAATTAGGTTTCAAAAAACGATTTCTTAGTAAAATAAATAGTTCTCGACAGATTTGTAGAGAAACTATTAATGTTTTAAAATATCGCTCTTTATAGTCTTTGTAAATATTAAACTGAAACTGAGCTAACACCATCACAATATCCACTGGGGTTTCTGGAGAAGTTAGAAAGATGATCAACTGACTGTCTTGAATCTCACAATAAAAAAAATTCAAAATTCAATGGTTCTCAATTCGTTAGAAACATTCAAAATACAAACTTGCTTACATTACAACGAATCTATAAAATCCTTTACTTTGGAGCCCTTCGCAATTCTTTAATCAACGTTCAGTTTTTTAGATTTCTTATAATTCCATTTGTACTAAAATTAAGGTTCGTTAAAAGACTATAGTTAATTACTTCCTTTATTAAAACTGCGCGCGACGCGATCTGCATTCCTAACGCAATGCACACATTTCAACGTCATCGTTTATAAATATAACCATTTCATTTAACATTCACCATTCAACAATTACTGAAAGTGAACGTACAGTAACTAAAATATATCCACGTAGATGCATTACATAAATTTAAAACGCTAAAAATAGTAGACAAAACTTTTGGTTTTCTCCCTCTGAAAATAATTATTTTCTTAAAAATTATTGTTTTTATAATACGTGTTACGTACACAAGTATGTTTATAAACAAACTGAACGACTGGAGTATTTTTATAAAACTGGCATAAAATATATCTACTTCGTAAACATCAATATATTTTTTAACAAATTTTCACCTACCTAATATATTGTCAATCCAAAAACAACACCATATGTCACAAGTTCCGAACAGTGCAATCGTGACGATAGTTTAAAGTCCGGATCGTCCATACCGGATTTTTTTCGTAAGCACAACAAATTTCCTAACCTCACAGCGAAACTACGGTACAGGCTGTACGCGTGAACGTTGTCGGCACTGTGACTGTGACAGTGTAGCCACGCGCGACGTGCCCCACTGTCGACTGTGGACCGTCGACTAGTGACACCGCCACCGCACTAAACAACCCTCAACCCTCCGACCGGGTCGAAAAAAATCAATCCATTGAGGCAATCCGTTCCGATAGGACCGCGAGCCGCGAGCCGCTGCTACAGGCCTTTACCCCCATTTTGTCTTGCCACTTAACGATTGGGTAAAGACATCCAGCGAGTTTCCGACGACACCCGCCGGCGGCAGCACTGTACAACGATGGATTAAATACTTAAACCAATTTATTAACCGATTCCTCTCCAGAATTGCCTGTTCTCGGCGACGCTGTCTCGATTACTGTCTTGCGTACGACTAATTGTTTCGGTGATTAAAGTCGCTTTTCTCCCGTGAAAATCGCTTTTAGTTTTTACCCTATTGTGTTACTATTTTTACTGTCACCCCTTTACTTAGTATACTCGAGTTAAAGTTGAGAGTAGAATTTTTTGAGATTTCTTGAATAAAATTGATTTTGGACTCAGATCTGTATAACGACTTCAAGACCGCACCAATGGGGTGCACCTCGGGCGACACCTCAAGGTTTTTAATTTTTCAAGACAGTTTACCCCTAAGAACTCTTAAAAAAGTAAAAACTCTGATTTCTCAAAGCTAGATCTTACGGGGTTATAGTGTTCCTAATAATATACAGAGTGTTAAGTTTCCCAAATAATATGTCCGTAAAAGTGGCTTTTCATAAGTTTTTAAATGTCTAAATTTTCTAGCGAAACAATATGTGTATAAAATAATTTTGCTCTTACAATAAAAACCAGCTTAAAAAACAAACTAATATTTTTAATTTACTAGCCTATGAAAAAGTTCAATTTTATAAAAAATTTAATTTTGACTCAGTGTTAAACACGGTATGTTGAGTATAGGACAACCAATGTTCCTCTCATAGGGATTTTTCATTCAATTCTTCCTTATTTCTCCTTCGTTTAGAATGAAGCTTTCTATGCAGGTTTGGCTGTATCACCCAATAAAAACAACTTAAAAATTGTTTTTTACCTTGGGATGGAGAGTTGGACATCTCAAAACTCTTAGTTATAGGATGTTTGAAAATTGTATGAGTTTTTTTTTGAAACCATAAATAAATTTTGATAATGTTATTTTAATACATAGGCTATTAAAGAGTATTTATTTGAAAATAGTTTTATTTTGATGATTGGGATCCTTCGAGCTGCCCAGGCTGTGGCGAAGGGCTACGGCTTACATGACATCACTCAACTCTGCGGTTACAGGATATTTTGATTAGTTTTTATGTTGATTGTTGTTACGTCATATATTTGTTCAAAATAATATAATTTAATTTTAAATTAGTAATTATTGATTTTCTTATGGGAACAGAAACACTCAACCTCTAGTTAACTACAAGGAGGCAAAAAAATTCCGAAGGAATCTCAGCCCGGCCTTAGTTCTCATTAAAAGTCAATCACTATTTGCGAGGTATGTTACTCATATGTTTTGTTAACTTCTAGAGATAATCTATAATTATAATAACAGGGCTTGTAGCTGGTTATTTTTTATTGGAATTTTGTAATTTTTGGAGGAGTTATTTCGGTTATTTGTTTTGTTTTTTAGGGGAATTTGATTTTTATTGACCGATTTTGGTAAACTCATAAATTTGTTATAAAATTTCCCCAATGAAGAGCGGTAAGATTAGAGACATAAACCAAAATGGTCATGGTTTCATATACTTGGCTTTTATAGGCCTACCTTCTGTATATAACAACAATGACTTTATACCTTTTTTGTTATGCTATTTCAAAGTTAATTAGATTTTATTTAGAAACAATTTAGTCAGTTTGAACTATGTAATAAATTTATTAAGTAGTTTTTGACCGGTTAACCAGCATGGACGTATTAAAATATTATTATAACATTTTGTAGCTCTCTCATTATCTGTGTTATTCCAAAAAAACGCGGATATTTGGAATTTTGGAGTTTTGGTTAAACATAACCTTATGCTACAAATGTTTAAACACGTAATAGTATCCTTGACGCCTAAAAGCTAAAGAGAATGGTTAAAATAATAATTATATTCATCCAATTAATGGACTTTTAGATTTTTATTTTATTAATTACGTAAATGTAATCGGGCATGTTTATAAATAACTAGCTGACCCGGCGAACTTCGTAACGCCTCACAGTAAACACATGTTAACTTTAAGATTGGCCATGTTCTGAAGTCGAATAGCAATACGGCTTCATTGTGAAAGGTTATATATTCTGGGTCGCTGCATAGTGAATAACAATACTGAAACGATAAAACATATTAATATCATTCATATAAAACAAATAAATCTGAGTGGATTAATTCACAATTTTCAAATCCAATCCAAACCCAAACGAACCCTAACTGTAATACGGCTTTTATAGGAAAGATATACAACAGCTGATTATTATAATAAACGTAATAATATAAACATTGTAATTATCATATAAACACGTGACTTTAATCAGACAGAAAATAAAAATATAAATACATAATACAAAACCATACAAAACCGTAAACTATTAACGTGGTGAATAAAGCTGTTCATTTTTTACAGTACACATTTACTTCATAGTTTAACATTAATGAATGATTCAGATGGCATTGGATAGTAAAGCATACGGTATTGCTAATGGAAAGTAAACCAATCAGCTGTAGCTAAGAAATCAAATGTTTTCATTGTAGACAATTTGTAAACAAACTTACTCTCCATAAGGTTAACATTAGAAATTTAAAACGCCATAAAATGGAAATTTATGGGGTTTTCGAAAATATTTTTTCACTAAAACCTTCCCGGACACATATAGAGCAACTTCCTAAAATTTCATGGCGATCGGATGAGTAGTTTGGCAACGCATAAAGGACATACATACATACATACATACAGACAGACATACATTCAATTTTATATATAGAGACTAGATAATTTCTATAACGGGTGTTATAACTGTAATGTATTCGCAAATGAGGAAGTATGTATTAGGAAGCCTTTACTCACATAATTGTTTTAAAGGTATACTATCCATAATCTGTTAAGATTTAATTGAGAAAATATTTTTAATGTTTTTACGCTCCACATTTAACACAATCCTTACGACTTTTATGAAGGAGTAAATATTTTTTAAATATTGAATAGTTTTCGCGCCATGTAAGTCCATTCAGACTGACTTAGATTCAATCAATATAATATATATATTGAATCTCGGGCATATTATGCATTATACACATTTAACCAGTTTTATTTGAACAAATTTAGATAAATTTCTTAAATCAAGGTAACTAGAAGAGATTTTTATTCATTAGCTATGTTTTATTTGTTTAAATTTTTGAAGAAACCCGTTTTTAGGTTACGGCCTACTGAGAAATTCAATTTCAAAATAAAGGAGGTGATGTTATCGTTGTATATACAGTAATACGTTGTCTTATCCGGATCCCTCTCATATTTTGAAAGAATGGAAACATTTCAAAACACTCTATGTCTTAATGTTTGTAAACCCAGTTAGTAGCGCGCCTCTGCGAGCGCAAGGCCACCACCTAACGAAGCATCAGACCCCACCTGCCCCTACACACCCCAACAGCCAATACATTTATTTTATAAAATACTAGCCAAAGTACCCGTTCTTCGCACGGGCTAAAAAGGCTGAAAGGTGTAGGCTCTACTGATACATTTAAGTTATTGTTAATTAATTCTTCATTGTTTACAAAATGACAAAACACGAGTGTCTACAACATTTCAAAGTAACATCTGTCAAATATTGGGATAGGATAAGGAATAATGTAATAGAGACAGTCGTCGGAAAAAAAACTTAAAATCTACCATTCCACTATTTCAAATAATTCACTAATTTCGATCCAGCAGTTTATCTGAAAAATCAACTTTATTTCTTCTTCTTCCCGAACTGTCAAAATATAGTGCAAACGGATGTTGTCATTAGAAAATGTAAACATTGAAACCTAGGACGGTCACGGCAGCTCTTTCTTCTTCTTCCCGAACTGTCAAATTTTAGTGTTCACAGCTGTTGACATTCAAGTAATTTTATGTTTTCATTCACTAAAAATGTAAACATTGAAACTTAGGACGTTCACAGGGCGTAGCCCGAGAGGATTTTAAGGAAATGAGTATACCTATGTGTTGCATGAGTTTAAGATCTACCTTTGTGTAAAATTTCAAACCGGTCGGTTCAGTATTTTTCGCATTTACTTGCCACAACAAACCCACAAACAAACATACAGAAACCACCTCTTCTTTATAATATTATAGATTAAATAAAATGAATTTTATTGGTGTATTTGTGGTTGTGTTGCTAAAAAAAGTCCGTCATATCAAACTAGAATAGCTAGATCGCAATTGTTATAATTAGAAATGAAGACGTAAACGTTGTTATTGTATTTCTGGTCACAAAATGAGATATTACGGCGAAATCAGTAGACCTGAGTTTTTCTCTCGAATTGTAAATCTTCATTCAAGGTTATAATTACCGAACGTAGTACACTCAGAACGAGTAATATTTTGTTACACGTTAATGCATTACTTACTTACTTACTCATGTAGTCATTGGAAACCTAGTTGGTTTTTGGCCTCACCAACCATATGCCTCCTTGCTCTTATGTCTTCTGCCAGTTCCAAGTCTGCTCCCATTCTTCTTAGGTCCTTCATCACCTCATCCACCCATCGCATTCTTGGCCTTCCTAATGGTCTCCTGCCCTCTTGGCACCATATTCACCATCACCCTCTCACTTCTATGGCAAATATGGCCCAGCCATCTTAACCTTCTACTCTTAATAATTATTCCTACAATATCTGCTTCACTATATAGTTCTTTTGATTCCCTAACTTTTCTAATTCTCCATGTGCCTTCTTTTATTGTACCAAAAATCCTCCTAAAAATTTTGTTTTCATAGGTAAAAAGGTTCCTTTGTGATTTTTTGGTAAAAGACCAAGTTTCTGACCCATACAGCAGTACAGATTGCACTATAGTCTTATATATTCTTATTCTAATGTTTTTTTGTAATGTATTAAGATAAGGCATTACACTAAACTAAATAATAATCCATGTACACCACGCATGTTCTTGAAGAGAAGCAAAAATAATGGATATTAATAATAATAATAAAATAAATGTGGTATTCTGACTTGATAATGGACTGTTAAGTCCGAAACCTTGGTCGTCAGCACCTTAACTTATGATCACCGACAGCACTACAGGTATTTTAACTTTTAATTTTAGAAAAATAATGGTATATCGTCTTGCAGTGCACAACAAATTTTAAGATTCAATATAATTAATTTTACCTTTTCATATCCTGTTCAATATAAAGTAAATATAAGGTAATATAAGGTAAGGGTCCTGTTCCATAAGATAAATTTCCCCACAACTCTGTAACAATATTTTGTTCCATCATGCGGTTAAAAAACTCCTAGATAGAATAGTATTATCATTGTAATTAACTAATAAAGATTTGTTTGCTCTCTACAGGCATTTTGGTTATCCTTCTGGACACAAAAAATGTGTTTAAAGTATTATTGTTTATGTTTTTTGACAATATAATTTAGTATTTTTACAGGATAAGGGAGTTTCTTTCTAGAGAAAGATGTTTTATACTTTTAGACCTTGATGTTAATATTAATATTATGTTTAGTTAAGTATCACTTGGAAATCGTAATTTAATGTGTAAGATTCACAAGCTATTCTTATTTATACCAAAATATCAACATATTTTACATTTATAACCAAATATGAAGTGGCTTGAAATACATAAATACATAATTTATTACTGAGAATTTAATCGCTATGTTTATTGGAAGGGAAAAATAATAATATTCAGCCTTATATATTGTTTTAACTTTTAATGCAAACGTCATTTGTTTATGATTGAAGTTAGCAATGTTTTAATTTTGTTCTGATAAAATTGTTTAGGAGTGATATTTGAGAAAAATATAAAAACTGTTGTGACTTAGATTATTATAGATTTATTTGAGTTTTTTTTTCAGAAAACCCCAAAATGCCATCTCTTTTTGAAGTCGCCACGGCCGTTGTAGTTGGGGGGGCAGCACTGGGTGGGGCGGGATATCTACTATATAAACACTTTTATGACAGGGGGAGGAACCAGCAATTAGGTTAAGGGACATGCCAGTCCAAACTAGTGAAATAGAAAGAGGTATACACAGGGATACAGGGTCCCAAACGAAACGGGAAAGTATTTTGCGGCAATTGTGATATTTCGGTAGGGAACTTGAGACTGGCAATGAACCGGGATATTTTAACTGGGAACTCTACATACACCGTTTTGATAAAACATCCGGTAAAAAAATATGTGATAGGGGCGTGTCCACCCACGAACATAAGAGCACCTAAACCGAGTATGTTGAGATACAAAATCCCCAAATTAATTCAAATAATATGCTCACTTTTCATCAATAAACATTCCATCACAAAAATTCTGTTTTGTAAATTCTAAATTTTAGTTTACATCATGGGTGGACCCACACTTTTAAAATTTCACTTTTTACATAATATTTAGGGTCAGGCGCAAGCTAAATTTGTAGGGAAAACCAAAACTTAACACCCATTTCCGCCAGATATTGAAAAAAGGGGTTTCCAAGCCCGTGGCGATTTCAAAATTTGATGTATCATGGCGGAGTAGACGGAGTAAAGATGAAGATTCATGGCTTAAGAAGGTAAGTTTCTAAAATAAATATTTTAAATTGTAAATTATTAAGTAGACATAATAATTAGATAATAATCAAATAAATTTGCACATTAAAAATTGACTGTAAAAAAAGCAAGGGAAAAATAAGAGCCTGCCATAAATTGTTAATTTAACAGAAGACAGCTTCAAATATTCAAACTTTTCTATATGTTAATAACTTTGATATTATATAAGATCTCATAAATGCAAGAAAGATTCCAATTTAAATATTAATGACATGATTTAATGAAGGTGCAATGGAATGATTGCCAACGAGGAGGTGTACGCCATCATCAAATCAATCGCTGGCGCCTTGGATGTCAACTACGCCATGGCTGAGGTATTCGTAGCCCTTCGACTGCGCCCCAACAAGCGCCAGAGGCTGTCGCCAGTCATCATAGGCTTTGTGTCCCAGTCTTTCAAGGTGGAATGGTTGGGGGCTCTAAGGAGAATTAGAAGAGCTGGAGAGTCACTATTCACCAAAGATTTAACGCCTTGTGTGTTAACTACACCAGGGCTGAGGTGTCCGTTGCCCATCGACTGCACACCAACAACCGCTCAGGACTGTCATCGATGATCATCACCTTCGTGTCCCGGTCTTTCAAGGTGGAATGGTTAGAGGCTGTAAGAAGGATTAGAAGAGCTCGGAGGTCACTTTCCACTAAATATTTGAGTGGATCGCTGCCAGAGGATATTCTATTCATCAATGAACATTTGTCTCCGTTCAACAAAAAACTGCTCAGCACTGCGAGAGCTATGGTGAGAGCAGGAGTCTTCGCATACGCCTGGTCCACTAAGGACAAGGTGTTCGGAAGACGGCTGACTCCGCACCACTTCGTATAAAACAGTTGACTTAGAAAACTTAAATAGCATGGTAAACTTCAGTATCATATATAATTGCGTTTTTTATGAAACTTATTTTAAGGTCAGGGTAATTATACTTTATACAATATGGACTTAAATTTAACTTTATAGACCTAGTCATTTAAATAAATCTCATACTAATATTTTTAACATCAAAGTTAAAATAGAGCATTTGTAGGTGTATATGTTTTTCGATTGGTGTATACAATGACAGGCTGGGGAGAAATACACTAGGCTAGTACTTTGTCAAATTCTCTGGTTTGGTACACATGTGGTGGCGTGGCTGGTTGTGTGAGTGCATGGAGAGAGCGAATGAATTCAAGTATTTGACTATTTTTGACTGTAGATTAAATTGGGTTCCTCATGTTATACCATACTGTATGTATTGAAAAAACTGTATGATATTTTTTATCTTCTTTCAAATATTCTCTCACTGGATCTAATTAGAGACATTTATTTCGTTAATACACAATCAATTTTACAGTATGGCATTTTAGCATGGGGAGGAATGTCTAAGTCTAATGCTGAACCGTTATTTTTTTTAAATGTGTTCCAATTCAGCTGCCCCCTCACCCCCCCGGTAAAAGTTACCCGCAAAACCATCTACAACTGGCTGACTACTCAGATCACACAATCAAAGGTCACATCCTTCCCTGTTCTTGATGCGAAGACTGCTACCTGGTTTCAGTGTATTGGGGTTGGACGTACCTATCGATTATGTATTCCAAGTTTTCTGGTTAAAGCACTGTCTTGGGATGTATTCCATGACCCTAAAATTAATAGATACTAAGACTTTCCTCATCGCTACAGCAATCAAACTTATTCCATAACTCCAACCAAAATATTCATTTACTCAATGATTATGCAGTTTAAGTAAATTCTACATTCACCAGCATATATTTTGTTTTTATGCTCCCAAAATCAGTATTGTAAACAGTCAAACTCATGTGAGCATTTTTAAATCAGAAAATACTAGACACACAACATATTAGTAATATGCTACCAGTCTGCATCATCTTTACATAATGGTATACATACTGAGCGAAACCTTTCAGTTCTAAATATGTGGTACTGTACTTAATTACCTTAATATTTCTTAGTTACCATGTTATGTTGTTTTTTTATATACATTAATTTGAGAAAGGTTCTAAGACACTGAAACTATATTTATCACAAAATAATTAAGGATGGACAAAAACTTTTTTAAGTAACCCTAAACATTTATTTCCAACAAAAAACCAAATTGAATCAGCACACCTTCAAATAGAATTCAACAGCCCACATCATAGATAATATCTAGGTCAATAGTACAACTAACTTTAATTCTTTGAACTATTTTGTGAATTATTGAAAAAATATTTAACTCCATAAGTCCAACCAAATAAGGAATAGTTTTATAAGGTAAAAAAAATTGTGTTTAACTAAATAACAAAAATGTATTATAGACACACATACAGTTAATTACATATTAGTATTTGCATTGCTTGTTATACTGATATACTGAGTGTGTATAATAACTAAATTATCATAAATACTAAATCATTTTAAAATAAATTTAAAGAAAAAACTAATAAATAATATCTAAAAGACTTTATAAAAACTTAAAATGACTATGTTAAAAAATATACGGTAATTTCTTTCTGGACTATTAACATAGGTGCTTTGTAGATTAGTTTTTCAGTACTTAAAAAAATTTTTTTTAAAAGACCTTGACTAATATGTGGTTTAATAATTTAATATGACATAGTCTACAAATATTTTAAATACATTTCTCAAATTTTATAACTAAAGAAGTACTTAAGATAAATAATATTTTGATTCTTCATGAGTATATTTTTTTAATTTGAGTACATTTTTACAGTATTTTAGTTCTTCATGATAAACAACATTAAGAAATACAAAGCCAATATGGTCATTGATCTTTCATACATACACCCTACAACAATCAGTACAATTTCATAGTATTGATGATAAAATGTTTTGCATGTTAGTTTTGAAAGTTACTTTTTCCATGTGTTCAAACTATAGTTAAAATTTCACAAACAAATTTATCTTTTTTTTAAATTTTAAATAATCATTAACTCACTATATAAAACCTGAAATTTGATGAGAATATATATGATAATGTGATACACTAAACCTTCCCATATTACATGATTTTCATTTAAAATTTGGGGATGGATTTAGCAGGTAGGCCTACCCAATAACACTGCTGATTTTGGAACAAGCTGCAGCAGAGTTTAATTCTAACAATAAATTAATTAATTTACCTGTTGTATCTGTTAAAAAGGAAACTTATAAAAAATGTAATTCGATTTTTCAACACAATTTTGTTGTTTTGTTTTTATTTCATGAAACAAACTTTATAACTTTGTTTACAAACATGTATATCACCTAAAAGTTGCCTCATACATTTTCCTATTGCTAATTTGTATGAAAAGATTTAACTTTTTTGTAAAAAAAATAGTAAACAGGTTAAATTTGAAAATTTAAACATTTCTCTTTCAAATTTTATTCAAAATTTCTGTAATTTTTTTGGAAGCCCCTCAGGGTTTGCACCTGTTTCTAGTTTTAAACCTTAGGTTATGGTTCTGTTGGATATTTTACTGAGTTAACTTAAAACGCTAACATTCAAGGTAGCTTCACAACACATTTTTTAAGACTAAGAGGTACTAAAACCGTTAAAAAGGAAGAGGCGTCCTTATTTTCGAGAACAGTATTCGCACCACAGTAGTACCATCTGTAACAAATAGTTTTGTACAAAAATTATGATTTTCTTACATTAAGCAAAATGTAGCCTATAATATAATGCAGTTTTTGTACATGAAATACAGTTGATGTTTCATGTCTTTTTTTAGTACGAGGATACTTTGTAAATTGTTATATCTTTTTATTTTATAAACTTACTGCGATAAATTTTTACAATGGCTCAATCTATGATGATGTTCAGTTTGTATAACCACAAGTAATTCATAAATCATTAATATGTAGGGCTACTGTTTCGGGGTGGATTACATTTCTCAAAGGGGCAGAACCTCTGTCCCAGAGCATGTCAATCATCCAGCTTTTGGGCACCCACTGATCTCTCTGGATGGACACCCCTGGGTTTCAGGATCCATCCAGCCTTAGAAGCTCGGAAAACTGCTACCTACAGATCAGTTAAACCCGCAATGCTCTTGACCGGTAGTGTATGTATAGAGGAGAAAGAAAAAAATCACTTCAATCTGTAAACCAATACAAAAGAAATCATGACCATGGTTTATGTATAGGGGCCTACTTGAGTTCTCTCGTTAGACACCTACAGGCATTGGTCCATATCCACTTACTAGATACCGCCCTCGCCACCCTACACCTCGCCCTGAGGTAAGGTGATGCATAGTGCTAGCTAGGTTAGCCAACTTTTTAAAGCAAATTTATACTGTACCTGAAAACTTTATAGTTTGCTACATAAAGGCTGGCAACAAACCCTTCCTATATCAAAATATTTCACTAAACGAAATGTGTTAAGAGTCCAATACTGTGCAATAGATATCATGAATTAATATACAAAAATGCCTAATTCTTCATAGAATGACAAGAGGGCAGTGTTTCGCCTTCAGAGTGATGGGGTGCAGGGGAATACGTCCCATGTCCTCGGGCCAGCACAGGCCTGTACTTGGGGTTAGGTTTTAAGAACTGCCAATATTTTGTTTTATAAGAGCTATTATAGCTAATTTTTGTTCTTTTTAATCTATGCATAAAGTACACTATAATAATTAAAATAGAAAAATGTAAGTTTTAACTGAAATTTTGACACTTGAAATGGGTTTAATAGGTATTTTTACCCTTAAATATACTTTTATTACACAAAAATTAAAATTTTGAAAAGTCATTTAAGGTTTAAAAAACCATTGAAGTGTTAGAAGCTTCAGCTTTTACCTCATTAAAACCCGATGCAGTCGTAAAGTATGTGATAAGTGGTTATTTCTGACTGCCCACATTTCATGCAAGCTGGTACTCCCATGTGATTGTAGCCCAGGCATGCAAGGTGCTTCCTCATGTGTTTATGTCCCATTCCAACATACTTAACCATAGTGTCAGCTATTCTCAAAGAAAGGGGGCTGAGGGAAATGTTACTTACTCTCAGAATGGGAAGCTCCAACCATCTTCAGTGATGACTCTCTCTTATAGGGGTATTTTATTTCAGTTTTGATACCAATTAAATTTTGCTCAAATGGGGGCTTCCGCACCATGTTCTAGCTTTTCTAGATGTGGAGTTAACTATGCTTAGTATAGCTACCTGTTTCCATGCAAGTCAGTGACAGTGATGGTGTCAATGAACACCCTGTCAGGGCCTGTTATGTCTCCAATGTTGGGGTTCTGAAACTCAAGGGATCGGTAGCTAAGATGAGCCTGCAGCACCGGTGTCAGACTTGGAGAGATGGTGTTGTACTTTGCAGCTGCAATACTATTCAGCTGTAGACCGCCCTGGACCACATCTTTCAACCTACAATGATGAAATAGTTAGACATAATTCTTCATAAGAAAACATATTTTTTATGCAAAATTTAAGTGCTACTGAAAATAACAGTCCCCGCTCATTTAGTCTAAAGAAATCAGAATATTATTTTCCCAATGTTATTTTTGGTTTTAGGTAGCTTGAAGCAAAGTAAGCAAGTAAGTAGCAAAGTATAAAACAGAAATTTGCTTCATTTTAATTATTGAAGATTTTAAGACTTTTTAGTCCTAAAATCTTCAATAATTAAAAATGCACTACTGAAGCACTACTTAATCACGGTCCCTACTCATGTGAAAAAATCAAAATGTTATTTTCCCAATATTCTTCTTGGATTTTGATAGCTTGAATATTAGAAAACAGAATTTTGTTTCATTTTTAACTATTGAAGATTTTAAGACTATTTTTAGGTTTAAAAAAAGAGAATTTTTACTCAAACCAAGATTACCCAAACCTTTTTAACAGAAGGTTAGTTACCCTCAAGCATTATATTCTTTACAATTAACAATTAACTGTGTTATTAATCTATAATTACTATTAACCCTTCCCAGACTGCAGGCAGAAATATCCGCTATACTTGGATATATCCGCGGATCGTAAAAAGTAATTAACCTGAGCCAGGTTTAACTATTTTGATACCATTTTTGATCAATAGGAACTCAAACTAACATTATAATTACATTATTAATGTAGATTCTTTTTTTGTTTTTAATTTATTTTGTAGATTCATATTTTTTCTAAATAAAATATTTATGGCAAAAATAGAGTTAATTTCAACTATTTACAAATAACTAAGTTTTATAAACACAGAAACAAAATTGTTTCTAACCTCATTTTTTACATTAGGACTAAGCCCAATTGAAGGAAAAAAATGAATGTGAGTACTTACTCGCAGTAGAGTTCGAAAGCCGTGTTGTCGTTGCCATGCCTGATGGACAGTTGGAAATAGCCTCTCATGGGGGGTGTTCTCTGGGAAACCTTCACATTTGCGTGCAACTGTTCCCCTGTAGCCAAAAACCACCATAATCATTCAATCATTGATAATGAGTCAATCCTCTTGTACTTTAATGAATTTCCTATAGGAAATAAGAGATATTGCCTCCATAGTTCTCATAGTAAGACCTAGGCCGAGGACCAATTTCTTTTTCAATAGCAGCAAGAAATTTTTAAATGAGTTGAGAACTGTGAAACTCAGTGTTTATTTAGTTAAAATTTCTAACTTATTCTGCAAACATCACTTTAAAAGCAAACTTCTCTTTGGAAAAACTAGACAAAGCCGAGCTATTCGTGAATGACTGTCATAATAAAAATGTACAACTTACTTAAAATACTGTTATACAGTGGAGCCTCAATAAATAGAATCCCAAGGGGAACAGGAAAACTTTGAATTATTGAGTATTTTGAAAAAACGAGGTTTGATTTATCAAGGTTGATGTTCCCATAAATTTGATTTATTGAGGTTCAATTCAGCACGATCAATGAATACAATCTGGAGTTTCAGTAGCTTCCAAATACTGTAAGGTGTTTTGCAACTTGTGCATCAATATTAATTACATATTGTAATGGTTAATACAGAAATACATCATTAGGCCTACAGAATAAAATTTAATAATGTACATACTTAAAAATTGAAGAAATATTTTATTTAATTTATGTTCTTTCATTAAACTAACTATACTTTTAATGGCCATTTTTCAATGGACAGGTTTTAGAGTAAGAAATATCTAAACAAACCAAATGACTCATCGGTAGGAATGTTTCCTGATTCCTGAGTTTTTGCCCTCAGCTACTGTCTATTGTTAGATGGGCTGCCTCCCTCATCCACTTTTACCTTTTCCTGGTAGGTAAGTGGCTTATAAACACAAAACGAAAACACACTCACATGACCACGAATAATTTTAAAACAAATTAAACAATGTACTAACTAGGGTACGGCCACTTTCAACTCGATCCCACACTCAACTGAGAGTTTGAAATTCCTGTCTAAACGAAAAGCAGTAAAATATTGATGTTTTCAATCATAACAAATTTAATTTAATATCAAAGGTTTTTTGCCTTTACCTTGAATTGTAGAGGTGCAGCGATTTCAACATTTCAAGAAGTATTTTAAATGGTGAAAAATACAGTTAAAATTTGAACTATCAAGGTATTTCTCGTGAACTTTTAGATTTGTAGAGGTAAAATTAATATTGCAAATATAGGGAAGTTCACGGGGATTTAAAAAAATTTGAATTAACAAGGATTTTGAATTATTGAGCTTCAATTTATGGAGGTTCCACTGTAATATGATTGTAAAATACAAAAATTTACCACAAAACGGGTAGGAGTCTCTGGTGACAAGGAACAAAGGACCTCTAGCTGCCGTCTTGTCAGTGTTGTATCCCATGATGCCACACCCTGGACCTGTGTTGAAATTGATCTCATGGAAGTAACTGAACTCATGGAACTAAGAGCCAAAAATATCAAAACTAAATCGTAACTTTATTTTCAGTAGTAATTGCTCATTATGGGCAACATACTTAAATAGCTCATAATATGAGTACAAGCAACCTGGACGAATAAAACTACATTCAAACAAACACTTAAATTATGATTAATTAATAATTATGAAACACATTAAGGTGTGATTATTGTTATACTAAAAAGCATTCATGAGTATAATAGTTGTAAGAAATGTAAGTAATTTTTTAGTTGGAGAAAGTATTTGTCGGTTCACTGTTTATTTTAATATATAAAAGAGGAAGCATGTATTTATGTTACCTATAAACTTCGGAAGCATCAGTTTAAACATTTAAAAAATTTAACTTTGTAAACCACTGAACATCACCTGTGGTGTTAACATCACATCTGCTGGGGAAACACTCGGCCCTGTTGAAGGCATCAGGACCACCAGGACACTGGAATGCGGAAAACTGACAGCCATCAGTGGTGATGCTCTCCAGAAACAGATGAAGGGCCCTCACATGGTTGCAGACAACGCTTGAGTTGGCGACCCCTTCTGTTGTATCAAAATACATACACATTTCGATCAATTTCAGTAGGCCTACTCATCATATTGTAAGAGAGCTTTATTTTATCCCTAAGTTACAACTCAACAAAACATTGATACAAAGTACAAAATGCCTACTAGAAATGCCCCATTTTGAGCAATTTTTAGCTAATAAATCATTAACCCTGCGTTACTTGCGCACAGTCTCATGTTACAGGCACCGGGTATTTCTGTGTTTACTACCATTTGGATTGGCAATAGATGTTGGGCGCCAAGATAGCAGCATGTGCCCCTCTCCACCGATTAACCCTCCAAGTGTCCATTACAATAACTCATAATATCCAGCAATTTTTGGCCAATTTGCAGAGTTATGGTTAGATGCTTTGATATGGTTAGATTTTATATCATAGACAGTGACATTTTTAGGAATTTTTGAAGACCGATTTGAAAATGGAACTGCATATAAATCCAAAAAATTTAAAAATTACTAGGTACCTCAAAATTGTCTTAAATCATCTGTCACAATGAATTTAACAGATTGAGGGAAAATAACCTTTTCTTGTGTAATTTTAAATCTAGGAGTCATTTTTGCGATTTAAAACATTATTAAAATTGTGATGATACTTTATTAGCACATGGAAGATTTGACTATCCTGACAGCATTTTGGACTTTGGTTAAGTGCAAAAATATTTAAAAGCACAATGATGGCGATGAGAACCCCCAGGCCCTCCTGCAAGTTTGCTCTTAGGGCCGCCTCCCAATAATACATTTAGAAACATTTTCCACCTGGGCTCAGTTAGGCATTTTAGGTGGGATGGGGATGCCCCCTTCCTGCAAAGCCCTTTCTCTGAACATTCTGCTCCTGACTTATACTTGGTTTTAACCCTTAAAGCGCTACTTAATCTCGGTCCCTGCTCATTTAGTGTAAAAAATCAAACTATTATTTTCCCAATTTTTTTTGGATATAGATAGCTTGAATATTAGAAAACATAAATATGTTTCATTTTAATTATTGAAGATTTTAAGACTATTTTTAGGTATTAAAAGAGTATTTTTTCATCCGGATTAGCCATTTCAGTTAATAATAATTAATTAATTAATCCTATACAATAAAAACATTCACACAATATACACTATTTACTGCTAAAACACAATGACACATCGACAAAAATAACAAACAAGGTTAGCGAAAGTGGAAAAGGCTGGCCGTAGTTACTCGCGAGTTTTCCAGTTAAAAGCAGTACAGGAGCGCACAAATACTGGCTAAAGTCGCATAGCAACTGATTTCAGTCACTAAATATTTCAACAAAGCCGCCATATTGGTTTTGTGAGTGCATAGAGGCTAAAGTAACATCACCATGCACTCTATCGGTTGTTTCGCGAACTACAGCCCAGTAAATGTGGCAAAATGATTGATTGCGAGTAAACTCATTTACCATGCGTTCTTACTGTGCTGCGAGAAAAGTCGTCAGCCGCCCAGTAAGGGTTAATTGATATAGACATCACTTAATATTATTTTTTATTTAATATATTCTACTGTTGATTGGGAGTTAGCTAAGCCGCTAGTGGTCGAGAGCTGTGAAACATTTTTATTGAACCAATGAGTGATCAGGATAACTAATTCACTACTGAAGCATATGACACGGCATTTCCTATACTGCACAAACACAAGGCTTGCAGGACCCCCAAGCTTGAGGGCTCCCCCAATCGCAGGCCCTGCAGGCCCGCTATCGCACCCACGGTAAAAGCAATAATATAAGCATAAAAAGTACACCTGGGACATTTTAAAGATTAGATTTGTGGTTTTAGGTACATTTTCAACACTATAATAATATTATTCTTATTTAAATTCTTATTTGCTTTAACATACATGGGTTGGGGAAGCCAACTGTTACAAAGACACTTACCGAAGTGACTAACAATCAGAGAAGCTCTAACAAAAGCACAACCTGGCTGGTTCTGACCACCATTGGGAAAGTAATCCACATGCCCAAGTGGGTTGTAAAGGCCGAACCCGTTGGGCCACAGCTTAGCAGCGTCGGTGTGCATGATGTCCACGAATCGTGCGTCCTCACGATTGAGCGGTGGAAATGAGGCTCCAGTTGTCTGGCGGAACAAAGGTGACGCTGGGTCCAGACCTGGGCAACACTGACAACACACTCACTTGCGTTTAACCTTTACAAACATTATACAATTAGGCTAAAACATGTGCTGAAAATTTCCATGTTAATTTCAATATAAATGTTCATGTATTAGGTGGCTGCTTTTGGTGTAGAAAATAAAAATATTATAAAAGTTTTTTTTAAATTTATATTGAAAGTGATTTTGAAATTTATTAGATACATTAAATAGGTATATATCCTAACATTTTGTGTTGATTTAAAAATATGTAGAGTTCCCTGAGGTCCATGATGTAGGAATGACTCCTTTAAAATTCTTATATGAGGAACATGTCATGTGACATATGAAATAATACTGCCTTTTCCTCCTGAAATCAATACCGCAATTGGAATACAAAAAGGTTGCACTGTTTTCAAGATATCTATTAGATTTAAGATTCCATTAAAGTTTTCATCAGAAGAAACATGCCATACAACAACAAAGAGTGCCTCCTAACTCCAATTTCAATCAAAAATTCAAAAAATAAATATTACGACAACTGGAAAAGCTTTGAACATAAAATATTTCATAAATTAAACAAAGATTATTTCTGCGTGAGAGCAAAGTACATTTATATTCAAAAAAATTTATTTTTTTACTTTTATATTTCTAACTGATAAATGGTTTCTATTCTAAGTTAACTAAAAAATAATTGTATATATAAATAAATTATTTTTACATGAAATGGTATAAAAATAAAGCTAAATATTTTTTCCAAAAATTTAATATGAAATATTAATTCTATTTAGATTAATAAAAAATATACTTATTAAGATTTTTTTATACTTAATTTAATAAAAAATTTAAAAAACTATAATTTGTGTATTTTTTACAGTACAATGTTTTAAAATTGAAATATTTAAAAATTACATGTCGATGAAAAGCTAACAACAAAACGTGCAGACAAACCTCACTGGAAAAAATTAACAACAAAGTTAAACACAAAAATAAAATATTTTTACAAAAAAAATATTATAGAATGTTTTTATGAACATTTTGTAGAAACATTAAAAAAATTTTAAAATTTTTATTATGTGTAAAAAAATGTAAATATTATATACATATATGTTTATATAAAAAATACCGACTATTGTTTTTTTCTCACAAAGAAAAAAATAAAGGTCCCGTTAAGATTTAAAGAAGAAAAGATCATACAAGCCAAAAAGAGCAGTGCCTTCCCCTCCTGAAAACAATGTTGCAATCAAAATTCAAAAAGGTTGATCTCATGAACCGAACAACGAGCTTGCCACAGTATTTTACCCGAAGTTATATAAGTAATTTTCAGATTGAATTTACAAACTGATTGCATTAATGCCAAGAAATAAATGGATGGCACTTCAAAAATTTAACTGTAAGCTTACTATATTAAAGGTATGTGGTTCATATATTGTTGTTCTTATTTTTATGTTAAACTAAACAAACTGTCAATTTACTTCGAGTTTTTAACTGAAGGTACCTATGTTGTTTATAGCTTATTTTATGTAAAATTAAAAAAATATATTAATTTACATGAAAATGTTGTGAAAATAGAAGGGCCTACAACCTTTTTGAATTTCAATTGCATCACCACTTATTTCAGATGAAATGACGAGCTTCTAATGAAAACTTTTAATTTGACTATTACATCCTAGTCCAACATATTGAAAAAATTGTGCAGCCTATAGAATTTTGATTGCGGTACTGTTTTCACAATGGAAAGGTACGGTTGTGCACAACATGCGTTCATAGTCAGAGATTTTTTTAATGGCAGTTCACCGACAGCTATGCAACCTTCGCTGCACATCCACTTTGCACTTGATCGACATGACTCCGTTACAGATAAAAAACCCAAAATTTCAGAAAAAAAAGATCTGCTATAAAAAGAAAATTTTGTGGCCGTCCTCGCACTGTGGTCGGACCTGAAAATGTCTCTTTGGTAAGAGATTCAATCCAGCAGTCCCCAGGAGCTTGTAAGAATGTCTTGTTCGCGTTTTTTAGTCACTATCATTCAATTATTGAGCCATAACAACCTTATATGGATGCATCTTCACATATTAGGAGAGAATTCAGCAAACACAGCGGTCCGACAAGTGTAGGGCTGTCGCATGTTTTCGCACTGAATGCTGTGGTGATTGCTGAATTAAAGCTCTTACCAAAGCGACATTTTCAAGTTTGTTGTGTGAAAACGTACAGGTGTTTTTCTTTTTAAAGCTTTTTTAACTTGTCTCTAAAATTCCAGGTCCGCAAGCAATTTTTTTTATCTGTAGCGGGTTCATGCTGACCATGCGCAAAGTGTAAGCGCAACGATTGCTGGATGGGTATTGACAAATTGTCATTTTCAATAAATAATAAAAACACGCAATGCATACCCGACCAAGTCATGACTAGCACTGACAAATAAGAATGGCATGTTCACAGTAATTGAAAGACACAACTTCCACCTCTCTACTCCATTTCAGCTTGTAGCAGCGCAGATTTAAAATCGGGTAGTTCTTTCTGCCGCACCCTGTAGTACTTCTCTGCCAAGACAAGACTGAGCTCCATAAGTGACTTGCTAGGGAGGGGATTTTTGAGTAGAGGAACCAAGTACACTGTAGCAGCGTGGAATCCACCGTAAATGCGCCTTTCACGACTGTAGCGTCATGAGAACCTTAGATTAGATTAGATTATTGAAATGGCAACCTCCCCAGGTGGTATTTTAAGCCAAATATGAATGAGAAATGAGTGTAGGATCATTTTGGTATGATCTCGTAGTCTTGTCACTAAGGCTGACATGTTCCTTAGACAGGACTGTTAATTAATAGCCCAAATGCCAATGGCAACTAAGGGACCTACAGTTTAACGTGGAATCCAAACCACAGCCTTTGAATTACGAATTGGTCTAATTATGAGGATGGTCTTTGTGGATTAAAGTAGTATTCAATAGTGCGGACGTTAATCCGCATAATAGAACACTACATTCACAGACTATCGCTTATAACTATCCACAATTCGTGACCTCCAAGTAGCTGGATTACAGGACATCGCCACCGTCCCAGTCTAGACTAAACTATATTAAGTCTAATCTATTTTCTATGTCGCTATAATGCGACATAGTCGGTCATAGGTGACCATAGGTAGCTTAGATTGTCTTAGGTATCTCTCATAGTCTGGTCCTCCATGTTAAGTTGCTTGAAGTACAATCAGACCTTCGGCAAAAACGAGAAGAAGAACACATAATAGTATATAAAGTTCCTTAATCAAAACTTCCTTACTTTATGGACAACCCTCATACAAGGGAAGCTGTTCATTTTGTTTGATAACGAAAATACTGACCAAAATTATGATAACTTGATTTTATTCTGCCCAGTTATAACCTCTGAAGTGCAATAAACCTGTTTATATCCCAGTATTACTAATAATAAAATAGCAATAATAAAACTATCACTGTCCTAACTTGAAAATTGACTATTTTATGGTACTTAACATAAAGTGATATTTATATTATTAGACAAATACCAGTGATCCTGCCAATGTATATTCCACGTTGCTGTACTGCACGACCTGCGAACCCCGCTACGTGGGCACCAAGACTGAAGCCTATAATATGTATATGTCTTGGATCTGCACCTAGAGATACGATGTCAGCCAACAGTAATGCCATCTGTCGGCCTATAAGCTGTGTGTTGGCAGCAGCCAGCGAATAAGATGGCCCTGCAGCTCCTTTTTGCCAATCCACCATGATAACGTTGCAGTCTTCCTGGAAAAAATTAATTAAAATTCCACTTTTCCCAAACATAAAAACATTATGAATTGATGAAATCAAAATTGTAATGCATGATGTAAAATCATATTTTAAGAGTTGGAGATTAATTACCACTAAGAACTGATATGAAGTTATTATAAGGCTATTACTTGGGGTAGTGAGTTTTGTATTACTAACTGTATTATTCAAATATAGTTAGTTACAGGTTGTAGTAGTAAGTCAAGTAAAGGTTAGTTTTCTTTCGACAAAATTTCTATCAATGTTTCCAAAAAAGATTTTTTGCCATAAAAAGTAAAACATAAAATATAAGTGGTTCACAAAAATGCACACTTTAATAATCTAAAAGTTATAAGGGATATTCCTATTCCTATTCATAGAGTACAAAATAAATTAAACAGGATGAGTAATTAATTGTGGCTACTGGAGACATAAATTTGATTAAGCTAGTCATTTACCTTACTTGTATAAAGGTTTATTTTACTCAACAAAGATAAAAGTTTTCAGTGTGTGGTGATTTATAAAGGAAAAATTTCAAGTGATAATTTTAGAAATGGACATTGATTTGAATACACACTTTAAATAGACTGACCATCTTTAGAAACAAGGAGACATAGGAACGGGCAGCCTGGTGTCTGGTGCTACCCTTGTACCCGTGAGTTACTATCTTGGTGGGTTTTTTGGCATCAAAAGTAGAGTTGACAATTGACTGGCGTTTGTCGCCGTAAGTTAATTCTTCTGGCTCCATTGCAACGGCATTCACTCTTGTGAACAAAAGGAACTTTGTGTCTACATCATCAGGTGACTGTGGGTTCTTTTTGAGCGGTGAAGTAGTCTTTACCCTAGCGAAACAACCGACAACATCTGAAACACATAGTAGACCCATTCATAGAAATAGAATCAGATAAATTAGGTTAAGGTCACACTGGGCACCTAGTTGCGAAAACAGAAAATAAAACACTGAACATTAATGTAAATGGAACAGGTCAGCGACTTGAACACAGACAAATGAACTCTCCCAAACTTAACTTTTGTAACCAGCCTCGCTAAGCAACAAGTTGTTACATTTTGCTTCCTCCACTCTAATTTTTATGATTTTTAATACAGTCTACTAACTTTTTATATACATTATCATACATTTATTGTTGCATACATTATTATTGAAGTTTTTAAGCCAAAGTGCTCTTGGACCTGTACGTAACTAATTTGAGAGTGTATTTTATGTGTAGTTAAAAATACCCATCTTTTATATAAGATATAATAGTTATTATTACTTTAAAACTAATTTATAAAAAGTAATTTCATTTATTTATTATTGTGTTACTATAAATTAAAAGTATATTGTCGCATTAGAGGAATTACAATAGGCTTACTGCTTTAAGAATAATATAATAAAAAAACTAAAACAAGTTTTTTTAAGACTTCTCACCATAACATATTTCCTGCCTGGATCTCCTCCTCTCTTGAACTCGCTCTTGTCTCCTATGCAGCCGCCCAAGAATGATAGCTCCCATTGTCGCTGCTCTTTTGCCAACTTCAACACCACGGCTGGTCTCTATAAAAAACATGTAAATACCCTTTGAAATTCATTATTGGTGATGGTGGATTTATGTTATTTAGATTATTATTGCGGTCATTTTCCATCACAATTTTATGTCAAACAAAGTTTCACGACATTTCGGGATCAGGAATCTGATCCCGTCTTCAGGTTAACTAATATATAAAACATAAAACAATTAACACATAATATCACACCAGACCCGACACACACCGTACTAAGCCGGTATAAAGCCATGGTTTGTTTGTAAGTTATTTGACTGCTTTTAACTTTAATGTATTCAACTTTATACCGGCTTAGTCCGGATTATGTGAATATCTCTGTGAATAGGATCAGATTCCAGATCCCGAAACGTCGTGAAACTTTGTGTTATATAAAGTCGTGATGGAAATATCAGCAATAATAATCTAAATAACATAACTTTCCCTAATTTAAATAAATGCTGAAACTACTTACTCTTGGTATGACTAACCAGTATCCTCTCCTGGTATCTATTCCTACACTATCCATACCATACAGCTTGTCATATAGTGATGATTTGCCAACTCTGAATCCTATCATCAAACAATGGCAGAAGACATTTAGCAAGCCACACATTTATTGACATCACACCATCACGTCAATGCAGAGTTGGCTAAGCAACATTGAGGGACAGGATGGTACGAATAGGTCCCAGGGGGATGTCGTTACTCATTAGACCAAGGGGGGGAAGTTGAACAAGTATAGTTACAAATAGCCAACAAAACTGGACATCATGAAAATATTCCAAGATAGTTAAAAAATTAATGAATACAGTAACCTGGCCATTTAAAATTAAGACACGTTGAGTAAAGCAGCATGGGCAGTGTTAAGGGGGGGGAATGCCCCCCCAGACCTCTTGACAGTTTTTGAACTTTTATTGCCAAACTTAACAGCTCTATTACAATAATTTTTGCTTGACGCAGATATTTTGATGAGTTTTTACTGTTGTAATATATTAGTTTTAAGTCTTTTTCTCCATTCTTAGGCTATAATGTGACAAAAACTAGGAAATGAACTCTGTTCCCACCCCAACGTGTAACCTCTAACTCCGCCCTTGTAAAGCAGTATATGTCAACTGTTGAGTGAATAAATTTTCTTGATTAGGCACAGTACTTAGGCTTAGCAAGTCTATGAGTATATTAGTCTGGTTAATCTTTGTTGTTACAGAAAATAAATCACTAGATTTTGCTTTCTGAACTATGACCATTTAAATCTATATGTTTCTGTATTTATTGAAGTTAATAGCAATCAAACTGGAAATAGACCTATCGCCAGTGTGGTGATAATTTCTTTATCTAACATTGTATTAAAATAATAAATTTATATTACATCCTTCAGAAAACAATGACTGGAAAAAAACTTTTTAAGAAAGTGTATAGACATTTTCCTTTAAAATGCAACATACGGAAAATACCACACAGAAAAATGTTCTATACATCTATAAATATTGGAATAATACAAACCTACATATAAATAATGTTAAATAGTTTCATCCCAATCCTCGTCCTTACCTTATGGACAAATGGTATTGCTCAAGCTCAACACATAATCCATGCTAAATTTAAGTTAGCTCTAGTAATTTATAGTTTTTGTATCAATATTCATGTCCTTTAAGGTTATGATTGTCAACTAATTATATACCTTAATTATTAAACTAAAAATCTGAATGAAAATGTTTCATTAGATTACTTACAGTTGTCAACATTTTTAAAGCCATTGAATAGCAGCTATGGTCATACATTTTCACTGAAGTATGAGAGTAAGTGTTGTTATTATCTGACTACTTGCTTTAGAAGCTCATTGATAAAAATGTTTGTATTTACTTCCCTGTGGGAAATAGGTTAGATCATGGATATGTCTAAATGGAATGGTTTCTGTTCATCTAAACAGCTGTTATTATTATTTTTTTTATAAAAATTCAATACAATAACTTAGGTAGTTACTATGGAAACCTGTTACATGTTTTCCATCTTAAAAATCGCCAACATTCCCCCAGAGCTAAGACATATCCATGTCAAAATGTTTGTATTTATACTTCTCTGTGGGATGTAGGTTAGAATAAGATTATGGATATGCCTAAATGTTAAGTTTTCAGTTTATCTGATCAGCTGTTCTTATAACCAAACTAAACGTCACTAACCATATGACGCCACTAATCAAACAACGTCACTGTTTCAAATTACTAACACCCTCCTCCCCGGGGCCCAGAGCTAAAACATATCTAGTCTATGTCATAAATTTGACCAAGCAGTCACCAGGCTAATCTTCTAATTCAGTAAGACCTAGAATCCACTTATCTTGCAAAATATGAGTTTGAGCAGGAATCGACCCAACACTAATAAATATATAAAATTAGAAGAGAACCTTGACTGTCTTTTAAAGTTTAAAACTCATTTACAACTGATTTAGATAGGAATAGGGTGTGTTTGAAGGTATTCGATTATGTCCAACAAATAATCGAGGGAAAGGGAAGAGGACAGTGCGGAATCAGTGTTACCACGAAGAAAAATTACTTTTATTCCACTCCTCTTTGTTTATAGTTCGTCTATGTTTATACAGGAGTTATTCCAAATGAATGGTGCAAAAGTAAGATTAATTCATTTGCAAACGTTGGATTATAAAACCATAAAAACAGAATAAAACTGTTTCTTATATTAACAAGTTTTAATTTACAATGAAAAGCACATTTGAATGCATAAAAATGTTCAATGTGAGCCCCATTAGAAGCTCTGCAAATATCCCGGCGAAATTCCAACTGAGCCCAAAAGTACTGTGGCATTTCCTGAGTTACGGACTGCACGACTTCAATTATTCCATGAGTTAGTACTTCGAGGGTTTGGGGCATAGAAGGGTAGTACACATTGTCTTTGATAAACCATAAAGTACGGTATTAAAGTTCCGCAGAACACTAACATTAGCCATTAGCATTAGTACGAGTAAACTCTACGACACAAAATGCCTTTTCTTGTTTTGTAGTAGCCATTTGCTGACAGGCTTCATGGCACTCAACCTAGCAACTAAGAAAAATATAATCTTGTCAAAAAAACTTATAAACACGCCCTCCCGTCCAGGGTCATGCTGATACGGAGGGCGAAACCAGAGATGATAGAAGAACTATTTATTATATATAACTATAATAAATAGTTAACTATATAACTTCTATTTATAATCAATGGCTAAACCCGGTTTAACGAAAGAGGCCAAATTCTTCACCGAAGGAAACCAACGTTCCTTGACTCAATTGTTGTATCAATCAGCTATATGAAATCACGGAATCTGAGGTACCAACCCTTTAGTTTTGCATCATTCTTTTTGAATAACCCTGTAATTCATCTACCAAAACTAACATTACAAAATAACAATAAAATACTGTAATAATTTTATATACTTGTCGTAAAAAACCGTTGACTAGATTTATTAATATTTTGTTGTATTTATTAATATGTTTAAAAAAATCTACATATAAGTATTCCTAATATATGTGTTACAACGGTCAAGCTTTGAGAAGACTAAAGAAAACATTATTCAGTATATCTTGACGATAATATTATTCTTTTTCCATAGTACAACCATAGACTAACTATTTTGGTGGACTTTATGGTATAACTAAAGCCCCCCTTCAGACCCTTACGAAATCTTCAATGTTAAACATCGAAAGCTCCGCCGAGTGCGTATATTTATCAAGATTTAACGTTAATAACAGCGCCCCTGTAATCTTTTAACCCTTTGCACTCTGGAGGCCAAATTATAAAATTATCTTATGGCCAGTTACTCTTGTAGCCAGTCTGACCGCCCACCGCCATATTCCCATCAGCTCTGGTTTATTCTAGACCCAAATTGCTATACCATTCTCGTGGCCGGTCTGACTGCCCATATTTTTTCCGCGAACGCTCTTGTAGCCAGTCTGACTGCACATAGTCATTGTTTTATTTTTTTTTCATTATGCGTTGAAAAATCAGTCAGCAAGTGCTGCTCTCTGTTCGTTACTATCTTAACTACGTGAAGAAACACGTAGTTGTAGGTTATGGCTAGCGAAAATGGCCTTTATGGTACAGTAAAGTGCACCTAACTGAAATGTATATTGGCATGCTTTGGTTTTTTGTTTCTTATTTTTATGGTAAACTAGCTGACCCGGCGAACTTCGTAACGCCTCACAGTAAACACATGTTAACTTTAAGATTGGCCATGTTCTAAAATCCAATAGCATTACGGCTTCATTGTGAAAGGTTATTCTGGGTCGCGGCATAGTGAATAACAATACTGAAACGACAAAACATATTAATATCACCCAGTAACCATTTCCAAAACAACGTAATACAGATAATAGTATTTATATATGATAAAAAAACGACTATATAATTTTTAAAAAAAAATATGAAAAATAATAAACAATCTATACAATGTTAATCTAAAAAATGATTTATATTATTAAAAATAAGGATTAATTAAACAAAATAAAAAATATTGTAAAAATAATGAAATAAAAACCATAAACATTGTGAAATAAAAAATAATACAAGAAACCAAACATATGCTTTCAATCTTTATTATAAAAACAATTTACTTAAATTATCAATCAATACTTAATTTAGCATTTAAGCAAATAAAATGTTCAGTTGAATTTTTTTTCAAAACTTTATCATTTAACATTAAGAAACAGATTAATGTATTTTCAATGATAATCAGTGACGATATTTTTCATTTTTTTTAAATTTCTAAACTGATTTTGTGTCTTATTGTTTTCAAAAAAATTTTTACTATAATTGAGACATATATGTTCTTTATATATAATATTTTGTGGATAAAATGATCTTATTTTAATATAGAATAATTCAGGTCTGTCATACCTTCATATCTGATCTTCAATGTCCAAGGTATTAGAACATATGTGGTGTTACATAATTGTTGTTTGCAAAAGTATAAAGAATGACAGACATTGTTTAGACACCTTTCTTTCCTTCCTGTAACCATGTGTGAATTTGAGCTACGCGCGTTTCTCTATGAATAATTAGACAGTTAGTATTTATTAGTGTGATGGTTAGGTATAATGATGATCCGTAAGGATCTGATGAGATTAGGGATTTGATTAAAGAAAAATATGATGTTCCTAATAACAATCAATGAACATGATAGTGACGTTAGTGTACCATTTATCTATCATATGGTTTTTGTATTTGTTTACTTCTTTTTTAAATGGATTGAATGTATTTATTTTAAACTAGCAGTAAGCCCGTCCTTTGTACGGGTTGTAGGATTCAGTTTAATGAAGAAAGATAATCATACCAAAATATAAACCTGAAATCCTAAACAAATCAATACAAAGAAAATAAATCGATACCCAGCTTTATTATTTAGCATTACTTTACAATTTAATAGATTAGAAACATTTATACAATTATTATAATTAGTTATACGTTAAAATACTTTTTAATATAGTATGATTTCGAAATGGGTTTAAAAACAATGACCAATATAAACTAACTAATATTGATTTGACAGCTGATTGTTTTTATTCTTACTTTTCAAGAGGCGGCGGGCGATTTCAAGCATTTATAAACCTTCTCTGAAATGTAGAGAATACATTAAATAAGTTTCATAGTAATCAGTTCTCCCGTTTTTTTTCGGAGAAAAAGGCGTAAAATGCCTCCTGGAGCGTCACAGACAAACAGACAAAAATTGAGATAAGACCGGTTTCGGCTTCTCTAACGCACAAAAAGTAAAAATAACTTAAAAATGAATAATTCAGAGCAATGTACAGACAAAACTCTAATTTTATTTATATAGATATTTTATTTAGAAAATAAAGTTAAATAATTTTCCTAGAAGAATAGGTGATTTTAGTATAGAAACGCCCGCCATTGATGAAAAGCGCTCCATGGCTACATTTCTAGATCTTGAGTTATAATTGAGAATGTCTCGCCCCAGTGTCAGATTAATTTTAAATTTGCAGAGGAGAGCAATCTCTTGGATCTATAGCTCAGCCAGTGTTAGAAGTCCAAGCTCCCGGAAAGCACCCCGACACGACTCTCTGAAAGGAAGTTTAGCTATTATTCTGATGTTTTTTTTTTCAAGAACAAACACACGGTTGAAGTTTCTCTGTGAACGGCCATCCCACAGAGCGATGCCATAAGAGAGATGACATTGAATGAACCCGTGATAAGCCATCAGCAACAATTCAGTAGGACAGTGTTGCGACAGCCGTCTGAGCAAATATATTGCAGAAGGTAGCTTTTTGCAAACACTGTCCACATGATCGGACCACGTCAGCTCGTCATCAACGAGCATTTCCAGAAATTTGGTGACTCCGACTTCTTCGACGATTTTTCGCAATTTTTCCTCTTGGAATTAAATCAGAATTCAAATCGTTCACATACCCCAAGAATAACAGGGGTCCGAAAATCGATCCCTGAGTGACACCATATCTCAAAGTGGTTGTATTTGAAATCACTCCATTCGCATGGACCTGCTGTGGCCTGTCAGAGAGGTATGACCTTAACCACTCGTGTGGAGTGGCGGTCGGGCTCCGACAGTAGCGACCGGAGAATGATGATCAGATACAGCGGTCACAACCACAGGAACCGTCACGTCTGCGATGTTTGAGACAGCATTATCAATGGCCGTTTGCGATGTTTGTGTCACCCTAGTGGGCGAGTTCACAGACCATTTTAACCCAAAGCCCTCTTTAGTAACACCCTGAAATTCTTAGTTTTACTGTCGCGGGCGTTCAATATACATCGATGTTGAAGTCCCCCGCTAATAAGAATGTTTGTTTTTTGCGGTAATGTGTTGCAAAAATTGTTCTAACTTGCTAAAGAAAATGGATTTATCACTGTCAGGGGATCGGTACAGACCGCAAACAATGATTCATTGTCAGATGTATAAATCTTGACTCCCGCGACTTCAAAATGTTTCTCTGCTGATAATTTAATTGGTACAGATAAAAATTCAATTGTGTTTTAAGATAAATAGCAAATCCCCCCTACTCAATCTTTAATCTAATGAAATAATCCCCCTTTTTTAGATTTCCTTTAGTGTTGACCTCAAAACACCTTCAAGGTTTGAGACAAAATTTGAGGCAATGTTTGAGAAAGGAGTACCTGGGATAGTTGGTCAACAAGTCCAAGACGTTATCAAGATGTTTTCCCTCAGTGAGTGATGTGGCAATAATAGATGAGTGTGACAACTTAAAAGATACTCAAATGTGGGAGAATGTTCCTGACAACTGTGACTATAAAACTTTATATATCATATCGTTTTGTATTTGTTTTATTCTTCGTCAATGGATTGAATGTATTGATTTTAAGATATTGTATTTGGAAAGTAAAGTTAAATAATTTTCCTAAAATAATAGATGATTTTTGTTTATTTTACAATCTGAGACTGAAAGTAGGGATTTTTTTAAGTACCGGTACCACACTAAAAAAGTACAAGTAATTCAGACATTTAACTAATAAGACATTTTTGTACCTCCTGTTCAGTTCAAATAATAAAAAAATCAGTTTTTCTGTAAAATATATTGTTTGGTTTAACATAACTTATCATCATCTAAAAATAATAGATATTTAAAACTATTTGGCTTTTGTATATTATATTAACAGTTTTTCATTAACAATGAAAATGTAAGTAACTATTTTGCGTACAACTATGGAAAATTAGTACTGAATGCGATTGTTGAACGTTGCCAAAATAATTCACACTCAGCTGTTCGTTTTGAGTGTAAATAAATCAGAGCGATAGCGTCTACAAGTGTGGGTAGTCAGCCTGGCCACGAGAGCGCTAGAGGAAAGTTACACTACAAAAAAAGAGATGACGAGCGGACAACAGTGGGTAGTCAGACTGGCTCTTTGCACTCAAGGGTTCAAGGGACTAAGAAATATTCGTTATGTAGGGGAATTCTTAAAAACGTGGTTAATATTAAATTGAGGTTAAATTCCGCCGAAGTTCGTAATATATTCGTTAGTTAAACCCTCCAAATAAAGAATATTTAATGCGCCCAACTTCAATTCAAAGTAGATCTTTAGGAATATATTATATGTTTTACTACTACAGGTTTGTTAACAATATTTATTTGTGGAACGTAAACATGTACGCACAGTATTATTATACATTTTTACGTATGATATTACGTTTTTGTCACGGCATTGTTAAGCCATAACATGACTGCAGTTTCGACGTCCTGCAATTCGGGTAGTTTACTTTTTTCACTGACCAGAAAGTTCACCTTCGTCTTCATATTTATTTTTATTTTTGACGATTGTTGCAAGAGTTTTGGTGTTATGGTGAATTCCTTTGAAATGTCCACTTTCTTCTTATATGAGTTTTCTTATTAAATACTTAACGTTTGAATTTTGAAGAGCCTTGCTTCTACTTTTCTCCGCTAAGACGCACCAACAAAAAACACACCAACTTGTCAATCACACATGTACCACGGTCTAGCACTGTGACAGATGTGCACCTTCTAGGCGGCGGGAGGAAGGAAGGGCAATGAAAACTTTCAAGTCTAGACTTGCTTGAGTGATGGCCTAGATAAGAATGAAATACGTAGGCTACAGGGGTCTAGACCGTGGGAATACGTTATATAGAGGTTATGTTCGTTATTTAGGGTTTTCTTATTTTGGATATTCGTTATACAGGGGTGAGAAAATTACTAAAAAACAAACTAAATTCATGTTATATAGGGGTTTTATACGTATTAGTTCGCTACATAGGGGTAAATTTTCTATAGAGTTATATCATCTTTCTTAAAGGGATTGAAAAATAATACGTTATACCGAGTAATTCGTTACATTGAGATTCGTTATTCAGAGGTTCCACTGTATTATGGTTGACAGCAAAGATATTCTAAATCGCCCATAACTACTTTCATTTTTATCAGTATGTACAAATTGATTGGAAACAGTAAAAAAACTCGTTTATATAGTACACTGTTATTCGAAGTTTAGTTGTTCAGTGTTTAAATAGTATTTACATTCTGGCATCCTATCGTCATACTAATGATTTCATCAAAGTCGACATTATACTGATTAGTCAATAATCATTTAGCCTAATGACGTAATACGGCCGATGTAACGGTTGAAACTCATGTAACTGTTAAAACTAGGTTTTAATTTATGTTGTCATTCTTGGCGGCTTAAAATTCTTGTGACAGTATACATTCGGTTTTATTTCCACGAGAACAATACGGTGCTTTATTTTATTGACAGCGTTTCTGGATGGTTAACAGTACCGGTATGTTATTTTATGTTAACGATATTTTTTTCTAGAAAGTTCAAGAAGAATTCAATCTTATAGTTATCCTTAAAACTACTATTAGATTAAATGTATACCTAAATAATACTGATCAATAATTAAAAAAAGTTTGACATTATTCTCGTATAGAACAAAAACTCAATAAGGTGCTTTCAACCCTCCCTAAACATAAAATTTGGTGTTCGTTAATTGTTTACATAAAATAAGGTACAACATTATAACATGTACGCAATTCCAAATCCGCAAAATAATCGCTTTGTTAAAAAACATTTAAGTTATTTTCTCCGTTTTGGCTGTGGATATGTGGGTAGACAGAATGTATAAGACCATTCATTAATTGTGGTGATGAAAATTTGAATAATTCGAAATTATTCAATTATTAACTTGGTAATGAATAATGAGCGGTTATATCACGTGACATTATTTAAATGTGTAATTAACTATTTTGTGCATTATTAATTTTATTTCATGATTTTGATAGGAGAAACAAATAGGGATATAATATAGTTTAAAGTGCTCTATGAGACTACCGTACGTACTTTAATTTTACGTATGATTAAAACCTGATCATAAACTTTGACTATTGATTTCGCTTTGACTTTTTATATTTATTTTTTTTGTATGTTCCTAAAATTATTAATCTATATTCTCTGGTTATTTACTGTATAAGATTTAAATACCTCAATTGGTGGTTAAAAACGGCTTCAATTAATTTTATATCTATATTTTTTATCTATCGTCATTGTCATTTTATCGTTATCTATCTTTTCTTTTATTATAAAGTTAATTTTTATTAACGTTAAATTTATTTATACATATATTATTAAACCGATAATAGTTATTATTCTATGCGATTATTAGAAATCTACAAACCTATTCCAATTATCTACCGTGGACGTAAAACTTTACAATTAATTACACTTTTATCTTTGTATATTTCCTTAATAAAGTAATTCCCTTTGAAAAAAGATCTTTCAAGATAAAACTTTCGTTTTCTAATCCTAAAGAAAGTGCCGGTAATCTATAAAAATATCTCATTTTAATTACCTCTGGAGTCTCGTTGGGCCGAAGTCGATAAAATTAAAGCGGTCCCGGCAAATTGGCCACTTCTGACCACAGAGCAAAATAGAACCGCCCCTAAAATCCAGAAGGCGGTCACAGAAAACACAATCATGACAGCTGAATCATCTGTTCTCGCGTGTAATCCGACGGCCACTGAAAGACTGAAAGGTCCCTGTCCTCTTGAGCGTGTGTCCTTCTGCCTACTGTAGCGCTGACTGTCTTATGCAACCGCTTACACACGGCTTTCTCTTCTACTTAGACCAGTCATAAAATTTCTCTGCAAACACGATAACACACATCTCGGTCGACAAACGAATTTTTGTCATTAGCCATAAATGTAGAATTGTAAAATACGTACACAATGTTGTTAATAATTGATTGTAGGTTAATTAGTTTATGAAAGAACAATAATTATTAATCATTGTAAGAGTATATTTTGGAAAAGATTTATACATAGTCAAAATATCGTTTCATAATCTAATTTATTCTGATTTATTGATAGTAATTTGAAAATGGTCATATTTTACTTCTTTTTAAATTAGTTTATTTAAAATTACTTTAATATTATTAGAAAATAATACAAGTCTGACGATCACTATCATTTCAGTGTGCCTGATGAAATCGTACATTTCATTTTATGTTCGTTTGCCTGGGTTGCACTTCGTACTAATTTAATGTGTTCGTTGTAATTGTAAAATCTACATTAGGATGAATTTAAAATATAAATATTTCAAATCTTATATTCTTATTCTCACTTACTTGAGACACCAAAACTACAACCAAACGAAAACTATGGTACGTGCGTATTTTTGAGATAAATAAGAGGGAAGAATGAACATTATGAATACAATAGATATATTTTATGACATGAAACTGCTTTATTTTTTGCTTTGTAACTGAAAAGATCAGTCGGTCCATTTGCCAGCACCATTAGGCAGTTGCCCAATAACCGAAGGTAACTCCGGATCCAATATCAAACCATCACAAAATTGCCAATTTAGTTTTGTACTGTGTACAACCTTTGACTATACATAATGAATAATGTATAGTCAAAGGTACAACTAACTGGGTGGGTAGGATCAATTTTTGATAGCCTAAGATACCAATCGTGAGAGATAGTATCTACACTCTAACAATGGAAATATCAGGTATAGTTCGTCATGTTTCATCTGAGCCCTGAGATGCGCGAGAGGGAAGGTAAAGTACCGTGGTGGGGTTCCATGGCGGGTGAGGGGAACTCAGCTCAGCTGCTGTAGAAAACAATAAAGCGTCAAACAGTTTGCTATTGTTTACTGTTTATATTTACATTATAGTCTAAGCAATCCAAAACTCAGGGCTGAGATGAAACCTGACGAACTATAAACCTAATTTGTCAGACTTATCAATTATTAATAACTATGTTACTAACAAAACATATGTTTTAAAATATTTATACTTAAGTCCAACAAAGCCCCACGATTTCAGGCTTTGTAAGGACAACGACTACCAATTCCCTTTTGGCCAACGTTGGCAAGACGTAAAGATTTTCACCCACCATGCCTCAACCATGCCGACCATTTCTCAGTGTTGTCACCAACGAAGATCGCCGTAAAGGCGACCGTCAATTGTTATTGACGTTTGCTACACAATTTGTACAATTGTATACTGCAATAAAAAAAGATTACTAACTTACTGGGATAGTAAGGATATTTAAAAATGTTAACGATTTCATGTGCGAGTACTACCACTCGATACCCTTACAATATACCTCTTTAGCAAGTATTAATGCTATATTATATCATGTATAAAGGAAAATATGAATTATTGGATCGCTAAAAGTTAGCGGACACCAAGAAACTTATTCGATACTTCAGGGCCTATCCACGGCCAGTTAAAAATTGAGAAATACGTTCAACCAAACAAATATAAAAAATTACAGAAAATTTAACATTTTATAAAACTTTCTAAAAATCTCTTGTTTTGTGTCAAAGTACAGGTAAGTATAATAAAGTGTTATAACGTCACAAATAATAATAAACTGCGATATCGACGTAGTAAATGACAGTGTTTCCGACTCAAGTCGTAAACTGTATTACCGAGCTTAACACAGAGCAGTCTAGGTGTTCGTAACGACCAGATAATTACGGGTCTTTCACTTTGTGCGTAATAACGTCATGGGCGGCGGCCGTTCCCGGGATCTCTTCTCCGACTAACATCTCGCTCGACTTTCTCCAAGCAAAGCTCTGTTCCCGGGTGTATATGAAAATGCAGAAAACCCTCGGACAACAGTGTAGTCGATGCATTCTATTCCGATGTTCTAAAACATATGTATTGGAATTTATTTATCTTTATATTAATACATTTTTATAAATGTCGGGCCAACATCCCCATACCTCATAGAAATCTACAATATATCTGTGATCGGCTTCCTATTTTTAAATCAAGGGAAACCCTCAACAAACACTATTAAAATTCCAAACTCTATCGTCAAGACTATAGTTCTAAACACCCTGAAACATTGTGTTCAAATTCTTAGAAATCATTTTGTATCACCAAAGATCATTAAGCTGCTAAAAATCAAATAAATGCTATGAAAGCTACTTAAGATGCATATATGATCCAAACTTTATGACCGCTTGCAATAATACAAATGTTTTTATTTACTTCCCCGTTGGAAATAGGTTAGATCATGCGGGTATGTCTGAAGGGAATGTTTTCAGTGTATCTGAACAGATGTTCTATAACCAAGCTATGACGTCACAGACGTCACTAACCTCATGATGTTACTAACCCAATGACGTCATTGTAACTATTTTTGGTCGCGCAAATTGCCAACACTCCCCCAGAGCTAAGATATATCCATATCAAAAATATGTATATTTATCAAAATATTTGGTACACTTTGTTCTTTTAGGAAACCATATATGCATAAAAAATTTATTCTTTTTCATGTTATGACAAGAGACTCCTCATGAAATTGTTTTTTTGTGAGAAGGAAATGTGTTATGTATGAGTGTAGGACTCTCTCATCCATATAAACCTTCCCCCAGCTTCGAGGGAGTAGCCTGACATGACAACTCTGAAATGAACAGTGATATAGATAAAACTTCGAATACTTAAAGCCTATTTGAAACATTTTATTCAGTTAATCTAGTCTTACAGTATAAAGACAAATAAATGCTATTAAAAACGCGAATATGAAACAAATTTCATTAATATAGTATTCTTTGCTGTCTTAGAAATTATGATATACTGTATGTTTAAAATCCTGTATTTAAGGTTTGATTTATGAAAAAATTCCTTATGAAGATCAAACCAAAATATTTTGAGTAATAACCACTAAAAGCATGTGATTTATTGTTAGTTTATTTAAACGTTTCTGAAATTTTTTAACTCACAAGAAAAATCAAGTGTTTTAAGTTATGTTAACCCGTCCATATACAAAAATAATAATCTCACACCTTTTCTACAGAAATAAAAGTACCATAATAGAAGACAAACTGAAAGCAAAGATAGAGACTCATCGGAGGGAAGTGAGTGCATTTGTAAAGAAGTATGGCAAAAAAGAGGTCGGTAAAATCACAGTGGAGCAGGTGTACGGTGGAATGCGAGGGATGCTTGGGCTAATATGCGAAACGTCGTGGCTGGACCCCGAGTCAGGCATCCGTTTCCGTGAACTGTCCATTGACGAATGTCAGAACAGACTGCCAAAAGCGAAGGGCGGAAAAGAGCCTCTTCCAGAGAGCGTGTTTTGGCTTCTACTCACAGGAGACATTCCAACAGAAAACGAAGCGGAACTCGTATCAAATGAGTGGGCAGCGCGAGCTGTCCTGCCTGGATATGTAGAATCTTTGATCAAACATTTACCCAAAAATGTTCACCCAATGTCTCAGTTCAGTGCGGCAGTTACTGCTCTCAACAGCGAAAGTAAGTTCATGAAACAATATTCTAAAGGAATTCAGAAGACAGAATACTGGGTTCCCACTTTGGAAGATGCCCTAAATCTCACCGCCAAGTTGCCCACTATTGCTGCTACGGTATATTCAAATTTGTACAAAGATGGAAAGCAAATACCATCTATATCTGCGAAAAAGGACTGGTCTTGGAATTTGGCGTCGATGTTAGGTATTGAAGACCCCAAATTTATCGAGTTTATGAGGTTATATTTGACCATCCACTGTTGCCACGAGGGAGGTAATGTGTCTGCACACGCCTGTCATTTGGTGGGCTCAGCGTTGGCGGACCCCTACTTATCTTTCGCGGCCGGATTGAACGGTTTGGCAGGTCCGCTACACGGGCGGGCTACTCAAGAATGTCTCGTATTTTTGAACAATATTCGAAAAGAGCTCGGCGACACTCCCAAGGACGACCAGCTGAAGGAGTATATACAGAAAACATTGAAGGCTGGTCAAGTAATCCCGGGGTACGGTCATGCAGTGTTGAGGAAGACTGATCCACGCTTTACCGTCCAACGAAAGTTCGCCGATACACACATCAAGGATGACCCGTTGGTAAACCTCGTTGCTCAGGTGTTCAAAGTCACCCCAGCGATCCTCCAGGCTAAAGGGAAAATAAAAAATCCGTGGCCTAACGCAGACGCAATTTCTGGAGCCATAATGCAACATTTTGGCATCAAAGAGATGGAATTCTACACTGTTTTGTTCGGCGTGTCAAGGTCCCTAGGGACAATGGCTAATATGGTTTGGGCCAGGGCGATGGGAGCCCCCATAGAACGGCCTAGATCCACTACGACTAGAATGCTTGAGTTATCTATGAAATGATTACTAATTAAAATAGTTACTGGTGAATTTAACTGTGGCGAATCTATGGGTGTATTATGGTTGATGGCTGTTTCATAAGTCATTACCTACGAAATACCAATCTCATGCTGGTCCCTTTATTTTAACTTAAGATATATATGAAATATGTAAACATTCAAAATAAAACAATTAATGTTGATTATATCTTTGTTTAACTTTTTTAAAATTTTCTATCTGGGTCTGCTGCGACGGAAGATTAGGATTTAACCACTTTGATCTACGTCTGAAACTGATACTGATAATGCATGGGTAACAGACATGAGACATGATACATGGGTAAAAGACATGAGACATGATACATGGGTAACATACATGGGACATATGAGATCTCATAGGTCGCGGTGCAATCGTTTCCCCAGGTATTATCAGTATCAGTTTCTATTGTGTCTATTACGCACCCAAACTAGTCTCCAGTTCTTGCCTAGAAACCCCCCTATAGTCCTAACACCATAATGAAGTTGAGTATCATATGTTCTAGCTTTGAGAAATCTCCAACTGCCGCTTGGTGTGTTCCCAAACTTCTGACTCTCTTCTGACCTGCAGCCTCACACTCAGCCAGCAGGTGTCCGGTGTTTCCTCCCCTGATTGACAAAAGCGTCAGTCACCATCTTGAACAATATGTTCATCTTTCTCAGAAGACCTCTGAGCATACGGTGTCCGGTTAGAAAACTCGTTAGCAACTGGTTTTCTTAAGTCTGATCATGGTCTCAGATCTTCTTACATTATGGCCTCCAAGCATTTCCTTGGCCTGTCGGTATCCTAGATCAGTCCAGGCTTTTTCTCTGGTTGCATTTTCTTCCTCCTTGATCCTCTTTTTAAAGGATTCCTCCAGTGCGCAACCTGGCTCCGGTCCTACAAAGGGGTTGGCTGTCCCTGCCCTCGTCAGCTTGTCTGCTACTTCATTTCCCTGAACACCTTGGTTTAGTGTTCAGGTACCCAAAGTAGTGACAACTTGTTGTTCTTCCCCCAACTGGACTTTGCCTCTATTCCCCACCATCTCAGAAATGAAAGCTGCTGTGCTCAAGGCTCCCAATGACAGCCTAACTGTCTGACAGGATAACAGGACAGCCTCTGTACTTTCTCCAAGGCTTTCCTATTACTTCAACCTTGTTCTGCCTGCACAGACTCCACACCCATATGTGATGATAGGTCTCACCAACAGAGTGTGCATGCTTCTTAGTAAATATTGGTTACAACCCTACATCTTCCCCACATATCTTCTGCATACCATCAGGCCCTGTTTGTCACCTCCTCTATGTGTCTATTCCACATAAGTTTCTTATATAGTATTTGCCCTAAAAACTTCACTTCTGATTTCCATTCAAGCTGCTCCCTCTCAAGCCTGGTGGTCTCAAGCGTTCAAGTCTCCTCTTCCTTATGAAAGGCACAAGCGAGGATTTGTTGGGGGTAACCGACTAACCAGCAGATTCACACCAATCCTTCGTGCAATTAAGCCCTCCCTGAATTAGATCACAGAGAGTATTTTTAAACCTCCCTCTCGAGATGATGACTATCATCTGCATATCCGATACATCGCAAGCCCTTCCTGGTTAGTCTCCCAAGAAGCTCATCGACTACCAGACTCCAAAGGAGGGGGATAGTACCCCAATTTGAGGACACCCCCTTACTGTGCCCATTTGAATGATTTTCTCTACTATGTGTTTTTACACCGTTATTGTGGACAGCATATTGCTGATCCATCTGATTGTAGTCTTATCAACCCCCTCAATTGTCCATATACCCCCTTTATTGCCAAATGAAAAGTGTTATCAAAAGCTCCTGCTATGTCCAAAAAGGCGCATAAAGCAGTATCTTTCCCATCCAGTGCTTTTCTGATCACTTTTGTCAACTAATATAGAGCAGTGTCTATTTATCTTACTACCTGATACGCGTGTTGCTGATGATTCAGATGGGATACCCTTACCACTTCTGACCTTATGTGGTTGTCCACCATATATCTTATCCATTGTTTTAAGCAGAAAAAAAGTTAGACTTATAAGACGATAGGTTGAATATTGTCCTCTTTGCCTACTTTTGAAATTAAAAGGTTACCCTAGCCCTTCCCCATTTTATGGGAATGTAGTTTATACCCTGTTGATAAACTACACCCCATCACTCTCGAGAGATAGAGCATGATTTCCCTTTTCCCCTCTTGGAGTAGTGCCAGAATAATGTTATATGTTCCATGTGACTTGAAGGGCTCCAATGAGTTGAGAACCCACTCTAATCTTCCAGGTAAAATGACTGATCCTCACCATATACAGAGTATGGTCCCTGGAGTACCTTTACCACCCTCAGTCGGTTTTTGGTTTATTGAAAAGCCTTCTAGCTTCCGCCATTAGCCCTGATAGTCGGTTATTCCACCAGGGAACATCCCTACTGGCTGGTTTGTTTTTAACCTGATAAACTAGATTCATATGCATAATGCATCCATAATGGTTGTGTCAAAATTCTCCACAGCCTCTTAGTTCTCAAAGTTACTGAATGACTTATAGCTCAATTAATTGGTTCATATTGCAACTTAATATAGTCATAACTTCTCCCAGTTCGTATTTTTGGGATTTCTACCATGGTTAGTACCCGTGATCATCCCCGCCAGGCTGAATTCAATAATTCTATGGTCTGAAAGAGAGGGCTTACTCCCCACATTCATAATCTCTTGATCTACGTCAGCACAATTTAAGCTTTATAAATAACGGTAAAATTAATTCGAACTGCCATGCGAATGTGAACTGTCAAATCTAACTGACAGATAAACTGATGGTCTGTATGCAAAATTCGAACTACGGTCTGGCCAAAAAACTGCACTGGTGAAATAATGTTAAATGGACTGATGTCAGACAAATCTGACCAAGTGGAGACGATTGGAGAATTTATTAACCGTCAGTACTAACATATACCACTGATGCTGTGTACAGAAGGGGTCTTAGGTTTTAGGCCAAAATAATTAATTAATCTACGTAGACTCTTTGTTTTATTTTTCCTGTCTCACCCAAAAAAGTACGCTTGTTAGTTTTATAGGTCACTAACTATGGTGGTTATAAAATCAACGTTGAGTGGGAGATCTGCCAATACCTCATAAAATACCTATTAGTTCTACCTAATGTTAAGCATAACACTGTTTAATTTAACACGATTAAATTAATTATTACAGAGAAGTGTTCGAAATGGAAAAAACGTATATGATAAGAAAAAACTCTTTTTATATTTTCATATATAAAAACAGTTGCTATATAAGTTGAAGGCTTATAGACCGACAAGGTTGCAGACAAAGATATGGCATGACAGCCATTTGTTTTTTCAGAACTTTCAGGGTTGATTCAAAAATTAACCTCAAAGTCATTTGGTGCTCATTGCTCCAAGTCCAAAATACTCTAAACATCTAAATTATATTTTGATCTAAAAAATCACGGATCTTGTTTAAATTGTATGGTTACTATAGTGAGTTAATAGTGTAGCTACAGTGTCAGGTAAGAACATAAATAATATAGCATCTAAAATAATGTGAAAATTAATTAAATTTAGGCAAGGAATTTGAACATTGCCAACATATTGATTGGTATATCAAGGGCCTTGTCAGGTTACCCTATTCAGATATATAAATCTGGTTCTGAAAATATGACCTAGATTATTTTATGACTCAGGATTTTTAATATTTTGAGGTGCTGTTATCTGGGTAGGTCTACACCAATTTTTACCATAGGCCTAGCTCCTTTTAAAGTAACTCTTGAGGTAATAGATGATTTGGTTTGTAATCAGGCATTTTGTGATCAAAACAATCTCTTATTTTAACCAAAAGTTGGTATTTAAGGTATAAGAATCATGAAGTTTGGAAAAAATAACTCCTCAAGGTTTTGCACAAATGAGTAAGTATGTCTATTAGTTTTGTCAGGATAGCAAATTACAATTAGCCTATAGGTAGGCCCTATCTGAATGGAAGATTATCAAGGAGCGCTCTAATTACGATGCACCTAAATAATCGCTAAGCTATTAATTAAGAAGTTCTGGTAATTACACTATAAGTTAGGCCTAACACTAAATAAAATTTAAGGTGGTGCGAGCAAAAAAATCGACTAAACTTACCTTGAAAAATCATAATTTCAACATTTAATTTGTTGATTATTTCATAAATATGCTATAATTTTCTTAAGTTTTTAGTGAAAACATTTCCAGTTACAGCCTAATTATTTAGGGTTTTTTGTGCAAGGAGTGTGGGAAGACTGCTTATGTTTTGAGATGAAATTTTGGAAATTTGGATAAACACCAGACTTTATAATGTAAATTTTGAAATATGAAAAATTGTTATGGTACAGTGGAACCTCTCTATAACAAACCTCAATTTAACGTAATCCTCGGTAAAACGTATTATTTTTCAATCCCCTTAAAAACGCCATATAACTCAATAGAAAATTTACCTCTATATAATGAACAAAATAATTATAAAACCCTCTATATACCTAACGTATATTTTGTGTGTTTGTTAGTAATTTTCTTACCCCTGTATAGCAAATACTCAAAGTAAGAAACCCCTATATAACGAACAGAACCTCTATATTACGTACTCCCACGGTCCAGACCCGTGTATTACATATTTTATTTTTATCTAGGCCATCACTCCCTTTTTCCTTACTTTTCCCTTACTTCTGCCTGCCACATATAATATTTATAGAAAGTGCACATTTATCGCAGTATTAAGATCGTGTTGCATATCGTAGCAGTGTTTTTTTTTGTGATTGTGATTACCACGTTGGTAGCTCTTAGTGTGGAGTTCAAACGTGTAATAAGTAACAAAGTAATAAAAACCATAGAAGAAAACCTGCATATGATGAAAGTGGACATTGCTAAGGAGGTTAAATAACACCAACAACTTTTCAAACAATAGTAAAAAATAAATAGAAATATGAAGAGAAAGGTAGACGGGTCAGAGTAAAAATCTTAATGACCCGAATTACAGGACGTTGAAAGTGCTGTCATGTTATGAATGAAACAATACCGTGATAAAAATGTATCCGTTTCGGGACCTGTACTTCAGGAAAAAAACTCAACAATTGGCAGACCAATTGGACCATAATGGTTTTTGAGCAGGCAATGGCTGGTTAAGCCAATCTGTAACAGTAAAACATACAGTATACCAACAATAACATATGCCTAAAAATCTAATTTAAATGGAGGTTGGATGCGTTCAATAATTTTTATTTGGAGGTTATGACTAACTCCTATATTACAAATTTCGGCAAAATTCAACCTCAATTTAACGAAACTCGTTTGTAAGAATACTTCTATATAATGTGTATCTTTCTTAGTCCCTTGAAATTTTTCTAATCAAGGTTAAACTGTATTACAGGAAATGATTTTTTTAACGCCACATTATTGATCCTATAATCTTATAAAATATGTAATTTTGGAGGTCTAAAAATATTAAAAATTAAAAAAACAGAATTTTTATCTTAAACAGGTCACTCAGAAAGTTTGCACGAAACAATCACATATGCGTTTACAATAAGAGACATTAGCACTGACCTAGTGGATTTCAGCTGTCCCTAACGCCGCTCGCTCCGCCTCAAACACAGTAGAACCCCTCTAATTTAACCTTGGATGGCCTGTCACTCCAGTTAGTCCAACCATGCTCAGGCTCGCGAGCACATGCCGAATTGTCACTAACGGGAATCGCTTGCTTCCACTCTTCTGCTTCAGTAGACCTGAAGTACTTGTTTCTCATTTGGTGTCTATCGCTGTGATGAATCCCATAAAATAACAGGTAGGAACATGCAGAACGAGTATTTGGTAATGTTATTTAGATATTTTTTAATGCGGATATTTTCCATCATGATTTTATGTAAAACAAAGTTTCACGACGTTTCGGGATCTGGAATCTGGTCCCGTCTTCAGGCAAACTAATATCTAAAACATAACACATAATCCAGACTAAGCCAGTATAAAGCCGAAAACATAACAGTTTTAAGCAGTCAAAAAAACTTACAAACTATTCACTAACCATTACACACATAAACACATATCAACAGACAACCATCATGGAATTATTTTTGATAACAAAATACTGAGAGGACTTTGTTATCATTTTTTACATAAATGTTATTACATAAAGTTTACAAGATACATAAAAAAAAAATTTAATATACCGTAACAAATTAATTAACATTGTTATTACAAAATTATTTGATAGTTAAAATAAATTAAAACATATAATATGGAAGTAAAAAATTATAAGATCAAAACTTAACATTTTAAACTAACAGAAAGATTTGAACAATTAAATTGTTATTATTTATATATTTAAATGCAAAGGTAATTTATATTGTAAAATATTTAATACTTTTCTTGTTTGTATTATTCAGTGAAATAAAATAAATAAATAAAATCATTACACACATAAAAACATAACAGAACATCATGGAACTCAAAGACAACTGAGAGGACTTAGTTCATTATTTTTATTGTGTTCTAGATAGTATTCGTAACCGATAAATCCAACAACATTGTGATTCTTTGTTTGACATAAAATAGTGATGGAAAATGTCTACAATAAAAAACATAAATAACATACCGTAACAATAAATGTCAGATAAGTATTCAAACTTTCGGATTAACAGTTAAATTAAATTGAATTTAAATTAAATTATTAAATTTTACATTATAACTGAAGGGTTGGAAGTTGTAAAAAATTAAACTTTTTGCTTGAGATTATCTCAGTGACATGGAACACCTTAGATGGAATGAGAGTGTTGAAGCAGAGGACAGATATTGCATTTTAAAATGCAAAGTATATCATTAAAGCAACACATTAATAGTTTCTTAATTTTCATCGCCTACTTTTGATTCAATTATTTTGACATAACCGACTATTTTTCGTTATCACATTCACAAATTTGCGGCATACACATAATTTGAGCAATAATATGATGTGTTGCCAAATTCACAACATTGGCCTATTTCATTAACCAACAAATTTACAGAACACAGTTTTGTCGCTTTTCCTATTAGGACGTATACCTACATATTCTAGTGTAAGTAGACGTTTTTTAGTTAATTTGTTGTTTAACTCTGTGTATAAAAGATGTTTATTATTTGATTTCCTATAAACATTAAATTTTTCGTGTAATCTAACCTTTTTTTCGTTCTGTTTTTTTTCGTGGAGGTGACCAGGTGTTTTGGTGACAGATTAGAGAGGTTCTATTGTAACCCTGATCTACCCTTCTTATCAGTTAGATAGGCTACATTAGCTAAGGTTGGAAGTACTGTATTTGAAATTTAACGTCAACACGATAAATTTGTGATAAGATTGAGGATATTATGATTGATCAGATGTTAATTGAATGGAAATGAACAGATTTTATAAAAATTTGATATGTGATGGTCAGAGAAAGTGGAAGAAAGTTAAAATTTATTCTTAAAACATTTTTATTTTAAGTTTTAGATTAGCCTGAGTCGTATCCTGTTCTTAATCTTCATTGAGCTATTTCTTCTTTCAATTTATAAATAATAGCCAATTTTTGTGATTTATGATGTAAATTAGTTCTAACATTTTCTAGTTTCTCAGATATTGTCTTATGAAATAAAACTTTCACCCAGAAATGTAAACATTTTCTATAGGATGGGAAACACGTTGACAGTTGCAAACTTGGCTGCTGCCAATCTTACACATGTGTCTCCTGTTGAACCTGAGAAAGCATCAAAACCATACGTGCACAAGACCTTTGAGGGTGAACCACCTCCGGAATGCCCCATGCACAAACCAAAAGTTCAGCCTCCGGTAAGGACCTAATGGACTGGACTTTTTCTTGTTTGAAAGTAAAAAAGATATTCAAGTTTTTTGTTTAGACCCTGGTTTTCAATTATTAACACTAAGAGAAGGTGTTTGAAAAGTAGGCTCATATTTGTTTCTTCATTTTATTTGTAGAATTTAACTAAACAGTTAGGCCTAATTTTGGAATTTATATAGGTCCTAATGAACTTATGTATATAGGCTAATTTTTAAAATAATATATAAATGGCTAAGTGGACGAGTATAATATGAAACAAAACTTTTTTGTTGGTGACTTTAAGGTGGCTTGTGCATTAAGATAGCAATAGCATTCCACATCTATTTACTTGAACATTTTCAGAGGAGAAAGAAAAAACTATGTACAGAGTCTGAAGATTAGGGGCTATTTGAAAATATTTTAACCTGAAAATTTACCTCCCAAAATCTTTTAACACTTATTCTTTTTTTTAAATCAGGACTGAAGTGTGGCTTGACACCCATTTAGTCTTTTGTCAAAGTCACATTGCTCAGATAGCAGACTCATAATTTTAAGGCCAACCATTTCATTTGACTGGGACAGTGGCAACGTCCTGTAATCCAGGTACTTGGAGGTCATGAATTGTGGATAGTTGTGAGAGATGGTCGGTGGATGCAGTGTTCTCTTGTGTGAATTAACATCCGCACTATTGAATACTACATTAATCCTTAAAGACCATCCTCATACTTAGACCAATTAGTAATTCAGAGGTCGTGGTTCGGATTCCACATTAAACTGTAGGTCCATTTCCTGTCTTAGGAACATGTCAGCCTTAGTCAGTAACAAGACTACAAGATCGCGCCACAATCACCTTACATTCATTCCTCATTCATACTTGGCTTAAAATACCTACCTGGGTAGGTCGCCATTTCAGTTAAAAGTATAAAGAATTTCAGATCAGTCACCATTACCTGTTGCTGTTAGCTTTACTCCTTGTTATCTGCAACATCCTCCCTATCAATCATGTCTGTATTTTCTTTTTAATATTCTTTAAATTGTGTTTACAGGCTCAATCAGAATGTCCAATAAATCATGACAACAGCGATATTGATCCTCGTAATATGGTATGTAACTTAGCTCTAAGAATTTGCTTGGACAAAAACATTTGGTCTTTACAAAATTTAATAAATTTTAAAACTAAATTAGATAGTTAAATGATAGGCATACTTGAATTTTATTTGGAGGCTAAATGTATTTTGAAAATCTTTCTTCAGACAATTAGACTCAAATAGCCACACTAAAACTACCTATTTTTAGCAAGGTTTCCATTTAGCCTATTCATGAATCCAAATAATAGCCTTGGCTCTCTTCATTAGGCTTAGAATTCCTTAAAATTTACTAAAAGATTCACTTTATACTCAACTTAACTTTCATTAATCAAAAATTTAATTTTTGTAAAATTACAGTGAAACTTGAATATTTTAATCTCAAGGAACCAGTAAAGATTTTAATCAGATAAGTTCTCAAGATAAAACGCTAATGAATAATATTTAAGAATCAAGTGGCCCAATGAGTTTTGTTTGTTAAAAACAGTTTATGTACGAATGGAAATGAGAACGTTAATGAATCCTCTTGATTGTTGTTAGCGCAGTTAAATTTTGAATATCTGTTTGTGTGTGTGGTTTTGTATGTATGGCGGAATAATAGAAAAAAATTTAAGTACTCTTTAGGCCATTTTTCTATTTTGTGTTTAACCCTTAAAGCACTACTGAAAATCATGGTCCCTGCTCATTTAGTCTAAAAAAAATCAAAATAGTATTTTCCCAATGTTCTTTTTAGATTTAGGTAGCTTGAATAAAGTGTAAAACAGAAATTTGCTCCATTTTTAATAATTGAAGATTTTAAGATATTTAGGTATTAAACAAATTTGTTTTTTTAATCTGGATGAGTCATTTTATTTAATAATAATTAGTTAATTATTATTATTATTGGAAGGGGCGGATTACTCCCAAGGCACTTCAGCCGTAGCGGCTTTTTGCGCACCCCTGTGTGGGTTGCGGCTTTATCACATAGCAAAAAGCCATTGGTGATTGGCGGGATTTGAACCCGGGACCTTAGGCACCATAGCCCCGCGCTCTACCCCTAGACCAGCGCGCTCCCCTAATTAGTTAATAAATCCTATTCAATAAAAACATTCACACAATATACATTATTTACTGCTAAAACACAATTAAAATAAATACTTACAGCAAAAATGTCAACAAACAAGGTAAACAAGGCAAAAGTGAAAACAGCTGGCTGTAGTAACTTGTGAGTTTTATTATTTAGATTTATATTACGGACATTTTCCATCACGATATTATGTAAAACAAAGTTTCACGACGTTTCGGTATCTGGAATCTGAACCTGTCCTCAGGTGAACTAATATAAAAAACATAGCACAATTAATTAACATATAATCCGGACCAAACCGGTATAAAGCTGAAAACATAAAAGTTTGAAGCAGTAAAAAAAACCCACAAACAAACTATTACACACAAAAGAAACCAAACACGCCCGCTCGTCACGGAGACTCAAAGACAATGCCAATGTTTTAGATATTAGTTCACCTGAGGACGGGATCAGATTCCAGATCCCGAAACGTCGTGAAACTTTGTTTTACATAATATCGTGATGGAAAATGTCCGCAATAGAAATCTAAATAATATCAATCCACCATCACCAATAATGAATTTCAAACAAAGAATTGTGAGTTTTCTCGTCAAAAGCAGTACGGGAGCGCATAAATACGAGCCAAAGTCCCCTAGCAACGAATTTCAGTCACTAAATATTTCAACAAAGCCACCATATTGCTTTTGTGTCTGCATAGAGGCTAAAGCAACACAACCATGCACTATTTCGGTTGTTTTGCGAACTACAGTGCAATAAATGTTGCAAAATGATTGATCGCGAATAAACTCTGTATACCGCACCGTGCGACCTTACTGTGCTGCGAGAAATGTCGTCAGGCTCCCGGTTAAAATTACCTGAAATTCCTTTTACGATTCCTTTATTGTTATAATGTTAAAACCCAAACCATGACAACGAGGATTAGTGATTTGCAAAATTTGTTAAAGACCATAATCCTCAAAAAAGGTCACCAACAGTCGCACGAAACTGTGGAACAGGGTGATGAAGTAGAGGTGTTATCATGACCTTGAAGCTACACTGGCAGACTCTGTTCAAGCATAGGATTTTATTTGTATTGCCAATAATATGTTATTTTTAAGAATTTTGAGCCCGACAGATCAATTTCCGAAAAGTTTGAACTATTCCAAATTTTGTTCGAATCAACCACAAATTTTTAACATTGATAAATTATAAAATTCTATGAACCGAGAGAAAAGTATAAATAAAAAAATAATTCCAAACGTCTCCAAATTACACTGTAACGGGTAGATTAGTAAAATTTTTAAATTAATGTTTTAGATGGGGCCAGCAAACCAGAAGCCAGCTCCAGACCAGCCTTTCCCCCTTCCCACCAATAGGGAGACATCCACGATACCCAAAGCTGGAAGTGATGGTGAATTTTGGGTCTACCCGTCTGCACAGGTTCTGTGTGCACTGTATTGTTAATAAATCTCAATTATTATTTTGTTTCAATTACTGTAATAATTGGTATTTCAGGGAGCTTGAAATTGATATTGCCCAGGGAGCTGGTTGCTACACAATCATCAGCTCTCTGAAAATTAAGTCTATGTTTTTGCACTAAACCAACCCCTACAATTTGTTGCATAACATTATAATAGGCAGATATATCACCATAATTCAGCGCTCCGTTGAGTTAAGTCAAGTTGAGTTGGTTGAGATATTTTTATTTTATCATTAAACATCCTAACTTGACCACACAGAGACTATATCTTGAAATAACCTTCATAAATTGGAATTTTAAAATTAGGTTTGGGGGTGGGGTCGATTCAATGCGAAGGAAGTCCCAATTCACAAGTCTTATGAAGCAGTTTAAAAGTTGTTAAATATTCATAATTATTCAATATTATGTTATAGGTAAATATTTTAACCAAAAAAGAATAATAAAGTGAGGTATGGATCACAAACAAAGTTCCCCAGTGATAATTTTTTTTTACATTAAAAACTCAATTATCTCACCATAAACAATCTTTTACATTACATCAATTACATTATCGGTTTTCAAGATCCTTGCCTTTCTAGTTAGGCCTACCTTATTTCAACTTCCATCATATTTTTAAGAAATTTGTTTAAATTTGTATAACCAGTATCCATCCCATGTTATTTTGGAAAAAAATAATACAAACTTAGCATAGCAATGTAAAATACCCAATGTAAAATATAAATATTTTAAAATATTTAAAACTCGTGGTAAACACCCAAAATGGGTAAATATCCGGGTATTTATCCAAAATAATCGAAAAATTTATATTTACTCCAGATAATGTTTATTATTGTATCATATTTTAAGGGACCCTTTAAACACATATATAACGTGTTAATTAACTATATGCCATTTTTCTCAGTAACCATTGGTGATAGAGATATAATTTTTCTATTTGTAGGGAATCTCTTATTATCATGTACCACAAAGATATATAAAAATTCCATTTCCAAATAATTTTATTCTTTTTTATTAAAAAAATATTTTTAACTAAAATATTTTTTAATCCCAGAAGTGGTAAAGTCATAATTCACGATGCATTTACAAATTCAATAAGAAGTGGCAGGTGGAGGCATCTGTCGTCAATTTAGTGAACTTATCACCTTCGTGACCATGTTGCCCTCTGGGGGTAAGCAACCGAACAACAAGCAGTTGTTGGCACGCGGAAATATCAATAAATGGCTTATCGGCATGGTGCTGCCACCGATTGCCCTATAATGCTGTGCAAGGCTCCGGTAATATATTTTTTATATGTTTTTATGTTTAACTACACACTAAAACCTCGTTTATCCGGTTATGATGGGACCAGGGACATTTTAGAAAAGCAAATTTTCGGATACACCATTTTCCTGTTTTTTGGAAGATAAAGCTAAATAACGCCTTGAGTTTTTTCTATACCGTACCCGTAATACAGGAGTGCATTACGGTTGAGTTTCTTTGATTACAGTGTTTATACACGATTGAATTTTTTCGACCAAAAGTACTGTGAACGGTCAGCCGAAACTCTGCGCAGTATACCGGCTGAAAACGCCGCGCAGTGACGCCGGAATACAGTCCGTCCGCATTGTCGCAAATCACGCTGTACTCTTCTGGCAAAATATTTTATTTTTCTCTAGGAACCATTTCGGATAAACCGGAATTTTGGATAAGCGAGTTCCGGATAAACGAGATTTTAGTGTATTTAAAATGAGATATATCATTTTAAACGAGAGATCCCAAACTATGTAATAAAACAAGGAAAAAAATTGTTTCTAAAATATTTTGGTTCATTTTAAGCTTAAGTTTATATTTACTGTGGTATTTTTTAACATGTATAACAGACTGATATTCACCATTGATTGATAACATTGTCAAAAAACCACCGTGCACAGTAAAAACAATAAGTAGGAAAACTAAAAAAAGACAAAAGGCAAAATAAACATAATAGATTGACTGTCGGTGGTTTTTTGGAACTAAACTACGCAAAAAGGACGCCAGTACATTAAATAATAACTGAGTTATATTCTATTTAAACGGAGAGTCGCTGTGAGCGATGCTGCTGCACTCAAAGGGTTAACTTTTCAATGGAATTGTTAATGTTAGTTATGGGGCTTTGTAAAACTAGATATTTTGATTTTTGTCTGGAACAAATGCAACTGTAGAACTGAGTTACAGATAAAGTTGATAAAGTAAACAATATAACCAACCAAACATAAACAGCTGGCCAAGTTAGTACCTACTCATCTAAAGCCCTGATCTTGACTATCAGCGTAATGACTGCATGACAATTTTTATCTGAAGTGAAATTGATAGGTGTGGAAATAGATGTTGCCACCCTCACAATTTAAACCTGGCCTAAATTTTGAGGAAAGCAATATTTGATACTTCCACTACTCTAATCGGCTCTAGATGAAAATTTGTTGATCACAGTTATGCTATACCTAACTAGTTAGTTGTACAAACAATAAACAATTAATTGGCACAGACTTCTCTGCTACAGTATTTGGCAGGTGTCACAATATCAGATTTAAATCTTGGCTGCCTGTCTGATTCTCAGTATTCCAATATTTTTTTACTTTTATTATATTACTTTTATTCTTCATCTTCATATTTTAAACTTTATAAGAGATTCTTTGCTCTTTTACAGATGTTTTGGAATGCAATGTTACGTAAGGGATGGCGATGGAAAGATGATGATCTAAAACCACAAGATATGGATGCCATCATAAAAATACACAATGCTAACAATGAGGCCGCATGGCAAGAGGTAATACAAAATCTACCATTCTTAAACTTTAATTTTTTTAGATTTCATTTTACTTAAACCACGAAGGATAGGACTTAACCCTCCGAGTTGCGATCGACACGCCCCTGTCGATGGCAGTGAAAAGTGATTATCAGCGTCTATTTATCGTGATGATATTCGGCGTTGCTTAGTCAACGATTGCCGGTGCTGCCATATGTGAGCCAATGCATGAACTAATGACTCATGAAGTTCGCTGTGTTGGACCACCTACTACCAGCAAACCTGACCTGTAACTGATTATTACTTTTCATCTGACCACAATGAAATGTTATCGTCTTAAGTCTATTACAAACTAATATTTTATTGAAAGCGCCCAAAAATAACCTAGTTCGAAGCAGTACTCACAATTTCAGTTTACCATTCAATGTTTTCTTAAAACAAATTTTCCATTTCATATTTACTATTACAAAACTACACTTCGTTAACTAAACATAAAACACTTAATAACAGATAATAACTAATAAGATTTCAGTTCAAAACACTGTCAAACTAACACAAACACATTGCATTCCCACATTACAAACAACACAGTTAACAAACAACAAACCAATTGGTTATCATCTGCTCTTCTAGCTGAGTTTTTTTAATTTTTCTTCCTTTCAAAGACAGAAGAATGACAAAAACAATTATGCTAGAAAGGCAGACAGCATTCTCCAATATTGAGAAGCTCCAAATAGTTCTAGAAAATTCCGTAAGATAACACTGCAGTACTAAATGCAGTACTGACAAAAACCGCACCACCGGTCGAGTGTAGAGCACGGCAACCGGCAGTGGGCGCAACATTGGCACCGCGTGCACAGTACGTCAAATGGAGTTGAAGCGTTATAGGTTGGACATGTTTTGTTTGTGTTTTTTTGCTTATACTTGGTATTTTAATAAGAGTCGCAAAGTCAAAGTAAAAATTATTGTATTTACTTCCCTGTAGTAAATGGGTTAGATCATGGATATGTTTAAAGGGAATAATTTCAATTCCTCTAAACAGCTGTCCAAATTACCATATGACGTCACTAACCAAATGATGTCACTGTTACAAATTTTGGTCTCGCAAATTGCAAACACATCCCCCTCCCAGAGCTAAGACATATCCATGTCAAAAATAAAAATACTTTGCAAATACTTTGCAAAATAATGTGAAAAAGCCCATTTTTAGCGATTATCAAGGGTTAATGAATATTATTTAATCAAAAGACTTAAAAATTTTTTCTTCTTTTGCCTAGAGACCAAAAAACCATAGTCGTTAAAATTTTTAATAAATATATATATAAATATTATAAATGTTATATATATTTGTCTGTGAACACGATAACTCTCAAAAATGGTCTGATCGAGACCAAATTTGGTAGAAATATTCCTAAAAATGCTCCGAGTTCTAACCAAATATTAAAACATTTTTTGTACCCAAAATGGGGTTTCGTTTTTTCACATAAATTAAAAGTTTCTAATTTTATATTTCACCATTGGAATCAGCTTAAAAAACTACACAATTAAGCACCTTAAAGTTTTTTCTATCTACAACGGTTACCGAGATATTAAAAAATCTAAACACAGTACGTTGTATTGTGGGGCTCCAATGTTAATCTTATAGGATAAAAAAATTAATATTTCCATATGAATCAATATTTTTGGATAAAACTTGATATTTAGCTTCATGTGGTTGAGATCTATTCATTTATGCTTGAAAATCATAGTTTATTTTTATTATGAGCAAACCTGCATACTCTTTTCCCATGTTAATCATATAGGGAATAGGCAAAGTCTTTATTTATGGGCAGATGTTGATGAAAGTTGGTATAAATGTTAAAAAAAAAAAAATTTTATGGTAGAAATGCTACTTTCAGTGTTCCTCACAGCAGCGAACCTGCACACTCTTTCCCATGTTAATCTTATGGAGGATAGGCAAATAATTCTCATGTTTATTGATAGATTTTTTATAAAATTGTCAAATATATTATTACAATTATTATTATGATTTTAAATTCGCTGAGTAGGCCTGCTGCGACACAATTATGAATTAATGAATTATTAATTTAATCAAATGACAATATTGAAAAAATTCTATTATTGGCCTAGCTGTTTCTCAATTTTGTAATGAAGGCATTGTCGCCATCTTGATGTAATAGGCTAACGTCACTTTGTTTCTCAATAAATATTGCACTGTAAATTCAGAATTAAGAGTGTTATGTGTACATATTAAATAAAGAAATACAATAAAATAGAAAGTAAAAATTTAATAACAAATATAAAATAAAAATATAAAGCATTCCATTTCTAACCAAGGATATTTTCTTTGTATTAGGTTTTGAAATGGGAAGCATTACACGCCTTCGAATGTGGAAATCCTAAATTAAAAAGTTTTGGAGGGAAAGCTACAGACTATTCTCCAAGGGCCCGGATTAGACAGCTAATGGGGTAAGTAATTAAAAATAAGTTACTAAACCATATTGAAGGAATAATTATTCCACAAATTGTAAATCATGGTTCTTACCAATTACATTATCAAAAAAAACAGTAACCACCAAAAACTGGAATTTACATTTAGACCTTGAAAATGAAATGTTCTAACTTAAACAATATTTTATTTGTTTGAAGACTCCTTGATGATAAGCTAAATACAACTGACTCAGGAAAATCTGTTTTAAAATGTGGGATGAGCGGGTTGAAAAAATGAAAATTTACCAAATATAAGTGGAATTAAACAGAAAATGTTGAGCTCAACTTGTGCATGATACCAGGGGAAGATATAATTCAAATCCTTAAGTTTTGTTCAAAACAAATTTGTTCTAATAATACAATCTATTTACTGAAACATCATTTATTAAAAATTAATCAAACTACATCAAATTTAAAAATTAGTTAAAGGTATCAGGTAAAGGCACTGCAACAAGACTACAATTAACAATTCTGAGAATTTGGCAAAATACTTTTAACTTATTACAAAATATTGTTATGTGTCTAAATGTTAGTCTTTTAAGAAAAATATTGTCTCCATGTTATGTGGCCTATCTTTGTGTAATGTCCAAGAATTTGTTGATCATTTGATCTCTTTAAAAAACTATTGTAAAAGATTTATTTAAAGGCCCTTTAAATGGGGAGCGTGCTGGTCTAGGGGTAGAGCGCGGGACTTTGGTGCCCAAAATCCTAGGTTCAAATCCCGCGAATCACCAATGGCTTTTCGCTAAGTGATGTCGCAACCCACTAGGTCTAGCCTGAAGTAATGTGCAAGACAGTCCCAGGCGATGGCCTAGTTCAAAAAGTCCTGGGATGGGAAGGTGGGGATAAAAGAAAAGAAAAAAAAGGTGCTTTATTTACCCATTACCCATTATTTCCCCAGATAAACACTATATATAAGAATGGCAATTCATTGTGTGTGTACAAAAATTATTAGGTATTTAAAAAACTTAAATTCAATAGTGTTACTATGCTGATCTTTGTTGATGTTCTCTCAAAGATTTTCTTTCAGTACAAGAAAAAATCATTTCAAAATACTGCAGAATAAATGTATCCCATTATTCAGTTTAAACACACAATCTCAATACACAATTTTTCAATTAACATTCCTTGATACTCATTTACAGTTACGAGTTGCCATTTGACCGTCACGACTGGATCGTCGACAGATGCGGGAAGGATGTCCGCTACGTGATTGATTACTATGACGGAGGTTTAGTCGGCCCAGATCACAGGTTCGCCATTCTTGATGTGAGGCCTGCGATGGACTCCTGGGACAATATATGGGATCGGATGAGAGTTGCCTGGATGAGGTGGAAGTACGAATGGGAGGATCGACAAGCCCAATCTTCAATGGCGAATAAAAGTTGAAGAAATGTAAAGCGTTGTAGTGGTTATATGTAATACTTGTTGTTACTGTGTATATGTGATATAAGTTAATAAAAGTTAATGGAGCCATTGGAGTTATTTATCTTTAAAAGTACTTTTATACATTCTTGGGTAAGATGTTGGATGCTATATCAACAAATGTTAAAACATGATTATAAGTTTTCCTTTGTAGAGCTTGAGTCAACATCCTCTTCTTTTTGGTCCAAGTTATGTTTAGACATCCATTCTAGGAACTGAAAACTGGACAACATAAAAGCCAAATGAAGTAGTGTATTATTTTTTCTACAAATACCGTTGCCAAATAAGTTATGAGCTTTGTTAACAAATATTAGATAAACATTTCAAGATTTTATAATTTTGTTGCCGAAATTATATTTTATGAGGTATAATAACAAATCGCAATTTAATACTCGGTGTAACTATTAGTGATGATATGCTTTGTATTTTAAAATACAATATCTTGTTGAACTTTATCGGTTTCTGGAGTACATACGGTAGTTGATGAATCGAATAATCATACCGCATCCTTGGACTGACCAATGACGTTCTTGCATTCCAATAGGTTATGTATTGCGTAATTTCGTTATCTGCTTCTACACTTGTGTTCGATCAACCGTGTTCCGTGTCGCTAACATAATCTCAAACGGAAAGTTTTGTTTTTATTTTTCAGTTTTAAAGTTCATTTTATTTCAGCTCATTTTATACCGTCTATCCGAAAGTTTGGATATTTATATACCGTATACTTGTTCAGAATTTTAAATGTCGTGCCTGATATTGTACGTTATCGCTTATAGCGATAAACACCGCACGAGACATGGACGGACTAACCGGAGTGACGGACGGTCCAAGGTCGGATTAGAGGGGTTCAACTGAATTTTTCATACATTAATAATTCACAATAATAATTTGTTTAGTTTGTTACTGTTTTTGATGGTGAAAGCTAAAATATTAAATTAATTTACTGTAATGCCAAAAAATTTTTAAATGGACTTTTTGACATTTATGCCCATAAATTTTGTACCTCTATTTTTCTAGTCATGTGGGTGGTATCATATCAATGGTTCACCTCACCGGACTATTTTCATTTGGTCTACTCACTCTTGTTAAATGCACCATCTGCAGTAATTGATTTCAGCAGAGTTGTAATTTTAGTTGTAATAAATTTGAGCAGAATGGTAGAGCACATAACTTTACTAATTGTTTCACAAGAGCATTACCAAATGAAACTACCAAGTACACAGGGATGGCTAATAAATGCACTATAAATCCCTGTACAGTTTAGATTAGATTGTATTATTGAAATGGCGACCCTACCACAAGGTAGGTATTGCCGAGTATGAACGATAAATGAGTGTAGGATGATTGTGGCGCGATCTTGTAGTCTTGTTACTGACTAAAAGACTAGTTGGTTTTCGAGAAACAGGTTCATTGTGCATCATCTACTACACAGTTATTTCCAATTAAATATAACATCTATTACTATGCAGTTGAAGTGTCACATCTAGAAGAAGAAAACAATGCAATTTATTTAGCTTTTTGTGTGATTCATTTGTTGTGATTCAGCACAAGGAGTTTCCCTGTCTCAAGAGGAGGTTAAAACCAGATTTTTCACCTGGGCCTGTGACTCTAACTGTAGCATGGAGAACTATGAGCATTTTTATCTAAATGGAAGGTCTACACTAGAGAAACTTCTATCAGCATACAATTTCTCTTATGAAGTAGCCATAAAATACCATACAGTCTATGTCTCCTCAGTGAAATGTATTTTAAATGGTTTTTAAATATAACTTAACAAAAAGATGACTTAAAAAAGGGTTATAAATATTAAAATTAATTTGTATTAACAACACTATATGTAAATTTTAATCCATCAGGCAATTTTATATAACAAATGTTCAACAACTTTTAGACTTTAGTGGACCCAAACAGATTTATTACTCTTATTACATAATAAAGACTACTGATGCTGAAGTTTTAGTTGATAAAAGTAGACCGAGTTCACTGACCAGTACCTTTTTAATTAGCTGTTATTATAAATCTAGAACAATAAGAAAATGAACAAGTTTACTAATTATTTATGACATTTTATTATTTTTTAATACAATTGATAGGAATTTGTAATTAACCTAATCATCTTCATTTCCAAAAGTTCAGTTTTAACGAGTTTATTTCAAATTAGTAACTACACAGTATTTTGATCTGATTTTCGTCTGAACCAAAACTGTTGTTTGGTGTAATTTTGCTAAAAACACTATCATTTGGAAAACCAATTTTTCGTATTTAGTTTTAGTTTCACTTATTAGTCTGTCTCTTCTGATGCAGAATGCTCTTTTTCTAGAATGTCCAGTGGGGGATAAGCCATTTGTCCGAGGAATTCAACTATCGTTCTTGTAATTCGGCCAGACATTCCTCTTCTCAAGTATGAAGTCTTCCCAAACTCGTACATTGTCCCAAACATGTCGATATGAGCCCAATTTTCTTTGCAAGTAAACTGGTTTAGGAATTGTGCATTAGAGCAAGGCACTCCTTTGCTGGGATGGGACACCAGGTTTGAAAGATCAGCACTTTTAAAGTCTTTAACTTCTCTCTCAAACATCTGCCACAACGGCAATTTCCAAAGACGGTCTCCAGAATGGACAGCTGATGTTTTTAATAACTGCCACAATTTTTCATTTCTTGTAAATATTCCAGATGAAGATAGATCAAATGACTGACGAATTTCTTTGCTCATAGTTGTAAGACTTACAATGTATTTAGGTTTAAATCTTTGGGCATAACAAATTGTATCTGCAAGTAATAAATTACCATCAAAATCTTGACCAGCCACTAGGATGGATTTCCCACTTGTAGACTTGACAATGTCCCGAGGTCTACCTGCTGTGCCTCCTGGCATGTTTTCACCAAGAGGTATTAAACCACGTACATTAATTGGCAGTCCAAGGTTTGCAAGAGCTCTAAAGGTGGCCACAACAACAGCTGCTCCGGCCATATCTCCTCTCATGTATTTTTGGTGGCTACTTTTTTTTATATTAAGACCACCACTGTTAAAAGTTAAACCTTTGCCAATCAATACAATAGGAGGAACTGCTGAGTCGCAACCATTGTAGTCAATTTCTAACAAGAAAGGTGGTTGTGGTGACCCTTTGGTATTTGTTAGAAAAGCATTCATATTGTGTTCTTTCAACCAATTTTCACCCCTTAAAGTTACATTAATACTTGTTTTACAAAGAGACTGGACAACAGCGTAAGCAAATGTCCTTGGAGTCATCAAGTTTGCTGGGGCCTCCATTAACCTTCTTGCGAAATTTTGTGCTTCAGCCTTTTCCAAGCCTATACGCCACTTTTTCCAGTCACAATCACCATACAATATGATATCTGGGACTTTGATTACCCGGTTAGCAGGATCTCTCAAATGTTGGTTGCCCCACAGAGCCAAAGCAGCTCCTTCCGCAGCTGACTCTGGATCATCAAAACCTTCGACATATATTTTATCTACAAAATGAGCCTGTAACACACGGCATGCTACTCCTACAGCTTTCCTTATATTTTCTTTAGCCTCATCCCGTGCCTCTTGTTTAATGTATCCCGCATTATTGTCACCAAGTCCCACAACCGTTACTAAGTTGTAAGCTGGATCTAATTGGGTAAAAGTTCTAACTTCACCTAACTTAGGTAATGGACCAAAAGCTTTCAAAAGTTCTACTAATTTCCCATGGATATTGTGGTTGAATAAGGCAGCAGCCTTAGTCAAACATATTGTCTGGTTTAAATAGTCCTTTTCATCATAGTATGCCCCCAAAATCAAACCTGCCCCCTCAGATATTTTTCCCTCACAAGAAATGCCATCTGCATTAGGATCCCAAGAGTGGTAAGGTGGCAAACCACATGGATCATTATGAGGTGAGTAAAATCTTCGAAACTCTAAACATGATTTTTTTATAGATAATTTTTTTGATAAAGTTCTAAACATCTTATTCATTTAAAATAGTTTTACTCACTTTATAATATTAAATTCCAGATATGGTGAAAACTTTTAACACAAAACCAATTAATTAAATCACTTATTTTATACTGACAATAATTTTAAGATTATGAAAGATTTATTGAAGAAACACATTTCTTTGTTTATAAAAACAAACACATATGATATGCATAGTTAATTGTTAGTCATGCTTTTCAAATAATCATGATCATACTGAAATAGTTGTAGATAATTTTAATTATACAACTAAACATATAAAATAGATACTTTTTGTCAGACTTTAATAGAAACTACAAGGAAATTGGAGAAATTAAATTGTACTTATTTAAAGAAATAGATCAATTATTTAAATTACATGAACTAACAAATTTCTAAGCTTGAATTCATATTACAATTATATTGTAATTTTACTGCTGTTTATTACTCCTTACTTATTTTTATAAACATCAAAATCTAGCATTTTTCTTGGATATTTGATTTGTTTATATAAAAAACATTGCCAAAATGCAGCTATACATTATTGAATCATAGATTCGTGATTCATTAATAATTTAATGTGTCGAGGACTTTGTTCAGTCAAAATTCTTAGAATCCATTTCACCACTACAATTTCAACTATCATTCTTTTATAACTATTCGCAAGCAGGATAAACAAATTCATATTTGTGTGACACCGTCCCTACCACGAATTAGCGAATTTCCTATGCAAAAGTGAGCTATTCACATATTTCCATATAAAACAACCTTATTGAAGCAAACCTGCATACTAAGAACTAATTTTACTACGTTGGGGTTAATTAAAGTTCTATGAAATTCGCTCTACTCACACCAGTGTACTGTGTGTGATCTCGTTTGATTGTAAAATTAATTTACGTTAACACTAATTTGAAATAAGGATTTAAAATTACCAGGAGATGTGATGTGCTAACATGCCACGCCCCAGCCGCCTCAGTTGGGATCTTGTTGGGAATTTTAAGGTACATATGAGTGAAGGGTGAGTATGATAAGTGTAATTGTGGATTCATTGTCCTGTAGCTTGTTGTGTTATAGTTCTGTGGGTAACATGGAAATAACCAGTTTTTGGATATTCATAAATTCTTACCTCATTATTTTGTTTTTGTCTCTTCCTACACCTTTTGGGCATTTTCTAACGTTTTGTTGCGGAATGGTGCAAACCCCGATGTTAATTACTACCCAACGGCGGACTGTTTTTAGAAAGCATTATTAATATAATTAATATAAGCTATTTGTCATAGAGATATTAGTCCTATGACAAATTATTATGCCTCTGGATTTGAACCAGGCACATTTGACTAGACCAACTAGGAAAGCCTTGGCCCAGTAAATAATCCAAATAGCCAGCGCTGTCATAAGTGTTTTTGTTACAGGTTCATATTAAAATAATATTTTTGTTATTGCAGGTTTGCATGTATATATTACTGTATTTACTTTTAAAACCTTTTTTCCTAGCAATGGTTAAATGTTAATTTTAAATAGTTGTAACTTATTACTATAACTAGACATAAATTACCATATTACTCCTTTCAGAAAATCTTGCAGATGTTTTATAATTATTAGCAGTTTAGACATCTGATGATCATAGCTAATCTTAAAAAACTTAGAGTACTTAGGTATTCTTAAAAACTGCTATGCAAGTCACTATAGGGGTCTTTTATAATCATGATATACTGTGTAAAATTTAATAATTTTACCATGCAGCTATGTCGTACCAATTTCACAATATACAATAGGATTTTTTTTCGTATACAATTTTTTGTATACAATAGGAAATATAAAATGTAATCGTGAAGATGAAAGGTTATGGCATGTTTTAACCAGCTTCTTGGAGGTCAATTGTCATAATTAATTAGACCAGTTTATAATTCAGAGGCAAAAGCAATATGGATCCCAGTTAAACTGTTGGTTCTTAGATGTCATTGGCTGTTGGGCTAATAATATAACAGTCCTGTCTATGGAACATGTTAGCCATAGTAACAAGACTACAGTTTAGTGCCACAATCATCTTTCACTAATTTCTTATTCTTACTTGGCTTAAAATTCCTGCCTGGATATGTCGCCATTACATAATGTAATAATAATATAGAAGGTCTCTTACATAGGAGAAAATTTATCCTTGGCCTCAGGAGATGTCTTTTTACACTTTTCCATCATTTCCCATTATAAAAATCTATTACCATGAAGATATTTTCCATTTAATACATTTCCAACCCTATTCAGTCTCATATAAAATATTTGTAACAGATTGTATAGGATCAAAATGTGTTTAGAAAATGTTCAAACAAGTCAGTTATTTTAATTCTTTATTTAAGTTAAATTACAAACTTAAATGGGTGCATATTAGCTTTTCAATATGGATATAGTATATGAAGAAAATTATTTATTAATAGGATAGAAGAATAAAATTAGTACTTATCTAAATGTACATTCAAATACAAATATATTTGCATCTTCAACATTTTTATTTTTAAATGTCCCCGCCATTAGTGTACCGTACCACCTGCGCCGTGCGTCGTCGTATTGGAAGCCACTTGTTGTTCAGTGTAGAAACAACGTGATTTTGTATGTGATTGTGTGTTTTATTTTTTAATGTTTTTGTGCAATGAATGACCAGCAAGTCAACGGGTAAGTTTTAATTTTAGTTACGTTTTAAATTGCCAAGTTAATACTCGTATACCTGGGATGGTTTGTTGGAAAAATGCAGAACGTCAATACATTTCACTGCTGCTCCCTTATGTCAGACTGAACGTTAAGCAGTTCTTTATTGTAACACTTAAATGAACAAACTATATCTATTTGTTATATGTATATCTTTTTTGAGAATTTATATTGTGTTTTAATTCTTACTACCAATACTTTTAAGAGCATAAATATAAATTAATTTGGATTAAATTCACACAAGTTGATCACATAACCTCACTTTTTAATTAACATCTAGGGAGGACCTTTGCTTGATCTCATTTTCGACTTTTGTTTGTTTTTAAATTGTTTCTCTAACGTGTACAATTAATAGCGTTTAAAATTTGTTTGAATAATATAGTAATTGAAAATGTAGTTGCTACATTTACTCCAATTATGTTGGAAAGCATTTATGTAGGCTAAGCTTATGGTCAGGACCCTTACAATCATTTAATGATCTGCTAATATCATGCAATAATATAAGTATTTTTTCGTCAGGAGTTTTAACCTGTGAGGGGTCGCGTTGCTGTCTTTTCCACCGGGTCATCTGTTTTTGTTTAATATCTCTGGAGTGTCAAGGTCGCGAGATTTCTCCCTTCGTAAATCTTTAAATGTACTTGTACACTGGCCACTTGACTATTACTTCACCTCTTTTCTGCGAGTCAGAATTTGTCTGGAGTCCACCGTGCGCGAATCATTTGTTTTATCCAGTTATACTCAAGTGCTTTAGTGACTTTTACATGCCAATATAGATCTCAGAGAGTAGGAAACACTTAAAAATTTAATAGATAGTGGTGACGAAGAAGTAAACCTTGTGGAAGTAAACCTATGAAATCCAGGAGCAATTAGACGAGAAGACGACAACGTTTTGTTGACGAACCTGCTGTGCTGGCCACTGACGGGAGTTTGAACTGAGACTTTTTGTTGAAAAAATTAAAAGAGTAAAAAATCGTGCAACACTTATGATATGCAGGGATCAGTCAATTTTCATTATCGCGAACTGTGCAGAAGACCAACCTCCCACTAGAGAGGACGACGATAACTATAAGACTGATGACTTGAAATTTTTTTGTGATTTTGATATTGCAGCTCTAGTAAACAATTTTCGTAATTACTTATTAATATTACTGATTTTTTTATTTATTTATTTGCCTATACCTAAAAATGTATATAATTAATAATGTTGACTATTACAATAAAAACTTATTTTTTAGATTTAGAAAAGTAGCAGGCTTTTAACAAGATATATTTAAAAAAATTTATTTCATATATTTTCAACCAGAGATTTTTCACTACAATACTATAATATTTTAATATCCTTAATCTGTATTATTTATTTAATAAAAACACATGCTTATAATACTTTAGTAAGCTTTTTATAGCCTGGTGGAATCCACCGTGCGCGACCCCTGATGTAACTTTTTTGACGCGACCCCACACAGGTTAACAGGGCCTAGCCTTCTATCATTTATACCAGTTGTGGCTTTTTGCGAATTTCCTATAGGGAAGATACTATTTAAATAAAACCTCTGGAGACTAGTATTTCGATTAATCATTGAATTCCTGGTGTATTTAACGAGAATTTCTGATCATGCCAATGATATGGGCAACGTTGATCTATTTCTATTCAGTGTGCACAGAATCAATGTGTCATATAGTTCATAGGCTTTTATATTAACAGTGATCAAAATTATAAAAAATTATACCTCTGCCTAAGCAGTAGTTCATTAAATAACAGGCACCTGGGCCTATGTAAAAAAACATAGAGATGGCATTGTAGTCCAGTATGACCAGTAAAGTCCTATTTCCTATATATTAAGTAATATTTTCTTTACTTATTCATTTCATTTTTATTTATTCAATTCATTCTTTGGGAGTATATTATTCCAATGTAAATAGTATCTGACAATTTGTCAAATGTAAGGCTTAACAAAGTACCATGTTCATTGATATCCTTATATATCCTTTTACAAAGGGCTTAGTACCAAATGAAAATGGCTTAATAGGGGCTTAGGAATTTTCGGTATAGTCAGTCTGGTTATGAATATGAATACCGGTAAGATCAAATTACATCTCTGAAGAAATAATTTTTTGCAGTCCACAATCAATTTTGACATTTGTTATTTTGTTCCTAAACTTATGATCATGGAAGTAGGTTTGGTGGTTGGTTGATTTTGCAACAGTGTTGTTTAACCTAAGGGATAAAGGTATTATATAGCCAAAATCATGGTAGGCTTATAGTCCGACCAAAGGACATGTCCAATGTTGCCATATCTGGTTTGAAAAAGTATGATTTGGTAGTCCTTCAGAGTAGTAAATGCTAAATATGTTGGGTTAAAATTGACAATGCAATTGATTTTGCATTTACTGGACAGCTCAGGTGATAACAAAAATAATATGGCCGTTACGGTACTTAATTACTGGTCTTAAAAAAACAATAATTTGACATTAAACAGTGGAAATTATTTGTATATAAAAATATCTATTTAAATAAATTATGCGACTTAGGCGAGAGGAATCGTGGAGATTATTTAGCCTAATTTGAGTATTCTAATAGTGTTTAAAAAAGGCAATATTAAACATTTCATTTTATATTATTCTCCATTATATTACCTTTCATTTTACCTGCACCCTGATGTTTTGCATAAACCATTTTTCATACCCTCAAACTTAAATTATATAGGCGACTTACACTTACATTGGATCGTCGATAATTTACATATTACACCACCACCCAAACATTATTCATCTATGATTCATGCACATGTAATGAATTATTTATTTAGGCACATTAAAAATATAACTTTAATTTAGAAATCAATTTCATTTTAAATTTGATTGCATGATTTTTAAAAGCTCTTTTACTGTTTTATGTTTTATTTGTTGTGATATTTACATACATTATGTTATTTTTTCAGAATTTCTGTTACTTTCAAATTTATTTGAGCATGTTTCTTTTTATTTAGCATGCCATTTTTTTGTTACAGGACGAACATGAGATGAAACAATTCACACTTACTTCATCTGAGGCGGAAAACTAAAGTTCAATAAAATGTCCTCTTTATTCCTTGTTTCTATAACATTAGTTTCCCTACTTAAGTTTTGATTACAAACAATATTCCAATTAGTGTAATAAACCACCTTTTCTGACTAAGGTGAGTAATTTTAAAACTGTTCGCGAGCTAAAAAATACTCATTACCATTACCTACAATCATATGATAAAATGGTAATTAGATTATGTGATTTGTATTTGAGGGTCATTACCAAATGTCTTAGACGTGTATTCAGCATGTAGGAGTATTAAGAACATTTAAAAATGTAGGTCTATACTTAATACACACATTAAGTTCATAAATTTTTATTTTCACAGTTTTTTATGTTATTTATATAACCTGTTATCAACAGTTGCTAGTGTCCAAATAAATCAAAATTCTGAGACAATTTCTTGCATAGGACAACAGAGTACAGAGTCAAAAGTACTACATTTCACTTCTTGACTTCTATTTCAGGTGGCGGTCTATCCCAAGGCAAAATCTGTCTCTGAACAACTAAATAGCACTCCCTTAATGGAAAATAATTAGCATTGCAGAGGTTTCAATTTTTTTTATTATTTTTAGAATTGTGCTATTGACGATATAAATATCTGAATTTTCAAAATCATCCATAATAAAATTTTGAAATACAGTATTTCTTTTTCGCCCTTAACCAATCCTAGACCAAAGATTTCTGAGTAGATTTGGTTATTTATCCTTTATCTTAACCTTTTTGTTATATAATATGCTATCAATTAAAATTTATTTACAATATAATGAATATTTTTATTTATTATTGGGGGAGTAGGCCTTAATGTCAGACTTAATAAATTGAAATAAAGTCTTAGTTAATTAATTGTGGCCAATAACAATCTTAGCGTGTTACCTCCTCTTAGGTTTCGGAAATTTTTCACCTTTAGTTTTAGTCCTTTATCCCTAATTTAAATGTTTTGCTGTTCAGTCTAATGACATAGGGTGGTTAAATACCTTCAGTGTAAGAACTGGAACTATGAAGAACATTCCTTCATACTTGATGTACAAAATGTGATATGATTTTATCCCTCCCTCTGGAGTTCTAGAGCTTCTAGTTAGCCCTCTTCACAAAATTGGTTTTGATACAATCTTACTATGGAGTACATCTGATTGGAAATACTATTTTGCATTATATTGTCACAGTTTTAACTATAGTCTTAAACCGCATCCCTTCTATGGCGATTGGCATGACGATGGACACATGGCCGGCTTGCCAAATGCCGATTGCAAGCAGACAGGTTGTTGTTCTGGATCAAGCCCTTGAGTCACAACAACTTTATCACACATATCCAGGTCATGTATCTTGATATTTTGTCAAACACTGCAAACAGCATTGATGAGATAAAAATTAATGTTCCAAGAAACTAAAACTAAATTATGCTGTATACTGAAGTAGATTAAGCTTTCCATATTATTAGATGGGTTTTGTATCTTCACTTGGGCAGGGTGGATGTAAAAATTACGTCATACTTTCTGTTGTACCGTTGTCACATTAAACCTAGGTTTAATGTTACATATATATGGTAGGACACATACATACCAGAGATAAATTATAGTGGAATATTGTGAATTTCATAAAATTTCACTATAATTTGTCCATACTATCCTTATGGAGGGGGGTTACTCTGTTTTTACAATAGCATTGGTCTGTTTATGTTTACTTTGGTTAGTCTATGCTATAACTAAATTAGACTAAGTTAAGTTTCAAATATATTCGCTCTTGATAATAATGTTAATAGCACTTCAATTTGTTACATAAAAATAAGGATAATCCTGCGTAAATTGTTAGGCCTATTTTCTTTTGATATTTGTTTGAAAATACTAGTACTACATATAATGTTGAATAAGTACAACAAATAAAGAAGTAGTTTTCAGTGCCCTCAGAAAAATCTGATTCTTCTAATGGAAAAAATATGTTGAAATTTAGAGAGTGTACTCTTGTCAAAGTGTCAGTTCCCACCTGTGTTCCGATTGTCAAGCTTCATTAGACTCTGTTAGAGTTTTAGAGTTACTGGTAATACAGTTCTAGAAGTTTCCCTCAGCGTTGAGACGGGAACAGGAATCTGGGGTTCAAGCCGCTATCAAAACACTATGACAGTAGGTTAATCAAGAACCCACGGTGGGGACAACCACATAATCATGGCAAGGAAACAAAGCATTACCAGTTCTATGTGCACACCTAGTAAAACCTCCTATTGTTTGTTCTCTCCACACACCTGATATTGTCCTGACCATCTGCTCATTCCGTTCATACAGTTTGTTTCTGTTATATGAAATTAACTCCAGTCTCTTTCTTGTGGACTATATCTAATGTATCGGGTCATTCATATTCACATTTGTGAGACACCAGCCCAGTCACTTTATAGATAGTTTAATGGAAGTGTGAGTGTGATGAGTATTATGGATTTGATAATGTGTAGCTTTGTTCAGGCTCAATTTATTAAGAGCCCACAACATCAACTGGGTCTAGTATCAACCTATTACAAAATTGGGTGAATCAACTATTCTTTTATGTTGCAATGTGGATGGAACGCCACCTCAACACCTAAACAAAAAACCTAAAAAATACCTAAAAACCTAAACATTCAGGCTATTGGGTTATTCTTTATATTGTTTGGTAGGGTTGCATTTACCATAAAAGGTGGTTTGGTTAATCTCTTTGTTTGAAAAGTGATCTATTCACTACCTTGTTCTGATCCATCTCACTTCCTCATCTCAGCTATGTTGTCCGACCAATAATAATATTTGAACAAAGTGGACCTCAGATGTTTAGTTCTTATTGCAGAAAACCTGCATTTCTAGTTTGTAATGTTAATGTTATTGAAAGACATTAATGCTGGAATTACCATCAATGTAATCAGATGTATGAAAATACACGGATTAAGTAGGTCCTCTGCAACAGATGATAATGAATACAAACGTATCAAATAAACGTTTTATATGTAATAAGAAATAATTATACAGGGTGTTTGGTAGTCAGTGTTAAAGAATTTAAGGTGTTATTATAAATGCAAATCTAACAAAAAACTTGATTCTGACAGTTCTGTCTCTCTCCACCTTCCAGGAAGAATCATTTTACTATATTTTCACATTTCTTGACATTGTCCATAAAAATGTCTTTGTTCACTACCAAAACGAGATTTATAGTAACATTTTATGATATATTTTGAAAGTACACAAAATTTACAATCAGAATATGTTCAGATTGTCACAGTCAATACTTCTTAAAGCCTTGTAAAATTTATTTTTAAAAAATATTTTCGAAATATAAGAAGAATGGCGCTACAACGTGCTTAAGAAAATTTTCTTATTCGTCACACTACAAAATGTCAAACATCATAAAAAACTTCCCCATACCATAAGCTTTAAAATAGTGTGCTAAGTGACCTTTCCTATTCACCTAAGAGGTGGCAATGGGCGATAGAAATAACTATGTCCTGTTTGTGATGAAATAACAATACCAATAATACCAGTTCACATGCTTTGCTAGTAACTTTTTCTCATTACAGCAACGGTAGGCCTAATTGTAAATTAGAGAACCCTATCTTCGTTTTAACACTTTCTCTACGATGAAACTATTTTACTATACCGTTATCTTATGTCAATTATACTACATTTTTTGTGGAATATCCCTTGTCAACCTACCGACTTGTGTCCGAACTGTGTATTTTTTTGCGATTTGCATGCATAATAACGCCTTAAATTTTTTTACTCTGACTGCCAAACACCCAGTATACATATGAAATAAAGCAGTTCTAAAAAACTTTTAGGTAAAAGAAAATATTTCTCTCTGTTTTTAAATCATATTCAGGTATTTTACATTGTTTATGTCATAGAAAATAAATGGTAAAATTACATTTTAAATTAAATAAAAATTATATTGCCAACATTTCACGGGATAAGTTTGCTGTATTAATAAAATAAAATCTAAACTAAAAACAATATTCAGTATTCATTGTTCAGCCGTCATATTAAGTTCAATATTTATAAAAAGATATATAAATAAATAGAAATTGATACAACAGTTTTAACATGATTGTACTGTAATAATTTTATTATTAACACTGAAAACATGTTCTTTTGTTCTTTTTTAAATCCCTGCAAAAGGAACTGGGGTCAAGTTTAAATGATCATTTCTGTTATGAGAAAAGACTTCTATTATTAAATACTTCCTTTGTCTAATGAAATTTTATCCAACAAAGATTGGGGCAGCTTTCTTTCAAAATTAATATTTACATTTGCCTCCAAACAAAACCTTATTGTACTTTTAACTGAAACTAATTTAGGAAATGTTACTTCCCTTTTCAAAAGAACTCTTGGTTTATGTTTAAATAGCTAACAAAAGGATTAGACTTTATTACAACTGAATTCAAAAGAATGTGTTAATCTTATTCGTACCTTTGAACTCCTTATTAAATATCCTGTTGGTTTTGTCTTCTTAAAAAAGGAAAAAGAGGTATTACATGTACAGTAAGTAATTTAATTTTCTAAGGAAGTCTCAAAGAAAATATTAACTCCAAGGTGGAAGAAAACATTTGGTTGAAAGACATCTGACTTGCTTCATTGGTGTGGAGTTTTTTAAGATTAAACGATTTTTTATGACGTACCCGAATAACAAATAAAATATGCTGTTTTCTTGCTAATCACAATTCCAAACAAAAATAAAATAAATTTCTATTCTATCAGAGTTATCCCTTCTAAAGCGGGATCATCCCTTCCAGTATCTTTAATCTTAGAAAGATGTTGTGTGGAACAAGTAATATGAGTTATAAATATTTTTAAAGTTTTAGGAAACGATTGTATTCTTAGTTCAGGGGACATAAAAACCATTATACATGCTTGAAAGAGAATTCCAATACATTGAGTTTAGGAATTTTTCAGCGATTGTGTTTAAAAATTCTTAGTTCATTGGTTTTCTGGTTTACATAAAAACTATTATTTTTCATTACTATTTTGATATGGTTAAAAAAAGAAAGTAAAAAGAGATTAAACCTTAATGATTCTTCCTGGTTCAATTTAGATTTAATAGAGGAACATATGGAATATACCAGTAATAATGAATCGTTGCTTCACTGTAAACAGTTGAATAAATTCAAGATTTGAGGACTATGGTTGATTTATAGTCCAGTTGAACTATAAATCCAAATTGGTGCAATCAAAAATTCTTTTTATGACAAACAAATCAATAATTCTGAAAACATCTGCAAGAAATCATGGGAAATAGTAAATTGGGAGTCAGGAAAATTTCAAAGTAAACAAAGAAACTCACGATTTTAAAATAAATGGTCCTGTTATTAAATATCCCTCAAAAATCGCAAATACTTTTAATGAACACTACAATAATTTAATAGAAGAAATAGTACAAAAAACCCCTTAATTCAAAATCAAGCAATTAACATATATAACAGAGTTTTTCTCAAATCCAAATTAATAAAGAATTTAGGTGCAATCCTGTTACCGAAAATAAAATAAACAACATTATTATTTTAAGTTTTCAAAAAAAAACTATCCAGTGGGCATGACAAAGTACCTTTAAAATTAATAAAGTATGTAAGATTATAAAACCACTATTCCATTTAATTAATTGTTTTTTTATTTCTAGTAACTTTCCTGAAAGTTTGAAGGTTGCCAAAGTTATTACAATTTTTAAGAATAAAGGAGCTGACTCCGATGTAAGTAATTATCGACCAGTATCTTTGCTAACTTCATTCTCTAAAATTTAGGAAAGAGAAATGTACAACCGATTAGTAATTCACTTAAACAACAACCTTTTCGATAAACAGCAGCATGGTTTCCGTAAGGGTAGATCCGTGAATACCACTCTTTTGGAATTTTCTGAAACATTTATCGAATCAATTGATGAGGGAAAAAAGTTTTAGGAATCTTTCTGAAGCTTTTTACAGCATCTGAAAAACAAAACTCCTAGACAAATTTGAAAAATTGGGATTAACTAAGTTATCCTTAAACTGGTTCTGCTAATATATCTCTGAAAACAGTTAAGATCGTTTCTTTAAAAGATAAAAAATTACTATAGTATCATTCAGAACCCTTAATTATCAAATAAGGAGTCCCTCAAGAATCAATTCTAGGCCCTTGTTTATTTGCTATGTGCAAGGAATGCCTGAAATAATACAAAATAACCATGCCACTATAAGAAAATTGGTTAGATATGCTGTAATTTAATTTCCTCATCTATAAGTTACCAAAATCTCAAAATTACACGTACAGAACTGCTAAAAAACATTCAAACTTACTTGATCAAAAATAGTCTATTTTTAAATACTGAAAAAATTATATCCTCTTTTCTATTACCCCTAACATATCCTTAGATATAAATCAAAAATTAATTAAACAAATCAATGCCACAAAATTTCTAGGATTAAACGTAAACTGTCACCTTAATTGGGACTGTCATGTACAAAATTTTTAAGAATAAAATGACTCCGATGTAAGTAATTATCGACCAGTATCTTTGCTAACTTTATTCTCTAAAACTTAGGAAAGAGAAATGTACAGATTAGTAATTCACTTAAACAACAACCTTTTCGATAAACAGCAGCATGGTTTCCGTAAGGGTAGATCCGTGATACACTCTTTTGGAATTTCCTGAAACATTTATCGAATCAATTGATGAGGGAAAAAAGTTTTAGGAATCTTTTTGAAGCTTTTTACAGCATCTGAAAACAAAACTCCTAGACAAATTTGAAAAATTGGGATTAACTAAGTTATCCTTAAACTGGTTCTGCTAATATATCTCTGAAAACAGTTAAGATCGTTTCTTTAAAAGATAAAAAATTACTATAGTATCATTCAGAACCCTTAATTATCAAATAAGGAGTCCCTCAAGAATCAATTCTAGGCCCTTGTTTATTTGCTATGTGCAAGGAATGCCTGAAATAATACAAAATAACCATGCCACTATAAGAAAATTGGTTAGATATGCTGTAATTTAATTTCCTCATCTATAAGTTACCAAAATCTCAAAATTACACGTACAGAACTGCTAAAAAACATTCAAACTTACTTGATCAAAAATAGTCTATTTTTAAATACTGAAAAAATTATATCCTCTTTTCTATTACCCCTAACATATCCTTAGATATAAATCAAAAATTAATTAAACAAATCAATGCCACAAAATTTCTAGGATTAAACGTAAACTGTCACCTTAATTGGGACTGTCATGTACAATGTACATAAAATATAATTGCATCAGGTTTATAAGTGTTAAAAAGGATGTATTTTCTATGTAATTTTGAAACATTAAATCAATATATTTTGCTCATATACATTCTCATTTATCTTATGGATTGGCTATATACGGAGGAACTTCAAAACAAAATCTAGACAAAATTCTGAAACCTCAAAAAAATGTTTTAGGTGTGTTAAAAGCCAGTTTTATAAACAAAATTTTCATTGGGATAATCACTCCCTCCAAACATAAAAGTTAAATTTAAGAATACATGTTTTTGAAATATTTTGAAAAAGTATTTAATGTAAAAGAGCAGCTATTCAAACGAGGAATATTTTTCGTAATTATATTTGTAAAAAACATGCGGCACCACAAATAAAAAGGTAATAAAGTTTGTTTGAAAATTGTATTATTTGTATTTTATTATTTGACTCGTTTGTAATAATTTTAACTTTAATTATTCTACTGTATATTTCTAAATTCTTTTTGGTAAATGGTACAATTTAATAGTTGATAGTCTTTGCTATAATACTGTTGTATGTAACACTGTTCATTGTATTGACACTATTCTTGTATGTATATACAGTATGAATAAAGAATTTTTAAATTGATTTTATTTGCACTGAAAATTTCAATTTAAAATTTTTGACGAAATTATTACTGTCTCCTTATACTATATAGTATAGGTGGAATTGCATGTTTTATACCAATTTTCTTAAGTTTACTTTGAAACAACTAATATTCGTTCTACCAGCATCTTGTGCTCCCGCCACAAATTTAATTAATATTTCAATAAGCTTTGGTTGTGTCTTATCAGCCCAACGTTGTACAGGCTTACCACCACGATACCGCCAAACTGATAAACAATTATGAAATGTTTAATTAACTTCATGTTCTCTTCGCAAACTTTCTCTAACCATACAGTAGCTGCTATTCGTAACTTTTATTTTCATTCAGCATAGCTCTACCATTGGATTATTTGAATGAAATGAAAATGTAATTATATAGTTTCAAAAACCCTGTTACTGTATAAACATTTATAAGATAAATTTATTGTCAAACTATTATTAGTACCAGTAGTAAGTATGTCCTTGTATGGGTTATATGGCTTAGTAACAAGAAGACAGATACTTAGGATAAAATATTAACATGAATAATTCATAAACAAATAAATAAAAAGAAATTTTCAGCTCAATTAGTATGTATTAATACTTTAAAATTTATATATTAAATAGAAAATTATCATTAGTCAAACGTTGTAAACCTTAAGAAAACTTTTTAACGCAGTATAAATTTTAAATTAGTTTGGAATAATGATCAATGTACACAAACTAATGATAGCTGGTTATATATTTCTGTTAATTACCTTTAATATATCACACATTCAGTACAACATCAGTAATTATTTACCCTTTGTGGCGGTTTCAGTGGTGTTAACAAAATTTTATTAAATTGATTTTTGCTATGATTTCAAAAACGTAGTTCACTTTAAATGTAAATTGTAGCAAAAACCAAGGGGGAACCCAGGGTCATTATTTTCAAAATGCCGCCATTTTGTACTGGGTTGAGGTAGAGACCCCCAATTTTCGCCAATCGTAATAAATTTCAAAACCTTCAAAATGAGGTCCATCTCGATGAGGCTTTACATTTGAAAAGGTTGAGTTGCCCCCAAAATTCCCCATTTTTGAGGGGCACTAAAAATTGTCGATAACTTCAAAGATACTTTAGGTTAAGTTTGTATGGTTTTCCAAAGGTTATTTATTTCTTTTTAAAAATAAAAAAATTATAGGGGGGAAGGGACTTAATAACCACCCTATAATAACTAGCTGACCCGGCAAACTTCTTAACGCATAACAGTAAATACATGTGAAATTTAAAATTGCCATGTTCTGAGAAAAGCATTACGTGGTATAGTTAATAAAAATACTGAAACTTTAAGACATATTCAAATAAATGATCTTTAAAATTGGCCCAGGTCTTGAGTTATAAGTGTTGTTTAAGTAACATGACTTTGTTTTATATATTTAGATGTAAATTTTAACTATGGCATTCATTAACATATGAGATTTAATTGCACGTGGTGATGCCAGGACGTTCTATCCGTTAAGGAATCGTATGATAACTTGAATCATAGCATACAACACAGAAACATAAAATACGAATACGGTAAAAACGGTTCTGTATGTGGTTATACTCATAACGCGATCGTGGTAATTGCTTGAGACGAACTCAAATTCATTTTTCGTCTCCAGAAATGACCACAATCGTGGTAAAAGTTCTTTATGTTTCAGTGTGAGTGTGTTGGGTTTTATATTTCAATTTATGACGAATCCTTAACGGATAGAACGTCCCTGGATCTTCACTTGAAAATGCCGTCCATGCGAAACATGTAGTGGACTATACATCTATGTGATCTCTGATTGGTGTAAGTTACATTACATAACAATTTTTACAAGTTTAAAACAATAAATCATCAGTTGAACATACCGGTATTAAATACTAGAGACTAACATTTGTCCTACAATTTAATTCCTGACCACCGATAAGGTTTAAAATCATAGAACGGAGTGGATCCTGAGTGATTTTGATTGTCGCAAGCCAGATTCAAGGAAAATACAATTAACTTCCACAGAAAACTATTAAGGAACTCCAATATTTAGCGGCATCGAGAAGATGATACCAGCTTCATTTTGAGATGATAAGAATAATTGAAAGTAGGTTCATTAAAGTATTAATTAACGAAGGCCTGAGTAATATGCTGGTAGGGGTGTGCCTTATTCAAGGAATATTCACCCCTCATTCCGAGTAAATTAAACCTTAAAGGGATAATACTCACCTTGGCTTCGTGAGGTAATCCTTCCAGCACACGCTGTCTATGGATTGGTTATAGATAAGATATTTTAAAGTTTCTTTAAGCGAATTTTCCCGTAGGGAAGAAGCTATTACCGTAGGTCTCATGGGAGACTTTAGCCCGGCAACATGTTACTTTTTCGTTTTAAGGTGTCTAGAGGCCAAAAACAGTCATTAAAATATTATATCCAGTGTTTGTGTGCGTCCGTGAACACGATAACTCGTAAAATGGTCTGATAGAGACCAAATTTAGTAGAGATTTGTACTTCTACATTTACTCGGACGAGTTCATAATCCAGATAGGCCCTATATCGCTCAATCGGAACGGGTAGTTTGGGAGTATGTTTGTATCCCTAAATTTGGGATTTTGCGTTTGTATGTATAATTTTTAATGATTTTTTCTTTAACCATTAGAATTGGCTCAAAACACTACAAAATTTAGTATTTAAAATTTAATGTTATATCTCCAATGGCAGTCTAGATATTACATAAACTAAGCACACTACGTTGTATTTTGGGGCTCCAATGTTAATCTAATAGACGATAAGAAGTTTAAAATTTCAGCTGTTGACGTATATTTTTGGACAAAACTTGATCTTTAGCTTCATGTGGTTAAGATCTATCTTTTTATGCTTAAAAATCATATGTAGCTGATGTATTTTATCATAGCAGCTAACCGGCATACTCAGAGAATAGGCAAACTCTCTTATTTATTGAAATATATTGATCAAACTTGTCATGTATTATAATTTACTATTCAATACAAGAGTTTTAGTATAAAGAAAATAAGTCATCATAGCTGGGAGCTTTCGTGTTCACGGCGAATTGTGGCAGACAGAGATTGAGATACCTACTATATACTCTATACCGTAAACTATAGGTAATGAAATTTTATTTTTGAGAGATATGTACTCATATGTTAATGAGTTTTATTCCATATTGTTTTTTTATTGGGCTCACTCACCTTTTACAGCCTCCTCTTATACTATAGTATATGGAGAAAGTATTGTTTTCGTCAACATTTGAGTTGACAGGGATGTATCTGTTTTGGGGTCGATGTAATAGTAGATAAAATAGATGGTATGTACGTATTCACAGTATCAGTTTTTTTCTCATTTTTGTTCACCCAAACCCTTAAAACCGCAAAAAATTCAAATTTTTCAAAAATGGCTTTTTTAAATAAAATTAAGTAGTTGATAGTGCATAGAGTACTAAATATCATGACACCACATGAATGTCTGTAAAAATCGGATTTAAAGATAAGGTTTTTAAATGTCAAAAAATCTACCTATTTTAAAGGTTTTCCGCGAAAACAACAAAGGTAAAGTACAAATTTTACTTCCACCATTGAAAACAGCTTAAAAATCTAAATAAATTAATATTTTGAACTATTAGTCTACGACTAACGGTTCCAGAGAAAAGTTAAATTTAATGTCCACGGTAAACGCAGAACTTTGTCTGAGAGCGTCTGATGTTATTCTTATGGAGCATATTTAAAAAATCAAAATTTTCCTAATTTCCTAATCGTTTTCCATGAAACATGATGTGCAGCGTAAGGTCACATCACCTACCAAAAACCCATTAAAAAGCTTGGTATTCCCGGAGAGCGGGGTTTTTTTGGGGGGGCCCGGAAGAAATGATTTATGCACACAGGTGGCCAGCCTGTAGTGTGGGACACCCCTAAGAAGCGGGGTTACCCACTAAAAAAACCTCTTCTACTCTTTAGGTTTCTAACCTGGAACTGTTTGTCACATTACAACAGGCTAGGCCTAAATTTGGCTTAAAAACTATTAAATGGCATTTAGTTAACTTTAATTAATATGATAGTTTTATTACAGATTGACGTTTTCAAATTTACTTAACTTAAGGGAGAAAGTATGTGACAGTCCACTGATACCGTTTATTTAATGATTATTACTGGAGTTCATCAAAGTCACAATACTCCCACGTTCCGCGGCACCGTAGTGTTTTGTGAAACCTGCATATCATCATGAGTCTCTGCGGGGATTTAAAGGAAGAAATGTAAGACACTCTTGATCTGACAGGAGTCGCCGGCCGCTAGTTTTGGTCCAGCTATCTTTTACTCACTGACCCAGCACGTTACCCTACGTTAACCGAGTCGTGATTTTTACGTAAGTACTAATAATATCTGTTGTATCGAACCAATTACAACTTGATAATGACTTGGAAGGTAAGAAGATCTTAATATTATTTTCAAGATACCGACTAAAACTATGTGGTTATTCTAAGGCGAATATTAGTGACGAAGTAATTGTAATGGTTTTGAGGACCTGTAGCTTTGTTACTGAAAAAGACCAGCCCAATTATTTTCCAGAATCGTCTATTTAATAGCCTTTTGAACAGAGACAACAGTACCACTATCGAACCGTTACAAAATTGTGTCAAGATTGTTCTCAGAAATTAACGCCTTCTGAATAATAAACGGGTACTACTCTTATAACCAATGAACCACACAGTCAGATATTTTTTGTACTATAAGTTAATTGATTACTACAGTAGTGTATAGGATCGTTGATCTCCGTTTTCCTTTCACTAAAATACGCGACTACTAATACAGTTATAACCACAGTACACGTATGAGGATGATATCCAGAATACCAATCGTCCCTCCGGCGTCTTTGAGGGTTACCAGATTACTCGTAAGCCTTTGGATGACGTAATGTGTCCCTTAATCAGCTGACGATGACGTGGCGGCAATCCTGGCTTATCACGTGACCACCACTCCGATGATTAGAGTAGCCACAGAGTAATCAGCCAGGGAAACGTCGCCTCAGATACACCTTTAATGTATATGCTCTCACATCGGTATCTTAATCACCATCTGCGTATGTTTAACGCTGAGGATTTAATGGATTTGACAAAATCACATGTTAAAGTGTTTAAGTAATTACATTATTCATCAAAAATAGTTTAATAACATTTAGTAAATAATATGAACATAAGAACACATGGGTTAGGACCTATTCGGTGCAAGGATTAATTTAAAAAATCAAAATTTAAAATCTATGAGGTAGGTCGTAAAAAAGAACACCTTTTAAGTCTATGTCTAAATCTAATGCTGCGACGCGACCTAAACAACTTGATTCATGTCTGGGATGCTATGAATTTTTGAGCCACTTTTACTTAACCTTTCAGATTTGATAAAAGAGGCTCGAAAATGTCATAATGGTTTAAAATGTTTACACTACTATAGAAACTTCAATCTTTACCATCAAAATGCTTTGCGTTGTTGATCGCACAAATCAAACCTGTTCAAGAGAGCCCAAGTTAGAACAATCGAACCAACTACGGCCTAATCAAACGTTATTGACCAGTGAGTAACTGGTGCACTATTCGAGCGAATCGAGGTGTAGTGGTATTAAGTTCATCAATACATTTATATTTGCACGGAAATAATTATTGCTAAGGATAAAATTATATGCTAGAAATAACTGTACAATGCTAAGGGCCATTAATATAGTAAAACTGTTTAAATTAAGAGTTTTGACAATTTAAGCAAATTCTTTAGAATTGTAATACTAAATGTACTTTTTACATTTTATACACAAAGAAAGCAGAATGAATCTTAGCCGTATTTCTGTTTCTCTGTCTGCCTTTTTGTATTTTTTATAAAGCTTTTCGAAAAAATGAGAGAAGTCATAATAAAACGTTTTTCCTCTAGTCTGTAACCTTATAATGGAATGATCATTTTCAATGTAAGTTCCTTCAATTCGTTTAAATCATAAAACTCTATCACTAATTAATTTAGTAAAGCTATTTAATTATTAAGTACAGTTCTACGAGTCACATTGATCATTTAAACCTATTTCATATTTAAGACTGTATTAAACTTTAGTAACATGCCAAATATGACGATGGAGGTAGTTTAATTTACAAATAATATAAATACTTTAGCTGTGATTTTCTTTTTATTTATTGGCGATCGCGGGTTAATATTTAGTCACAATAATACTCATTATTGTGACTAAAAGCTACTCAGCTTTTTCCTAACACCGAGTCTTGACAACCCATGTACTGCTAGTTAGTACAGTAGTAACTAAACTGAATGCTAGTACAGTAGTATGAGGAATTCAATACACCTGTAAATATACAAGTGAGCAAATTAGATTTTTTGGTTTATTCAAAATGTTTAGTTTTATAAAATGTGCAGTGTTATTACAAACTCGTATAAGTTATTGGATGATATAAAAACTAACATATAATTTGAAGTTCAGTACAAAGTGGTGCCGATATGTTAATTAGTTCATTATGAAAGATCACGAAAAATGTTCCAAAATCGAAGATTTTTTTGTGTTCGAGTTTGTCTGATTTTAGATTAACAATAATGAACGCTTGAGCAATAATGATCACCTTACATTTCCCACAACACTTCTCCGGCAATGGTTAAGTCTATGATGCGAAGGGGAGAACGGTTACTTTCCATCACAACACATCAAACCATTGTTAATCACACAGCTATAAACTTAGTGTAACAGAAGGAGACCGGGCTTTTTGTAACAATATATAATCCAATCTCAATATGAAGAATACTATTTGTACTAACTAGAGCGCAAAGTTTATCGCACGAGAGGTTCATATGGCAGCACGAAGCCTTATTGAGTGTATGTTTGATTTTCCCGCTGGGATAAATGTAAACTTAACTTAAGGTTTACGGTAACCTCAGTTTCATTGCACAAAACCGGAAGTTAGTGTTGTAGGAACGGCGACCGTCTTATCAGCTGACTGAGCGCTTAGAGCATGCTATTGGTTTGTTTCATATAGATTTGGAACATTCCGCTCGTGCGATTGGCCGGTTACTTTGCCGCACTAGGGTGGGAATGAGATCATATCCACCCTAGTGCGGGAATGTACTTCTTATACGTTCTGCCAACAGTGCGAAATGTGCCTGCTATTGTACGATTGTAGGAAAAGAATGATTCAGGTTCGAGGTTGTCCACTAAACGTATTGGTTATCGACTAAGAATGTTCAGTTGAACAATGATTCATTCATTCAATACTGAACGTATTGAACGTCTGTATAAAATTGACTTTTTCCACTCGTTTACTCATTCTACCGATTGGGAAAACCCCAACCAACTGAATCGATTATTCTTCAACAACCTACTAAATCGATTATTTTCAATCGGTTGTTCCCATCACCAGTGCTGACAGTATTGTAGGTATCAACAGAGTTAGGCAACACCCCCTGTAGAGCCTGTAGAGCACGCCATTACCTATTCAAATTATGAAGGAAACAAACAAGCAAGGTGGGTCTATAACAGATTCCCTTTGAAAGAACGCGTTTCTGCTCTCACTCGTAAGCTCGCCTTTCGTCCCGTAAAAACGTTCGTTTCGCCAACACTTTGCTCACCGCCGCCCCTATAATTAATACCGGCTTATGCTCTCAGAGAATATTTTAATAGGCTCTCTCCTCTTGTGAAAACAACGATACTCGGAAAACTATTTCCAAAGCTGGCAAATTCTATTTGTTTTTGTGAGATGGAAATAAAAATTAGCTTAGCTTTCGTTCTCGATGGCTTATTAACTTGTTGATTGGCGCTGTTTGGGGTATTATTTAAGCGATGCATAAAAAAATCTACGTAAATAAATTTAACTTTTGAAAACATTTTCAGTAAGGGTACGACTAGGGCGTAGTAGTGCAGTAAAGAAAATAATAATTGATTACAGGCAATAATTAAGGAGGATTATGTTGTTTTAAGCAAAATTTGTATACATGAATTTTGTCAAAAAAATCACTTTTATTCTTCTTGTGGTTTCTTTTTATTGATTAAATATTGGTAGACTGACTGCGGTTCAGTAGATATAGCACCGGCTTCACAATTTTATTCGATTTTAGACCCAGTTGTCTTTGTTAATTACGCTATTAATTAATAATACTAGCAAATGGTTCTCAGTAACAAAGCTACAGGTCATAAAATCCATTACATTCATTAAAATTGCCTCCACTTAAAATACTTGATCAAGTTGAATCGGTGTCGTATCGATAAAGGTGGTTATGATTATTGGTGTATTGGTGTGGCTGTTTTGTATTGGTAATGAACCTAATTTCAACATGTTAATACTAGTAATAAGTAATACTAGTAGGCCTATAGGTGATATTTCCACTCTTCGAAGACATTGGACAATAATCGCTGGAAAGCAGACATTCAATGGCATTTTGATCGTATTCTGCAAAATGTTACAGAATGCTCAAAACCATTTTGGTAATAAAATACTAAAAAAATATACTATTAATGGCGGTTCAAATGACACGTAAGTGAAATGTCTCATCAGACAAGTAGTTTCCTGCAAGTATTTAATTTTGATTATTACTAGTAGAAATATCAAATTCCTAAGGCCACTCCACAGTGCCGTAGCTCACGTATTGATACTTCAGCGGAGTATTTCAAAAAACTCCTTCACACCGCCGGCTACGTCGCTCTTCACCCTCCCACACTTCCGTACAATGAGTTGTACCCATTGCTTAGAGAAATCGTGGCTGCCATGGCCTCTTCAGCCATGACAGAGTGACGTGTTGTGAACCTAGTTTTACTCTGCCTTGGATTTTCAGTGAATCTAGTGATAGTGATGACGAACTGATATTGTATCGGGGAGTTTGATATGGGTTTATCCTATGAGTCAAAAACGCTATAAACCCATTTATAATACTTATTATATTTATAATATCCATTATTGCAGACATAAATCTTTTATGAAACATAATGTACTGACTAATTATTTAAAATATTAATTATCTTAAATTATAGTAGAAAGTTAACTACAATAATCTAATCTAAACATATAAAACAAAGTCGTGTTAGTTACACGCATTATAACTCGAGAACAGCTGGACCGATTTTAATGATCTTTGATTTTTTTGGATTCGTCTCTGCTCCGGTCATGCTTTAGGCATATTCAGTTTCCATAAATTCAATTAGTTTCCATTTTATAGCGTTTTAAATTTCTAATGTTAACCTTATGGTGACTAAGTTTGTTTACAAATGTTCTACAATCAAAACATTTGATTTCTTAAACCAGCTGTTTGTTTACTGTCCGTTAGCAATATGCTTTACTATCCAATGCCATCTGAATCATTCATTAATGTAAAACTATGAAGTAAATATGTGCTGTACAAAATGAACAGCATTATTCGCCACGTTAATAGTTTACGGTTTTTGGGAATTATGTACTGTATTTATATTTCTTTATTTTCTGTATGATTAAAAGTCACGTGTTTATATGTTTGCCAAATAAAAAATAATTACAATGTTTATACATATTGAGTTTATTATAATAATCAGCTGTTGTATATTTAAAGCTTTCACAACGAAGCCGCAATGCTAATTGACTTCAGGACATGGCCAATCTTAAAGTTAACATGTATTTACTGTTAGGCGTTACGAAGTTCGCCGGGTCAGCTAGTATATAATAATAATACTTGGTTTAGTGATAGCACCTCTTGTAACCAAGGCTGAAATGCAATATGCACATCGAGGGTATGGGATACGACGGTGACGCGTAGCTCGGACGAGGTAGAGGTCAAACGTCACTCACGTATTACTACGCCGGTGTGGAGTAGGCCTATTTGACTTCATTGTGAGCTACGCCAGAGATGTCTTCGGCAGACGTCGAAGACGTGCGGTGTGAATTGGTATTTATTTTACTACATGTTGCCTCCTTTTTAAAACAGTAGGCCTAAATTTAGTAGAACAATAATCAAATCTGTTTATCCGATCTGCTTTATAGTTCACAAAAAAGTTTCACAGTTCGTCAACGAAGTAATTTAAGTGTTAGACAATTAATGAAAAGTTACATTTACCATACATTTTTGGGGTTTTGAAGTTAGGCAGTTAAATACCAATAAAGTAAAACATTTTTGAGAATTTACTTAACTTGCAAACTGGTAGTAGCTATGTGCACTGGATTGAGGTGTTTAGCTCAAATATAATTTGATATTGACACCACCAATATGATACTATAAAACCAATCTTTTAACCAAAACGTAATATTATCAAATGGTTTTGTTTTAAGATAAATCTAATTTTAGGTTTAAATTTGCTAATTGTAAATTCTCTAATTTCTCTGCATTTTTTCAAATTTGATGTTATTCTTATTTATTATACATACTAATATTGTATTGTAATACGAATGTATTGTATTGTAAGTTTTATAAAAAAATGTAAATTTATCGATGAGCCATTACAATGAATTTTTAAATCGGAACCTGAAGTATGTAAATTTACTAGCTTAAAACTATGCCATTACTTATATACACGTATTTTTATAGCCTACCCGTCGGTGTGTTAAAATGCAAAAACGTTTTATTTTAATAAAAAACTTAAGAGAAACAATCGTTTTACTTTACGTTTACCGGTAGTCGTTATCGTTTTACGTTTAGGTACAAGACCTATTTTTATGTACATGTACTATCCGTTTAACTCGTAACTTATACATGAACTTCAAGCATATACCGGTTTGATCTGGAGTTAGTCAAACAAAATGTCCGGCCAACTCAAAATTAAATATCACCCGCGGGTTAACAGAGGTCTCTAAGGGTGGAATTAATAATAGCAGGTCGTAGGTGTGGGAGGGGCGTAAAGTACAAAAGGTCTATCGGTTACAGACAAGAGCGAAGGTTGGCTTATTTCACTGCAACAGCGCCGATACTTCAAACAGAATTCTTTATCGCACCTTCGCTTGCTTGCTCCGGGAGAGCGTTGTTTGTAATTTTTATGGGTGATAGGCCGACTGGCAACTTTATAATTACTTAAACAGTTAAAGTAATTATAAAATTGTAATTATAAATCAGCAATGCATTTACTGAATCGCTGTGGTTTGCTATGTTGACCGTATATGGGGGGTAATGCCTCATAAGATTTCTAACCATTAATTTGACTTGTTTTCTATTGTTGTTAGTTTAACAAATTGGACGATAATATTTTTTAAAAGAGATTTTTTAATAATGATATCCAGATCAATTTTAAAGAAGGTTGTAGTTTTTTAATTTAATTAAGGTACAAAGTATGTGTCAGTGCACCGTTTATTTAAGCAGGTTAAAAGTTGAAATAGTCAAAATGACTTGGATAATTATTGACATGGACATGTCTTAGCTGGGGAGGGGGTGGGGAAACCCGTCAGACCAAAATTTGAAACGTAAGTGACATCATATGGTTATAAGGCCAACTGTTTAGAGTAACTGATAATATTCCCTTTAGCTATTTCATAAAAACATCCATGAACACAATATCTATGAGCATAACATCCATGATCTAAGATATTTCCCAAAGGAAATTAAATATAGTACATGTTTTTATAACTGTAGTTCACTAGTATGATTGGTTGCTTTGTACATGTTAACACGTCCTCCAAAAATTGTAAAGTCTGGAAAAGTGTGACACATTATATTCAATCATTCAATCCGCACTGTGAAATCTTTTTCCTGAACGTTCCTTAGTAATCACTAAAATGTTCTTAAAAATACCTTTCAAGTACACGTGTGTTGCCATACACATTTAAAAATTCTGTAGTATTATTCCTCAGATTAAACATTTATAGTTTTTCTTTATTTTTAAATGTCCTCATAATTTTTTCCTTAAAGATATGTTTGAGGATATAACAGAATTCCATATTACGTGTAAAAAACCATAATGATTTTTTACTTTGGGGTAAAAAACATCGTACTAAACCTGAAATGTCATCGTATCAAAATAAAAAAAGTCTAACATATAATTAAGTTAATGACCTACAGCTTATTGTGGGATCCGAACCATATTTTAACTTCTGAATTTCGGACTAATTATGTGAATGGCCTTAGCGGATGAACTTTGTAATCAATATTGCGGACGTAAATCCACACCAGGAAATATCGCATCCCCAGGCCACATCTTAATCCTGACAAGTTGTGACCTCCAAAGATGTGTATAGTTGGAGGTCACACACCGTCTCAGTCTAAAGTTTAGGTCGCAATTTCCGTTAAAGAAACAAAGTAATGTCCTGTAACTGTAATTTGACATTTAAGAATTAGTTATTTTTGGAGGTGACGATGAAAACGTTCCAGGGCAAACTCATAAATACATTACTGAAGTTAATTTTTATTATAAATTCTTCAGTTCCCGTAGTACGCTGTAACGCAGGCTACCGTCGTCGCCGTGACGTCACGAGTCGCGGGCCGCCTCATGTTTACTGAAGACATCGTCGCTCGACCGGCTAATCGAATATTGGACAATAAATCTGACTCCCGCCTACCCCTGACGTCGCGTCGCACCATACATTACTGAACTTAATTTTTATTATAAATTCTTCAGTTCCCGTAGTACGCTGTAACGCAGGCTACCGTCGTCGCCGTGACGTCACGAGTCGCGGGCCGCCTCATGTTTACTGAAGACATCGTCGCTCGACCGGCTAATCGAATATTGGACAATAAATCTGACTCCCGCCTACCCCTGACGTCGCGTCGCACCTCCCTTATCATTGTTGATAACGTTTAATCGAATACACTTCCTCAGCACGGTTTAGTTTATATTCGTCACTAAGCAAACACCATTGTAATTTATTTTTTAGCCTCAACCATCACCATAGAATTTGGTTGTGCGGTGAATTAAAGACAGAGAGGTACCGTAGCCGTAGACTTGGTTTCGATCCAGCTACCTTTGACTTGAAAACTGTCAGAGCGTTGTACCATGCCAATTGCGATAGATATCGTCAAAAATGTTGCAAAACATCCAACGACCTCTGTACAACGATCTCAAAACCACTCTCTCTCTATATTTTTTTTCTATTTTAAAAATGACAATCTGTAATAAAACTATCATGTTCTACAAAGTTATTCTAAATATCATTTAATAATTTATTGTTCAAATTGTATGGGGGGAACCCCCCCCCCCCCCGGTAATACCAAGCTTTTTTGAGCTGGTTTTGTTCGGTGATTTGACCTTACACTTCATACCAAGTTTCATGGAAAACGGTTGGAAAGTAAGGAAGAAATTGATTTTTTATATTCTCCATAAGAATAACATTGGGCGCTTTCAGACAACGTACTGCGTTTATCGTGGACAGTAAATTTAACTTTTTTCTGGAACCGTTAGTCGTAGACAAATAATTCAAAATACTAATTTGTTTAGTTTTTTAAGCTGGTTTCAATGGTACCAGTCAAGTTATACTTTACTTTTATTGTTTTCGCTGAAAATTTAAAAATTTGATTTTTTTGACATTTAAAAGCCCATAACTTTTGAACCGTCATTTTTACAGACATGCGGGTGGTGTCAAATTATTTAGTACTCTGTGCACTATAAACTATCAAATTTTAATCAAAATCGTTAGAGCCGTTTTTGAGAAAATTGGATTTTTTACGTTTTTTAAGGGTTTTTAGGGGTGAACTACCCTTAAAAATCAAAAATTCAAAAAAAATGAAAAAAACGCCTGGAGATACAGTGACTATATATATACATGCCAAATTTCATCTAAATCGGACCAACGAGGTAGGCTGTGGCACTGTACACATCCAGACACACACACACACACACACACACACACACAGACACACGGACGGACAGACATCACGTCAAAACCCACTTTTTGGATTCAGGGGACCCCAAAACGGATATATCCACCCTCAACTCAAATTCGAAAATTTTGACGAAAACAATACTTTCTCCATATACTATGTATAAGGGGAGAAAGTAGAACTGACTAATTCTATAAAAATAAGTTCTAGATAGGTCTCATGTTCAGGAGAACTTCAAGTTGTGTAAAACCCCATTTGAAATTTTCATATTGTGCTTATCGAGATTGAAATGTAAATAAAAGAATATTCAAACAGCTGTAAGTTGGTATCAAAATTTCAATTCCTTGGTTTTGATTTAGAATAGCAAACATTTTTCGGTAAAATGTCGTAATTTACATAAACAAATAAAGAGTTTTGCCTGAACATTACATGAAATTGTTCTTATATTATTAATATAAATATTTATGTTATTTTCACGTGTTATATCACAGGAAAGCTGAAACGGTTCTTATCCAAATTTGTCTCGTTTGTCTTTTCCATCTGTAACACTAAAGATTCTTCTCCGCGAAAACAAGAGACCCACTTATGATGAAAACTTTTTTCGTATTCTATGCATTTTGGAAAAAGGTTTTTGTAACTTTAAACAGAACCACATTCCATTAAAATAATAAATTCGCTCTCAAAAAACCAGTTTACATTCTGGTATAGGTGGGAGAAAGTTAATATAGTATATTCCTCTAATCTTTAGGAACTGTTTACCGATGAAGATTCTAACTAAAATGCAAAAAAATACTTATGCGTTTAATTTCTGTTCCCTTTAAACAGTAAACGTCAGCAGGGATAATGTAGAACAGGAACTATGAAACCGAAATATTGGGATATGAAGGCAAGGGTGGGAGATGAAGGGGGTTAATGCCATGCACCGGTGACGAGTCGGCTTATGTATAATTAACAATGTGTTCAACAAAGAGAGAGAGGGAATGTACAATATCGATTGATGCAGTAAGAGCGAGAGCGCGATGTCGCATCGACACTACACAAGTCAGTCAACCGCAATAATTGTGCTTGGAGATTTTTTATTTTTATGGATTATAAAAATTCCTCAAAACATATTTACTCCATTTCTTATTATATCATCACCATCTAACACATCATCACCATCTACTACAGCATCACTGTCTACCAAACCATCAATGTCTACCACAGCATCACTGTCTACCGCAGCATCACTATCTATCACAGCATCACTATCTACTACAGCATCACTATCTATCACAGCATCACTATCTACCACAGCATCACTGTATACCACAACATCACTGTATACCACCGCATCACTATCTATCACAGCATCACTGTCTACCACAGCATCACTATCTATCACAGCACCACTGTCTACCACAGCATCACTATCTATCACAATCCAGAATCCAGAAATCTAGTTTTTCTAAGTGTTAGTGTATGAATATGTAGTTTAAAATTTGCAAGATCATCGAAAGTTGAGAGAATCGAGAACTGTAACCTGCAATTTATTGATCCGAGAAAATGAAACATAATTTGAATAGTTAGGTGCTACTCCCGGGAGACCGAGCTTGGTTCAGATAATATAAAATACCTATTGGCTAAATTGAAACAAAATTATTATGTATACTCAATTTAAACACAGTGTATATTGTTTAACAAAACTAAATTTTACTATTCTTCGTAACTTTTTTATAAAATTAAACCAAAGAAAATATCTTAAAAATGTTTCTTTCGAACTAACCTAAAAATAAAACATTAATTTCTTATGAACTTTTCCATGAAAAATATAAAAAACAATTTGAGCAGATGTTTTTGTTAACTGCAGCTAAAAAAGTACTTAACCGTAATATGTACACTTTAATGAGCTGTAGGACGAAAACCAGATTTTTCCCGCCTTGAAACCTACTCCAAACCAATATTGTGGTCAAATGTCCCATATTACACAATCAAGTATAAATCCTTGTGCAGAAAACATTTTTACTAACTGTGCTTGTTTTAGACTATAAGATATACTAAGTTTATTGTTAAATTCAAACAAAACGTAGTGATGCAGGATGCATAAACGCCGGCACGAGTCCCGGGCAGGCGGTGTTTGACTTTGCAACTACCCCTGAATTGGCCGCAGATTGTTCACCTCCAGTCAACCCTGTTTGTTGTGCGCCAAGTTATAACCGTCGGTTTACCTCGGGATGAATCCGTCTTGATTGAACGGTTAGTCCCCTTCCAACTATTAAAATAAAATAGCATTGCTGTGATGCAAAGCTGAAAGTTCTCAAAATGTCACTGAAATTTTGTTTAATATTACAAAACAATCTTTAAGTCTCAATTAGTTCGTATCCATATTCATATTTGTGAGACATCGACCCATCTGTCATATCTTTGGATATTTTTTGTATCTTGGGAGGTAATCGATTCTAACTCATTCTTGATTGACGTGCATAATTATACATTCAAACATAAAATACTGACTAACTATCTAGGTTATGAAAGGTTTATATGAAGTGTGAGTGGAATGCATTTGAAGACTTGTAGCATTGTTACTGACAAAGATCGGCTGATTCATTTGCCAGGGTATAATTTAAAACCAAATGAACATAGGTGAGGGTTCAAAATCGAACCGAATGTCGAGCTTAATTGTGTTAAGACACATTGAACTCGCGATCCTTATAAATCAAACATTCCAAATACCTTTTCACCACTTCATTATATAACATTATATTATATTATATATTTTAATAAAAATCCCCGATGGAATTAAAAGTAACGGAAAACGTAGAACACAGTTTATATTGATGTTGTTAACGAGGCTGTATAAAGAAACTCGATTAACTTTGACGCATGGACGGCCCTCCTTGCCTCTTTCTTGATAAATTAATTTTCTTGTAAAAGATTAATTAACCTGCGAGCACTTGGAATGATTGATCACACTTAGTGGCTATGTGAAAAATTGCGAATTCAGGTTTTGTACACTATCCAATTAACTCGACTTAATTTTGGTAATTTATATAAAATTCACAAAAAATGAAAAACAAAAATAATGAGCAATAAAAACAATGAATTGAAAACATTCTTTCTTGTGTTAGCTAGGTGTAGTTTATAATTTGTGGCTAACATGCATGCATTCACTGGATTGCGTATTGTTTTACATAAGTTTATTTTAACTATTAATTTAGTTTACATTCTACTGTATTAGCTTCGCTCACAACCCCAGGCCCCTGTGGTTGTTGCCGGATGTCCTTAGTAATTAGAATACCTTTTAATGTAATCGCCATATCTCTAGTAAAATCGTGTTTGAGTGACTGTTAAGTCGTAATGTACTAAAAGTCCATTTGCTACCAGGATAAACGAAATAAAGGGAGGTTTCAAGATGAATATAAAGTTTATATTCCAACAGATATTTTCGTTTTCTTGTTAACATTGTACATTTTTGAAAATAAAATTTATCAGTGACTGGTCCTCAACCCTCTTTATAATATCTAGGATTTCGAAGTCTTCCAACTCATGTAAATTAAAACTATCTATTAAGATAGTTTTAATTTATTGTTCCTGCAGGTTAACTTATTATTACCTGAGTATTTATTCCATTTTATATTCGTAATTACTCAGTTGCCTTAAAAACAAAGGTATTGATTACAGTATGCCAATTTTTTTACCAGACCTAATCTACAATGCTTGCTAATGGGTAGTAACCACACGATTTTATTTGATATACTCGTATAAATGTGTTTTTAAGACTTTACTTAGAAATCTTAGCTTTCACTCAGCTGCTGTTCATCAACTTAATAGATCGTTATTAAGTTTTACAGATAAGATTTGAATTTACAGTGATGATTCACAGAACAAAAATCAGCATCCCAAATGACGTTTGTGAACAAAATTAAAGTTCATTGATTGGCCAACCATTAAAATTTTCTCCCAAAATAATCCTGAAATCCTTTTCACCACAACATCTTGCTCTCTAATGGTAAAGTAGAGCCTTCTATACATTATTTCACCAAACGAACCAATTTGTTTATATTTGCACTGACAAAATAAATTACTGATATTTTTATCTACGAAAAGCAGGAAATTCTATCCTGTACTGGAATGAGTAATTTAGTAACTAAGAAAAAAATTAATTAAGTATTTTTAATAAATCTAGTTTCAAACCTATTAATTATTTTTTAACTCACCAACACCCACAAACTAATACTTTTAGAAATGTTCAATTTACAAAGTGTTCATTATAGTACTGTACTTTGACATTTTCTCTTTGGCTTCTAAAACTCTATAATACCTTGGACTAATTAATCATTTTACGGCCAACTGGCCTACTGTATAAGCATATAGCAAGGAGATGTTGCGAAAAGATGTGGAACAAACTTCATTGTTTATGGGTTGGCTCAATAGCACTCTCGGTTATCGCTATTAAACATCTTATCTGACGTTAATTCAGTTCATGGATATTGGACACAGATGTCTATTTATTATTCCTTAGAGTAAGGTTTTCTTGGGAAATTATCCTAAAACGGTTGGTAGACTTGAGTGGTTGCGCAATCCCGTTGAAAGAACTAACCTTATTTCAAAAATGTATTGTATACTCGATAGAGCTTAGTGAATGTATTGCAGTGAAGTATATTAGATAGTTGGTTTATTGTATTGTAGGACTATTTCAAGGGGTAACTCATACCGTACGTCATATAATAATAATTGCTTTACTCCTCATTTTCCTTATTCATGCCCTCAGAATTTATGCTAACCAGGTGTTTCAAAATTTGAGTTTTCATACAGTTGTTTCAAACAGAGTTTTCGAATACGTTTATTTGAAATTAGTTTAAAAAACACAAAAATATTTATCATCGCCTATATTTTAGAGGTACATTTCATGACAAGGGTCTAAAATAAAGCATACTAAAAGCGATGCTAAAATCATGAACATCGTAGTTTGACATCGTAGTGATTGTAGTATAGACTCAGGTAGATGTATTCTTGTCATCATGGGTTAGCTTAACCACGGCCAATCACGAAACTGTGACCCAAAATTCACAGTTACGGATTCGATATTAGGGATGTCCGTAAAAATTATGGGTTTGGAACACTTTCTCTTAAAAGTGTTTATGTACTCTCGTGTGAAATGCCGTTGGCGTTAAAATACTGTACCAAAAAAATCTGGTGCAGCTTTTTCTGGTGGTTACCACGCAGTTTCACGTGACTGAACAACCAGTCGTACGCAGACCTCTGCCAGATAACTTTTTATATTTGGGTTTCAACATTAAACTCAATTGCACTGCATCATTATTTTATTCTAGTAGTTAGCCCGTCCTTTGGAATATCATTTGTAAAATCATTATTCTAAGCAATGTACAAACAAAACTAAAATTTTATTTATAAAGATTATATTTTATTTTATTTATGCATCAATAGAACATATTTTGTGTATTAAAAATAACCGTGAATTTAATGAATCTGAATTAATACGTGTTCGGTTAGTTAAACCATTTTATTTGTGTTTACAGAACTATATGGCTTTGTTTACAAAACGTAATTTACATCAACTGGTGTTTGAGTTTGCTCGCCACTTGGAAATAGCACTGAATTTCGAAACTGTCTTTTACTTAATAAGTTAATTGAAGCTATGATCACAGAAGCCAGAGTATTCTCATCTTAAATTCAAACTTGCACTTGCACCCAAGCACTGCAGAGAACCTTTATGAATTTATAATTGAAAATTGCACACGGTAAAATAGCCACATTCCAAATCTTATTATAATATTTCCTAGAAGGTATGACAAAGCTGATCAGTTCTACTCATTAAGTAAATCCATATACAATAGGCCTAATTAAATAGAGCATGTCTTACACTTATCAAAAAATTGATTATACCTTCACCCTGGCATTCTCCTTTCAATAATACCTAACAAAGATTCTAACAAAGAAGTTTGTGGAACTCGAGAAGAACTAACTTATTTTATCCACGACAATCATGTATCGAACTCATACATCGTACTCTTTGAATTCGGTTTCGCGGAAGTATAAGGATGAATATTACTCATCAAATTCAACCCTCTCTCTCATTCTTATCCCTCAACAAAGATCTACGGTCCCGGTTGGTCGTGTTCCAGAGACTGATGATAATTTCCTGGAACGTCTCCCCCTCATTAGTCCTCCATTAACACCTCATTTTTATAGACAGGAAATTATGTCACTTCGTTTTTGACTTCTGACAATCGTAACGGGACGGTTCATAATTAATGGTGAAAAATTGATGAATGAAGAAACTTTCTGGCTTTCTAAAGCAATTTTAATATTTATCATTACACAAGTAAATGTATACTTTCACTAACAATTAATATCAATAACGAATAGTTCAAACCATTGCAGTAAAACAACATTTAAAGGAAAAATATATTTATATGTAAACGACTAATGGCAATTCCTCGTTATTAAGTAACTGTTAATTCATCATATTGAAGATGAGTCGTAGACCTTATCAAGTAAGTTGGTTTGCTACCACGGGGAACAAATAGATTTCTTTATACAATATAGATCTTAACTATATGATGTTGTGTACAATTTTTTATCACATTTTTCAAATAATAAGTGAGATGGCCCTATCAATTCTGACCGTTATAAGATTAACATCGGATTTCGTCAGTCGTGGTTAGGCGTTCGGCCCGCGTGCTGGAAAAGCAAAGTTTTTTAAACCCTGAAGACGCGGGACGGTAATGTTTCGGTCCCGCGAAACGTCGGAGTAAAGTGACTGATCGATATTTTGTGTATGTTATATGTTACTGACGTGATCCAGCTACAAAAAATAAAAAATATATGAGTGTGTCCAATACAACGGATAATATGGAATATACCTCATCAAAAAACATGTCTTTTAAAAATAAAATTAACATCGGAGCTCTGAAAAAAATTTCTGTGTTCAATCGTTTCTACAGCGAAGATTTAAAATAAAAAATCATTGTGTTTTTTTGTATACTCCCATGTTGCTAGTAAAAATTTAATTTTTTAATACATTGTATTTACAATCCCCATTTTGAGTTATAAACTCCCGTGTTAATGTTAAAGTAAAGTTTCGCTTCCATGAGTTGGTTCCGCCCCATTTCGAGATTAGTCTGCAATGATTGATCCCACTTGGCTGATGATATCTGCTGCCAACGTACAGTATGTTGGACGTGAACCGTTTGATCAGCTCTCTACTGTTGCTCTCCAGACTCTGTTACCCGGGTTTACTACGACAACCTCTAAGTCGATGTGGTCTCATAAAATGTGGAGAAACATTTCCCGAACTTCTAAACGATATTAAGTTTATAAAATAAAATAAGGTTATGTACTCGCTTCAATCGCAGCTCTTAAAATATTTTACATTTCAGGTATACTTTTTTTCAGCGTTAGTATTATCATAAGTAAAAATAATAAATGTCAATAAAAATTAAATTTTTAGTTACTAAAATAGCAACCTGTCCAATTAACAACCTGTATACCAGTACACCTGTTTCTGTAGCCAGGTATGAATGAGAAATGAGTGTAAAATGATTATGGCGCGATCTTTTAGTCTTGTTACTTACTAAGACTGGCGTTCCTTAGATAGGACTTAAAATTAATAGCCAAAGAGTCAACGACATATTTAAGGAACCTTCAGTTTAGCATGGAGTCCGAACCATTGCCTTTGAATTATGAACTGGTCTAATTTTTAGGATATTTACAACAATTTTTAAAACATAACACTTCTTAAACACAGTACACATACCCTTGTTCTGTTGGCCCAACAAGAAGAAGAAACAAACAACAAAAATAATCATACAGCTTTGACTGAAGGTATGTGACCCAATTTTATATTTTAGTCAATAACAGTTCTGTAAACACCATAATTTATTAGTATATTAGGTTTGTTTGAAAATAACGTTGACTAGTCTTTACATTTTTTGGATTTCTATGTGAAAAGATAATCAATATGTCAAGTATAAGGATATCAAGTATTTAACCACGGATTTCTTTTGTAAACTAATTTTTCTATATGAAGTCATATATTTTTTATCAATAATTTGATTTGATTTGTGTTTTGTTTAAGAAAACGAACCCGAATCCAATATTTTTCTCATTTAATTTGTTAAACTCTGATACAAAAACCGCTGAACGAAACACTTTCTTTTAAAATATATAACTTATTTCTGGCTCAATGTGTAATGCATTATACTAAAAAGTTTAAACTTATGATTAATGATAACATATTTACATGGTAAATGGTATTAAATTTTAGTTAAATAAACGGTACCAGTGAACTGACACATACTTTCTCCCTTAAGTAAATTTAAAAAAGACAATCTGTAATAAAACTATCATGTTCTACAAAGTTATTCTAAATATCATTTAATAATTTATTGTTCAAATTGCATGGGGGAACCCTCCTCCGGTAATACCAAGTTTTTTTGAGCTGGTTTTGTTCAGTGATTTGACCTTACACCTCATACCAAGTTTCATGGAAAAGGGTTGGAAAGTAAGGAAGAAATTGTTTTTTTTATATTTTCCATAAGAATAACATTGGGCGTTTTCAGACAACGTACTGCGTTTATCGTGGACAGTAAATTTAACTTTTCTCTGGAACCGTTAGTCGTAGGCAAATAATTCAAAATACTAATTTGTTTAGTTTTTTAAGCTGGTTTCAATGGTACCAGTCAAGTTATACTTTACTTTTATTGTTTTCGCTGAAAATTTAAAAAATTGATTTTTTTGACATTTAAAAGCCCATAACTTTTGAACCGTCATTTTTACAGACATGCGGGTGGTGTCAAATTATTTAGTACTCTGTGCAATATAAACTATTAAATTTTAATCAAAATCGTTAGAGCCGTATTTGAGAAAATTGGATATTTCACGTTTTTAAGGGTTTTTAGGGGTGAACTACCCTTAAAAAAACCAAAATTCCGGATATAAATCATGTAATTTTAATCATAACCGTTTGAAATTCGTTTGAAAAATTTCGTGTTTTATGTTTTCATGTTTTTTTTGGGACACGCACACATACATTACTTCGATTACAACTTTTTGGGGTTCAGGGTACCCCAAAACGAATGAATACTATACTTCCTCCAAACTCTATCTTAAATGTGGAAGAAAGTAAAAAATTAATATCAATTATGAATAATTGAGGCCTATATCACTACAAAGTGTAATCTTAATATTATTAACCTTTTATGACGTGAATAATCACCGCCTAGTCCTATGACTCTTTCCCTCCTTGCCTGCTAAGATCACTACCTCATTAGCATTTCTCACACAAACAGGAAATTAGCTTGATCCCGTCCTCCCTTGACGTTTATTACCTTCCCGCTTTTAACTCCGTTACTCGATAGTAGTCATATTTCCGGGTAGATTATTTCGTTATGTGTCGATTTATTGGATTAAAATTGTACTAATCATGTTCCCAGAAAGTAAATAATTTTGTTCTGTAATTGCTTTAAAATAAAAAAAATACATATTAAAAAATTAAGGAGTAATCAATCAATATATATTATTGTTTATTGTTGAAAATTGTGTTAATCAAATTTAAGCAATGATAAAACAATTTCAAAATTTGCGTTTGATTAAAAATTCCCTGTATACAAAATAATTTATAAATTGGGCTATTTTTAAACAGATGTATTTCAAAGCGTTGTTACCCAATTTACTTATGTTGAACAAAATTTAAAACCCAGTTTTTAAGGGGCGTCCGACGTCTGAAATTGTAATTTTTGGTATTTTTTGTTTGTTTTGCCAGTTGAAAAATTTAAACTTTTCTGGATGACTTGACACCAAAACCAATAATTTTTTATAAATTTAAGCGGTATATGTTCATTTTTAACTTGTCTGCACGGAGGTTCTATGCAGTTAAATAACAACTGCCGCGCACTTCATTAACCCTTCAGACTCCTCGATTCCCAAAACACTTTTTTAACGCAAATACACAACCGTTAAAGATATACCTTGGAAACCGTTAAAAATATTTTGATGAATGTTTTGTCACACTATATTTATTGCATATTGCAGCTTTGGAACTAAAATTATTATGTTTGGTTCTCAATTGTAGTCTATGGAGAAAACCTGTTAAAAATATGAAAAAATCACAAATATATATATTCGCTATATTTTTATAATCCTAGTTCCAACGCACTATTAGATACATTGATAACAGCTGTGCAAAATTTGAGCTGTCTATTAATAGTTGTCTAGTAGACATATATACCTAAAATATGACAATAAAACATGGGGTCTTATGGAGCGTCGGACTTCCCTTACATCATTACAAGCATAAACCTGGTTTCCTGATTTCATAAAAGCAACATGCGTATGTGTCATTGTACAAAAACACTTTCATTTTAGAAATGCTACATTCTATGTTACCCTGTGCTATTATGCTCTGTGCTTTTCTCTCCCGGTCTGTCCATTTCTTGTCTAACTTTCTTCTTCTTCTTCCTCAGGGAATGTCTTGAGGCCGGATTAAAGGTATGTTTCTCTATACTCTTGCTTCGCTCACTTTTCTATCTTCTCTTCACGCTTTTAGCTATTTGTCCGCTTTATGTGTTTTTTCATCTTGGTGTTACAATTATATTTCTAATCCGAGAAATAAACTGACTTAAGTTATAATTAATAAGAACTTTATTGAGTGATGTCAATAATTATTTTAGTACTGCTGTAACGGCTGAGGGCGCCACAAAAGAGGTAAGATTTATAGTGTTGAGCGCGCGAACGAAATTTTTGTATGTTGAACAATATAATATAACAATAATAATAGGTTATATTATAACTAGATTCTTCTCGGTATTTTACTAACAAAAGTGACATGAAGAAGTCCTTAGTGTCATTTTATTTCGCAAATGTAAAATAGTTATTACAGTAGTTAATTTAATTTAGAAAATGGTGCAATAAATATTTATACAAATAATAAAAATGGTCTGTCAACATATACAGATAAATAAAATTATAAATATAAAGTCAAAAATAACACAACTATTAAAAGTTTATTATTTTTAAATGTATAGAAGAAGATCGAAAATGAAAAACATTTTTATGAGTAGGCCTATGTTATAATTATTGGAGCTTAAACATTTAGGTTCAATGACTATGGTTTTGGGGGTATTTAGTTTAGTTTCGTTTGAATTTTATTCACTTTATGAAGTTTATAAATGTTTCAAAGATAATTTACATTCATAATCTTTTTGTTATTTCTCACTGATGCAAGACTCTGCACCGATTGTAAAATGGCGGAAGTGGTGTATTCCACCATTTTAAATTACAAATTTGTGATTTATAGCTCTTTGCTGATGTATTCTTTTGCTAGATCCGACTGCAATCAGCTGGAATGACGTCATTTGCCAGCTGGAGGCCGTGTTGTGATTGGTCCGCGTGATCCTCTTGCGCTTAATATCCGCTTCCGATTCAGCTCAGACCGTTTATACAGTATTTAGAGCCGAATGTAACCTGAACCCTTAATCAATACAGAGAATAGCGTTGCCCAATTATTTCTAAACGTTGGATGTAAATATACTTGTAATGTGATAGACTTGTTCATTATACTGTATATACTAGGTTAAGCTACTTTTATAAAGATAATGTGTGTTTGTCAACGATATTCTTTGTTAAATTAAAAACGAGAAGTTGAAAAATAATATATTTGTATCATACATTGTACCAAAAATTTTGTAAAGAACGTAAAAAACCGAACGGTTATGTACAGTTGCACAATAATAATTATATAACCATTTTGCTTTCATTATGAGATGTGCTGATTTCTGGTTGTGTTCAGAGAAAGCTTTGTTAGTTTGGTTTCGGAATAATATCAAATATAACTTTTGTGGGTTGAGTTTAATTATAATAGACTAGTTTCCGTCTCACTTACACTGTAATAACATGATGTTGAACGGTCAATTGGAATACATATCAAAGGTCTTTGACTGAAATACTGGCTTATAACAACAACTGAAGGTGAAGTAGCAAACTTCATTCCAGAAATGCGCTTTATGGACGTGGCAGGCAGGAACTGAACCTTTGAATTCTAATACAACTGACATTATAAGCATGTTATTTTTGAATAAAAAGTAAATTTATTTTTAAGTACATTATTTTTTAGTATTAATCATTGCTAGTTATTTTATTGGACTTTACCCAGAGTCTGTGATTTAACTCCACAACGTCTCTGGTAGGTGGCGAAATTCCTCCACATTTCAATTTATATCGTAAGAGTTTTCATTTAAAAAACTGAATAATTCAAATAACAGATTATGAAATATGTGTAGTTAAGAACTCGAGGCGAAGTGTGACAGATTGTAAATTTCATTAACTCTACTTGTTTCAGTTACCGTTATTTAGATATTTTGCTACTTAGATATAAATTCTTAGGAATTCACCTGTAAAAAGGAGTTTTGCCACATCCAAAAACGTTGTGTGATTAAAAGCCCATGCGCATTGAAAATGTCTAATAAAATAATATAACAATTAGTACAATCAGATAAAAAATAACTGTTTTGATTGTGATTAGTATTATTTATTTATTAACTTAATCTGCTTCTACGTTGTCCTCGAGAGATTTTAATAGGAGTAATATGAGGTTAGAGATGTCTTCATGATGAATTCATTATTTATTCCGCAGGACTAAAGTTTTATTTTTTTATGTTAAAGGCATCAGAGACAATTAATTGAGGTTAAAAAATTAAAATGTGACTAAATCTATAGGAATTTATTCAATTTCATTAGACAAGAAACGTATTTGGATTACTAAAGCAATTATTCATATGTTTAATAACGATCATCCCTGCTAGTTATAATAATTTCAATATAATTCAAAAGTAAAACAGGACGTGTGGATGAACAGCTTATTTGATTCAATTATTCAATTAGGTATTTCACAACTTTAATTTACTTTGTGCTGCAACGCTATTACACGGGTGGTTATTACGGTCACAGAGATAATGCATTTTTATTCGGTGACCTGACACAACCTAATTAACCAGAGCGAAGCGGATTACACGCAGTATTAAATATTTTGCATGTGATTTCAAATGACAGGAAATCGATTGATGTTTATTTAAAAAGCTATTTATCGGAATTAAATATGCTAATACTGACTCTGTTTAATCCGGTCCAAAAAACAGACCGATTCTATCGCTATTATTGACTTTTGGTTAAACAAAACTTGTATTCAGTGTTATGCACTGGATGTGTTCCCTATTTTTTCATCTGAATCAGGAAATTAAAATCGTGATTGTGTCAGTTTACTTCTATTAACTAACACAATTATTTAGGTTTATTAATGGTATTTGTAATTTATTTTACTTCAAATGTATTCTTAAACACGTAGTCTTTATTATAATAGGCATTTATTTTTTTAACTACAAATTTTATTCATTCGTTTCAAGCTTTAAAGCGTTATCTTTGTCATCATTCTAATAAAAGATTCGAGTGGATAATTAAAAGGATAGGTTTGGAGAAATTATATTTTTTAAATTTACTTAAGGAATAAAGTATGTGTCAGTCCACTGATACCGTTTATTTTACTTAAGATTTCAAAATTTGTTGTTTTAACCTTCATATTTCCTCATTGCATTGTTTAAAAAGTATGTATTTACCCAGTTACATTAGTTAAGAGAGGAGCAAAACCACTTATTGGGTTCAGGAAACCCTGAAACGGATGTATTCCCTGAAAACTCAAATTCACTTTACTTTCTCGTTATACTAAGGTTTAAATAAGACAAATTATTTCTAACCATTAGTAGTGTAAGAAGTGACTGCACTTCTGCATACCTCCTAGTGTATGCAGTATGCAATATTCTTAAATATTTAGACACTAGCTTAAGTACCCGTCCTTCGCTTGGGTAAAAAGCTTGAAACTATAAACATTGAAACATAGGACATTCACATACCTAGGCGTCATAATAGACTCCAAACTCACCTGGAAGCCCTACGTGGACCAACTTTGCAAATAGCTGTGCTCTGGCCTTTATGTCATGCGTAGGATAAAACAGGTATGCAGTCCAGATGCAACCAGAGTTGCCTACTTTGCCCTCTTCGAATCGCACCTCAGGTATGGCATCGAAACCTGGGGAGGAGCATCAAAAAACAACTTGGAAAGGGTGCTTCTCAAGCAAAAAAGAACTATTAGATGCCTGGCAAACCTAGGCTACAGGGACAGTTGCCGGGAATATTTTAAAGAACTCAAAATCCTTACAGCAGTCTCACTTTATATAAAACAATCATCCATACAATCACAACTACAGAACCAAGACACAGCGACCTCCATCAACATAATACCAGAAATGCAGCCAACTCTTCTTCAACAACTGCTCTTCCGCAACACCACCTGAGCCTTTTTGAACAAAAACCTACTTACAAAGGAGCTCTCTTTTTCAACAAGCTACCAGATTACCTCAAGAAAGAAGATCCGAAACGCTTCAAAAAACAGCTGACAGCGTGGCTCCTGGATAGACCTTTCTACGCAGAGGGGGAGTTCCTGAACCCATAGACTGTAGTACTTTTTAAATAATATTGTAATATTGTATTATAATATTGTATTATACACACATATATCTAATTTCTGACTCATAACTGTTCTCAAAGAATATGTTAAATAAAGAATTGTCTTGTTTTGTCTTGTCTTGTCACAGTAACTGTGCCTTCTGCTTCCCGAACTGTCAAATTTTACTGTCCACAGCTGTAGACATTCAAGTAATTTTATGTTTTTATTCTTTAAAAATGTAAACATTGAAACATAGGACGTTCACAGTAACTGTGCCTTCTGCTTCCCGAACTGAAAAATTTTACTGTCCACAGCTGTAGACTTTCAGTAATTTTATGTTTTTATTCTTTAAAAATGTAAACATTGAAACATAGGATTCTTTAAAAATGTAAACATTGAAACATAGGACGTTCACGGGGCATCGCCCTAGGACATTTAAGGAAATAATACGCTTGAGTTGCATGAGTTTGAGATTTACCTTTGTGTAAAATTTCAAACCAGTCAGTTCAGTATTTTTCACGTTTACTTTCCACAACAAACCAACACACAAACATACGAAAACCTCTCTTTTTTATAATATTATAGATTAATTTAAAACATATTCATAACTTAAAACTTTCTTTTCCTATTACTAATACTAATACTTCATCAACATTGTGTTCCCTAGTTGCAATTGCATAATGGAAACTGTGATCAGGAACGCCACATCGAACTAATATTCGACATTAACATAAACGTTTTGATACAAAGCGGAAGCGGATATTAGAGGTAAGAGCATTACCCGGACCAATCACGGCGCGACCCGGATGATAAATATGACGTCATCCGGCGACCAGCTGATAATCCCCAGCTGCATTTACCTGTGTTGTCATCATTTACAGTAATCTGGCAACGGTAATAGAGATGTTAATAGTTGCTCGAACGTCGGAACGGGTTCATCTAGATGGCGATTGCATTTCGAATGTTTTATCGACTGTGGGGAGCTTACGAGTAGTAATCGTAAAGAATTTAAATTTTTTAGGTAATGTTTGGAGTATTATAAATACCGTAACATTTTACACCTGCTGAGAAAATAATCATTACCATAAAATATCTAAAAAGTATTTCCAACAAACGAATATTCTTGAATATCTTAGTGGCCATATCCTGGGTCTGTCTACAAAAATAACAACCGAGGGCCCTGTTTCATAATCAATTTTGGACTAATATTATTAGATTTGTTACTTGTAACTTGTAAAATGAAGTTATACCATACCAAAATACTAATTTACAAATTACAAACTAATGTTATTAGTTTTGTAGTTATAACTTGATATATTTTGTTTCATAACTGAAAACCACTTCTATGTTGAATAATTCTGATTCATTAATGTTTTACTAATATTTTAAAAACTATTAGTTTTTCCAAAATAATCCAAAATATATCATAGTCCAAAATACGAGTAATTTTTCTTTTTTTTGTTTCATAATACTTACTAGTATAATTAAATCGTAGCTATATTATCAATATTACTCTCGATAATTCCACAAAGATAAATTTACATAATTTTTAATTATTAGTAACGGTTTTGGACATGAATATGACTTGCTCTGGGGTGGGGGGTGTTGGTGGTTTTTAAGATGGAAAATATGTAACCGGTTTCCATAGAAACTACCAGAGATATTGTATTGAATTTATAATATTAAGAACAGCTGTTTAGATTAACCAAAAAATATTCAGTTTAGACATATCCATGATCTAACCTATTTCCCACAGGGAAGTTAATATAAACATTTTTACTTAAAGTATTACTATTTTTATTTATTCTGCACTATTCAGTTTTGAAATCTTAGTATTATATTTTTAGAATTTTAATGGGTAAATAAATATCTAGAATAGTTTAATTTTATAATAAAATGTTTGTTAACTATTAAAGAAATAAATTTTCAATAAATTCAAGTCTGCCACTCAGTTTCAGTACTGCCCACTCATTCATAAAATTTTATATATTTGCCACTTCTCAAAAATAGTTACTTAAAAATAGTTATATAGTTAAAATAGTAATATAGTTACTTCTCAAAAATAAATAAGGGATTTGAATTTTCATTAATATAAAATCTAATTTTAAAGTTATTAAAATGGTAATACTAAGATTTTTCTATTCAAGAATAAAAATTATTTTCAGTTAAACAAATAATTTATACAAAAATTTTTTTAGTTTTAAAAATTATAACTTACTAAATTCCTAAAAATTTTATCTCCAATATTAAATAAAAAGAGTATGCAGATGTTTGCATAAAAAATAAATGTTTTTTTAGCACAAAACTCAACCATATGAAGCTAAATATCAAGTTTTACATAATGATAATGTGAAAATTAATTTTTCTAATCCGTCCAAAGATTAACATTCACATACAAGTACTGTTTTGTTTTTATATCAGGTAACCGTTTGGAATAAGATAAACTTTAAGCTTAATTGTGTGTTTTTAAAGATATTAATTAAATAAAAAATTAAATTTTTAAAATTATAAAAACCAAAAAAATTTTTACAAAATAAAGATATTACCATAATCTGTTTTCCCTAGCATTTAGTAAAGATTTACCAAATTTTTAATAAATTTTTATTACTAGATTTTTGTATTCACAAACAAATAATATTTTATATATTTATAATATACTATATATATATATATTTTAAAGACTATTGTTTTTGTCTCTGTACTAAAGAAAATAGAAATTTGTTAATATTCATTAGTAATAGCATTTATAAATAAATAAACGAGATTCTCACCTTGTTCATGTTTTATTAAAAGATCTGCCGTGGAATTTTCTTTAGGGATTAAATGGAAAGACCTTACCACGTTAGCTACTCATTTTTGAGGCTCATGGTATATTAAAACAAGATTTTTCAGATTTAACAAACAAAGAGGTTATAGGGGATTATTTAATCAGTTTTCAAATATTATAGAAAAATGTAAAATATAGAAATAAATTCACTCAAATTCCAAAAACACCTTTTAGTTATTTTTACATTTATTAAAGGAATTCTATACACCAAACAGTATATTAAATTAACAATTCCAAAGGATTCATGCATACACGTTATTCTCAACCAAAAGCACAGCAACAGACGTATGCAGATGTCTGCAGACGGACGGAGGAAAAATCGCTCCCCATGTTATTAGATGCAACGCACACAGACGTCCGTATGTCTGCTGACGTCTGCATGCAAGTGTTTACATTTAATGAAATGGTGTTCGATTTTTTTCTCCGTCCGTCTGCAGACGTCCGCATAAGTACGTCTGTTTCTGTGTGCGTTGGCCTCAAGGAAGAGAACAGTCTGGAATAAACGTAGGCTTTATAAATACGATAATTTTTAATAAAGAGAAAGGATAATAAATAGCCTTCTCAACCAAAAATTTAATGATAATTGTAAAATTATCACGTACATAGGCCTAAACCAATGAGTGTGTAAGGCAAGTATATTCTTAGCTCTTCATAGGCTAGGTTGCAGCCTCCTCTCCTCCGTTCTTCTAGTGCTCCACTCAGAAGTTAGGTGGTCTGGAATTTTTATTCTAATTGATGTATAGAGAATGAGCCAAAATATTTTGACGAACACGATCAGTCAATGAACTGCATGTTTGTGTATGTCTAGTATGTACAATACAAGTCTCCGCTTCGTGAAGTATTCCTATTTTCTAAGGAATAGATCACTGTTTGAAATATTTTAACTGGGAGTAGCTTTTCCTCAATAGTCTTATTCGTAAAATAAATCAAAAACCATTAAACTCAATCAGCTGATTAGTATAATACTTGTAAAATCTAGTTAGTACTACTAGAAAAGGCAACTTCTTTATGAAACTAAATAATATCAGAAATGAATTTTTACTCATAACTTGTAAGTTTCAATCAGTTGATTTGTAGATTTGTAAAATTTACTAATAATTTTAACACAGAATATTGTTAAGTAAGTATTTTTATTATGAAACAGTTTGCATACAAGCTTCTGATTTGTGAATTTGTAACTTTTACCAGTCCACAGGATAATAATCTGTAAAAAATGTTTGCATTTACTTCCCTATGGGAAATAGGTTACATCGTGGATATGTTTAAAGGGAATGTTTTCAGTTCATCTCAACAGCTGTTCTTATAACCAAACTATATCGTCACTTACCATATGACGTTACTAACCAAATGACGTCACTGTTTCAAACTTTGTTCTTATGTGTTAAGGACATACATGCATACACATATTATTTTTTTATACATAGATATTAACTTATATCTATTGTTATTTGTGTAGGTTGAGGAAAAATGTTGTATTTAACAAGGGATAAAAGTACTTTTTGTCACCCGAGTCGTAGCCGAGGGCGACAATATGCTGTGGGACACTTTAATCCCTAGTCACACAAATGACTATTTCAAACCCATTTTCCGTTTTTAGCATTTATCACCAGCTGGGCGTTGACTATCAATTACACGAAAGAGATTATCTGGCTTTGAGAAAATGGTTCGTGGCCAATAACATCCATCGGCAATTTGTGTCTACGCCAACTACTGCAGTCGAATAACGTTAAATATAAAAATATACAAAAACCTACTAATATGATACTGATTAAATTACGTTTTAATAATAACGGAAAATTGCTTCAGAAGTACTAATATTAAGAATGAAACATAAATATAAATTGATTACATATTGCTCGGCCTGTATTTTAGAATCATTAACTTGAAGGAGAGCAACAGACGTTTTGTGAAATAACTTGCGTTTGTTCCTACGGTACAACACATAAACGATTAATCTTCTGCTCTGTTAAAACCCGAGATTGTAAAAAATTAATAATCGCGGGCTATCGGCTATCGTGCGACTGATCCCTTTCGACCTGCTGGCGAAGGCATGGATGGAGATTTTCTTTCCCAGCATAGAGAGGTAGAACGAAAAAACCTCTTCTCTAGCTATGGATGGGTAGGTCATGGACCAAGGAAATTTCTCTTTTATCCTCTCCCAACCTTTGATTACCTGTCTCTTAAGGATGGGATAGGCTGGAACACTAACCGCTACTGTTCCGAGAAAGATATTTATGTGTACCACGTATTTTAGTACAGTTGATTCATTGGTTTCATATCTGTTTTATTTTTAACTGTATACGTATGTTTTATTAAACAGCCTTTGGTACACAGATATTTTCATACTGACAAATATAAAAATTTCTTTTTTGACTGTAAAACTTTCAATCTCTTTCGTCTTCTCTCACACACACACACACACACACTCTCTCTCTCTCTCTCTCTCTCTTGAGAGGCTATAAAAACATGATCTACTCTCACATAAATAAATACCTCTGGACACAACGAACTTTTTAAACTTTTTCTCTCTCTTTAACAGTTTTACCGTTAATTTGCGAGTGAATGTTTTAACAAAAATGTTACCAAGGTATCTAGCACAGGTAAATAGATACCTCTGGACACAACGAACTTTTTCTTCAACAGTTTTACCGAGTTAATTGCGAGTGAGTTTTAACAAGTCAATGACAAATCAAACGTAGCATGATAGAAGCTGTCGCGGACAACTGTTCAACACAACTGGCGCTGATTTCCTCTGACAGTAGTCGACTGATGATTATGATACTGATTAAATTACGTTTTAATAATAACGGAAAATTGCTTCAGAAGTACTAATATTAAGAATGAAACATAAATATAAATTGATTACATATTGCTCGGCCTGTATTTTAGAATCATTAACTTGAAGGAGAGCAACAGACGTTTTGTGAAATAACTTGCGTTTGTTCCTACGGTACAACACATAAATGATTAATCTTCTGCTTTGTTAAAACCCGAGATTGTAAAAAATTAATAATCGCGGGCTATCGGCTATCGTGCGACTGATCTCTTTCGACCTGCTGGCGAAGGCATGGATGGAGATTTTCTTTCCCAGCATAGAGAGGTAGAACGAAAAACATCCTCTTCTCTAGCTATGGATGGGTAGGTCATGGACAATGGATATTTATATCCTCTCCCAACAGTTGATTACCTGTCTCTTCAGGATGGGATAGGCTGGAACACTAACCGCTACTGTTCCGAGAAAGATATTTATATGTACCACGTATTTTAGTACAGTTGATTCATTGGTTTCATATCTGTTTTATTTTTAACTGTATACGTATGTTTTATTGAACAGCTTTTGGTACGCAGATATTTTCATACTGACACCCACTTTTTCTGAAAAAAATTTCAATCTTTGACTGTAACTTTCACTCTCCCTCTCTCTCTCTCTCTCTCTCTCTCTCTCTCTCTCTCTCTCTCTCATACACACACACACACTCTCTGTCTCTCTCTCTCTCTCTCTGTAAGTGAGAGGCTACTTAATCAAAAAATGATTACCAATGGTATCTATTTGCCTCACAGGTAAATAAATACCTCTGGACACAACGAACTTTTTAAACTTTTTCCCTCTCTTTAACAGTTTTACCGAGTTAATTTGCGAGTGAAATGTTTTAACAAGTCAATGACAAATCAAAGGCGTAGCATGATAGAAGCTGTCGCGGACAACTCGTCTGTTCAACACAACTGGCGCTGATTTCCTCTGACAGTAGACGACTGATGATACGTCTAACACAACAGTTCCGACAAAGGATTATTCTATCACCGGTAATGTTCTGGGAAGGCGGACGTCAAACAGTTCAAATTGTCAGCCGACAAGAATTTATTTATTCTATTGCAATATATCCAGTTTCCTATGACAACAAATTACAATTACAATTGCAGCGCGCAAAGGGTAAACCTCACAGAGGGTTTCAATGTATATTCAAAGACTGATTAAAAAGGATTGTATTTACTTCCCTGTGGGAAATACGTTACATCATGGATATGTCTAGAGGGAATGTTTTCAGTTCCTCTAAAACAGCTGTTCTTTTAAACATATGACGCCACTTCCGTAACAAGTTTTGATCTGACGGATTAGTAATACCCCTCTCCAGAGGTAAGACCATCTACGTACGTAATTCAAAGTAATACGATTGTTCAACATTAAAAATGCACTATTTGATTTATTTGTTGAAATCGGTTAACAGTTGTTGTTTAAATTTTAGCATCGTGGCTAACTTTTACACAAATTGGTAAGTAAGTATTTTTATTATGAACCAGGTTGCATACAAGCTTTTAATTTATGGATTTCTAACTTTTTACTAATATTTTGGACACGATTATGGAATAGGTCAAAGGGAAATAATCTGTAAAAATGTTTGTATTTACTTCCCTGTGGGAAATAGGTTAGATCGTCGATACGTCTAAAGGGAATGTTTTCAGTTCATCTAACTGTTCATCTAAGCTGTTCTTATTCTGTGTCGTCACAAACCATATAACGGCACTAACCAAATGACGTCACTGTTTCAAATTTTGGTCTCGCAAATTGTCAACACCCCCACTGAATGGCATCTGACTTATAGGTGTCATGATAATTATTTATCAAAATACTGACGTGATAGCTTATGAATAACTGTCACAGTGAAATTATGTGAAACGTGCTGGTTTGAAACCAGTGACAACGAACGGTCATCTATGGTTAGCCTACTCGTTAAATTTACTGTATTTTTACTATGTACAGACATAAAATAGAACAGTTTCCGATACTAATATCCGTTAAATATATTTCAATTATATCGTTTCCACGTAATACTGTCAAACGAATTTTCAAAATGAGTGGAATTAATTTAATATTGATAGTCATACCGTACTGTTTCCTTTGTGAGTGATAATTTCCGATGAACTTTGTCGACTAATTACCTGGTATTGTTTGTCGTGTTGTGGTTGAGGCTTGGTTCCATGTTGCACTTTTTATCGTGGGCTCATTAATTATATTCAGTATAATGGAGGTAAATGGGAATGTTCGCGCCGGTGGTTGTTGTTGTTGTTTAGTGAAGTCCTGCTCATGTCTGTGGCTGATGTACTGCAATATACCTCGTAGTACAAAGGAAAATGTGTATGCAGTTTATAATGTGAGTTTAAAAACCTAATGTTCTTTATAAAACAAAAAGTGGGTCTGTGAAGAACGACACGACGCCCTAAACGAGCTTTTGTATAATTTATTGCACTTTACAGGCCGTAACTGGATATAAAACAATTATTTTGCCTTAATTTTTATTCGTAAGTCTTTTGGCTATCCAAACTGAAAAGCTTTCTGTCCACTTAGAGCAATTTTTTCGAAACATTTGCACTATGTGGTCAAGATTACTACTGTGCTGCTGATGTAATTTTTTTGTCTTTTACATCAGCAGTAAAAATGACATTCGGCGAGTAAGAAACTGCAATTATACGTTCCTTGTTCCGTCCAAATATTCCGTATAATCTCCGTAACTCTGAAACTATAGATTGCTAAAAATATTAGATGTTCAAATATTTTACGATATTTTTTTAACAATCGTATGAAATGTTTTTATATATAAAATTGTATATCCATTTATAGAAATTACTTCACTGCTGGTTAACAGATTTTTTAAACCAAACATTTAGGTTTACTCCAATACTATTCAGATGAAATTTTCAGATGAAAGCAGTGAAATTTATTATGAGAAATTGACACTGCCACATTAAAATTTAAGCTTATTCTAAACAATAAAAAGTAAGACGCAATAGTAAGAGAAAGTTTAGGCATATTTTTAAGTTTGGTTAAAACCTTTGAGACTATTCTGCTTAATTTGCAGATCCTACAATAAATTTTTTAAAGTTATTTTTTAGCGTTAATAAGGTTACTTCAGTTCTTATTAAAGGTTTCAAAAAGTATAATTAGGCCTACTTTACAAACTTTGAAATTTGAATAATACCAACTGTATTTGATCATACATGAATTTCCCACTTAAGTAAGTAAGTAATATAGTGCGAAACTAGTTTCTAAGGGGAACTCATTACAATCTCAATATTTTATTAATGTTAAACAGTAATAATAATATGAAATATTTTATTAACTGTGTGCACTATTTCTTAATCATGGCAATTAATTGTTAGTCGCAGTATTTTAATGGCTGCTAGAGGTGGGAGGTGTAAAGATTTGTATGTTTTTTGAAAAAAAAATCACCTTGACTCATGGCTGTAAGTTTAGACTATTTTGCCTCATTGTCTGATTTTTTAGTCACCCAATTCTAATAACTATTTATTTAAAACTACCCAAGCAACTGGTCTGATGTATAATCAATAATATTGCAGTTTCAGTCGTTCGCAATGTTAAAAACATTCGCCTGAATTCTATTAGATATTCGTTTCATTATTAGATATCATTTTTTAAGTTGTCAAATGGTGAAGCTATTCCCAGTTGGAGCTTTTAACTCTCAAGAGGTGGCTAATACAGATGGTCGTCACTTGACAACAATACCCACGTTCGTCCGTCAACGGCTGAATGACCTTTGTTTCAATTTAATTACTAACGTTGTAATTATTTCTGCTCATCCCTTAACAAATTACATCCATATAACCTGTCCGGATCGGTTTGTGTTTAATTTTTCAATGTGCGTTGAAAATTGAATTCTGATGGAAGCATCAAGAGGAATACCTGAAATGGGTTAATCAATCTAATTACAAGAGATATTATTACGATATCTATTTATTTATCAGCTAGAATCAGAACATTTTGATGGCGACAGCCATAACCTGGTTTTATTGTTTTATGTTGTTAAAAAACAACACACAGTACAGAATGTCCCGAGTTAATAATATTGGACGGCTGAACTGAGACAGCTTAGTTGAATTCCTTACACAGAGAGTAATAACAGAGAGGAACGGATTATAAGAAGAGGAGACACCTTATGGGACTTAGTTAAGACGATAAAATCTCAGGACAAGTGTTGCCATCTGTCGGATCTAGCGGTGAACTAGGTCTTTGTGACGTCGTCAGGTGTATATTAAATCATTTGTGACACTAGCGCTATCTATTCGCTTTACTATTGGTTCATCTATGGTAATAAATACTTTTAAAATAGTATCAGTCACGCCTGATTGGCCGAGGCGCTGACCTGCAATAGACACTCTGGTTCATATCCCGGATATCGGTCGTTAGGTCATTTCAGGTTCGACCCTTTATCTTGTATCATTTAGGTTCTACTATTGTAGTTATTTCCCAACTACTGCTATATTATGCAATACTACTCGAACTTAAACAATATTCCGAATATTGCAATTACCACACCAATAACCACATTCAGGGGTTTGGGTATACCTGAATACTACAGGTGAAAGTATTACATCGAATAGTCAATAAAATGAACTAGTATGGCCTATGGTAATAAAATGGCGGTGTGCCCGCGGGGGCCGAGGGTGGGGGCCAGGGGGCGGCGGGCGGAGGCGGGGCCGTGACCGGGGGCGGCGACACACCCCACGACACCCTGCTAATCACTGACAAAGGGAATCGACAACGTCCATGAATTATGATAATATCACTCCCCTCGCATGTATTTATTATTTATTTACACTCATTAAAATTTGCACAGGCTCTTTCATCGTACCTGGCCGTGCTTTCATCTGGGGTGATCTTCCCATTCCCTGTGGAGAGTGGAGAGTGGGAGTGGAGTCTCGGACGGCTGGGATTGTTAATTCATTGTGAAAATATCCAAGTGCACTTCCGCTTCCGCTGGAGTTGTCATCGAGCGTGACGTCATCACTTGAGGTCTAGCCGAGTAGTCTAGTAGTCAGCCGGTGCTAGAGGTCACGGGTTCAAATCGCATATTCCCCAAAAAGTGTGAATGTGTAAAATCACTACTACTCGATTCAGTGAAAATGTCTCTTAAGTAGTAGGGTCTATATTTGTAAATCACTTGGCTATTTGGTTACACAGTTTAGTTACAAATAACACACACAAACAAATGATACTTGGGCCTATTACAAGATGACCCTCGCAGCTGTGTGGGCCAGAATAAGTATGTACAGTATATGGTATTGAACAGAAATAATTGTAAATCATTTTCCAATTAAACTAAGTGTGAGACATTTATTCTATTTTTAATAGAATAACACTTTCTATTATATACTGCTATTCATGACAAAAATGTACCATCCACCTATAAACATACGTAAAAACTTATTCTAAAGAAAACGATCAAAGCTTAAAAAATAATCAGTATGTGCTTTTGAAAATTGACTGTACTTACTCTTAATCTCCTGTTATTATTAAACAAACTATTTCCCAATGTTAAGCTTATGAGAGAAAATGACCTCTGAGTAAGGCTTACGACCAGCACAAAACATTTTTAACCCCTAAAACCTAATTGCTACGCTACAAACCGATATAATTTTATTTCTTCAAACGTTAAAATCTCCCAGGGAAGCAGGATTAGTGTGTGCAAGGTTTAAGGATTAATGTTGGATTATCCTCGAGAACTAACTACTAGTGGTAATCGATTTAAAAGACTAATTTACTTTACAGAATATTTCTAACCGTTATAAAAGCCATTTATGGCACTCGTCAATACTAATTATTAAATAGTAAATAACTGCGAAAATACTTCTTTTATATAAACGGTGTGATGATTAAAAACAATCATAAAGGTAATTTAACAATACGGATTATTCCAAGAACCCTTGTAGCGTCTCTTTTTATAAAGCGGGTAAAATATCCGTCACTTTCTATAAACCATTGCTAAACAAAACTGAATATACTCATACCTATAGGTATAATACGTTGAACGCTATTTAAAAAACCCATTTCGTACGTTAATTATATAAAACCATGATTAATCTTACATCCCTTTATAACATAATAAACAAACAACAAGCAAACAACAACAAAGCAGTTTATTTATGAATAGGGGCCTAATTTTCTTACATGTTTTACCATATTTTAACTTTTTCAATAAAATTTTCTCAGTTTTTCTTTTTTAATGAGGTTTTAGATTTTCAAAATAATAATTTTAGAGGCGTATGCTTTGTTCAAACTACATTTCCCCCTTAAACTTAGCATTAGTAATGAGTCTGTTAATTAAAACCAGGTGAACGTATAGGGGTAAACACAGTCAATCAGCTAAACACATTTTCCAACTTAATTGTTTTAACTGATAATGTTATTGAGGTATGGCATACTATATAAAATTATTTTATAACTGTGTATTGTTGAATTTTATTTCAAAATAGGTCAAATAATGATAGTTTTTACTTTTTATTGATTTGGAAAATAAATTATGTTCTCTTCCACGACATTTATTCCTTTTGTGGCGTTTAGAGCGGCGTGGTAGTCTTTTTTAGATCGAATTTTCTTCCCTAATTAGATTAGATTAGATTAGATCATTGAAATGGCAACCATACTATAATGTAGGTATTTTAAGCCAAGTATGAATGAGGATTGAATGTAAGATGATTGTGGCGCGATCTTGTAGTCTTGTTCCTGACTAAGGCTGACATGTTCCTTATAGACAGGACTGTTAATTAATAGCCCAACTGCCGATGGCAACTAATGGACCTACAGTTTAACGTGGAATCCGAACCACGGCCTCAGAATTACGAATTGGTCTAAATATGAGGATGTTTTTTATGGATTAACGTAGTATTCAATAGTGCGGACGTCAATCCTCACAAGAGAACACTACATCCACCGACCATCTCTCACAACTATCCACAATTCGTGACCTCCAAGTAGCTGGATTACAGGACGTCGCCACCGTCCAGCGGCGTGGTAGTCTATTCTAGATAGAATTTTCTACCCTAATTATGAGTTTGCTACGAATTTGTTCCTCGAAATAACTACAAATACAGTTTACTACTATTAAAGCACAATCAATTTAATACAAACAAATTACAGTATTTATAAATAATTCGAGTTTGGTATGGTGAAATTATATTTCAGATGCAATAATTTGGCTGACTAACCGACACGCGCTGGCCCAGTTAAGTGAAAGGTTGCCGGATCGAAACCAGTGGCGGACGAGTCTTGTCCTACCGGCTCATATGCGGTCACCATTGGCTAGCCTGTGTTGTGTGACTCTGGCCGTTATGGCATCTCTCTATCTTTAATCTTTCACCGCACAGGCTCTAAGAACATGGCGATGGGCAGTTGAGGCTAAAAACTTCAATTCTAAAAAGGTACCTAAATTCTGAATAGGAAAACCCTCTGTCCTAGTGACACTTGGAAAATGACTCAAATTGTAATTAGACCAAGAGAGTGAAGGTGGAGGGTAGAGGTTACGCACCTTGTGATTCTCACGCCGTAAAGAGCCAATTCCATTAGATGAGAAGTCTGCTTGTGTGTGTCGGCACGTACGTGGCATATACACGTAGCACGTAGCACGTACCGGCCAGTGGCTGCCCCGTAATGCAGGCCATGCAAGTTTGATGCGCCCGCCGCCCGCTCCTGTCTCTCTCTCTCCTATGATGCAATGTGTTGCCAATTCATGAAAAATTAAAACTCAAAAACAAATCTGCTGTCAATTAATATTTTCCCAATGTCGACGTTTACGTTTTGGAGGGCAGCTTTTAACTTTCAATGATAATCCATGATCCGCTTTCATTTGACCAGTAGCACAATAGTTATCTGCGCTATGTAAATTGATTTTCTCTCCACTTTACTATCCTGTGCACAAAACCTTTTTTCAGTTCTAGCTTTCAAGATTAATTTATTTTATAAAAGGATTTTCTAAAAAGTATTAACATTTCTCGGCACATAGTTAACAACATAATATTAACATATAATGCTAAATATACTTTCAATGGTAAACATAAGAATATTTATGCGCTGCCATTCACAGTAGTACCAATACTGTTGTTTTTAGCAATACCTAAGGCTGTGAGAGTAAATAATTGATTGTTAACATACAACGATTACTTGTTGCGTTAAAGTAAGCAAAGTAAATATAACCAAGTACATTTGACCAGCTTCCTCAAGCGTGTAGCAAATTGTGTTTTGAGAGGAATAACAAGTTTATTAATGCCAAAAGAGTACCAAAGATTATAATGTTAACAAGTTTATAGCTATTACAGTGTGAATAAAACATTCACACACCTTCCAGGTTCGTGCTAACTTAAAACAAAATTGCATAGTGTTGTTATACTTACTTCCTTTTTTGCAACATGATTTATCTCACTGACACACGATGTTTTACTATTTTTCTTTAATATCTCGAGCTCTCTACTTTCTTAAAAAAGCATAATTGTAACGTTTATTTGTTGATTGAATCATAATCTTTGTCAGTTATGCCAAAGCATATTTATATTTAGTTTAAACTTTTAAAAGAGTAATAATCCTTTAAGAGTATAGTGATAACTTTTCGAGTTACAATCTGATTAATTCGGAAATTTGACGTTTTTCATGCGAGGAGTGTGGGAAAATAAGACCTTTTCACGGAACCTGCGTGAAATAAAGCAAATAATTCGTATACTACAGAAAATTATTCATAAAGCCACTTTTTTATCCGATAATCTTATGAAATATGTTATTTTAGAGGTCTAAAAATGTTTTGAAATGTACAAAAACTGACATTATTATCTTAAATAGGTCATTAAACAATTAGGTAAAAATTAGGCTTAAATTAGGTCATGATACAATGACATATGCGTAACGAATAAGCGAAAATAGCGCCGACATAGCGGATTTTAGCTGTCCCTAACGCCGCTCGCACCGCCTTAGTAAAATATAAATAATTAAAAAAATGTAATTCCAATTACGTTATTATTAGATTCAGGAATTACTGACGAAAGTCATGCCTGTATAGGATTACTTTGGACTTGATGTAGAGTGGCTCAATTCTTGTATTTTCGTAGTTGTGTTCAATAAAATTATTAAGTACCGATATTGGTATAAGTGAGTCGGTGGCGCAGTTGGTACCGTAATGGACTCCGAACCTTGTTTTAGATGTAGGAGTTGCGAATCAGTTTTAATCAATACCACAGTCACGCTAATTCGAACAATGATAAAACAGCGCCGTCTGTACGCCTAATTTTACGCGATCTTGGTCATTGCTGGAGATGAACTCAAATGTTCCAAAAGTAGTTCGCCGAAAAGATGATCAAGAGTCGGATCGTGAATCGAATCTCTTGAGTGTAGAGCTAGACATTGCCCTACGTTACGCCATCTCGAGCAACAGTGTATGTTTATGAGACGATGGCGCAACTTTCCATTGGCTAACAGGATTCCTTTTTACGTGAAAAGACGGCAACTGAAATCTTATGTTCCTTACTGTAAGTTATTGTACATTATTACTTTCTACCCTTATACATTGTAAATGGAGAAAGTATTTTGTTTGTTAAAATTTACGAATTTGAGTTGAGAGTTGTAGATGTATCCGTTTTGGGGTCCCCTGAATCAAAAAAAGTAGGTTTCGACATGATTTCAGTGTATGTGCGTGAGTGTCTGTATGTGTACAGAGCCACAGCCTACCCCATTTGTCCGATTTAGATGGAATTTGGAATGTAGATATATATTCAACATATCTCCATTTTTTTTAATTTTTAAGGCTAGTTAACCCCTAAAACCCTTTAATAAAGTCCACATTTTTCAAAAATGTCTCCAACGATTTTGATTAAAATTTAATAGTTTATACTTATAGTAATAAATACTACTAAATAATATAACACCATCCGCATGTCTGTAAAAATGGCCGTTTTAAAGTTATGCGCTTTTAAATGTAAATATCAATATTTTAAATATTCCGTGAATACAATAAAGGTGAAGTGTAATTTGACTACCACCATTGAAACCAGTTTAAAAAATAAACAAATTAGTATTTTGAATTATTTGTCTACGACTAACGGTTCCAGAGAAAATTTAAATTTACTGTCCATATTCAACGCAGTACGTTGTCTGAGAGCGCCCAATGTAATTCTAATGGAGAATATTAAAAAATCAATTTCTTACATATTTCCAGTTTTCCACGAAACTTGATATGCAGCTTAAGGTTAAATCACCCAACAAAGCCCACTAAAAAATGATTGGTATTATCGGAGGGGAGGATTCCCTCATAAAATTTTTGTAACAATTAATTTTTTTTCTTGTTATTTTCAAAAATTAGATGATCATTTTTGAAACAATAAATTATCTAATGACATTTAGATATATTATATATTTTAGTTTTTAAACTAACATAAGGGAGACCCACTACACTCGATTTATCAATTAATTTATGTTTTCAAAATAATTTAATTTTGTACCTAAAAAATAAATAATCAGCTGTCAATACACTATGGTTACTTGGTATTATGAATATTTGTATTTTTTGCTAAAACCTCACCTAGCCCATTGTTGAGATCTCGTCAACAGTCAAGCTTTGTAAAAAATATAAAATTGTATTTTTCATTAATATTCCATTATAATAGTAAGTTCATCAGTGCAATAATACTCCAATATCTAACATCTATGATCCCCTATAGTAGCAATACTATTCCGCAGAGCCATTTCGTAATTTTTCCGTGAGGCAATATAGGGTCTCAAGTCCCTTCTTGTGATTCAAAATTATAAATTACTCAAATCAAAGAATCTCTAAGTATGTCTGATTCGTGCCAACTTACATAACATACACTAACATAAGTAATATACTTTAGTTACAGCTATATACAATGGTAAACTTGAGAATTTGTAATTTTATAGGTATACGTACCAAAATATTGTTCGGATTTTTTAATTTTTATTATTTTTTATTACTGTTCCACCTTCCCATCAGTCAGAGTGTCTAGGGCTAGGTCGTCGCCAGGAAAGGCTTTACACGTAACTCCAGGTTAGGCCTAGTGGGGTTGACATTATCACATAGCAAAAAGCCACTGTTGGTTTGGCAGGATTTGAACTCGGGACCTCAGGAACTTCTTGACCCCTCCCGCCCTCTACCCATAGAATCTAGCTTATCGCCCCTTGAACTACCTGGTGGAAAGATTTTCTGTAACATCTCGCTGAATAACCTGGACTGTATTATGATACGCATTATCAACTTTAAGCCGTGCTGGCGGATATAATTGACGTCGGTGACCGGATGCCCCATCCGCTTCGGAACAATTAGTTAATACCCCGGATTATTGTGGCCCGACAGCAATTTTTCATCTCAAAACTGGGCTAATCGCTTCAGACGGTCGCCAGGTTACTACAGACCGGGATGTGATTAATTGCCTGTAAATTAACCTTAGTTTTTACCTCACTTTGTTTCACAGTTTTAAGAAGTCGGTTTCATTTATGCATTAAACCCGCAAATGTCGCCATCTTTGGTGAGATTATGGTTGTAAAGGAAACAAAATGTTATCCTAACGTATGCAAGCTAAGGGCGCGATGTTAAAAATGTCAGAATTTTATGGGAAATGAACAATTCTATTACTTGGCTACTCGGCGTAGGAGAAAACACGTGAGGATTTTTTTCATTCTCATAATTGTTTTAATATTTTAAAGCTTTTAATTTTTTAAGAAAGAAAATCTGTAAACTAAAATATGCTTACTGTTACTGAAAGGGACAATGAGTAACTGCAGCGTAATATACAAAACAAATGTGGAGTAGTTGTTAGTTGAAAGGTAGAGTTTAAAAAGTTTTGTTTAGAAAGGGTTATAAAACGAGTAAAAAGTCCAATGTTATGAAATTTCTGAAAGAGAAGAGACACTAACAGTCTTCTCCAGTCGACTTACAAGATGTCAGGTTAGCGTTGAGCCCCCATTTTGGGATGTCACTTTGTCAACGTTTTGCTTAATTACTGTTTTTCTTTGAGATAAATATTTCTTCAAAGACACAACCACCAGCTTGTGTCATGTTTTAATTGTTTTCTACATTATCGTTCTGTTGTGCACAAATTGTAACTTTTAATTGTAACTAGAACTCTTTATTTATATGTCTAATAGAACCTTTGGCATTTTTTTATTTTTAAGTACTACTAAACAAACAGTTAACTCAGCAAACTGTTTGTTTTCGTGATTTTATCAATTCGTTGGAATTGTAGCTATGTAATTAAAAAACCATGTTAATTAATTATTTATACTAATTGGACTAAATTCATTATTAATTAATATAAATATTAATTTGTAATACTCAATTAGCGAATGAATTTATATTTGTTCAGAACTACTAGTTACTGGAATTGTGTGTTGCAGGATGGTCCTCAACGGCTCTTAGAACGGTTTAAAGTTTTTCTAGTTAAGGCGTCCATGGTCATTGAGAAAAGCTATCACAGTTGTTTTCCTTTAACTATTTGAAGTGAATCTCTCTGTAAGATCGGACCCTTATTGTCTCTCATATGGGTTTGAACATGAACAACCGGTCGGACCAAAAACCTTGGATAAGGATATAGTTTATATAATTTTTATGTTTGAGGACTTGTGGTATCCTTCGATTCCTTATTCCGAATGCCTTCCCGACTGAGTATATTTCTTTGGCGTGTGAACTCTCTCACAAATTATTTACTTTGTGCCTCGTTGTAGTGTGCTGATTCCTAAAAGTAATGACGTGAGCTTGAGCAATCCCTAAATTAGGGTTTATAACTCTTATTCAATTATTTAACTAAGCAAATATCTAGTTTGGGGTTTCGTACTTCTTTCTTAACTACCCAAGCGCATATATGCTACATTTTCATCCTTACACGTTCCTTTCACTTTACTCACTTCGCTCCCCAGAACTTTTGTTGGCGTATAAGTGCTGGTATCTTATATGTCGGTGCCGCCTACTGGTAGTTGTGTACTGTATGTCGTTGATGGTGTCGTAAAGCACAGGCGGTGCTTCCCACATCGGTCGTAGTCCTGGCATCGGAAACGTAAGTGAAACCGATTTGTGTTGTACATTCAGTTGTTGATGGCAATGAAGCCTCGGTCTCTATTGTCGTTGTTGACTACTGATACTTGTATGGTCATCAGTAAACGTCCTTCGGACAAGAAGCTACATCTATCACCAGGGCAACTATCAATACGCAGATACAAGTACGTTGTTGTCTCAGTGTACAACCTTCGATTTGGAGCTTGAGATGTCTAACGTTATTAACGGTTGAATAAGACAAGTTACAAAAATAATACGACTGTTTAACACGCTGCTCCAAACGGTTCACTCGACATTGATGTGTCATAATCTCTAAAATTCTACTAATCAAAGTTACAAGAAATCTATAAATCGTAAGAAGATAGTTACCAATATGTCAGCTTCACACTGGTGAACCAAAGTATTTACAAAATAAAATTATGCAATTATTTATACAGTGTGTCCCAAAATTACCAACCCTCTGTTATTTTTTATAATTCATGTAGATAAAAAAGGTTACGTGGTCAAAAAGTAGGATTTTGGTGTATTAAAATGTTTACCCCCAACCAAATATTATGGGAAGGGGGTAAAAATGTTAATAGCTAAAGTTTAAACTTTAAGTAAATGGTAAGTTTTGACTTGTGGTAAGCTAAAACGTTTAGTTTAAGGGTAAATGAAAACTCTAAAATAACAAACGCTAACTTGTTATGAATTAGATATTTTAGAATAGTGGTGAAAATTAGAGGTCTCTCGGTAGATCCTATCAAAAGCTATAGCATGTAATCAAATCACTATTTTTTTAATAATGAAGAAAGAATATAAAGAGAAAGAAAATACACTACTGTATTAAATTTAGATCAACTGCTCAAAATGTCCACCGCGTACTTAAGTTAAGACTTAAGTTAAGTTAAGACTGAAATCAAATTCCTACCTCACAAATAACAATAGAAAAATATAAAAAATATTATAAAAGGGTGTATGACTTTTGAGACACATGGTGTAATGGGGGATCAGGATCGATATTGAAAAATTTAAAATAAATAAGGTAAGTAAATTTCTGGTACAAATGAGTTACTTACCTTTCCGTAAATAAAAAATATTCCAAAGTATGAACTCATCATACTCGTATAGTGATAAAACTTTGAACAGTGTCGGTATGGATGTAGAATTAGGAATAAGGCAGTTACTGAGTTCAATTGCGTATCAGCCACATGCCGCATGCACTCGCCGGCACGTCTGCTCCCATTATCGATACGTAGGTAGTTATTTTTATACGTGAGCGGATTTCATAAAAGTGCTAGAGATATGCCTATCGACGAGCGACGGATAACTGTGTTCCACCCTCTACCTTAACGAAAGAACTTTAGTTAGACCAATTAATTATTGTTAAGCTTTGATATTAATTTGGTGAGATATATTAACTTGTAATTTTTAAAAATTGAAAAATTAAAAATAATCTAATTCTGTTAAAAACATAAGTTTAATCTTGTACTATAAACGAAATATTTTTCACGAACCGATAAAATTGTAATAAATCAGATTAGCTTACATCCTTCTTTGCTAAATATTTTACAAGTAAACCCTCAATATTCAATAGCTTTACCAATCTAAAAAGGTAATCCTGATAACAAGCATGCACATAGTGAACAAGATAGTTAACAATAATTATTAGAAAAAATATTTTATAATGTAATGAATATGAAAATAAACATGTTTGAAATAAATACAGCCAGACGATTATAAACAAATAAATAATATTCAAACCCACAAAGAACTGAAATAACGCATTTGAAAACAAAAATGCATATTTTGATAAATTTAAGTGAGGAAGTAGTTTTAAAATATAAAAAAATATGTAATTTACAACAACAACAAATTGATGAATAGAGATTTCGCCGATTATAAGACTAATAATGATTCTTAATATCAACCTAAGGACCCAAAACACTCAACATGGACATGCACCTCCAACGCGTGCAATTTAGTAGTCTGTTAAAGGCATGTAACACGAAAACTCGATAGCAAACTGTGATAACTAACACATAGAGAAGGCTAATTGATTGATGCACGAATATAAATCGATTCAATCGATGATTAGGAGATAGGAATCGGTGTACGTGACTGTTTCACTAATTCCTTCCGTTTAAAAGTGAGAAAAGGCCACGTGATTAAGCAATGCTATACTAATACTAATAACTAACTAATACTAACAGGTAATACTATACTAATGCTATACTAACGATGAGAACTCAGGAAAATTTGGTGCTTTTCATTATAGTTAATTTTTTGGCTTCACAAAAAATAGAAAATAAGAAAATCGTGTTCATGAAAGCTTTACCTCCATTAAGTTAAATGGTAAATATTCAAAAACAAATAATACTATCTTCATTGCTAAACTATTATACATTTAGTAGGGATCCATTATAATTTAAAATTACAAATACTTTTGCCTTAAAGGTATCTGTTCTGGAATAAAATAATTTTAAATCCATTTACCATTCCAATAGCTTTTTTGTTATTATGTTTCTCAACACATATTTGGACCTATTTATGAAGCAGGAGTTTGGAGAATCAGGAAAAATAGAGAGCTATCATGAGCCGGACATAGTTGCATTAATATAAAGCAAGCGCCTAAGGTGGCTGGGCCACGTATTGAGAAGAGACAACTCCAACTTGATAAAACAGGTTTACAACGGCAGGCCCGATGGTAAAAGACCTCTTGGAAGACCTAGACTGCGGTGGAGAGATCAAGTGTTAAAGGACGCAAGATTTTTGGGAGCAACAGTGGAACTGGCAGAAGATAGAGAAGAATGGAGGCGAGTCGTTGGCGAGGCTAAAAACCATCTTGGGTTTACAAGGCCACAGGAGTAAATGTAAGAGTAAGAGTATGTTTCTCAACACTATAGTGTAACTTCGAGGTACTAAAATTATTCGTTACGGCGTCTAGATGTTTTTAAGGTATTGATTATCATGAATATGATTTTGATTAATTACCTGACATATGAAAGCAAATATGCTTTACTGTATATGCATTTCTCGGTAAGTTGTAAATTACATTTTATGGATATTTACAATATTATTATAGATCAAAACCGTATTGGCGTGGTAATATTTCAGAATGTGCGTCATTCGTTTGAGTTTCCACGAAAAGTCAAAGGTTAATACGTGGATTCAGCAGCAAAGCTTCCTGTATTAGATTTAAAACATGAGTGTACTTTTTTATTGTGCAATATTTATAAAAACTTATGGTATTGGTATAAATGACATTTATTTTTTTTCTTTATAATAAAACATACTTAAAATTTTTTATGTTTGCTATAGTATATTTATAAAATTTATGTTTTCTTGTATCTGAATGTTAAAATTTGTTAAGCTGTATTTTGTGGTTTATACAACTGTTATTTAAATATTTTTTTTTACATAGGTTTTTTTTGCGTTTTTTACATAATTTTTTAAAATTATCAATTTTAGTTTACAATAATATAAAAAATAATTAAGTTTTTAAAGTTTTTTTATCTAACGGTTAGAGATAATAATCCTAAACACAATTTATTTCAATGTTAACTTTTAGATAGTGAAAAAATTAATTATTAATAAATTTTTGGATAAAACGATATACTTTTTTATCTAAATTTATGATAAAAACTAGATATTTTATATAAATATTATTTAATGTAAAAATGAATAGTAATCTTTATATACATTTCAAATTGAAAAATGTTAAAAATAAAAATTATATGTAAAACATATTTGTATTTAACAGCAAATTAATTTTTCGTATGTTTTAGTAAAAATCATTTTAGAAGATATTTAAAAAATTGTTCTTTTTTAATATTATGTATTGATATTTATCCATTTATATTTCTTAATGAAACTGGTATAAAAACATGAATAATTTAATTTTGTACATTCTTTTATAATTTAAAACATTCTTTCGATAAAAAATACACAACTTTAGCATTATTGTGTTCTCGTGCTATAGGTAATTATAAAAATTTATTCATTGTTATATGTACATCTTGAAAACATGTTACTGCTGTATTTCCTGTGGTTTATACAACTTTGTGTTATTAAAATATATGTTTTCTATATTTTAAACCCAAGGTAATTTTAATGTTATCTGAAATTTAATCGTTACAGCGCATTTTTATTACACTATATTATCAACCTTGATTTTAGTTTAATTACAATGTTTCTGAACAAATAATTAAGTTTTACGAAAAGCCTTAATTTTATCACCATATTATACGAAATCATCCTTCGGTTATCTACTATTATTTGGAATCCTAATATCGTCAACATTTTAGGATAGGCATCTGCATCTAAATGTGTCATGTTTAAGTGAAATCTAGTGAACATTTTAGTAATTATATAAACTTTAATCGGTAAACGTCAAATACGATATCTTTTTTACCAATGATTAAGAATATATAGAAATACGAAAAACAAAAAAATAAGAAAAATTTTTCCAAACTACGGTACCATTAATGCAGTTGAATCGTAACGTGAGTTTTGGACTGTAATTTTATAAAATTTTAGGTATAGAGAAATAAAACTCTTAAAATATAACATGTTCACATACAGGTTTAATTTATTTAGATACAAACATATTTGAACTCGTATGTTTCAAAAATATGTTCGTCAAACTGCTTCAAAAACAGTTTTTTTAGATACATGTGTTGAAGAGCAAAACAAGAAGAGTTCTTTTTCTTCCTATTATTGTGATGATTTCTTAGTCCCAGGCCGCAAAAGATCATTGTTAATGATACTTTTGATTCGAGGTCAACAATCACCATCGATTTGTTGTGTAATTCGTATGATCCGGATATAGATTGTGAAATTGGTATTCGACTATTAAATCTAACCATCGAATGGTTGAAATCGAAATATCAATAATAATAACTAATACTGACATAACCTAAATAACCAATCAGGAATCAAGAAAGATCTGCTACGACAAAAAATGGTCGACAACTATTCATACTAATTCAGGTAATAATTTATGTTTTACGAGTTTGTTTCTTTTTTTACAGTGTTAAGAAAAATTTAATTTAAATTAAATTTATTTGCAATATGACACGACCCACAATTGGCTTTTTGATTTATACTGTACTCGCATATCATACCTCGGCTGTTAAACTTGTACTTCTATCAAAACGCCCGTTTTCGGTACTAGTAACGAAATATACTATTTTAGGATATAAATAAAAAGACTTTAATGATTGGCTTGTTAAACAAATACGTCATGCAAGTACTGCATTTACGCCACGAATTCGTATATGCATCTAATCGCTTTGGCCGAGCTTGTATGGAGAGTTCTGAAAATTGCAGACACGTTTTGAACGTGGAGTAAACAATAGAGAGTATTTATATTCTGCACGAGTGGCTGGAGTACTTTGTAACGAAGCCTTTTGTAGATTTCAATCGGAATCCTGTTGTAGAGAATAATTAGAGATTTCAGTAAATAAATCAAAGGATTCGACGATTGACTACTGAAAATGAAGCATGAAAGGGTCTCAGGTGTATTGTTTCATTCGCAAACTACGTTTGGTAAATAGCTTTGACTAAATCGTAACGTGAGTTTTGGACTGTAATTTTATAAAATTTTAGGTATAGAGAAATAAAACTCTTAAAATATAACATGTTCACATACAGGTTTAATTTATTTTGATACAAACATATTTGAACTCGTATGTTTCAAAAATATGTTCGTCATACTGCTTCAAAAACAGCTTTTTAGATACATGTGTTGAAGAGCAAAAGTTGTTCTTTTTCTTCCTATTATTGTGATGATTTCTTAGTCCCAGGCCGCAAAAGATCATTGTTAATGATACTTTTGATTCGAGGTCAACAACCACCATCGATTTGTTGTGTAATTCGTATGATCCGGATATAGATTGTGAAATTGGTATTCGACTATTAAATCTAACCATCGAATGGTTGAAATCGAAATATCAATAATAATAAATAATACTGACATAACCTAAATAACCAATCAGGAATCAAGAAAGATCTGCTACGACAAAAATGGTCGACAACTATTCATACTGATTCAGGTAATAATTTATGTTTTACGAGTTTGTTTCTTTTTTTGCAGTGTTAAGAAAAATTTAATTTAAATTAAATTTATTTGCAATATGACACGACCCACAATTGGCTTTTTGATTTATACTGTACTCGCATATAATACCTCGGCTGTTAAACTTGTACTTCTATCAAAACGCCCGTTTTCGGTACTAGTAACGAAATATACTATTTTAGGATATAAATAAAAAGACTTTAATGATTGGCTTGTTAAACAAATACGTCATGCAAGTACTGCATTTACGCCACGAATTCGTATATGCATCTAATCGCTTTGGCCGAGCTTGTATGGAGAGTTCTGAAAATTGCAGACACGTTTTGAACGTGGAGTAAACAATAGAGAGTATTTATATTCTGCACGAGTGGCTGAAGTACTTTGTAACGAAGCCTTTTGTAGATTTCAATCGGAATCCTGTTGTAGAGAATAATTAGAGATTTCAGTAAATAAATCAAAGGATTCGACGATTGACTACTGAAAATGAAGCATGAAAGGGTCTCAGGTGTATTGTTTCATTCGCAAACTACGTTTGGTAAATAGCTTTGACTACTGTACATTTGAAGTAATTATTATTTTACTATTTTAGTACAGTAATATAATGCAAACCTTTTATTTAATAATACTCTAAACTTTTCCGGTTTCTCTGACTATATTTATTTTAACCTGATAATCCTTGTATCATTAACCGCTTTTAAGTTGGTAAAACCGTTCAGATACTACTATAAAATGATATTTAAAAATAACTGATTAAAAATTTAAAAATAATAAAGAAGAATTGAAATAACAAGTACGTTAAAAATAATAATTACTAAAAATTGAAAACTCTATTATTCAAATAGTGTAATTTTGTAATGCTTTATATATGCTGTAAAACACATGAAAAATATTTCTTTACTAATATTTCTAATGTATTTATCAAGTAGCTTCTAAAGTACGTAAAAGTATTTTTCCATTTTATAGCAATTTATTTATAATTAGCTTAAAAAGCTAGCGTTGAAAAACAGGTCTTTCGATTTAGATCAATCACTTGGAGCTCATAAAATAATTTTATTTTATTTACTATGAAACATCTTAGAAGGTGTAAACTGAAAATAATATTTTCGTAATACGGATTTATTCAATTGCATGTTTTTGAATATTCTTTAATTGGTGTAACTTTGTGTGTTTTAGGTAACTGTACAGCTTTAAATATGGCGGTTTTCCCATTTATGTAAGTAGTAGACTTGTGTTACATGTAGTTATTCTGCCAAACCTTCCACAGTTGTAGAAAGTATCTGGGTATTATAACAGCGATCAAAGTACTGTATATGTAACGTGTTTCGGAACTCTTGACCAACGTTTTGAGATTTATCTATCCCAAGAGCAAATGGAAGAACCACTTAATAAAATCTTCAGTTACTCACAGAGCTACCATTTTGGTTTTAATCTCATAAACTATTTTTAACCACGAAGCTATTTTATTATACAAGAAAGATTATTTAACAAAAACCTTCAACGTTTTCCTGATATTTTAATAAATTGGTTGCCTTTTGCAGTTTTTATAAAAACAATAAATATGTCCTACATTTACACGGTTACGGTTAATAGCTATGACAAATTTAACAATGGGTGTAAATGGTTGCTTAGTTATTATTCGGATTGACATTGACCTATACCAACAGCTCAAAACCAGAAGTGTCGTTATTTTTTATTCGGTCGTGAAACATTATAGTCGTTACATTTTCATATAAATTGTGTGTGTAAATATTACCTTCAACATTTTTTATAGTTGACATTAAAAACGTTATTTTAGTTCAAAAAGCTTAAAAAATACTACCATTTTAAATGTTGTAAATTAAATTAAATTTCTTCTTTTCTTAAATAAAAAATTATTCGAACTATATTCAAGATTTTAACCTGCCTTGTCATGATTTTTATTTTACAAGTTTTATAAAAACTTCCGGATCTGGGTAGCTGAGGACTTTCGTACTATTTAAACGCGATATCTTAATTTGTTCTTAGGTCAGAAACATACCTTATAGTTTTGTTTGAGAGTTCTGAAACATCCTATACTTATAAGTATATAAGTTGAATGTGTATTTTATCGTGATCTCTCACAATCTGTGCATATATGAGTATATATTTAAATTTATTCATTCGTATGTTTTGAGTTTATACCTCATTGGTAATGAATGCATTATCTAATCAAAAAGAAACAAATTTTCTATATTACAAAGAGGAAAGTGATGTAAATAAAATAAGAGTTTGAAGTAAATATTATTACCTTACAAATAACTTTAGCAAAAACACGAGAGTAACTAAGCACATTCCATGATGTCTTATATTTTATGTATTAAGTCAAATGGAATAATTAATGTTATATTGTATAATTTATTCAATTTAATTGGTTAAAAGCTATATTATCATACCTTTTGCGCATAATTCTTACCTAGTTGTAAATAGAATCTAATTTTGTTAATGGAATAAACTAAAAAACACTTTATTTTCAACATAATGAGTCTAATTTTGATTAATTACTTAGTTCATTTACACAGTGCCTTGATCAACTTGCATTATTGATGATTAATTAGGACGTACAAATTAATCCAAACAATTGCATGCTGTGTTAATTATTTCGTGATTAACTATCGATCCCGTGCACGCATGATTAATTTTAAAAATAATTTCATAGAACGATGTTAAATATCTTTATGAGAAACATATTCAAATGTTAAATTAATTAGTATTGTCGTAATTTTAAGATTCATAATGACTGAAGAGAGACATTCGAGTATTTTTGAGTTTTTAACATTGTTCCTTCGGTACTAAAATATCCAAGATGCCTGCAGATATACAAGATACAGACTCTTATTGACTTTAGTTGGTGGCTTAAAAGTAGACTGGTCAAAGTATCTGTTCTTTGCACAGGTAAAGGCTGAGAGGTATTTAAAACATGATAAGTACAAGTGTCTACAACATGATAAAAGCAGTAACAAAGAAGTGAAGTTTAAAAATACTGAGCCCATTCCTTGTCATTCCACTTATTATTTCCAAAGACACTTCCGCTACAGTTCCATTAAACTATTCAATGTTCTTTCACCTCGACTAAAGGACAAAAAGGATTTGGTGAATTTTATGAGAGGGCTAAAGACTAATGTTGATAAACGGAACCTTCTACAAAGTCCATGACTACCACGGTGGTCATTTCCATTGACTTGACAAAAGTTGTAGTCAGTTGTTAATTATGTGCAGTGTATAGTTTTGTTTGTGTTTTGAGTTCCAATTTCATTTATCTTTTATCATATTTTATCGTATCTGACTTGGTCAATTCAGCTGAATAAAATGACTTATTAAAAAAAACACTTATACATAAAACTAGGTTACCAAAAATTAAAATAAATAGGAATAATACCATAAACAAAACTACATAGCCGAACGAGGAAAACTTATTAACATGGAAAATCCCAAATATTCTCTCCATTAAATTTATAGTAGTATCAACGCTTTAGCGCGTATGCTCACCGTCCATTCTCACCTACACCTGCCTGCTACAACAGAATACCAACTGTAGACCGTTAAATTTACCAAACTCTACACATCAAAGCGGTCTCTATCGTTCGCGGGGAAACTACTTTGATAGAGCTGTAACTGTAATGCTACAGAAGCGTGTCTCGGCCTGACAACAGCAGCTGTTGCTGTAACGTTTGAGCGCCCGGGTTGGATCCAACATACAACACGCGCCGCCTCTGGCCCTGTTGTCACTGCCACGCGCTCACGCGGCTGTTGATCCAACTACTGTACGAGTTTCATTTTGAACGATTATGTCTTCCATGAGAATGTCCTCGTTGGTCTAACCATAAACAATTTTAATAGTATATTTCATCACTTCACAAAATCCTTTACAATTTTATTGTTTTGTAAGTATGTTTTATGAATGTCAATTTTAAAAAAATATTTTGTTCTAAAACGTATTTTATAATTTGGTTGTTAGAAACAATTTTTTTAACTAACTAGAGTAATTGTGATTAATAGTTGATTGTGTAATAGTAATGTGTCATGGTCATAGCTCTAAGGGTTACTGAGAAAAATGTACATTAGTATTTAAAACACAGTTTTTCGGAGAAATGGATCACAAACTTATCACCACCCATAAAACCACGCTTGCAGGGTTCCAAAGATATTATTTTCATATCTAATATAAATGATAGCCTACGTATATTGTGTTAGATATCAAATTAATGTACAGCTTACAAGCTTAAATAATAAGAAAAAAATCGATACAATTTTTTTAGAGGTCTGCTCTTCTAAGTTTCGTACGAATGGTGTTTTGGCATTAGGGAGAACATAAAGCGAAAAAATATGTTTCGGGTCTAGGTATTATCTTATAGGGCCACGGCAATAGCCTAGTTTACTATGTGAAATTAGCGAAAAAATATTCTATTAGATGTGAAATGTATAATTTACATTTTCTACGGTTTTAACACAGCCATCAGAAGAAGGCCGAGTTCAGCGGCTGGCGGATATATATGCTCGCCACTCAATCATGTTAGCAGATGCGCCAATTTGCATGTAAATTTGGATAGGCCTAATTGTTTTGTAAACGGCCGAGAACCCGTTGTTCCACGAACATCTCAACAGCTTTTTGGGAACATGTAAATTTTGATAAAGACGCTATAACTTTCCACCATGAATAATTTAAAATCACGTGTAACATATATTTTCAAGATTTTTTGCAATTTATTGTCAATATTTATACAGAGTGTTTTGAATTGGGGTCTTGTAAACTATAGGCCTATATCTATAAAATTTAAAAGGCGAACATACTTATTTTTTTCTTATTATTTTAAGATTCAAAGATATCAAATAATTATACTGTATTTTACACATGGCCGCCTCACTCTCTCAAAGGTAATTCAGTTAACAGAAACAACTAAATATGTGAACTTGGTCTTTCTGTGACTCGAAACAATTAGATGTATGGAAAATTACTTAGGTATAAACAAGTCTTCAAATTACCTCGACTATCCTAAGCCATCATAAAATATAAGTTTTCATTAAAACTATTTTATAACCATATTGAGAAATTGTGGACATTCACAAAGAACTTAAATTTAATTTGTTTAGACCTTTAAAAAAGGAATTTTACTCGTTTAAAGTTTACAAGATCCTTAGGTTGGCACAGTTTGTTTAAACCCCCATCAGTATATTTCAACCTTGGGTTTTTTTAATTTACGATCGATTAAAAAAAGGTTCTAAAAAGCATCTTTCGTTTTTAAACATTTGATTTAATAAATCTTCTGATATTACTCGGTATGTGAAGAGATTGCGACATTTTGAATAAAATATGATTTTTTAATTCATTGTTCAATTTCGTCGTAAGTTACGTGATTTTCGTTGACAGGGATTTTTAACTCTGGGTGGGGGGAGAAGTTATTGGCAACGTCAAAGTTTCAAACGGTGATGTCATATAGTTATAAGGACAGCTAATTAGATAATTTGAAAACATTCCCTATATACATATCTATGATCTAACCTATTTACCTCAGGGAAGTAAATACAACTACACATTTAGTTGGGACGACCAATTCCGATATTCCACTGGGCTCGGAATTCTATCGACGGCGCCAAAACTACAAAGCCTTCCCCGAAGCTGTTTGAGGCTGTTAGTATGATAATACGTGAACATGCGCAAACACACAGAGAGCGGATGTGGAAAAACTATGTTTAGCAATGAGACAAACATAGGGGTGATTGCAGCGGAAGTAATCTGTTGCATTGCCCAACCGCCAGGCGGCGCGGCAAGCGAACCCTTGCTTCATTTGGCATTACACCATTTAATACTACGCAATAGTGGTTTGTTCCATGGAGCGTGGTTTATAAATTATCCGTAAAGAAAGCAATATCCATCGTTCACAACTAATCCATTATCCTAATTAGCAACAGTCCTAACCTGAGTTTTTATCATTTTTTAAATTTTATACTTTTGAATAATGAATTATATAAGTTTTATGTAAACACTCCCTACAGAAAGCTATTACAATTTCAGCATTAACTTCTGTTATTACGAAGTATATTTAATATGCCTTTATAATATTCAAGTTTATTATGTTTCGTACAAATTACATTCCCTCGTCATTAGTGATATTTTTAACCCAATAACAACAAAGTATAACTGGTCATTCGATAGTTATTTAAATATAATACTTACTTGAAGTAACAGTCTCGCGAAGTAAAAATTTAAATCTGTTGTGTTATAGATAAGATAATTACTAATAATCATGTGTATATTATCATGTATCGTATAGCAATTATCTTTTAAAATTAAAATAACATATCTCCCTTTAACATTAGTTCTACATGACAACTATCTTTCAGACCATGAGTGAGGAGAGATTACAATTTAACATTGCGGTTAAGCCGGACTAGGATCCAAGATGGTGGTATTGTTGATGTAATAATTTTTTATATTTGATTGATTGTTGATTCAATAATAATTTTTTATATTTCATAATCTGAGTTGTCTAGAAAATTCCTTATATAGTACGTATAATAATATAGATAATTTCCTTTTTACTTATCAGTTCACGCAATGAGCTTGATATAACCGCCTAAAATTAAAGGCCCTGACAAAATCCACTAAAAGTTAATTTCTAGATTGAACGGACCAGTTTGGGGCAGCTATGAAAGTATTAGAACTTTTTCAGTAATTCTAAAATGAAGAAATTGGGCATGTTACGATTAAAATGCAGTGAAACCGAATTCGTGTAGCAAATTAAATGGAACTAAATATTTAAATAATTTTAAAAACCTAAATAATTAAATAGAACTTTATCCCAGTAGTTAACTAAAAAGTATTTTTGTATACACATAAAAAAATTAAAAAGTCATTGAAATTCACTAAGATAAATTAATTGGAGGAAGGAATATAGATTCGTACTGGCAGATGATAATCACCACCAGATTGAACGATCTAGCAGACTAAAGCCAGGAAAACAGCTGCTATATTCACGGCATTAGCTTTATTTATAGGCAATAATGAAAATAAATTATTTCAAAAACAAAAATTAGTCACCATGATACTTTGTTTTGCACATGTCTTTATAGAAAACTTTTATTCAGTATATTTTTCTATTTGATTACAACTTCACAAACACTATGCTTCCTTCACTCAGCCTACTAACCAATCTATGTTTGAGCAATCCACAAAATCGTCTCGGATTGACTTTTTCAATAAGGTTTAAGTTTTTCAAAATTATTTTTCTTCTGGGAACAAGCCTCACTCACAGTTCCCCCATAATGTTAACATCGGGACGGTTTATAAAAATAGGTTAGCATAGTAAACAGTCTAATAGCAATAGCACATGTTACTGAATATGTTTGTTTTATTATACTGTGATCAACCTATCTCGTACGTATGTTTGGAGTGGGATGGTCAGTTTTAACAGATGACAGAATATTATGGAGGTTTATAATAATAGGAAATACTGTAGCGTTTCATATTTGTATTGTAAAGCCAATCAGGGCATTATAATTATAATATTTTATTAAAGGTACACTATGGATTAATCTACATTCCATAATGACTGTTAACAAAGATAACCAACCAACCATCGTTTTTATCAGATATTTACATCTTTGAAACATTTTAAACAGTTTTAAAGAAGAAACCCTACTTATACACATGCATTTACATAAATTAAGAAGTTTATGACACTAAATAAATTATATAGTTTATCTTAAGTTAACAAAATATTTGAAAGGACATAGTTTAAAAAATCAAACTAAGTTAATCATCAATACAATTAAGACTCACTTAATACAGTTAATACACTTAATGGAAGTATATATGGATAACAGCAGTGAAAGCTTGATTGATTAAAAGTACAGTTGTTTGATGATTATTGTAAGTGTTAACGCAATACGTTTTGTGTTGTTAAATCAATAGATATTATTATTTACGTGAAATATAACTAGCCACTTAAGTTGAATGAGAAGAGAAATTATATTCAATAACACATCATATGCTTAATTCGTTGCTTAGTAGTTATTTTATAGTGAATTTAGCAATACCCAGATAATATCGTAATTTATTCAACATCACCCATGTATGGACCGTTCAGGTGCGTATCGCTTACAATAGAACCGACGGAGCTCATACAAAGTTTTTTTACACATCAAAGACCGTAAAAGTGAAATTCAGTTGAAGGCAGGTGAGCAGAGGGTAAAGAATTTACTTAGTCGGAGCTGAACAAAGAAACGATTTCATTAATGTGGCGGCCAGTCAGTTGCAGGCGCTCAGTTAACTGCTGCAGCTTTATCAGGGGCCCTACTTTTTCACCGGGTTTAAGGAAACCTCTCCAAGTAAAAACTTTACGTTACTAAAATATTTTTTTTTAAACAAGCTTCGTCAAGCTAGCGGAAATATATGTGGGAATCTATGGAATTCGTTATGGCGTTAGCTATTTATTATTCAAATATTTTTTTAGACTTTTTCCACGCATCTGTGTTTTTAACCTATCGACGTTCCTGGAGATGATAAAACTTGTTCAGTTTTCAATTGATTTCTAATTATTTACATTTAAATAACAATATTTATCAAAATGGCGGTTTAGTTAATGAAATAAATTCAGTTAGTATATATTTAGGGTCTATATCCTGATTAAAAGTGAAAATATAATTCAAAGTTTTGTAATTTTAGAAGGCTGTTACTTTGTCAGAGAAACTTTTTTATAACAGAAGCATTATTTTTCGTGGTTACATATTATATTTACTATAATATGAAATAAGCATATTGAAAAATATAATGTAGGGTTGAGAGGTTTTTATATAAAATAGATACCAAACTTTATCTTCTTTAAAATAATATTATGCTTTTGTTCAATATAATGGACGGTTGTATAATATACACCCAATTTAATTAGGCAATTTTTTTATTTGCATGAGTTAAGTTTCTGGAAATACGTAGTTTCTGTAGTCCGAGATTTGTTAAATTCTTAACCTTTCCTATAAGGACTTTGCTGATTTTAATCTGTTAACGATCACTGAATATATTAAATTGATATAAAAATAATTATAAGTTATTCAATAGCTTTTGTTATTAGAATAGTACTAAATAAGAAATTGCAATGATAATAATAATAAATTTTTATTTTGGAAAATCCGAAACGAATAAGTGGGAATAAAAATTTAAATTAATTACTAAATTTCCGAATTTAATTGCTAAATTTCAAAGATATCAGACGGCTCTAGCTAACGTTTAATACAATTTGTATCAAGCTTAATTGTTTTTACATGATCACACTAAATATTGCACAGAAACGTATTCAACACTTAATAATATTCCGTGAGTATTTTTAATGTTACTTTAGGAACTAACGTAATCAAGAAACAAATTGATTCCACCTGAAAATATGAGGTATTTTTTTTAATATTCAGGTTTAAACCTGTTACTGTGACCAATAAACTGAGTATTAACCCAGTAAAAACTGATTAATATGATGGTTGTAACCATTTCATGTGGTCGCAATTCATCCCCATATCTTTCTAATGTGTCGAATAGAAAATATTAAACGTTATATTAGATCTGATAAATAATGTATTTTATTGTATGAACTAAGAATTATTAAAGAGTGACACAAAAAATTATTGTATATCATAATTTTCTAAATATTCTCATTGCATACGAAGCTCACATTAAATCCACAACCGGCTAAATCGATGAAAATATTAGATCATGGATATGTTGAGGTCGGGCTACTTATTGTGACCTACAGGTCCACTGGATGGACGATATCCCTTTAGACGCACAGACTAGTTTTTCAACATCGTTTGAGGTTAAAAAATACTAATTTTATATCAAAACCGTCAAAAGCATTGTAGCTTTTCTAGTAAGTTTGTTTTTTAATAACGTAACATTTTAGTATTCCAGGGATTTGCTCACAAAATATTCCGTCTCGCGGTTAGTGACGTAACTTCCGCTACACGTTTGCGTCTCGTAAATTGCCAACACTCTTCTAGAGCTTAGTCATTATCACTTAAAACATAATCATGGTTTCCTCTTTGTGTATGAGACACGATATATTGAAATATTTACATTTACAGATGGAAAACAGTGTAAGATAGACCTCGTGTATGCATGCAATATCAGATCAGGTGTCTAATGGTGGTTAAGGTTGAGATTCTCAATACTAACTAACACTCAACCCTTGGCTGGCAAGCTCATTATCGTGACAGATCTCGTCTGCCACGGACGTATTGTGAGACGACTCTGACGATGCAAAACCACTCTTTCGGATCACTGATGAACTTGAAACATTGTTGGACTGCATCGCATATTAAAAAATTGTTCTAGTAAATAAATCGCCTTCTCTCCAGATCAAAACTTCTGGTTTTATGGACTGGTCTATCTCAGTCCTCCAGTGTAAAACGATTTTCAAACAATCCTGTTTTAGAACGCATTAAATGATCTCAGCAGTAAAATATTTAAGAGATTTTTTGTAATGAAAATAATCGTTCTAGTGTGTTTTTCATGTTAATGGTATTTTATGTAGTTTATATAACTCTTGGGCTTGATTTACGTTTAATTGAAACGGGACATACCAGTATGAGTATTCTTCGATTTCAATTTATATAATAGTATGTATTTAATGAAAATTATTCAACTTTTGATTCTCTCAAATTTCTGCGAATCGCTAACATAATTAATATCGTCAAACCAGGATGTTCTTAACCTCCCCAACGATTGTTTTTCTCTATCTCAGCAATGTCATTTTGTATCCAGATGTCGTGATCGTGGGTACAACGCCACTTAAATAATGAAAAAAACATAAAAATGAACTAAATGCTTCGAACTATTTACGTTTGAAGAATTTGCAGTAGTTTATAGTAATACTAAACGTATAACGAAAATCAAACAATTATTATACATTACATAATACTGCTAACCACTTCAGGAAACATGGATATGTCCAAAGATTGTTTTCAGTTCATCTAAACAGCTTATAACCGAACTATGACGGTACTAACCAAATGACGTCACTGTTTCAAATTTTTGTCGCGCAAATTGCTAACACCCCACAGAGCTACCCCCAGACTTATCATGTCAAAATATAAATTGCTGCTCTCTACAGTGTCTTGAATTGCGTCTTATTCATAAATAATAATCATTTTCAATATGTAAAATTTTTCGTCGACTCTATCACAAAAAGTATTATTCTGTTTTTTTATCGTGTGATAACTAAACCACACAGCCAGTCATGATGCACAAAGCACGAGGCGGCAATTATAAAAACATTTCATATTTAACAAACTATTCAGGGATGTCCAATTGTAACGGAAAGTAATCTGTACCATATATGTTTGTTAAAAAGGAGAATATATTTATTTATTTAACAGAAAGAATACGCTATTTGAATAAAACAAGTTCGAACGATTGTAAAATTTTTACGGTCCGTTTGAAATGCCGAGGTAAATTTAAAGTGGTGATGAATACTATTTGGCATTCTGTTTGTGAGGTGGCACCCCTGGTTCCATGTTTGCGTATGGCTCAACAGACGTCCAACCGATTACCATAGTAATGCGAGCACAGCGTTTGTAGCACCCTGCAGTTGTTATCTTCTATTGGATACAGGTGTTAACGTTTGTGATATAGTTAGGTGATGTTAATCATTATTAGAGTTTTTGGCATCTACGATAAAAATTCACAATACATTATAATTATTATTAACTTTTTGTAATGGCGACTTACCCAGGTTGGTATTTTCAGCCAAGTGTGAATGATAAATGGGTGTAAGATTTCTGTGGCGCGATTTAGTAATCTTGTTACTGACTAAGGCAAGGCCATTATCCCCTAATTTTCCCTGATTTCACTGTGTTTGGCAAAACTCTATTTTATTTACCTACAAAAACGTCAAAGGTCATATAAAATAGTCAACTTTAAATAGAAATATTGTGTAAAAGTGAAGAAAGGACCTTGAGTATGTAGTTTTTCTCTTCATTATAGGAAATAAAGCTAAGTAAGTAGTAGGGTAATTGCCACTGAACTGCTTCTAAGCTGAACTTTCTCCATGGAGTTATGCGTTATTTAGTAACAGAGGCTATGAATTGTGGTAGTTAATGCATAAAATATATAGAAAGTTCTACAAAATCGTTTTTTCAAAAGTTTGTCTCTGTTGGTTTGGATTGTATAGTTAATTTTGGTAGCCTTTTTTTAATTACCTACTATAATCGGAGGAGTTTACAACCAGGATAAGGTAATATCAGTTCGATATAACATTAACTTGTGATACGAGTGAGGATGTACATTTTTAATGATTATTAGTCAAGCGTCCCTTTATGCATAGGAATGCAAGTGATAACTTTTTGATATTTCAAACACATTAAATCATCTTAAAACCAACTTTTATTTTTTACAGTATGTAACATTACAAAAAATAAAAACTTACTTATTTCACAATATGTTTTACAATTGTAAACAATAATCCACGACTCGTGGGAGAGATTGCTTGGAGTCATAAACAAACAGGTTCCAACCAGTGATATTTATGACTTTGGTGAAGTTGTTCCTGCTTCAGACTCGGTATTTATGGGCACAGCTGTGCCCTTGCAAGTATACTTTACAAATCGCTTCCTTTTAACATTAAACCGCTACGAAAATATACTGCGAAATAATTTATACTCAAATAATTCCCTGGAACTCCCAAGTAAGGTGCAACTCCGATTATCAGAATTAATTGATACGGAGTCGATGTGGATGATTAAAATTTAGGATGGCTAAATATACATTGATTACGAGTCAAAAATGTATGGGAAGCATAATGCACGAAATGTTTACTGTAATAATAATAGTAAAAAATACCACTGCACCGTATCTTTGACTCAAAACGTATTTGTATTCCACCTCGTCGTTGTGTTGTATTGCACACATCCTTGCATTTCCACCTGTTTGCGCTCCCTATAATCGATTCAGATAATCGAACTGAACTGCTATCTTTATCACATCATATTTACTTACTAAACTAAACTAATTATGTTGTTAGTTATGACTAATTATGTTGATACGATTACACATTTAACGATACATAAAACATGAATATTAAAGCTTTTATGAAAGCTTCAGATGTCCTGAGTATGAAGGCCACTTCGATATAATTTGTAATCGTAAACCGAGCTCGATAAGACACAAACCGGTTGATCATCGCATCAAACTATCGCATCAAACTCGGCTGTGCATTGTTGCCTTAATGGTGCATAAAATGAACCATCGATACTAAGACGGTCCAAGAGTATTAACTGGACAATGCTTCCTCGACCAATAAACTGATCTTGCTTGACTCGTAAACTGTAATACAATCCGCTTATTGAAACCTAGTAATACTTAGTAGAAACGAGGTAAACCTTTTAATCTTTAATTTTAATTTGGTACAAGTCGAAGTAATAATGCAAAAGTTCCAAGTTATGTAAAGAAATTATGAATAAAGTAAAATGATGAATGATGAGATAGGATTGTGACCCAGAGGATTAAACTGATCTCAAACTGACGATAGTGCCAGTTTCTTGTGCCAGTTTATGATTCACCTGCGCTTCAGTCTTCGTGTGTGTCTTGATGTGTTCTTGACAGTTCTAGAAAGAGTGGGTTAATATGGTGAAATGTCTTATCGTGGAATATTACGTATAAGTATTTAGCTACTGTGTTGACAAAAATGGAATCTTCAGGTCGTTGTGTTTTGTAGCTGACGTATGCCTCAGAGACAAGTCTAAGTCAAGTAGTTTTAATTGGAATGCTAGAAATTGGTTTAAGTTACCCTTTCTTTGCTGTTCCAAAACGTTGAAGTCAATAAGTCCAAATTGGTCTCAGGAGGCTTCTATATGTAGTAAATATTTTAATGGTATTGGTTATTTTGAACTTAGAAGTCTGTGAAAAAAATTTGAGTGGAGAATTGAGTTGAAGAAAAAAATTTTTGATGAGAATTAATTCAAAATGAAAAACAAAATACTAAATATTTTCTGGATTTAATATATACGATCCTAAAAACATTAAATTCTAGGGTTTAAAACGCCTTTAACAAATATAAATATGCTTAATACAATTTCTTCAGCTGACACTCTGAACGTCTAGGAAATATCATAGTATCGCTGCGTGTATTATAATGTATTACTTTGTGCCCATATAAAAATAAAACTTTTAAATTTAAATAAAAAACATTCGTTAATGTGACACTATTTGGCAATTAGTTGATAACAAGTACAAACATATTTTATTTGTCTACCAATATGTTTATTATAATTTAGCAAAACTTTGTCTAGCTCTAAGTTTGTAATGCCGTAGGATTAAAATCATGAATTCAAAGGAATACAAGAATCCAGTAACTGTTAAACGCATTTTATGATATACTGAACACTCCAAAAGCATTTGACTAAACAGTATGTTAAATAGAACTGCCACTGACAGCAGCGTTCCGGACGTTTGTAATTTAGTATCTCGTTGGATTAAAATACATTGCATTTATAATTGAATCTATTGTGTTTAAAGTAATTAAATTTAATCTGGGAACTTATCAATAATCATGTGTTTTTTAATTATATTAAGTATAATAATATATTATAATTAATTTATTATTATTATAATTATTAATATGAGTATTTAAAAATATAATGGGGCATTTTGTTTACAATTTTAATTTCAACAACATCATACATAAAAATTTATTAAAAGTAGAGTCTCGATTATACTAATTGGATCGGGGTGGATAGGATAGTCAAACTCGTACATTTCTTGACTACTAAACCCTCTAATCGTTTATTCCTACAAATGAGAATGCATTTAATTCCTTTTGGGAAAAAACTTAGATCATGGATTTGGAACTGAAAAGGGAATGTTCCTCTAACGGTTGTCCTCATAACCATATAACGTCACTTTCGTTTCAAATTATGGTCTGACGGATTGCCTATACCCCCACTGCCAAGATATATTCATTAAACAATAAAAAAACGACCCTCGATAACATAGCTACCTCGATAGTAAGTCTCATTTTCTATCCCCGTGAATTCCCCATAACAGTTAATATTTATATATCTATAGCACGACAACTTTTCATTTGAAAACCTTAATTACACGTAATATAATTGCCACATAATAAACCTCTATAACATATTTTATCAAATGGCTAGACCTTTATTGCAATACCTCAACTATCTCAATAAATGAATTTATATTACAGGACTCTAACCTAATTAGACCGTTGTTTTGCGTTGCAGGACCTTTATAATACGAGTCAAACGTTTTCGTACTCAATTTGGTTTATACATCTCTGTTTCCATGGTTTGGACTCCAAACAAAGTCGTAATGTTGAGCTTTAGGGCTCTACAGGAAACCGCTTTCCACCCTCCTATCAGCAGAAACAAGTAGTTTGGCAACAGTCAGTCGTACAACTGTACTACAGTACTATTAAAATATCCTCAAATTTTAAGTCGAGTTTGCAAAGTTTCTGTGAACTAGTATTAAGAGTGGTTTTAATTTACATAGTTAGAGTGTCAGTGTAACACAAGTGTGTATGGAATGCAGAATGTGGATGTGGAGGGATTGAATTAAGATTGTGTTTAGTATACCATTACAATTAAAATAACCTAACCTAGAAATTAAAATTTAGGCTTACAATTTCTCACTAATGGTACGTATTTTTACTACATTCAGAGTATTGAATATTTCCGAAAACGACTGTTGTAAACATATTTATTATATTAGTATGAATATTTATATGAAATTTCAACACGCATTTTTTTACATTTTTATTTCACGACTTCATATTATACTTAACTATTGCTAATGAGTTTTCATTGAGAAAGTACTTGTATGAACCAACTTTGATAGGTTGTTCAAGGGTTCGGGTAATTGGCTGTTCGGTTTGTTTCTGTTAGGGTAATCGACTATTTAAACTTTTGTCTCGTAATTATTGTTTGCGCACAAAATCACAGTGATAATAATTAATTTAATAATCGAAACCTACAGTGACCGTTATCCCTTGAGATATAATTGTAAACCCCCAAAGAGCCGTAACAGAGACGAATACGGGGTCTGTCATTTAGGGCTTTATAGAAAGACTGCAGTGTTTAATAATTGATGGATGAACTTCAGAGTGCCATCCGAGGCTTGGCAATATGACGAATCACTGGGCGAGCCGGAACAACGGACTACAAAACGACATCCGGTTCAGGTTCGCTAAGTGTTGTTAATGATCTGATCTGATCTAACTCCTAATTAAGTCAATTACCAGATTAATTTCTTAATTGATAATGTCTCTAAATGCATAAATACAAAATAAATTACTAGGTATTTTTAGTGATAACCAAACCGTTTTAAATTCTGTTGGGAGTCATTAATAGATTAAATATCTACATTTTCATAAGAATAATAATAAATAAGAATAACTTTATTTCCATAAAAATCATATTCAACATATACAACCCTACAACCTTCATTGAATATAAATTACATCTTATAATTATAACTAAAAATACTATAAATACACACGATATTACAGCTACTGCTACTAACATGATATTACTCTCATTAAAATTATAAATTGCTTACAAATTGAATCATAATATAATACTTACACATACAAATATTACACAAGTAATTTTAATAGGCTATCCAATTAAAATTTATATTATACTTAACTGTAGGATTAGTTATAATTAATTAGTAATTACTTAGATTACGATTTGAAAGTGAAAATAATTTAACAACACATAGTTTTTAAGGATATCAGAAAATCCCCATCTGTTGATATCTGTTGATACCTTAGATGAACAGTCGTAGTTGGGTTAGATTGTTGGGCATGGGATAGATTGGGAAAATACTGGACTGGCGTTCGAATTAAATATTCTGCAAAACCAACACAGTTTTGAAGCTCAGATTTTGGATTTTTGTATTCAATAAAATTAATGCTCCAGGAGGGGACAGGATCCTGGGTTAAAATAGAGAGTCTAAAAGTATATAGAAATCCGTCATATATTTTAAAGTATGAAACCAGTAATTTAATACCAGTAAACCTTTTTATTCGTCAACATATTTTCGTTTAGTTTATGAAAATGGTTTAATTATGCTATTTTTTAATCTGAGTAGAGAAATTCGTTAATGAAACCAAACAGTAAAACTAAGTCTATACGTAGTAAATATCAGAATTAGTAAATTTATTTTTGGATTGTGTTTTAATGTTAACTACTCTCACATACAAGACAATATAATGCAAGCAGACGCTGCAAGCGTAGTGCGTCTATTGCACTGTTGATATTAACTGCAATTTCCTGGCGTGGAGGTGTTGGCACACACTCCTCCTCCTGACCAATGCTAGGCTTCCCATGGACAATTCATCCTAAAATTATCTTACGTGTTTCAAATGAATAACAAAAATGTAGGAAAAATAATTTTACATAATTTATTTTGAATCCTAACATATTGTAATTTTTTCCCTATAAAGTTATGATATTTTACTTCCCTATATAGGGAAGTAAAATATCATCAATTCTTTGACATGGATGCTTAGCCCTGGGGCGGGGTGTTAGCAATTTGCGCGACCAAAATTTGAAAGAGTGACGTCAATTGGTTAGTAACGTCATAGTTTGGTTAAAATTACAGTTGTTTAGATGAACTGAAAACATTTCCTTTAGACATATCCACGATATAATTTCCCACAGGGAAGTAAATATAAACATGATTTTAATATGCTAATTATTTGACCAAAATAAGTTGAAAATAGCAGGTATGACGAAATCAATTAAAGATAATAAATTATAGTTTAAAATATAAAATCAGTAAGAGGGCCACTAGTGGCAACCAAATTAACTGAGTTAGTAGCCACTGATTTTATAACATTGAGAAATAATATTTAAAATTAAATGGTTGCTGGAAACCATTCTGGCTACGTAAGGCACTTCGCTACTCTGCAAATTTAATCTAATTATCCTAACTCGTTTGACGCACCCTCCTTTATCTAAAATACAATCTGAAAATATAACTCTCAAGTTATAGTATAACTGGTATTAATTATAATAGATACGATTTTGTTCTAGATGAAGTTGTTTTCCTTGTACACTTGCGGTGACATAATTAATTTTCTGTAGCTTGAGTTTGTAATGCCTTTGTTTACTCCGACCTCGTATAAGGTTCGCTCTTTCTGGAAAGTTGCCTGTTGTAAGTCTTTGCCGTAATCCTACCTTTGTAAGCGGAAGTGGAGTTGATACCTAAGTATAACATTAGGCGATGTTTCTAGGAACTAATAAGTCAGTTCGATCTCTAGATTAGCAGTTTATAAAATAAAAAAAAACTTACAAAAACTGAATTTAAATCCTGATGTCTCACAAACCTAAGTAAAATCTACAACAATATTTAATCAATATAAACTCATTTTGACACAGGTTCCACAGATGTGAAAAGTTTTTATGTTCATCTAAATGTAGTAATAATTGTTTAAATTCACCTATATAAATTTGATTAGAGTTTTGTCTGTTTACTAACAAAATAGGTTTGTTTTAGTAATGTTATACCCCAGAAAAGCCGAAATAAGATAATGAACATTCAATACACAATTCTTTTGGCACTTTCTACGCCAGAGCTATTTTGGCAGAGCCAAATAAGGATTAACCGTAAACGGATTTTTGGATAAGCCATCCCAATGGGCATCCCGGGATTTGAACCACTTACCTCTTGTACCGAAGTCCAAGACGCTAACCACTAGGCTAGCATAACAATTAATTTTGAACGATATAAGATACTTTCTTGTTTCACTCAAGTAAAACTTGTGATCTAAGTAATTGATTATAAAAATTAATAGTTAGCTGAGCTGTGATTCTAAGGTATTTAAATATATATTAATTTAAATATGGATTTGTTTACATTCGTCATTAATTTTCTCCCTATTTTTAAATTATAATGTAATACACAAATAAACATCAACTGTAGACATTATAAAGTATTACTACAAACATGGAGTCGTGCAAATGTTGGGCTTAGCTAGTATAATTAAATTATAGTAATCACCTGAAATTTTAATTGTTTTCAGAACTTATCCAATTAATCCATTAATTATCAATTTTCCAACTATTTAATCTGTTTGATACATGCAAAAGGTTTGATAATCTGCATTATATTTTATAACAATATTAAAAGATAATACAACCGTAAATTGTAATACGTAAAGTAACGCTATGATTATTTGATCATCCAGGGAAGGTATATTAAATTTTCTCATTAAATGCTTCGTTTTAGCGATGAGGTTTTGAACGATCTTCAATTTTCTTTTTTAAATAAACACTCCCGAGGCAGTACACATCCGGTGGTCAGTGTAAATCAACACAAGTTCTGCGGTGTTCATTACGTTCACTTGGACTTCTGTTATTGTTTAATTAAAGTTGCTATTCCACCTCGCAGGTTCGCTGCCGTTTCTTGCCGAATCATTCAACAATTAAATCCACGTATTATTTCGAGAACGGTTCAGTTTTACTTTGTTTTTAACAGAGTTCATCACTCCGGGAGCACGTGTTTTCGATACTATCACTATCAGTGAATAACGATATTCTGATTTCGATATTATATCGATATCCTGACATGCGATATTATTTGATATTGAAATATTTTTGTGAACATCATAAATTTATTATTGAAAAAAATCCTATTAACATACGAGTACTTAACTTTTTTAGGTTATCAAATACAGTAATTAAGTAGTCCTACATTATTTTACTATGCTATTAAATTATTAAAACAGCCAAATTCCACTTTATCTATAAATTTATTTTTCTGGGAATCCAAATTTTAATTTCTTTCACTTCTTCCTTATTCCTCTAAGTGATTTAATTGCTAGCCCAGTTGTTATGTTATTAGGATTATTATAATGGCGCTAGTAGGCATTAAATAATGGCAAAAGTTTGGGCAGAGACGAGGTATAGAGAAGGGGATACTGTAGTTAGTCAATGTTTTTAGCATGGGTATGTATTTAGTTTACTCTCAGAGCGAGAAGGTAATCGAGAAGGTATCGCACAGTAAGGAATGTAAGTGTCGCTAAATAGTAAAATGGTTCTCTTTTTGAGGTATTTTTCCTTATGCATATCGTCATCAATGTTCAATATCGGAAGATTCTCGATGTCGGAACGAACCTAGATGTGTTTTGGTTCTTACTAAACTCAGAACGTGTCCGGTGACGTCATTCATCATGCGTGCGTGTTGAATTAGCCTACGAAGGTCATTCATCAATTAATTCACTCTAATTTGGCAGCCGCTGTTCGAAATCACATCTTGTCCAGTCCATCAGTATTGAATCTTGATGTTCTGTTCCCTTGTTATGGGGTGACAACAGCTTTTCAATGTTTAATGTGTTTTTCACTTCTGTTCTCATCATATTTTTTTTACTTTTATCACTATCACTGTATTGACAAAATTGATAAAGACTCGCTTCTTCAGATGCAATAGTACCTATTTCGATTAGCACTAAAATATATTGGAATTTCCCATAATATTATAAGTACAATTATATACTCATAATATTAATAAATAAATGGTTTAAATACCTGCTATTAAATGATCCTTTTTTTGTATCGAAGTGCAACTAGTTTCGGCATCGTAGAGACATCGTCGGGCGAGCATGACGCGAGCCATCTCGCCTGAAGATCGCTCTACGAAGCCGAAACTAGTTGCTCTTCAATGCAATAAAAGGGATTGTTTAATAGCAGGTATTTAAACCATTTATTTATTGCTAAATAATAATCCGGAGGCTAACGTATCAAAAACGCATAATATTAAATTAAAGGAGGTAAACTATGTAGGAGACAAAGGACAGCATAAGGACTATTCTATTGGAGGAAAACTAATTTTTTCATGACTTTTTCAAAGTTGATTTCCTTCGGTTATTTTACATTTTCAGTATGATACAGTTTAAACAATTTAATGTTTGACATCCATTTATATTTTAATATTTTTTTAATTAATATCCTAAAGCTCTATTCTACCACCTTATTCTTCCTCGTTATGGATACTATGGTTCACAATTATGTATACAATGTATTATAGTGGTTACTACAAAGACAGCAATAGAAATGCATTGGTTTTCTAAGTGCTCCTTTAATTTATTAGAACTGAGTTTATTATACAAGCAATCAATCTTAAGGAAACTTCGTTTTACAATACTGAATCCAGCTACCTTTGATCTTATGTCCATTTAATTAATTATATTCGCTAATGAATTAGCTTCGCCTTCAATAGCAAAGCTAGACAATTTCTTTCACATTTCATGTTACACTACAATGCATTCACATGTTTTCCTTAAGGACATGATTCCGTTATTGGACTTCAATCCAACGATGAGAACACCAGCCAACTTTATATGGCGTGTATTTAAATGTCCACAGCAAATATTAAAATGAGTCATTCCAGGTCACTCATATTACTTCTAATTATGGGTGTTTGGATAGTGCTTAGTTGACCATTATCGTAGATAATAATTATATTTAATTCCTCTAGATGAAAGGTTATTTTACTGTGTGATATGTGAAGGTTAAACTAGAGGTACTAGATCCTAAATGCCTCTCCGATTGGTAAATAGTACTTGTCAAAAAGATATTGTTAAAAGATGTCTCTGATAATATAAGTGATGACTGTGATTTAATTTTGTTGCAGTGTTTAAGAAATAATCAGTTAATATATTAACTAACTTTACTGGTCAGTTTATCTCTTTTTTGTCAATCTAATAGTTCCTAAATGCCTCTCTGATTAGTATTTCGTAACGCAGTAGAGGTTGAGTATAATAATAATTTTTAATACGTATGAAAGGGCAATTGATTAAAACTAATGTAAGGCAAGCAGTTATGCTCGCCTTTCGTTAGTTCATAAATAACAGGTTCATAACAAGGGGGTGGATTTTGTCGTGCTATAAGTGTAAGTGGAGTTTAGAGTTTGTAATGTATGTCTAACTGGCCACTCAAACATAAATTACATTTTATGTGAAATCTTCTAGGATTGTTATGACACTCCTTATCACTCTAGAGAAATGGTGGAAAACTGGAACAATATTTTAAACTTTTATGAAAAATTAGCCGATATTACAACAAAACTTCTTATACTTCTCTAAATTATGTTGACGATAAATAATACGGTGCCGACTGACTGTCAAAGTCATTCTTGTAACTGCTTTCCAAGAATTGACCACGTGAATAATAAATTAAACCATAGGAAAAATCGCGATTGACCTACAAAATATTCAGAATTACCACTAAGATTCTAAATATGTAGTAATGAAAATTGAAACCATTAATTTATCAAAAAAATTTATAAAACTGTTCATGTATAGGCGTTCTGCATACCATGGAAAATGCTTTCTATGGAATATGTTATCATATAATCTACCTCCGTACTCTTTTGATAATTTACATAATATTTCCTCGTTGATGTTATGTTTGTAAATCTTATTTATTTTCAATGCGAACTAGTAAACTGTATAAACGGATCAATTCTGTGAAAACCTTTATGTGGCCAAATTGTTATTGCTCGCTGTAGCAGCGGTTTTGAGATGTGCCCTGCAGCTAGAGCCGTCCAACTGCAGAATCCCTTTGGAGGGAAACCAGCTGTAGAAATTAGTTCATGAATCAAGCAAATTAGTTCTCTGCTCCGAGATTCCTAACTCTTTGACATTGTTGATTCTAATGTTAATTAAAATGCAAGTAGACATTTATTATTACATATTAAAACTAATAGGTTAGATTATGCATTTTTTTGAGTGTGTGATTTTATATGAGAAGTTCAGAATTGACCCTCAAACCAATATAAGATTCTTTATTTTTACATAACTTTTACGTAGGAACAATACGTAGGAATTCACGGTTAAGTCATGGTTACTTGTACTTTTGGGAAGTTTACTTCACACTTTGTTTAACATCGATGAATTTGATATATGTAAACCATAATTTTTACTATAACATTTCCATACCAGAAAATTCAAAATCAAACTAAGACAGTTTTTTTACAAATGCCCTTGGATAACTACCCTTAATAACCACTATTATTTCTAAAATGTTCATAATATACCATTTAGTATTCAAACACCAACGCAGAACATTAAAAAATAAGAATTATTATTTTAGTATGTACCCTTTTAAATGAAGTTTTGAAAGATTATATACCAGGTTTCTTGTAAATGACTTTCTGTTAATTAGACATGTAATCTAAAAAGGATCACAATTAGTACAGGTGGTTCTATGAAAAATCAATTTATCTATTAGTTACGAGATTAAGATTCACCCTTCCGCCTTCATTAAATTCCCTTAAACATTCTCAACTGAACAAAGTAACTCAGTCTTTCATCAAACTCATAGTTTATGTATTTCATAACCATACGATAAATTACCAAGTCGTCACAGGTCGATAAAATTTGATCTAACCACAAAACAGATTTGTATTGACAAATTACTTCCCATCCAAGAGGTTAATTGGCTAACATAAAGGTAAACTTTCCAATGTTGGTAGTAGTGCATCACATTTTTCTCTAATGAGGGCCTGTCGCAACACACCGTTCATCCGGATGTCAAATCGAATGAGTCGATCGTATCGATTTGCCCTCGACGAAAATATAGTTTTCGATTGCATTCTTACAAAATTGTACAGCCAATTTAAGTTACATAGTGTTAACAGTTTTTACATAATTTTCTTTAATCAATCACTATTAATCATTTTAAACTTTGGCTGTCTTAAATATTTTTTTACATATTTTTTATGTGTCGATTTCACTATACTATTATAAATTAAGAAACAGTTGGAAAATTAGGTATGTAGTTCAAAAGTGATTTTATTGGATATGTCTAAGGAATCTTTTTATATTACCTTGTTCGATTTGTTCATGTATGCGTTTTCAATACACGACGTTTCTAAAGGTGGCAAAACTCCTTACGTTTTCAATTGATTACTTCATCATTTACATTTAAAAATGGGGTATTGTTATGTAGTTGACACAGACAACACAGACGCGTTGGAAAAAATACTAATAACCAACGCTAAAATCAATTAAAAATGGACTGTTGCTTCAAATAAGCTAGGTTTATTGCTTTACCGTCACTTCTTCATGTAGGTGAAGTTCACCCGATACTGCTAGTTTCAGCGGATAAATAGACTATAGATTACACACGATGAGTTGAGCCTGCCTTCCTGTTAAAGCAAGCCAAGCAAGGTCCGCCCCCAGCGAAGCGGTTGGGAGCAAAACAGTTGGGTTCAGTATTTTGAACAAAATATCAGGTTTTTTATTTCTTTTCTTTTCAATTAATAAGTGGCTATTATTTTTTTACATATTTTTTTGATTTATTAATCATTTTTTTTTTCTGTTTTTTATTTGTTATGATTTTATTTATTATGTTTTTTGGTTTTATTTGTGCTGTTTTTTATTAGTTTTTTTATTTTTTTTTCTATTACTTTATCTCCTTTTTTTTTGTTCATGTTTATTATTTTAATTTTTCAATTACGTTGTATATGGGTTTCACTTTTATATATTGTTTTTTATGTGTTTTTATTTTTGGTTTTATTTTTTTTATCTTTTTAATGAATGTGCTTCGATGTTTATTGTTTCTCATATAAGTTGTTTTTGGTGGATCCTGTTAGCTTAAGCAAGCAGTTCCGCAGCGAAGTGGTTTTCAACGGGTTGGGTTCAGTATTTTGAACAAAATATCAGGTGGTGAAATGTACAACTTCCCCTAAATCGCCAGTGGGCTGGCAGCTGTGCAAACCATATCCTTTAACAGTGAACTGGCTATTTATCCTTGGGAAGCGGGCTGATAAGGTTAATTGTAAATAGAGTTGATTACTTACATAAGAGGTTCATCAATTTTGGTTTGAGAAAAATTATTACTATAATTTTGTGTAAGTTAATTGCTGATTCAGGGAAACATATGTGAAAGTGTAAACAAACAAAATTTTATATTTAATGTAACAGTATAACGGTTAGATTAATAACAATTGATATGTTATTTCATAAACTAATTTATTACAGTACCAATTACCAAGTTTTTTCCATCATTACCTTTTTTTATTTTTTTATTGTCATTTAATTCGTAATGGGTTGCCTTGTTCCCGAATAACAGAACAAATGTATCCACCTTTAGAGATCAATCGATTATCATGTTTTGTGGTTTTTTTCTATCTTTAACTTATTTGAGTTGTTACAAAATGGGTTCGTTGGTATTTATAATCATTAAGAGTATTTCTTCTAGCGTTATATACAGAAAAACGATGTCAGCTCATTTACATGGAATAGTTTTGATAATCTGATGATTAGGTGCACGGTGAATAAAAATACGCCTAGTATTTTTAAAACAGCATAAACCAGTTTTTAAAGAACAATACACCACTTGGAATGACATAACTTCGATTAGAACTATTTATATGTATGAGTTTGCGTTTCGTCTCATTAAAAATGTTGGCAGCTTTTCAAATGCAATCCATCTAATATTAGGTATATATTGAAGCAAACTAGCATTTAATTCAGAATTGTTTATTTCGATTACGAACTACCTTTTTAATTAATTGTAAATCATCTTCTCTGCCAAGATATATGATGGATACCTGAATAGCGTAAGATTTGAACGATAATCCATTCCCTTTTATGACGAAGAATTATTAAAAAAATACTCCAGAAAATGTTGAAAAATTATTTATATATTGAGAAAGAGAGAAGGAATTGGCTTTATTAAAACAATTGATGGAGAATATTTGTTAGCAGATTTGACAATTTTCATAATCTATTATATGTTGTTCGGCCACCAAGACCGGAAGTTGTCTGGTTGTGAAAATAATACGCTTTTAGTTAGGAAGTTCGAATCCATTAATTACCCCAAGCAATGATACCCTAATCGGGCAGTTAAGAGTTTGATTTATCCAACAAAATAAATCTCGTACGTGTAGAATATGGAGAATGGCGGGACTGGCGGCATGTGTGGCCCCGCACCGCCGTGGACAGGGGTAACAAATCCACGATAATTAACAGAAATAATCCTCAAAGTGATATGTAATATACGCGGGCTTAACCCCTCTGACATTCGGATTATTGTCGGGGGTTGATTAGAGTTAAGGTTCCGCCATTGAGGTTAATTTAGACGATACCGCTTGATTAAACTACGCTAAAATTTAAAAAAATGTTTTTATTTTTTGGAGGTTTTCTCTTGGAAAAGCTATGTTTTAGTAGACAAGAATAATTTGATAGAATTAAATTAACGGAAGGTTAAATCGCGAACGGTTGAGTTGCTGTATGGGCTAATTGAGGGGGCCGGGGGGTGTGGCATGTTAGCAGGTCACATCACATTGTAATTTAAAATCCTTATTCAAAATTATTAGTCTAGACGTTAAACAACTCAATAGTACAGCACACTGACGTGAGTAGATCGAATTTCATAGGACTTATATTATTCCCATCATAGTACCTGTAATCAAATAGTAATGAATTTAAAGGTTTCATGCAATGAGGGTTGTTTTACATATTAAGGTTGTTAACTAAGTAAAAACATTCTAAATTTATCAAATTATTTTAATAATTAACTAAGCGAGTTACACCAATTTATCTATTCTCCAAAAGAATTACAATGAAGTAGGATTGTTGCCGGAAGAAACATTAAATTTGGGGTTTTATGGATGTATATCTTAACCACATGCACTATCATACCAATTTTTGGAGTAAATAAGTGAGTTTTTTTGTTATTCTCTATAAGATTAACATTGACCTAGAGTTATGATTGAAAATACTAAATTGTATGTGTTTTAGCTGGATCAAAAGGTAAAAAGACAAATAAGATTTTTTTTATTATACATTAAAAAATATAAAACCCTTTTTTGGCGTACAAACCCCCCCTCCAAATGTCTAGTTAATGTAGTCCGATTGCGTTGCCCAACAAACTTCTCCAAGGTATTACATAAAGGAACAACTCCACCGAATTTATTAACAATCGGACAATAATTGCTGCCATTATCGTTGTAACACATATATACGCTTTTGTACAGTATATATAATTTTTATAGACCCCCTAAACGTGTTCAGGGGGTTGAATTATGAACTTCTATCATGGTCCCGGGCTTAACTCATGTAAACAGCTCATTATTCCATAACAATATCGCTAACTAGGGTTGAGGTGATACTGAAATAGGTAACATTCGAAGGTTTTACGTAAAAATACGAATAAATTGAAAAGTTCTCACAGTTCTTTTGAATTACAAAAACATATTTATATGTAAATTCTCTATGGTTGCTAAGAGTAGCTAGGATAGCCAGGTAGATAGGTAGCTATCAATCGGCCTGTGATACATACTCAGATAGCACAGACGTAACCCCGAGTCTCCTGGGAGATGAATGCATCCTTAGCTATTATCCCTGATACATTATATATCAGTATCATATCTTCAGCACGCTCTGTACCTTGCACCTCTACTCAGACTTATACCGATAAATACGGTTCTCAACACCGTCATGCTTTACACACAATACCACCAAGTCCTTGAGCGATTTGAAATCAGAATTAATTTTACTTCGGGAAGATGAAAATAAAAATACGTAGTAGGATAAAAACACTAAAAGGTGATATTTACAATATTTATTCATAATATTTAGAACTTGTTTTTTTGTATTTGCATGTTTGTGAAGTCTGACAGGAATTCAACTTTAACAATTAAAGTTATTCAACTTTTATAGTATGGACACCTTTCAAGCAAATGGAACTTTAATTCATAAAAAAACAAATATCCTGGCTGTTGTTTGTTTTTGTCGGATTTGTATTAATTCTATCTTTTTGTTTTTATTTTTAATATTGGTTTATCTTATATCTAAACAAAACATACTCTTGTAATATCTTTATTATAACAGTCATAAACGTTTTTATTCTTTAAACACAAGATTCCGGTATAGATTTGAACATAGAAAATGGTTATTGTTGGTAATGAGTACTTGAAACACTATGAAAGAATACAAAAAACTTACAGTTGTGTCAAAAATACATTTGTGATTTTGTAGTTTTTCTTTTTTTGGTTAAAAAAACTATAGAGTTTTTAAAACTGATTTTCATCGTATTGCTAAGAAAAAATTGTTTTTCATGCATGTAGTTAAGTCAAGAAAGACGACTTATCCTTACAAGGACGAATAAGATATCAGTAGATAGGTCATGAATATGACCTAAGAAAATAATAAATATGAATCAGCTTTTGGTTTGAAATATCAAGAAAAAGGTGGAAGGCATTATATGAGCAAAATTGTGAGCAAAGGAGCTTTCGTTTTTTTAATGCACACGAAAAATATAGAAATATTAGACGAAAAAAATATATATAGTTAGTCACTCGAATCAAAAGTAACTAAATATATACCATTTCCTATAAATTTTATTATTTCACCTTCTACTCGTACTCTAAGATAAACCATAAAGGCTTAACTTTTGAAATCCCTTGAACCCCTACGGTTAAGGGTAGATAGTTAATAGACCTAATGTTAAGTGGCCAGATAATAATCAAGGGTGCGTTTGCGTCCATTAGCTAGATGTGTTAGTTTCCATATATGTAATCAGGCTCACCGATAACGTGTTATCACTTCTCGGTACCGCTGTAATATTCGTCATGTTCAATAAGAGACGGTTCTGCATTGGTCAGAAAGGTCAATTTGTAATTCTAAGAGAAATGTTTTATTATGATTCATTTACCAAATTCTACAAGCTAGAAACAAACGTGAACCAAAAATAGGAAAGGAGGAATAGTTATTTTCTTATACGGTTAAGATAGGACAATTTTATAGATTTATCAGGGTAACCAATCAATTGGTCACAGTGCAATAAGTAAACTTAAAAATCATATCGGTCATTTTTAATATGCATCTAACAGCAAAATTTATACAGGTTAAGGCCAAATTTTATTATAATCATTGTTAAGGCATGCTCTATTTAAATGCATGGGGTTTACATCCTGAAAAAACTACTTAGTCTCTTAATCATAAGTTGTAGATCAAATATTGTCATAAGATTTGGATTGTGAGGCTTTAATGAGTGTGTTATTGCCAGTTATAGATTTATAAAGAATCCCTCTACTGCAATACACGGTGGAGACAATCTGTCTTCCTATTCTTAATTTTGTACGTATTTAAAATGAGAATACGGTTGCTTGTAACAGGTAGGTTGGTTCAAATCGCCGTTACGATCCTGAGTTTTAATTAAATCTTGACACAATTTTACGATTGGCCTAGTTTTCTTTGTTCATTGTGCTATTAATTAATGATCCTGTCAAATAAATCATCTGGTCTTTATCAGTAACAATGTTAAAGATCGTCAAATGCATCTTACTCCTCTCCACCCTTATTCACCTTAATCCACGTAGTGTTTAGGTGGATATTTCATAAACCAGAATACGTGTTTTACGTTACCTAGAAATGATGTTATAAACATTATTTTTTAAATGGAAATTTGCTGAGTACTCAAGACTGCTTCGATAGGGGTTTTTACTACACGTTCTTTGAATGGAGGAGGTAAACCCGAAGGAGGATAAAACTAATGTCTGGCGCAGGACGGCTTTTCATTGGAGATTACTATAAGACACTCGGATCGGGATTATCTTGGTGGAGAAGATGTAAGACTAATGGACCTACATAATACATGGCTTATTCCGTACATATACCCCTCCCGTCCCTCATATTGTCGAGGTCTTCTGCAAATATTTCACCATTACTCGTCAATACTCCTATCTCATGCTATGTGAAGAATAGGCTAAATTGCGAGAAATTGTATTTTTTCAGCATAAAAATTCGGTGAATGTGTTTTTCATGTGAGTTTATGAACTTGGAATCAATTGTTAGAGAAACTTTTAAAATCAGATAGATGTTTTAAGATTAATCACTTGATATTCGTGTTTATCTTAACGAATGAAATAAAAGTTTTACGTCGAACGTGAGTCGGACATTTTTTCGGATAAAACAAGAGTGCAATCTACTGAGTATTGTATTTATTTTTTAGAAATATGAGGAATTGTAGACTACGACTAAATCAAATAGTTTACTAATATTTTAGGTTCGTGATATTAAATTAAAAGCTATGTTTGTACGATGTGGATAGTAAGATTAAAATGTGATATAAATTGTGAAGATTTCGTGCTATCAAACAATACAATGATCCACAAAGGAAACTCTTAATAAAATGTGGGTTTATCTAGGGCGATCTGACGCACTTTATTGTACGGTACTTGAAATATTTTTTTTGCCATAACACGAAATTTTTAGTTTGGTATTGAAAAACTCTATTATTTCTGTGTTGTCATTTTTCCTGGTATTATGTGTGTTATGTTTATTCCTTATTTAACAATATTTTGCTTCCAATATTTCTAAGGAGATGCCGATCAGTAAGATCTTCCCCTCAAGTAAACTTTGATAATGTTAAGAGGAAAGTTCGCTAGGTTATAAGGCCTCTTTATAATCCCTCTGTGAAAGCGTAATACACTGCTTACAAGTTGTTAAGTTCAAAGATTAAACACTTTTACGTATATTTCTCCTGCATAAATTAAGCTTTATATATATATATATCATACTAGAACCATATTATGTTTTGAAAATTGCAAATGTACATCGTGTATAAGGTAGATGTTACTGAAAGCTATGATCGTACAGCTATCATGGCCGAGAAACATGACATTTTTTCACTTCTTTACTTTTTTGTCGTATAGTTTGTAATTCCTAATAAAATTAATCATCCTCCACAGTCATCGTCCTCTCATTTATTGGACTGTTGTGGCTATTTTAGTATTTTTTGGCGTCAAAATGGCCCGCTTTCCTGACATAACTTGTTTTAAAGTTTTCAATGTAATTAGCCCAAACCTATGACGAATGACTTTAAACGGCGACTATTTCTGGCTGCTAAAAGGTTTCAGCCAGGTGTATCACTACACGGCAGGCAAGTTTGATTAATTGCAATGGCAGTGTGGCAGTGTGGCAGTGCGGGTACGGCGGACGATGGTATTGAAAGCACAATTCCCTCTGGTGCTGCGGTCTCATAGCAATTATGTCCTCATACATTATGAACCAGGGTCGAAATACCGAATGGTCGCGTCTGTAAATAATAAACCCTTTGTAAAAGCCCGGTAAAATGCGTTTTTACTCGTATTTTTCCCTTCGTAAGTTCCCTTTAGACGAATTGTTAAAACATATGTTTTCAATATTCGAAGTAAGAAATCGAAAAATAATAATTTTCAGGTAATTTTACATAACTGTTTGATATTCAAAATATATCGTGTTCATTTCACGACTGATTCGGAAACACACTTATACCTAAATATTTATTTTTGTGGGTTTGTTGTGGCAAGTGAACGCAAAACATACTGAACCAAACAGTTTGAAATTTTACACAAAGACAGATCTTAAACTCATGCAACACATAGGCATACTCATTTCCTTAAAATCCTCTCGGGCTACGCCCTGTGAACGTCCTAAGTTTCAATGTTTACATTTTTAGAGAATGAAAACATAAAATTACTTGAATGTCAACAGCTGTGAATACTAAAATTTGACAGTTCGAGAAGAAGGAGAAGAAGAAGAAAGAGCTGCCGTGACCGTCCTAGGTTTCAATGTTTACATTTTCTAATGACAACATCCGGTTGCACTATATTTTGACAGTTCGGGAAGAAGAAGGAATAAAGTTGATTTTTCAGATAAACTGCTGGATTGAAATTAGTGAATTATTTGAAATAGTGGAATGGTAGATTTTAATTTTTTTCCGACGACTGTCTCTATTACGTTAATCCTTATCCTCTCCCAATATTTGACAGTGATGTTACTTTAAAATGTTGTAGACACTCGTGTTTTGTCATTTTGTAAACAATGAAGAATTAATTAACAATAACTTAAATGTATCAGTAGAGCCTACACCTTTCAGCCTTTTTAACCCGTGCGAAGAACGGGTACTTTGGCTAGTTCAAAATATATCGTGTTCATTTCACGACTGATTCGGAAACACACTTATACCTAAATATTTATTATTTTATCGTTCTGAGCTTTATTTACCTGAAATTCACTAAACAACAAGATCGCGTCACAATCACCTTATACGTATTTCTCATTCTCATTATCTTATTCAGTGGGACACCATTTCAAAAGAAAATCTAGTCTAATCAAATAATTCCAAGTGATTCTCAAAAATGTTTGCGTAATGTAAAAAAAGGTGCTGTTCAGTGTAGGCGCTCTACACTGAAAAAATGTCTGGTGCGTGACTCCTTAAATCTAGGGGAAAAACATAAATTATTTTTATTACAACGAGAAAACTTGAGCTAATCACAATCCATATCTAGGAACCCTGGATATGGAAGATCACTAGTTTAGATTTGTAAAATATGAAACATTTCGTTGGAAAATAATCACGAGAATGCTGTTAAAAATATGGGTTTATATATATAATATATATTGTGAAATATATTACTATACTGCATATACATAAAATAAAGATACTTTAAAAAATATTAAAGTTTATTTTGTAGATAACCACCCAACGGAAAACATAATAGATATACTTCCTTTGATGATAATATCCAATACTATAATACGAGCAAGGTTTGTATATATATATATATTAATTGCACACGGATCTCGAAAACGGCACTAAGGAATTTCTTTAAATTTTGGAAATAACTAATTTCCGAAAAAATTTCCAGGAAAATTCGTGTTTTCTTGTAATATTAAGTTTTAAAATCTAAAAATTTAACATTACGCTTATGGAGAATTAAAATGTAAACAATACAAACCAAAACAGCTGTTTATAACCGTTTGACAGTTCTTGATTGAAGACGGCAGGGAACAATATGTGAATAGAGGTTTTTCATAAATATTTATTTTATGTATGTAATAAATATAAAATTATCAGGTTACTAAACAATTTGTAAAAACTTAAGGGTAACATAACTGTGCGAAATAAAAGCAGGAAAGAGTATTTCCAAAATCTTCCGTGTTTTGATAGAAAACGTATTCGTTGTATTGCTTGAAGCTACTGTAACAAACCAAATAATTGGTGTAAATTAAATTTCTCTTTTGCTTTTCAATCCTCATTCCGTTTCTAACAAAATCAGTTGATCACAGGGTAATAATAACAAACTGTATGGACATTTAATTTCAGTATAAGATTAGCTAAAACAATTGAGGTTGACCAAAAACTCTTAAACGACGACGCGAAATCGGCTGACGCCGTAGCTCAGTTATCAGTGCTCAGATCTCACGTATGCAAGGTCACGTGATCGATCCCCACCCGAGGGTTATATTTTTGTTCAGTATTTATGCCATATTAATTAAGGGGTATTAAAACGGTTTTATTTAAACCACATAAATGTTTTCATTGTGCAGTAAAGTTGTTTTAATTTTGCTAATTAACTTGTAAAATACATGTCTTATTCTATCCGAGCAAAGCTCGGTCACCAGGTACTCAAATGTAAATGTTATAACAGTTTATAACCTCGTTAACTCTTACCTCTAAATAACGGGTTTAAAACTTGTATTTAAAAACTACGAGGAATATAGTGCGTTGAGGAATTTAATGTAAACTCTACGGCATCCACGAAGGGAGGTAGCCAGACAGGGAGAGCGTTCCTTGGGGCTGTTCGCTGTTAATTTACCTGCTTCATGAACTAATTTGTGCGGTTGGCTTCCTCGAGCAAAAACCCGCACAGGTGTTGTGTTCAGTCCGAGAGTTTAATGTGTATTGTAGCCTTCGTCATCCAGATGGTTTTAGTCTGATAAAATGTATTAATTTCTAAATGCTAAGTAAACTGAATTGACCTGAGAATAAATGGTTTTGTGTTTTGGCAAAAATGAAGTTTCCATAAAGTTTTTTCAATCACAGTTCTCAAACACTGCAGGTTCTCAAACATTCAATATGTTTTGGAGTTTTTTTACATCAGAAAATAAAAATATAAAATCGTCGATAAATATATTTTTTAAATTAATTTTAATAAGAACTTAAGAATACAAAAATGTTCTTACAATAGTGTAGTGTAATTTTTATAACTTCTTAATAAAATTTTACTTTTAAAGGGAGGAAGTTTGCGTTGGTTCACTGATACCATTTTTCATGTGAAAACGGTAAGTTAAATGGGAATAAAAGGATGTCCTTTTACGGTACCTGTAAATGTCCCTCACGGAATAATCAAATATTCATGGAATACTCAATGTGTTTGAGTATTTTGGCCTGTTTATATGTTTTAAAAATTGCTTAGTGACAAGTATTTTAAAAACAATGGTCAATTTTTGGCATCGTGTTAATAATCACTTTGAGATCAAATTAAAAGTCAAATTTCGAAAAAAGGGTTTGTGGATAAAGCCTTGAAAAGGTAATCCCTATTTTTGATTATATAACCAATACAACCATTCTAATACAAATGAATGGAAACGGTTTCCATGTTCATTAGGAGGTAATGCTTAGGACATGTAACTCCAGTGAAAATAATCTTTTTACGACTTAATATCTAATGACCGCCCCCAGCAGACATCTACCTTTGTTTATGTACGCCTTTGTCGTGGATAATTTGCTCATAATTATGAACCCAGTTCCTTTAAAATTCTTTGTTTGTATAAGGAAAACCTTAATCGCTTATCGCGCATTTTGGGGAACTTATGAGGCTGTCCTGATTCTAAATGCAATGTAAGACATCACAAAATAAAAATGGCGTAAACTTACGTTGTAACAATTAATAAGAAAGTTTTGCTTTTATGGTTAGTGGTTATAAGGGGGGCATCTTATGTGATTTTTGTGATAACTTGGTACTTTAAGAAGAGTTGCACAAAAATAAAAAAAATAAAATAGTCATAGCATTTGGAGGATTAAAAAATGTATTTTACCAGTACTAATCTATAGTAAAATATTTACAAAATAGATTATTAATTTTAAAGTTTGAATACATTGGATAATGACGGACAAAATAAACTACGGTATTTCAAAATTATAATTTTTCCATCGTATAACCTTACCGTGTGATAAAACTCATGGTGGAAACATGTTGGTACCTGTGACTGAATTTTTTAATCATTTTTATTATTATTTTTCTTACACACGGAAATAGAAAAATCATATTACAAACAAAATACAGTACATGCGAACTTTTACATTCACAGCTTATTCAAATATGAAATTATAATAAATAAATAATGGTTTTTTTTGCGTTCCGGAAAAGGAAATACAGTACTTGCTTCAAATACTAGTTTCAGTTTTAGGTTAAGTAAATAAATATTTTGACAGTTGAGTTTTATAAATTTGTACGTGATTAAATGTGAATAGATAGGCCCTATGTAAATTAATAAATACATATTTATATATGGATAAGTAGCAACTTAAGCCGGTGTCAATAAATATATAGAGAATAGGTTTTAATCTTCATATTCACGTATATCATAACTGTTTAACTCCGAGAATATATAAAAAATCCAATATTTATACCGTGTTCAGCTTGCCATATATTTGTTGTCAAGTTCATTTACTTTTTAAAGATAATACTTCTTATACGTTTAGTCAAGGTTATATTATTAGTTTAATATAATTTTAAATTGTGATTCATAAACCATTTAAAGTTTCCTAAAACCTTAGTGTTTCACGAGTCTTAACATAGTAACATTAAAATGTTACTATAGGTACTTATGTTACTATTCAGGTCCGCAACTATGGCGATTCTAACGATATAACATGATCTAAGAGAACAATAACATAAATCAATTTAACCTTAAACTAAATTAACGAACAAAATTATCAAAGCCTATATTCATACTTTGAATCTATCCAGCTCGGGTTTAAAAACAAATAATAAAATAAACTGATACTATTTTGATTTTTGTACATGCATACAAAGAGTTTATTTCATCACTATGACCAAAAACAAGCACAAGTTTAACAGCCGAGGCGTGCTGAAGTTTTTAAATGTGCGAGTATATCAAAAAGCCAATTTTGAGCCGTGTGATGAACTATATTTTTCGTCATACTGCAACTAAAATGAAACAAACTCGAAACAAAATTATTACCTGATTTAGTATCAATAGCTGTCGACCATCTTTGTCGCTTTAGACTAATCAGCTGTTATGTTACTTACGTTGTAGCAGTTCTTTCTTGATTCCTGATTGGTTGTTTAGGTTATGTGAATGCTGACCTCGAAGTATCATCAACAATGATCTTTTGCGTCTCAAGTTTCAAAAAAAATCATCATATAATAAGTTTAGTCCTAGGAAGAAAATGTTTGTATTTACTTCCCTGTGGGAAATAGATTAAATCATGGATATGTCTAAAGGTAATGCCTCAGTTTATCTAATCAGCTGTTCTTAATATTTTGTATTAAAAATTCAATACAATAGCTCTGGTAGTAACAAGACTACAAGATCGCGCCACAATCATCCTACATTCATTCCTCATTCATACTTGGCTTAAAATACCTACCTGGATAGGTCGCCATTTCAGTTAAAAGTATAAAGTATAAAGTAGTTTACACTCCCCCCCCCTAGAGCTAAAACTGTCAAAATGTCAAAATAACTTTTGCTATTCAACACACGTATCTAAAACAGCGGTTTTTGAAGTAGTATGATTAAAAAAATATACCATGGATAATTAGCTGATAATAAAGTTTGGTGAAGATCCTGTGTCATTAGAAAGTATTTGACCAAAGTACAAGTAAAGTATTAAAATATTTCACCAAGTATTTTAAGTGTTATTTTAGTATATATTGTATAATTATATTTTAACCACTGTAGCCTCCAGATCAGTGGTTTTACTAAAATTAAAGGTTAAAATACCTGTAGTACTGTCTATGATCTTCAATTATGGTGCTAACGACCAATAGCACCATAAAATTTTGGTTTTGAACTTTTAGAGTTCAAAACCATATTCAATTTACATGTATTTATATTTTAATGTACATTAAATAGTTTTATTTTTTTACTTCACTGTAAGGTCTAGAGTCATGATTTGAAATTGTTTGATTACTGTACTTGTTAATGATATAAGAATTTATTTTTTTAATGTTTAGAGTTTCATATTCAGCTAAAACATATGAACTAAATTTAAATAAGAAACGGATCTGGATTTTATCTCAAGATTCATCTTAGATTCTCAGAACGTGAAGATGTCGATGTAAGTCTAATGGCCCTACATACTACATAATACATGCCAGCTTGTAAAGAGGGCCTTTCCATATAAGCTCTGCAGTAATAATGCGTTGAAAACAAATATATTCTTATTCTTACCCAGACCCAAGTGTACCCTGGTGGGTGACGGATGAGTGTCATTATGCTCTTAGTGTCATTATGCTCTTAGTGTCATTATGCTCGTAGTGTCATTATGCTCGCGCTGTCATTATGCTCATTATTCATTTTCATGTATATTCATTTTCAGAATATTCTTTATGCACGATGAATGCGAAATAGCATTACTTACAAACTTATAATTTCAATTTATATCACATTGAAACGTTACCAACAAAAGATAATCATCTTAAGTCAAATAAGCTGGTTTTCCAGCTCAGTTCTGCATGACGAATTTTTACTATTTCTTTAAAAATTTAGTTATACTAGATATGGTGCTATTAAAAATACTACTGTAAAATATGACCTGCCGTGACCAGGATTCGAACCTGGGTTATTGCGGCCACAACGCAATGTCCTAACCACTAGACGATCACGGCTGTTCGGTCTTGTTAAATGTCGGGATACCAAGACATAACGAATCGCTTTCTTGTTGAAAGCGCAGGTGAGAGAGGGAGACTGCTGGAAAACTAGGCGACGCCGCAGTGGCAACCAGAGTTCGCTCTCTTGTGGCAGTGGCTTGCGTCTGCTATAGTCATGCAATATAAATAGGCTCAATACGCACAATTGGAGCCAAAGACAAATCCAGTTTTACTGATTTATGAGCATACTTTTTTTAGTCGAACAATACTGATGTTACGAATGTAAATTATTACATAGGTAGATATTTGGATAAAGTATTTATACCCAGCGTGCCCATCCTTCACCAACGCTCCAACACAAAATATCGGAAGTTACAAAAAAAATTGTGTCAGTATTACGATTGGTTAGTTTTTTTATTTTGTGTTATTTTATTATTTTCTAAAGAGAAACAATTGAACTATAATCATTACATTTTATATAAAAGGTAAAACAAAATCATTACAATTCGGTGTGTTTAAACTTCGCTGACCATTACACACAATGATACAATTATTGGTTCTGTTGCCAATGACAGGAAGTAATTACTATGTTTTCCTAAAGGCATAATGTATATCTGTCGGATTAGTACGATAATTATTTGATTATATTCCTGTAGTTGGTTGAGTTATGTAATTTAAACGATTGATTAATTAATTAATTATTAATACATTTTTATATAAACAATTTAAACATGTTACTTATACATCTCTCCGTCATTTATCCAAAGTAAGTGTTCGTATTTTTTCTTAAATGTTTTTAAATATTGACGGTATATAAACTGAAGATGAACTTTTAAGCTTTCTTACAGTATTTAAATTCAGATTTATCTAAGAAATACAAAAATGGTTTACGTAAGCAAGGAAATAGTCAGTTTGACGATTGTGAGTTATTTGGCAAACAAACATGTTTGTCTTTGTCGGATTTGCTATCCATTATCTCTACTACAGTATCAGACGGGAGAATGCTCCCGCTAAAGTCTATGGTGCGCAATGCCTATCTTGAACTATCAAAGGTGACATTCATGAAGCGTGTTTCCAAATTATAGTTTTTAAAACAATTTTTTATTATTCCAAAAGAGTCTGCAACGTTTTACTTTCTGTGCCGTCGTTATCTTCGATTTTTAGTCCGCGAAAGCAATGTTGAAACTTTCAAACATGCATCTCTTCAAACATGAATTTACAAATTGAGACACACCGGATAAGTTTGATGAATAGAAAATATGTTTTCTATCAAGATATTTATCGGCGACCTATATGATTAAAGTATTAATGAAAACTTTTGGAATGTGTAAATACTAATATTTTTGTAGAGTTGATTTTTTAGGAATAGTATATGATGCATCTAATGAGTAAATGGAAAATGGAAATTGTATTCAGATATATTGGTAGGCATTGTAATAGCCTTTCAGGGAAGCAATGTACATAACGTCAAAATAACGTCACATTGATCGTTTGAATTCAACACTGTGCTTATAAGAAGTGAGTCAAATAGCCGTAGATATTGCCGGCTCTTAAAACTGTCAAGTTTTTCAATTTCTTTGATTTTGATCTTTGCTTATCCCAACTTTATCGCATAATTTTAGCGATAACTGCAATAACACGTGTCTTGTCATTTGTCTCACCCTGGTACCGCTTAAAACCATCTTAAGACTCTCTGCTGCCACCCTATTCCACTCACATAAGCGTTTTGTTTCATTTTTTCTCTCTCGTCAAATTACTTTTCATGACCAAGTAGCCGTGATCGTCTAGTGGTTAGGACATTGCGTTGTGGCCGCAATAACCCAGGTTCGAATCCTGGTCACGGCAGGTCAGTTTTTTTCAAAATTTATTTTTAATAACACGAAATTTGTTGTTGAATCAGACAGAGCTCTGTGATCTTCGATAGCGATAACACTTTTTATTTCTCCGTATGAAAACTTTATTGATTTATCAATTAATTAAGTATGATTATAATAAGGTTGAGAAATCAACGTAACGTATCATCATAACCTTCACTCGTTCCATAAATTTAAGTTTGTTATTTGAAAAGAGTAAATTTTGCTAACTTTGGCCTTAACTGATTTTCCTAGCCTGGCTGTTTTTCATATACTTCTCAGTTGTACTGTGTTTCTTAAGAACTGTGTTTCTTAAGGCCTTCGCCAGCAATTAAAAAAATTACTTTTTTACTGGGTTTAGTGCTGGGGTTATTATATTAAAACCATTTGCTTTTCCAACTTTAGTTTCTCTACATTTGTTTCTCTATTTATGATTTTCCTTTTACCGATTTTTGGGATCCCTAGTCTCTGGCGTTTCATAACGATACTTTATACTATCTCCTCTATCAGTTTATTCTCCAGAGTCACTTCCATTCATAGTAACTGTGAGAATGGTTCTTTTGAGAGAATAGGGAACTAATCGATACTGTTGTGTTCGAAGAACTCATTTTATACAGACAACATACGTGGCATTGTTCAATTACCGTTATTCATTTCACATAAACCACAACCGGCTACGACAATAACACAGCTTGTTTGAATGTTTACTATTCAACCGGTAAGTATGTGATCATTTTGAAGAACAATAAGAAAGTTCCTCACTTTTTCCCCACAAAATTAAAATCTCCATGCAATTTCCCTGGTATACTTTACAGTGATAAAAATCCCCAATGAAAGGAAAAATCTGGAGAGACTGACTTGTGAATAGGAAACTAGAGTATGCTTGTACAGCTATGACCAGTAAATATTTTTCGTCATATTGCTTCAAAAACAGCTGTTATAGATACATGTGTCGAAGAGCAAAAGTTGTTCTTTTTCTTCCTAGGACTAAACCTATTATTATGATGTTTTTTTAGTCCTAAAGAATCCTAATGATCTTTTGATCGCAAAAGGTCATTTTTGATACGAAGTCAGCATTCGATTATAAATAATCGATAAAGTAACTGCAACAATCACTATCGATTTATCGATGTATTTCGGTACTTCCGGATATCGATTATGAAATCGATTGAAAGAAATCGATTTTGATTGAAATTGAAATCGATGTCTGGTATTGAATTATTAAATTGAACTATTAAATGTTTGAGATCGAACTATCGATAATAATAAATAGCACTGACATAACCTAAACAACCAATCAGGAATCAAAAAAGAACTTCTACAACATAAGTAATAACAGCTGATTAGTCTAAAGCGAAAAAATGTTCGACAACTATTGATACTAAATCAGGTAATAATTTATGTTTAATGAGTTTGTTTTATTTTATTTGGAGTACTGTATGACGAAAAATTTAGTTTATCACACGGCCCAAAATTGGCTTTTTGGTATATACGTGCACATTTAACAGCCTCGGCTTTTAAACTTGCGCTCGTACCGAAAAAGCCCGTTTTTTGTTCTATTATATAATATATATGTGTGTGTGTGTGTCGTGTGTGTTGGGTGTGTGTCTGGTGTGTGTCTGTGAAACATAACTCTCGTAAAAATGGTCCGATAAGACCAACGACTGCCTATTGCCTCAGACCGCTGACTCTGCTGTTGAACGGGTGCAACGTTTTGTCTTCTCATTTTGGGGGGTAGTGTGTACCCCAAAACGTGGGTGGTCGGTCAGATATTTTACACGACATGTTTCGATTTCCGGCTGGCAATCGTATCGGTCGAATTTACCTTGTAAATGTCTGTGTCATACATCCCTTCAGTCCAATATTTTTAACAAGCTGTAACAGTTAATTCGGTCAAATTGACCGATCGGTAATTTTACTACGTAATAGTGGCTAAACTGCTTGACCTTGACGGCTGTCACCCCCAGTACCTTCCCCCCAAACCCCTCTCCGTAATATTTGGTCATTTCCAACTAGTTGGAGCGACGTTGTCGTACATATTGGACGAATTGTGTGATTACGGTCGGTCAGATTTACCGCATGTTTCGCTTACCGGCTGGCAATCGTCGGTCGAATATACCTTGTATAAGCGGTAAAAGGCTGTAGTAAAACGCAACAAACAAAAAAACACCTGCTAGAAGTAAAATAACAGCTATATTACCCACTATAAGACCACAAATATGGCCTTGGGCAACAATCCTATTCGGATTTTTTCCCGAGGCCAGAGCTGGTCGTCTTGAAGCGTGGAGTTTGGAGTTTCATTTTTTTCTGTCACATGATCTTTGCGTAATAAATATGAATTGTCATAAAATGTTGTAAAACATCATTTGTTACTCATGTGATTGCCAAATGATACATAAAAACAATAATAAACACACTAAACACCAATAAAGCACAGTGACGGTCAAATTGACCGTATGTTTCTCTTAGCGTTTTAAAAATTATGTTTAACATTTATATCCACATGAATCAAGCTGTAACAGTTAATATCTTTATAGCAAATTTGAAGAAGAACTTATATTTTTGTTATCCTCTTTTCGTTTAAACTCCATTGGAAAAAACAAAATAGTAAGACGATGCGTACAACTATGTATCAAACACAATGTGGGGCATTGAATTAAACTCTAACGAGTTAATTTAATTTACATATCTTACATATAAAATCCTTCCTCTCAATGAACTCGTATTTGGACTATAAGAGCCAGCAGTAGGCATACCTCTTCTTACTTGGATATTCACTACTGTAGTAAGAACATACCTCTCTTCAAACGCGATTTAAAATAATACTCATCGGTTTAGTTTGAAATCATAATATTCTTATCATAAAGATGTTTATTAGCGATAGATGCGATTAAAATTTTAATAAACCTTTTTGGAATGTATCATAATATTTTGAAGAGGTGATTTATAATAATAGTGTAAGAGTCTTCAGTATTTATTGATTATTATCTTTCACAGTTTTCTCGGTTGAATCATCAGCTCATTTGTTTTTTGTCCCAGGACAGAAAAGTCGGCTCCTAAACATAACATTGATGGAAAACGTCTCTTCCACAAGCGCTATGACGAAAAAGGTTTTTTAACATTTTATCCACATTAATCACTCAAATACATCTTTATGATAAACATTTCCTGATATCAAAAAACCCGAAGTGACTTAAATGTATGATTCGCGATCAAAGAATGTCATGTTTCAGTGTTAAATATTGCTCTCGAAAGACTAAACATCCAAGATAAAGGATGTTCTGGAGAATATTGTATACATTTTTTATAGATAGGTTTTTGTGATCGAGTTTTTAACATTTTTCCCAGCCAACAATAAGGACGAGTAAGAGTTAAGACCTTCAAATTGATCACATTATATTATAGTGACGGTGTTGATTACAGTGTAACGCCGTTGTCGATTACAGTGTAATTCCGATGTCGATAACAGTGTAATGCTGGTATCGAATACAGTGTAACGCCGTTGTCGATTACAGTGTAATTCCGATGTCGATAACAGTGTAATGCTGGTGTCGATTACAGAGTAATTCCGGTGTTGATTACAGTGTAATTCCGGTGTCGATTACAGTGTAATTCCGGTGTCGATAACAGTGTAATTCCGGTGTCGATAACAGTGTAATGCTGGTGTCGATTACAGAGTAATTCCGGTGTTGATTACAGTGTAATGCCGATGTCGATTACAGTGTAATTCCGATGTCGATAACAGTGTAATGCTGGTGTCGATTACAGAGTAATTCCGGTGTTGATTACAGTGTAATGCCGATGTCGATTACAGTGTAATTCCGGTGTCGATAACAGTGTAATTCCGGTGTCGATAACAGTGTAATGCTGGTGTCGATTACAGTGTAATTCCGATGTCGATAACAGTGTAATGCTAGTGTCGATGACAGTGTAATGCTGGTGTCGAATACAGTGCAATGCCGTTGTCGATTACAGTGTAATTCCGATGTCGATAACAGTGTAATTCTGGTGTCGATGACAGTGTAATTCCGATGTCGATAACAGTGTAATTCTGGTGTCGATTACAGTGTAATTCCGATGTCGATAACAGTGTAATTCTGATGTCGATAACAGTGTAATTCTGGTGTCGATTACAGTGTAATTCCTATGTCGATTACAGTGTAATTCCGATGTCGATAACAGTGTAATGTGGTGTCGATGACAGTGTAATTCCGATGTCGATAATAGTGTAATGCTAGTGTCGATGACAGTGTAATGCTGGTGTAGAATACAGTGCAATGCCATTGTCGATTATAGTGTAATTCCGACGTTGATTACAGTGTAACGCCGTTGTCGATTACAGTGTAATTCCGGTGTCGATAACAGTGTAATGCTGGTATCGAATACAGTGTAACGCCGTTGTCGATTACAGTGTAATTCCGGTGTCGATAACAGTGTAATGCTGGTATCGAATACAGTGTAACGCCGTTGTCGATTACAGTGTAATTCCGATGTCGATTACAGTGTAATTCCGATGTCGATAACAGTGTAATACTGGTGTCAAATACAGTGTAATTCCGATGTCGAGAACAGTGTGATGCTGGTGTCTATCGCAGTATTAAAATGTCGTTATTTATATATTTATTTGCATACGGCATACACCATTTTTACATACAGGTTTTATAAAAGGTATTTTATAATGCCAAAAATACAAGGTGCACTAGTGACTATACACTTTGTTCATAGAATCAAAGACAGTTTTATTCTAATATTGAAATATAAATTGTCTTTGATAGAATACACTACTATGACTAAAGAATTGTGACAAGAACAATAAAAGCGTAACAACCCTAACAATGTAAATATAATACATACATACAAAATAACGTAGCTAATATACAATAAATACTTTGCAGCCTAACAATTATGAATAAAATTAGCTTACAATTATTATTATTATTGGTATTGATTAAACCTTGTGGTATGGTTGTCATTTCAATAATCTAATCTAATCTATAGTGTAGCCTAATTCCGGTATTGATCACAGTGTGATGTAACGTAAGATTTTAGCTGTACTGTAATGTTGTATTTGCAAGTAAGCGTGTTCGTGGTGATCTGTACGGTGTATAAACCTAGCATGATGTAGGTCCACTAACCCTACATAATCTTGCCCGGGGATTACATTGTCTGACATTGTTCTCAGCTCCTTAAATTCATCGACCGATCAAAATAATACCTTTCCTTAAACATATTTTCCCATTTAATGAAAAATAACGATTAGGTAATTTAGAGTGATTTTCTTTCATAACTTTTGCCGGTGTCAAATGTTATTCTTTTCCATATTTTTATGAACTTATGCCCTTCAAGTAAAAGGTAAATGCTTATTGTATTGTAAAATTCATTATGCATTTATAAATGAGGATTCCTAATATACCCTAACCCAGTGGTTCCAAAACCGTGGGTCATGGAAGGGTGTCAGGCGGATCGCGACATGGGCACAAAAGTAAATTTTAATTTTGAAAACAAACGCATAATTTACTGCACTAACGAACTCAATTGGCAAAAGGTAAATTAAGATGTATCTTACAGTAATATGTGAGCATATGCGATTGAGTTAATATGTAATTTAAAATAAAAAATATTATTAGCTGGGAAGAAAGGTCCGGCACTGGCACGGCGCGGTGACTGTAGCTAGTACATTCCGTACTATCCTGATCTTGCTAACATTGCAATGAAGTTATTGATAGTGTTTAGTACCACATACTTACGTGAGCAATCATGTCTACATTGGTGTTTTTCTAAAAAGAAATACAAAAATCACCGGTCTGTGGAAAATGACTTGAGACTGAAAATGTCCTCATTCATTGTTCATATTGAATCTTACGTTAAGGGAAAGCAGTGCTATCCCATACAAAAGCAGTGAATTACTTTACTAAACTACCTTATCAAACTATTACTGGTTTTCGGGTAAAGTTTAATACATTGTATTCGTTTTTACTGCTATTTTTTTCATCCTATACCATCATTATTTTGGTTTATTACTAGTCAAATTTTAGTATGGATGTATTTTGTTGAAGTCAAATGAAACAAAAAATATGCTAAAATTTTAGTTTTATCAAGCATTAAAAGGGATTACCTGGTGTTTGAAGGTATCTTAAATACTATTGGGTCGCGAAATAATGTTTAGGTTGTGGTGGGTCGCGGGTCAAAATTGTGTAGGAACCACTGCCCTAACCCAACACCACCCCCGCCGCTTTTTTCTCCCACGCGCAGATTTGCAGACTGTGGGAGTAACGTATCCCGAGGATACAAAAAGAGAGTAATGGTTGACCATATTCAAAAGCAGAACCTTAATAATTAACTTCAAATAACGGAATTTAGTAATTTTAACGTCAATTAATTTACCTCTATGTAGAATACTTATCAAATTTTAATTAGATACAAAGAGTAATAAGTCAAAAGTCAGAAGTGTTAATAATAGTTGTAGTATATAACTCTAAAAGATTGGTTAGTAATATTTATTGCATTTTTATTAATCCCAAAATAAAATATATTTATATTTACATCCCTGAGGGTAATAGGTTAGATCATGAATATGTATGTCTAAAGGGAATGTTTTCAGTTCATTTAAACAGCTGCTCTTATAACGTCACTAACCAAATGTCGTCTTTGTTTTAAATTTCGGTCACGAAAATTGCCAACCCCCCACCAGAGCTAAGACACATCCACTTCAAAAATTATGTTTCACTGAAACGTTTTCAAAATTATTTTAAGCTGTCATAGAATTGAGTATTTAACGTCTTAAGAGGTGTTTCTACCTATAACGACGATTTAAAGGAACATCTGTATTCAAATATGACACTGGTTTCCTTTTCACCAGAAAACAGAGAACGTTTAATCCTCGATGATAGCTAAAAATTGTCACTAAACTTAGTTCGTTGTTTACAATGGGATTCTAATTGAACTTCGTATACCAATACTGGGAATGTTGTCAAACTCAGAGGCGGTTACATTCCAACTACGGCGGTTACTGCGTGAACACACCATTTGCTCCCCACCATGGGAGATTGGTGTAGGAGCACCAAGTTTGAGGGGTTGGAGTTCGAGGACTAGCTGGAGTCCCAGAGTTTTTATTTCACAAAACGCAATCCCCAAAATGGTTTTATTAAAAATTTTTGAAAAAATTGACCTGCCGTGACCAGGATTCGAACCTGGGTTATTGCGGCCACAACGCAATGTCCTAACCACTAGACGATCACGGCTACTTGGTCATGGAATTGTTGTAGTGAGAGGTAAAACGAAACGGAACGTTTGCGTGAATGGACCGTGAACCAAGCAGCGGCGTGTGGACTGGACACTCCAGTGCGAGGTGACGATGTAGGCTCGTAAGTTCGGTATCTTAAAATTATCTGACATCCAATATCGCTACAAATAAGTTAAAAACGTATTTATAAAAATATAATTGTTATTTATCGAGAATGTAATTTTAATACTGTACATATTATGAGCACTCATATAAGGTATTTTCTGTTCTAAAATGCAATACAATTGGGTATTGAAGGTTTTTGTGAATATCGGTATAAAACATCGCAAAACACTATCCTCAGGCAGTGTGTGGTGTTGGTTTTGTTGTATCTTTTGAAGCATTTTCCTCAGTTGCATGCACAGCGTAACAATTTGTGTTGGATAAATATATTCACCAATAAACCAAAACAAAAGTTTCCCTTGGGATTCTTCATTACCGATACATAGAGGATAATCCAGTTCAAGTTTGTCCGGTTAATCCGAGACTTTTAACTCTTTGTTCCACAGATTACGGGAACGGCTTACCAGCTTACACCTGATTGGCGGACACTAGTAATCAACCGGGATCACTCACTGCTTTTGTTGGCGCCACGGCTCGTTTTATCAGGAAAGTCAATTATTTGATCACGGATCATGTTTATTTTTGGCTCAATACGGGAGCTGATTCATGTTTAGTTATGATTTTAAACTGGTGTATTGTATATTGTACTGATTGAGTCGTACCACATTCTTATTCATATAATATGCCGACCTATTCAGGTGAGGGTTTGAGGTAAATACCAGTGAGGGATGAGTGTAATGGATCTGACATGCAGCTGTTACTGACGAAACCGGCTGATTCATTTTAGCCAGAGTACAGTAGAGTAGATTATTGAAATGGCAACATACTCAGGTAGGTATTTTAAGCCAAGTATGAATGAGAAATGCGTGTAGGATGATTGTGGTGTGGTCTTGTAGTCTTCTCTAAGGCCGACATGTTCCTTAGACAGGACTGTTAATTAATATCCCAACAGCCGATGGTAACTAAGGGACCTACAGTTTAACGTGGACTCCGAACCACGACCTCTGAATTACGAACTGGTCTAATTATGAGGATATTCTTTGTGGATTAACGTAGTATTTAATAGTGCGGACGCTAATCCACACAAGAGAACACTACAGCCACCGACCATCTCTTACAACTATCCACAATTCGTGACCTCCAAGTAGCTGGATTACATGACGTCGCCAGCGTCCCAGTCATTACCAGCATCATTATTAATAGTCCAATGAAAAAGGCGAGCCACATATGAATCAATAAGCTTATAAAATTTTAAAATCCGAACTTGGACCACCCCAACAACCCGTATTCTTTCGTCTCAATCTTCCCTTGGTTCAACTCTTACTCCTGACCTGTACTGTATTTCATATCTTAATATGCGAGACTCAGTCATCTTAGTTGTGTGCCTTTCATACTACCCAAAAATGTCCTTTTAAATGGTTAATGCATTGAAACTGTTCCTAACAAAGTATTTTTCTTACAAATTTTACGGTTGGAGACAAATATTGACCAGTATGTTGTATTTTGAAAGCTGTACGCATTGCTGTACGCAACGGCGTATGTCCTGATTGTCAATACACACACAGAGAGAGAAAGACAGACAACACTTTTAAAACGACTTTTTTGGGTTCATTTCCCAATCGGATGTATATCCATTTAAATTTTAAAATTTTCAAGAAAACAATACACTCGATCTTATACTATCGATTAGGTGGGAGGAGTTAAAAGTATTTATTTCGGATTTATTTGTGCTTCCGCAAATACACTTTCACTCCCGGCTGGAGTTAAGCACTTTGCAACAAAGGAGCAGTCAGCGCTGTACATGGCGGAATTGTCTTGTGATCCAATTGCTAATATTAGGTTAGTTGGCCTCAGGCAGGCGACTTGCGCAAGGCTAACAAAAACACAGCTGAGGTAATCGCATTGCGCGGTTATTAAACTCCGTAATGTATGTGTGTGCTCGGCTAGGCAGCTTACCTTAGTAGGGCTTCATGCGAACTCTCACCTCCTTAGCTCTGAGCCAGGGACAAGGAAGTTAAAAAAACTCTTTTAGTATTCTGTTAAAACTATATAATCTTAAATTACTAACTAATAATATAAAGATCTTTTTCCCATATCAAGCTAACGCATCGGTTTATTAAGCGTTTTAAGGACATTTTTATTTGGCCATTTAATAAAATAAATTTTTAAAAATGAGGATTGAGGAATGGAGAGTTTAACTGCTTTAAAACTAATTTTCGTAGATTTCTTTAAAACATCTTTCGTCTTTGTCTTTCAAAAATGGATTTCAAACAGAAATTGTTTAACTTTGATAATGCTTGTTTCTGTGTAACCGGTGAACATTTTCACGTAGGGATTATGGTGAAAAATGTTTATAAATGTATTAAGTAAATGTAAAGTCAAAGAAGCAGTTTACAGTATTCCTAAAACCCTTTATGTTTCTAAAAACGGCCGCAATTTCATACTAGATTGATCATTGAAAATAGTACCGACTCCCAATAAATGCAGATTTTCCTTAGAAAACTTTCCCATAAATTCCCTTTTGGGAATGAAAGAGCAATTCTGATGTAAAAAATGTTATGATTTCCCAGTTATTTTTTACTTTGTTTTTACCAAAACAACTTATTTCAATCATTAGTTTTAAGAATACCAATCAAATACTAAAAATGTAATAAAATTTCCAAAATTGTATGAATTATTAAATTTCTTTGCCATTAAGTCAAGTGATTTAAGTTAACTATAAATTTTCTCTGCCAAATAAGCTACCACTTGATTGAGCTTTAATTTTGTTCAGTTACTGTATTCCAGAACACTCATTAAGCTAATGTGTATTTTTATAGTCTGTTGTTCTTCCTATGTCACTGTATCAAAATAACATTGACATTTTAAAAAACCCTTATATATACTAAAACTAATAAAAAAATAGTTTCCATAAATCGCAAAATATTCCCATTTCAATACTTGTTGTTAAATTAGAATCTATTGTTTCATATTTGGTACTGGTACTGTTTCATCACAACATTTACCCAAACCGCTGAATTGTTTTAGTCAGTTCGCTTTAGGTTTGTTACGTTGACGCCGTGTATAGCGGCCGATGGCAAGTGTGGGGGGCGGATTGTGACGAGGGTGCAGTGGGTAATTATTGGGCAAGTGAAATACAAACAGTTGATTTGATCAAACAACAACATCCATGTGGACGCGCTATTTGGAACATAGACAATGATTATCCTGCGTGTTTGTACTCTAATAGGAAATCTAATTACTAAATAATTAGTGTAGGAAAACTTTACACTATAAACAATCATGGTAACTGAACGTCGCTTGGTACTACTGTATATCTATATATATTGGGATAAAATAACTGCAGACGTGTAACAAAATAACTCTACAGTTTTTCAAGATTTTCGTCAATTTCGTTAGTTTATGCAGTTACCCTAAATTAAACCAACATTAAGATTAGGCCGTGTACAAAATCTAACACAAAATATTTCGTACTTGTAAAATTTCATCTGGCGAATTTCAAGGCTTGGTTAAAAATGCTTGTATTTACTTCCCTGTGGGAAATAGGTTAGATCATGGATATGTCTAAGGTAATATTTTTAAATCATCTAAACAGCTGTTCTCATAACCAAGCTATGACGTCACTAACCATATGACATCATTAACCAAATGACGTCACTGTTTCAAATTTTGGTCGTTCAATTCGCTAACACCCCCCAGAGCAAGATATAATTATGTCAAAAATAGAGTTATGTTAAATTAGCCTAAAATATTTAGTTTCAAATATCATAAAAACACAGCATACATTCTTGATATAAATCCCACTTTGAAATTTATAATAAGTGTGTTTTGACGAATATCAAAGTCATTTTATGATAATAATCAAGTAACATGTTATGTATTGAAGTATATCCAGAGTGGATTGTTTTGCCTTCAAAGCAGGATTATAATGGTTGTTCTTGTAGACTTTGAAGTACTTCACAACTTTTACAGAAGAAAAACTTATGCAGCACCTGGGACCAGAACTTGGCCGTCGTTGGATCTTAAAATACGAGAGTCGCAAGGAGACACGCTCACGTGATGCGTACGTGTGTGTGTTAGTCTACTTAAATTGCTTTTAATTATCTAAACTAGGGGTAATATTCACATTCCAATAATACGTTGCACTGACATAAGCCTGGTCAGCCGAGAAAAAGTAAATAAACCTGCTAATTTAACCTTGCTTTTCAGTTTAGTTCTCACCGAAAGTAATTATAAATAAACGTCTTGTAACACCTTGATAATAAACGTCTAACCAAACCTCAACACGATGTTTACGTCGTCGATGAGTGAGGAAGTTCACAACGACTATTCAGGCATTCGGCTGAAAACCGATTGGTGTAAACCGAAATCGAATCTAACATCATACCGATACTGTTGTCATTCGCTAGTCGCTGCCCCCATTTTGTGCTATTGTTTTGTTATCTTTTTTGATCTTCTGTGATGACAAAAAGCAAATTTTTTAACCTTTCATTTCTTGATTTTTGATGATTGACAGATGGAGAACTTCTTTTAATTTTGATGTCTCAATGTACTTAGAATAAATTAAATAATTTCAAAATTTTTCCATTACCCCAACCTTCTTTAATGAGTTATATTTTGTTGCCATTTGAAAAAATTTGTCGATAGGCCTTTTTAATGTTAAACATTTCGTAACACTGATTGGAAATGATCCAAATCTTTATCTTGTTACTACCTAATCACAAGTACAAATTATGGCTCTGTTTTAAATAATATATTTAAATAAGTTTATCATCATACCAACGGAGGTTGTCAATTATTCTTTTTGACTATTCATATTCAGTGCTATATTATTAATATCTCTCTTTTTTATTGAGTTCCCTTCTTATTTTCATTTTAGATGCATTTCTTCTTAATTTATAGCCCAAATCAACAGTAACTATCGAAAAATAATGTTTACGAACTACGGTAATTTACCAACTTTAAAATAATTAGTTAGTCTCAACAGTCAAGAAAGACACCAAAGTCGAATTTGGAAGTATATTACTTTGGTGGTGGCCAATTTACTAGACAAAAGCAGAAGCAGTCCAGTCGAGTCCGAGTGGGGAGTACACAAACGATATTAAAATTAAAATCAATTAAATATAATTGAAATTAAAATCTTGTATTCGGTAGTGAAAATCAATCGATTATCAACCGAAAGCCTGAATATTCATCATGAACCCCGTCATCATCACTGTAAAACATTCCAGCTAATGATTCACATTCATAGTTAAGATAGCAGACCCACTATGGTGGGTATTTTAAGGCGAATATTAGTGGATGGTGAGTGTGATGAGTGTAATGCATTAGATGCCACTCGTGACTCCTACTGTCAAAGACCTACTGATCCATTTCTTAGGATCATTAGTTGATAATCCAATGAACAAAGACAACCGGGCCAGCATCACAATAATGTCAAGACTTTGCTTAGGATTGAACCGACGACTTTCAGATAACTACGCGAGTGCTACGATCGCTAAACCACCTAGCTCGTTCAAATCACGTGTTGGTAGCTTTAAACTAACGTATCAAATTACTACTGTATTATATCCCATTGTATCGGATTGTCATTTTACTATGCCATGTATTCGATGGTGTGGAGTGGTTCCCGCACCCCAGCCTTGGATTTTATCACTAGTTGAGTGAATAGGAAGAGACTTCCTCGTTTACAACGCTCGTGAAAAGGTGTACTTCAGCCTAGATTGTACATGCCACAAAGTTGTATTTTCTGTGACTCCAATGACTTACTGAACAGTCTCAATTACAAGCTCCTGACCACAGCTTTGTCCAAGCATGAAACGTCAGAGTAACGAATACGTTGCTATATCTTGGAATATGGTTAAATAAGCAGGTTTTCTATCTATCGATGTCTTGATAATACCGTTCGAGGTCAAATTCATTTACTCAAACATTCAAGTTTTATATTAATTAAGGTAAAATCAATGAAAGACATATTTGCACTGCAGGACGTTTCTCGACGCTGCACCAATCATCCATCCATTTCTAACTTCTGTATAACAAATTGAGTATATATTTGGTTGACTCTGACGAGTGGTTACTTCAATTTGTATATTAATCCATGTAGTATCGAAGAATCAAATTCCCAATACGTTAACCATTTATTATTTAACCTAAGACACTGAAAACAAAATGATAATTGTAAATTATAAATAGTAAACATAGTCGAGTTAACACAAGTATACAAACACAGTTTGTAATCATAGTTTTAGCTATTTTTTAATTTATGTGTATGTCTGATCTACCAATTTAAAATATATTGTTTCTAGCGAATTATATGATTACTGACAAAGACATGTAACGCACTTCACCCGTATCTTGCATGACCAGTTCCATAGTTCCATGGTTCCATCGCGGATTACCGGGGAACGCGATGTGGTCCAACACTTACATTGCCCTGGTAGACCCACATTCTCTCTGTTCCGAATCCGGAGGTTCAATATCCAACTACAGTTACAGTACCGACCACAGCCCCGCTGTGACAGGCAGCGGTCGGTATTGGCATTTCTTCGGTGACAGTGGTTATTCATTTATGTATAGTATTGACTAATTCCGTTTCCGGAAGCGTAAAACAAGATGTTGTATCAGTAAAATTTTGTATCAGTAAAATACTACCTCAATAATTTTAATTTTTTTATTATGTCTACTTCTTACTATTTTATTTTTCTGTGTAAAATCTATTGAATGTAAACCAGATAGAAAGTAATTAATTTTTACCATTATTTTTTATATTTGACCCCAAAATTGTATTTATTAATCGCTTCAAATCTGAATTTCAAAACCAAGGCACTTGGGATTAGTTTAAAATGAAAATATTTTTATTATAAATCAGAGAATTAGTGATCTTTCTGATTGAACTGTTAATAATAACCTTTATATAGTATGTAAATGATTTTTATGAGGAGCAAATTTGGAGCAATCAGAACATTTAAAGAATCAGAAGGTTTGCTAGGAGTATTATGCTCTTTAAAATGACATACAGAACAAGGTTGTCTAGTACAAAGTTATGTCACAGTACTTGTTTGAAGTTAACATTAAAGTGGGGGGAAAGGTGCTTGTATGCATACTCTTGAGTTGCTATAAATATTTTAAAACTTTTTCACGTAAAACCAGTTTTTTTAATGAATATAATTCCAGCGAATCTTCGTTAGTTCTCATTCATAATGAAAACCCCTAATCAAAATATCAGGTTAGATATACTCTACTGTATATAGTGCAGAATTCCTTTGATCGCAAGCGATGTTCAGTGCTCAGTGACTGCTTCTGCACGGTGTGTCCGCTACATCTGTCGTTTGATCAAATCAGCTGTTTATATCAGCTGTTCACTGCCAGTAACCCCAACGTTCCTCGGACCCAAACCGTGCCCGGACGCCCCTAGGCCACACTTTGTGTCGGGACTGAGGGTATCACTGTTAATTAAGTGCTTGTTTTCATCCACCAGTTCCCGTCAGTTTTTGTAAAATCAATACGGAAATATATATAACACTAAACGAATAGGTTAATCTTGTTTCTTGTTATTATTTATGAGACATCGATACTACTACACTAGGCTTAAAATCAGTAGAAGCTTCAAGGTCAAATTTAAATGAAGTCATATGGTTCATATCAACACATGTCATTGGATTCTGACTATTAATTATTCTTATTTTCCAATGTTTTGTAAACATTCTTAAAAGAGCACTAAACTTATATTACAGTCATAGAACCAAGTATAATTAAGTTTGTCTATTTAAAAAATGTGTTTATTAATAATTTATGTATGAATTATGCCTAAGTGTTTACATAATTAAGAGAAACTATTTAATACTATATTGAAAAAGAGAATGCGACAAAACTCCATGCAATAAATAATAATTCTAACAAAATTTTGATTTTTGTTTGATTGCTTTAATTCTAAATTATTTTATGTGCTTTTATTTTGTAAAAATTAGTTTATAATGTTTTGGGCATACATTCTGAAATAATAAACACTTATAGTAAAGTTAAAAGGGTAAATTGATATGAATCCAAAACAAAGATGTTACTGCACATATCATGTCATGTTTATTTACATCTAAAACCGTGTTCCTCGATTAGCATGTAGAGGTTAAATTTATCGAATAAACAAAACCGACTGCAGACACAACCATATGTTACCAAGTTGAACTGCATTCTTATAGTTGACCTTGAAGCTTCCATTGATTTTAATCCTAGTATAGGGGGGTATTTTAATGTGAATGTGAGGGATTGGTGAGTGTGAGAGATGTAGTGATTAGCCAAAGATCAGCTGATTTATTTGCCAGGATCAATATAATGAACTGAGGCAACTGGATTCAGTATCTAACCATCACAAAATTGTCAAAACTCAGCTCAAAATCGAAACAAGAAACTTCAGATTTTAGTCAACAATCACTGAACCACCCATCCAGTAGTTTGTTATTATATCTTATATCTGACATTGCATGGAGTGCAACCAACATCGAGGACTATAATAATGTATTGGCTGGCCACGTTTTTGTGGTTAAATAAACTGTTAAATCCACAAATAATTTGTCGATTCTCCACGTTAGAATCCTTTGAGAATTTCCAACGAAGAAACTCTGTATACAGTACCTTCTTATTAACTACTTTTACCAAATAAAGATTCTAAAGTGTCTGTCCAATACAATTTTTATTGAATTGAAAACAATAATCTGGAATTTTTCAGAGCAGAAATTCTATATTCAACCATACGCTACGACAGTATGTTTTGTTTTATGTTACGTGAACAAACAAACAAAACATTTAGTCTATGTGAATGATCAAAAGCAGGTACAAAGACCGATCTGTCATCATGTCCTATTTGAACTCTCTTTGTAAAATAACAAAAATGCATCCCCAGGGTTCGCATAGACTGCTGACAACCGCGCTTTGTGTATCGATATGTGATTGACTGTTTAATATGTCAAGTCCAAATTATAGTTCCGGATAGAAATTCAATCCTTTACTTCTCTTGTATTGAACTCGTTCAAAGTCATTAATTATATTATAATCAAACAATAATTAGGTTTATGTTATTTAGATTTTTATAGTGACATTTTCCATCACGATTGGTGAAACAAAGTTTCACTACATTTAGATAACTGCAATCTGACACCATCCTTAGGTGAGCTGCAACCTAGAGCAGGACAACATTAGTACATAATCCGGACTAACCGGGTATAAAGCTGAAAATAAAACTGTTAAAAACAGTTAACAGTCAGAGCTTCTTAGCCCTTGTGACGTATAGACGTTCTTTGTTTCTTGTGTACGTGACTATTATTGCATGGTATTTTTTGTAAGTTTATGGACTACTTTAACAAATTTCCAGCTTTATTCTGGCTTAGTCTGGTTTATGTACTAATCTTGTTATGTTCTAGGTACCAGCTCACCTATAAGTCAGAGATTACAGATCTCGAAACGACGTTAAACTTTTTCACTAATATTGATGGAAAATGTCTACAATAAAAATCTAAATAATATAAAGCCACCATACCAACAATGAATTTCAAAAAAATAATAATCAGGTGTTAACATGATCACTTGTATAAATTGACAGGTGCAAAATTTAATAATCTGGTGTTTGAAAGAGGGCAACTCTAATAAAATAAATTCCTATTGTTTTTTTAGTAGGACGATTGCCAAAACCGAAGGATATAGATTTGTCTCACCAGGTTGAATTCCCCACTCTATTTGATTTTTTCAATAAGCAACATTTATCAATCTTGGAGAAACTAGTAGTTATATATACATACAATGAAGGTAACTTATGGTTAGGTATAAGTTGGAAGGCGTGGGTAGGGATCTTTGAAATAATTTACTAAAAATCTGTTTTATAAATTAACCGTATATAAAGCTCCGATGCTAAATCTTTGTTATCGACTGCCAGCCATTGATGGTGTGCATTTACGCCAACAGGTAGCAGCACAGGTGGTTCCAATGTCGTTATACACGATTCTTTACTGATTTTTATACGTACGTTAACACACACGTTCAAAATAACTAATGTCAATAAAAATTTAAAACTAACACATAATATAATACATAAATACAGAACTTGTATATTAGTAAAAGCATATCATTATTATTTTACTGTACAATTAATGATGAATTTCGTGTTGAGTTTTAAATTTATACATAAAAAAATACACATCAGTTATAGCAATACAACATAATTTGGTCCAATGGATTAACACTCGTGTTTATCTTAACGTAAAGATATATAAATGAATATAATATAAAATAATAATCTTCATAATTTATGTTTAATATCACAATTTTATTTACCACGTTCAGTTTTCAAACCAAGTTAAAACCTCAATTATATATTCTTAAAGTTGAAATTAAATTGTTTTCTGCGAATTTAAAAATAACTTATTGAGTTAATATCTAATTTATTTTCAAATATTATCAAAACTTACGAGAAGTATCTGACAACTGCAGTTTGAAACAAAGCAAATTATAAATTTATTATTTTATATACGTAATTTTTGTATTCATTGTCTTAGTAAATTTGTATTGGTTCAATACACTTATGACTAAAAATCTATATATGATACAAAGTTTTTTAAGGATAAAAAATATTTTTAAAGCTTTGATCTCACACAAATGGTCTGAATAAAAATCTAAATTGAATATGCTGAGTTTAGTGAATGCGGCCTTTGTAGAGACGGTCTAAAATAAAGATTGAGTATGAAAACTGCAATAGAAAACCCTGAATATAAAATATGTGGATAAATAAATATAACTTTATGATAAGCTTATAGAGAAAATTGAAGCCCCGTACTCAAAAATCTTTTTTGCGTTTGACTTTTAAATGTGTCAATATGAGTTAGAAAAAATTCATTTAATGTTCCTATAGTTGTGTTACATTTATAGTTGAGTTACATTTTCAAAATAATTAAACAAACCAAAACTTTTAAGACGTTCCAACAGCCTAACTCTAAAAACTATGACCCAACTCCAAACTATTCTTCATTTGCACCGAAAATATCTTTTAATTTTTGAATAGGCTAAATACGTTGAAATAAGGATGTTTTGTTAAGTTATTTGAGTCAAATTCAAGTTTCAAACAGCGACCCCTTATTCTTGCGAGTCATGCCAGAATTTGATTGTGATGGGGTTTCCAGGTAAATGCAATAAGCTCTCGGGTGAATAGCTTTTTATTCAATAGTAGTTCAATCATCTCCGTTTTTCACCCTTGTTCATATTGTACTCCTCGATCCTCTGTGAATAATCTTTTTCGTGTAATTTAATCCACAGTAGGTGGGTGGCTCTTCATCTTCCCTAAGTTCTTGTCCAAGACTACTTTACCACAAACTGCTACTACAGGTCTCAACTTCACCAGCTTGGGTCTTTGAACTTTTGCATTAGTATCATTTTACAGGGTACAGGCAGCAGCAACTGATGGTTTTTTCAATAGTCTTTTTTATTTTGTGGGTGGCGTTGAACTTTTTGAAAAACAAGAGTGCACTAACTATAGGCTACACATTGTTCATTTTTGTTCTATATGTGATATCTATTTCTTGTGTACATTTAAATACATGGTATCAGTGAACTGACATACTTTCTCCCTTAAGTCAATTTAAACGACAATCTTTAATAAAACCATCATACTCTCTAAAGATTATCTAAATAAAATTTAATAGTTTTAATTTTCATAATTTCTTTTGTTTCAAACATACTCATCCAATTTCTGTTCAAGTTTCATGGAACATGGTTGGGAAATAAGGAAGAAATAGATTTTTAAATATTCTCCATAAGCGCTCTCTGACTATGTACTGAGACCACGGACATTAAATTCGACTTTGCTTTGTAACCGTTAGTCGTAGACTAACGATTAAAAATACTAATTTGATTAGTTTTCTTCAATCTGGATTTAATGATGACAGTCAAATTGTACTTAACCTTTATTGTTTCTGCGGAAAAAATATTTTTTTACTTTTAAAAGCCCATAACTCTAAAACCCCGATGGTTTGAAAAATAAATCATATGATTCATCAAAATAGTTTGACCCGTTTTTGAGAAATATTTAAAAAAATAAAAACGAAATAACGTGGATTACCTATATGCCGAATTTCATGAAAATTGGACCAATTTTCTCGTCTCTAGGCTTCATTACATCCCCACACAGACATTACTGAAAGACACCCTTTTTTATTCAGGGGGCACCAGGCCAAATATCTAGGATATTTCGGTATTCTGCGGTATTCTGCTCATCCCCACATACACATTCACAGATATCACTCTAAAAACACTTTTCTTATTGAGGGGGCACTATAATGGATGGATATATCCACCAGAAATTCAAATTCAAAAATGCTGACGAAAACAACACTTTCTCCTTACACTATCGTATAGGGGGAGAAAGTTAAACAATTATCTAGATTCTGGTATAATGTTGACTACGTTACTGATTCCAAGAGCTATTGTCGGTATTGCAGTGCACTCAGTCCCGAAATTTACATTGTCCAAGCCGCGAAAGCTATAGATAGGTTTCATGTTTCCAAAAAAAAACTGCAATTTTTGTTATGCCACTATTTTTTTTAATCAAGCAGTATTATTTCAAATATTGTTATTTATATGTGTCGCTTTTCAACTTATCCATTCTATAAAATATTAAATAATTATTGATTTAAAATTAAATATATTAAAGCGTATTAATATTACATTTGGAAGAATGTACTTGGAACATGCTATTTAACTTTCCATATTTTTGAACATAATAATACGCTGTACAAAATTCACATAGAGTACGTTCTTCCTAAATTTTAAACCCCATTCGCCGTGATATATCGATGCCTTGTTCTTTAATTTCCCGATGAGTTAGTCACTCGACCTTACCATTTCCTGAGAATCACGCCTTCAGGGTTAGAATACGGAATATGATTTGTTAGAGAATTACTTCTATAACTCTACTTGAGTTAGTAAATAAAATACCATATTAGTTATACAGAAGTATTGAAATATTTTGTAACTAATCACTTTAAAGTTCGTTTCAATTTAAATGACTAAATTGTTATTTATCAATATTTTACAAATAATTATCAATGAACAAATCTAGTTTAATAGGCCAAACAATACACGAATCCACAATAATATCATAGTAAATATGCGAAATGTCTAAATACAGGTTTGAAAAGTGAATTTTCATATAATTTGTAACATTCACTAAGAAACCGAGTGTATGATAAACAGGAGGATGATTCTGAGATGGAGTTTCTTTCAAGATGGATGAGGCTTTTAAAGTTTGTACTCGATAAAACACTGGAGCTACTTTCCATGTGGTTGAACAACATTGCAAAAAAGTTAACTAGTCGTTTTTAACTTATGAAGTCAACCGAGTTTAAAACTTTTAACTATAAATAATTATTTTGATATTATAAATAAATTGAGTTTTAAATATCCCTATATAAACTCCCTAGAATGTAATATACTTAATGAAGCCCCCACATTGGCTGATAGTTATGATGATAGCCATAGGTACTTATGTTACCTTCATGTAATACAGTATATTTTCAGTAGCATTAAAATATTATAGAATATTCCAGTTGGGAATAATATGTTTTAAACTATTTAAAACTATATTTTTACAACGTGTACTATTACAGGTGTGGTTTGATGGTTAAAAGTCCATTGTGGAGGAAATCTGTTATTTGCTGTATTTGTCTAACCGTTTAAACCGAAAGATACTTCAAATTATTCAGCTGTTCGAAACTGAACTCATCACTAGAGAAAACAGGATGTTGTAAAAGTGTGCTAGTATATGGTTGGAAAATATTAGTCACGGTTTAGTCATGCCTATGCCGAGACCTTTGTAAGATGATGTAAGGTGTAAGATGCTGATTTTAAGCGAATAATTACAAACCTTTTTACATGTATGTGATTCGCAATACATTTTTTATAGTAACAAAATTGTTTTGATTCTACCTAGTATATTCCATATGGTTAATTTGCTCGTGGATACAACTGTACCTCGCTTGGAATATTCCTTATGAAATATCATGATTGGCTATACCTTAACAGTTTACGAATATTGAATAGCACGTTGCCATTTTTATACTCTGAAATACTAAATGTTGCAGAACTCGAGTTGTGATAGTATTGTAAATAGAGATTTTCTGATGTTGAGAATTTAACGATAATCTATATCGATGACGATATCAAAGTTAATTATCAATACAGAAAAATGTGAAATCAGTGACATTAAATGGGCAATATCGTGCTCTTGTTAAAAAATATATTTATTCCAAACCAAACAAATTTTTTTAAATATACTGAATGAACTTATATTAATTAAACTACTAAATCAATAATATATGACGACATTATTTAAATTAGTTACATTATTATTCTTATGTAAACTTATATTATTTTCCATTAATTTGGGGGAAATCTTTAATGGAGTAGGATACAAATTAAACTAAATCTTTGCCAAAGATTAAACCAAACTAAATACTGTTAAAAGATAAATTATGTCATATAATAGTTCTCGAAACTGTATGGTATAAACTTTAAGCTAAATCAGTTTAAAAATTGAGATATAATCCCTCCTTCTACATACGATAGCAAATCATGTAAATTAAAATACATTTTTGAACGAATGTCTCGCATACTGTATAAAATTACATCTATAAACTGAAATTCTGCATAAAAGTCACAGAACATGAAGGTTTTATGTTCAACTGTTCCAAATAGGCAAACCATGAATGCGTGGCAACAGAAAACTACACATTTCCTGATTTTCTTAGCGAGCTATTTTACTATTTTTAACACACATTAAAATTTAGCGCATGATATAGCTCTTTTTTACATTAAATAAAATGTCACTGATGAGCTATAATATCATGAAAATTTCAAACGTATTGTAATTTTACGAAAAATACATTTTCATAGATATTTAATATATAAATTCATTATACGCTACGGAATGGCGCTGATATTTACAAAGAATGTTCATCTGATAATATTGCGTTACAGTTTGCCTATCTATATTTACCGCTATCGATAATATAGGAGTATTAATTGTTGTGTATTAGTAATAGTCAGATAAACGCAGTCACTTGTGTCAGCAGGTCGACCGCATACCGCTGTGCACGGCTACACACTATACACTATACACTATACACACTACACAACACAATGCTCAGCCATCTGATGTTTGTCTTTGATGCCGAGTCGCCTTCCTTCCTATCAAAGCATTGTTGTCATTGTTTATTACCGTACTAGCGTAATATATCGACTTTTTATTAACATTGTACTCTACAAACAACCCGTATATTGTCAAATATTCGCGATTTATTGGGGATAAATGTATTATATTGATGACAGAAACAAAAAATTAATTGCTTCAAAACTATTTGATAGTTATTGGTTTTCTAACACGAACAACAGTGATACGTTCACTAAACACTAGAATAAATTTGCAGCGAAAATTATTAGTATGGGTTTAAATTTGTCTAAGCGTCTACCATATTGGATTTTAGTGTTAGAGTGATTTTATAACTCTGGTACATGTTTCGCTTCAAAAACTAATGTAAAAATTAAAACAAATAGCATCAGTTTGAAATCATAAATAGTATGTCCATCTTAATTTTAGGCTTCTCTTATCTAAAAACAATCCATCCGATTAAAGTTTTGATCAATTGTTTTAAAAATGTCAATAATACATTTTGTAGAACTAACTTATTTAGACATACTGTATCGTGTAACCACTGAGGAAGCAAGAAACGTTAAATTCTAATCAAATACTTCATTAAAAAATTAATGCCCTTTGAAATGCACCGTTAATAAGTATTTCTTATACAAAACAACATTATGACGATTTTTTTATTTAAAATTGTTCTTAAGGTACTCAGGTTAATGTAATATGATGTAAGCTATCCAAACAATTACAAGTACGTAGTCAATGTGTCACTGAAAAACTTCAACATTTTATAATTAGTTTTGTTTTCAGGTAAATCCATGAGTTTGACAACCAATCGTTATGTCCCTAAATCGTAAGTAATCTTTACATTTGAACGTTATGCACTACTGTATAAGTAAATTGCATGAAATTTATTATTATTTTTAGGTATAATATGCCAAATAGTAAATTTGTATGTGTATATCTTAGAGTTATGTGGAGTAGATCTATGCATGTAGTAAATTAAGAACCTGTTTTATATAAAATAAAAGTTTTAGAGAAGTCTTCCTGTTTTCCACCTCTAAAGTAAGTTTGAGAGGGGATCACAGTTTATTCAATCGCTCTCCGATCTTCCTCGCGACTTTATAAACAAAATTGTTTTGTGTAAAAGAAAAGACCCACTTGTAAATTTTAACATAGTTGTTTAAATTTTCTCTCGTTAGTTTAGTTTATCAGTAGTTCAAACTCTTAACAATAGAGATTAAGTTTAATTCCTTCAGTAATTTAAAATTTAAACACATTATAACCCATAATCTGTTTTTATTCAATCCAGAAAGATTTCTCAAGGTATTAGTTTCTAGTCATATTTAATTGAATTTGAATTTACTTAATCAAATACTGTTATGATTGTTAGAAACTTTCACGATAGAACTCATCACTCAAACACCTCATTGAACAACTTTCAAGACTACACGCCGACGATGACACAGATGAAGCATAGACTTATGTGACTGATATGTAAATGGTAAATAATTTACAGTGAGAACTCTGAGCTTGGATCAGTGGGTCCAAACTCATAATTCTCTTCCATGTCATTTTTTTCTTTCTACATGTTACACCATTCGGAAATGGTGCTCATCATAATATTGTACCAAATATAAAATGAAGAGCTTAAAACATGATCATTATAACATTTTTACAGGTCATCATTTATTACGTTTAACACACTACAATATTTCGCGAGACGTTTTACAATCAGATTAGGCTTTAGACATTTTTAATACTTTGTGTTTCGGGCAAAATAAGACTGTTTAATATTTGAACAGTCAAAACAATATTCAAATTTATGTGTTGTTCAATGTTCAGTGTGTTACTAAGGAAGACTGACAATTTTACGTAAATCTTTCCATTAACAGGGCGTCCATGAAAAACGTTTCATGACTTCGGTGAGTGATTAGGTACATTAAAAGGAAGAAAAAAGTACCGATGGATGTATGGCCTAAAACGCTTATTTTCTTAGACATCCGCCATTTTGTATTTTTCACAAAATATTTTTATTTCAAACATTTTCTAACGGATTTTTTTCAAATTTTGTATGTTTCTAACACTAGTCCAAAATCAAAATTCAAACGCTCATTTTCTCATATATATATATATATATATATATATATATATATATATATATATATATATATGAGAAAATGAGCGTTTTATGTCATATCACAGGGTGTCCATGAAACGTTTTTCATGGACACCCTGTATAAACACATGGACAGTGCTTTCTCCGATACAGATACTACTAAATTGTATATCGTTGTATAAGTTACCTGAATGCTTACATGCAACCCAGTAATAGTGCATAAAGAACCAACTGAAGAATACTCCTGTAATACGTATGTTAACTCTTGAATATCAAGCTTTATGCAAATGAAAATTGATACTGTGTATACAAAAATCAATCGACAATTTTTAAGAATAATTTAGTAGCATAAAACTGTGGTACTTTTCACAATGAAAATTGTTTAAACAATTATCTCATTCACCTACAGATTGAGGAAGGCTGACATGTTTAACTAAAAAATAAATAAGGCTTTAGTGTAAACAGACTATTAAGACAAAATAATAAAGTATAGAAACTTTTTAATGTTTTTAAATTAAGTCCCCTGATAGTTTGCGCATAAGATCGAACACTTATTTAGTTCGTCATAGGAATCAGTAATTATCAACTAACCCTGTTACCGTACACGTTTATGACCTTTATTTCATTGGTTTGGATCTATTCCCGGAACATATTCAGCCTTAACATTTATAAGTAATTTTTGTTGAGGCTGACTCATCATGACTCGTAGTTCTCGTGCGTAACCGCATCACGGCGCATCATATGAGTTATAACCAACAGGATAAAGTTGTACAATTATCGAGATAAGGTTATTGCAAAACGGCGATACAAAACAATAGACTAAGCTATGATTAAATTTTAACTTGAGAGAAAAATATTTTTCCCCATTTTCACATTTTAGGAATATGCATATAATTTAATAATTGTAACTTTAAAATTATTGAATTGTATTTATAGTATGGCATTTTAATTGTTTTACATTCACAATGGTTTTCAGGTTACAAACGTAATGGTCCCCTTCAATATCTACGTAAATCACCCGCATTGCACTAATGTCAAGTATTTTTTGTGGTCGGGCGTTCCATATTCCAGCAATATACGTAGAATTGTGTAATAACCTGATTTATGGTAACATGACCGTCTTTTACTGCAACGAGCTTATTATAATCTGTTCTGGGTTTCATTCGTCTTTTAAGGAATGGGTTTATTTCAATTTTTAAATTGATAAATTTTCCACGGTAATGCTAAAATACAATGCTTTAACTAATATAACGCCGAGTTATGTAGATTTTAATCGGAAGTTTATTAAAAAGTATTCTTGATATCCAAAAATACAGTTCTAAAGTATATTAAAATATATTCTTAGCATAAGTGTTAAGTAAATTCTGTATAGAAAAATGAAACAATTGAAATTATATTCATACTGACAGTTATCTTTCATCTCCTTTCTGAAAGTGCTCAATAATGTTTTTCAAATTTATATTGATTTAATGTCTTTTATAAGTTCTGTAGACTACTAGAAGAATATCTGTCGTTGAGTGATTTTGAGTCAAGACACAATCGGTCTACAAAACACAATGAATTAAAAACAATTGAACGTAATTGGGTCGTACGTTTTTTTAAACATTTCGAAAATTTAACTAGAGTTGTTTTAAATTCAACTTTGACGTTGAAAAAGAACTCAATATCCATATGCTTTACAGCATACTCATTTATAGTTAACGGAATTAAAACTGTTTTAAGTAATGACTTGTAAAATTGATTGCCAATCGTGGACTGTCAGTCGGTTGGTCTAATCAAGCGGAAAGCTCTGAAGGGTGGTCGACCCTCTCGAGTGGCCGCCACTGAGAGCCCGGCAAACATACCTCGCCAAGACAAGACAGGCCTCTGGGGCAGACCCTCACATGTGGGGGGATCCGCCCCACTCTCAACCCAACTTGTAGAATAATCTCGCCGTTTCCAAACATTATTCTTTTACATTCCAGTCTTAGAATCTTCCAAACCTTTCTAAGAAGCTAATTCTGTTAGTTCATAATAAATTATAGTGAAAATTAAAAAAATTCTTTTTAAATTTCGATTTTCACATTCCCCATAATTTACTCTTTAAAATTCACTGAACAATATCAAAACCATTGCCAATACGAGCGATAAAACGTGTTAACTATGCAATATACCAATAAACGGGATTAGATGGATGATAGAAAATTGTTCAAAGCCAATTTGTTAGTCATGCCTACAAATTAAAATGAATAAACGCTTTTTCGTAATATAAAACGGAATAAGTTAAAAGGTTCGTTTATACTCGTAAAATAACTTACCAGTATCAGTAAATTGTTCCTTTTTCTATCACAAACTGTTATACTGTGCTCAGATATAATGCAATTAAAGCGATCTAAAATCGGATTACTCGAAACCTTGTTACACTCCAGTCTTTGGTAGTAACAATGACATGGATAGAAAACTGATAACGCCAATTCTCAATGCTTCTCCGTGTGTCGTAATGCGGAGGTAAAAGTTCGAAATGAGTGGCAATAAATTAAAACGCTTCTAACATTGAGTGAGATCATTCTCATGTATAAAAATTACACCCTAGATTCATAACAATAACGTAGATTCTCTACTGCATTTGTTAAACATCCCTTTTAAATTGTGAAATTCAGAAGCTTCTTTTTGTGAGCTCAACCTAGCGTATTTATGATGTATTTTTACTACTCCAGTAAAACTTAAAAACACTATGTGCCGATTTATTTAAAATGTACGGGCATCACATACCGGTTGTCGATTGCACAATACTTACATTAACTGATAAATTTAGTCCTGCGAGTAAAATGAAAAAAATTACGAATAGGCTAAAAATTAAATCTGTAGTCTGTCAGGTTATTAGAAGGCTTTTAAATAATTAAATACTATCGGTTTATGTGATAGGATTTTTCTAGTAGAATGAACGTTTTTATACATATATTCCGTCTCTTTGAAACTAAATAACCATTTAGAAACAATTAAAATAAACGATTCAATAGAGAGTGATGTATCAAGTATGCAGAGTTGAGGTTCATCCGCGACCCCCGAGACTCACAAACTCATTTCCTCCGGTCGAGGATTTCCTGTTTGAGAGACGGATAGGGATTTACATTGTAGACGAAAAATTCATTCACTAAAATATAACTTTTAATGTATTCTAAAATATATTTTGAACTTTCCCTCAGCCAGACAGTAAATTCTCGACATATGACTCTACCTCTGTTAGTTTTATCGAAAATACGTACAGCAAAGTTTTGTTTATGTAATTATTATTTCCGATTTTGTTCACCTGAATGATATTATTACTGAATAAAGTTGATTGATCAAGAAAAAAAGCGCTGTGTAACATGGTCTATAGATTTGTTCACATAGATTATGAGCTAAATTTTGGTCACTTATCTTTTTCAGGTCTGGGACTTTTGAAACCAGTGGTATAGTAAATAGATATATGTTGTCATGTAATGTTAGAGGGACGAAATTCCAGTAATGTGTCCAAAATTCTTGGTTTTCCCCAAAGTATTTGTTGTAAACCTGAAGAAAGCCGACCGTAATTTTCTGTGTTATTTTATTTTCTGTGTACTCTTAGATGACCGTTATGTACTCGCATAAGAAGATTTCACTCAGTATAATATCGTAAGAGCGACGGAGCTATTGTGTCAGCCCACCTCTTCCAATCCAACCTTGTGGGAAATATCTGTCCAAACATTAATATATATCCTATCTATCAAATATCTATCCAAACAACATATCTATCCAAACATTTATCCATCGATGATCTCGTTCATTTTCCAAGGCATCAAAAGGGTTTGTAGTTCAGATGTTTTACAGATATGTATATTTACTATACCAAAGGTTGAAAAGTCACATTTCTGAAATAGATAAGTGACCAGTGCGTAGCTCATTAACTACGAGAAAAAATCTACAAACCATGTTACACACCACCCTCTATATTGATCAGTTAACAGTTTTGTTATAATATCGATTCCTGTCAACGAAATCGAGAGTAATGATTACAAATCAAAACGTTGATTGATCATCGAATGTTGAGAATCTATTTTCTGGCTTATATTTGAAATTGTACTAATATTTTATGAATATCCCGTTGTGTTGATGTGTAATCTTAACAGTTTTCCAACTATAATCTTAACTGTAAGTTAACAGTTTTTTTGGCTCACAAGCAGTCAGATACTCCTAAATGAAACACATGAAAACTCATTTAATTTCAAGCACTTTAATTATTCAAAATTAGATACAATAGACTTCTTGTTCGTCTTTTCACTGACCTTCACAATACATTCCGAAAACAATCGTCAAAAGTAAGAATTTCAATTTATAATTATTTTAATTAATTATTATTATTTTGATGTTCTTTTTTAACTATAATTATTAGTTTCAGTCTATTGTTTTATATGGTCTATAAGTTTTAACCAGAATTCCTTATTACACCAACATGAAATATTACTTACTTACATTTATAACAAAATAGGTAGGCATTAGTTAGTGCTAGCAAAACGGTTTTAAACGTTCCCTAAAGTAAATATCGTTGAAAACACACCAAATGAAATAAGCAGGTATCAAGTCCTCGATAAATACAATTAATTAGCCACTCAATTATTGACTAAACCTTCATAAAATGCTCAATAACATTCCTAACACGCACACTCACAAACTTACGTTTGTGAGTGTTAACATTCCGCTGAACTGAAGAGTTGCCAGACATAAAGTTTTTCTTTATAACAGAAGTAAGGAAGAAGTCTAACACATTTTGGTATTAAACTTTGTTGTTGTCATACATCTCGTTTAAGTTATTTATTTCGTATAAAGTGTTTTTTCAGATCTGATTTTACATGTTACTTTCAACATGTCACTCGTAAATTTCATAACTGTAACTCGCACTGTCAATCACTGTGGGTATTTATTATGTTCGTTCACTGTTCCTGTAACTCCTACGATTACATTCCCTTATAATGGTAGGATTCATCTGTCAAAATAAACTTTAAAGTTAATTAGAAAACGTAATCTACGTCAGAATAGTCTGTATATGTTTAATGATATAAAATTGGTTGATACACTTTTACCCAGTTTATTAAATTGCGTAAGGTTTTTTTTACCAGCCATATCACTGGAAAAAAATTCTTTCCTCCAGAGTTTATAAATGACTATTAATAACTCACAATACCTGTCGTCTTCAGTTCATTTTATGGTGAGCAATTGACTAGTTTCATGAAGTTATTTCCCCATTAATCTTATATAATCATTATCATTGCGTTTATTCTACGCCATTATCAATCATTGTCATGCATGCAGTTGAACATAAGTAATTAAAACAAAAGTAAACTAAAAGTAAAAGTAAAGTACAAAAGTAAACTTGGTACATTGTTTTGTATAAAAACAATGATTAACTTGTAGTAATAAACAAGTGTCACAAATTTAAAATTACACAGCAAACATAAAAATTCTTGATAATTGAAGTATAACTTCCCGAAACTAGTCACCTGCTACCACAAAAAATTGAAGATAACATGTATTAAACACTATAAGAATAGTTTAAGAATAGAATAAGAATAGTTTATAGTGCTATTATAAACTAAATTAAAAATCTTAGCTAGCTATATCCTAGTTTAAGTGACCAGTAGGGCCTACTCACGATCAACAATTAAGTATTCAGTAATGTTTCATTGGAGGGCATTGGGTTTGATCAGTTTCAGTTTTCTGAAATGTTTTTTCTCCCTCTTTAGCTAATGGAATTTAAAATCAATCCACATACACACTTAATTTTTCATAACTTTTACACAGTCGGTTTTAATCTGTATTCGTCAATTAAATAAATTATTTGTGATTAGAAATATATCCCTGTCATGTAAGGCTCTAGCTTGCTTTCGTTTTTAAATTAAAAGTTTTAAAATACAAGAGAATATAAAAATAATTCAGGTATGAAAATTTAAATACAGCTCAAGTTACAGTTGGAGAATTGTTTTGTTTCAACCCCTTCAAAGTTAATCTGTCGGTTTAAAGTAAAACATTCCGTCTAAACCTGTCATCAGTAATTAAGAGAAACAGGGTTACCAGATGGAGGGAGTAATCCCACCTAATTATCCCCCCTGTGTTTTGCGCTTCCCTCAGGCTCGACTATCCATCTTGCCATTTCAAATTTGACTCTGGGTTCTTTGTTTTAAAATCCGTTACCGGCAATGGTAAGTGGATTTTATTTCAGCAATATGCACGTTAAAAATACTAGAGTGACCCACAAATGATTAGGCCTAGTGTATACAATATAGCATCCTGTTCATCGCGAATGTAGAAACAAATTAACAAGAAAATTGCTTATTGAATTGGAATAAGTTATTCATAAATAAAGAAAGGCTAAAATTCCAAATATATGCAGTGTTTCTTAAACTGAATGTAGGCCCTAACACAAAATAAAGAATATACCAGGGTTTCTCACTGGGAGTCGCGGGCAGGGTCTCGTGGGGTCGCGGAAGCCCCGAAAATAAAAAATAAAATAGACCCGATTTATCAAAACAGGCTTAGATACTTATTTGTATCCTTCAATATAGGAGCGGTTAACTGTTGAGCAATAATTAATTGTAGATATAAATTATTTTAGGGAGAAAAGGGGTCGCCAACCTGTTCAAACCTAAAAAAAGTTATAAGGGGGCCGCGGGCCCAAAAAGGTTGAGAACCACTGGGATATACTGTCTTCATTTAAAATAATACTTAACAAGTTTCTATTTAGTTCCCTGTGGGAAATAGGTTAGATCATGGATATGTCTAAAGGAAATATTTTCACTTCATCTAAACAGCTGTTCTTATTCTTTTATATTAAAAATTCAGTACAATAGCTCTGGTAGTTTCATATTTGTTACATATTTTCCATCTTACAGATCGCCAACACCCCCCCCCAGAGCTAAGACATATCCATGTCAAAATTTTTACATACACTTGATGAAACTGGTGTATTGTAAAATTATTACTGAAATATCGTTTAATGTTTTTTTTAATTCAAAAGTACTGTAGTGATAAAACGTCTTTTACTCAGACCCTTACTATAAGTTGAAAGATATAGGGGAGATAATCAAGTGACACCCCCCAAAGAGTAATAACAAATGTTTTGGTTTTATTGGGTGACGTGACCTTAAGTTTTATGAAAACAGTTGACGAATAAGGAAGAAATTTAAAACACCACCGTAAACAGAAAAGCAAAATTTTCTCTGGAACCGTTTGTGTTAGACTATTAGTTCTACATACAATTTTTTTAATTTGTTGTGCTGGTTTTGATAGCGATGGTGAAATTATTGTATGAATTCATTATTTTGCCGGAAAATACAAAAAAAGGTTTTATGTTTAAAAGACCCTTTTATAGATTTTCGAATGATTATTTGGCATATAAGCACTATAAACCATGACATTCTAATCAAAATCGTTAGTTACTTTTACAGAATTTTTCACGTTTTTAATGGTTTTAGGGATGAATAACTTTTGAAATAAAAAATTTGAAAAACACACCTGGAGATATGGCGTGTACATACAACATTTTTCATAGTTTGGAGCTCTTTTGTAGGCTATGATTTTGTATACAAAAATGCATCCATACACAGACAATCATGATTACTTTAGAAACCATTTTTTTAATTCACCCCCGCGGAGATATCCATTCTTTACTCAAATTCGAAAATTTTAAAATTAAACGAAAAAGTGTCTTGCTGTCGTTATAATTTTGATTTTACTCTGTTTGCCTGCAATAAAAGCCAACATAACTTTTCAGATGATAGTTCCGTTGTACCCCGGGTGCAGGAGTGTAAGAGCAAGCGTTCACTCAGGTCGTGTGTTGCTTGCTTGTGATATCCTGCCGTACGAGCTTGGGCTAATGAACGGTTAATAAATAAGTAGATGTAAACATGGATGTGAGGGGGTATATGGCAGTAGTGTTATGATATGCAGGGCCGCTAGTGCTACTGTGCGAACTGGCAACACTGCACAACACTGCAGGTACTCGTGTCATATATTCATCTAATTTAACTCTTTTATAAACTAAAAACATATAAGAATGCTGTATTATAATTAAGAAACCATTTTATGAACTATGAATTTAATTCTAAGTATACTCAGATAAGACTAAGACCCTTGTATATTTATAGAATTATAGCAAATTCAAATCTTTGTATTCTGTACATTTTAAGGGAGAGGTGTAAGAAATGCTTTATGCACATAGGTGGCCAGCCTGTAGTGTGGGACTCTCCTAAAAACCGGATTTACCACTAAAAAACCTCCTCTACTTTTTAGGATTCTAACCTGGAACCGTTTGTCACATTACAACAGGCTAGGCCTAAATTTGGTTTACGCCCTTGAGGCTCACCCCATGTCCAGGCACTCGTTTAAGGGATGTGGGCCAATAAAATGACGACTGGGCGAACTGTGACAAGCAATTCTAATTTCCCTCAATGATCTTATGGCAGAACGTGTCCACCGAGAAAACACCAAGTTTTCGTGCAGCCTCCAGCCTGCCTTTCCCAATGGGGGCAGTTGAAGAAAGTGTGCTCCGCATCATCGGGAACACCCGAGCAGTAAGTGCAATTTGGTGAACCGGTTTTGCCCATCCAATGCAGGTACTACTTGAAATACCCTGTCAGAAACTGAGTGAGGTAGTAATCCACCTCGCCATGCCGCCGTTCCACCCACGGTTGGACCTGCTCTATAGGTCGCACAGTCCATCGTCCTCGGGCGTCGTGCTCCCAGCTGTGTTGCCACTGTTAGCAGGTCTTCTGTTGGAGCTCTCTTCAGATCTTGCAGCATCCTTGCCGATCTCGCCTTGTCTCTGATAAATCGCCTCTCTCTTCCCTGCCTGTATTCTGTACTAACCGATATAAAATTTAAAATATTATTAAGGAGAGAAATTACAGTACTTTCAACCCTTTTTATTAGAGACAATCTTTTAGTTATTCTAATACCCAGACAACGTATTTTCGCTTAAAAGAAAAATATGTTATTAGTCAAACTAATTTTTGACCCAAACTATGTTAACTTCTCATACAACAGATTAAAATATGGATAAACTATGTAATAAATATTTTATTCAATCACTATCCTAGTTAATAAACACCTTAAATTAATTGTAGACCTTTATCTTTGCCAATTTGCCAAAGTGGAGCAACAAAACACATTAATGTAACCCGAATGTGTCAAGATCATAACGTCCGACATTTAGCTTCACAAAACCACGGCTGGAATTAGAAAATGTAACAAAGAATCAGATGAAATTGCGTGAACGGGTTAATTGTCTAAATGCTTCCACTGAAAATAGAGCTAGAGGCGTTTGCAATTAGCGGAGATTACTAAGGGTGGAATATGAGCATTCCTTTGCTTTGTAAAGGGAATGGAGGGGAGGGGGGTCACGTGGAAAGTGAGGGACTTTCCTGGAATATTATGATTTGAGATCCCATTTAAATCGCATTCGTTAATTCAAAATATTATAATAGTGCCATGTAGATGTGACACGATTCTCTCTCTGATAAGATCTTGTACAGCCAGCGTATAAAATTCATGTAGCTTGGGAGGTAGGTTTATCACTTTAATTTAAAATATATAATCTTCGAGTAACGTAAATCTATTAATTTATGTTACTGATGGATCATTCACGAACTAGGCAGTACGTTTCGCGACAGTAATTATTGAAGGGACGAAATTGGAACTGAGTTTCTGAAATCGAATGAAATTCAGCTCATTTTTTTAATAAATTGTTTAAAATCAGAAAAATTTAAAAAAAATTGGTTCCTGCATTTGCCCATGATGTCACGAGAACTCGTAAAGAACGCAATAAATAAATCGTGGGCTTTAAAAGTAAAACTTTAAAAATTAAATTAAAAATATTCCTTTATTTTTTTAAATAACAAAACTAGTCAAAATTTAGAAAAGAATTATTTTCGGAGGCGAATGTCCGTCAATGATGTCGGGCAGGTTAGTTCGTTGGTGAGGGAGATAAGTATGGATTAGTTGTGGTAGTAATTAGAGAGAATGAGGGTCTGATCCCCGACAAAAAGTCTTATATAGCCGTTTATATATATTTTAAACTCCGATAGGTACTGTATTTATATGAATAAAGTTTCTTTAAAAAAATAAATTGAATCACAAACTTATTTGACTGCCCTGCATCACCTGCATTGAGTTTCTCGTTCTCTGGAGTCGCCAAAATGTCTCTCTTATTACACGTTTTAATCAACTGTGTTTTTTTAGTTGTCTAACTACAAGTTTTTTTTCTCGGAAAATAATTGAATTTTAAGTACAGTAATTGTCAAGTTTCAATAGACGTTATGATTTACTTTTACAAATAATGGTTTAGAATGATGGATTGTGACAGTGACAGCTGACAGGGCTTTTAGAGTTCAGTAGACCGCTTAAACTCACGATTCTGCCCAATGAGTCATCAGCTCTTTGTCGATAACAAAGCTACTTATACATATGCATCATACCTTCATTATGCACTTGTATCTGTACCCAATAATTTCAGTTAAAGCTGCACTTTTGCTACAATTTAAAAAAGTATGATTTCTACCAATAAATTTGTACAACTCATGTTTTTTTAATTTTCTAAGTTCGATATCAAGTGTAAACTATAAACTAAACCAAGCCGTATAAGTTAAACTAAGTACAACTTTTACGGTGGCAATATTAGACTTATCTTAGTTACCGTATTGTTAGGAGGCCGTGTTAGGAGGAGTAACAGAGGTAATTCTTAAAGAACATCCGATCAGAATACCTGAGTGCTTCAATTCCTCAATGATAATTTCAAGGCAGCTGTTGGGAACCACGGGGAGTTCGTCTTCCATCATGTTTGGAAACCAGCGACTCTCCCAGGATGATCCAGGTCAGCGGACAGGGATCTGTGATCTGTGATAGCTCAGGGTTCCGTCGTGGAATCGGTCTTGAGAAACAAATCGTCCTACATTATTGATGGCTCTCCTCATCGATCAAACCCGACATTTCAAACCCGTTTAGACATATAAAACACGTTGGTGCTAATTCCCCTGTTAAGTTGTCAAAATATGCATAGACTCAAAATATTTTGCTTGACACATGAATGGTCGAAGGAAATTAGAACTGTTCTTTATATTATCTTATTTTTGTTTTGCCATAACCATCACCAGTGGGACATTTAAACGTTTTGGTAGAAAACTGTCCATCCCCAGGTTTTGGCTACCTATCTCTGTCCTGTTATTAGGTAGATAATTATTAATTATTACGATAATTAATTGTCCAAAAATAATTTTTACATAACTTTCAATAATATAACCGAAGCCAAAGATTAGTTTAAGACAACAAGTTGAAACAGCTGGGTAGCTCAGAAGAGCTTAGAGTAACTAAACGATATCGGTTAGGTTTGGTATCTGTCCTCATCTCGTAATCCGTGGGTCGCGAGTTCGATTCCAGTCCTAGACGATAATTGCAATTACCTACAATTAACTACCAGTTAATAACAGTTAATAATAGTTAACTTATTATTAACTGGTGGTTAATGTTGGTTAATGGTTTTGTTTTAAATCGTTATTAGATTTAAAACAAAAACATGAAGCAAATTACAGCACCTATTCAACAAATCAATACATTATGTTGGAGTATTATGTTATTCCGACAAAAAACTACACACAAATATATCTCCAACCAAGCGGTAGAAAGTTTGGCTATTACCTACGCGAACTATCGTTATATTGTCGATAGCTTATTCTCAATGCGGAATTACTGCCAAAAAAACAATATTTTTTACATACGAACAACGTACCGGTTCTTTGTTTGAAATTCATTATTGGTGATAGTGGATTGATGTTATTTAGATTTTTATTGCGGTCATTTTCCATCACGATATTAACGATATTAGTCCACGATATTAATCCATTGCTGGTCTGAAAATCACCAAATGAATTTCGAAGAAGCTAAGATAATACACCGGGAACCTCACTTTTTCAAAAGAAAACTAATTGAAGCTTCCTACATGAAACTAGCAGACCAACCAATTAGTCAATCTTCTGTTGAGATCCGGCCATTGTGGCTGCCAATTCTTAGCAAAGAACTTAAAGATAGGGAAAATAAAGTATCTGTTAATGATTTTCTTATAAATCCGAAACAAAATTTTCATGGTATGCTAACTCGTAGTAAAGCTCGTAAGGGGCATTCGATTTTTGTTTTAAGTATGAAATTGTAAAAATAATGTGTTTTTGCTCTGTAAAGTTAACTTTGTTTTGTACTGCAATTTTTCATGTATATTAGAAAGGATTTGCATTTGAATTAAAAATAATAATAATAAATAAATCTATTAGACATATTTCACCTGGATTTCAGGTTTTTGCGGCGGCCATTTTGTTTCCGGTTTGTGGGACACGCCCACTTCTTTCAGTTGTCTTTGAGTCTCCGTGTCGAGTGGACGTGTTTGGTTTCTTATGCGTGTAATGTTTAGTGAATGGTTTGTTTGTAAGTTTTTTGATTGATTCCAGATCCCGAAACGTCGTGAAACTTTGTTTTACATAATATCGTTATGGAAAATGTCCGCAATAAAAATCTAAATAACAACGTACCGGTACCAGAAGAGTATCAACCGCATTGAAAACATCTACAAGTGTGATAGCAACATCCCAGATGACGTCTGAAACAAAGAAAACATCCAAAGCGAGATGTAATAGAGTCCTCCCATCCTCCCAAGCGGAGGGATCATGGACTATTTATAGAGAATGCATATCAGTGACAATGGCCGAAGTCCAGAGTCAGCACAATAATGATATACGGCAGGCCTGGCGGTTATCTTTGGCCTCAGGCCAGCTAGATGACCGCCCGCACACGTTTTATAAATAAGTATAAAAATACTGGATTGTTTCCATACACAGAAACTCAACTTTGGCCTCTCGAAATCTTCGTAGTTTAGTGACACACTGTTAGTTAGTGTTAGGATACGTTAAAATTATACTGTATTGTACTAATGTTTTATTATTTATATGATTATATTATTAATTGCGTAGTTATTAACAAGATCTTAGCAAACAAAAAAGTTAAGTGATTAATTCTACGTTCAAAATTAATTCGTACTTGGCTAAAATAAACCATTCTATTACGTCTCTCATGTGATGTAATTTTATAAATACTGTATATAAAATTTATATTTGTATTTATAATTTTAATTTCCCTTTCCCGATCCAAGTCGAACTGTTTTTATAACCTTTTCTGACTTTTCTATCGCAGAAGGGAATTTCTTAAACAAATACTGTTCTAGTTAAAGTTCTAGAATTTGATGGAGATCTTTTTATTTTTTTCACTAAATGACTCGTACTTGGTCAGTGACATTCATCAGTGTGGACAGTGGACACCGTGTACGTTTTAATCCGGATGACGCAGATCGGGAATGATCCAGTATCATCGATATCAGTAACTGTCGATACTATTATTTCGATATTATACCGATACATTAAATGGCGAAATTCTGGAAATTGACAGATTTTTTGAGATATCGATTTGTTTTTTCTAAAAACGTTTCCTAGAAGAAATAAAAAATAACCCAACTTTGCTCTAATACAATGCATTCACGCAAATTAGAAAATATTTTATTACAGTAAATTTAAATACTTTAACATAAATAAATACCTCTACAAATAATAAATAAATAAATACCTCTGATGATTATTATTGGCTTATGACTACTTATCTTTATTGATGTAATTTTTATCTCTTTTTTAAGCTCTTTCTTTTTATATAGCTTCATAAGAACAACTATTTTTGCTTTAAATATTTGGTAATACGGAAAATACAGCGCTTTAATACATATTTTCGATTTAATTTAATTTTACCACTCTGATCCTACCGGAACCAAATCAGAGCGTCCTGACAAATATGGATTTAAATTTGGTTAGATGAAAATTTCGCAACACTTGCACACATCACCAAGTTAAAGTTAGCGTAAGCTATATCAAAGTTATAGTTTTAAATGCAACAAATATAAACAGCTACAACAATTAAGACTATTAAGATAGTAAAAATATTTAATGAAAATATAAAAAGATACTTGTGAAAATGACGTGAAAATAGACGTTGACTATATTGGTAATGGTCATGGATATTGACTGTATAAATTTGACAAAACATTTGTGCACCCATCATACATCACCCTGAGCGTTTCTCCATAAGGACCTCTGCCCGTGCAGTAAGGATGCGACGTCGCTCCTGGTTATCCTTGACCCCCTGGCGCCTGTCTGCTTCATACATACGTTTCAGATATTTATCGCTGGTTTTGCACATTAATTACAACATTTTCCTTTTTTCCTCCCGCACTGAAAGGTTGGAATCGAACAACATCGTCCGGTATAGATCTCGAATCAACGAGGAAATTAAATATAACTCTGGCACAAAATGGTGACAAAGACAAATTGAAGCGTACAAGACAGTGGACCTCTGTGCGCGCCAAGGGTGAAAATTGGGACGTGAACACCGCTGTAGATTAGTCCAGACTGCAGCCTGGGCTTCTGCTACATTCGGCAAGTTTATTACGATTTTGAGATGATTTAACGTAATTAACAAAACCTAACTTTAATTCTGAAAAATAAAATTTTGCTATTTTCAAAGTGAAATAAAGTTATTGTAACTTAAAATCTGTTCTAATGAAGCGTCGAAGTGTTAAAGGCTTCATATTATGTATCTCTCATTCACATGGTTTCCTTTTGGATCATTAGATCAGTTCGTAATTAGAGAAAATTGTGGTTCGGATCCCACGTTAAATTGTAGTTCACTTAGATACCATTAGCATTTGGACTATCAATTAAAAGTCCTATTTAGGAAACATAGTAGCCCTAGTTAGAAACAAGACGACAAGAATGCGTCACAATCGTCTTACACTCCTTTCTCATTCATACGTCCCTTAAAATGCTTACCTGGATATGGTTCCACTTCAAAAAGGTAATAATAATAACTATATATTTTGAAGAATAATTATTTCCTAAAACAACCTCAATTAACCTTCTCTTGAGCTTAACCTTTAAAATTGTATTGCAAAGCACACAACGGCAACATTGGTTGTATTAGGTACCTTCTAAATATTTGCTAGTATATGTAGCAACTTGTCGCCGTGGTAGTACTGTTACGGATACTGTTACGTTAGTACTGTACGGAGTACTGTTTAAATCATTTATAACCTATCTATTAACCTCATTAATTATTATAGTTTTTAAAGTTATGACAGTACTGTTACTCTGTAATATAAACTTTAGTGGAGGTTAATGTTTTTGTAGGAATGAACACTGGGGTTTTTACCTTCACTCGGCCTGTGACGATGTAAAATGTACCTCGGACTGCCTGTTTGCACCATAACTACACATACCATCTAGGCTGGAGGTAAATACTACCAATTATGAATTATGTTAAAATCCAATACGTAGTTCACGATATTCGTCAAATCCAACCGAGTGCAGTACTAGACGCCGTAGTACGAGACAGTATTTACAATAGCAACGGACGGTCTATGTGTACTTTAGTCTGTCTACGACATAACATATAACTTACCATATGTTTGGAATTTCATTGATTAGACGGCCCAAAACCGGATACGCAAGTCTTCCTGGATGGAGGATTGGTCCGCTACCGGAAATAAAAGAAAGGGAGCCACCTGTAGGAGGTCCACCCTCCATCCGTACTCTACTCAACGCTCCAACCCCTTGATGCCTATAGACAGGCCAGGTGTCTGCTAATAGTCTAAACAATCCAGTCCTCCGTGAGCAGACATTAGAACATCGAACCACGACACACTCAATAATAATAAATAATAACATATACAAGGTGTTTTAGTGGTTTGGTTTTTAAGTTGGTATCAATGATGCACACAACAATAAAATTGAAACTAAACAGCTGACTTTTGTCTGTTATGCTATGACGTTTCGATATTTGTATTGTTTGGTGCTCTTTTTTTACGTTGTAAGTTGTAACCAAGAATAGACTGGAAAATTTTCGAATCAATAATAGTTCAGTTCGGGTAACTTCACTTCGTTCGAATAACAATTACTCAAACAACATGGATTTGGATTTATATGAATAAAGCTGACCCGGCGAACTTCGTAACGCCTAACAGTAAGTACGTGTTGATTTTAAGATTGGAAATGTTCTGAAATCGAGTTGCATTAAGGCTTAATTGTGAAAAATTAGATATTGTGGGTCACGGCACAGTTGTTATTAGACCTAAATACTGAAACAATGACATATTAATAAAACTTCCACAAAACAAATAAATCTAAGTAGGTTGATTCACATATATCTAATCCAACTTATACCCAAACTAAACCTAACTGCAATACGCCTTTTATAGAAAATATTATATTTTCTGAATCGTGGTATTGTTTGCAATAATACTCGCATAATCCAACATTCATTAAAACCACTCGTACAAAACAAAATAACTAATAATTACACTGAGACAAAAAAATCAACCAGTAACCTATAACTTATACATTTTGTAAAAACAATCACAAACATTCGCTGGAAATGGCGCTAAATGAGCTGTCGACTGGTGAAAATAAAGCAACACAAAATCAGCTGTTAATAAAATATTCACATTATTGATGTATGCATATGATCAAAATGCATCACGTATTTTTCTCATAAGCCATACAAAAAGGTCTTATATACAAATCTTACAGGCCAGTGGGGCTTAACCCTAAGATTAAATACAAAACTGAATATGCCCATAGCCTGCTCAGAGATGAATCCAAAATATCAAAGATTATTAAAATCGTTCCAGCCGTTCTCGAGTTATAGGTGTTGTAACTAACACGACATTGTTTTATATATTTAGATACGGTTTCAACAAAACGGCGCGAAATGCCACACAGCAGACGACACAACCGTTCTCTTGAGAGAAATGTTTGGTGATCGGATCATCTTTTATAGAGGCAACATTAACTACTGGCCTTCACCACAGATATTACGCCAACAGTTTTGTCTATCCTGACAAACCACTGACTTTGAAGTGAACATTAGTCAGCGTCAGGTTATTCACAGACTACGTCCCTACCTGCTGGAAAGTGTGATCAGAAATTGGTGGTAGAAACTTCCAGGTTGAACTATATACGGGTACACAGTGGAGCCCATTTGTCATGTTTAACCATTAATGACACAACACTGTTGTTCAAATAAATGCATTTTTCTACCAACTCTATTGACTATTATAATTTTAATTCTATTGAAAATTGCACCACTAAAAACCCCTGTATCCAGAGGACACAGGCGTAAATGGATTCCTTTTATTCCGGTCACTCCTTCAAAGAGGACACAAGTGGAGGATACTAAGTGTTCGGACTCCGTAACGACTCTTAGCAGCAGGATAAAGAAGGAACCGCTGGGTTACCAAACTCATATTCTCACCTCAGTAGTTTAAATAACAAGAAAACTTATCTAACCTTCCTACAAGATTTGAATACTCACAAACGATTGCGCACAATAACTCTTTTTACTCTCCCATAAATAACAATTTTTCAACGGCGGTTCAGCTAACCTATGACCAACAGTTATTAATGTGTGTTGGAAACGTGTGACTTAAGCCCAAAGGCATTTTATTGGCGATCACAATGGCATGACGCGTCTCTCAGACAGACCGTTTGTCATAAGCCGTGTTGCGCAGTCCGTCAAGGGTGGCAGGTTGTGAGTAAATGATGTTCCACGTCCTTGGCTCACGTAGCGTGTGCTGCCTTAACGTTATGATATTATCGATATTATTGTTTCGATTTAAATCGATAGATTTTTGTAAATACAGTATCGCCATTCAACATTGAATAGTGATAACAATTTAAAAAAATATTTTTTTACTATAATATTTATGGAATCTGGTTAATATTTGTATTGCGTTTGTGTTTTACCGATATCCATAAATTATACGTTATCGGATAACCATACTTTTTGGGAATATCGGCCATCGACGTCACATAAAATATTAAATATTTCTATGACAATACTACTTCACTAAAAATACGATATTTTAGACCTCTCTTTATGATACTACAGTATAACTTATGAGAATAAGAATACAGTAAGACAGATAACGCAGACGCAGTATGACAGATTTTTTAAATACAAACTCCTCATACCCTCCGCCTATGCTTTAGATTATCAAAAAACAAGTTAAACTTCGTAGTTCCTTAGACTGAAACTTTAATTCAACACCTCAACTATCTGTTGGATCGTGGTAGTGTCAAAGAGTTAACATTGTTTTTATGGGGCTATAACCATACCTTCAGTGACGAAGACATACCAGATCATGAGTTCTCATCTCTGGCTAGGCATTGTCATTTGCTCCATACCGTAGGTCCAGTCACGCCATCCTCTCGAACACAACTAGTGACGATGATTACTGTGTCCCTTTGGACCACCAGCCTGATAGAATCCACGATTGTTTGATTTACCTTGACCAAATTCCATATTAATCATCCACAAACAATTTGAGCGCACACCCACGATTAAACAATTAATTATTTCCCCAGCAATACAAAGCAATTTAAAGTTGAGCGCCAGTTTTGTTTGTGCGTTTGATTACTGCCTGTGTATGTTTATTAATTAAAATGTCGAAACAAGGCAGGGCTGGTCTGCCTTTGTTTTGGGAATATTTAAAAAGCGTTTCCCCACCGGCAAAGCTACGTAGTTATCGTTGCTCCGGGATGACAACAATAACGTAGTTATCGTTGCTCCGGGATGACAACAATGATGTAGTTATCGTTGCTCCGGGATGACGTCCGGGATGGCAACAATGACGTAGTTATCGTTGCTCCGGGATGGCAACAATAACGTAGTTATCGTTGCTCCGGGATGACGACAATGACTTAGTTATCGTTGCTCCGGGATGACGACAATGACTTAGTTATCGTTGCTCCGGGATGGCAACAATGACGTAGTTATCGTTGCTCCGGGATGACGACAATGACTTAGTTATCGTTGCTCCGGGATGGCAACAATGACGTAGTTATCGTTGCTCCGGGATGACGACAATGACGTAGTTATCGTTGCTCCGGGATGACAACAATGACGTAGTTATCGTTGCTCCGGGATGACGACAATGACGTAGTTATCGTTGCTCCGGGATGACGACAATGACGTAGTTATCGTTGCTCCGGGATGGCAACAATGACGTAGTTATCGTCGATGATTGTCGATCAATAACCATTGTTTATCCCATATGACACATTTACACATTACATTACCCTATATGATGTCTCTTATTCATCAAAAACATAGTCTAATATAGATTTATAAAAGATATATGAATCTAATTGTCATTCACGTAATCTCAGACATATCTCACACAAAATTCGTTTTAAGAGGCTATCGTTGCTCGGGCTACGTTAAACAATTTATCTAGTTTGTTTCTACTCCCAAAAGTTTTGCGTTTTTCCGATGAAAACAATTATTTTAAATTCACCATTATCGCACTAACCTACGTCCAGTTTTCCATCCCGGTTAAACGATATTCTATAACGTCGTTGTTGCCATCCCGGAGCAACGATAACTTTGTTGCCATCCCGGAGCAAAAATAACTCATTTCCCATTGTTTATGGGATAAACGATATTTAGTTCATTGTTGCTTCCCGGAGCATAAACTAGTTATTGTTTATCATCCCGGAGCAAAACGATACCATAATAACGTTGGGAAACAAACTGATAACTGATTGTGATCCCGGAGCAATAAAGTGGCTAAATCATACGATACGTCGTTGTTAGGAGCAACGATATACGTCATTGTTGTCTCCGGAGCAACGAATTTGCCATCGTTCGGAGAAGCAACGATAACTTGTTTTGGATCGAATAAAATACGTCAACGATAACTACTTATTGTGTCATGCTGTTGCATAACTACGTCAATCCATACAGCATGTCCATCCAAACGATAACTCGTCATCCCGGAGCAACGATAACTACGTCATTGTTGCATCCGGAAGCAACGATAACTACGTAATTGATTCCATACGAAATACGTCATTGTTGCAACGATCATCCAAACGATAACTACGTCGTTGTTGGAGCAACGATAACTACGTCATTGTTGGATGCAACGATAACTACGTTTTGTCAGTCGTTGTTGCAATAACCATCCCGGAGCAACGATAACTACGTCATTGTTGCCATCCCGGAGCAACGATAACTACGTCGTTGTTGCCATCCCGGAGCAACGATAACTACGTCATTGTTGCCATCCCGGAGCAACGATAACTACGTCATTGTTGCCATCCCGGAGCAACGATAACTACGTCGTTGTTGCCATCCCGGAGCAACGATAACTACGTCATTGTTGCCATCCCGGAGCAACGATAACTACGTCATTGTTGCCATCCCGGAGCAACGATAACTACGTCATTGTTGCCATCCCGGAGCAACGATAACTACGTCATTGTTGCCATCCCGGAGCAACGATAACTACGACACTACACTAACGACTACACTGGCTGAGTAGATGCATCTCAAGGGCCTAGATTACATATACATCTTGGTTTAGTGGACGTCTGTCTGTCTAACCGCTGGTTGACATATGGCACAACCCTAAGTGTTACTTTAGCTGTAATTACTTGTAGAATAGGAGATGTAGGTTGATAGGACATAGGTAGTCTAGCCTGTACTGCCTGTACTCGCCATGCTGGGCCGTGCCCATAACATCGACTGGCCAGTCTAACACCAGTACTTTTTTTAGTAGACCCTAATCTAGTCAGTGAATCCTATCTAGTCCTAATCTAGAGTGAATGTTGTCAGGAGCATAGAACCACCACGCCGGTCAAACTCAACGATACTTTTAGTGTCCTCTTGAAAACTGTTTGTATTTACTTCCCTGTGGGAAAAGGTTAGATCGTGGATATGTCTATTGTCTAAATGGAATGTTTTCATTCCATCTAAACAGCTATTCTCATAACCAACCTTTACGTCACTAACCAAATGACGTCACTATTTCAAATTTTGGTCACGCAAATTGCCAAAACCCCCGGACACCTAAGACATATCCTTGTCAATAAAAATGCATGTAAAATCTTCATTAATATTGGGTATATGTTTAGTATTTCATTTCTGTTTTGTGTTTTTTTAGGTTAGTATTCTTTTGAGAAAGTTATAAGCTTATAAAAGCACTGGTGTAAAAATTTGGTTAAAAATTAAAATAAAAGAAGTATTAAGAATAATATTAATATTTAAAACTATTATGGATAGTTAATCTATATTTTCCAATTGACTTAGGACGACTTTTGCGGCCCTCGAACTGCTAAGAATTTATAGCTATAAAATATTTTATGAATGAATTCGAAATACTTAATGAATTGGGTCTATATAGGGTTGTGAGCGATGGTCGGTGGGTGTAGTGTTCTCTTGTGTGGAGAACATGTCCGCACTATTGAATACTACGTTAATCCGCGAAGAACATCCTCACAATCAGACCAATTCGTAATTCAGAGGCCTTGGTTAGAATTCCACGTTAAACTGAAGGTCCATTAATTGCCATCGGCTGTTGGGCTATTAATTAATAGTCCTGTTTAAGGACCATGCCAGCCATAGTCAGCAACAAGACTACAAGATCGCGCCACAATCATCTTACACTCAATCCTCTTTCATACTTGGCTTAAAATACATACCTACCATGTAGTATGGTCGCCATTTCAATAATCTAATCCATATATTTCATTTTATAATATTAGTCACAGTTATTTCGAATTTGTATTTTGTTAATATAATAAAACTAATGTGATAGCCCAATAAAACCTTTTGTGAGTTATGTAGCACAACTCGTACTTGAGGTCTTGTTCGTCACGTTGAAAGAAAAATGTACTTCAGGAAGCTTAAAATCAGGCTGTTATGCTTTTATTTTTAAAGGTTTCCAGAGGGTAGGTCCCTGGATCCTCGTTGGGAGCGTATTCCATGATTGCAGATGTCTACCCCCACAAAATCCATAATGAACCTCAGTAGCATGCGGCACTGGTGACAATTTGATGCAAACCAATTGGCTCTCTTAGAAATCCTAGTGAGGATCCTTAAATTTAAAGGGGTTCGGTACGAAAAAATTTCAAAAAGTGTTTTTTTTCTATTTCTGAACATTTTGTTGTGAAGGGAAGAGTTCGAAGATGAAGGTGTGTATCAGGTCAATCGTATTCAGCAGGCGTGTACTAGAGAGTACACCTGAAACTCTCAAGCTGTTTTCCGGAATACTGGTTTAAAAAATATAAAAGGTACCTTTTCTTTGAAACTACTTGAAGGAAGCCCAAAAAATTTTAACTACTTGTTTATCACATTATCCACACATAATTTAACTATGCGTTTCCCCAATTACATCATCCAAAGTGAAGAAAAATATATATTTCTCTTTTACCATCAAAACTTTATAGATTTAAAATTGATTAGTTATTAAAAATAAATATTTTGGAAAAATATCTCGTTAAAGTTTTTCAAAAGGGTTCAAAAAACCTAAAAATGTCTTTCACCTCTTATCTCTTTTATGTTTGTCCCATTGTTAAGGATTTTTTACCATAGTTGCCATAGACACTTTAAAATTTGTTTCTACAACTCCTGGGCTGTTTCAAAAGCACTACGCCTTTTGCAAAATAGGCCCAGTGTTTTGACAGGGGTAAGTCTTAGCTCTGTGTGGAGGGGTGTTGGCAATTTGTAAGACCAAAATTGGACGTCATATAGATAAAGACTTCATATGGTTATAAGTACAGCTGTTTAGGGAACTGAAAATATTCCCTTTAGACATATCCATTATGTAATCTATTTCCCACAGGGAAGTAAAAATACAATAATTTTTTCACAAAAGAAGTAAAGACAAAACAATGTTTGTCCATTTGTTTATCGAAATACAGGGGAGCGACATTTAAGGAATTCTTCCCATAAATTTAACAGGTGATATCTAAAACACCATTTACGAATTATACTCCATGATAATAAATATTAGGAGGCACTTAAATCAATTCTTACAAAACATAGTTTCAAAATAAATTGCCTATCGTGACTTCACTTAAATGACGAGTTAAAAGGTTTCTCGTAAAAAGAAGAATATACTTAGGGACAAGGTTTAGCGCGTCTCCAGACGATGACGTCACAGCCATTATATGCAATAAAGCCATTAATACCGGTGGTTCTGCAAGCTATTACGCAAGCTGTACGCTTCTTGGGTGTTAATATTTAATTTTACAGTCTTCCCGCCCGCTTTGAGCCGAGACAAAGATCTTTACAAGTAGGTGAGAAGATTTCTGGAGTTTAACAGCATGAACTTTATAATTATTAGTTTTCTCTTTAAATAAAATCATGATTTGAAATAGAAGGGTGTGGATAAATTAGTTTCAAGAGAATGCTATATATTTTTTTATATTTAAGCTAATTTAAAGAATAAGAAATCTGTCTTAAATTCCATATTATTGGAAATATTCTGATCAGAATAACGTACATTTTCTACCCATCTAAATAAGGTCTTGTTGTATGTGTAAAACTCTGAACTACTTTGTTACTCGTAGTAGCAGACATACTTACTCGATTCCCATGTTATATAACCTCCTTATTTAACGAATGATTAAACTTAGTTTGAATCATCACAAATAACTCTTTAATCAAAGGAAATTATCTTAGTATACAGGTCAGCTGCTACAGGGGTATTTCTTCATACAGTAGTACCATTTACTTTACTTATCAAACTGAATATTATTAAAAATAACTGTTTTATATTTAAATGCATTATTTCCTGTGTACCATGTAGACCTGTGTACAAGCATAGTAGTACTGAAAGTCTAAGTAGATTATTAACTGAGTATAAAGAACGCTGTACTTTGTTATAAGTAATACTAGTCTGTGGCGCATATAGTTGAGTAAGATCAGTACAAATCAGTAGATTTTTGTATTAAAATTTGCAAAATGTCATATTTTGAGCATACAAAAAGCATATAATTGTTTTGTTAGTATTAAGAATACCCAGCCCAAAGAATTTTAGATTTATATTACGTTTACCTAGAAAAATATTATTATATAGGCGCCAATGGTATTTTTAAAGTTTTTAAGGGGAAACGGCCCAAGTTTTGGTCTTATTATTACCATTTGGTTTGTTAGCCTCTAAAGACAATGTTATTACTGTATGTACTAACGTCGACTTGTTACAGATAGATAGTTAATTAATATACCCAAATGCTGACTGGGTCCGGAATCGAACCGGCGTCCCTCAAATTTCGAGGTGAGCACTTACCTCTGAGCTACCCAACGCTTACATATTTAAATATTCGTCAAAAATATTTTAAACCTTGGGAAACCCACGAAAAAGTAAAAATCTAATCTCGCCAGAAACGTCATACCATCCATTAGCATTGCCGTCACGCTGTTCGACCGCGCTGATGCGTTCAGAAATAGTCCTTACCATTTCGCCGGCCATTTGTCAAATAAACAAGAAGCTGATTACCGAACGAGATGACAAACGAAGCCGCGATTCTGGGAACTAGTCGGTCCCGGGTACAGCTGCTGCCCCCTGTCGCATGTCTGCAACAATTACCGTGACTTGGCTGTGTCTACGCTCTACACCGTAGTCGAATTGATCATGGCTATTTCTGAATCATTATAATATGTTGGCTGTCAACCACATAGGCATACGTTTGAAAGGTGGACTCGGTTGTTTGAGATGGCACACGCCAATTATAATTAATGAAAGAAATATTAGATTATTCTTAATAATTAATTAAAAATTCTTCATCGTAGTCGTTGAAGGTCTAGAGAGCGCAGTAAGTGAAAACACGATGGAGGAAAATTGGATTATTTTATAATACAGTCGAAGAAGATAAGGAAAACGAGCATTACAGAGGTTTCGAAGAATCCTGTTTTGAAACGTTTTCATTATGTAGCAATGTGCAGTAAAAGATAGATAGAGGATAGAAAATTTCACTTTTATTGAAATCATATGACGTCATATCACGGTCGATAGGGGTCCTATGTAGCCCCCTATCGACGTTCCAATAATATATTTTATTTGGGCCCATGAGGTAAATTAAGACTTCCTCATATTACTTGTAAAAGTAAACACACACGCAAATCTTACTGAAATTATAATATACTATTTGGAAACTGAAATCTCATATGGAAGCATCCTGTTGCTTCCCGAGATAGAACCGTTCCCAACATTAGCAAAGAGCAATGGTTCTGCATTGGTAATAGGAAATAGTTGTCTGTATAACAATGGATTAAAGTGATATTTTTTGTCCACTAAGGAAACTCCACAAGGGACAACAAAGACTTTAATCCCTTGATGCATACATTTTTCGTCTACCTACTCAATACAAATAATACAAGCTACAAATTACTCACAACTACCTAAACTGAATCACTATTATTTTCCACGAACATAACCTCAAAGCAATCAATGCAAAATATCAGCGGACCGTTCAAGAATTAATATTACTACTGTCTAACTGTACTACTAAAATAGTTGACGTACATTTATATTGTTTACTTACTCTACAATGTGTACATAGTATACTTAACTTTACTTCATAATAGTTTATTATGTATGTTTTAATACTTTACACATTGAGAACGCTACAGCTGTTATATACCATTAAGATGAATATAATCAAATGGGTCTCTAGCGTTTCCTGTTCATGGTTTCCGATTCCAGAAACTGAAAATTCCTATAGATACCGGATGCGACGCCATTTTGCTTTTTAGTTGAGATTTGTCGTTCGTGAAGGACCGATATAGGTTTTGTTTGTCTTGCAGTGTACAGGACCTGAACTATTTTAAAATATTAAGTTAAATGTGTGGCGTTGTAACTTATTGATAAGAGTAATTTGTTGTTTAGTAGTGTGCAGTGTTATAGTGTATATTGAACTCGTTGTCTACCTCAAGAAATACTAAAATCGACCTAATAGAGGTAAGAATTTTACCACTAAATTTTAACCATGGCGCAAACATAAAAACAAATCCATCTGAATTAATTTTTCATTGACTGGAAATTTGACCCGAAACTATAACATATTGCATTATTGATATATTTTAGCGAATTTTTTTACTAAAAAATTGGGGTTTTGCGTTTTTCATATGTAATTTAAAAACTTTTTAAACTTTATCTCTCACCATTAGAATCAGCTTAAAAAACAACACAATTTAGTTCCTTAACGTTTTCTTTATCGCCAACGGTTACCGAGATATTAAAAAATCTTAACACAGTAAGTTGTATTTTGGGGCTCCAATGTTAATCTTATGGAGGATAAATATTAATATTTCATTTATTAATCAATATTATTGGATTAAACTTGGTATTTACCTTCATGTGGTTGAGATATTATGCTTCAAATGCTTAAAAATCATAGTTTATGTCATTGTGTTTATTATGTAAGCACACCTGCATACTCTTTCCCATGTTAATCATACGGAGAATAGGCAAACTCCTTTATTTATGGACAGATGTTGATGAAACTCAGTATAAATGTTAAAAATGAAAAACTTTTATGTTATAAATCCCTACTTTCAGTGTTCCTCACAGCAGCAAACCTGCACACATTCCCATGTTAATCTTATTGAAAATAGGCAAATAGCTCGTATATTTATCGACAGATTTTGATAAAACTTGTCATATATTATTATTATTATTATTGGTTTGGAAATTCGCTGAGTATGCAGGTCTGCTGTGACGGGGGTATTTTTAGTTGTTAGAAATCAAAAAAATATTTGTTGATTTGTTTTTGTTACATCTAAAAACGTTTTCGGAACTTCCTACCGTAGATTGTAGTTTTTAATACTGATTATCTTAGCCAAGCATAAAATAATGTAGTTACCATGATTCATTTCTAAAGAAACTTATTGAAGGGGTGGGTCAATGCGGATAACGGCTTGTAACTTATAAATTTCCAGACACAAAGTTATAGTTGGAACAACATAACCGTGGTCGTGGTAGTTCCAGCGCGGTAGCAAAGCCGTCCTTGTTTGTAAACAGCCCCGAGCCAAATTGAACGTGAAGTGAGGACCCTGACCCTTGCCTCGCCGTCGTGAGGGGCGCAGCCCCGGGGAGATGCCGCCGCGAACACGAACATGGACACACCAGCTGTCAGCTGACCCGTCTGTTACACTTTTCATACTTTATAAGCTGAAGAAATAACTCACTTGTTATAATGGTGTTGTAGAAGAGGGCTCTAAATCCAAAATATTCTTGCAATTGATTCCAACGTCACTTGGTATTTATATTATGATAAATACGGTTACACTTTGTGTTTAAATAATATATCCTAGAGAAAATTGTATAGTGAATCAGTTTTTAATTGCATAACAAACGGACAATATCAGTTATCAGGGGCAGTCTATGTCTAGATTAAAAATCGGGTACTATAACGACTGAACCACCTAGAATGGTTTAAATGATTTTTATTTGACAACATATATTGGTTACCATAATTATCGAGTAACATCTCGTGTTGAAAGATGTGCTCGCCGACAGTGCTGCTGCAGATGTTCATCACTAGGAACTGCTTTGCGCTGTGCTCTTGGCACAGAGAGGTTATGTAAACTCGGCAGTAGGTGAAGGCCGGGGTCGCGTGACGTAAGGAGAGCCAACCACTTGCCAATAATTGGTACAACGAGAGACAAGAGGTCGACCCGTCGTCACGACTAGGACTGTGGCTGGCTGCGGCTGCGGCGTGGGCGTCGGGAATCGTAGAAGTGAGAGGGACTGTGGAGTGTGAAGGAATCCACACGTGCGTAGTAGTCACAATCCATGTGCTAAGTAGTGGAAACCCGCACTCCCTCGGGTTAAAAACGCCCACTCGTATGTGATTAATACTCAGCAAAGTAAAAAGAACCTCCAAACCAATCCAGATCCGACCTCGGGCCGTACAAAACCCTAAGATGATTCATACTCAAACTCAACAACTCCCAACTTCCCTAAGGGGAATACAAGCCCCCTTTTCACCCTTTCTTTATCTAGTAAATATACTCCAGGGAGCCCTCATTTTTTTCATTTGAGGGTAAACGGCTAGAACAGTACCTCCTCCACCTCCTTTCGGCAAAAACATTGAGCACGCCAAGTATGCTTCTATCCTCCAGGGCACCCCTCTCAGATGAACATAAGAAGATACACCAATCCCCAAACATTCTGGGCAGATTGGGTATTCAGGCTTTGCTGGGAACAAAAATATAGCCCATGGGAGAGACAAGGATGAACCAAGTTGACGGAGAAGCCCGCCACTGGATATCCAAGTCAAGTCAAATTTAAAATCAAATTTATTCTAGAAAAAACGTGTTACAAAATAAAATATACATATATTACAAATGTTTTGACGCCATAAATAAATTTAAATAAAAAACAAAAAATCTATTTGTAAACATCATAAGTAAATAAAAAACGTAAATAGTAGGAAATTACCTACATGACCCTAGAATTGTCTGTGCGTAGGCCCGAGTTGTTTTACATTAAAATAAAATTTATATAAAAATAAAATTTTTTAAATTTAAATTAAAAAAAGGAAAAAATTATCTTACCAGAGATGACTTACCAGTATTAGAGCCAAAGGACTTCCAGTAATGTAATAGCTTATTTCTAATCTAACCAATTTCGATCTCTTAACTAGTAAAAACGAGCAAGATATTCGACTTGGTCTTACCAATAGTTGTAACTAAATTTATAAGAATATATTTTGTGATCATATTAGGATATTTTTTTATCACTTTTGACCAATTATTATGCTAATAGGGTGGTTATAAAGTGTGGGAGGCCGTTATACTCAAATAGGCGGAGCTTATAGTTTTACAAACAATAGCTCTCCGTAATATTCTACTTCTCACGAGGAATTGATAGGATGATTATGTAAATATCCGATCACCATAGGGAACTAAAATATATCCGTTTCCCAAACATTAAATCGTTGTCACTTAAGTAGCTTTTACATTTACAGCAGGACCTATTTTACAGTATAGCATTTAAATTATTCTGAAGGAGTTATATTCCCATGGACCTGTGTTTTTGTTTACACCTTGTATATTCACAAAACAGATCGATATCACATGCGGGACATTATGCGGGCGAGGAAGCGGTAAAACTGTAACGGCAGAAGGGTTGGTCTGTGTCTGGCCTAGACTGCTTGCTATGTTAGTTCAGAGTCAACAACTCTGACTACTAAAGAGACTGATCCAAGAAACTAGTAAAATGGGCTTGCAAATTAATGATAAATAAACTAAATAAATGCAATCCTCAAAACAAGAAATTGATCAGTGAATCGAACTCGTCATTGAAGGCCATATTAAAAGAAAGTCGAATTATTTAAATACCTAGGAGTTTTAATATCCAAAAAACAATGAAGAACAAGAAATAAGCAATAGAATAAAGCAGGCTAATAAAGGTAAGAATGTATGTTACAAAATATTAATCTCAAGGATTGTATCACGTCAAACCAAAATTAAGGTATACTACACAATAACCATACCAGAATTGTTACATGGAGCGGAAATATGGGTAATAAACAAAGTAGAAGAAAATGAGCTAATCCTTTTTTGGACCCGTCTGTGATAATGGAGAGTGGAGAAATGGACACAATGTAAGGAATTTATACAGAGTTTATGATATCACAGCACATGTTAGAGTTAGAATCTTTGATGTCCGGACATGTTGTTACGAGGGAGCAGGGGACATTGTTAAAGGAGGTAGGAGAAAGAGAGCTTCGTGGGAGAAGACTACCAGGAAGACCTATAAAGGGATGGTGGGATAGCCGACAGCGTGAAGATAGAAATGAGGCACAAGACCGAGAAAGATGGAAGGCGGTTATTGGCGAGGACAAACCCCAAATAGGGTTCCGATGGCCGTATGAATAAGAGTAAGTAAAATATATTTGCCCTTAAATATCCCGTCTTTGTTAAAATATTGTATGATAACAGGAAACCATAAATAAGTAGCCTACATCTCAACAAGGAAACTTCAAAGATACAACTCAACAGGTAAAATGTGTCGCAGATATAGTTGGTAGTTGGTGACTTCATAACAAAGTATTGTAACAACTGGATTCTGTCTTGGATCCGCTTGACGGCAAAATCACTTGTCACTCTAGGAATTCGAATATAGAATACGATATTTAATATTGAATATAGATAAAGTGATAATTGAGACGGCGGTCAACCCAGGGACTAACCCCCGGGTGCTTTGAATAGCATTACTAATATGGGGGAAGCGATCGTTAGAAGAAGCCTGTTGCAGAACGGAAAATTATGTTATAACAGAGCAATAGCAGTAAACGGGATTGATAGAGCATATACATTTGATTGTACCAATGCAGAAAATGTTTCGTCCTAACAGCTATATTGAGTACGATCTTCACGATTATGAGATAACGATTGGGAGAGCGATTTTCATTCCTCTATGAAATACGGTTACTGCGCATTGCTGATACAACTTTAACGTATGCTAAAATAAGATTCTACAAACCTTTTTTACGCCATTACGGCTGGGATAGACCGGTCCCTTTGATATAACCACAATATTTTGTAGTAATAATCGGGGTTTTGCAGAAATAATATCATATATCAGACAAACCGTAAGGTCGCCATAAATTGTAATGGGGTTAATTTACGAAAACCTTCGTTTCTTACGCACAAGTCTAATTTTTCAAACATTTTAGTAATTGTCGTTCAAGCTAAAATACATTGGAGAAACATATTTAACATTACCTAATGGTGATTTTAATGACCTAAGAATAATTTGTCCTAAAAGTGTGTACTTCATTTAACTCCATGTAGAGTAGAGTAGTTTCATTCGTTCTAAGATGGCAGAAACTACCTGCCGTGTATTTTGCAGATCGAGGCTGGAGATAAGGGGACCTTTTTTGTCATTAAAATTCTTGGTGAAGTCTCGGTTCACCAGGCAAACCCTCAAGAGGCTTCCTCGGTTCAAGATGCCAAACCCTCTGACTACCTGCATTCCCTTCACAACCCTTACCATCCGTTGTGGCGGCGGCTGCAGTTGTAGCTTTCGTGAATGAATATTAGACGAACATCTAATTCAACTAGAAAATGTCAAACCTTTTGTTGAAGGAAATCGTTTGATCTTTTTAAGGAGACATTCGTTTGCATTGTTATTTTCAAATTTATATTGACTACAAGAAATATATCGCTTTTTTATTTAATAATAATTTAAAGTAGGCACTAAATGGGGACCGACATGTATATTTTCATATCGTTCTACACACTTATGAGCACTTGCGTGAATTGACAAATTATATTTGAGATAACTTTCTACGATTGAGGACAGTTATAGCCTATGCATCTTACAAACCTGGTTGGATCTGTGTCTCACGAAGAAGAACAAGAATATAATATTTGACTATTGAGGTGTTCATATAAGCCCAATAAATGAGTTTGTTGCAACAAAATTAAAATACAGTACCTCACTTCTTGAACCTCGATAAATCGAAAACCTCTACAATTCTAAGATTTTTTTGTTCCCCTGAGAAAAACTAAAATATTGGAAAAAATATATACTATTTTTGACACATAATATAGCCTCATCAATTTTTGTTCACTTGAGCCTCTAGAAGTCGAATTATATTCGTTTAGTTCGAATCCCTACCTGTAAAATTCAAAGATAACCTTTACAATTCGAAGTTGGTTCCTATTGGCCTCCAGAATACAGTGAAGTACAGTGACCAGAAAAAACAAGCCAGTCGAAACTTGAACAAGTACGATTCCACAATGATTTTCCTCCAGGTTCGGATCGTCAGTGACAATGTTTACTTTGCTTCGTTACACCATTGATAGTATAAATATCAATGGTTACAGTGGTATCGCGTTGTAAACAGTTAGACCTTTGGTGTGCAACTGTATTTATTTTCCTATGTAATGATTTTTTATTCCTTTTTTATTTTTTTATTATATATGATTTTTTGATTCCAAAGAAGTACAACTATGAATATTCGATTTTTATTCTCGTTAAATTTTGCAATTCAAACTTTCTAATTAATTCTTTCTAATTAAAGCTAACCTCTACAATTGAAATCCCCATTTCCTTTTAATTAATTAATAGCTGACCCAGCGAAATTCGTAACGCCTAACAGTAAATACATGTTAACTTTAAGATTGGCCATATTCTGAAGTCAAATAGCATTGCGGCTTCGTTGTGAAAGCTTTAAATATTCAACAGCTGATTATTATAAAAAACCTCATATATATAAACATTGTAATTATTTTATTTGGCAAACATATAAACACGTGACTTTTAATCATACAAAATTACAAAATACATTTTATACAGCACATATTTGCTTCATAGTTTTACATTAATGAATGATTCATATGGCATTGGATAGTAAAGCATATTGCTAACGGAGAGTAAACCAACAGCTGTTTTAAGAAGTCAAATGTTTTGATTTTAACAAATTTGTAAACAAACTTACTCCCCATTAAAACGCTACAAAAAGGAAACTAATTGAGTTTATGGAAACTGAATATGCCTAAAGCATGACCGGAGCAGAGACGAATCCAAAAAAAATCAAGGATCATTAAAATCGGTCCAGCCGTTCTCGAGTTATAATGCGTGTAACTAACACGACTTTGTTTCATATATTTAGATAAGGACAGTAAAATGGGTTCCCCTTGAATTTCGAATTAGCGAGGTTCGAATGCAATACTATAGTACATAAAATTATCAAATCTGATCTTTTGGTTGGATTGTCTTTGGTATCATGAAACGACTTAATTAAATACCGGCTAAATTTTAAAAATAAAAGATTTGTAAAATGAAAAAAATAACTTCGTAAGCATAAATTTAACTTTATAGCTTTTCCCGTGTATGCCCTGAAACTTCAATAATTATAATTTTTAATTCAGAAAGGGATCTTTTGTTATGTTTTTGTGCCAAAATACATAAATGTTCCGTATCTGATTAATACCTACATGAAATAGGTCCAATCATATGGTTTGGTCACAGGTTTGTAATTAGACGGACTTATTTGAAATATGACGTCAAGGTCACGTGATATCTATGCCAGAGAGCAAATGACAGTGAGTTATTGAGGATAATGCAGAGCAAGAACGAGAGCAGTGGTGTGGCTGCCAACAACCAACGAAACTGAAGTATCTTTGGCTGCAACATACTTAACGCCCGGTGGACTCTAGGACCGCTCGGACTGTGGTACAGTGTCCACTGTCCAGTGCTTCAGTGTTAGGCGATTAATGTTGCTCCATTTGCCAATGGGAGCTCTTGCACTCTAAGATATGTGCGCTCTCCAGATCAGTTTTATCTCATTTACTTGGTAGGTTTAACCTTCAGTTAATTTTCGTCTGGCTAGAAGGCGTCAAATGGGCTTCCTTTGGAGCCCTTTTGATTGGGTTTGGGTTAAGTTTTAGCTTTGAAACTTATTATTAGCTTAAATATTCCACTACCTATTGAACCAAATAAAGTTTGTCCTAATGTTTTGTATTAGTTCTATCATGGTTATTATAGCAATTTTAAATATTTTATCTGAAAAATCCAATATTATTAAAAAAAGCTTTTTTGTTAATAATATTGACTACAATTTAATAGTTTAACATCTGTTCTAAACCTGTATATTCCTAATAGTGTAAACGATTCAGTGTAATAGACCCAGTAGTTTTTCATTGTAACAGGTACATACACAAAAATTGTTTCCCTTTTAAAATACAGGCAAACCCCACAAAGGCCTTTGCCTTTAAAAATTTCTAAAGTATTGAAAACTCATTTAAAAAAACCATTATTGTGTCTAAAAAATAGAAATAAAAGATATGAATGAGGTACAAAAATGTGTTTCGATGTAGTTCTTAATATGTACGAGTAATTTTGGAGAACATTAAACCAACATGTCCAAGATTAAAGTCAACCGTGGAATTGAACAGTGTTCAAAACAAGGCTACCGGCTAATAAATGAAATCAGAAAATAGGGAATTTGAAGTATCCACTATAGGTAGCAATCGAAACCATTGAAAGATTTTCAGTAATATTCTAGGTAAACTGGGTTAGCAGGATTGCTATGCTATATTAGAGTGAGCTGAGCGATAAGATACCCCGTATCAGGGAAATAATCACAGCCCTGCAAACAACAAAACCAAAGGATCCAGTGGTTGGTCGATAGGTACCAACTCTCAGCATATGTTATTTCAGGAAAATTATTTGAATTAAGACGTTATTTTTAATTTTCAGAATGATCGCAGCGCGATAGTTGGAAGGAGTCAGCTTTGGAATCCAGTTTACATCAGTAATCATATTTATTCGTTTGTTGTATCGTACATACTACCTCTGACTATTCATTTCAAAATGGATAGTCAAAGATACTACTCTCGACCACACTAACTGCGTTAATGTCAAACCAGCTGAAAACATATGTTTTGTGAAATTTGGTTACTGATGCTGTATAATAATGGTGTACCTTACAACTCAATGTGGATGTGACAAGGTGGCTAACATTTACTAAACAACATATAAATGCATATAATCTGAATAAATATATATTAAACATTCATAGCCAGTAAAATTTATGTATGAATGTAATAAGATTTCTATGTACCAAACGCTCACATGTCCCATGTGGTCTAGTGGCTAGGATATCTGGCTTTCACCCAGAAGGCCCGGGTTCGATTCCCGGCATGGGAAAAGTTTTTTCTTCAATGAATATCTCTTAGTTGCCATAGTTTGTGTTACACTATTTAATGCGATGGAATTAACTATATTTTATTTTATTTATAGTTTACCATTTGGTGTATATTTTTACATTTTACTGTATGTATAATTTTACGCATAAAATAGAAGCAAAAAATCCATATAGACATCTCCCATGTGGTCTAGTGGCTAGGATATCTGGCTTTCACCCAGAAGGCCCGGGTTCGATTCCCGGCATGGGAAAATTTTTATCACAGGTTAATTCAAATCGAGGCTATAATAAACATACGGGTTGAGATAGTACACTAATACACCTTGTTGCAAAAATATACATTTTTAAATAAATAGGATCGTTTCGAAATAAGCTAATGACGATTCGTATTACAAAACAGTAAATTATGGAAGTATTGTAGAAAAAGATTAATTTTTAAACGTGCTAATGCAGATTGATACATCAATTTAATAATTTACAGATTAGATAAATTAATAAAAATCATTAGTTGTTGATTAGGAGTTTTTGGAAGGTTTGTAAATTTAAGAGAATCGATATTTATTGGCTTTCAATAGTTATGTAATATCAGTGAAAACATATATATTTAGCACCGACTGAGTTATATAGTTTAAAACCTTACTAGATTTGAACTTTGAAAGGGGAAATCTGAACTAAACTAGGGTAAACATTTCAAAAGGATCGAGACTATACAATAATTTAAAAATGTAATGCGAATGCTGTATCTGTATTCAATTTTTATTGGTTTCCCAATGGTACTATCATAAATTGACGAATTGCACGTATTATAACAAAAAAGTATACTACTAGTTTAGTATGTTTTTTCTCGTATTTTCATTTTATTATTATGACGGAAAATTTTGAAACCAGCGATTTTTCTAAATTTAAGTATAGTTAGTCTCGAACATTTTGTTTAGCAAAACCTAATTTCAAAGATAAATATAAAATTAAGGTTGATAATTAAATAGCTTTATTTTATGACTAAAACAATCTTTGCATGAACGATTTTGTTACGTTGTAACAATGCACATAAAGAAGATGAAAATATTAAACGTTGATCAAGTCTAATCACGTTTTTATTGCACTAAATGCTCGCTTGCCACAAGACGGATCGGGGATCCAATGAATCATACGGGAATTTAGCGTTGGGAGTCGATGTAGGTTGGTAGTACTAAACACATGCCGTGCAACTGGTGGAGGGGGCCGGGGAGGGGTCTAAACAAGAGAAGGGGGGAACTCAAGGTTTTTGTATCGTCTCCGGCGTGGTCGCGACGAACGTTTTAATATTTCCAGTTAGTTTGGTTTCGCTGTCGTTAGTGCGTTTATATCGTCGTTATCATCTGTACACTTCGGCGAACGTGGATAAATGTATCTAGTGTTGTGTGGACATACGCTGTTTTGGAGGATATAGCCGAGGAATTAAACTGTAAGTTGTGTGTGTTAGGTTATGGTCCAATCGCATGCGGCGGCACGCTTTGTGGTGCCGGCTTTTGTTTTGACTCAATTGGAGTTGGCGCTGTTAAATATTATTATTTCTACATTGGCTTCTTTCATAACAATTTATGATTTGTCCTTAATTGTCTCTATTGTCGCTTTTAAATGTGACTATTTTCAACTCGAGCAATTAATTGAAAGCTTTACTGTAGGCCTACTACACTACAGTACTGTAATCGGTGACTTGTGTTGCAACTTTTGTGTCCACGTTCATTAAAATATCGCCGCGGGTGAGTTGGTTGTTCCTTAGAAATCTTTTCAGTTGTAACATTCTTTAATAAATACTAGGAATGAGAATTTTGTTCTCGTGATAAGCGAATCTACACATACTTTGTCTCATGTTGGCAAAGTGTATACATCTAGTATAACATGGGTGTAATGTACTTTCGCAGGGTTCCTTTAAAACATAACTTTAATGTGGGGTTTTGGAGAAAGGTTTTATTTTAACAAGGTATTATAATAATTCATGGTTCAAAATAATTCTTGCCTATATCAATGCGAGTTTATCTTCACAATGATCACGATGCATTTTACTATCGTTGGTTGTAGCCTAATTGTAGAACAAGGAAGACCATCAATTTAACCTTAAAAATATGAAAGAAATCAAAATTATCACGGACATTTCTATTGTTGACTCTAAAGTTTTGAAAGGAATACCTATAACATTTTCATTATATATGCTCAAGTGAGAGTGTCAGTTAACACTCCGTATCTATCTTGTGTTACCAATAAAAGATGGGAGAGGGAGGGTTTGTGCATGTGCATGCGCATTTCATCTTAGCAGCGTATTTGACGATTTACCAGGTGAACACTGACAGTTCAGTTCGCTCACGCCATGATCCACTGCCAGATGATAACTGTCATATTTTGGCTCATCTCTTGATTTCTCAAGATCCTCGCTCATCGTGTTTTTACACGCCTATCTTTGGCAAATTGCCTCCGCCTTCTGCAAAACATTCATACTATACTAGTATGTGGAGAAAGAATAGGTTTCATAAAATTATGAGAAATTTACGGAGAGTGGATTGATCCATTAGTTTTCCTAAATAAAATATTGGCTCTAAAGGACGTAAGTTAAGTATGTGTGAGTTGACTGACACGTTATTTAATTGTTAATTTGTCTATAACGTCTCTCGTGATTGCATATCAAAAACCTCTCTCAAAAAAATACTACGAGAACGCGCTTAGCTCTATTTGTTTAACTAAATCGAAAAGTTTATACTGATTTTACCATGAATAAGTTACTAATAGGTTACTCAAAAATAAGTCAGTAAAATAAGTCATGCTCGCTTTACCTTACCAAGCGACTTAAGTTCACAATTAAGCCAAAATCAATAAACCGTCATGGTAGGGGAAGGCGACAGTGGTATCAGAAGGACATGACGTCACTGTTCCTTCCGGCTGCCAATCTCCCGCCATGCCGCGTCCTATCAGCTGACAGGCGGCAGCTGGCTTCTTATTCTCCTCTTTGTAATGTTCCATAAAGTTTACACTCAAATTAGACTTTGCGCGACCGAAGTCTCAACGATGGGGTTAGTATAGTAGATCGAAAGTTTTAGAGTGTATTATTGTACTCAGTAGACCCCACTGTATTGATCTTATTTTTGCATATACCATGATAATTTTTTTTATTCAGACAATTGTTAAACTTTATAAAATTATTTCGCTCAAATATATATTTTCATTACTGTAGTTATCCCATACAACCAAAGTAGTCCTAAAACAAATTATACTTTCTGATTCAAACTACAGTAGTTAGTTGATATGTCATAACATCTTATGACACTGTCTACACCTACATCTACATCACACCTACAGTACCTACATCTACTGTTTTAGACAGCACAAGGTCGGTCACATTTCCATTGAGTATTGTTTAATTCAAAGTGATGAATTGTAAAACTAAGATAGGAATCTGGACTAAAAAGTTTAAGGTTTTCTTGTAAACTCTTTGTGGTTTTCTTGTAGAATATTTTGTGTTTTAAAGATAAATTTGGTGTTTAGCTGGCGTTGTGGTTAGCGTCTTGGTTTCGGTGCAAGAAGTCACGGGTTCAAATCCCGTGATACCCATATAGGTTTAGACTCCCTTCCCTTAAATGCGTTTTTAACTGTTAAGAATACCTCTGGGCCATTACGGTGTTATCTTGTAGCCCATCTGGTGAGAACAGAATAGTTATCACGGTAAAAGTTCCCCCTGTAGACTATGAGATAACATAATCTGGACTCACGTAGAGGGGGGTCGCTGGTTTGATTCCGTACACAGCCGCCATTTGAAATTGAGTTACGTTATAACCTATTTAATAATAGGTTGAAGTTTGGACTATGTACTTGGAACGTTAATTTTCTTGATGGCAGAAAATGCTACTGGCGTTTATGAGCTCAAAACGGGGAAAAACAGAACCGCTTGGACGGGTTGAATGAATGGTGAGAAAGCACGCTGGACAGTGGTTTTCTCGGCGACAGGCTGCAATGAGGTGATAATTACGACAATGACAGTTGTACATACGCGGTCCGCGGGCGGGGGGAACGACCCCAGGCACAACGACACCCAAGGACAGAGACAGCCGACTCAGGAATGTGGAGGCGTCAGCATCGACCGTCGATTACTAGTCGTTTCTTCTGATTTTTGGCACTGTATAAGCGCGCGACTAATGTGGTTCTATAGGGTTCTGTATAGTTCTAGGGAATCTAGTTAGTTTGTATCGAAAAGTGTGGACTATATTTCAAAATAAAAATTTTTAAGATTTATGTAATTATTGCAGACTTACCGTTATTTTTGTCCTACCTAAAAGAGTCATACACAATATCAAGGAACAATTCAAAATATTTTATCACTTCAGTCCCGCAGCGTTGCTATAGGTCGTTCCCAACCGATGACGATTAAGGTTTAGAGATATTTATTTGACACTCTAAAGGTAATTTTTATTAGGTGTGCAGTATCTCATCTTGGATTTTAGTCTCATACGAACAGGAACAATGTTAATTGTTTCACAGCATTACTGGCTACAGTTATAAGATTGTAGAGGTGACAAATTAAATGTGAATTGCTTATTTTGGGAATTGCACAGTTTCATTTTCTTTGATGTTTTCTTCGTAAAAAGATGATTAATTGTTGATTATTTGTTTGTAATTGCGCGGTGATTACATTTTTCTCAGAATAAATTAAAATATGTATCATATAATTCCCTTGAAAACATCTTCACCTTTTATTTGGCCACCTCGATCATCTCTTTTGACAATCGTGTGGTCAGCAATTATTGTTGCCACACGATTGAATATTATATATAGTCACATAGGAATGGAGCTTATGTGAATTATTTCGCCGCTATTAATACAGTTTGAATCTATTGGATTAATTTGGTGGTAACTGAATTTTTAAAACTTTGATAATGTCAAGCCTACAACCAGGATAATTTCGATATATCATTAGTACAGAACTTTTGTAGGGATAAATAACTTGCAAGAATATTTCAGTTAAAACCCATTCTATTTAGGCCAAGTATTGTACATTATTGGAAACATTAGGGTCGATTATTGTGCTTTTCCTGCACTTCAAGTCCAAGAGGTTTCAACGTCTACTCAGAACCCGAGACACGGAGGTTCGAGCTTTTGTTGTCTGGCAGCTTTTATGGACCTCCCTCATTCGTTTCGTTTCGGCGCAGGTAGGCCTGTGTTTTCGTCTCCCGCCTTTTTTTGTTTCCCTCTCCCTCCATTTCTCCCTAAACATCTGGTCCCAGTCGTGCCAACCCCCGGTCATTTTACTATTGATTTTTAGCTACGACTATGGCCTGGTTTTAATTTAGGCATTCATCTGTTCGGGATGCGACGGCTCTTCTGAAAAATAATATGCTATTGCTATCAATCTTCTATTTGTTCCATTTTGGTTCGGTCCATAATGCAGAATTCTTTATTGCTGGAAACCACAGTGCATATCAGTCGCCAAATAGTATAAAACAATAATACAGGCGTGAATAATACAACAAATTAACACAATTTTAAGCCTTAAGAACATTTTTATTAAACTCTTGTTTTTCAAGGGACATTCATAGACCTGCAGTATATAAAATTGTTATAATTTATATAGTCAATACTGCCATATATTACAAAAAAGTATAGCCGGTAGTATCGAGGCCGACATTTCTCATCTAGGTAGTTATCTTGTTTCGATGTGTTTTTGTCTTAAACACATCGGCAGCATGTTACGAGCCTGGAGGTTTGGGCGATGTCCTCTAGACCGTGGAGAACGTGCTTGTGTTGTGGACATGAAATGGGCATAAATAGCCATTGTCGGACGTATACGACGACGCTTCGGAGTCATAACACTTCGTTCAGTCGATGTAGATGTTCGACACGATAATCGATATATCCCATGAACAAATATCGAATGTTAATAGTATTCATGGAATCTTTCTTATATACTTTGAGTCGTGACTCTGCTGTGGCATTTATTCGTTGTGTAATTATTCGATTATCGTTAGAATGGTTATTATACGATATCGAAACGAAACGATATCAAAATACTATTATTGTCAAGTAGTTTCAAGTTGTTTGCAGGCGGTAATGAAGTAAGTGGGTGTCGTGACTTCACGACCGCTATGTATATCATATCGCGACTTCCTTTTGATACGACACGAAAGTATCGATTGTGTCACAACAGTTTGTCTTGACGTTGTTAGACATTGCAGATAAAGTAATTTTCAGCGGAAAATATAGAGTAGCCGACTTGGAAGCATTACTACATTTAAACGGCATGCAGAATGGAAACAAGATTAAAAGGCAAAAGTAAGGAGAATTCATTGCTTTGTGTGTAATTGATCATTATTGTAATTTCTTTTCTTTCATTGTTTTAAACAAGTAAATCACAGTTATTACTGTAATTTATAAGCTTGTAAGCTTCACGAGATTGTAATTAAATAGAAATATCACGCAACAAAAATGTTGATGGGAAATTTTCTATTTTTTATAAAAAACACATTAACATTTATAGCATATATATCATTAAATTAATTTTTAATATATTTGTCATATTTTTTATTGTATTTCGTTTTAGAGGTTCTGCGAGCGACCGAGCTTGCTAGCTGAACGGGAATTGCTAGGTGGGTAGAATATTATAGGTTTGGTATTAGAGTAATTGAAGTAAGGTTAACGGAGGCATCTCTAGTGCAGATATTAGTCTAAAGATAGTTGGACTCAATTAACAAATACTTAACAATAATAATTAACAAGTTAAACAATACTATTTAGTATATAAACCATATTACTGGTTTATTTAATAAATTATCAATCAGCACACGAAGTTAGCCTACATTTAGTTACTGTAGTCTAAATAAAAGGGCTGGCTATAGATTTATGAAATATTTATTTTAGCTCTCGAATTCATAATTTTAGTTGGAGATTCTAGAGTACCGTTTATATAGTACAAATAGATGCGAAGAGTTTACTGTTCGCTAATAAAAAAATTCGTAGTATTGTAGAGGAAGAAATGGGATACCAAGAATAACTTAGGTAAATTTGTGGTTTCACAAATCCTCACAAATATGTCGTGGGAAAATTCTGGAAAAAGAGATTTCTAAAAACATTTACCTACAAATAATACATAATTTAATTTGATCTGTAACTCGACATAAATACTCAACACTTTTTACTGAAATGGCGACCTAACCAGGTAGGCTTTGTATTTGAAGCCAAGTATTGTTATTGAATAAGAAATGTGTCATTCTGGCACGATACTGTAGTCTTGTTACTAAGGCTGATATGTTCCTTAGTCAGAACTGTTAATTAATAGCCAATGGCATCCAAGGGGTCTACAATTTATCGTGGGATCTGATTCACAATTTCACCTCTAAATTACGAACCGGTAAAACTATGAGGATTATCTTTGGGGCATAAGTACAGTAATATAGATAGATTATTGTGTCACTTTGAGAGAGATAGCAGGCTCTTGTCTTTGGTACCCTCAGAGTTGAGGTTGCTTTATCACAGATCCCATCACATTGTGCAATGTGTTATCGACGGAGCTAACCTGCTAACATAACCTACAGTCAGCCAGTGCCCACAGTCGCTGCAACACCAGATACTAATCAATCCGTGCCAATTCAGCGAGTTTGAGGTTCGACTTGGACTGGTGACGAGGTGACGTCACCCGTCAGTCCCCAACCTACTCATACCTGTTACGTCCTTATCACTCATTATCTCCAGGCTCGTAACAGATAAAGTGTTTATCAGGCTTTAAACATAACTGGATTTTTCAGTCGTAAATGGTTTTCGGCTCAGATATTAACCCGACGTTTGAAATTACTTTGTGATAAACTTTATTATACTGTATCCTGAAAATTACTTTTTATTATTCCTACAACTCCCTTTTAGGTCCAATTCTTTATTAGTATTGCGCAATAATAGTAAAAACGTTGTAAAACAATAATAACTTACTGCTATACTTAAAATAAATTATATTATTCATAGTAAATTGTAACAAGATATTAATAATACAGTACTAGGAATTTAGATTGACAATAAAAAAGGTAATGGAAAAATAATTTATATTGAAGTGTTTCCAGCCATCTTATTAAAAACTACATGAAAATCCTAGAAATTAAGCATTTTACCTTAATCTCAAGGTTAGTCAACTGCCTGTTATTTTTTTAAATTTTAAAGTGTTGGTTTTTAATTTTAAACATCAAACAACTCATACGTTGAGTTACAAAAGCAAATTAACTGATATTCCCCCCAAAATAACATCACCGAAGAAAGTCAAGGCGAACAATAGCCTATTAAATTCGGTAAAGTATTTGTTCCAAGTTTAAATTATTGTATTTGGGAGAGTGAATTGTAGTTGGTAGTTTAACGCGGGGATTTTAGCTTTACATCTGCCGTTGTTGGCAAGCCTGCCTGTCAAGACAGCTGGTCCGCTCCCTCTTCGGCGCCAACTTTAAAATTTAGAAGCGAGTGTTGCATTCCATTTTGTCAGATTGCTGTTCATGTTTCAACTGTGTTCTACCGAGTCACGTTGTCAGGGCCTATTTGTGTTGAAAATACTAAGTATTCTTTTGGAATATTTTCAGAAAGTACAATATCTTGACGAATCTGATGCGATACCGCTTTTCTAAGCTGTGGCACAGTATTTCACGGTTTTGTGTAGTTTTATGAAATATGTATTAGGTTTTATGAATTTCAATTTATTATCATGTCTTTGTGGTTTACATTTTCACATATTTTGTAATTTAAGAAAAATAAATTAAGTAAAATTGCGTTTCATTTCATACGATGATAAAGTATATAGAAATACGTATAGAAATTGTACAGAATGAAGTGGGTGGTGTAGTGCATTGAACTGCTGAGTTACATTGTTTCGCACATATTCTACATTCTTTACACTCCAACCCTTTATAGCTAAAATTCTACAAACACTATTCTTCATACAGAACCTACAAACCAACTAAAAGTGTTAGCCTTTTTAATCGTATATCTCCTCCCACCTACCCTCCTTTCTCTCATACATCCTTTTACACCTTGAAGTCTTATTTCACGAAAATGAAGTCTACTTCGTGGATAGTTGAGTCAGTTGTTTCGTGTACATAATATAATATGTTTGATTACAATTTAGCAAAACAAGTAACACGCAAGACATCTTGGTTTTCACATTACTGTATTAATCTTATCCAGACACTCCCGACATAAAAAGCTCCAGAGGAGTTTCCGTTTCCGGTGCTCGGAATACCCGTGGGAAAGGGCCGTGACGTTCAAGCTAGTCAACATTGTTTTATTTTTAGTATTATTTGGTCTGAGATGCGTATCCAAATGTCACGTATCGTATGTAAACGTTAAACATTTCAGTGTTAGGTACCAATATGTTTCACATTATCATGTCGAAAGTTAACATAAAATATCATTTTAAAGAGTAGTTTTGATAGTAACATAACACTATTAATTGGTCTGATGTTGTTTTTGGTGAACATACAGTATAGAACAGCACAGTCTATACAGTAACTTCTTCACCGTAATTAAATGTTAATATTCATATTCTACCATCAGAAAATGAGAGATTTAGTACTTTAAGTATTAAAATTGGGTTCAATTTCAAGGAATTAATTATGAATTGAATGATTGATAGATGAATTTGATTTCTGATTTTGAATTCGGAAATTGTATTTTAAAAATAGTTAAGTTTATAGTCGGATGAACAAGCGTGGGTCAAGATAGGGAACACTTCAGTCAAGAGGCTTTCTGTAATTTATGCTGTTAAAAAATAAACTTAGTGAAGTCGATAAATTGTCTGATGAAGTAAATCACCAGAGTTAGAGGATGTAATAAATTTTATACTGCTCTGTTGAACATTAAGATATGCAATAATGTTCAAACCGTGGCGACCTAATGTTTCTATTCATCAACTTATTCTTGTTCATATTCGTTTTTTGTTTACTACTAATATCTTATCGTACATCCGTGACTGTAACAGTAACAGGTAATGTAATGTAATATATCTGGTAACGGAGGCCGGTTTACCTTTCTAGCGAAACCCGACGTTTTTGAGAATTCTGTTTAAGACTTATTAAATGGAAACATGAGTACATAGCTCTATCAAATTACGTCTTCTGGGCAATGCTTACACGATCAAATACTTTGATGTTACGAAATAACAATGCTAATTTTTGAATGAATACAGATTGTTTTAAAATTAGGATTCTTGAAAGCCAGCTTTTCTTTATCTTAAGATTTTTCCGTAGCGTAGTAAAGACTTTGTTATGCTGTAGATCCCCACATCGGGTTCTTATATTTTTTTGTCCTGAAAATGTATGTAGGCCTAATAAAGTTTATATGTCAATCACACTGGATCAACGAATTGTTAATAGTTACGAGCGATCGCCTGTGCTTGTGATATTTCTTAGTCTGGATTTACATCCGCACTACTCTATTGAAAATACCCATTTGCAAGGACCACCCTCTTAATTAGATTAATTCGCAATTCAGGCGTAAAATTGCAGTTTGGATCCCACGTTAACCCGTAGGTATCTTAGATGCACTAATCGGCTGTGGCTTATTGATTAATAGTCCTGTTTAATGAACATGTCAGGTTTAGTCAGCGTAAAGACTACAAGATCGCGCCCCAATCATCTTAAATTATTTTTTCTAACTCATACTTGGTAGTATTCAATAGTAGAAGTTAATCCACACAGAAGAATATCACCGGCCATCTCTCATAGTTATCCACAATTCGTGACCTCCAAGTGGCTTGATTGCAGCACACGCCACTGATAAGTCACCATTCCAGATAGATAATAAGGAATATTGAGATTACAAAAATGGTTCTGTAAGGAGATGTTTTAAGACGTGGTTACCGGCTAACATGTGGTACGGCTACAGTCTGCACTGTACTGGCTGGTACTGTACTCTGCCGTAGTTATACGTCCACAGTCAACAGTCGGAGTGCTCTGAGCACAGAGCTGCATCAAGGCAATAAACGGTTTATGTTCGATTCGGCCACGTGATGAGTGAACGGCCAATGGGACACAGCCCAGTTATGCACGCCATGTCTCGTATCGTTAACCGATACTATTTCACTGCAATACAATATACGATATCCATCACAAATATGTACCGTTATCAACCATTCAATAATTTTCACTGCTCTAGTAAGAGCAACGTTTTCAAGTCACATAACTGTCGGCTCGGTTTGCACGGCCATAATATAAATATTTATTTTACTATGAGTAGTTAACCCCCAAACAAAAAGGTAAATTCAATAAACCTAAAATATAAATTTTATCCAACACAATTTCTATTTTAGTATTTCTGTATAACAGTTGTCTTTCCATGATTTTTCGCTAATGGTAGTTGCCAAATGGTTTTAAAATCATTATTTTTACTGAATGGCTGGTTCCCATCACGAACAATTACAGTTTGACTGCTTCTTCAGTTAGGTATGGTTTTCATTTATTAAAACCATACTTAATTGAAGAAGCATCCCAATACGGCGTCTCTACAAACAAATGGAGTTTTTCCGGATCCTTCCGTTATTTTTATCGGATTACTTTTCGACTTTTTTTAGCCCTTTGGTACTAAAAGTGTCTACTTGTCGTCCCTTCGTACTAAAAATGTATGAGTCCCGTGGGATGAAAAGTAGTACAGTAGAACTCCGACTATCCGAATCGCCGATTATCCGAATCACTTTCAGAAAAAAAATTGTCCAAAAAAGTCTAAGTGCGCTATTATTCTTCCCCCGCGAAGCCCGAGTGTGACCACTTGCAACTGCTCACCGTCAAGCGAATGCGTGACCTGGCTGCCCGAAAACGGATGAAGACCGCAAAACAGCTTACATTGACGGAGATGTTTAAAAAACAATGATTTTTTTAAACATGTGAAAATATCATGTTTCTTACATTTAATTGAATAAAAAAATAGTACAATATCAAAACGTAGCTTTTTTTCTCTCTCTAATGGCATTTTTTTTAAACTCCGATTATCCGAATGGGTCCCTGTCCCCATTAATTCGGATAATTGGAGTTCTACTGTACTTTAATACTCTATTCCAGAGATTAAATTAAGACTTTGAAAAGTAGATTGAGGAAAAGATTTTTTTCTCTTCAGGATGAATCTAATTATTACTGTATCTCTTTTTTATTTCCGTATTCAATGCCTACGACAATCGGATGCCCGGTCTTGCCTTTTTCCACTCAATCAAGCGCAACTGTTGCGTCGCTTGGAAGCAAGGGTTGGTTATAAATATAGAACGTGAAATCAGAGTCGACGATTTCCCATGGCGATTGCAGCAGAAAGAAATCTATAGCCTTTGTCTGTATTTGCAACTATCACAATGCAGTTACATCGAAAAATTGTTAGAAAACACATCGTTAAAACTTACAGAAATATTTGTTTATTGACTGTCATCAAGATATTTGTTATTGTCGTTTGGACACCTACAAGTTTCACTAAGACAAGACATTCTGTCTAAGGATGGGCTTAAGGGAGTATAGTAAAAACATTGTTTATTCGGAAGCGATATACAGACAAAACAAAAATGGGGTTTCTTAGCACCCTTTGTGTTAGATCAAAAACAAACAATTTGATAACTTGGATCTTTGCTTTATATCAAATGTTTACGGAGATATACAGGGAGATATACCTTCCCCATCCATAACGGATGGGTTATGTGAGGTTAACCAAATACATTATAAATACTTTATAGTGTTTATTATTTCCATATACCTTCGAAAATCATAATTCCTAAAATGGAAACCTCATAGAGCGAAACTTTAAAAGACCTCCTAGAAATTGTAACTAGGATTTTACTCGTATCTCTATCCGTTTTAGTTTTCTCGCTTGATTGAAATATTTTGAAAATAAACCTTGAAATGTTAAACAGGTTATTAATAAAGATGAGAAAATTCGCTGAGGATGCAGTTGTGTAGTGAAGTGGGTATTATATTACGTTATTGAAGATTGCTGGTTCAAATTGTGATGTTTCCTGATACCGTTCATTTTTTATTGATCCGAACCGCTCCGGCGTACGTTCAATAAGCGGATATTGTGTTCAACTATTTATTCATAGTCCGGCGAGTCTCCAAGCTGATTGAATTGTTCATTAGTCGCGTAATTAGCAGCTAATCGACCAGTTATTAAAATGCCAACTCCATTATCGGCTGCGATATTTACCGAGAGCACAAGGGCGTGTGTGGGTGTATTTATTTACCTCGCTCTGACGTTGGATGTAAACTTACAACATACGTATATAAACGTAATTAGAGTTTTGGCTGTACATTGATTGGAATTCTCATGTTTTCGATCATTTTTACGTTTTAAACTTCAGAAAGGTCAAAATGGGTCTTATTTAAACTTCTGTCTGTTTTCAATGTCGAACAAGGCCTTAAGGTTTCTCTGTGAAAACGAGAGTTCCCATTATTCATGTAACTTATTTTAATTTTGGAAAATGTTTTTTTATATAAAATAGCCCACGATCTTAAATACAGTAATGAACTCTTAATAGCTCAGTTTTTAATGGTATTGTATTCAAAAGTTTTCCTCAGTTTTACAGAAGAAAATAATTTAACTGAAAGAAATAATATTGAGCATTAATTTTAAAACTGAATGTAAACAAACACATAGTGTAAATAAAATCATTTGTTAACAAAAATAAATACATAAAGAACTAGTGAATTAATATGACATTCTTCCTCATTTAATTTTACGGGAATACATTTATGTTAAAATTCAAAAACGCCTGTTTGTGGTATGAGCGATGAATTATACGATTTTCTATCGTGTTGACAAAAAAACTAAAACATCATAATTGCCACCTTACGGAAATCCCAATGTAGAGTGACAACTTTTTATCTGAATTTTACCCTATTATTATCTTACATTAGTGGGGGACCAATGGTGCTTCCAGGTCGCCTCCGCGTGAAGGCCATCAGCTTGGCTGTAGCTTGGTGGCGTGTGGTACACCTGCAGCTGTTTGCTATGTGTAGTGTCTCACACGGGGGATGACGTAATACCATTCATCAAATCTCAAGTGTGGGATTTACTTTGTGTCTGTTCCGCGGACCGCCCCACCTTAACGAGCTTAGAGCGTCGGTACGGCCTATCAGCTGATTACTGCTGGTTGTTCAGAAAAATGTGAAAACAATTTGTAAGTGATTACTATATTATATATGTTTTACTCAAAGTTTTTGGTAATTTACATGAATATTAGATCCTCTTAAAAAATTTAAAAAAAAATGTAAAGGATTAGTGAAGCTATTGTACGCTGTATTTCGGTACCTCATCGTAAAATAATAAATTATCAACAACTGTGAAAATCTGTCCTGGGTTGAAGAGAAAAACGTTTTGTTTGTGTTTACACAATCAACCAATCAGTTCTATTAAAAATTTCTATTCGCAGTCCGGGAAAAATTGTCCAGGACAGTTTCGGTTAACAGATTGTTTCCTAAGCAAAATACACACTCAGGAAGTTCATTAAAAGAAAGTATTGTGGCATACAAACATTTACTCAATAAGTGCTATTCAGTATTTATATATAAGTATCGTTTTCCCCTAAAACAGAATCCTACAACCCCGTACAAAGTACGGGCGTACTGCTAGTGAGTAAAAAAGTACGTTGACTGTCATAGAACTATTGTATTATAAATTACGTGAAGATATTGTTACATATCTCATTCAACAAATAATGTAAAATATACCTCAGGCAATGCATGTTTGCTGGAATACCAACGACGTAAAAGGATATTATGTAGGCCTACCCTAATCTAGGTTCGTCGTCGAGACATAAAAATAAACAAACCGACATTGGTTTGGAGTCCTTGCGTCACGGATTTTGAACTACCGTTTGCTCCAAGCATTGCGTTTTGCTTACACTTTTATGTTTTAGGAATCTAAATATTCACCTTCCATGATGGATTTTAATTTTAAGTCGATAGAAGAGTGAAATGAAGGAACTTTCCTGTTGAAAAGAGTCTTCAAGTCCCACAAGAACCATACAAGTTGAGTGACAGCAGTAACAGTTATACGATAGTTAGAAGAAGGTTTAGGTGTCTAATTATCGTAATTTGCGGTCATCTAGTGAAGTAACTAAATTTTATTTTCCCCCATCTTCCACACATGGGGACTTGTAAATAGCCAAAACGTCCATCAGTGCAAGATAACTCCTAATGCGTGTTTAGATTTCGAGGAACATGCTTGTATTTTTTAGATTTTTTGGATTAAAACTCGTGAAGTTGAAGAGGTTGTATTCGGCGGACTTGACGCTAACTGGAATTTAACCCCATTAAAATTCGTATACGTGGGGTTATGGTGAAGCGAGGGGTTTCGATAGTGAAAATATTTCGAGATATCAATCACTCAAGCAGAGTATCGGAGCTGCGATCGATTAAATAACGCCATATGAATCTCCCTTCAAGCCTCTTCAGGGTGGCTCTTGGTATTCGTGTCGAACTCGAATGAACCTAAAAAAAACTGTTGTAATCTTTATACACATTCGTAATCCTTTTACAATTAATGTGAATAGTTTTGTACATTGATTTGTTTATGAGAAGTTACTTTTGGGATATAGATACGAAGATACAGGATATTGAACGTTACCGCTGCTGAGCATGTGTTTACCCGTCGTGTTTCCTGGTAAGGTACTTATCACGGCACTTGAAATTGAGGAGGTCAGCGTCACTTCCTCTCGCACGGCCACGACCACTGTCACTGTCACTCTCACGGCCGTGGGACAGACAACGCGACCCTCGGACACATTTAAAATTCTCAACTGAACAGTAGATATATGCATCGTATTTATTCAAATTACACGGATAATTTATTATTGTGTATACTCGTTTAATGTATAGACTATTTTTGAGAACAAAAATAAAATTTTCTGTTTTATATACTTTTTGTGTAAAAATTAGAGATTTTAACTGTATATTATTTGAAATTATAATATTTTAATATTCTTTCTTCATTTTATACCTCAAAAAGCAGAAATGTTTTTGTACGCTATACTTGACTCACAAAACCCAGATTTGTGCTATATTACATTCCTAAGTTTTACTGAACATGTGATTTTGAAAAGTGATGTAACAGAAAGAAATAACAAACTGTCAAATTGAAATTTATATTAGGTTGTTACGTTAACATTGCTAATCAGTTTTAGATCTAATTTACAAACATAATACTGTATGTCAAAATTAAAATAAATAATTAACATTTAAATTAAAATGTAAACAAAATTTTACTAATTGTACCCATTTTATAGTTTAACTTAACATTATTACTAAATAATCGAGTCTAAAATCTGTTTTCGATTTTGTTTTTATTTGTTTGGTTTTTAGTTTCTTTTTTATTTAATGTCAATATTTAGTCATGATAGTTCAGTATCTTGCACACTGATACTGAGTCAATGTGTGTGACGGCCTAACTGCGGAATTGCTAGTTCCTAATAAAACCCGGAAGGGGAAATGAGGAATGTTCTTCGTTAAAACGTGGGAAGATGCAACCAATTAAAGCTTGTGAAGAATTCCCCTGTTCTTGGTGTGGCCCGAAACCTCCCTACATGACATTGACATATGATGCGTTGCGTTTGACTCGGCCAAGAGTAGTGTTCATAAGTTGTAGGGAATAAATAGTAGTCACTAATGAACATGACCTAAAATACAGTATAGTGCGCTAGGTGAGAATACTACTTCCTTGATTTGACAATTGCAAAATTAGCAACAACTAGAATAGTAATTGACATAAATAAAAATTATTTACAAATATTGATTTATTTACAAATATTGGACACACGTTCAACAACAGACGACTCTTTTAAATGAAGTTAGAGGGATGGCCAAATTGTAAAAATGCAGCATTGTTCAGCATAAACACCACAGTGTCGAACATTTTAACAACTTCAGGAAGACAACTCATTCACAAATCGTAGATTGTTAACTATCATTAGCCCAAAATTGGAAGAATGTTTCGAGTTTTTTGGACCTTATAACAAATAAAATATCGTTAAAGGCCGCTGAAATGTGAAATGTACATTTTGAATAACGAATTTTCACGCGTAGAGAATCCATAAGTCAAAAACAAGATCAAAATCCATGATAAAATACATGATAATAGTCTATAATTCTGTGAAATATATTAATGTAGAGTTAATTGATCTAAAACCTTTTTAGGGGGATGGAAAGTGCACAAACTTTGACATGAATACGTTTTACAGTGTCTTTTCGCACGTCTAATTGCACGTACTCGGATTGGTTATGTTTGGTTCTTTGTATAAAGATAAAAGATACCAACACTTTCGGGAAATAATGAACCTCTACTGTTCTGGATACTAGTTTTTCTAAGAATTTAGTTTTTCGTTTTATAAGAAATTTTGACATGAGAGATCGGGGTGTGCGGTAACGGTGCACGTCGCTGTGCGGGTAGCTTCTGCCTACGTTTTATCGCCTCAACGTAGCCCCTAGTACATTTTCTCCTGCTAGAGGGGTGGTTACATTGTTGTTTGTCACGAGACTCACTTGTAAGCTGGCCTGCGCGAGATGAGTTAATCCCACCAGTATTGAACTCTTGCCAGGTTCACTTGTCTATGTTTAACTACTATTAATTGTCCACCAACTAGTTTAATTTTCCTCCGCTACCAGACCGTAGCGCCACAGGTATGTGTACATTCGTTATTTTCACGCCTACCGAACCATTCTTCCTCGAATGACGGAGCGGCTTTGTTCTCGGTTTCTCTATTGCACTGCTGTGTTGAATTCGTCGTTTTGTTGAAATTATTAGCAAATTTCCAATGGAAAAGTGAACTATTCACATGATCTGCATGCGACAGTACCAAGAATTATTATTATTAGCAAATTATTAGAATTATTAGCAAATTTCCTATGGAAAAGTGAACGACCAAGACCTGCATGGCGACAGTACCAAGAAACAACCGGCCGGTCGCAATATAAATATTTTACTCTTCTTACGAAATAATTCGATTTCTAACAAATTTAATTGAGGTTTAAGTATTATAGATGGTTACAAAGTAGTTCAAGTGTAAATATAGTTATGATTGTTACAGAAAACTACAGTTAGTTATGAAAATTAAAGGGGGTTTCGAGCATAATTTGAAAGTTAATTTTTTCCAGCATCGTTGGCAATTATACTTCTAAAGGGGCGTAGTATAAACACTATCCAAATTCTATGACTTTATATTTATTCTCATTTTGTTTGTTGAAATGTCTATCAAGACCCCAAATTTAACTACTAAATGTGTGTAAAAGGTCTATGTATTTATTTTATTAACCCCTGTGGTCAACCTTACGAATTTCTGTCGTATATAGATCCTAATTCAAATGTTATAGTTTTATTTGTTTTTGGTAAAGAAATTTCTTTCCCGCTCCTGGTGGGAAGCCTCCAATACCTACTATTGGGGGCCAGGGTGGGGGACTAACGGGTCAGTGCCACAGACCTTACGGAGTTAAATATGTATATGTATTATACACCGAAAGTCTTCTTTACTGCACAATGGGATGAATCCGTTCATTCATGTTTTTTCTCCTCGTGTGGCTACATGAGACAAACAACAGCTACTACATATCTGGTCACCATGGTTGCTGCGACTCAACTTAAAGTCCCCACCAGACTAAGTTAAAGCTGCGCAGTTTCAGCCAATTGCGCAGTTCCAGCTGTCGGCCGGGAATTTCGTAGGATAGTGTGTCCCCTGCTCTAAAATCTCGCGCCAATACGGGAAAACTCCTGGATAGTGTGTCAATGGCCTAAAGATGGAAACATTGTCATAATATAATGAGAACTTACGAAATCCTTTGCATTTTGTTTCGAAACTACTGTAGTAGTCTACAATAGATAGACTTAAAGAAGGTTCTAAAACTGTAGAGTCAATTTCATTTAAAGAAGCTTTGGGATAGAAACTTAGTACATTACTACAACTGATTGAATTTTCGGGTGAGTAATGTTGAATCCATATGATGAGAGGTTCCTGTACAATCATTGATATTATGTTGAATATGTTTAAATTAATTTTCATACAGCCTTTGACATATATATTAACGTTGTAAAAGCACGTAAATGGAGTAATATCACGCATCGAAATTTGAGAAGGGTTGTATTATTAACGAAATATAGAGGTATGGTATGAAAGACCTGGTAGTGTCGATCAACTGGCGTGTTTTGTTTACAACTGCTGTCTTGCTAATGGCTCTAAGAGACTGGACGTGCGAGGTACGTGTGGAGCATGGGTTACCTGTTCGAACACCTCGGTAGATTAGTTAAGATAGTTAAACTACTGACTTTATTGAACACATGCATCAAAAACTGTATAACAAATTTGTAAATACTTAATTTCATGTTATAAATAACTCGAGGTTGAAGTAAAAACTCACGTCTTCCAACACTACTTAATATAATTGGAATTGGAAGACGTGAGTATTTCTTTCATCCTATAATAAAACCAACACGTATAATGCTAATGTTCGTTAAGTTACTAACAATTGAATAACGAACCGACCAATCACTTCCAGTTATTATATATTGTATAACATAGTGTTATATTATAGCAAAAAATAAACTTACATATCTTTGTTTTACGAGACCTAATACTTTGGAAACGTTCTACAGACTGACTTAGTAGGCCGAAACGACATGAAAGATTCAACAAACGAGCTGACTCATAAACTATTGTGTCCCAGTAGACCTTAACTTATACTTATATACTTATACAGTACTTATTTCATAGTTAGCCTCCTGATATCCGTCCCACAAAATAAGGGACTAATGGTAACCGAAGTTAAAAAGGGAGGCTGGTGAAACTGGGTGGAAATACTTGCGGTGTTGCTGTTAACTCACAAAATGTGAACAAGTGTTCAAACATACTTTAAACTAGTGAAGGGTCTTCATGTTATTGGCCCCCAGGGTCTACCAGGCTCACCTGGGTGACCAAGGTCTACCGGAGTTACCTGGACTACTTGGGAAGTCACTTGGCTCACTTGTTGGAAGCTCATTCAACAGTCTTTTTTGAGTACAGTCCCACCTTTTTTCAACCACTCCTTCATATATATCCTCTTCTTCGAATTCGTCAGCAATGCGACTACAACATATGCATCAGCATACATATCACAAATGGTAAATAAACACAAAATGAACTAGCCTGAAACTCCACCAATACCGACCACTTTCGCAACCTTGGGTTGCACAATATTATTGTACTGTTATGGTCGCGCCTTGATATTGTACGATAATATGCGGCCCTTTACCAGAATTGTGTGTCGCAGTCTCTGTTGACTTGTTTAACAGTTATTTTGGTTTTCAGTGGGACGTAGCGCGGGTGGCGCACCTCGCCCCGGCGGGTAAGCTCTCATGCTCATCACAGTTTGCTTTCAGGTCTCTCGTCTCTCTCTAACACTCTGAGTCTATGTATCTATCTCTTCCTTCTCCGTCACGCCACATGCTTGTTCTGTATAGTGAGTAGTTGCGTTAACACCACTGTTCTAATTTTAGTTTCCTATCGCATTTTGTTTTAAGACTCACACTCATTTAGCTCTTCAGTATATTAATTTGTTCTATTTTTCATTCTCTATATTATTTATGTGGTGTTGTCACGTTTTAAATCTATGCTATTATGTTTGTGTTTTCTATTTTTGAATTGTTGTTAGTACACGCTATCATATAGTATTTTATGTATGATGTGAAATTAAAATAGTTAAAATAAAACTAGTCCGTAGATTTTGAAACATTGTTAATTAATTAGAGGAGAAAAACAGTTGAAGGAGAAAGTTAGCAGTGATGTTTTAGTGGAAACTCAATGTTTATTTACTGAATTAAAATAAATAGCTTGGAAACATGTTACATGAAATATTTTATTTATGTATAGCTGCTCATTGATACTTTAAGTTTGTTCACAGACAATATGTTCTTAAATTTATTTTCAATTTTACAAATTGTTTGAGTAAGAAAAGGAGTTATAAATATGTATCTAAGAAGCTTATTAATATATAATGTAAAAAATATCCTGATACATTGGCTCAGAGCATTTATCTCTGGATCCTTACTAATGCTCCTAAATATATTAAACTAAACTCTGCAATATACTCGTAAGTGTTCAGACACCCTAGCAGTCTGCGGTACACTGTATTAAGTTCTGCTTGAATTTAACATTGTAATATTTACCTTTAATTCGCGATTCAAACAGTTTACAAAGGTAGTTTTGTTTGTATACAAATGTATTTAATGTATAGAGTCAATCATGTTAAATACCCATGACGTTAGGATTAATAACTTACCTGAAAGTACTAGGAAAACTTTCGTAGTGAACTTTATCCTGGTAGCGAGTATCTAACATCACTATTTTGTATCGCATAACTTTATAGAGGTGACTTTTTAATGGAAATATCCGGCAAAGCTTTTGTAGTAATTACTTAATCCCGGCGATCCCGAGGCGAAGTTTTCAACGGAGAATGTTTACAAGACGTATAAAAGTGGTCATAACTCGGAGTTTGCGACCATGCCGCCAATCCGGCTAATAACATGGACAACTTCCCTTTGATATTTTAAACTTTGCCCGAGTTGACACGACCCCGCCTCGGGGGTTCGCTTTAAAATTATGACTTACGGCGCCGTGCCGCGCTTCTGTGTTGTCGCTGTTCGTGTAACGACGCTACGGGATTCGTATGAAAACAATATTTAATTCAGTTAAACAATTTTTCTAAATCAACATTATCACACGTGAAATAATTTTCTCATTTGTTATTCTGAATTTTTTTCTCCGACGAGAAATTGCGATGGTAAAATAGGTAGAACAAAAATATTTTTCGTAAGTTAGTATACAAAATTGTATCACGTACGAATTTAACAGTACTATTTTGGATTTTCTTAAATTAATTTTCACGCAATTTAATATGTTGTAGGGTTTATTATAATTGTTCAAGCGAAGTCAATAATAATTAATTATACCAGTACGGTCACTTGACAGTTATCAAAGAAAAACGTAATTTATCTTTTTAGCAAAAAAATATATTTTAATCAAATTGATCTGAATTTATTCGAAAACCAGCAGATTTAAACTACACAGTTTTAAGATTCGCTTATTTTTCCATAAATTTATTGTTGGTTACACTCCAACGGTATAACCCGCTCCAAACGGTCCAAAACATTCCGTTATACTTAGAGCAGATACTAATTAGGTCTACACGTTTTGGCATCCATTTTGAAAACACTGCCACATGTTTTAGAAACGCACTGCAGTTCAAAGCCCGGAGATGGTGCATTAATACTCTTATTTATTCTATTGTTTTAAAACATCCCTTTTCGTCCATTCGTAAACATATAAAAAGTCGCGTTCAATTAAAGTTGAGCCATTTACCATGATTCAAATTAATAAGTGTAATAAGGTTGCTTTAAAAATATTTAAAGATTCCTAAGGTTGAATTTTAAAAAGTTTTCCGTAACTTGGACTCGTAACTATCCTTACTCTGAGGTTAATGAGTCCTGTGACTTCTAGAAATCTATATAACGTATATTTTATTAAAAGTAACAAAATTTAATCACATAACTTCAAATAGCTACATGATAGGCCTAAACATATCCTCATTCCACCTTGGAAATTTTTTAACTATTGTAATTATTTATTTTTATTTTTTACTTATTATTATTTTAAACTATTTAAAAAATAACTTTTACCTTGAACATTTCAATTTGGGACACTACCTATGCTTACTAAAAATAATACATTACATTATCAGTCTGGGAAATAAATGTTAACCTTAAGAATGTGGTCGTTCCCGGTCGAAACGTCTGGGGCGAAAGTCGAGAAAATGAATAAATGAATAATTTTTTTTATTATTATTAGGCGAATTAAGAACCACATGGTCCTCTCTTACAATTATTAACCTCATTAAAGAAAAATAATATTTTCAACAATGATCTATAAAACAATAGTAGCTTTAAAAACAAAAATATTAATACAGTAATACACATTCCACAATTACCCTTTTGCCCGTTCCACCTAGACCTAACGCACGCTCTCCCGCTAGACCTTGGTCAACCGTTCGACATAATGAATACGAAGAGTTGACGAGCCAGAGCGATCGTTTCTTACACCCCCCATCCAAAATTCAAAATTAACGCCCGGATAACGCGGGATTCCAAGATTGATAACAGAAAAAATAATTTTTTGATCCACTAACATTAAAATAAAGATATATTTGCAAATATTCACCATAAGAATGAAACTGTTTAGTCGCATAGTGCTGTCGAAATGTAATTTTTTTGTAAACAATAGATGTCCTAGAATTGAACCTTTTGGAACACCACAGATACAGTCCACAGATGTTAGTTAGTTTGTCGTTGCACACTCACACGCATTGCTTACGGCCGTGAAGGTATCTCATCCAAGAAAGTGAAGCTTCCGAAAATCCTATAATTTTTAGTTTAGGAAGGAGAATATTTACTGTACCAAAAGCTTTACTAAACCGAACAAGGTCAGAAATATACATTGACTACGATCCATAGCCGCGGATATCTTCGGTGATCTTTAATAAGTCTGTTTCAGTACTGTGGAACTTCCTGAAACCAGATTGGAATGAATGTAGGATTTTATTTTCTGAAAGAAAGTCTGATATTTAAAAATAAACCGTTCGTTCAAGGAATTTTAAAGAGCATGAAGAATACTTATTGGTCGGTAATCGTGTGGGCAAGTCGGGGATGAGATCTTATTTATGGGGAGGACAAGGGCAAATTTTCATTTTTCTGGGAACACACCGTTTCACAATAAAGAATTTAAAATGTAGGTCAATGTGAAAGAAGAGCTTGAGTAATTCGTATAGATCGATTGAAATGTTGTCAGATTCAGTAGCGATTAAAAATTCGAATCCGGTCAACTTATTTCAACGAGTGATGTACGCTTTTTACACCGTACCATCAAACTTGGCCAACCCCCTTCCTTAGCACCTATTTCAGTCTGGTGTTGAACATATAACGGTATAGACGTAACGTGCTGCCATTACGTTTTTAACGTATGAATTTATATATTCAAGTAAAGTTGGAAATATTGGATGCATCTCCTTAAGTGCTCGACTATTCAAAGTTGCGTTTTCAACACTGGAGATCTTAAAGTGGGTGTCTTTAAGTTTTTTAATTACTTAAGAATGAGCATACGTTCATTTAATGGATAGGCGGATAAGTTGGAAGATATTCTACTTAGCCAGGATACTGTAATGCGGGCAAAAGATTAATGTTTTGTATACTGCCAGTAAAGATAATTATAATTTATTAAAACTATTAATAAATACAATAAATAAATAATAATATCAAAATTGTGTATGAAAGTATAGTATATAAAGAATGTAGTACTACAAAAAATGTAATAATACGTACAGACAAAACAGTGAAATTTATATTATACGTGTGTGTGAGTGTAGTAAACAGCTGTTTTCTGGACCTTAACGAGTTGGATAGTAATCTCATTACGAGAGAGTACAATAGCATAAAATAAATGTTAACAGTCGTTAAACAAACAGCGATACCAGTCGCACATCCGACGTCGCTCGTCGCTCGCGTTTGGCATGTTAGTAAGCCAGTCGGCACGGCAAGTTGACATCGCGCGAATACCACGGCCAAAGGCCGGATACCGAACACAGCTACAGAGCGATTCGTTTTATTGTCAAAGCTTAAACATTACCGTACCACAACTAAAGCCTAATCAATGCAAGTATCGCTGCTGTATGGGTGAATAAATTAATGTTCATGTAGTATCCAATATTTATGAATAACAAGAAATATCACTTGAATATGATAGAAAAATATTTATAGTTTAGCAACATTTTGAAAAATGATTTGCAATTACTTTAGTGAGCAATATAAAATAAATTATCTCAGTAACCTATCCCAATACGATAAATGTTTTTAAAACATGTGGTTTTTTGCAATATGTAAATTCAGGGTTTATGTACACCGCATGAGGGTACAGTTTACATTTAATTTACATTTTGACCACTTTTATTGTCTTAAAATTACAATTTTAACGTTTATTTGTTGATTGTATCAATTTTTGTGGCAAATCAAAATTTTGAAATGAAAGTCCCATTAACTGACCTCATCCTTTAACCTTTTTACAAGAAGGTTAACTTTGGAATTATAAGTCCTCATCTCACCTCAGTAGCATTTTGAAATTGACTTGAGTTATGAGTGTTTTAAAAATAAGCTTTATGGAATAGTTATGATGATATGTTGTTAATATAGATGAGGGTATTCTCTGAGGTTGCGTGTCTGCTGCGACGGGGTTCTCCTAGAAAACTATTAGGATATACATACAGTTATTAATCGAGTGGTAAAATGTAGTAAACTATCATACATGAATTCTAATTAGAGATGAGTTAGTTGTGAGCAGACGCCGCCACGCCGCCCAAGAGCGCCACTTGACCCGTCAAAGGATCGAGATCGGTTAAATGAGTTTGTTTTTGAAAGACTTTGCCAGACCTCTCGTCTAATTTTGAACTTTTTTCATAAAGGGACCGGCCCCTTGCACAAAATAACTTGCTTATTGGATTTTAAATACGGAAGTTAGATGTGAACAAGTGAATCGTTTAGTTGGCCTTTTTATTGAAATCGCAAAGATGTGTTCTATGATTTTTATGTTAGGTTTAAGAAGAATTTAAATTTTAACTGACGCAACCGAGTGACTTACAGTTTTTAACCGTTTATTAAAGACTGTTGGAAGTATAGGATCGTAAATAGGTAGTTTAATCTCAAACATGATTATTTTTTATACTGTGTAAAAAACCGAGGAACATTAATTTGCCATCGCAAAACTGTAACACCGAAGCATACATTTTAAATTGGGGAACAATTTATAGAAATTCATTGCAATTTAATATTGTAAATTTCTATTTACAAAACGCTTACAACCACTTTTGACATGGATATGTCTTTGCTTTGGGGGGAGGGTGTTAGCAATTTGAACAACTAAATTTTGAAACCTAAGAACAGATGTTTGGATGAACGGAAAGCATGTCCTTTTGACATATCCATGATCTAACCTATTTTCCCCCGGGAAGAAAATACAAACATTTTTTTTCATTGTAAAATGCACGTAAAATTTACCACAATAGGCCTAATACTCTAATCTTATAGTGAAAATTGTTCACTTTACATATCAACGGTAAGGCATTTTACATTATGTCCATGATCATTTGTATTTTTTTTATAATTTTACAACAAATCCATTGATTTAGGTTACATATACAATATAATTCTTTGTGTTTATTTTTTTATACTTCGTAGTTATAATAGCAGTATATGTTGTTAAGTTGTGATCTGGTACTGCAAGTACGTACATTATTTGTGAGACTTTGACCTAGGAGTGCACGTTTAAAATAATCTATAAAAGAAGTTTAAATCTACTAAAAGATATATAGTTTTAATTACTTTAAACTGTTATCGTAAATGTTTTAGTATCCCAACGGTTATAAGGAGACAACAAGATATTTTGAGGACGACCGGACACCGTTAGACACATGTATGAGTATGTTCACTCAGAGTTAAAATGCATCCGGATTATTTTTAAAAGTACAAATTTAGACCACTGCAACTATTCGCCTAAGACGCTCAAGATTTATGTGTTTCTTGGAGGAGGGACTCAGGCATTGCCAACAATTTGCAGTCAGTTTTTATTTGAGAGTTAGGTGTGAAATATGCTATTATCATCGATTCCGAAAATTTGTGTATAAAAACAGCAATTACTCGGCACATAATTCAACTATAATTTATCAATATTTCAGAAAAGATTTTTGTATTTACTTCCCTGTGGATAATAGGTTAGACCATGGATATGTCTAAAAGGAATGGTTTCAGATCATCTGAACAGCTGTTCTTATTCTTTTACATTAAAAATTCAATACATTAGCTCTGGTAGTTTCTATGAAAACCTGTTACATATTTTCCATCTTAAAAATCGCCAACACCCACCCCCATAAGACATATCCATGTCAAAAACATTTTATTAAAAAAATTCCAAAATTGAATACATCATAAATCCAATTACATAATACAAAATAAGAATTTTTGAATGAGAACCTGTCATATTTAGATATAAAATTGTATCATAGTTGTATTTTTGATAGAATTATTAATATGGTGTAACATATTAAAATAGTTTAATTCTGTAAAAGGAAGAATTTTGGGGGAAATGTAATTTTCCCTTATTGTACCTTACAATTAGTATTTTGGTCTTCATTTCATTAGATAGAAACAAAGGTAATTCCATAAATATCTATTTCTGAATAACAAATAGTTAAGTGGTAACATTTAATATATCGAGGAGGCACTTGAAAATAATGTGAGACACTCAATAATCACTCATGCTTATTATTTATACTTGCACTTCAAGTGTCAAAGAGTGATTGAACACGCTTTCAAGTTTTCTTCGCTAATAACTTCTTTTTAGTTTGTCTTTATAATACAGTATATACTTTTAATGTTCTCTCAGACAACAATGATATTCAAACTTATTTTATTAGCTTTACCATACAAAAATGTTTTTGTGTTTTTAGTGAATTTCCCATAGGGAAGAAGTTATTATTTATTTACATTAAGAAGCTACATATTTATTTAAATTATATTTTCATGCCAAATTAACTGAACTGGAGTTTTGATTTCCTAAATCATGTCCAGCTTGTACATTACTGTGATATTTGGAACAACGAATATAGTTTGAAACACCGGTTCCTCGCATGATGACGTAATGTTGCTGATAGAGCACTATCTTCACAGCGCGAGGGAACACAACTTTTGGTAACGTGCGACAGTGCCAGTCAAGATGAAAGCCGCCAAGTTTTACGGCATTGGAACCTACGCAAAGTTAATAGTAACTTAGTCGCAGATGATATAAGTGAATAATATTCGGGAATGGAGATGGCTGAATCGCTCAGTTCAAATTAGAATTATAATACGTTCTATTCGTAGCCTATGTGTTTGTATCTGTAATGTATTCAGATTGATTCATGTCTTAGTTTTGTATTATAACTTAGGTGTTTTTATAATATATCTTAGAAAATAATTAAAATTCTTCAACTAATTACTTTCTATAATATAATCCTACAACATCACAAAATAGGTGGGTGTCCCTCAACGGTGCAAAAAGCTTGATCATTTTACAGAAATAAAATGAACTGTATTTAATTTTTATAGAACATGTTCAATAATAACTCCACAAACCTTGGGGATTTGATGAATTATAAATGAAATAAGGAATCAGTTATTAATGACTATGACTGGGACCGTAGGGTGTCCTGTAATCCAGCTACTTGGATGTCACGAATTGTGGATAGTTGTGAGCGATGGTCAGTGGGTGTAGTATTCTCTTGTGTGGATTAACTTCCGTACTATTGAATACTACGTTGATCCGCAAAGACCATCATCATTTTTAGACCAGTTCGTAATTCAGAGGCGGTGATTCAGACTCCATGATAAACTGTAGGTCCCTTAGATTTGTCATTGACTGTTAATCAACAGTATAGTTCTAAGGAACATGTCAGCCTTAGTTAGTAACAAGACTACAAGATCGCGCCACAATCATCTTACACTTATTTCTCATTCATACTTGTGTTAAAATACCTACCTGGGTTAGTTTAAATTTCAGTTAAAAGTATCAAAGTTTAAAGTATGTTATAAAGTATATCTTAAAAGGATTTCTTGTCTGTATGATGTTTTTTGATCTGAATTTCTGCTTTCTTCATAATTGTTTATTATTTCAGAAATAAAGTAAGACTTTTCTCTAGGTATTCGCTATTACTTTAATTTGAAAAATTAACATAAATAAATAAAAGTTCATTCAACGTTTCGGGATTAAAATTCAATATGGCAGTAATGATGAAGACTTGCTGATACACGAGTAATGGAGCGTGTGCAAAATTCCCATACAGACGTATAAGTCAAGGACAAACGTTTAATGTTTTTCTCAGTTCACGTTCCACATACCCTCGGTTAGCGTTGCCGGCCGTCGCGGCGCAGGCAAGGTGAGATATGCTCGAGAGATGTTGCTGAATCACAGCTAGTGACGTCACCGTTGCGTCAGCGCCGCAGGTGAAACGCGGTTGCCTCATCTGCCTCAGCCTCCTCCCGGACCGTTCCCTCGCCGTCCAAGGGCGTTCCCGGGTCAAGAAGGGACGGAGAGGATAGCGAAAGTGAAGAGGGACAAGGGTACAAGGGTGCACGGTGTTATTTGAAGCGGTGTTTCGCACGATATCGTGCAAGGGCGGTGTGGAAAAATAAGTCCTTACCAGCACTGGATTTTTCATAAATATTGGAATTAAACTTGTAAATTAAAGTAATTTTTCTTGAAATCATGCAATCACACATAACAAGTAATTATCCCATTTTATAGCGATAAAAGTAATTGTTTGCCTTAACGGCCATCCAAAATCAACATAATACCTCAACTATAGTTTTATTATTCTTATAGTATATTATTATACTATTATTATTATTATTATTATAGTATAGTATTATTATTCTTGAGATGGGTTATACAATAATAATCATGTAATTTTAACTATGGCGACTCATCTAGGTAGATTTAAGCCATCTATGAATGAGAAATGAGCGTTAGATGATTGTGACCATGTTTCTAAAGGCTGGCATGTTCCTTATCCAGTACTGTACTGTTGATTAATAAACCAACAGCCAAAGGATCTACACGTGAACTTGGGATCTGAACCATATTTTTGCCTCTGAATCAAGAACTGCTCCAATTATGACCAAGATATAATATAGGCTACTGTATAGGCTTATGAGATGTTGCTGTAACTAAATATCAAATTTGTAGCTGCGTCCTTGTATTTTAGTACATACGAGTCCCCCTAGATGAAGTGTAGTTAAAAATTAATTCCACCTCATTTTCCGTTAAAATAAAACATCTCACATTAAGTTTTCAACAAAGACTTATCAACTCCACACTTGAATATATTCATTATCATTTGCATTGTAATACTCTTGTTTTTAAGAATTAATAAATAGCTAGTAGATTAAAAACGCAATTCCAACTCTGAGTGCCAACGGTTCCATGTGATATTGATATGTTTTTAAAAATTTTTATATACAATGTGTTTAGTTATATAGAACAATGAGTGAAATCAGAGAGATTAACACCATCAGATACTACATTATATCAAATACGCAATTATTTTCATTCTAACAATGCAGTTAAATAACTGTAGACCTATGTGCCTAAAGAAGACATGTAAATAGCAAGATAGTTGTGTGGAAAACTACCTGTACGAATAAGTTTTAATTTATTCAAAACAGGTTTATTATTTACAACTTATTCTCTTCAAGTAGAGAAACCACTCTTCGCGGTACATTAGTATTTATGCGCTAGCCAAGGTTACACAGAAGACTATCTTTGCATTCAATTAGCTTCGAATAAAAATACAGTATATAACGACATCGTTAAATTATATTTTTTTATTGTGATCAAAGGAAATAACACTGAAATTAAATTCCAGTTTTAGTGTTAGTGATAATTTTAATTAATTTGAATAAACCAAAATTTTAATTATTATTGATGACTTTTGCAACGTTAGCGCTAATTTGTGATACTACTTAATTTGAGGTTCTAAATACTTGATGGCTACTTAGCATAATCATTCAAGAATTATGATCATATTTTGAAGTTGTGCAACTCACTATGGGGTCCTTGACAGAGTGGCAACTTTCTCCAAGTTTGCGGAAAGTTTTACTCTGCGGCAGAACATCCTAGCATTAGTACATCCTAGTAGTATATCCTCTAACAAATTACTTTCATTTTTGACGTTATCAAATTAGTTCAATGAAAATAGAATGATACAAGAGGACTTGTTACTTCTGAATTACCCCCTTTACATTTGCTTAAAAATAATAAAATAAAATGGACTTATCATACGCAGTTTACAGGTTTTAAATAACTTCCATTCCAGTTAAATAGTTTTCAAAAATATTATTTTTTCACCAAATATCCCTATCCCAGTCCTGTTCCGCGCAGCATTCTTTTCGACAGTCATCCTACTTTGTAATATACACGATATTTCAGTACGCTTATGTTTACAAAATTGATGCCTTCAATTCTCCTGTGGCCAATGTCCACTATGTTTGTTAGGATTCTGCTATACTGTAATGTAGGATATTTGCCTAGTACGAATAACAAATTATACAGACCACACTATCGTATTAAAATAAGGTTGAGGTGTTAAATTAAAGTGGTTATGCAGTAAATTACTAAATGACATTTGTCCACTGTAAGAAAGGTGGGATCCAGGAAAAACATGATTTTTAATTCACTCTATTACCACCACCTTTAATTTGACAGGTCAATATTTTTTTCGATTACCTTGTTACCAGTAATGCTGCCACAAAATAAGCATCGTTCTTACGGGACAAAATATTGCGCCCCTGGTGAAGAATAAGACTCTTAACTAAAGTCAACTCACTCGTCTCCACAGAAATAAAGAGATGCTTCAGGAGTTATTTACAATTAAAACGAATGACGCGAGATTTGTCAACGTCGGCGGAATGTTGTCGGACGTGTGACTCTCGTCCCACGACGCGGCATTGTCTGGTCATGTTGCCGTGAGACTGCTGACGTAGCCGCGTCGCCGTGTCTTCCACCAGACGGATCACGTTACGCGACGCCACGTATTCTTGGAACACGGACTCCAATACAATATGATTGCCTGCACATCCGGAGGTCTCCGGTTCTATTAAGGTGCTAGTCGACATTTGTAGCTTTTTGTCTTTCTTTACATCTTGTGGACATAGGTAACAACAAACCCATTTGGATCATTCCGAGTAAAAATTCAAAATATTAATTGTGAAAAAACGTTGTCAGTGAACTGATACTAACTTTCCTCGTAAAGGTAAGCTAAAGAGTAGATACAAGCTTTCCCGAGCTAGAAATTTCTCTCGATGCGACATTATAAATAAAACGTGTAGACTAAAATGCTATATCTTTTTGTAAATCATGAACAATATGTAGAGTATAATAAAAATATTTCTTAAATGCCTTGCTTGATATTCACAAAATATGATTAACCAATAATAAAAATACGGAATTACTTTAATTCTTTTATTAGTTTTGGATAAATTTCATGAGTCTGTTTCGGTAAGCTCATTTTCAAATAGAAGTTCCGTGAATGAGGGTGTATTACAATGATGGAGTAGATAACCGTGTTTAATCATAGGCAATAAAGTTTGTTTAAAGATAAACGTGTGTGAGAAACAATGTTCTGCTAAAGGAAGCTGCTGAAGGCAAGAATAGCTGACTATTGCCACTTGATTGTCACAACAAGACTCACATTAGGATTTCGGCTGCCAGCTCCTCCCTTCACAGACCAAGGGTAGAATGAGGGAGGGTGAAAACCGAAAAGGGTTGATTCTTTGATGTCTCGTTGTCGCGTTAAATATATACATGTAGCTGGCGGCTACATCGGTTATTAACCAAGAGACAATGGGAACAGTGAGACCACATTTTTCACTGTGTCTGTGGCGCTCTCTTCCAACCCGCGTGGTTTACGAGAAGCTTCGTTACTCGGACCAAGCAGTAGCAGTAGTCTATGTACATTTAGAACGTAATTTATTAATTAAAAAATAAAAAAGTGCTATGACAGGCTACTAAAACAAGAAATATTTTTGAATCATCACTTTTCAAGCTTTTTGTCTTAAAGTTATTCATGGATTGATTATCAATTACGTTCCTCCTCATGTAGGGAGAATATGTTTAAATTTACGCGCAAAATAATTGTTGATATCAATAACTAATGCATATATAAATAACAATATTGGCAATACGTTGTTTACCACAGTAATTTACTATGGTAAAGTTGGCAACATTGAACGACAAGAGTGAGTCAGCTAACAGCTGATTTCACGAAGCGATAACGCTAATTAAACAAAAGCCCAGATAGTCGCAGTTGCTTCGATAAGTTATCCTGGAAGTAGAATTTTTCTACAGTTAACTAATTCTCAAAGGAAACAGATAACTTTTGAATTTATGTCCGGAACCTTGGAATTTCAAAATATACCGATAGGTTATATGTAATAACACGTTTATTGACCAGTATTTCTACCAGTATTTTTTTAATTTAAGATATATATTGTACTTTATATTTTACGATTGGTGATAAAAGAAATAAATTACCCATTTGTATCATTCGTAGTCTTTAAAATATAGTTTGAACATTCCCAATTCTAGCAGTTATTACAATCTCAATACTGTATTTTTAAATGTTAAAAAAGCCACTATTTATTAATGTATTATCATTTAATCGCACAACATCAAACAATCAACCTCTTTCTCATAACTTTTACAAGTACTAAGCAAATTTGATCTTTTATCGTAATTAAACTAGTTTTTAGTACGAGTAATACAATTTTACATTGTAAAACAATTATAACAACAATTTTAACACAATTAACAACGTTATAGTTGTTTGCTCTGTGTCAGAACAGTCCTTGGAACTACTTAACACTTAACAAGGGTATTAACAGTTCGTTTTAACAATTAGAGAAGGAGCATTAAAAAGTATATATGAAGTTGGACGTTCCTTCATTAACACATGTTCGTTATAGTATGACGGGGATTTATGTTATTTTCATTAAATACCAAATTATTCACTTGACATCGGACTAAAAAGCGACAAGGAAACACGTGTGAAAGTTTTACCAGTAAAGCTGTCTCCACGGTCTAAATATACGCGTATCCTCCACTCCTACTTGGACGCGTAAATCGGCTTCTCGACAAGCGTAACTTCGCGGCCCACCACCTCTCGTAATGAGTCAGAAGTGGGAGGATCACTAGCGGAGTAAGCCACCTCTCGTAATGAGTCAGAAGTGGGAGGATCACTAGCGGAGTGAGCCACCTCTCGTAATGAGTCAGAAGTGGGAGGATCACTAGCGGAGTAAGCACCTCTCGTAATGAGTCAGAAGTGGGTGGATCACTAGCGGAGTAAGCCACCTCTCGTAATGAGTCAGAAGTGGGAGGATCACTAGCGGAGTAAGCCACCTCTCGTAATGAGTCAGAAGTGGGAGGATCACTAGCGGAGTAAGCCACCTCTCGTAATGAGTCAGAAGTGGGAGGATCACTAGCGGAGTAAGCCAACTATAATAATAAGTCAGTAGTGAGAGGATCACTTGGGGAGTAAGTCACCTATAATAATAAGTCAGTAGTGAGATGATCACTTGGGGAGTAAGTCACCTATAATAATAAGTCAGTAGTCGGAGGATCACTAGTGGAGTAAGCCACCTATAATAATAAGTCAGTATTCGGAGGATCACTAGTGGAGTAAGTCACCTATAATAATAAGTCAGTAGTCGGAGGATCACTAGTGGAGTGTCACCTATAATAATAAGTCAGTAGTGAGATGATCACTAGGGGAGTGTCACCTATAATAATAAGTCAGTAGTCGGAGGATCACTAGTGGAGTAAGCCACCTATAATAATAAGTCAGTAGTCGGAGGATCACTAGTGGAGTAAGCCACCTATAATAATAAGTCAGTATTCGGAGGATCATTAGTGGAGTAAGCCACCTATAATAAGTCAGTAGGAGGATCACTAGTGGAGTAAGCACCTATAATAATAAGTCAGTAGTCGGAGGATCACTAGTGGAGTAAGCCACCTATAATAATAAGTCAGTAGTCGGAGGATCACTAGTGGAGTAAGCCACCTATAATAATAAGTCAGTAGTCGGAGGATCACTAGTGGAGTAAGCCACCTATAATAATAAGTCAGTAGTCGGAGGATCACTAGTGGAGTAAGCCACCTATAATAATAAGTCAGTAGTCGGAGGATCACTAGTGGAGTAAGCCACCTATAATAATAAGTCAGTAGTCGGAGGATCACTAGTGGAGTAAGCCACCTATAATAATAAGTCAGTAGTCGGAGGATCACTAGTGGAGTAAGCCACCTCTCGTAATGAGACTGTAGTGTGAGTAAGTTAAATGTGGGAGACGGAGTAATGTTACATCTTGAGCATGTTCCAATCAAACATTTCATTCGTGCTTACGAGTGAAAAAATTGATTAGACTTTTCGCCAGTTACTAACAACTTGTATAGTGTTCTATTCTCCGTTGCTGCGTATTGCTTAGTACTTTTTTAATGCGTTATAAAACTGCATTCCTGGAAACCTTGTTTGACGTTAGCACCGCCTCCGCGACGGCACACCGCTCGTGTAGTAATTGCGTCACACATCTATCCGGATGCGACCTTTAGTAACGTCACTATTACAATGCATGCTTGTGGTTCAGAAACTACATCGTAATTACGTTTACTTCTTAAAATAATTGTTTGCGGAATCCTGGTCTATTAAAGTACCATCAAACGGTGATTCATCTCTTAATGATAATACATACTCAGTACTTAACTGTGACTAAAAAGGTAGCAACAGACTATGCTGACGATATGCTATTATATTAAATGTATTATTCTTTCTTTAGTTCCTTGATGGTAACATCATTGACGGTCACATCATCCCACTACGTACCGATTTTCACCATCAATCTCTGATTTTTCGTACGTAAAATACGGGTAGTTTGTATTCATAATATATCTCGAAAACCTTATGAGGTAGCTATCAAAATAGTATAGCCTATTTTGATATCACATAAAGTAGCTGTTGTTACGAGATGGTTTGAAATACGACGCAAAGTCAAGTGATTGAATTATTTTTTATTAAGTTCCGGTGTACCATTTTGGGACGAGACACGAGTGGTACACTTCATCATACCACTTTTTACTTATTTTATTTTTTAAATTCGTACGTTCAGTAATTTAAGGTTATATTAATGCAATCAAAGGTTACACCTCCGGGTTTTACTAACATGACAGTTTTTACCCTTACTTTTTATTTACTGATATTTTTTAACTATTACTCACTATTAAGTCACTTTTCAAACAATCAAATATTTGTTAGTCTAAGAAGAGCGAGTAATTAATTTTACACATTAAGTGAAATGTTAAAATTGGTAATGCTCCCTTACACTACTAGCACCTTTTCCAGTTTTTACATTGCTGTTTATACAACCCATCTGGTAACCGATAGTTTATATCAGAGTTGAAACAGTATTTATATAGTATTTTAAGCATTAGGTTAGCGCGACGGTCTATTGAAAAACTTATCGTTTAATTTACCAGGCAATTTTAACTATTAGAATAAAACTGATTTACCCAACACATAAACAAATATTTTGTGTGTGGGTGTGTGTATTTTAAATTTTTTATATTTTAATATGACGCGTCCAAATGGAAAAACGACACCAAGGAGATGCGGGGATTACGGTTTACGACGAAAACGTAATCCAACTCAGGATCGACGAGACGGTCATTCAAGTTCTGCAACCCTTTATAAGTTAAAGGGTTATTACTTAAATAAATACATAACTAAATAAGGGAATAATCTCTCTCTTTTATTCGTAGACAATTTAAAAAAAAAACATACTTATGAAAAATAATTTAAAAAAAAATTTTGTGTGTTGTGGGAGTGTATACAAAATGCATAGTTATTATATCTTGTGTGGTAAATGCAAATCTAAACATTTTTAATTTTTTTTTAATTTTTATTTAATTTTGTATAAAATAATTTTAAAGTTATTATGTAAAGGTAAAATTAAAAATAAAACATGTTTGTTTGCATATGATATGTTTTCTCACAAATAACTACAATAGAAATTTTTTTTATAATTTTTTTAAATCTAGAAAAATTATATATGAATTTTAGTATGTTTAATTTAGGGTTACCATTTGTAATTGTGAAGAATGTTTTATTAAAGTATTTTTAATATTTTAAAATTTTATACCGCTAATCTTAGATATAATTTTTTTCTATTATTTTTATGTTTGATTTTGGTATTTTTATAGTATATCAAAATAAAAAAATAATTTTTTTAATGAAATAAACTATTTGATATTTTATAATTTTTTATTGTGATAATTAAAAATAGTTTTTATTTTTCTTTATGATATATTTTTATGAAAATTTGTCTATATTTAATATGATCACTAAACAGTTAAAATATCAATTTTTTTTATTATTTTAATAAACTTTATACAAAGAGTTCTATTGTAGTCACACCCAACAGGATAATATTGCATCTGCATAATACACATGAAAATTTAAGGGTTAAAATTTTTTATAAATATGCGTAAGTGAGTTTATTTACTTTTGAATATTTATTTATATAATTTTTTGATTACAATCTAAATATTTATTTTAGAAAATTTTAAAATTTTAGTTGATTACAGAATAAATTTGTGTTTTTGATTTCTAGAAGATGTAGACACTGTTTTTTTTATTTCTTAGGGTATTACAACATTTATATTATAAGTCTACTGAATGGTACATAGTATAGCCAGAATGGGTGTCTAAAAGTATACTTTACGTTTAATTTACCAAATAGTTTTATTTAAATAAAACAAAATAAATACTGTACAAAATATTGTCATTAAGTATCATTGTAGTACACATTAGATACATTTGTTTATGTTTTTTTTCTTAAAAGAATGCTACCTTGAATAACAAATCTTAACTTATGCAATAGTCCTCTATCAAATCAAAAGTTTTAAAGTCTAAAAATTATTAAAAGTTTTTTTATGACTTTAAAGATTAAAATAAATCTTATAAAAAACTATGTGTTTTTGTTTTATGGAATAAAATAAAATTAATAACTTTTGTTCTCATTATTCAGTAGTATAAGGAGAGAGTATTGCTTTTGTTAGAATTTTTGAAATAGAGGTTATGCTGGATATATCCCCATTTTAGTGTCCCCGAAAAAGTGATTTAAAGTGTGTGTGTGTGTGTGTGTGCAGAAGCATAGAGACAAGACTATTGGTCCGATTTTCATGAGCTTCGGTATGTAGGTTGTTACAATCCACGTAATCTCGGAGCATTTTTAATTTTTTTTCAATTTTTTATTTTGTAAGGGCATTTTACCGCCCAAATCCTTAAAACATCCGTAAAATGAACAATTCTCAAAAAAGCTCCACCGATTTCGTTGGAATTATACGAATTATAGTCTTTTATGAGACAAATAAAATGACTCCACAAGCCTTTCTGAAAATATTGGGTTTTAAACGTTATGGGCTTTTGAAAAACTAAACAAATTTGTATTTCGAACCATTAGTCTACGGCTAACGGTTCCATTGTTCAATTTACTGTCCGTGTTAGACGCAGTACGCTATCTCAGGGTGCCCACCGCCCAATGTTATTCTTAGGGAGAATATTAAAAAAACAATTTCTACCTTATTTCTCAAACGTTTTCCATGAAAGTTGGTATGTAATGTAGAGTCACATCACCCAACAAAATCCACTCAAAAAAAGGTATTTGATTTATTACCTTTGGGATGGATTAAGTTTTAAAATAAATGCAAACAATTATTTTTACTTGTTAATTTAAGAAATTTGATTATTATTTTTGAAATAATGAATCTATAAAGAATATTTAAATGAATCCTACAAAGCTTATGCAGTTATAAAAATTTGTATGTTTTTTAATTTGACTTAGGCGGAAAAGTATGTGTCAGTCCACTGCTACTGTTTATTTAATCTTAAGCCGAAGTATAAGATAGATATGGTCTCTCAGATCATTATGAAACCAAGCTAGACAAGAAACTGGATTCATATCGTGTTACATAGGAAGCCCAATGACCCGAACACTATTGGTTGTTGATGCGGTTCGAACACGTGTGAATTTGATGTTCTTCGACCTCCGTATTTCGGCCCTGTTTTAGTATACCGGTATGAATATTTAAGCTACGCGGTATGAATTGACTACCGCTTCACAATGTCAGTAGTATCACAACATCGATAGTGATTTTTTAAGTTACTTTTTTACTATTTACAAATCGAATGCTGTCCTCGAATCAACAACGATCTTTTGCGGCCTAGGACTCAAAATAATAGGTTTAGTCCTAGGAAGAAAAATAACAACTTCACAAAAAAAGAACACATCTATCTAAAACAGCTCTTTTTGAGGTAGTATGACGAAAAAAACTATTTTATATAAACTTGGTACTTTCACAGCAAGTTAGGCTACTCGTAAAAACAACAAGGATAGTTTGAACTGCATATAGTAGGTTATTTCAGTTAAACGAATACACTGTGCGTACAGTAGAATACAGAATTCAGTAGTTGTTCTGCCAAGGTCGTGAGCGAGCGTGCAGCAGCCCTTGTCACATTACCTCGCGTATGTTTACAATGTGACGTTAATGTGACTGGCTAAGGACGTCTGCCGCGGGATCACGTAGCCTAATCTCTTTGCGATCTCTGAAAACGCTGCAAACCGAGGTTGGCGTTGTTCGAATGTGACGTGGACAGGAAATGTATAGTGGTATTCTTATAATATTCCCCGTAGCAGCAAACCGGTGGTGATCCAAACTAAGCTTGATAGTTTCATAGATTACATAAGTCTTACTTATTCTACTTAACAATACCATGGGAAAAGAGTAAGTAGATCTGCTGTTAAAAGTAACAAAACTATTTAGACTTTGTAAACATATAGTAATAGACCTTCACTAAATGAAGCTATATACAAAGTTTAATCAAAATACTTCAACAGATATGGAAGTTGTATTCATTTGCTGATACATTTACACATATTATCGTCTGAAGAATTAACGTATTTGTAGCTATTTACGGAGAAAATAATAATTAAAAAATGTGAATGTCACTCAATTAATCCTAATAATTAAAAAATTCTTGTTTGATATAGCAAAACAGCAAATATAATTTCGCATTTTACTAGATAACCAGTATAATTTTTAAGAGTTGCCGTTATTGGCGAAGTAGGTCCATAAAAACAATGTTAATTGTTTGACAGCATTACTGGTTACATAGTGTTAAAGAGGTGGTTAAGGAAGTAATTATCATTTGTTAATGGTAGAAAAATGGAAATCTTAATTACAATTTTCAGACTGTTTCATTCTCTATAGAGTCCCAGATACGGACTCTTAAAATACGGAGGGAGAAGTAACGGCTCCATTAATACGCGATTTTAACGAGTCGCAGTCAGCGACTAACTAGCAGTTAAATATACCTGCAACAGTTTGTGCGGAGAGGGCGAAGTGTGCCAGTTGAGGTTGGAACCCATTCAGCACTCAAACGTCTTAAGTGAAAACAGAAGTGTATTACGCGTTAGGGGAAATTCAATGTTTTTACTCTTGCATAAGCTTTGCTTAGATGTTTAACAGATATGTGTGTAGGCTGTATGTACGCGTATATGTAGGGGTAAAACCGACACGGTAAGAGTTAAACCGATTGGATAACTGGGATATCTGAACAAGGATCGCCGTTAACACTACCAACTCACCAACAAACAAAAACTAAATGACAATGTTTAATGTAATAATTAAACATTGCCATTTAGTTTTTGTTTTATTTTAGCATAAAGAATTATTCGTGATTGGAAAGGTAAAACTCAACCGCGGAAAGTAAATATTTGACCAAGAGAGTTTTCATAGAATTTATCAAATTACAATGGATAAAATATAATAACTAGTAGATTCGGACCGCCGCAAAGGCACTCGATTTAAATAACAAAGTTACTGTCAAAAATTGTATTTCAAATGAAACTGAATATTTTCACGAAAAATTAATCAAGTATGTGAAATTTAATAAAATTATGTGTAGAACATGAATCTTAATCTTATCGTTATTGTGATTGGTGGAAATAGTGATTTTCCAAACCTTACTTTGAGGTAGAGCACACAAGGGTTAACCGACATTCGATACACAGAATCTGAGTTGGACTGTTTATTAAAGCCAATTTAGCTGACTCCCTGACATTTACTGTCTGCGTGCGAATAGAATTCCCCTGAGAAATTCATAACTAAGAGTTCCAGGTGCTTTTCCTGCATCACGTTTCGTTGCTAGGACACACAGCTGTTAAACAATTATGGTACTATCTTTCTAAAACCCAATCCTGACTCACTGACTGACCGACCGATCACAGTTTCTTTGGAGCTTCAAATTTGGTACACATTTAAGGTCTAGATGCGTGCTAAGAAAGGACTCGCTTTGCTCCCCAGGCCCCCTTATAGATGTCGTAATCAATACAAGTTGTCGACATTAATCCACAACGGAATCAAAAACATTTGAGTTCGAACGCTTTCGAGTGTAGGCCTATCATGACCTGTTTTGAGTTCTAGTACCTTATACCCCAGGAGGGGATCTGTCGTTTATGTTTAAGGTTTTAATGTGATCTGTTGGTCTTAAGAGTTCTGGTGACGTTAAGCTTTTGTTTCACAGAAGTCTAATTCGTGGTGAATTGTAACTTACTCCAGGTCCTAAGGTGTATGGTGTCACCAAAGTAAGATTTAAAGTCTTAAAATTCCAATTTTTAGGTGTCTTATAAAAATTTTATAAAGTTAATGGTTTTTGGTTAGTTGTAATTGAGGTCTCAAAATTACATGTCTAAAGTTATAAAGTTAGAAGGAAACAGTAACGATACTTTGTAAATATTCTCTTATCTTTAACTAATAAATAATGTGTAGAAAGTTTGGAAGAAAAATTTTTTTAAATGTAACGGTATAAAAATGAAGGGAAATAGTTACAACGAAAAATGACGGCTAGTGGCTAAAGATGGATATGTTCGACATAAATGGTTATAGGTGATTTATAAATTGATTGATCTATTTTATTATCATTCTAAATAATAAAACGAAAGTCGTGTTAGTTACACCATTCATAACTTGAGAACGGCTCTTGACTAACGCGACCCAGAATACAGGGTGTTCATTAAAGTCGGGGACAAACTTCGAGGGGTGATAGTACTCATCAATTTAAAGTGAACACATATTTACTGTAGGGCGTTACGAAGTTCGCGGGGTCAGCTAGTAAATTTGTTGTATCAATATGTTACCGTTACAACATTAGGGTGCATTGTTGATGGTCCAGAAGTCCTGTCGTGCCTCGTGGACTACTATTTTTACAGCTTCTTAGGGAATTTTAGGGTTTTTATTGAAATTGCTGTTATTCAGGCTCCGTGGTAATATACCGCGGTGATTAAGTTAGATAATGTTTAACAATAGCCTGGTGTTACGAAACAGGGATGTTTTTACAACAACCGTTAATTGACGGAAGCGGATTTGAAACGCGTTTCTCCCGTATCCTCGGTTGCGTTTGTGGCGCAGCGTGCTATAATTGTTTTGCGCAGTGTTCATCTCCTTCCTTGTAAGATTCATCTACAAGGATCATCCACCTTTGCTTTGCGATAGTTATCAGCTGGGTAGCTAGGAGACGCACTCCTTGTAATCCAAACGTTACCGGTTCGATTCCGGGTTCAGTCACCATTTGCAATCAATTGGGTTCCTTACTAATTGCACAAATTATTTAAATAAAAACTAATTTCATCTTCTTGTACAATACATGTTGATGAAAAAGTAATAAAACAAAAATTGGTTTCTTCTGAATGATGTAGATATTTTTAAGTATGTATATAGGCTAAGCGGAAGCGCTGGCCGAGCGAGACATCCGACCTCTGCTGGCGCAGTGTGGTGGCTAGAGCTACAACAGCTAGCTAGAGGTTGGACCGCGCTCAGAGAAGCTCTCGTTGCCACTTCCGTTCACGCGGTGTTCATTCACCGCTCCACAAACATGGGAACTCTCTCTCCCGGTTAACTGTAAAAACTGTTGATTAGAATTAATCGTGGCCGTGGAAACTTGCCATTGTCCGTTATTGTAGTGTAGAAGCTCATTAAGGTGACTTGGCCTAGTATGTTTTGAACTCTGTTTTGTAAAAATAAAGTAGGAGAACTGCACTACCCGGATGCCATCCTTATGCTCTGCGGCAGTTATGATTGTTTTGGTTAGTTTGGTTGATCATTAATTAAATTTGTCTAATTTGATTACGAAAATAAAGATGCCAGATAAGTCATACAGCGCTCTGCGAATACAAGTCAGTTATCGATATTATTATACCATCAATTACCAACATTACTTACATCCGCACAAGTCGCCTCCACACAGCGTTCTCAAACGTTCTTTCTAATTATATTTCTATTTTTTGTACTTAGCAACAAACTTATCTCGTAGGAAGTACGAATTAATTACGTGGTATCGCTATAAATATTGACTGGGATAGTGGCGACATCCTTTAATCCAGCTACTTGGAGGTCACGAATTGTGGATAGTTGTGATCGATGGTAGGTGGGGGTAGTCCGCACTATTGGATACTATGTTAATCCGCAAAGACCATCCACATAATTAGACCAATTCGTAACTCAGAGGCCGTGGTTCAGATTCCACGTTAAACTGTAGGACCCTTAGTTGCCATCAGCTGTTGGGCTATTAATTAACAGTCCTGTCTAAGGAACATGTCAGCCTTAGTCAGTAACAAGACTACAAGATCGTGCCACAATCAACTTACACTCAATTCTCATTCATACTCACAATCATACACGCTCGCCTTACACCTTGTGAACGGCCTCTTTGCCATCCGACAACTGATGTTACACTTGTAGACGCACATGTCTGGGAGGGCGGCCGCAGACAACAGCTATAAATATCTCTCCTCACAATCATACACGCTCGTCTTACACCTTGTGAACGGTCTCTTTGCTATCCGACAACTGATGTTACACTTGTAGACGCACATGTCTGGGAGGGCGGCCGCAGACAACAGCTATAAATATCTCTCCTCACAATCATACACGCTCGCCTTACACCTTGTGAACGGTCCCTTTGCTATCCGACAACTGATGTTACACTTGTAGACGCACATGTCTGGGAGGGCGGCCGCAGACAACAGCTATAAATATCTCTCCTCACAATCATACACGCTCGCCTTACACCTTGTGAGCGGTCCCTTTGCTATCCGACAACTGATGTTACACTTGTAGACGCACATGTCTGGGAGGGCGGCCGCAGACAACAGCTATAAATATCTCTCCTCACAATCATACACGCTCGCCTTACACCTTGTGAGCGGTCCCTTTGCTATCCGACAACTGATGTTACACTTGTAGACGCACATGTCTGGGAGGGCGGCCGCAGACAACAGCTATAAATATCTCTCCTCACAATCATACACGCTCGCCTTACACCTTGTGAACGGTCTCTTTGCTATCCGACAACTGATGTTACACTTGTAGACGCACATGTCTGGGAGGGCGGCCGCAGACAACAGCTATAAATATCTCTCCTCACAATCATACACGCTCGCCTTACACCTTGTGAACGGTCCCTTTGCTATCCGACAACTGATGTTACACTTGTAGACGCACATGTCTGGGAGGGCGGCCGCAGACAACAGCTATAAATATCTCTCCTCACAATCATACACGCTCGCCTTACACCTTGTGAGCGGTCCCTTTGCTATCCGACAACTGATGTTACACTTGTAGACGCACATGTCTGGGAGGGCGGCCGCAGACAACAGCTATAAATATCTCTCCTCACAATCATACACGCTCGCCTTACACCTTGTGAGCGGTCTCTTTGCTATCCGACAACTGATGTTACACTTGTAGACGCACATGTCTGGGAGGGCGGCCGCAGACAACAGCTATAAATATCTCTCCTCACAATCATACACGCTCGCCTTACACCTTGTGAACGGTCTCTTTGCTATCCGACAACTGATGTTACACTTGTAGACGCACATGTCTGGGAGGGCGGCCGCAGACAACAGCTATAAATATCTCTCCTCACAATCATACACGCTCGCCTTACACCTTGTGAACGGTCTCTTTGCTATCCGACAACTGATGTTACACTTGTAGACGCACATGTCTGGGAGGGCGGCCGCAGACAACAGCTATAAATATCTCTCCTCACAATCATACACGCTCGCCTTACACCTTGTGAGCGGTCCCTTTGCTATCCGACAACTGATGTTACACTTGTAGACGCACATGTCTGGGAGGGCGGCCGCAGACAACAGCTATAAATATCTCTCCTCACAATCATACACGCTCGCCTTACACCTTGTGAGCGGTCCCTTTGCTATCCGACAACTGATGTTACACTTGTAGACGCACATGTCTGGGAGGGCGGCCGCAGACAACAGCTATAAATATCTCTCCTCACAATCATACACGCTCGCCTTACACCTTGTGAGCGGCTTATGTGCCTACCAATACTCTGTCCTGCAACGTTATTTTTGACCGTAAACCCTTGTACTTGGTCCCGTTTTAAAGGGTGTATACTATTTTATAGGGTATATAATATTTAGCGGTCTATCTTATTACAATTTCGGTGGAATGCAAATCGGCCACTCAAATATGTTATTTACTGTACCAAAAAGGTTTTTAACATTATAATCACATAGATCTTTCATAAATATATTAAATATGAACATTCGAATGTCAAACTATTTCGTCGTGTCTTAATTAAAATCGTGTTAGAAGCGAGTTACAGTATATTCCACAGTTTTTTACGAGAATAAAAATGAAATATGGTGGAGGTACTGCAGCTCTTTCGTCATTCCTAAAACTTCATCAAAATAAAATAATCTGAATTAGTGCTAGATATTTAATTTTCAGATTTAAACTTTTATTAGATAAAGATAAGTTTTACTCTACAAATATTATTTTTTGAAATAACTATGAAGTATAACACTTTTTCTATCCTAAATTATTTCAGATGTAAACCTCATAACTTAAAGAACATTATTCTACCACCAAATCACCCACAAAATGTTCCTTTTACCTGTTTAAAACTGTTTATACTGTTTTTAGATTTTATGAACACAATACAATTGTAGGATGTACTCGTATATTAGTTCATAATCAAAATGTGTTTACAGGAGTTATTTTATGTTTACTTTTTTGGTCGAAAACTACAAATTACTTAGTGGAAGGTAATATTGGCTTAAAGAGCTCAAACAGTCAATTGTTTTGTCTATGATTATTGATGCTCAACATGAAGCCCTCGACGGTCTTGCAGACCCCTAACCTCACTTTCCCCCAAAACTTTGTGAAAAACATTGGTAAATATTTCGAACACAGTATCCTACCAATCTATATCAAATCGATCTTCTACTTACTTTTTGCACTTTCTAACAACCTTTTAACAATGTTTCTGTCCGCGGAAGAACCCAATTTTGACGTTTCGTACGAAGCTAGGGGATCGGCGGGAATCGGGGTTCTGGGCGGGGAGAAAATTATTGTAACTGAACCTATCTCAGCTTCTCGTACCTCTTCGGACGTTAAGGACCCGATGTGAGGAAGGTAGCGTCATCACTAAATGGATTCGACTTAGACGCAGAGAAATTTAGGACTCAAAACTTTAATAACCTAGTGTACACTTTGTTACTCCTTTGCAAATTTGCCACAATTATTGTTTTCATGATAAAAAATATTTCCGGTACACTGAAATCACGATAAGTCTTAATATTCCGATTTCATTTATGACATTTTACTAAAATTCTAAATGCGAAGGAGTTGAGGAAGACGAGGTCGCGGTGTGGACGGATAATTGCGACATGGTGTCACGAATTCTATTAGCGGCGGGATTGTGTTTGACACCGCACTGCCTACAGTGACATCCGGCGCAAGCTTCCTCCTTCCGGGAGAAAATAAGTAAACAAGCGGACTTGGAGACTCTTTACGGGCGCCGTTTTTAACTTCTGCCAACCTGATCCTCCTCCACTTGGAGTTTATCTATAACTTAACGTAATGGTGTACTACTGCATTACTTTTTATTCCATTGCTGGTTGCAAAAAAGTATATCTGAGAGTAGACCTACTTTGTTAGAAAACACCACATAAAACTATAGAAACCTCTGAATGCAAATATTGACATGATTAATTTAGTTCAACATAATTTTTAGCCTGCGTTCCGTAAATATTACTTTCCTTTTTTGATACTAGTGATTTTAACCTATCTCCTTTTTTAACTATTCTATACCTTCAAACCAACTAAACAAGATAAGAAGTGTCGTATACAGTGTAGAAGTGCAATCGTATACAGTGCTTAAATTTTCAGTCATTAAATTTTTGATCAGTTTGCTGGTAGACCACTGCAATCCTACGTTAACGAGTGAAGCAGAGAGGTATACAATATTTTTAATAAATTTTTTCTGTCAATGGATAAAAATAACAAAATGCTCCCAAAGATTTATCGTCATGGGATTCTGTGTATTTAGGAAATACCCCACACCTTTAAGTAAAGAGTTGGATGGTAAGCGAAGTAAATGTGAGGCGCCCCTGGAGGTGTTCGCCCTGTGACGAGGTGAGGCGGTGAGGTGGTGACCGGTGATAAACAGTCTGGCCGCTTGGGAGCGCTTCAGGTTGTAATGCGGCGATATCTCCCGCTAAACGGTAAACATCCGTATGTTTATTCATTTTTATCCCTGGCTCGGACTACGTGCTGCTGCCGCCGTGTCGTTCCGGTGCTGACGTCTCGAACTGTGTTCTGCGTCACCGTTTGAATTTGTACAGTTTTTTTATACATTTTGAAATAAGTTTAAAGCTGGAAAAATGTTTCATTGTTTATTTTACTATAAGTTGATATAATCTGCGGGTTTCATTTAAATTACTTAATGCAGCACTTAACGTTTTCCAGTACGCAAGTAGTTCGTATATGATAAATTAATAAACTGATAAAATAAAAAAAATAGTTACAATTTTCATTGTGTATTAATTTGACTGTATTTGGTAACCATTTGTATAATTTTAGTGTATATATTAGTTTTGAGTTCAAATAAATTCTTGTAAAATACGTGAAGCTGCTTTGCAAAAAGAAAAAAATCCTTCTCGCCGAATCGATTCTAACAATCTTAACCGATTTTAACGTAAGGAGTGTCAAGAAATTGTCTTAGTTTGTAGTTTTGCAATAAGGTTTTAGATTTTCAAAATTATATTTATGAATTTACCTGGACGTGAGCTCAAATTTCATTTGTCCCATATGATTACAATGGGAAAGAGTTTGATTATGAATACTGGAACTGGTGAGCAGGTGTAGACTCAGTCAATCAGCAAAAGATTATGTTCGTACTTAATGTATTTGTTGTATGTTTTTATGGTCTATAAACTGTGTATTGTGATTATTTTGAAACAATTACATTTTTTAATTTGTTCAAATAATCATGTAAAATAACTCTTATTAATATTTGATACTGCGGTAAAGTGGCTTATTCGATTACAAATAGTTGATTTCATATTTTTAATCGTATTAAAAATAGCCTATGCATGATTTAACAAATAAATCATGTTCTACGAAATTCTGACATTTAAGATTCGTATTTGAATATTTCAATCAATGAGTCAGCTAAGCCAACAAGTAGTCGACGGAGAGGAGTGTGGATGGGTAAAGTGGATGTAAATGTTATGGCCGTAAAGCGGCAAATGTTGTTGCGTATAGATCACGAAGTCCACAGGGAATTGAATCCTGCGTTCAGGGATATTTGTCTATAATGTCGGCTGTTTATTTCCATTAAAGATCAACTTGTGGCCGATGTTTTCGCTAAGTAATTGAGTATATACTTAATAATGTAGGTACATATTTATTCTCAAATTTTATGTGCCTATGTGTGTGAAGGATAGATAGGCTACCTAAATTGAGGTTTTAAGTTTTTCTGTTCTACTATCTTAATTTATGTGTTCGAGATGATATTATATTTCAGCCTTAGTCCGTAACAAAACTACAAGATCGCGCCACAATCATCCTACACTCATTTCTCATACATACTTGGTTTAAATACCTGGTTAGGTTGCCATTTCAGTTAATCTTACATATAAAGTATACACTACAGCTACGTGTAAACTCTTACATCAAGACGAATAAATAAATTATCTAGTATCAGTCCAGCATATGAACATCAACTTTAATTTTATTGTTTCACCTATTTTACATCCAAGTTTTTGTTTATTCAATGTACTGATAATAATGACGTATGAAAAATTTATCGAGGAACTGGAGTGAATGTAATGTTGTTTGACATGAAAATGTCTTAGCTCTGGGGAGGTGTTGGTGATTTGTAAGATAAAAAATATGTAACAAGTTTCCATAGAAACTACCAGAGCTATTGAATTGAATTTTTAATATAAAAGAATAAGAACAGCTGTTTACGTGAACTAAAAACATTCCCTTTGGTCATATCCATGGTCTAACTTATTTCCCATAGGGAAGTAAATACAAACTTTTGATTAAAATATGTCAATAGTATAAATATTTTTGAAATTATTTGTAATTTGTTATTTTTTCAGGTAAGTTTAACTGCTTTAGTCTCATAGATGTCAAAAGGTGAAAGACGAAGAATACGTGGTAATGTGGCCTTTAATTATTTATATATTTAAAACATAAAAATACGTTTTTAACTTTAGTGCTCACTACCTAACCTGTTTAAAGTTTGTCACTGAGAAATCCCATGAATGGGTGAAGTCTAGAAACACATAATTGGAAACGCTTATTGATTACAATAAAAGAGGTTACAAGTGGATTTGTGGCTTTTAATCACTTAATTGATTGATTGTTCGGTGACATAACCATGATTAAAAGTTTTTTTCTAAATTTTCATTACTGTACCATCTTTATTTTAGATACAACATAATTTATACGCCATTATATTGTTATAATTCACTAAAACAATGGTTAAATTAATCGCGTGTAACTTGCTCAAAATTATAAAATATTTAAGCTCAATTAAAAATTCATGTAGATGAATTTTAACCTAATTACCGAAGTATATCAGTGTTATTTCGAATCATCGAGAGATTTAAGAGTGTGAGTTAATCGAAAAGATCGTTAGATAATTGTTAGAAAGGTAAATTGGTACCTAAATAGTCAAATCGTAGAAAGAATGTTTGAGCTTGAGTTTAAACTAGGAGATATTCTTCAGAAAGATTCTTTAATAAACCAATTATTTGTTCTGGGAAGTAAAGGCGAAAAATACTGAATCGAATGGTTTGAATTTTCACTCAAAGGTAGATGTTAAACTCATGCAACTCTTAGCATATTCATTTCCTTAAATTAGCCTCGGGCTACGCCCCTTGAATTTCCAACGTTTCAATATTAAAATTTTTAAAGGATATCAACAAAAAGTTACTTAAATGTCAACATCTGTGAACGCTAAAATTCGATAGTTTGGGAAGAATAAGAAAGAGCTGCCGTGACCGTCCTAGGTTTCAATGTTTACGTTTTCTAAGGTCAATAACTGTTTACACTTAATTTAACAGTTCGGGAAGATGAAAGAAAGTTCATTTTCACAGATAAAGTGCTGTATGGAATTAGTGGAATGGTAGATTTTAAGTTTTCTCCCGATGCCTGCCTCCATTAGGTTAATCCTTATCCTTTCCTAATGCTACTTAACAGGCAACAAGCTCGCTCTGTTTTTGATTGAGCTTTGTCATGTTGTAGACACTCGTGTGTTGCCATTTTGTAAACAATAAACAATTAATTAACAATTTAAATGTATCAGTAAACTTCTCAGCCTTTTTTATCCGTGAGGAGAACGTTTACTTTGGCTAGTCTTCACTAAAAGTATTGAAAATAATTAGTTAAAAAAAGTACTTAAACCAAACGTTAGCTATTTTGTCTTCGGTAACTTCAGATATCGATAATCGATTCATTTTCGATCAATCGACTTGCGAGATGGAAGGAGGCAGTTTCTTGTGGGAGTGCTGGAGGGAGCGATGTGGGTTCTTGGAAGTGTATAAAATATTTATAGTAATTCCAGCTGAGTTGTAATAAACAATTTCCCTTCCGTGCGTGCTTAAAATTCAGTGAGATAGGGGGATGTGGCTGCATAGCACGTGGAATATACGGCGGAAACGTTACACTTTCATACACTTACTTAATGTAATGAACGAAACCGCTCCACATTGGATCTATAAAAATTGTATTGAATATTTTACGTAGTGGCGTTCCATTCTATTACATATCGTCTTAGAAGTTTGGTTTATTATCCTTTTATTATTTACACACACATATATTTTTAGTGAACCGAGTAATTTATATTACTTTGCACATCGCATTAAATAAAATTTATGGTTTTTAAGATTTATGAAAACAATTTTTCTGAACAGATAAACCTATTTTCGAACATATTTTTTTAAGTTCCAACAATTCGAATTTCAGAATTTAATTTCATTTACGAATTTGATGAAGTCTATAAGGTTACTCATACTCCATCATGAAGATGAATAATGTTGGGGAATTTAATAAATGTTTCTACTTTAAAAAAGGAATTATCGTCAGGTAATTTCATATAAATTTAAAAAAGTGTCACAACTAATATAATATCAGGACCCAATTCTTAGATTATTAACAATAAGTAGTTTATACATAAGTAATAATCCGCTAAAAGAGTGGCTAGATCGTAATGATGAGTTGGGGACAGTGGCTAGACCGCGATGAGGGTTGTTAGATCAGTCGCTAGATCGAGCTGAGGCGCTAGTACAGTGGCTAGACCGCGATGAGGGTTGATAGATCAGTATCAGTCGCTAGATCGGGCTGAGGCGCTAGTACAGTGGTTAGACCGCGATGAGGGTTGATAGATCAGTCGCTAGATCGAGCTGAGGCGCTAGTACAGTGGCTAGACCGCGATGAGGGTTGATAGATCAGTCGCTAGATCGGGCTGAGGCGCTAGTACAGTGGCTAGACCGCGATGAGGGTTGATAGATCAGTCGCTAGATCGGGCTGAGGCGCTAGTACAGTGGCTAGACCGCGATGAGGGTTGATAGATCAGTCGCTAGATCGAGCTGAGGCGCTAGTACAGTGGTTATACCGCGATGAGGGTTGATAGATCAGTCGCTAGATCGGGCTGAGGCGCTAGTACAGTGGCTAGACCGCGATGAGGGTTGATAGATCAGTCGCTAGATCGAGCTGAGGCGCTAGTACAGTGGCTAGACCGCGATGAGGGTTGATAGATCAGTCGCTAGATCGAGCTGAGGCGCTAGTACAGTGGTTAGACCGCGATGAGGGTTGATAGATCAGTCGCTAGATCGGGCTGAGGCGCTAGTACAGTGGTTATACCGCGATGAGGGTTGATAGATCAGTCGCTAGATCGGGCTGAGGCGCTAGTACAGTGGTTAGACCGCGATGAGGGTTGATAGATCAGTCGCTAGATCGGGCTGAGGCGCTAGTACAGTGGTTAGACCGCGATGAGGGTTGATAGATCAGTCGCTAGATCGGGCTGAGGCGCTAGTACAGTGGCTAGACCGCGATGAGGGTTGATAAATCAGTCGCTAGATAGCGATGAGGTTGGTAGACCAGTGGCTAGACTGTGATGAGGCGTTAGAACAGTGGCTTAATCCCGATAACATGGGCTTGATGCTAAGTGACGCGGTGGCCGAAAGCTGTAGACGGTGAAATATTAATGTGAGCGGAGTGTATTAATATCAGCGGCCCGTGTAATTGTGGCGGCGATTGTGTAAGTGATAAATGGAGAACGGATGATAAATGTCAACCGGCTATTGGCCACCCTTCCTCTCAACCCCCTCCCCCCACCTACCTACCGCACTCCGACACCATCCCCGGTCACCGAAACACTCCTGAGGGTACTTGTCTTGGAGTTTTGGGTCAAGGGGATTATTATTGGTTTAGAATACTTGAATTCTGAAGGCAAGGTTACAATAGTGTTTTACAAATACGATTAAACTTGAAAAAAATCATTAACAGGGTAGTACAATTTTATAATGAATATATAAATACTGATTCAATATGTGTATCGACTCCCATGGATTGGCATTTCTGGACTTGAATAAATCTACTTAACGTAATGTTTGTGAATTGTTTTTCTTAGTATAATGATTTATAATGCAACTGACGTTATACTCGTATGTAGTCTACATGGGTTTCCTTAGAAGATTCACCTTTCAATACAAGAAAGAAATCATTTAACATATTTTTTTCAAAAATTTCAATATAATGACAAGTTAGTGAACACTTATGCATTAGAGTTATACATACATATTTTTAAAAATTTAGCACTTACATATTTCGTTACCGTACCAAAGGTATATGAAATTCACGCTAAACGAGATATATAATTTTACCGTAATGGGTATTTATTAAATGGTAACGCAATGGTGGCGCAACATCATTTTCACAGCAAAGATCTAAGAATTAAGTGAAATGTTACGAAATTAATTATTGTTTTTCACAATATCCTGTTTGTAATTCCAAGAATAAATAGGGTACTGTTTCCTCTTCTTGCTGTAATGTTGAACGGTTTTATTAAGGCTATCCATGTCAATCTAGTTTGCAATAATTTTGTTAGAAATTTTTAAACAATTATGTGAGTGTTTTAACATAAGTTATTTCATTCGGATTTATTGTATACTATTTGGCATGTTTAATACGTACTGAAATAGCCGGCACCGCAAGTCACCCAACACCAAACATCGTGCGAGTGTATGGCGCACGGGACGCGCTCGCCGGCTTAGCCCCCTGCTTCGTCATATTTCTCCTGTTACATTTATAGCTTTACAACATTTTTACCACCTCATAAACATCTCGCTTCCTGATTTCAATTTCTGTGTTGTCACACACGTAGTATTCGTTTTGGGCTCTTATTTGAATCCATACGACGCAGTTTCTTAATTTTAGCGAATTTCCCACAGGAAAGAAGGTGTGGTAGAGATGTCCTAATATTGCTACATTTACTCGGACGAGTTCGTAATCCAGATATATCGGTCGAACGGAAAGGGTAGTTTGGGGGGGTTATACCCCAAAATGAGTTTTTTGAATTTTTCGTATTTACTTTTAAAATTGTTTATCTTTTACCCTGGGAATCAGTTCAAAATACTACACAATTTAGTATCTTGTATCGTATTTAGTTTTGTTCCATATGCAACGGTTACCTAGGTATTTCTTAAACTCCAAACACAGTACTTTTTATTTTGGGGCTCCAAAGTTAATCTTATGGGGAATAAGGAAAAATGTATATTTCACATACTAACCTATATTTTTCGGAAGGAAATTTGTATGCAGCTTCATGTATTTGAAATCCATCCATTTATGCTTGAAAATCACATTTTATGTGTTTATCATGGCTGCTAATTTGCATACTCTTCCCATATTAATCATACAGAGAATAGTCAAACTCCTTTATTTATGGGCAGATGTTAATAAATCTTTGTATAAGTGGTCAAAATGATAAGCTTTTATGCCAGAAATGTCTACTTTCAGTGTTCCTCACGGCAGCAAATAGAATAGAACAGTTTCATCATAGTGTTCCTCACACTATTATGAAACTGTTCTATACCTTTTGAATAAAAATGTTGTATACTGTACTTGAAACTGACCCATGACCATATAAAATGACCAATTTAATGAGCTTTAAAAACTCAGTTTCTAGCGATATTGGGTACATTTTTTTAAGTTTTACTGAGCTTGATCAGTAATAAATTTTTTGTTTAGGACAATTGTTTTTAAACTTATTTCAAAACGAACTATGCAATATGATATTTAGTAGCTTAATATAATTTATCTAATTAATTCTGAACTAGTACATATTAAATAATGTAGCTGAGGATTTAGTTTTTCTTTGTCGTTATCAGTTTTAGATTTCAAATTCATATTTTGTGATGATAATAAGTATCTTGCTTCCAAACACGAATCATGCAACCAGATCAAAGGATGGGCTAATTGATGGTTATTGAAAAATCTGTAAAACATATTTGTTTTCGTTGTTTGCATTAGAATTAGAGTGTGTCGAACGTTTTAAGAAATATCTGGCTATTTATTTGTGTACAGGGTTGATATACTGAATACATCTTGCAACTTCTACAGTATTAGTAGTCCAGTCAAATGGAGTTCTGACAAGCGACTAGAGGGCACTGATTACATGGAAGAATGAATACATGGCGGCTTGTACGGGCTATGAACAGTATGAACAGCCGTCTATGAACCGGCAACATAATTAACACACAATAGTGGCTTTGAGCGTACAGGCTGGACATTGCCCAAGCATTAACTCCCGGTTATACGGCTTGCTAGCTGTTCCTGATTAATGTTGAAGCTACAGTAGGCCTCCACACTAACACAGTATACGAGTACACTGCACTATGTCGTTTGTTGGATTACGATTTACATTTTTATCGGCGGTCCGACTATAAATGTCGACACTTTCATTCATCACAATTCATTTCTCTTAAGGTGGTGCGAGCAAAAAATCGACCATCTTAAAAATTTAAAATTTTATCGTTTATTTGTTGATTGTATCATAAATATGCTTTGGCATATTTTTTCAAGTTTTTAGTAAAAACCTCTTGAGTTACAGACTAATTAATTCAGGGAAATTTTGAGTTTTTTCGTACAAGGAGTGTGGGAAAACTGCTTATGTTTTTGAGCTGAAATTTTGGGATGAATAATAGACCTTTTTCACGTAATATATATAGCATTAAAGTATTAGTGGTTCATAAAAGAAACCTTTATTAATATTTGAATCAGATGTATTGCAGATCCATATCAATAAGATGAACACATTCTGATTTAGAACTTATCCGATGTGTATTTTTTTAAATTTGTGTTTTAAGTGCAACTGTATGTAGAGGTGTGTTTACAGGTTTATTTAGAAGTACTGATCAACAATAGGAAACAGGACAAGAGGATATTCTGTTAATCACGCAGGAAACGTGATGCTTTGATCGGTTTTACTAATTTAATCAAAATATATGAGCGTGGAAGTGTACTGTTAACTGAGCCTTTATTGTTACATCGTCATTGAAATTCTATTATGCAATTGAGAGTCTGCCATCTTGGATTTTAGCCACATAAGAACAATCTTGATTAGTGACAGCATTACTGAATTCACGATATTCGTGAAAACCCGTTGAGGTGTCAAATTGAAGGTAAAGTGGCTATCTAGAGAATTATATTCTAGTTTCATCAATTAATTTCGAACCATTTGATATAATTGCTTAGTAATCATATTTTTCGAGAAATAGAATAAACACCTACAGTCACGTTGCCTACACTTTACAACTATTGAATGAAATATGAGGTCACAAAATTAACATTGTTGTTATGGAGCTAACGAAATATTTCGCTAGTTAGGCGAGCTCTTTCTAACCTGGCAAGCTTTTTAAAATAAATACGACACTCTGTAATATCAAGTTTCGTTCAGTGCGCGTATTTGAATTATTAAATAAATATTTTCCCACCAAGATTTTAAAAATGACAATTGATTTCGTGAAAAATAACTCAGGCGAATAGCGGTGACAAGATACGATATCGGGTTTTAAAAATACCCGGGAACGTGAACTGTAACCATTACGAGGCCAAACAAGCGGAAACGGAGACGAAACTACAGAAGGCAGTCAACAATGCAAGGAGCATCACGTGTTGCGAGCGACGCCTCCGCAGCAGCTGTGAAAAATCTAAATCTCTTTTAATGGGGAGGGGGTCACAGTCTTCCCAGACGGTTAAATCACTGACTCTGACATTCATACACTCGCGACGACTTCTTTCATTAAGTCTCCTCTCGGTTACATTTGCACCTCTTCTCCTATTATATATTTTTGAAATGTTTTCATATCTCCCCCTTCAGTTAGCTATCGATAGACGAGAATGAAATTGTTTGTTGTATTTTAAAAAATTAATTGTTGTTTATACGTTGGATTAGGTTATGTAATGTAGAGAACTGGCTTGTGTTGAAACATAATCTGCAAAATTTTGTTGGATTCAGTATCTGCTTATATATTATTTCACGAATTTCGAGGTTGGGAACAATATTTTCCTTGTCCAAGATTCGTTTCTGAAATATTGTGAATAACGTATTTTTACTTATTATAGTTATTATATAATTAATATAATATATAATATTATATAATTATAAGTAGTAGTTGTAAGTAGTTATAATACTTACAAATCCAACAGTATTTTTGTTAAATATTTTTACGAGATTTGTGATTTTAATTTTTAGTAATTTTTAATATTTATGCCTTTTTGTAGCATGCATTGTAGTATGACGTAGTATCGTCAACGACGAATCAAAATGATAACTAGGGAATAGGGATTATTAATATCTTGTGAAATGGTTACATTTTTTCTTCTTCTAAGCGAACATACAGTATCTTGTCCCGCTGTTCTTCCGCAGTATCTTCTGTGCTGACCGAAGTTGTAAAACTTTGATTACTACAACTGCATAAAGACACTATGAACCACCACTACGAACACCCGTTTAAATCTTCAAATTGTGTGCTAATTCACAATAGGCCTATAATGTCGCGCGTCGCCCAGGCCTCATCAGGGTCACTGTCGCACTGCCGCCGTGCTCGGCTCGCGTGCCACGCGTGTCGAGGGTCGTGGGGTCGCCGCACGTCGTTGTCGTCAGCGACAGGCGCCGCGGGGCGTCACGACCCCTTGTTACGTCACGAGGACCCCGAAATCCCGTGACCCTGCGGCAACACGAAGAGACACGAAAAAAAAGACTAGAACGGGAAAATAGATATACAGTGTCGACGTGATAAGACAATATGAATTCTATAGAATTTTTTTGTGTTTAAGATGAAAATGTTGTGAGTTTTTATTTCCGATATTTTCGATAAAATTTATTTTTTTTAAATGGTGTAAAAATGATACAAAAAGTTTTACATAGTTTTTACAAGGTCGTAAATAGTTTAACAGAGACGCTTATACAGCCTAGCGAGAATTTAAAAAACGAGTACACTAGTATAGTATAACCGGGGGTTTCCGTAAAAATAAAAATGTACAGCTATGTTGTTTTATACTGCGTGTATTACATTGCGGATAGATGATGATAGCCACGGGTCCAAACACGGTAGTATTTCAGGTTAGTTTTTACTACTATATATATCCTTAATGTAATATGACAATCCGAATCGGTTAAAAAATAACTGTACATAATCGAGATCAGAACATTTACACCATCTGTATCGTGTCGATATTCTATCTTCTTTCGTTCTTCAGTTCTTTTAATAGTATTCAGTAATTTATCACAATTAGAAATCCTTATTTTACTGAGTTTGTAACAAAACACATAAAAACAATCGGTTTACTATTCTGTAAAAATATATAATCTGGGTGACATTGTATGTGAGATAAAGAAAATAACATGTGTGCGCTTTCACACCAAATTACGTTAATCGTTTAATGTTAAAAATATGTCTTCAATGTTCAGTGCAGTATTGAAATCATCAAAGATTATACTTAACGATCGATAAAATTGAAAATTTATTCTCGATAAGGTGAAACGTATGCAAGAACCATGAACATGTTACGGGACGATTAAATTCACAACAATCGTAAACGATGAATTGCGTGACAGGTTAGCCAAGGCTACGCTGAAGACAATGAATTACACTGAGCAATCAGGCGGTACGCGGAAGTCGAGGAGGAACGTGCGCTGTGTACAATGGGCGCTTGCGGATCCAACACACATGAGCTGAGTATAGTGCGGTCCTCCTCACTTGGAGCCTGGTGCGTTATAGTGTGAATTACACTGAGCAACATGGCGGTACGCGGAAGTCGAGGAGGAATGTGCGCTGTGTGCTATCTGCGCTTGCGGTCCGACACGTATGACCTGACTATAGTGCGACCCTCCTCACTTGGAGCCTGGTGCATTATATTCATATGTAAAACATCGAGCCACTATGTTGGTGAATGATGAGTGTAATTTTGTTTTGAGCTGATCTTAGTTGCTGAAAAATACCATCTGATTTATCATCACTATCAACTAATATACCAAAGAACAAGTACTGTACCTCTTTCTGAGTATGAATCGGGTATAACCACAAAACAAATTAGGCTCAGTGATAATGTATTTTACTAAATGCATTTAAAGTGGGGCTCAATTACTCAAAGCAGTGGGGGACCCACCATTTTGCAGATAAGGTAGTTGATATTTCTTCGGCTTTAGTGAGGGAAGGGTTAAACGTGCATTTGTAGACGTAAAATATAGGAGTGATTTGTAGTAATTATTTAGGTTGAATAATGTGGAAAAAAGAAAAGAGAAAAAAAAAGAAAAAAAAAAATATAGAAAAAAAAAAAACATAGAAAGAGATAAAAAAAAAGAAAAAAAAAAAATGAAAAAAAAAAAGAAAAAAAAAAAACAAAAAAGTACCGGTGAGCGGACCTCTGTCGCACGAGGTTGACGCACGAGGTGGCGAGAGGTGCCAAACAGCGTATAATTAGTGCAGCCGCGACAAGTTGTCGGACAGCTCGTAGGGAAACTCCCCCAGGTGATGGACGTCGTGAGTGGATAGAGTCCGTAGACAACTATTCATTCATAATTGGGCCTTGCTGTTATTGAGAAACGCGCGTTCGTTACGTCTTATTTCCTGTATGAAACTGTAAAAATTATTCTAAGGTTTTTAATGAACAGAGGCTGGGACCTAATTATGGTGTATCGTTTTCTTTTGAATTGCCAATTTAAAAAGTGGTAAAGGTTCAGTAAAAGGATCTTGTATCCTTCTGACAGGGATGTTGTGTCGAGAGTTTAGGTGGCACTAGTGCCTCTGACGTGAGCGAAGTATGGTTGCTGTCTGATGCAAGTTCCATTTGTGATATGACTGTGTATCGAATCCGAGCCTATTTGGTGGTGTAGATCACAAGTCTATTCACTCAGGTATGACTGAGCTACGGTTGAGCGGTGAAATTTGTATATTTTTGTTTTTATATTTATATGTTTATCTTGACGTATTATCAGTTCTGTCTAAGGAACATGTCAGTCTTAGCCAGTAACAAGACTACAAGATCGCGCCACAGTCATCCTTTACTCAAATCGAATTCATACTTAGCTTAAATTACCTACCTGGGTTGGTTGCCATTGCAAGTATAAAATATAAGTATCCTCTATCTATCAACAATATTTTTATCGGACATTTGACTTGTCACAAAAAATTATCCCTTAATTTTTTATAGGGGAAACTATTAAATGCTATCAAATTAACGATACACATTTCTTTCTATTTAAACCATTAAAAAATGCTATTAATACCAAACAATAAAAAAAAGAACATTTTTATCCTTGACTTAAGTTTGACCGAACGAATTGTATACGCCTAATCTACTACCTTTGTGTGTGAATGTGTGTTGTGCGTGAAATACACGTTTATCGAAAAGAGGATTCTTTTCGCATAAGCTTCACCTTTCAAATGTTTGTAAATACCTTGAGGGGTGTGTTTAAAATACCGATGATTCTATTTAAATGCTATCATTTAAATAAAATGCACAGTACTGGGTAAGTGAAGTCAGCTGTTGGGCTATTAATTAACAGTCCTGTCCAAGGAAAATGTCAGCCTTAGTCTGTAACAGGACTACAAGATCGCGCCACATTCATCTTACACTCAAACCTCGTTCATACTTGGATTTTAAATACTTACCTTGTGGTAGAGTTGCCATTTCAATAATCTAATTTCATCTATGAAATATGCTCCACAATTACCATAAACAATCGTAGCTGATAAATTTAACCGTTGCTGAAGTAATCGCCAAATGTAACGATGACGTTACGGGTTACTAATGTTAGGTTGGTAAATAACTGTTCGCTAAACTGGCTAAACAACCTCTCAACAAGCGATGACATCGTCTAGAGAACTCTTGTGATTCCGCTTTGGTCTTTGGCGATGTTTACAAAGAGAGATAAATGGATTGTGGAAAGCATTATTCATTTGAACGCGCTTAATAGTCCCCACTCGTGTGGGCTCGGCGGCGCGAAAACATAACGCCAGTGTTTGAGAGCTGGGAGTTACTCATCGCGTACTACCAGACAAGTGTTGTGTTGGCTTTACTGTTAGCGTGCTACGAGAATAGAGACTATTATTCCAGATTTAGAAGGACTAGATGTATTGAATAAAATTTATTTATTTAAATAATACAACTTTGAGTCCCAACAAATGAAAATGTTTATAACCGGATGGTCTTTAAAATAATATAAAATGCTATGTATTGTTACAGACTTGGTACAACATAATTAGTGAAATATAAAATACTGAGTAAAGCACTGTATTGTTTGTGTTTACACAAAAACATATATAAATATTACAAACTATCACAATAGGAAGATAAGGAGTCAATGTTTCCTGAATTAAATAAGGAAACATTCTTTGATACATTTTGAAAAATCAGAAAAAACAAAGTATGTGTTGTAATGCAGTAATAATTAATTATTGGTTGTGTTCAACCGGTTAATAGCGTAAGAATGAAAAGGAATTAACCTATTCTTCATCAATCAACTTCGGCTTCCGTAGGCTACCGGAATCAATGACGAACATTTTTTATTAGGTGCCTTTTGTTTGTATTTTATTTTACGACGCCACGTATGGCGAAATTCATGATAAATAAAAATTCCTAACCAATAAATTTATAATTAGGTATTAGCTACTGAGAAAATTATATAAAACTATGTTATGTTAGTCTGGTATCTTACTAAAGCGGAAATAATTGTTGAATAATCGGTGGATTCTCATTCGATCTAATGTTACTGACCTGATCCACAGGTGAATGCGGATTTTAAGTGACAACATGTTATGAGAGATTGCTTTCACATCGTACTATTATGTGACATCACTTAATAATAGTAAATACATGGAATAGATTGTGAAAAAGACAATAATCCTACGTTGTTGTAAGTGTGATATACAGTACTGTACTATGAAACAAACGGATTTTCACGTTAAATCTGCATGAGAGATATTAAGTTACGTGTTCAGTCACGAGTTCGAAGCAGGGCGGCTTGAGTAATCTAGTTTTAGGCTTTAAATAACTGCTTATTTAGATACTTTAAAATTATACAAAAACCTCGTTATAGCGACAGCTTGGGTATCACCCATTCAAAGATACTTGCATTTTCTAGCTTATTTGCCACAATATTAAAAACGATATAATGCATTACTTGTATATCTCCCTAGATTTTTTCACGGTATATTTATTTTTAGTAATGGTTTGTTTTTGAGATGATATTGTTGTTGAGACAATAATTGTTTTGTTTGTTGATGAAGTTATTATAATTTAAAATATTTATAACAAAATTATTGTTAGAAAATAATCCTAGATATATGTATTCTACAAATCATAAAGTAAGTATAATACAAAACTAATAGTAAAATTAATCGTTATAATGACAAATAGCAAGAGTTAAAACAAACATTCCTAATGAAATTGTCTTTAATTAATTGCTTTAACAGCCATCGAATTACCGTAATGCTCGTAAAACGCAGCAATCGTTTTTGAAAGGGAAATTATCTAAATTAACCTACCAATTAATGAACAAATTCGCGACTTCCCTTGACAGCGTCTTTTTCCTGTGACAATATTTTAAGAAACTATTTGTCGTCGTAACACTAAGGTTGGTTGATTAAAAGGGACAAGGGTTTTCTGGCAAAGCTTTCAAGTCTAATGGATGAACGGAGTTGAACATAAAAAGCAGCAGATACAAAGTTTCTTTGCAACGTTGATTCGGCGGTGTTTGGCAAGGCGCCCGCCTGGGAATCTAAACCGCCCTCTGGTCACTTGTACAGTAGTGGCAATCGCTATTTGCAACATCAAATGAGTAAACATTTACTGAGAATAACTTGTGAGTTGTCTGCTAAATTAATATGTGCGACCTCGTCTTAGAATAATTATTGTGTCTACATTTCGGTGTATTAACTAAGGTTAAACATAAAATTCTCATTCATCAAATGGAGACTACATTACTCAATCGGCACTCGAATGTGATCAATTCATGGACACAATTATCACTATCTACATAATAAATATTTACGATAATTTTTCATAATTTAGATTCGCAAAATAATAACATACAAAATTAAATAATCAAATTTAAAAAATCTTTTGATTAAAACGTAGGTCAATGCATTATCATCATCATCTTAAACGTTATTGTGTTAAATATAATTCAAAAATTAGCAATAATGCCTGGGTGTCGCAAAAGGAATAGATATTGGGTTGAAAACAGAAGCCCTTTTCCCTATTCAACGAAAAGTGAGAATTTTACAATCTCGCTTAAAAATTAAATATTAGTTATGTAATGCATTCTTGGAAAATTGCATAATGATTATACTCCAACCATAATATGTGATCCTTCAATCACAATGTTGAATCAAAATTATTCTGTGGAAATTACTGTCTTGTGGCTTACAGTCTTTCGTACATTGTGAAACTGTTTTTTTAATCTCTAGTAATATTTATATTAAAAGTTTCGGAACTTATGAAAGGGATCCGATTTTCGTAACATCAAGTCAAGTATTTCAAAAATATCCTTTATAAAATATTGTTTTAGTTTCGCTCAAAAATCGTGTAAAGAATTGCAAGTACAAAAATAATTGAACCTGGTACAAGCCGTTCGGTTACGCAAAATCTTGAAGACGAGAGTTGAGAATTTATTAGATAAACGAGCAATATGCGATCAAACAGGTTCAATTAAAGTTATTTACAACGCGGATGGGTTACAGGGTGATATCGGAGAACTTTAAATTGCGTTTACCAACTAAGTTTATCGCGCCACCTTGTTTTTAATGGTTATATTGGTTTTCACACGACCAATATTTAAGTAATAAAAATAAAATTATGAAATTTTAGTATGATAAAATCATATAATAGAGCTTTATTAATTAGGCCAACAGTGATAAATAATTAATAAATCCAACTAACGCAACAATGTATAGATGTAATGAGTACAGCATATAAGTATATAAAGTTGTATAGCGTCTTAAAATATATTTAAAATGTGATTGGAATATTTTAGTTAGATTTATTTATTAGATGATGAAAAATATCTAGTAATACAATTTTGGATCGATGAAGTGATTCTCTAATTTAATTTGCTATCAGCTGATCAACTCGTCATACCGAAGAATGTCACGCATTTTGTGATACAATCTTTATTAAATTACGTTCTGGGTTGTGTAAATATGTAAAAACATTACTACATAACCTACTGCTTCTTGTTGGATCTTTCATGTTTCTAAAACTGAAGAAAATAATGAAATAGTAATCGTAACAAAGTCCAAAATATCCACTCGCTAGCAATTTTTTGTAATTACTGTATTCTATGAGTTAGAAAATTCAACGAATTATTAAAAAACTCATAAATGTTGTATTCCTTTTTGACAAAAATCATGTACATGTTGAGGTAAACACTAATGTAAAATGGCCCCAGTTTCCTTATAACTCAAGGTAATCCAATCCGATAATACACCGGAATTGTTGGTGCGGTGTGGTCACTGATAACAGTTGATATGTTGCGTTATCAGTTGTATTTAGTCATGCCCAGAAAACTGGTGTGATATGGCTGTGTAAACTGGGTGGTCTTTCTTGTCCAGGGGTCCCGCGGATTTGCGATGAATCTTTTTTTTACCCTCGTCCTCGACATTTCACGACTGAGAAGAATTGAGATCGCTTAACACCGACCATTCAATGAAGCGAATACCATCACTAGATTGGTTTGATCCAAACTAAATCACCCAGTACTTCAAATTATTTAGTTGATTGAAATATTGGTATTATTTTATTTTGGTGTTAACAACTCGAGAGGCATTTTTACAGGCACACGGGTGATTTCGTATTATTTGGAACCTTGATATCTGTAAACCATGAAATTTTAATGAAAATCGTTAGAGTGGATTTTGAGAAATTTTTATTTTTGCATTTTAAATGGGGGTGTTAGGGGTAAACTACCCTTAAAAGTAAAAAAAGTATTTTGTTATACTGTATTCCCAAGCGCAAAATATACCTACCTCGGAATACCCGTAATATAGTAAGAGAAAGCGATTCTGGTTTAATCATTTCGTCTAAAAGGAGTTAACATTTTGATTGTAGAAACGATTAAAACTGCTTCAAATAACAAGTTCATTGTCGATTATATCCCCGATTTTTAATTTTTTTTAACAAATTTGAATATAGAATTGGTTTCTACTACTTCTTCCTCATGAAAAGAACACGTCTTCTTCATCAACATGAAAAGAACGAAGTTATAAAATGTAGTTTAAATGCGGCGTATTTTAGAGTGACATTTTTGTTTTGCTTAACCACCCCTACCGACTAATAATGATATCTACTACCAAATGCACCTCGGCTCGTATTACACAGTGCATTATACAGTATTCATATTAAATTCCTCAGCCTGTGTTGCAAGTTGCACTTGGTGTGGGGGTTGTTCGCGGAACTTGCTTCATCGTCGTTGACTTAATTAAAATTCATAGCATAACTTTCTGTAGGATAAACGATATTATGAATGAAGTAAAAACTACTTATTTTGCTTGTAGATTACTTGTAGAATGAACTGAGTGTGATGACGTTAGAGTGCGTGACGAAAGTATACACAGAGTAATACAATACTCGTTTGTATATGTGTTAACAGCTCATATTCACGAGTGCGTGATTCGTATCTCAAATTAAAAACTCTTTGTTAAGCAATCTTGGCATATCACGACGAAACCAGTTTTAGTCAAAAGAAAAAACTCGACTTCTTTAATCGATGGATTAAATTGGAGTCATCGGATCACTGATCGAGTAATTGCAAGTGAAAGCTCCGAATTGCGAACAAAGTAAGCTGGATTTGTCACTGAAATGTTGATTCTTATTTTCTTCCACTCTAAAATTGTAAAAGGAGAAATAGTTATTTTCGTCAAAATGAATCATATGACACCACGCCCTGCCTGTAAAAATGACGGTTCAAAAGTTATGGGCTTTTAAATGCCAAAACAACCTGTTTAGTATTTTTCGGCTAAAACATAAATTTATTAAATAATTAAACTATCATCATGAAAACTTAAACGTTTTTGTACGTACCTTGAATTATTAGTCTACGACTAGTGGTTCCGGAGAAAAGTTAAATTGACCGTCCGCGGTAAATGCATACGTCTGAAAGCTGCCAATATTATTCTAATTGATAGTACAGTATTTAAAGTATACTTTTTTATTTCTCAACCGTTTTTATACGTTTTTGTAAGCCCCAAGTCTGGTAAATACTGACATTCTATTTCTTTTTCATGCCAAACCATTTGTCAAGAAACTTTGTATATAAGGTTCGTAAGGTTATATTACCCTATAAAACCCCGACCAATAGTGTATTATCACTACTAGTGGGGATATCGATGGGACTTCTATCATTTTTTAACATGTAGTAAGAGTGTGTCTATTTTTTTAATCGTGAGGTTTTTCATAATACATGTAATAATATAAAGTATTATAGTTAGATCTGTTTTAAAGGTAGAATTAATGCGTTAACTAGATGGTACAGTTTATTTTCCCTATTATAAAAAAGCGAAGACATTTTTGAAACAGACTGAATCTGTGTAACGTAAGAGTCAATTCCGTTACATGGCTTGCTGGCCTTGCCGACCGCGTCTCACTAAACTATAAATTGTTATTTTACGTGTTTATGTTATTGTTTTTGTCCAATTTTCTGACATAACCAACACCAAACGAGGTTGACTTGCGTGTCATAGATTAATCTCAGATAACACTCCAGCTCGAGAGAGCCAACACATCAGTTTTTATTGTTTTATTTACAATCGTCAATTATTGTTTTAAGTACGATAGTACTTAATAGTATATAATATATACTTAATAGATAGTATAAGAAAATTTAAGTCGTCGGTTCCTTTTTTTCATTTAGTCAGTCAGTGGTGTTACAGATAAAACTACTTATTTGATTTCCTTTAACAATAAAGCTTTTTATATTTAAGTTTATCAATTAACATTTTAGATTTTATAATATTTTAAATAAATTGTATTCCACAAAGAAATATGCTTCCTTTCCGGTTTCCTACACAATTTTATCCTACAGGACATCAAGGAAAATTAAGCACCGGACTGATTTTGAATTTTAAACCAAATTTTCCATAAACTTACTGGGTTTACACCACCATGGCGAACAAAATCTCAAATTGATTTGTTAACCTACCAAGCCGTATTTGTTATATTATTAGCTAATCTAAAGCGATGGTTGATTTGTATTTTTTATTTTTAAAATATAAAGAATGTTGACGCGATGATATATGAAATTATGTAAAATTGTGTATGTAAAGTTTCTTTGCAACTCAAATTATTATTTAGTCGGTCTTATCTTATTCGAGGATATGTTTCCGATAAAACTGAATCAAACCAAACAGATACAGGGATGACAAATAGTGACGACATTGTTCGACGTCTGAGAAGGAAGTGTTTGAATCCTTGCTAAATGTCCTTGGATTATAGACATTTGATAGGCTACTCAGGTATTACCTATACTACGTAATTATAAATCAGATTGCAGATGGTTTCAGAGAAAAGGGTTTCGATATTATGAGGAAGTTTAAGGCATTATAGGTAATGAATCCAATAGTTGTGACAGGGTTATGAAAAGAAATAAAAAACGAAACAATAATCAAAAAGAAAATGTAAATATATACTTTTTAGGTTAATTTTGTACTTTTTTGTTGATTTTTTTACATAATTCGTACCCAGAAGAGATATAATACAATACATATCTTGTGTGTAACCAAAAACTATCCCATTCGCAGCAGACTTGCATCCTCATTTAATTTCCGTGTCTTTAATAATACAACCTATCTATAATACCCTACCTAAACCATTCTTGGCTTATTTAAAAAGTATTAAACTCAAGTGTGAAAACTACACGAGATTTTGAAAATATTACCTCTTGGTATGGGGTTGTGAGATTGACTAATAGTTTCTAAAATTTATTTTATTTTTGAAAGGTCTTTAAAATGATAGGTTACTCAATGAGGTTTACATTTTAAAATTTTAACTGCCCCCAAAATCCCTCACTGGGGGGCAGGCGCAAAACAGTAAATATCGGAAAGGCTGGTTTAATTATTAGACACATTGTGTTTAGTTAACATCACTTGAGCGTTTATAAAAGGGATTCTACACTTTTGACTGATTCTGTAGTCCATAACTCAGTAACAGTTTGGCATAAGGAAAGATTCAAATAATAACTTGTTTGTTTTTTGAGCTGATTCTAATGATGCTGAGAAACTTCGTATTTTTAAAATAAATTATATGTAAAAATGCATAAACCCAATTTTGGGACAACCCCTGTCCTAAAACCCACTTCAGATGATAGAACATTATACCCGGCGTTCGAACTCAAATCCACAAATCATCCTTAACAAATTTGTATTAAATTTCATTCTAACCGGATGACTTGACAATCTTTGAGTTAGGCAATTTCCTATAAGTTAAATAAAATTTAGTAAATTTTATGTCAAACACTTTCTTTTTAGGCAACTTATAAATCGTAAAATATCAAATCATTTTTTCATAATTGTAAAAGATTTATTAAAAATTAGTGATAAGCTGTGACGTAATAAGTGAACTAAGCCACATGAGCCACGAGCGTTTGTCACGGATAATTGAGTGGTTTATTAGCCGTTTCTAAACCGTGGTAAATATTGGGCGGATAAACACCAAACACGCCTCTGCAAACACCAGTGAGATATGGGCCGATACCGCACATGGCCTTGGCCACAGCTGATGTACAAACCGCGCGCTGTGCGTGTTAAATCAGCTGCGATTGAGATCCTATCAGCTGATCGACACCAGCTGACTACTGTAACCGTGGAAAAAAAACTACTGTGATTGATCTAAGTTGGATTTATTTTGGACAATTTGATATCATAATTCAATGACCGACACATGCGGAGAGTACAGGAATTTGTTTCAAGTACAAATAAATTTAATTTAATTTTTCATGATATATAATAATGTACCATTTTGTTTCCACTTAATTTTACATGAGAATTTTGATTACCTGATCATTGAATCAAATTCAAATTATTTTATTCTTTATTAAAAAGGGTACAAAAACTAGATTGACAAATAATTAAACATGCTTTGAAAATAGGTCTCTGTAAAGCAAGCTTGAGTGTAGACACCAATTCGCGAACGAGCCATCTTGAATCAAATAAATGTTCAATAATAATCTAAAAACACAAAACAAATAACACCAATTAATATAACTAGCGGACGCATTTACTCATTTATATTGAAAAACAACAAGTAGGTAACAAAGTAAAAATAAATCAGTACCAACGCGCAAGCTATGATACATGACATGTTCGCTGACATGTAAAACATTGACCTGGCACTTGGAACCAATCATCCTCACCTCATGGACTCATCCCCACACAATCCATCGCCCAAGCATCCAATCGACATACACCTACTCAGCCCTTGCTTCCAAAAACACTCACAAACTCAAGTTCATCAATCCACCAGTGATAGCGTTTATTCGATCCTTCGCCGTTTTATCTGCCGGGAGAAAGCGTAGTTTATACGGGTAAAGTGATGACGTGTTTATGTTCAATCACAGAACGTTCATTGGTGTACAAAAGCAGAATGTTGAACATGTGCAAACACGCGGGCTGTTGCATTTAGGAGCCAGTTAACACATAATTAATTGAGCCGCACGCTTTTGCTGAAAATTCAAATCTTTTCCCTATCAAATTCACACTTGTAAACTGTGTTTACATCTAAATGTATTTTAATCTATTTTCCATATCCTACCTACGAAATAATTCATGTTTTTATAGATATTTGACATCGTTGTTACATTTCTAATGCTGTGTTCAACCGTCGCTTTTAACAAATGCTGGAAGTAACTTCGTAATTTTAAGTAACTAACTAACTTAGTTTTTTTCGTAACTATGGAAAATTATTCAAAAGTACCTCAATTATTTTAAAGTGCTATTATATTAAAATTAAAATTATTTTTTCTTATTTAGGTGAATCAAAACAATATGTTTAAAATTATATATATATATGTAAAAATATGTATAAATTTTGACATATTTTGCTAATTTAGCACAAATAACAAAAATGGTGCAATCGAGACCAAATTTGGTAGAGACGTGTATTCCTACAAATGCTTGGACGAGTTCGTAAACCAGACATATCGGTTTTATGCGTTTTTCACATATAATTTTTAAATATTTCTAATTTTATATTTCACCATTGGAATCAGCTTAAAAAACTACACAATTAAGTTCCTTAAAGTTTTTTTCTATCTCCAACGGTTACCGAGATATAAAAAAATCTAAACACAGTACGTTGTATTTTGAGGCTCCAATGTTAATCTTATGGAGGATAAGGAAAAATTAATATTTCACTTATTAACCAATATTTTTGGATAAAAATTATATTTAGCTTTATGTGGTTGAGGTTCATCCATTCATGCTTAAAAATCATAGTTTATGTGTTTATCATGGCAGCAAACCTGCATACTCTTTTCCCATGTTAATCATATGGAGAATAGGCAAACTCCTTTATTTATGGACAGATGTTGATGAAAGTTGGTATAAATGTTAAAAATAAATGTTTTTGAAAGTATAAATGCCTACTCTTAGCGTTCCTCACAGCAGCAAACCTGCACACTCTTTCCCATGTTAATCTTATGGAGAATAATCAAATAATTTTCATGTTCATCAACAGATTTTGACCACATGCTGTGTATTTATTTATTTATATTTTTATTTGGAAACTAAGTTCTCAATATTTAAAGTGCTTAGCGTTAAATGAAACAGCAAATTATGTTATGTAGTTTATTTTGAAATAAGTCCTTCAATTATACTTATTTATGTTGAAATCACGTGATGGCACTTTGTTGGTTGAAACTCCAGCCGTGGTTATCGTGCATATTTTGATCCGATCCTTCATTATTTCTGGTGGCAAGATTTTACGAAACATTTTAACCGTACACCACGTTTTAATTATCATTATGATGTTGATGAATGAATCAAGTGATGGTAGCTATCCAAAACCTGTCCAAGAGTCTAAATAGCTTAATATATATTTATTCCTTAACTTCCTCAACTACTTATTTTCACATTCAAGGTTAAGAGGGAGGTAGTTATCACATTAATTTACTATGGTTTAATTATAGCCTGTCGGTGATCTACTTTACGACGCTACGAAATAACATTGCTAAGTAAGAACAAGCAGCGTACAAGAGGTTTGAAAGAATCATGTTTTATAACGCATCTGTTGTTTTAGCAATGTGCTGTAAACGGGACATAATCGTAATCGAATGTTGAACTCAAGTTGGTTTGTTCCTTTCTCATATTAGTAAATACTCGGTTGTAATTAACTAAAATGTGTTTATTTTTTAAGCTATTACTCTTAACTTGCATTTTTGCTTGCAACGGTACTTACCAGCATCAGTTTTATTTTCAATTCATTATACCCTGTTTAATGCGCATTGCTAATGTAATGAGTTCCAAAACCGGATTTTTCTAAATCTTTGCAATGACAGATTTACTCATTTTAGTCATGTAATTTATTTCATAGTCTCCTGGTGGTAGAAAACAGTATTTAAATCATTGAATACACCATGTTCGCCGGGTTTCTCCCGCGCGGGTACCAGGAAGCGTGTGACGTGTCGTCGCGACGCCCGGCAGGTGGCGCGCTCTGTCGAGATCATTATCACCCGGCGCGACACCAGGTGTGTGACGTCAATTACCAGATGGTGTGGAGGGGAGGCGTCTGCTACGTATTGTGTCGCCCCCTGTCGTGGAGAGGGTGCAGGTTATGCCTTCTTAGGGATGAATGGCTCATAAGGTGCTCAAAAGATTCCTAATTTGAAAAAAAATAATTGTTTCGATCTCCTAATAGTTCAGGATTTAAGGAAAAGACAAGGGGAAGTAGGATGCAAAATTAACTAAGATGCTGAAAACTGCTGCGAAAACTACTGTTTTTAAAATATGCTTTGCGGGTCGAAAGTAATCCTCCCATCCAAGGAAGGGAGTCAGTTGATGTCGAGTCGAGGTAATCAATTGTACAATGTAATATCGTTGACATACAATGCACTGTAATATGTAACAGATGGAAATACTGTACTTGCATGTCAGTGGTAAGTTGTGGTAGTATTTAAAGCTATAATCGATTATTAGTAACGTGAACTTTAAAGACAGACAATCAGCTGATTGTCTAAAGTGTAGTATAAAGGCGATTGTCAAAAAGGGTTTAAAGTCTTTTCGTATATCGCTCAAATTACAACCTCGCTTAGCCAGTCGGTTGCAAACCTTAAACTCGTACATGGGGCGCGACTTTCGACCCTTGTAACGAAATAGACTATAAGAGGTCAACCTATAATAGTTCAAACGTGTCAAAGAATTATTGTCTATTATTACTGTTACTGTTTCCATATTAGTAGAAGGAAATAAACCTTAACACACTACTCTTTGAGTATATGCTCTGTCTGAGTTGAACAAATATAAATACTGTACACTGTCATTATTGTTCATAGGAGAAACTGTCTTTCAAACAACATTTGTACTTCTAAGTGTTTTTTATTTTCTGTGTCAATTCCCCGGTGATTTAAACAAATATCTCGTATCTGATGTATTGTTTTGTTGTGTTGCAGGTAAGCTCGCGTAGTGACTGCAGCTAACTAACCTCTTGTGCCTTTCCACCACTGGGAACAATCTATCGCCTTCTATACTCTACTTATCTATCTAGTGTTCTTTGACACATTAACATGAAGCGGCCGCTAAGCAGTCTACGAATGGAGCGCCTGCTGGACCATGCGGACAAGGTACCTTCCCTCTTACTGTCATAACACCCTGTATTGCTGTGCTTCTCTGTTAACCGGTTACTCTACACTACCTCCGCCATCTTCGATTTTAGTCCAGTCAGAATAACGTAATTTTGTGACCGCTCGAAAGTCGCATATAGATGATTGGGGTGTCAAACCGAAGGTAAAGTGGTTGGTAAAGGATTTACATTTGTCATTTGTTAATATCTCTCCTATAAAAACGACACTTGTTAATTATCGGGTATAATTGCGTTTTAATTATATGTATTCACTAAACTAATGCAATTCCCTTGATAAGTCAAGACCTTTGTTAACGTTACCATTAATTTGACATCCCAACCGTATTTTTTGCGACTCTAAACCCCCAGTCAACATATTTACCCATACAACACCATAAACCCAACAGCCATTTGTGCGGACTGTTATTCTTTTATTAAATTTACATTGTTCTTATTGGACTAAAATCTAAGATGGCGGACGACTAAAATAAAATATTTCACCTTGGTAATGTACTAACTCACCATTGTCACTAGAGTATCTGTTACTAATTTTCTCATAACCAACACTATTTTTACCAAGAAATTTTTAGTTCTTCTCTCCTACTTCTTAATTTTTTTCAATCTTTGGGACACAAATGAACTGTTATAATAACATTAGTTAACCACAGATGAAAAAGCTAACATCAATTTCAATGTTGTGATTAATGTGTGCTGATGTCGCATTGGGCACGAGGAACAAGAAACGATCCGGGTATGAAATATACAGTATATAGTCACGACTGTGTTGGTCAACTACAGGAAAAATTGATGTAAGCATCTACAGAATTATTCTTCTGTGTTTATGACTGTACATGTGTTGAGGCGTACACCACTATCATTGGGAATCGATTTCTCATTACTTTCTGTTAAGTCAGCAAGCAACCATAATGCTCATGGTTTACTTTACTTTCCATTAGAATAATCCACTACTCACTCTTCTACTAATTTGACTGTCATTGTACTTTCTTTTGAGCGGTCTTAATCTCATTTACTTTGTAAATAGTATGGTGATAAAGATTCAACGCGTACTAAACTTAAGTAATCGATAAGAACTGACTATTCTGATATAGTTGGACGTTCTGTTTATTTAACGGATTTACTATGTTATGCCTTATTATACAATTAAAAGTGTTGTAGGTTTGATTTAGGCATTATAAGTTTTAGTTAAACTTAATGGAATAGGTCGCCATTTTGCTTTCACGTTTTATGCTGTACAAAACGATGCACGTTTAGTGAACGTGTTATAAAAAGGCTTATCCTAAATGTTATTGTTATTGAACATATTATTCAACGACATTTTATAGTGGTTCACCAAAGTCGTCTTACCACGGTTGTTTAATTTTCCTTAATAAAATTACGCGGAAGCTGCAGGGAAGCAACCACGTGCGTTAATGCCGTTGATTACAAAGGCTCAGGTGGTAATCATTATTGGAATATGGCGATGGGATCATGCAAGGAGGAGTCTTAGCTCCGGTATTGTTCCCTCAGTTGCTGCGTGACGTCATCTGGGCGAAGAAGCGTAGCAGGAATATGTAATGGACAATCAAGTCTACAAATTAGGGGCCACTGGTGGATAGATACAAAATATGTTTGGCATTTCTAATTTTTTTACTAATATTATTTATAGGTAATATTTTTATTTGACCGGTACCCTTTTTTTAGACTGGGTTTTGATCATTTTATATTATTTTTGAGTTTTATTATTTTTATATCGTCAAAATTTTGAAGTATATATCCCGACCATCGTATTTGTCTACTGGTAAACACATACATCGTGTAAATTTTAACTTACACCATTTGGTAGGAAAATCTCACCCGATTATGTGATTTTTATTTTCCAACATATTTTATTGTACAGTATTTTTAATTTACATACAATATTTTTAAAATACATAATTTTATTTATGTATTTTTAATATAGTACTAAAATTTATTTTATATATGAAAAATAACACCATTACTTAAAAAATTATAGTAAAATATTGGAAAATTAAAGATAGTTTGAAGGTTATCTCTGTGTTGGAAGTGTTTGTATTTACCAGACGTATTTTTAAAATACATAATTTTATTTATGTATTTTTAATATAGTACTAAAATTTATTTTATATATGAAAAATAACACCATTACTTAAAAAATTATAGTAAAATATTGGAAAATTAAAGATACGTTTGAAGGTTATCTCTGTGTTGGAAGTGTTGTGTTTTACCATGACGTAGTATATTTTTTCACAAATGCACAAAATGGCTTTATTTACTTCCCTGTGAGAAATAAATCGGATCAAGGATGTCTTTAAAGAGGATTTTTTTGGAAATTTTGTTCTGACGGATTGGCAATACCTCCCTCCCCCAGAACCAAGACATGTTAAGGTAAAAAAGAGAATCATGCCAGGTTTAATGATGATTTGATGAATTATGTCAGCTGTCTTGTTTTCTGACTTTATAAATGGCAATAGGTCTCTTGTATATTGTAAACTAATTAAGGAATAACGAAGAAATGTTGAAACTGTACTCAGTGCAATGTCTCACTCTTGTTATGCCGAATGACAATTGGACTAGAAGAAACCTATCGTATTACATGTTTATTTAAGCATGCGGTGTACCAAGAGATGCTTGTAGGAAAGAGGTTTCTACTGTGAAGTTCTAGGGTCAAAAAAATATTTTCGATGTTAGGCCTAACCTACAGAGAATATTAATCAATTTAACTGGATGTATGTAATAATTACCCGATTCGAACAACCATGTATGTGGGCGATGGAAGCGCCCACTTGGCACGTGGAGGTGCGCATTCGCCATAGAGGGCGTGTGTATTGAATTACAGCTTCATGGTCGGTCAGCCAGCACGCGCTGCGAACCTGCTAGGTAGGGATGTTCAGGTATTCGATATGGACTATCGACTCATCGATGTGATCGAAAACAAAATATCGATATCGGCGATAACTTACTATTCTTACAAAATATAATTTAGCCTGCAACCAAAAGTTTGGACATCACCATAGTGTACTGAGTTAAGTGTTCAGTAAAAGTTGGTTAACATTAAATATAATTAACATCATTTATCATAGTAGTCTTTTTATAGAAATGTTTAACATTTTTTACGTTATCAAATGATGATATTTACAAAATATTTAGGTATTCCATAATACAGTACTGCATTTCGGAATATGGTAAAACAATTGAAACACCTCGAATTTGACGAAAAGATGGTCATGGAAAACAATATGAGTACAATTTTCTATTTTTTCAAACTCCGTTTACTGGAGTGGGTAACATAATCAATACCTTTTTAAAATATGATATTTCGAAACCTGTGCAACGCCAGTCTCCATACTAGCGCCGAAGCAGATTTTGCAGTGGGTTATGTCTTTGTGAATAAAGTATAAATGTCGTATATTTTTTTACATTCAATCAAAATCTGATTAGACAATGAATAAATATATTATTTAAAGGGGTAGTTGCAGTGTAAAATCTTAGTGTAGTATTGGTAGACAAGTACAGTCGGGAATTTCGTGGACTTTCTAAATTTTACTTTAATAATTTTGACTGATACGTTGGAAATTTTAAGACTGGTATGTTTGAGATCGTGGCCATCTTGTTGACTTGTTACTGACTAAGGTTGACATATTCATTAGGAATTACTGTTCATAAATATCTCAATAGCCAATACCACTTAAGATCAACAGTTTGAAGTGGGATCCGAGGCATGAGTTATCCTCTGAATTACGAACTTGTCTAGTTTTGAGAATGGTCTTAGTCAGGTTCATTTACAGAAGAATCCAGGTGTAAAAGAATTGAAAATTTTGTTCTTCAAAAGAGACAGCTTTGTCATGTACGCGCCTCAGGGAAGGTATTCCAACAGGTACTATGAGCTCTGTTTATGGAGATATGACATTTGAAGCATTGTTCGAGTGCTATCTTCAACATCTTCCGATATGGAATATCGATACAGCAATACTGTCGGAAACGACGAAACCGCCTTAATAAAGCTAACCAAACATTTTACAATCAAGCGATAACAATTATTAATAATTATTGTGGCTAAGTGTGTTTCAGAAAACATACTGATTTATACTTTTTTACATTTTTGACTGGGACGGTGGTGACGTCCAGTAAGCCTGCTACTTGGACGTCACGAATTATGAATAGTTGTGAGAGATGGTCGGTCGATGTAGTGTTCTCTTGTGTGGATTAACGTACGCACTATTGAATTCTACGTTGATCCGCAACGATCATCCTCATAATTAGACCCATTCGTAATTCAGAGGGCGTGGTTCGGATTCCACGTTAAACTTTAGACCCATTAGTTGCCATCGGCTGTTGGGCTATTAATTAACAGTTTTGTCTAAGGATTATGTAAACCTTAGTCAGTAACAAGACTACAAGATTGCGTCACAATCATCTTACGCTCACTCCTCATTCATACTTGGCTTAAAATACCTACATTTTAGTATGGTTGCCATTTTAATGATCTATTCTAATTTAATCTTTCTCCATCTAAAGTAACCTAAACATGTTCCTTTACTAAACGATGGCATTTTCTCATGACCACTAGTGTCCACTAGTGTACAATCCTAATATAACCAAACGGCAGGACTAGCGATCACTTCATACCATAGATATATTAGGAGGAAGAGAAAGAAATCAAATCTGGATTACAGAAAGACCTTTAGGATGGAATTTAGCTGTTGTGGTGATTAAATAATATAGTAAAATAACGTATTTTAATATTGATATTTTATAATCTAAAAAGAGATTAATTTAAAGATATTGTTTACAATTTCAAATTTCCGATATTTATAAAAAACCTCGAAGTCCAATAATTTGTCACACACGCTAGATGAGTGTGTGACATTTTAGCTGAATGTAGTGTACGGGATTTGTGCTGCTCGCAGTCTACGTCTGCATACAATGCCACAATGAACGGTTAGCTGCCAAAGTAGGTTATGTTCGATCGGTCGCGGACAATGGATTTGGACCGGGTTGGGATTGAGTCATCCGGAGTTTGAGAAATGGAGAGTGGCGGCGCGGCGTGACGACGCTACGCGGGCTGGCGACGCCGGCGTCGCGACGCTGTGTTCCCACGGTGATCACCCGTCCAAGACGTGCCATCAGACTCCAATCAGGGAGAGTAAACAGATAGAGGTAACTTTCAAGGTTGCGCTTTTTGATGGTACAGCGATGCCGACCGTGAGCACATGGTATAAGTTGTCTAACCACATATACTCTTGAAGGTCTGCCTTACTGGAAAACGTTTTATTTTAGGCCCGAAACAGCAATGTTAATTTTGATACAGCATTTTTGGTTGCTCGATGGTCGCAAAAAAGATGAATGAGATGTCAAATTGGTGGTAGAAGTGGTTACGTAGGGAATTACAATATTAATTATTTCTATTTTCAGAAAACAAAATAAAATGTAATTGTCTAAATGATCACTTTAATTTGATACGTCAATTATTTTTTTACCATTATCAAGATATTAGTAATGCACTCAAAGAATAAAAAAAACACTGTTCTTATGGACTGAACTCCAAGATAGCAGAGGTATTGTAGGCTCTTAATAATAAAAATATTCAGCTCTAGGTTTTGATCAACAACAGACAAAAATGATCGATAAATCAGTATCGATTTATTTTACTGCGGTTCGCATTGTGTGGAACGTTACCGACGCACGATACTGCGGAAAGATAGCGACCTCTGGTTGTTTTTTTCGCTGAATCCATCTTTATTCCTTTAAATGATGAACGAACTATATTGGGAAGTTAAAATAAATCGGTGTTATAATTGATCCAAATTTTCATCACTTTCATGGAAAATTGTCAAATTTTGTGCAAGTCTGAATAAATTTTTGAAATATGTTGCAAAATAAACTTTTTTATATATGCTGACAAATCATAATGAGTGGGTTTAGTTTAGTTTGTACATATTGCCAGGGTTTGGCCAACTCCAATCATTGAGTTTATAATGCAGAGAGTTTATCAAACAGGTTACACTACAGTCTTACATGAATTCAAGAAGCAGGTTAGGCCTATAACGGGACGAAAAATGGCATTATGTGTAATAATTTAACTGTCTTCAGACTTTTAGAATTCAACGGCGTTTTTAGTACTTTTGTTATACATTTACACACTCCATTCCGGGTTTGTATTTCTTACGGTTTAGTAGTAATTACGGGTTGCAACATGTTTAAGTTTAAAAAATAATATGTTAATACTTTTTCAAATGTCTTGTGTTTAGAACTAAAAACGTTATAAATGTTACATATAATTTTAATAGTATCCTGGTGCTTGAATATACTTTTTTGACTTGCTGCTCATAATTACCATGTTTCTCGTGTATAAGTACTTATAAAGTAAAGTACATTAATATTTATTATGAAAAAAACTAGTGTGATTTATTACAATTGATTGACACTCGTATATTATATTAATTTTTCTCTACTTGTAAAATATCAATCAACATGTCTGTAGTCTGCTTGTTCCGTAATTTTTAACTAATGATAGACTCGGCCGTTGACGGCGTTGCGGCTGTTATCTGTCAGTAAATCTCTCCAGAACAATATGGCGTTATGCGGGCCGGAAGTTCCGCCCGCGCGTCACGTGACAAAGCGCGGGAAACGGCACGCGACACCGGTCATCTCGTTAACTTGCGTCTAGGTGGAGACAACGCCCCACAGTGACAACGGTAGTGACGTAACGCAGTGACGATTACTCTTTTCATCTTACAGTACAAGCCCTGGTTGAAAAATTAAATTACGAGGACTGACGTAGCTTATCAAAAATTTTGTTAGCAGTATATTGAGATATCTTGATTTCTTGCGTATTCCATTTTTTGTATTTAACAGTTTTGTTAAAAAATTCAATCGTAGAATGAATATGATGAACAGAATTGTTTTGCGTGCATATAGCAAGTCTTTACACTTATTAGAAAGTTTTTGCCACCCTTGGTTAAAATAATCGCATACGCTAAAGGATCAGCTGATTGATTGGTTTTCATTGTTACTTTTATGGAGAGCGTTCAGCTCGACTGTTTAACGTAGTTTGCTAAAATTCTCCATTGAGTTTTAGCAAACAACGGTTAGTTAACCAACTGACCCGTTTAGTGTTTCTCTCTTCTATTAAACGAATTACATACCTTCCCAGTTAATCCTTAACATAACTGTTGATACCAATTGGTTCGCCTACACAGAGCCTTTGATATTGGACATTTGTCTGTTTTTATACATTAACATATTGAGAGATTTATACATATGAATACCACGTAGCATCAATTTTGAGGAATACCGCATTTAGTAAAAAAACTTTTTAGAGCTACGAAAATCAAACATTTTGTTTCAAATTAATATTGTCATATTTGTCATGTCCTGCCACTCATGATAATTTTAAAGAAGATACGTGTATGTCTAAAGATGTGATATGTCAAAAACAATAGTTTGCAGTATGTTTAGGCATTTTTCATGCCACTTAAAATCAAAATTGGTGCAGTGAAAGAATGATTCAGATCGTTGATTTTGGGGGTGCGGATTGTAAGGTGCTATAAAACTTAAGTCCACAGATATAAATACAAATACATTTAAAATTACTGAATTAGTGAGGATTGTCATTGATATAGTCAGAATAGGATAGGTGGCTCTAGCAAAGCTGGTCAAAGTGTACATATATTGTATCAGGTTCGGTAAGGCAGGAGTGGGCAGTCCTGGGTTAGCTCACAGGGACCGAGTACCAAGTACCCAGATACCATCCCAGCTCTGAGTAAACTTTATTGCCTTATTACCTCTCTGAAATGCCGACGTAACAAGGTAGGCATTTTTTAAAGCTAAGTATGAATGAGAACTGACTGTAAGGTGATTGTAACGCGATCTTGTAGTCGTTATTAACAAAGCCCATAATTAGGTATTTGGCTAATCAAGTGACAGAGGAACCAAAGGCCAAATGGAAGTTGTTTCTCTTCGTATAACCAACAGACTTACCATTTTTGTGACAACTTCATTTTGTTGTACCCAGTTATGGCCTCTGAAGTGTTCAACACTCATAAAGTCATTTAGTGATAAGTGAGAATATTGTGGACTTATTCTGAGCAACCTATAATTCTTTTTAATTGGTTTTGAATTTATTTAATCAATGACTGAAGAAGACCAGGCTAAGATTTTGTCCCTTGGTCGTCGGTCAGTAGTCGCACTCAAGAGTCTATCAATAATGCAAGAGTTAATTAGTTGATTTGTAATTCGCCGCGTCGCCACCAGGTAGCGCGGTCGGTCAAAGCGACCGCGACGCGCTCTTGCGGCCTCGGCCACACATTCATTAGCCCCGGGCGAGAGCTGCATCTCAACCCTCTCTGCTACTTTTGTTTGACGCGGGTTTCTGTTTAATTTAAATATGGTTCCGTCATAATCCGCTTCTAATATAATGTGTGTGTGTGAGAGAGGAATTGTAAATGAGACCTTTGAAGTAGCGCAATATTTTAGTTACGGTTATGAAACAAGGTGCACACTAAATAAATGCATTAGGCTCATTTGGTTAACAATTTAAAGTGGAAAACTAATGTGTATTATAGGGTTGCTACTTACAGTAAACAAATATTGCTGGGTTCATAAATTTGTTGACAGCTTCTTCTCTAATTCACTGACAAAAATCTTTGAATATGTAAGAGGAACTATCAGATGAAATTTATATTGAAATTGATTCCTGACATTTAAGAATGTTTATGCACGGGAAGATTTTACATTCCGTATGCGATTTGTAAGGGCAATACTATACTATACAGTAACATTATTTAAAATGTTACTGTAAAATGAGAAACTCCTGGAATTGTGATCGTCATGACCTAGGCCCGGGACCGGGTTTTGCATGTTTCCTCCACCACATAGCAACCAAGTATACCGTTCGCTATGTACTCTGAACAAGCATAAATACGAGTATGTTAATATTTGAAATTCTCCCACGCATAAAATTTCTAAAATTGTAGTAATCAACTTCAAAATAAATTTCATCCGATAGTTTCTCTTATTGAACGTATTCAAATACGAGATAAATATAGGAAGAAATTTATCAAGAATCACCTAATAAATTATATCAGTGAATGAGATACGAAGCCCAATCAATCTTGAAACATAGCTATATTTGTAATTGTAATACAATATAATGTATACATAGATTGAATAAATAATTTAGGTGATTGAGGTGAAGAAAGTTAAATAACTAGATTTTCCACTCTGCAATATTAATTTTGGTTCGTAATGTTTTCTAAATTATTTTGTAGCGCTGCCAACAGAATATTACCCCACTCTCAATTATTTGTAAAACGGATGATGATAGAAATTTGGAACGCCCAACTCAAAATTTACGGACCATTTTTTATCGTCCGTTTAAAAACGCATGCTGAAAAGGGCTGTGAATGGCTCCTTAGTATTGTGAGAAGAGAGATGCACCTGCGCTCTGTCGGCGCGGCGACGCAACTCGCCCCAGATGACCCCAATTAGAACAGGGTCGGCAGATATCGGCTGTTAAATGATTCTTTATCGTTCGGGTCGCCACGAGCTATAAACCCTTTAATTGTTGCATTTAAATAAATTCTTTGCAATTAGCTTACTTTCATCGCGTCGAATTACAATGAAGAAGAAAGTTAATGTCTTCTCACCTCCGTGAGAGTTGCATGCCGGCAATTAATGAGGATAAATTCACTAAACTGCCTGAAGTTTTGAGGGATAACTTATTGAGTTATTATAAAAAATTGTTTTGGAAGTAAATCGAAAGTATTTTTTAATGAGGGGGATAAATTTAATACGATATTAAAACTGTATATTTTCTTATATTACTCAATGACTTCTTTTTGTTTCTTGTCTCTAATTACCCTACGAAAAAATTACCGAAAAACTAAAAATTGAAAGGTTCAGATAGGTGTAGTATACCGAATGCGTTTTACTATAAATAAACAGAAAAAACAAATGATTAGTACAAAACCCAACAACCATATTACCACATGTACAATTTGTGAATATGTTAAGATAAAATGATAACAAATTATTGCGGTTTTTGTGGGATACATTAATTGAAGAGGCTGTGTTTTGGTTGTATGTTATATCATACACCTCGCAGTTTCGAATCAGAAGAACACTCCTGAATTGAAAAATGAAAATACAGTACATCGAAATCAAACATCAAATACAAATTCGAGAAAAATATTTAAATTTCAAAATAATTTTTCTTTTTTAGATTTGAAAAAGAATGATTTAGTTTTTAGGTTTATTTTTGAGTTTGTGACTGATTTTTCCGAATGATGAAAAAAAAACAATAGCTTATTTTATATTTTTATATATATGTATAATTTTTACTCTCTAAAAAGGCGATCACCGTTTGGTAGGAGTGTATTCCTACAAATGCTCGGACGTCGTAAACACATATGACATGATATTTTTTTTCATTTTTTTGCGTATTCACATGTAAAACATTTCTAATTTTATTACCAAATCAGCTTAAAAAACTACACAATTAAGTTCCTTAAAGTTTTTCTCTATCTTAAATGGTTACCGAGATATAAAAAAATCTAAACACAGTATTGTATTTTGAGCTCCAATGTTAATCTAATGGAGGATTAAAAAATTATTTTCACTTTTATCTAAATTTTTTAAAAACTTGATATTTAGCTTCATGTGAGATCCATACATGTTTAAAAAAACTAGTTTTATGTGTTTATCATGGCAGCAAATCATACTCTTTTCCCATGTTAATCATATGGAGATTACAAACATATTATACAGATGTATAAAATGGTATAATTTTAAAAATAAAATTTTTGATTAAAAATAACTTTAGTGTTTGGCACTACTCACTCTTTTTTTAATCATATGGAGAATAGGCAAAAATCATGTTTAGAAAAATACAAAATCACAATTATAATTATTTAATTTGATTAAACGCATACTCAGCTAGCAGTATTTGCGTTATTTTTGAGTTGGTGACTGATTTTTCCGAATGATGAAAAAGCTATTTTAGCTTATTTTATGTGTATTTTCCGAGATTAAAGCCGATATAGAGTGTCCTAAACTTTTAAAATATGTCGTACCCTAGGCGTGTATATGCGTTTTTCGGAGAGTAGCCGTTGTATTAAAAGTCCACATATCGAGGTCAACAGTGACGGCTCATATTGTTTCCACGACAAAGCCGTATTCGCATCATCCGGTGTTTAGCATACGCAGGAGTGGAGACATAATGGCGTGTTAATGGCCATTACCATACGGTGAATACCGAAATGTCACATCCGAGATCCAGTCTTGTTTCGGTTTTGTTTTACCACGCTCCGGTCCCGCCGCCGCCGCCGCCGCCTCGCCTGCTTCGTTTCCACCTCATCCTCGGCAACAGCTGACTAGAATCTTAAGTTTTAAGGTGTGTAGAAAAGAATGCCCTATGTTAAAACGAGCTGCATGCATTACGTAGATGGTAGACTATAACTGTCTTTTATCAATTTTCCCAATAAGATGTATCAGTGCATTCCTGCACAATGTTTGCCTATTTTGTGTATTGTAGCCGTTTAAACACGCAGAAAGGCCTAGTAATAAATTGTAAATTAATACTATTTTTTCAAAGGACATCTTTATCAATCTAAAGTATATTAGCTTTTTATATATTATGTAATATCATAACTACATACAGTAGTTTATGTTGTGGGTGACGTAACACGTCAAAAGTACAGTTGATAGTCATTTCAATCCCTTTGTGACCATGATTATTGAATATGCTTAGATATTTGTAGAGCTTTGGATCATCTGCAAGAATTAAGTACATAAGTAGTACTAAGAAGAATTAAGTACTAATTAAAGAATTGTAAGTAAGTAATTGAATAGTAAGTACAATGTTAATTTATTGACAGCGTTACTGGTCGACCAGTGGAAGGAGACCCATAAAGATAGTTTAAATTTGTTTTTGTAAGTTTTAATTTGTTTGTTTGCTATTTTAAAACAAGATGTTTTTTGCCAGTTAACAAAAATCAGGTATAAATAATGTAGGGAAGCAAAATTAAATTTGTTTTATTGTAATTAATATAATTACTTCTTATTTTCCTTTGAAAAATAAAATAACATCTTTGTTCTTTTAATTTCATAGACAACTTCATTACACTTGAGAGGACTTGGATGTTGTTGAGTTTGAGTATGAATCCACATGTGACGTTGCGTGGTTCGAGCCTGGATCTGGATATTTGACAGACTGTCCTTATCCTACGTTTCCCATTCCTAGAACACCATCTTTCCGATGGCTGTACAATATTCCGTTGGAAGACGTGCCTAGCTGACTTTGCTGGTGCTTTATTACATCTACACCTAGATAACATTATTGTAAACCTCCAAATACCATACTACAGTAACATTGTTCCTGTTCTCTACCCTTGCGCCCTCGCGCCGAGCCCTGAGCCTGGTCGTTGGTCGTCGACGATCCCTTCCTGGGCCTTGACGTGCTGACGTGCGTGTCCTCCAAGGTCGCCCCAGATGAGAGAAGACAATTGTAGATATCTCTGTAATCACACAGGCGAGGCCTTCGCCGGCGACGCAGTTCCCAGATGGTCTCAAATCGCACCCAATCATTTTAGAAGGTCGCAGAGAAAGGCGTTTTAGTTCAAACTATCTTATTTCCCCCCGATTTATATTTATTTTTGTATGTTTGAACACGACTCACTCTGATGGGTATTTTAAGTTGCAGCACTTGTGACTGCTTGAACCTAGTTCAGTAAGAGCAATGTTAAAAATTCCGAAACATGTTTATATGTAAACAACAATTTCAAAATTAAGATAAATCACATTAATTTTTTCAGAATATTTATATCATAAATATAAACGTCACATCAACGACTAGTTGAAAGTCTATTTTTATACCAGATTTTCCTCTCACGTACATACTTAAAATAATATTAATATGTCTTATTTATACTGTACACTGCAATTAACAAATTGAAGGTACCAAATAATTTGCCATATAATACAAATAATATAATCTTCTTGGGGAAGGTTGGGGTGGCGTTTTGCTTTATTTCACAATGCCTTTTTTACGAAAAAGGAAATTATTCTCATTTCCATACAGACATGATTATTCGTTTCATAAATAACACAGAATTAATTTTTGTTTTAACAAAAACTCTAGAACTTTGGTCAATAAAGCATTTGTTACTGTAGATTCCTCTTATTATTCCAGTAATATTCATAAACCCTCCTAAAATGGAAAATTTAAAAGTGGAACAATATATTTGAATTAATTGTGAGTCTTATAATGATACTTTTCTTATTTCATTCCCACTCCAAATTGTCACAGTAGTCACAATCATCAGTGGAGTCATGAACCATACACAAGCGTGAGTATCACCCATGTATTTGATCACCATTACAGGCGCCCCCCACCACCTGGCGTGGAGGGGCATGGGGGAGGTTTTTCAAATTTGATTGATTCCAGGTTCATTACCGGCACCCATTAACGGGTTTAAGGGTCGCGCCCATTACATTACTCTGATCTGTTACGCCGCGGATACCTCTAACAATGTTTACAACCGGGCTGGTTTTATTTTTCAGCAGTGGCGATTTTATGATCTTTACTAAAATGGCGACCTACCATGGTAGGTATTTAAAGATATTAAGGCCGTTATTCTAATTATATATCCAGATATGAGTGTATTCAGATTGCTTTTATGTTTATTTTACTAACGCCAGTTTCATTAAACGGTTAAAAATTATCATTTTGAAAGATAACGGTTCACACCCTGGTATTGTCACTACATAACATCGATCTCGTTAGTTAGTTAATTATTTAATAACCCAGTTACGATGACGATAAGGTTCGGAAACGAACCGGCGAACATCGGATTACGAGGAGGCTTCTGATCTACCCGACTTCTTAAAACAGCTGAGGTTCTTGATAAGTACGAGAAACTATAGAATACCCTTGGAGGGTCGGAACACAACATGTTGAATAATTATTTAGAGCTTGATCCAGCTGAAAGCAGAAAACACAATAAAATCTGAATTCAATTGATATAAACTATTATATTGACTCTCAAGTTCATACTGTATTTGATACTTCCTGACATCGACGACTTCTTATAAACTCTCCTTCGTAATCCAGGTTTGTATTTTTTTGAACATACTTTTTACTTTTGATAATTTGTTCTGAAATTACGTCTTATCAAGGTAGAGTTATTTTAAGCCAAGTACGAAAGGGAATCGAGTTAATTACTGGGTCTCAACCAACTTTTAAACCCTCTGATAGAGTATTTATTGGTATTAGACACTCAGACGAAAGATGTCCCTGTATACGAGACAAAAAGATGATTAACGTAGGTTGTACGTTGTTGAAATTAATTTTTATTTAATTTTATATCAAACATAGTCAGTTGCATTTTTCACTGGAACGGTCTAAACGTTAGCCTTGTTAATGTATTTCATTGTCAATACACAGCTGTTAAGGTATTTTGAGGTTAGTTTCAAAAGACTTTATTTCACATTAACACGTTTATTGTGGGGCATATTAGGTAATACGTGTCGTTTTGGGATATGTCGTTATATTCTGGAACTGGGGTCTCTTTGTGTGACCATAAGATTAACGTTAACGACGACGCTATAAAACGAAACAATCGTTCGTTTCGGAATGCTATGTAAAAAAGATGCTGTCTGAAGAACACGTAATGGAAAGCGTACGCATTCTTGTTCTAAGTCGATATAATATTGTCATCAAAATGTGTTTTAATCTTTGTGGAACATCAACGTATTATATTTTCATAAAAATGTATTTAATTCTGTACAATTTTAGAAAGGTATAAGATTAATGTTAGTTTCAGTAGTTAGGTTCGTGTTATTTTGATTACTTTGAAACCCACCTAATTAATAGGAATTATAGTAATACTAAAAACTACGAACACCAATTATAATTATGAATAAATTATGTTGAGTTAATTATATTTAATATTTATCATAAAATGACTGCAACGAATAAAAAAATCAACTGAAGAATAAATCTCTTATTACGATTTTTATTTTGAAAAACCTAAATATTAAAGTAAAAGGGAGTGCATATTTTCGCTCATAAATAAATTGCATAACTAAAATTTACAGGTGTGTTTGTTGCAACGCTTTTCTCTCTTAGGAAAAAATATGATAGCAACGCAATGTCAACGCAACGGCAACTTGAGTTCCCAATGATGACACACGATTTTAATGGACTGTGTAACCAAAGTACTGTCGTGACGGTGATTCAACGGTCACCTGACTGAGCAACGCAGGCAACTCAAGTCACGACATGCTGTAAATCGAGTCGCCAGTTAGTTGCTTTGTGGAGTGCAGACCGTACTTAACTATGGCTGCTGAACAACAAGAAAATATTAAATTTGCACAGTTTATTGAACAGTTTGTTTGTTTGTATGACCATAACAACAACAAAAAAAATACAGCTACCTTGTTGTTAGTATTGAAAAACTTTCGGGATATTTTATTTTTGCAAGGAATGCCACTGACTGCTGTGTAAATTGTAGAATTGTATATGAACACTAAAACGTCTATGCAACTTTTTTCTGTTTAAGCACATAGAGAAGTACTGCCTCTTCGGACGAAGACATCGGAACAAGTGACTGAACTTGTCAACTTGGGTTTCTTGTTTATGTACACGTGGTGTAAACCTCCAGTTGACTGAGTTGAGTTGACATTGCGTTGCTATCCATTTTTTTCGGATACCGGGAAAAAATGCAAGGTACATGACAATGTAAATATAGCCTTCAGAAAGTACGATACAGATGTGACACAACGCGTTTTTGTTTGGAGCGGTTTATCGTAATAGGATCTGTAAAGACGCAAATTAATTTTTGCGGCTTAAAATATTTTGTTAAGAAATCGTCTATCCTATAAACTTATTATTAATGTACGCACAATAAATAAATGTGGACTTATTTTAGACTTTCGTTAACACACTAAACCTTACCACACTCTTAACATTTGTAATTTTCGTGGCAATTTTCGGTAAACGCAAACAACCTATTTGTGCATTAGTTCTGCAAATAATCTTTGTGAAAATAAGTAGATAAAATAAAATTATGTTCAGTCAGTAGGTATAGTAGCACTTGTGTTATGTAATTCAAGTATATATTACGTACGTAATCTACAAGCTAATCGGTAGTTTTGAGTTCCACTACACAAGGTAAATTACTAACTTCCCTTAAACGGCGATTAAGACATGAACGTCTGTTGTGAGTTTATTGACGATGCATTTTGTAGGCTGGGTGTATAAACAATCCAGGTGTTGGGGCGTGTAATTTTACAACACACTAAAGTTCGGCAATACCGGGTGCTAAAAGCCCATGGTTTGACTGAATAATGCATAAGCGGAGGGAACGTGGGCCAAGATGAGCCCGGTAAGGTAGATCGGTAGATCGTGAAGACATTCTCCGTTTTGTGGTGGAGGCGGGGCTGAATACTGTTAAGATATCAGGTGTAAAACAACTAGAACCTTGATGTGTATTAATTTATAGGAAGCAAGAAAGCCTTTTGAAATTTTACCCTACTGTTTTTACTACCTATTATACCTATGATATTTCAATATCATCATGAATATTCTCGAAATCCGTTTGTTTTGTTGTGTAATGACAAAAATTCGTAAGAAAATAAGCCTTCTCAATTTTTTACAGTATTGAAAATAATTCTGCTAAGCACGAAACACAATTTTCGCTGTTATCGGGATACATTTTTTATTAATCGAGTGACGAAAGAGAAACGAAGACGAATACCCTAAAATAATTTCATATTTGTACCATTTTTAAGATGTACAATTTGACCAATATTATACGTACATTTTTAGCGTATTGTTATAAAGGTTAGGAATCTTATCGACATAATGGCACCGAGGGTCCTAGGAATCTTATCGACATAATGACACTGAGGGTCCTATATTAATTTTCAGAAATGGTTAAAATGACCCAAAAGAGAAAACGTCTTAAAAGTAGTTGAAATATCAACAAAGCTATGTATACTGGTGTACAACCATAGTTAAAGAGTGAGGCGCCTTTTTGAAAAGTATTTATTCTGACTATGTGATTTCTAAATTGTATAATGCCAACAAAGTAGTATCTCGTGTATGAAGTAGCCCCAACAACCCCTCTTCCGGTTCTTGGGATAGTTTCTACTTTACTAGAGGCCCCATTATGGTCACAGTTGTTTAGATATTGGTTACAAATCTTAATGATCACAAAAACTTCGGAACTACAGAAAACAATATGTTAACTGCTTGTCCTTCATTGTAAATTTACGTCTTAGATATTTAGTTGTTTTAATCAGAAGTATTTTACTAAAACCTTTATCAAATATTTCCCATTTGGCCAGCGAGATTGATGTGGCCTAGGGCGCGGTCCTGAGCACCTCAGCACGACTGCGTGCGTGTGTCCGGTAATTCTTGGCATCCATAATTCTCAGTCATTACCTTCGCGGTGTCATAACGTCATATCACTGTCTCGTGCAACTTTGTTCCCATTATTTAGGAGTTGTTCAAACGTTTTAGAGGGTCGGTAATCTTGAGAAAATAAACTACCCTGTTGTCTAACGCCTTTTTATAGTCACTCGTACCTTGTTAAGTTTAACGTTTATTTAGTACGTAACTTTGAAAGTTATGCTGTCGTAACATCTGCTTATCGAGCGAAGGTTATCTTGAATTATGTAAAGGAACGTCGAGGATTAATATGTGGATATAACGGAAAAAGGTTATTTATTTTTATTTCTTGACGTAGAGAATGTCATTTGAATGCACGTTATATAATCAGAACCATGTTTCAATTTGTAAAAATAAAATAATTACACTTTTTTATGATTTATTTTTATTATATGGTACTCTTAGTCGGTAAAAGGTTTCTAACCGGAGTTACCCAGTGTCAAGATTAACATTAAATTGTTTTTAACTGATAGAAATGTAAATATAATTGCGTTTGTTTTAAAGTATTTAACTAAAATACACAAATATCAGTACCATATAGTGTTACGTGAATGTATTGTTTTTGACATGGATGTGTCTTAGCTCTGGGGGGGGAAGGTGTTGGGAATTTGTAAGATGATTTGAAACAGGTTTCCCTAGAAACTATTAGAGCTATTTTATTGAATTTTTTAAATAATAATATGAAAAGCTGTTTTGAAGACATTCCCTTTAGCCATCCATATCCATGATCTAACCTATTTCCCACAGGAAAGTAAATACAGTACAAACATTTTTTAATTAAAATTTACGAAAAAACGTTTTACTATATTATCTCTATGAATTTACAAATTCGTATCATTTGCCAACATGCTGGAATTTTGTAATAGTTTCTGCGATTTCTATTCATTGTCTCGATGAGCTGTTAAAAAATTGTTGAAAATAACGTTGATGAACTTGTTGACGAAAGCTACTGGAAATTATTATATTTACTAAAATAAAACACTTACATAACTGTAGATAAAACTGTAATTTCCTCTTAGAATGACCAGAAAACTTCAGTTTCCTAAGGAGATATATAAATAGGGAAACTGTAAAACGCGTAATTGCAACGACATATATAACATCCAGGTAAAAATATTAAAAATAACATTTTCCTTAAAAATCCGCACTTGTTGCGGGGAATGCATAGTAGTAATCTAGCGAGGACCCGTCTCTTTCACAAATATTGCCCGGTCCCCGTTCGTTAGTTAGCCCAGATTATTAGCAGACATATTTCACAGAAGCGGCGCCATGAAAGGGTGACGTCACGCCTCACAAAGAACTCCCGTAGCTCTCATATCATTTATCTCGGCTACTTTCAAAACAGCGGTAATTAATTGTTCTGCGAGATGAGCCGAGTAATTCCGCCACCGAAATGAGAAATAAGGTGTAATTTCGTGCTTTGAGATGCTCGTGTGGGCCTTGGGACTGTTGTTCTCGTGTGAAGGTATGTACGAGGCTAATTTGTGAATTTGTGTCCATGTAAATTACGCCAGATTGGTCTCGTATTGAGTTTCTGCTTGCGGTTGGATTCCTCATTTGAAATGGTTTTGCTAAATTTTGCCCATTTTGAGTGGGATTAACCCATTAACTAATGCTGAAGCGTACGTGGGTTAATTTGGGCGAAGTTTCTCCTGGAATTTTGAACCAAGGCAACTGTGCGCCGGTTTATTTAAAGTTTATATAAGTATTTTTCCATATCAATAAATAATGGCTACCCTCAGTAGCTTTTAAAATTATGAATATGAGCATGTACACATGTTTGTATTTCTAAACAATTTGTTTTAAAAACATAAAGTTAAATTTTTCAATTAAACTCACCGTTGGGTGAAGATTTATTTATCGTTTACCCAAATTGTTAAGACACCATCTCGCACAGACTCCGACCTCCCTCATCCGACACACAAATACACATTAATATCGCGTGTTTGTTCTCGACCACCCTGTATGTTCAGTCGTAGTGGCGCAGCCTCGCTTTATTCCTCGCCCAATTTGCTTTATCGCTCTATCACCAACGGTTCAAATGGAACTATTTTCGACCCGGATACACAACACAGCTGAAATAGAATTCTTTGTCTGCCCTTCACGCCCACCGAGCTCAAGTGTTAAATTACCTAATAATTCCCTACGCACAAACAAATCACTCACTGATAACTAAAATGAATAACGTCATTGCACTCGTAACATATTAGCTTGTGTAAATGTAATTTCGGGACTTCAATAAGTTTTATTTGTATGTATAATATGTAACGAGTTCTCTTCTACATGTAAAGCTGCTGATCATTTTATACTTTGCTGATTTGAGATTAATCTAGACTGTTCTTACACTTCTTTGTCTTGTGCTCTTTTTTTCTAATCTGGTGTTGTCACATATGAACAGCGAGGCATTTAAAGTAGTCTTTGGGGCAAAAATAAACGAAGAAGATTTAGTTTTTCTGTTCGTAATCCCAGATTGGTTATAACAGATGATTGTATATGATGAATTAAGGGGCTGACCAAAGCTTGTCACGCTATTGCAAAACAAGGCTTCGCAGAAACCTATTCTAGAATGGAGTGATTGTATTAGCAATGCACACTAAACGGAGTTGAATAGAGGATTGAAAACTATACTTACGCTGGTACATTATGTTTCGATATTATAGACAAAAGTTTTTAAGAGCTAACAACCTAATTTTTTAGAGCAAACAAGTTTATATCCTAAATTAAAAGCCGTTAACTCCACATTGCTAATATAATTGATAAAATTAAAAACTGGACTATCCTCAATCTTTGAAACTCATTAAAATTTTCTGACCTTGGCAACTTAAGCCGCGGTACTTCGAAGTACCGAGGTGATTTACTTGGTTGTACCATACGCAGTTACGATGTAGGATAACCTAGTTTCGAATACTTTCTTGCTAATCCTGAAAAATAAAGTTTAGTTTGATTATTCTACATTAATTTGAGTTTTCCCTAGCGAACGTAATTTTAAATCTCAAGAATCTGCATATGAAATCCTCGTACGGTTCGTAGTTAAAGAATCCGAACGTGAGATGCGTCTGACATGCATCAAACCGATCTTTTAATATCTGGGGTGGCGTATAAAGAGATGTCAGAACAACCTAATTGAATACAATACTCGGGGCTGTTATACCTTGTTTTCTTTGCGAATTTTCAAGAGTCTGAGGTAATTGAATTTGCGCTGTGCAGACGTCGGGACCCGGGGCAAGAGAACTCGCTCCATGAGTTGCCCTTCACCTTGAACTGAAACTTTCCCGTGTGTTCATCGCGATGTTATTTTTGAATTTGCTTGAATTATCTGACAGGAATACGTCTGACAGGGGCAGGGGTTTTGTAGTTACACATGTCCACGACACAAGATAATTAAATGCGGTACCAAATGGTGACCAAATTTACAGAAGTATTGCGTTAAGTAACTATATTGTAGGTCGCAACCTAAATTTCACTCCCTTGTTACATGATGCGTTGCGATACATAGTGGAAGATATGTTAGTACTACGAAGTATATTCGTGATCTCGTGTGGATCATGGTGTTGTGGAGGCCCGTAGTTAGTAGTGCAACTCGCCTGTACATCTAATGGCCGGATTTTCACAGTTGTGGAGGCCCGTAGTTAGTAGTGCAACTCGCCTGTACATCTAATGGCCGGATTTTCACAGTTGTGGAGGCCCGTAGTTAGTAGTGCAACTCGCCTGTACATTTATTGGTCGGCTTTTCACAGTTGTGGAGGCCCGTAGTTAGTAGTGCAACTCGCCTGTAGATTCGTGAACGGCTTAATCGCGCCAGTTGAGGGAAAGTCCTGTCAGCAGACTCGGATGCGTGGGAACAACGACGATGCCTGGTGATTAACTGTTGAACTACAACCTCGACAGTTGCATCTTGTTGAGTCAGCTTGCGGCAGTCAACGATTTTGTAGCAGAAAGGCTGATGGTTTCTTTGTCTCACTCGAGTTACGTATTAAGTTTATTACGTCTTTGTCTCGAGTACCACTTACAGAAGTGTGCAAGAAAATGCGTTTATTTGGTGTTAAAGTACAGTTTTCTTCTGCGCAATGACTCAACCAAGTATTCACGAGAAATTGATCTCCTTAAAAAAATTTACATTCGTTTGGCGGTGGTGGTTTTGGACGGGATTTTAGTGGTTTTTAGACTAAAGGAGAAATCACAATTCGTCTTTTTTAAGTTGTCCTGTAGAAACTTTTTAACAAAACATAAAAGAAATGCTATGTGAAGCACAATTAGAAATGTCACGGGTTAATAATAGGTTATGTCATATTATATGATCAACTGACCGATTTTTGCTAATGCATATGTTTTAAAACCTAGTTCTGGTTTTAAAATGTATTTTTTAAATCATTCGAATAAACAAACCCAAACACAATTACTTTTGTAATAAGCAAAATTTAAAAAATACTATGACCACATCGCACACATTCCCAAGCTTCACCAATCGCATCGCAGACTCCGACGTCAATACCATTTACAGTCCTTGTTATTACGTAAAACAAATAAGTTACTGTACTTTTGTAATGAGCGGTAAAATTTAGATAAAACCTCATTTGAATTACTAGTTTAAATTAAAGTTAATGAATTATGTTGATTTATAATTACCTTCTATTGGTTATAGTTATTTATTTATTCATTTGAATCATTAATTCAAACTTCCCGCCTGTGTAGTGAAGTGAAACACATCAGCCAGAGGCAGGTAATTTTACAATCAGTTTCCTGGTATTAAATAGTTGACAGGTCATTATCACAACTATCTGTCAATGATGTTGACAAACACATTTTTGTGATTGTGTAGTTGCTAAAAGCTAACTGCTTCATTTGGAGGGTTTGTGACGAATGATTCAAATATTCCAAGCTTTGAATTTGATTAAAGAAGTGAGAAGACTTCTTTTTTATTGGAGTTTACTATCTTAGAAAATTGTGTACCTCTTAATTAAACTAATTCTATAGATACAGCTTAAAAGTAGTATTTTATTGTTCTGGAATTCTGAATTCAACTCATCCATAGGTTCTGTATTAATTTCAATACGTGTGATACAAATATTTAGTCATTTAAGAGTCATAGTTATCTAAAATCACCAATTCTAGAAAACTAATAATCGTTTTAACGTCAATACTCTGAATACCAAAATGTGCATAAAGGTGGTGAACCATAATTTTGTGAACTTTTTTATTGCTATACCGTATAATTAGGGCTAGGCAAGTGTTGTTTACTTTTGTAAAAAAATCGTTTTGGGTTAAATTCCCAAGGTCGCAAATGTAAAAAAAATAATACAAAGTGGACACCTTAGCTATCAACCGTTATAAAAGGGGGATTTAAAATTTAACATTTACTTAACGTGATCTTCCGGTCATACCCCGTCAATTATAGCATGCTTATACTTGTTGCAAATTGCCACGCACTTCTAAGCAGTGAGATCAGTAATCGCATTAATTCTCTGTGTACGAGGATGTCGTGTCCATAGCTGCAAGTTTCCCTCCTGCTGCAGGATGAACTGTTGGCCAACTTCCGATGTTATCGGCGACTTCCGGTCGCGATTCCATGGGTTACCTATCGAGCTCAGGTTCTCACCGTGATTGTGCCGCGGGCCACAGATGTTGGTTATGGAAAACTGCCGCGTATCTAGTGATTACAGACATGCGTTTTAGTTAACCAGAACTTTTACTGTTAACACAGCAAGCACATTACTGTCAGAGTGTACAGTAAAACTCATTCGGTTGGTCGACTTGTGTTACGCGTATGGTCGAGGGGTGAGCGCCTCATTCTACTTTTTAAATGCCTTGTTAACGATTTATGTTTCACGAATTTCGAACAAATATTATCATTCCATTTTTGTTTAACTATTTTTCTAACCTTTAATAATATACAAAATTAAAAATAACTAATTTCACAATAATAAAAATTAAAAACCCTCAAACTATAGTCTTTGTTATAAATTAATCTAATATTTTTCATTAAAATATTTAAAACACAGTACGCCATTAAATAGATATTTTCTAATACTCATTGTATAGTAACAAAAAATATAGAAAGCACATGATTTCTTAATAAATAAAAGGCCTTTTTATTTGTGCAAGTTGTTCTTATTGCACTGTGACTCGTCGAAACAAAGGTGCGAGACAGACTGAAGGTCGCTTAACCTCCACCACCGTATCCCCTCGACTACTGACACCCCAAATAACAGCTATTCCGAGTGTCAGGCCGATATATTACGATCTTCATGTTTTGTAGAAAGCTAAAATGAAAAGTGAGCGCGGGCGCTAACCACTCGACCATCCGCGGGTAAAGTGAGGTTGACCAAACCAAAGACAACTGTAATCGTCTTCGACCAAACGTAAATGATGTAAGACTCTTTAGCGTTTTGCACGTGTCCCAAGATAGGGGATTTTCTGGCAAATAAAAATTGTTAAATGGAGGTCACATTGAGTAAAATTTAATGGAAACACTTTTTTAAAAGAAAAACAACTATGGAAATAGGTATCTACGTTAACCCTGACAAATCATCACCTCCTAAAAAATATTTTTAAAATAAGCATTGAATGGTTTAGATAGGTTATTAGAAGTAAATAGAAGTTGCAGGTCTGCTGCGACGGGGTAATTTAGGCCCTACATAGTGCAGAGGTTCAGGAGTCATACTTTACTAAATAAATTAAACATCAAAATAAGCTGAATAGGTCCGAATAGTTGTAAGTAGCCGATAATTTAGAGAATTTAAATTCGTAACGGTTAGTTGCTCAAATTCATGAAAATAAGTCTTTAAGTGGATATTTTTTAGCTTATTAAAATCAGTATTGACAATCATTCAATCGCCAAGTATTTTTATTGCTCGTTGAATTAGTTTTATCCTTGGTATCAGGATAAAACGTATGAGATACGGAATTGCAACAGAAGATTATTTTTCACTCACCTGAAAAATACATTGTATTTCTCGTAATTAGTAGATATGGAACCGCAACCAACCAGCTGATAAAGTAGACTATAGTTGATTGTTGATTTTGTCGCATGAACAAGTTAACAATATGCGAAGCGAACAAGCAAGTCGCGCATGAAGTTGTCCAAGTATAAACCTCACATCCGATAAAAAGTTGGTTACAGGAGTCTGGCTCCCGGCGGTGTATGAGAGTGAATTGCTCCAATACATTGTAAAACAGTCGAGACGTTACATGTTATAAACTGTTAAAACACTTCTTAACCAATGTTATATACACTTATGTGTAATGTGTTATACATAAATGTGTAAGTATGAATATTGTTTTGTTCAGTAAAGTATGTCACCCCCCTATCGTTCACGGGTTACAGTATTACTTGATGATCCTGACTAACGGATCAGCTGGTCTTTGTCAGTAGGCCTAACCATAAAATCGGTTACATCACACACATCCTTAACTCACATTCACCTTAAATGATCTACTAGGTGGTTGGAACATATAGAAAATTTCACCAATTCATTTTCATACAGATGATTAAGATTTCCCTTTCACAAACTGGTAGTAAATCATGCGAAAGTATTAAATGTTTAATTATATTTGTGTATCAGGCAGTATTTTTCGGAATCACAAAATATTTTTATTATGATTCATAACAACGATTTAAAAATGGGTATATTATTTAAAATAAATATATTGTTAAAATTGTGAAACCTGAAGATGTCAAGATAATTTTACAAATCGAAATTAATATTTTAAAAGTACAATACTAAACATTACAACACAAAAATATAATATATTAGTAGGTAAATCATCCCAATTCATAAGCTGGGCCAGAACAATGTAATCTTGAAATTAAGACCTATTGCATTGGTCTTTTTGGCTCTTTATCGAAAATACTGGTAAAAAGTGTGGTAAAATCCAATTAGCTTACTGTCTTGACAGAAATACTGTTGTCACCTAGAATATTCATATTGTGGTAAGAATGAATATATAAGGCGAAATAAACTTAAACTAAATTTAACCTTTTTTATTTTATTAACACTTTTTAGTATCAATTAAATCAGTTTTGTGAATGCAAAAAAACCTGACATTGAAGAACAAATTATAAAGTAAACAAATACATGTTGCAGTATTAGCCTAATTCCTTGCGGGCGCTGCATAAAATGAAGCGAAGATAACAGGTTACCTTGTTGTTTTTATCTTGCTCATTGTTTGCAGAACTTTAATCAATGTAGTGTTTGAGATCTTGTTTCCAGTTAATTGAACCAAAAGCAGATATAATGTACAGTACCAGTATTCAGATAAAATATTAGTTTCTACTACTTTAACGACCTTAAACTAATAATAAAATTATAAGTTAAAGATCCTGGAAATCACTTGTTAGACAAGGAACTTAACACTGTGTAGCATTTACTAATTCTGGTAATAGTATAGAATCTTCAAAACCAATTTGACGGTAAGGTAAGGGAGGTAGTTTTTTGACTGATTTAAACTTTTGGTAAGATGATTGTAAGATGATTTTGATGCGATAGTTGAAGTCTTGTTACTGAAAGCTGGCGTTTTCCTGAGAGAAGATGGATTATTTACAGATAGAGAGACCTACGGTTAAAGAGGGATCCGAACATGGTGGCGTCATCCTGTAATCCAGCTACTTGGAGGTCACGAATTGTGGATAGTTATGAGCGATGGTCGGTGGGTGTAGTGTTCTCTTGTGTGGATTAACGTCCGCACTATTGAATACTACGTTAATCCGCAAAAGGCCATTCTCATAATTCGACCAGTTCGTAATTCAGAGGCCGTGGTTCGGATTCCACGTTAAACTTTAGTTCCCTTAGTTGCCATCGGCTGTTGGGCTATTAATTAACAGTCCTGCCTAAGGAACATGTCAGCCTTAGTTACTAACAAGACTACAAGATCGCGCCACAATCATCCTACACTCATTTCTCATTCATACTTGGCTTAAAATACCTACCTGGGTAGGTTGCCATTTCAATAATCTAAATCTATATCTAAAAAATCTAAACCAAAACTTTGACTCTGAACTCGTCTGGTTAACTCAACTGGGCTAAGTATGAGGATGCTCTTTGCGGGTGAACGTATCATTCAACTGTGCGGGCCTTAATCCTACCAGAGAATAACGTGAATTTGACATTGTTGTTATGGGAAGTGAGTAAAAAGGGCGTAGGTACTGCAGGTTCTTGTTATTTCTTCAAGAGTTTTGTTATAATTCATTTAGGGGGCAAAAGAAAATATCATTACAAACGTTAGAATTAAAAAATGGTTAGTTAGAATATTAGTGACATCTGGAGACCATTAGTCCTGAAACATTGATGTAGCCGAGCGTCGCGATGAGTGTCGCACGGCCGCCGCGCATCACGCAGTTCGCGGTCCATTGTTCGCCCTCAGGTTAATTATATTTCACCCCGCGCGGTAATTCACCTCAGACAATGCCGGATTCCTGTTATATTCTTCTAACCTTTTTCAGTCCAAATTATCGATTTGGCGGTTCACATAATTACTAAGATTCTCTGTCACTAATAACTGAATTTCGAAACGGTATGTTCCTTGTGTTTTGCGTACAATCCTTGAACAGTGACGGTATTGGGTTTTGATTTTAAAGTTTTTAAAACATGGCTATATATCACTGTTCTTCCCCTGAGACGGTGGTTTCGTATCTAATAGACTATATTCGAGTACCAGTGGTTCGTTCTAAGAAAACTAAATTTCTGTTATAGTGTTTGACACACATTTTAAGCAACGTGTTAAGTGAAGGAAGCAAATATAAAACATTACAATCAAAATATACAAATAAACCAAACCGAAAAAATGTAATCAACAAATTTAATATAAATATTTGTTCTTAATTGTCATTAACAAATAATCCAAAAATATTGAGTAAAAAAAAAATAATTAGCAAAATGGTGCAAGTATATTTATGGTACAAAATTGTTTTTTAGTAAAAAGGAGTATAGGCAACACAGAAAAAAAAGAAGAATGTGGAAAAAGAACTCGAAAAAAAGATCTTGAAAAAAAGAGGAATAATTAAAAAATTATTTATCGAAGTTATTTAATGGGATAGGTAATAAAATAGTACTATAGTCAATAAAAAAATTTGACTAAGAAAAACTTTATTTAGAGAAAAAAATATCAAAAATTGTTATGTAATTTTATTTAAAAAGATAAATATAAACGAAAAAAGTTAATATTCTCGTAAAATAAAAAATATCAAACAACTAGTAGTAAACTTTTTAAACAATTAAAAAAAAGTAAAAACATTAAAAAAATATTTTTTATTTTTTCTCTATTTATATTATTTTTTTATACGTTCTTTATATTTTTTTTTATCCCATAAAATCATGTTAATAAATTTTCTATATCGTTTTTTTCAAAAATATAGTATTATATTCGCTAACATTCTTAATAAATAATCATCTTAATCAAACTTTAATCGCAATCAATTCATAATCTTAATCAATGTTCTTTAATCAAAATTTATATTTGTCTAGTTAATTCTTAATGTACTACAACGTTTCAGTAACAGTTTTTTTAAATCTTTCGATACATCTATGTTTTTATTGTATTCTGACAAACATTAAATTATTCTTAGAAATGTTTTTCATGGTTCATAAAACACTACTGTTAAAGTAGCAATTAGAGTAAAAACGTAATTATGTCGCAATTATGTAATAATTTTTCTGAATAAAATACGATGGCATCTTAGATAAATCAATAATACAAGCCGCACTTACCTAGTAAAACATGAATGGGAGTTTAAGTGATGGGGCATAAACCAACTGAATCCCTAATAATAACGGAGTAATAAGTAACCAAACCAATCACTAATAATGGTGGGGCGCTAACCAACTGAATCCCTTATAATAACGGAGTACAGTACTAACCAAACCAATCACTAATAATGGTGGGGCGCTAACCAACTGAATCCCTTATAATAACGGAGTACTAACCAATCGAATCAATAATTGTGGAGCGCCAACCAAATAATTTACCAATAATAACGGAACTCTAACCAAAGGACACTAACCACTAACTAATAATGACGGAGCAATAACCTGTATCGTCCATGGTATTAATTGAGAAACCGACGTTTCATTATTAATAAGTTTAAAATTCCATTGTTCCGAATTATTACCGAGTAACAAGCTTTATAGCTTTAATAAAGGCAGGCTTTAGTAAAAAATGTGAAAGAGGTCTGTGAATAAACAGACTATCTAAAAATTGCATTATTTCATCATATAAATAGTTAAATGTTGTTTTTATTTCGTTGTTTCGGTCAACGCTGCCGTTGCCAACTCCATTTCCCCTGACGAATAATGTACAGCAGTTAGTGAGCAGGAGCGGAGTAGCCAATCACAGCCGCCGTAGCTAATACATGGTGGCTGCGGCTGCCATAGCCAACCCGTGCCGGATCACTCTAATAGCTTGTGAATGTTTGACCGGCTTCGATCATGTCCCCTGTCACCCGTTTCACCGGCTGCATGTGTTGTGGTGCTTGGATATACAGAATTTATTTAGTTGGAAATTAATCCAATGAAAGAGTTTTTATCGGTGAAGACCTGCGTACTCAGCGAATTTCCAAATAAATAACATAATTATAATACTGTATATGACAAGTTTTATCATTGTCTGTCAACAAATAAGAGTTATTTGCCTATTCTTCAAAAGATTAACATAGGAAAGAGTGTGCAGGTTTGCTGTTGTGAGGAACACTGAAAGTAGGTGTTTACAGCATAAACAATTTTTATTTTGACTATTTATACCAAGTTTCATCAACATCTGTCCATACATAAAAGAGTGTACACGTTAGCTGCCATGATAAACTAATAAATTTGATTTTTAAGCATAAATGAAAGAATCTCAACCACATGAAGCTAAATATCAAGTTTAATCCAAAAGTATGCATTGATAAGTGAAATATTAATTTTTCCTTATCCTCCATAAAATTAACATTGGAACCCTAAAATACAACGTACAGCGTTTAGATTTTGTATACCTCGGTAACCGGTGGAGGTAGAAAAAAACTTTAAGGAACTAAATTGGTTAGTTGTTAAGCTGATTCTAATGGTGAAAAATAACACTTAACATTTTTTTTATTTACATATGACGCAAAACCCCCAATTTTTAAGTGCAAACCACCATTCAAAATATGTAAGAATACACGTCTATACCAAAATAATTCCTATTTCATCGGATATTTTACATAACGGTTAGTAAATCAAAGTTTTCCCATGTAAAAAATGTTTGTATTTACTTCCCTGTGGGAAATATGTTAGATCATGGATATGCCTTAAGGGATTTTAATCAGTTCATCCAAACCGCTGTTCTTATTCTTTTGTATTAAAAATTCAATACAATTGGTAGTTTCTATGGAAACCTGTTACATGTTTTCCATCTTAAAAATCGCCAACACCCCCCCCCAGAGCTAAGACATATCCATGTCAAAAGTGCGTTTTACTCCTAAAACCAATATTAAAAACTCAACGTATTTTTATCTAAATAGATTTTCACGCAAGGGTATTAAAAACCAAAATAAAATAAAAAACGATCGTTTATACTGGTATTATTCTTATTTTTTCACATCGACAAAACTGTTTGGTTATCTTCAGGCAAATATGAGTGAAAGGTGTGTGTCGTATATTATATCAATTCCATAAATAGTTATTATTTTATCCTACAAAGTAAATTTGATATTGGGTAAGCGAGATACTCCGCACACAACATTAATCACATTCACTTCTCGTTCCAATCTCAAATTATTGTTTGAATGAAATATCAAACTTTTTAAGCTTCACCGCTCACATTACCTTCGAACCGATATTGTCCACACAGCAATGGTATAATTTTAGCAACGCCAATAAGCTGCTGATTGAGGCACAATAACATCCCGTATGACGTCATACACGGTGACGTCTGTTATGACGTCATCGACTGGACATATTACTGGCCAACACGATATGACGCCGCTCGGTTATTGGTGCAATTCCAAGTTCATTTTATTACTTTGATGAAACATTCGAAGCCAAATGTTCAACCTATAATCGTGCTCAAACACATATTCTAAAATATTACTTTACACTTTATCCCTTCTTACACATGATATTATGGTTGAAACCTTAGAAATTTGTAACAACGCAACCCTTGGGTGAATTCGTTGAACAATTTATTTTCATGATAGCGTACGATTCGTGGTTTTAAATAAATTATCTCTAGAAAGGTTTGTTGGAGCTCTTATATTCCGAATTCTTACTGGAACACAAAAAGTGTTCAGTGTTACTGTTCCCAAACCTAATTATAAATAAGTTATGTTAATACGGTAACTACTTGGATACTATTGGCTGCTGGCCTATTAATTAACAGTGCTGTGTAAGGAACACATCAGCCTTAGTAAGTAACAAGACTACAAGATCGCCTAACAATCATTCCTTATTCATACTTGGCATAAAATACCTACTTGTGTAGGTCACCAGTTGAGTTATAAGTACAAAGGTAAAGAGTATGTTCAAATTTCACCTAAGATACTATTGTGTTTTCTACTTCCAGCTGCATTAATCCCTTAACCACTATTTAACAATTTTTGTTTTGACCCCAGTTAAGTCAGCTGTCTCTTCGTAATCCTACAGCCGCCGGTTTGATTCCGGACCTGCCCGTCACTCGTTACTGGGTTATTAATTAATTAGCTCACAAAATGTCGATGTTAGGGACAATACCAGGGCTTGGAACGTTCTCTATCAAAATTTAATTTACAACTGTTAAAATAATCCTCAGCCCAATTAGTGATAGTGGAAATCAAAATGAATTCATCTATGACCAGAGAAACCGCGTGAAGTGACAGGAGAGAAAATAACAAACAGTAATAGATAGACTAAATGATGTGTCTATAATAAAGAGTCAAATGTAGTAAAACCCCGAAACAAACAAACAAATAAAACACAGAAAGAACATACATTATTTCTTGAATGATGATGAGAGTGAGGGTACAAATTAAATTAGATGATTTATCTATTTGCGTTTTTTTAATATGTCCAAGCAACAGAAATAACGAAACTGCTACATAAATCAAAAGTGAAGTGCGATTTAATTTTCAATTTGTTATTCTGAGTTGAACAAAATAAAACGAGACGTCATCGATATCGGGCCGGGGGCTAACGAAAATCTGGGCGAGATATCGGATAGTGGATAATTCACTGGTTATAAATAACTAAAATTCAATAATTGAACGCGCCATGGTCGGCCGTCATATGAGCACATGGCTCGGGGCGGCTTCAATAATTAACTGACCGGTCAGCTGATACTTTGTCCATAGAGTACAATGTTGCAGGGCTACAGGCTGCCATAGAGTAGTGGAGGGCTTCGGGGAGTTCTGTGCTCTTCCGCCTGTCTGCGCTACGCGCGCACCGGAAACGATCTCCGCTTAACGTTAAAGGCTGTTTTATATATTAAATGGTAAAGTTTCAGACGTGAAAATTAAATGTATATCTGTATAATTTGTTCTAATGTATTTATTTTTTAATGAATATTAATCTACGTTTTATGGCTGGCATTGATTTGTTCATATATTAACACGCAAAGTGTTCAGTAAATCATTTATATCCATTAAAGGCAAAATAAAGTGCCCTTACGCAATACAGAGACAAAGAGTTTAGCATGGAGTACCTGCGCCTTTGTTGAAACAGTCGCTTTAACTTTGTTTTCTACTAGAAAACCTTGTACTTTTGTCAATTTAAAGGGAAATTATATCTGGTGATACATCTGATAAGAATTTTACATAATAAACTATAGCTAAAAAATTAACTTTACAACAAATATCTTTGAAACGTTCGAAAAAAGCTATAACCATTTAATCAGCGATTATCTATAAGATAAAAACATTTTTTATACGAATCCAACGTGTTTTTGTTTTAATATTCGTTTTTGAAGAGAGAAATGTTTCAGATTTTTACATGGATATGTCTTAGCTCTGGAGGGGTATTGGCAATCCGTTAGACCAAACTTTGTAACGGTGAGGTTATATAGTTAGTGACGTCATATAAAGACACTTCTTAGTTAGAGAAACTGAAAACATTATTTTTAGAAATATCCATTATCTAAGCTATTTCCATAAGGCAATTTAAATATTGCTCCTACAGGAATAAGAATCCAATATAGCGGTCGTACTGCATCCTCTTCACTGCAAACTAGCATGATCTACCCATATTTGGCTACTTAGCTGTTGTAAAGGTTAATTAGACTCGAAATCGATCGTTCTAGACCACGCTCGCAACTTCGCACTTCGAAATTTTAGAACTGCATTTTTTCTCTCAAAGAAATACATTTTTAATTTCCCCACCCTGAAATTGGCACAGTTTAGCCCGTTTCCATTACATATTACAACACGCGACCCTAAAACGTGTCGAACTAATGGCATATTTATTGCTACCCAAGACGACCGGCTATTTATTTTTGTTGAAAGCACCGCTTAAATAAAGTGAAACTGCTCGTGGTTGGTTTAATCTGTACTAACTCGCGCTATTTCGGTTTTTATTGGCTATCACAGGGATTCTAACCAATTCGGGTTACACGCCCCCTCCCCTTCCTCCTCCTTTGTACAAACCTAACATGGTACTTGTAACGTGATACTCGGTCCATTTAACCCCTTCATATATACCCCAAAGGTGTGAGATGATATAGGCTATTATTATGATTATTATTTTATACTCTGATATATTTCTGAAAAATTTATTTCTTAAATATTTCAGTCTAAACTCTGACGTTTCGTATGTGTGCAATTGCTAGTACATCTGTTTTATTTTAGTGCGTTAACGGAACTCGTTTTTAATGAATATAGAAATGAACAAAATTTGACTCATAGATTAGTGGCTTGAATAAAGTAATACTGCTATGGACGTGGTTTCATATTTCCTTTTTATCTACTTTCACACGAACTCATAATCAAACAATTTTGACGCCTATGTTATTAAAAAAATAATTGTATAGTTTTTAATAATGAAGTTATAGTAATATTCATTTAGGCTTACTCCACAAGACATGGAACATAACATAACAGAGGGAATGACTAAGTAAGTAGGTTAGCTGCGTTTAAAAAATATTATAATTTTGGGATTTCGACTTAAATTAGTAGACCTTAACTAAAAGCAGTTTCAAGTCGTGAGTTATTCTTGAATATAGATTTAGCTTTACTGTATGAAAATAACATGAGGAATAAGTAAGTTGGTTTTCTGCTACGAAAAATGCAGGATTTAGAACTTGACTATGTACATATATAGCAAGTTTATCACAATATTTAAAAAAATATGCGTGGTATCCATTATCAACATTATTAATAAAATTTATGTCGTGTCTATAAAAGAACCTAACGTGCGAGGCGACTGTCATCGTTTATAAAACTCACTGTATCTTAATAAAACTAAATTGCATGCATACTTGTAATCAAAATCCATATTCATTGAAATTACTCATTGCGTTTGAAAGGTGAATACCTACTTGTTCATACCCACCGTTCAAAATTGCTACTAAAATGATCCGTGACGGAGAAAAATGTACACGTTTCGTCATAGTTTAAATCCTTTTCCTGTTTCCAAGATGTGGGTTTCCATTTTTCAATCGGATTATCTCTATTAATATTTCGTACTGTGTTTTGCGACGGTTTACGCTTTAATGTGCCCAATTAAATTGGGTTTTTGATTGTATACGTCAGAGGCATTTTAATCGGAAGAGTGACTTTATAGAAACGCTTTTCGAAAAGCTGTCTAGATCCAAATGTGCATCACTGGAATCTAAATTGTGACCTTTGCACCGAAGACCAAGATGCTAACTACTTGGCTAGCAGATGCCCACTTTTGTTATGTTGAATGTTATGGCGTGTTTGCGATTTTTCAGGATTAGGCTACACTTCCTACGCTAAAAGTAGTATGTTCGCATCGCCGTGGTTAAAACGCCCTTTGATTACTTCCAATATGCTATTCCCCACTTTCCTCTGTAACCTGTTTTAAAGTTGCTTATGGGTTTTGGCGTCCGAGAGCGCGGTGTTGTGGTGAGCGTGTGTCGTACACTGTACTCCAGAAGGAAGTCCCCGGGTCACCACACTCGTCCGTTCCCATGGTTCGTGGTCGGCAGCTCTAGCGCGTGGTTCCGGCGGAATGTGCGACTGGAGGTGGAACACTTACATGCGTCTTCGTTATGCCTTCTGACTGCAGCTGGAACAGGCAGTGTGGAAACCTTGTGGGAAACTAAAAACAAAGAGTACATTTTGTTGCAGTCGCTTAAAAGCTATTTGCCCGTTGCAGCAGACCTGCGTACTCAGCGAATTTCCAAATCAATAATATATAGAAATTTTTATTAATATCTGTCGATAAATATTCAAGCTATTTGCCTATTCTCGTCAAGATTATCTTAAAAGAGAGTATTCAGGTTTGTTGCTGTGAGGAACACTGAATGTAGGCGTTTCTAGCGTAGAAATTTTCATTTTTCCCATTTATACAAGGTTTCATCAACATATGTCCATGAATAAAGGAGTTTGCCTATTCTCTATATGATTAACATGAGAGGAGAGTATGCAGGTTAGCTGCCATGATAAACACATGAAGCTAAATCTCAAGTTTCATCCACAAATATATATATATTTATAAGTGAAATGTGAATTTTTCCTTATCTTCCATGACGTTGGACCCCAAAAAACAACATACTGTGTTTAGATTTTTAATATCTTGGTAATCGTTGGAGATAGAGCAAAACTTAAAGGAATTGAATTGTGTAGCTTTTAAAGCTGATTCTAATGGTGAAAGATAGAAGTTGAATTTCTTTACTTACATGTGAAAATTGTAAAACAAACCCAATTTTTAGTACAAAACCCCGTTCTAATTGACCGATATGTTTGGTTTACGAACTCGTCAGAGAAAATGTAGAAATACACGCCTCTACCAAATTTGGTCTCGATCGGACTATTTTTCCGCGTTATCATTTTCTCAGAAATATATAGATATATAATTTTTAACGACTTGTTTTTGGCCTCTAAGCACCTAAAAACTAAAAAAACATGGTCCCGGGCTTAAGTTTTACTTCACGAGTCATACTGTAATAGTAGCTTCATCCCTATGGGAAATTCACTAAATCAATCGTATTGAAATGTTTAAAAACGCCTGTTAAAAATTGGCATCGGTAAGTGAAATCACACAATGTAGTCAAACTTATTGATTTGTACTGCCTCTAGGGGTGTGGGTTTATGTCAGTCAGGGTTGTTAGCCGAAACCAATCAACGGGAGGCTATACTTAAGCCATCAACGGGTGCATAATCAACATTAACATGTCCGCAAAGCATTCGTCCCGCTAGTACACAAAAATATTATTATTGTACAGAATTATATATTGTACCTGTACTGAATTATTGAATAGTGTATATTATACTGCAATATTAGCCTGGCTTGTGTGTGTCGTGTGAGACGTATCGACCCGCACGGTGGTGGGTAATCAACATAATTGTAGAGGGCTTGTCCACTCCCTCTCTGTCACCTTACACATCAACACAGTATACTGCAATATTAGCCTAGCTTGTGTGTCGTGTGAGACGTATCGACCCGCACGGTGGTGGGTAATCAACATAATTGTAGAGGGCTTGTCCACTCCCTCTCTGTCACCTTACACATCAACACAGTATACTGCAATATTAGCCTAGCTTGTGTGTCGTGTGAGACGTATCGACCCGCACGGTGGTGGGTAATCAACATAATTGTAGAGGGCTTGTCCACTCCCTCTCTGTCACCTTACACATAACACAGTATACTGCAATATTAGCCTAGCTTGTGTGTCGTGTGAGACGTATCGACCCGCACGGTGGTGGGTAATCAACATAATTGTAGAGGGCTTGTCCACTCCCTCTCTGTCACCTTACACATCAACACAGTATACTGCAATATTAGCCTAGCTTGTGTGTCGTGTGAGACGTATCGACCCGCACGGTGGTGGGTAATCAACATAATTGTAGAGGGCTTGTCCACTCCCTCTCTGTCACCTTACACATCAACACAGTATACTGCAATATTAGCTCGGCTTGTGTGTGTCGTGTGAGACGTATCGACCCGCACGGTGGTGGGTAATCAACATAATTGTAGAGGGCTTGTCCACTCCCTCTCTGTCACCTTACACATCAACACAGTATACTGCAATATTAGCCTGGCTTGTGTGTGTCGTGAGACGTATCGACCTGCACGGTGGTGGGTAATCAACATAATTGTAGAGGGCTTGTCCACTCCCTCTCTGTCACCTTACACATCAACACAGTATACTGCAATATTAGCCTAGCTTGTGTGTCGTGTGAGACGTATCGACCCGCACGGTGGTGGGTAATCAACATAATTGTAGAGGGCTTGTCCACTCCCTCTCTGTCACCTTACACATCAACACAGTATACTGCAATATTAGCTCGGCTTGTGTGTGTCGTGTGAGACGTATCGACCCGCACGGTGGTGGGTAATCAACATAATTGTAGAGGGCTTGTCCACTCCCTCTCTGTCACCTTACACATCAACACAGTATACTGCAATATTAGCCTAGCTTGTGTGTCGTGTGAGACGTATCGACCCGCACGGTGGTGGGTAATCAACATAATTGTAGAGGGCTTGTCCACTCCCTCTCTGTCACCTTACACATCAACACAGTATACTGCAATATTAGCCTAGCTTGTGTGTCGTGTGAGACGTATCGACCCGCACGGTGGTGGGTAATCAACATAATTGTAGAGGGCTTGTCCACTCCCTCTCTGTCACCTTACACATCAACACAGTATACTGCAATATTAGCCTGGCTTGTGTGTGTCGTGTGAGACGTATCGACCCGCACGGTGGTGGGTAATCAACATAATTGTAGAGGGCTTGTCCACTCCCTCTCTGTCACCTTACACATCAACACAGTATACTGCAATATTAGCCTAGCTTGTGTGTCGTGTGAGACGTATCGACCCGCACGGTGGTGGGTAATCAACATAATTGTAGAGGGCTTGTCCACTCCCTCTCTGTCACCTTACACATCAACACAGTATACTGCAATATTAGCCTAGCTTGTGTGTCGTGTGAGACGTATCGACCTGCACGGTGGTGGGTAATCAACATAATTGTAGAGGGCTTGTCCACTCCCTCTCTGTCACCTTACACATCAACACAGTATACTGCAATATTAGCCTGGCTTGTGTGTGTCGTGTGAGACGTATCGACCCGCACGGTGGTGGGTAATCAACATAATTGTAGAGGGCTTGTCCACTCCCTCTCTGTCACCTTACACATCAACACAGTATACTGCAATATTAGCCTAGCTTGTGTGTCGTGTGAGACGTATCGACCCGCACGGTGGTGGGTAATCAACATAATTGTAGAGGGCTTGTCCACTCCCTCTCTGTCACCTTACACATCAACACAGTATACTGCAATATTAGCCTAGCTTGTGTGTCGTGTGAGACGTATCGACCGCACGGTGGTGTAATCAACATAATTGTAGAGGGCTTGTCCACTCCCTCTCTGTCACCTTACACGTCAACACAGTATACTGCAATATTAGCTCGGCTTGTGTGTGTCGTGTGAGACGTATCGACCCGCACGGTGGTGGGTAATCAACATAATTGTAGAGGGCTTGTCCACTCCCTCTGTCACCTTACACATCAACACAGTATACTGCAATATTAGCCTGCTTTGTGTGTCGTGTGAGACGTATCGACCCGCACTGGTAATCAACATAATTGTAGAGGGCTTGTCCACTTCTCTGTCATTACACATCAACACAGTATACTGCAATATTAGCCTGGCTTGTGTGTGTCGTGTGAGACGTATCGACCGCACGGTGGTGTATCAACATAATTGTAGAGGGCTTGTCCACTCCCAGTCACCTTACACATCAACACAGTATACTGCAATATTAGCCCGGCTTGTGTGTCGTGTGAGACGTATCGACCCGCACGGTGGTGGGTAATCAACATAATTGTAGAGGGCTTGTCCACTCCCTCTCTGTCACCTTACACATCAACACAGTATACTGCAATATTAGCTCGGCTTGTGTGTGTCGTGTGAGACGTATCGACAACGTGTAATCAATAATTGTAGATTGTCCACTCCCTCTCTGTCATTACACATCACACAGTATATGCAATATTAGCCTGTGTGTCGGAGACGTATCGAACGGTGTAATCAACATAATTGTAGAGGGCTTTTTTTCTGTATACACATCAACAGTACTGCAATATTAGCCTTTGTGTGTTTGAGACGTATAAAGCATTAATCAACATAATTGTAGACTTGTATCTCTGTACCTTACACATCAACAGTATACTCATATTAGCCTGGCTTGTGTCGTGTGACGTATCGATATTTTAATCACATAATTGTAGATTGTCCACTTTTTGTACTTACACATCAACACAGTATATGCAATATTATTTGTTTAAACTATACATTAATAACATAATTTGATATATAATATTTTTTTATTAATTATTTTTTTTTTAAAAACTTATAATAGTATTATTACAACTCATTTAGGATTTATTAGAGTTTTTAAATAATTGCATCGTACTTTCATTACTTGAACAAACACTATCAAAAATCTAAATCAAATGACCGATTGAAATTGTAGATCCGATCGTTTACGCTTTTTAAGTCAACTGGTTCTAGATCAATTTGTTGAGTTCTTACCATGTATTAGTAAATTATATTAAATTAATAATTACTATGTTTGATTATACTGTGTATTACTAACAATTATTAGTATATTCAAGATCGCACCACAATCATCTTACACTTAATCCTCATTCATACTTGGCTTGTTCGCCATTTCAATAATCTAATCTATTATTTTATCGCTTTTAACGTAAATTTAAACAAAAATGATGGTGTTGAAACAATACAGTTTGAGAACCAAGGTCACAGTCATTTTTAATTACCTGAAGTGGAGACTTATAGCTTGGAACTATTGCATTGTTTTGGCCGATACAGCCAATGAGGGATTAGAGGGGTAAGTGTTGGGTAAGCCGCCGGTGGCATTGTAATGATTACAACTATTTGCTTCTGGCTGTCGTCATCCTCTTTAGAATAAATTAGCTGTTAATTGGATTCCAACTTGTATTGCTTTGTATTTTTATAATTAAACATATGTTTTTTTAAACAAAAATATAATATTGTCACAGTTTACTTTTTTCTCTATCTTCGCATTTTTCTTTTTAAAAACTCATATAATTATTATTTTTTTAAACGCCTGGAACAATCTTAGGTATCATAAATTTGTGTATCGTCAAGGTATCATAGTGATATGATACAGTTGCACGTTGTTCGATTATTATAATGCATTTTCGCTCTACTGTTAATATATTATCCAACCTACATTCCAAATAAGATAATAAGAAACACTGTCTGAAGGAAAATTCAGTATTTGACATATAATTTCTTGTGACTATTACTTTTAAATTCCGTCATCCGCTCTATGAAATTTTATATCGTTCCGTTTGGCAGTATCAACTGTTACATTCATATGTTTTTAATCTGTTCTCGTATATCGTATCTAGACAATTTAACAAGAGTATGCATGCATGTGTTGATCGCAGTTGAGGAAGCACGAAGCACGTGTACTCCGCGAACTCCTCCTCTTTCCCAACCTTCCACTCCCTTGAAACGGGAATGCCCAGTAATGAATGACCCTCTCCGCGGCGCGCCGGGAGTCACTCTTTGTTGCGTCTAGTTACTGTCTTCTCCGCTTGGTGCAGCACAAGCTTGCTATTGACCACTAACCCAAACCTATGCTAACACAACTATTTTAAATTGCCAAATCCGGAAATAAGGGTACAGGTTGTACATTCTTCAACTAAGTTATAAATCAATTAACAATTTTATATTCAGAACTCAGTACTCAGAATAATAAGTATTATTGCAATTCAAACTTTTTTTAAATTGATTTGTAGTTTTTATAGATTTCTCCTAGGCCACTGTATGACAGCCGTATGCAGTGATGTGTTTTTGTGACAGGTAGGACGGGCCTGACAGAGCACATGACGTTGGCTTGCTCCTAGGCCACTGTATGACAGCCGTATGACGTGATGTGTTTTGTTGTAACAGGTAGGACGGGCCTGACAGAGCACATGACGTTGGCTTGCTCCTAGACCACTGTATGACAGCCGTATGACGTGATGTGTTTTGTTGTGACAGGTAGGACGGGGCCTGACAGAGCACACGATGTTGGCTTGCTCCTCTGCCGCTTTGCCTAAGCTCTCCAATTCTTCCTATGGAATGTTTGCATCTTCCACACCTCAGCCAATTAAGGTAAGATTTGATTAAATATATGTTGTTCAAATATTCAGTTTTTTCCCGGGAGTAAAATATTCCTTTCTTCGTTTATTATACGTTTCTAAAGAATGCTATTCCAGCGATAGAAAAAAATAAAGATGATTATTACAAATCGTGGTTCGTAAATAATATGTTTTATTTGCTATGTTTAATATATAATTAACGAAATCAGAGTGAGAGCGATTTTACTATATAAAATAATTAATGCAAATTAAACAACGGAAAACACTACACACACACACACTGTGTTCAAATCTACAGTAGTTTTTTTAACTCAATCCTGGCTAAAAATCTACTCTTAAAAATTAAATCAGTGCTTTCAAACCACTGAAAAGCTAATCAATTGTTGAACCGATAATTCAATGAAGCTTCGTCGAGATCCGGTGTGTTACATAAGCAATCACATCCGTCAGGCGAGGGCAATTCCCGGAGCGACCGGCCACGGGGCCGTCCGCGGCTTGTGGCTGGGCCGGCCCGGATATGCACCACGTCCAGGGAGATCATCACCCGTCACTCCATCATACATTTATTGTTGCTCGTCTCCAGCTTAACGTCATCAAAACAACAAATAAATTCTTCCAATCTGCAGTATTTCCGCTATATTGTGTCCCGTTACAACAATCTTAAAGACCTAAAAGCATCGCTTTTTAAACACGAACTTTGTAAATTGAGGCTCACCGGATTAGTTTAAAATAACATTATGTTTATCATAAAAATAATTATCAACGATCTTTTATCAACGGAATGTTTTTTTGTAATATTTGGGAGGTCTGAAATTTTTAGCAACACTTTATCCCCTTGAATTAAAAAAAAATTGAAATTCTTATTCTTAGATAGATCGTTAGAAATTATGATGTCCTTTAAAATGACACCAAGTAGGCCTGCTATGTTTTTTGGTACAAAATGATGTTGAAGCGATTGTTAGAGTTTTAAACTGCTTTGAAAGAAAGTGAGTAAAAAATGTTTGTATTATTTACTTTCCTGTGGGAAATATGTTAGATCTTAAATATGTCTAAAGGGAATTTTTTCAGTTCATCTAAACACCTGTTTTCTAACTAGAAATTCAATACAATAGCTCTGGCAATTTATATGGAAACGGGATCCTAACACTTCCGCCGCATTTTTAGCCTTATAAACCTTTTTGAGTTACACAAATCTGATAAACCCCCTCCCCCAGAGCTAAGTCATATCCATGTCAGAAAAGTTAACAATTTTTTTAGGCTGCATTTATCATATTAGCAATGCACAGTGGGCGGTATTTGATAGAGGTTATACTTAATTATACTTTTGATACGTCTTTTTTCAGTTAAACATTTAAGTTAGGCAACAAGTTAAACGTTTTTGCCTATTAATTACAATTGTATATTCTAAAATGTTTCATCTGTTAATTTATAATTCTTTATTAAATCCAACGTGATTTCGATCCCAGTAAACGGACTGTGCATGAGGATTGTTCACAAACAGGACGTGTTTTTGAATCGCCTACAACTCTTCTTTTCTTTATCTCAGCAATAATATTCCGTAGTGCTGAGGCGAATTGTATCGTACAATAAACAATCTACCCTAAATATTAGTAATGTACGAGCGTTTGCGCCTTTAAAATAATAATTTCTCCAAACGGATCACTCATGTAATTTTTCCTGCGACGCGTTTCCAGTTTCTTTAAAGGCGTATGTTTGATAGAGGTAATGCAATTCTAAAGTAATTTTTCAATTTATTACGTTACCGAAGGTGACATGTAAACGTGATCGATGGCTGTGTCTCACACTTGGCACGGGAATGATCAATCATCTGAAAACTTTTAATTAAAATTTCTTCGCACACACGGACCAGGGAAATGATTATGATGCACTATATGAAGTAGTTCCCCATAGCGGCGACTTGTAACCTAAAGTGGTAAGACATGGCATTAACTATGTGTAATTGCGTTATGGACTCGCCTGTTTATGTACTGGAACTTAATATAATAGCTCTAGTAATTCATATGGAAACGGGATCTAAACACTTCCGCTGATCTTTTTGCGTTTAAACCTTTTTGGGATACACAAATATGCTAATCCCCTCCCCCAGAGTTTTGACATATCCATGTCAGAGAAGTTAACAATCCTTTTTGAGGTTGCATTTATCACATTAGCAATGCACAGTGGGCGGTATTTGATCAGAGATTATACTTATGATACGTCATTTTTCAGTTATGTTACATTGCACAGTAACTTTGAGTTTTTCTGGTTTTGCCTTCCTACATTGTTTAGAATCATAGCTAGTGTGTTCAAAACACAAACAATAATTTCAAATATATGTTGTTCATAAATTTAATTTCATTGATCAGTTATTTATTTTATTAAATTTAAAAAAAAATTAAAGTTTTTGTAACTATGCTATAATTTTATATACTTAACGTGAAGTTACTGAACATGCGGCCATCAAATAAATTTAACGGAAATAAAAATTAAGTGAAATGCTAATTTGTGTTTTTTTATCATTGATGTTAAAATCCATTTTTGAGTTCTATAGTACCGGGAGACCGAGCTTTGCTAGGATAGGATGAAACATATATTGGATAAATTAAGTCGCTAAATTAAAACACGTATTATGTTCAAATGTACACACAGATTGTATGGTTTATAAAAACGTTTTAATACCTTAACAAGTAGATGTTTTACATTTCAACTTTCATGTCAATCGGGTTGTTTTATGATAGCATTTAAAGAACATTAGGTTTATTTTTTAAAACATCCTTACATCCTTTGTTGCGGGTTTTGTGTAGGATTTTCATGTTAGCGGTAAACCCACTCTTAGGTCGTTTCGGTGTCATTTTCAATCCTACAAATCATTCCTGAAAAAATTAACACTAAAACGTTTGTAAAAAGCTAAACTAAATTTAAGTATTCCTAAACTAAATATAACTATAATTAAAATAGTTTCTTTCAAACTAACCTAAAATTGAACTTTGTTTATGACTTTTACAATGAAAAATACATACCACCTGAATCAGAACCTACAAAAACGTCCATAAAGATTACATGGACATTTTGAAGGGCTGTAGGACAAACCCCGGTTCTTCAAGACCAGCTCCAATCCATTTTTGTGTCCAAATTCTCCATATTACACAAACAAATTATAAATCCTTGAACAGGAAAAATATTTTTCTTAAACAGTGCTTTTTAAACTTTATTTCACTGTTCAACGTGACGAACATCACTAATGATACGGTATGCGATGAATAGTTTAGCTATATTCACATAACAAAGTAATGTGGGCTCTCGAAAACTCAGTTATGGACGTTATTAGACACTTTACTACGTTTTACTGAGTCTAGGATAAACGAAATTGGCAAATTTTACTAGTAGATTAAATCTAGCTAACGAAAAAAGTATCAAATTTAGTACCGGTACCTTTTTATCTAATTAAATAATGACTAAAAATCAAATATCGAAATTTGGTACAGACATGTAAATTCTACCGTTCTAAGTTCGAACTCCAACCATATCGGAGGCGGCGACAACCCTTTTCGTTTGTACTACAAAATGGAGGTTTTGGGGCTTTTCACGAATAATTTACTTTTAAAACGACAATTATTAATAGTTACCATTGGAATCAGCTAAAAACAAAATTTAAAATTTTGAATTTTCACTCTTTGTCAATCGGTTACTGAGGTATAGAAATTGGTAAACACAGCACGTTGTCTTTTAGAGCCCCAATTTGAATCGTTGAAGAAAAGCTAAAAAATAATACATAGCTTATTATTTAAAAATTGTAATAGAACTTGGCATACAACCACATATAGTTAAGATCTAATAATGTATGCTGAAAATATATTTGTTTCGTTCCTCGTGGCAGCTAACCTTAATCATTTCCCATGTCATTCTTGTGTATAAGCAGATTGATTAAACTTCCTAATTATTTGAAACATTGTGATTACTTTTCGTATAGCTCGTACGGCTTTGTATAGTGAAGGTTGTGTAACTGAATGTTCAAAATTATAAATTCGTTTTGTACTTCGCAGCGGTAAACCCACTTATTCCTTTTCTATATTCTATATCACTTCTTTTCTATTCTTATCAGGCTTCACATACGCCTCATTAGGAGGCTGATTAAGAATAGTTTGTACTATAATTCAAAACAATAATTCGCTGAATACGCAGGTCTGCTGCTACGGGGGTATTTTTTTCAGTTATACTCGTCCCGTATTGGGTACTCCATAATTAAATGTGATTGATTTTCGTTTATATTTTGAACCTCCGTATCGAGGGAGATTGACGATGGACTGTGAGCCAGGGTGTGGATGGTTCCGATACGGCCATGCTCCCGGTCATATTAATATTAAAGCATTCAATTACGGCCGGTCGCTGGGGAGTCCACATTGACACAGGCCAGCATTACCTCGACCGGCCGGAATTTGTACATTAAATGTTACTTGGGAGCCATATCCACAACCCGTGAATGTCCACGGGCACGGCTAAGTGACGATATGTGATGTGTTCTCGGCGTGTTACATCTGACTTAAAACTCACATACAGTACTTTAAACATTATAACATCGGTAGGGTGGTTCAGTAGTTGTAGTACACGCTTCGGTTTAATTACAGCTATCACCGACCTTAGGTAGTTACACAAGGCTGCTGACAGATTTTTTTTATTATTTTGCTATTGGTTATTTTTAGAGGGAATTATATTTTATTGACCGATTTGGACTGTTATAACTTAAATAAAATTCCCTCAAAAATAGCGGTAAGACATAAACCAAAATGGTCATGGTTTCAAATACAGTACTTACCTTTATACCATATTATTAATACTAAGTATTTAAGCATTATTATAAACTAACATTTTTTAGCACTCATTTTCGGTGTCCCATTGAAATCCCATTTAAAAATCGGTATTTTTGGCGGGTTTTGGTTTATTCTAGGTTATTTGTTCGTAATTTTGATTATTTTTTAATTTTTTTACCTCAAGATCTGTTACAAGCACTTTAGTATTACCAGAGCCTGGGTCGCTCCTTGGCAAATCGTTAAAAATGCCAATGTCGTTGATGGAAACAAAATAAAACAAAAATATTTGTTCGGACTGGTAAACCTATAGCTAACAGAAGCTTTACATTGCGAAGAAATTAATAAAATAAAAATCTTTAAGTTTACAATGCGTTTGAAACAAAAATAGTCCAATCTCTAGCAGGACTATTTACCAACACAGGGGTTCTGAAACTTCATCAACTAAAGAACCCACGTAATAAATTATATATGAAAAAATTGTCCCCCTTACCCCCTCCCCAGAGGACCTCTTACAAAAATGAAGAAAAACCAATATTTTCCTGCTCATAGGCATGCGTTGAGCTTGCTACGTATGATTTTTGTAATACAAACCAAAACTGTTAATTTAAGAAAAAGGGGATTTTGATGTGAGTTCCTAAAATAAATTTGATTGGAACGGACCCCCAAAAACCTGCTTTCAGACCACACTTTAAGAAACTCTGATTCAACATAAAAGACGTGGTTCTGTATAAATTAAATGAAAGTAATACATTACCTTTAACTGTCGTCTAATATGTCTACAGTATATTAGAGACTTTTAATTCTAATTTTCTCGTTGAAAAAAGAAAAAGAAATATATTTTTAACCATACACCCAGATGCACGACCTTAATGTGTGTTCGACCCTATTATCGGTAGAACCATTACTGAATTGAATAAGTTTCCTTGAAGTAGCAGTTGCGGAGACGCAGCATCAACGTTGCGCGCCATTTGTTGTGTTTCGTTCCATTAGCTATTAGCTGGTGGCTTGTTTGTAAAGTGCGTTGTTTCCTTCCGCGGGACCAACACTCAACAGTCCGACTCAAGTGTCAGTTGGGTTTGTCGCTACCGTTCAACCTACATCCCAAACGTTAAATGAGTGTAAAGTTGAGATCATCTATCGACTTGGATGTCACGAAGTGTGCATAGTTGTGAGCGATGGCCGGTGGATGTAGTGTTCTCTTGTGTGGATTAACGTCCGGATTAAATATCATCCACATAATTACATCAGTTTAAAATTTAGAGGCAAAAATGATTCGGATCCCACGTCAAAACTGCAGCTCCCTTAGATGACATTGGCTGTTGGGACTAATTTACAGCTGTCGATTAATTAACAGTCCTATTTAAGGAAGATGTCAGCCTTAGTCAATACCAAAACTACAAGATCGCGATTAAACAATTCAATTTTTTAACATTCTACATTACTGTAACAGTAAAATCGGAATGAGAATCCACACTCACATTAACTGATATTAATTTTTTGAACCCTGTTTTCCGCCATCTCAATCGCAACGGAGCGTCACGTATTGAATACGGTATTGTATCAGACAATACAATATACAATATACAGAGTGTGCGGTAATGGAAGCGTCCAGCGGTAATGGCAAATTGGGGCCATTGTGGCTCGCCGCTTATGGACCATCTTATAACAAATTTACTCCCAGGCCGCCCCACTCGTTCCTCGGGGAATGCCGTTCGAACGCGATATTATCGAGCTATGTTCCGATATTATCGACTTCAGTAAATACCGATATTTTTGTTTCGATATTGTATCGATATCTTGACTTTCGATATTATTGGATGTTGAAAGATTGTAATAAATATTGGAAATTCGATACTACAAGCAATTCCTATTCTTTTCTTTTTTTGTTGATCAAATATGATATTTAAGTGTTTTTTACTATACAATTTAATGACTAAATTAGTTTAATTGCGTCGTAAGGGTTTGGTTCTAGGAAACCAGATTTTAATTTATATTTCTCCTTGTTAGTTTCTCTAAGGTGTGACGTGATGTAAATGTGATCGCTAGGCCGGGTTTTTTTTAAGAATTGTTATATTGACAAAGTAAACACTTTATTTTAGTTTTACAAATAGCTAGAGTTATTTTGTATTTGTTCGTTGGTCTTGATTGTTCTCTATTTGAAATGTACTCATTAGACTGGCTGGTTTCATTACGTGAAGGTCTTCGATTCGATCTTGATCAAAGTCTTGGCACAATTTTGTATTGGTTCGATATTGGACAGCAGCCTTTGTTCATTGGCCATTAATTAATGATCTTGGCAAATGAATCAGCCTGTTTTTTCAGTAACAAAACTACATGCAGTATCACCAAATCCAATAACAAATCTACACGAACTCGTATCATTAAATTTATTATAAACATCTTACAAACTCTTTCCCTTTAATTATTCACCTTGAAATACCGACTGGAGTAGATCAGTATGAAAAAATGTATGTTGAAATCTTTTAATAAACTATGGAATTGTCGCAAAAATATAACCAAACATTTTGTAGTATACCTGTAAATCTGCTATCTATTTCATTTATAATTTGTGAAAACGTCAATCATAACTTTCAAAACGTACAAGTTTGGTTCAAAAATTTTAACTACAAAAAATAAAAGAGAAAACTGAGAGAAATTTAAAAAATGTTCCGTTTTATATTTTATCGTCTGAAACAAAGAATATCCCAAAACATTTTTAAGATTAATTAAAGAATTGTTTTATGGTTGGTGGTGTAACGAGTTTATTTCTGAAAATGAATAATAAACTCTGGGACGATTACTTGGCTCCGACCCTTCCTCGTAAACTATATATAACATGGAACCTGTTGCGCATCAGCACGCTCTAGCGGGAGACGAGGGAACCTTTGAAGTGAGTTTACAGGCCAACACATAACATACTCTATGAAGATTACTATTTTGCTTTCTAGCGCAACCACCCAAGTCGATAGTCAGCGTATAAGTACAATGATTTCTGTATAACTGCTCTATCCCTCCTCACACATTAGACTACGCAACGGTCAAAAACAAACCCAGCACGAGTACATTCGTAAAGCGAACAAATAAACTATGAAAAACAAATATTACGTGCGATTCACACCTAAATATATTGCGTTTAATAACCACATATTGTATTGGTGGGAAAGGATAATTTAATTGGAATGGGTGACTGATTTAGAAAATGGACTCATATACTCGTAAATATTTCGTCTTCTTTCACTGGGTCACGAATTGTGGATAGTTGTGAGAGATGGTCGGTGGATGTAGTGTTCTCTTGTGTGGATTAACGTTCGCACTATTGAATACTACGTTCAACCTCAAAGACCATCCTCATAATTAGACCAATTCGTAATTCAGAGGCCGTGGTTCGGATTTCACGTTAAACTGTTGATCCATTAGTTGTCATCGGCTGTCGGGCTATTAACAGTCCTGTCTAGGGAACATGTTAGCCTTATTCAGTAACAAGACTACTAGATCGCGCCACAATCATCTTACACTCTATCCTCATTCATACTTAGCTTAAAATACCTACATTGTAGTATGGTTGCCATTTTAATGATCTAATCTAATCCAATGTTCTCCGAAAAATCGGGAGCACTCAATACCACGACGATGATAAGTATATTTCCATTTCACAGGTGTATTTTATACTTTGGTTAAGAGGACATAGTCCTATAACAGCCGCAGTGGGCTCCAGCCCACTGAAACTTCACATCGTGTCCTGCCCTATTCTATACTTTTTGGGAATGTTTTTGTTTACTTTAAACCTAGGCACAGCCTAAATAAATGAATTAGATTTCAAAAACCCAGTTGGAACTTTATCAGCAAAACGTTTTGAAGAAATTTACTGAACATCATATCAGGTGATCTATTGGGGATTTACTCATAACAGAAAAAATAACCAGCAGTCAATTTGAAACCAATATTAGTTTGTTTACAATGATCACCTATCCTAAAAAATTTATAAGTTATACTATATTAAAATGTTTTCCAAATTATACGTAAAGCTAACGGTACTCTGTTTCATCTAATTCAAAATTAGTACAGAACTAAATAATTGGGCGAAACATAATCTTTTTTGTTAGCGTTTTTATTGATTTTGTTTTTAGATAATTATTTATTTGTAATAAAAGGCCTGAGTATCTTTCTATGATCTTCGTAACATCATTTAGGTAATATAAATCAATTGCAGTTGATATCGTCTACTAATTTATTACTTCAAATCATACTGTATTACATTTTTGCAGAAAGTATTATTGACCATTAAAAAAAGCGTTGAGCACGTACAAATCTGTATATCAAAGTGATTTTTAGTGGATATTTTTCTTGTGGTATGTAAGCAGAAAAAGGCATAGCTAATACAGATTTGTATTAGCCATGCCTTTTTCTGCTTATAATTACAAATTGCTGACATTATAATTCCCTTTTAAATGACAAAAAGTAAAATTTTTTACTTTACTGTTACGAGGCTAAAAGAGATAACAAGATAAATAATAAATTAAATAACGAGATGGCAAAGGTGTTGCAGACTCTTCACATTTAGTTATTCTGTTCCATCTGAGTCTCACAGCTGGCAGCCCCCTGCTGTGATTCTATCACCTTCGCGATGAGCCTATCAGAGAGCCTTACACGTAGACTGGGGCTGCTGAACGGGCCATCCGTCACTTATCGCGTGTTGATGTGTGTGCTCATTAATGGAGATATAAAACTCGGACTCCCTTGTCTGCCAGCTCAGCGTGTTTAATACAAGTATTTTATAAATATTTTTAAACATAAGATCATGTTTTTACCAAGTAATAAGGTGTCTCTAAAATGTTAACATAAATTTTTACCAAGTAATTTCGTTGCAGGGTAAACGTTGGACTTGTCGAGGAAGATTTTTAATATTGTAAAATTGTTAAAATACTCTTTAAATAATCAGAACAACCGGTTGGATAATAAAGCGTCATCGGTTGTGGTCATGGGTATCTCAGCCACCGGTTGGATGAGGCGTGTACGGTTGTAGTCGCGATATATCAGCAACCGGTAGAGTAAGACACCTAACACGCCTTATCCAATAATCAGAACAACCGGTTGGATGTCAAGTTGATTTTTCGGCGTCAACCGCATCGTCATGTTGTTAGTATTGCCAAACGTTTCGCCCTTGCTGTAAAGTGGCATCCTCAGTGGCTAAAATGAGACTGAGACTCACCGGTTGGATAATAAAACGTCATCGGTTGTGGTCGCGACATCTCAGCAACCGGTTGGATAAGGCGTGTTCGGTTGTGATCGCGACATCTCAGCAACCGGTTGGATAAGGCGTGTTCGGTTGTAGTCGCGCTATATCTCAGCAACGACGCCCAGAAGTGTGTCATTTGTTAGAAGCCATTGTGCGTTAATGGTTCGCCGCACGCCAGCGATCGCCTCCAAACCGTGTTATATGGCGGACTTGTTGCACCCCCACCCCTTTGAGGGGGTGGAGCGGTGGACAGCGGCTTGCGTGTCTTCCTAGATTTATGAGCGTTTTCTATCACAGTGCACCTCTTACGCTCGAGAACGAGAGTTTAAGATGAATTTTCGTTGTTGAGGGTTGTTTAACATTTTGACGGCAGTCTACTACATGACATACGCCTCGCAGATACGAAATATCATCGCTACTATTGGGAAAACGAGGGACAACAGAAAATACGAATAATCTGATTTGTGATCGCAGTAATTATGTTAGCAGTGCTCAGTAAACGGGGCTTGATTCAGTATATAAAACCGTACCTACTGGTCTGTCCCGATTCAATCACAAATTTAAAATTAATATCTAATTTTTCGTTTCTAAACCCCTATTGATATATATTTTAAAAATAATTCGTCAGCATTACTAGAATGTAACATGCCATCAATTTTCTAAGCTGTATCAAATCCCGTTTATGTATAAATACGGGCAATGCGTTCTGAAACAGGATTATTCGAACTTGGTTTTTTGCCATTACATCTTAACTGAGTAGTCCGGCCCTAAAGTGAATGTGTGACGTTCACAGTCAGCCTCGCCGCTACGAAATATCATTACAATGTAGTGAGAACGAGCATTGCAGGAATTAAAATATTTTTTGTAATATATATCAAGTTTGATCAATATGATTAAATAAGAGAATTTGCCTAATATTCATAAGATTAACAAGGAAAAGCGTACGCAGGATTGCTGCTGTGAGGAACACTGAAAGTTTTACCAGTTTTTTTTAGATTTACCATAGCCTAATCAAATTTTTTTTACTATATACTTAATTTCATCAACATCTGACCATAAATATAGGGGTTTGCCTATTATCGATATACGATTGACATGGGAAAAGTGTATGATTTTGTGTTCCATTTTAGATTGAGAATAACTTAAAAAACATACAAAGGTACATTGAATATCACGTCCGGATATTGAGTCAGCAGTCATGTATTTTTTCAAATACGCGCCATGTTTAACCTTTTTCTGTTAATCTGTAAAGAATAATCGAGTTGTATCTTTACAATTTTCCTTTAACTTTATCAGTTGATGGACCTTATCCGTTTAAAATAAACAAAGTTGCATGGTAATACTTTAATTTACCTCGTTACAAAACTTAACTTTTATTAATTAATGTTTTAATTAGAAACTCTTTGCCACTTTGCATTAAGTGTATCTATTTAATTATGGTTGAATTCAAGCATGAATTATAATAAATTCGTTCTGAGCTCTCTCATCTTCCGGATTCCATGCATGCTTTTCGCGACCCATTTGTGGGTTTTTTTATTTCCGGTTTGTAAGAGCGCGTGGAGAGAGTTTGGGTGAATAATAAAAGTGCATTATACCATTCGTTGGGGCCGTTAAGAAAGGGGAAGGGAGCGCGGGCTGCCGTAAGGGTCCTAATTGTGAGGGTCTATCCTAGTTCAGTAGTCTCAGTGTGTAGTGCCGCGACACGCCGCCATGAGGTTCAGGCCTAGTTTGGATTCCCATCGTAAGTAAAAACTTTAGTACAGTAATGCTTGAGATTATTAGATATCTGAATTCAATCTAAATATCACTCAATTAACACATTACTTCTATTGATAGGTTCAGTCATTTTATTTTGTTTCTTTCCTAAAATCATTCTGTAATATCGTATCTTTAAATCAACTTCGCATTCAATTTTACTTGTTTTTTATGCAATAAAATTTTAAAATAGCCTCCCATAGAGTAATATTTAGTATAGTCTGCTGGAATTGTTTATCGTGCTTCTCGCACCAAACTCCACCGAAATACGAGTATAAAGTTTTATAATATAATCGTACCCATTGCGTTTCCCACAACAACCAATAATGTGTGACGCTCTTTCTATCATCTTCCCCGAGCCCGCATTGTGTTGTTAATCATACTGATCCCCGTTCTCCGAAACAGTTGTTATTTTCGATGCCGAAACGAATATAATTTGAAAAACAACGCTGTAACTAATACTTGGGACCCAGTTTCGATTACAGTTCAATCAGTTGCTGTATTCCATAAACAAATAATTGGTTTTGTATGCACTTCCTCTTCACCGCTCTGATTCCCTGTATCGCTTCTCTGTTCCAGCAGAGGCGAGTTTGTGACGAGTGGCAATTGTCCGCGAATTGTGACGTTTTCATCTGTTCTTGGACTGGCATGAGGTTAAATTTGTAAACAAACATTAATTGTTCGGTCCTCTAGATTTAATTGACGTTGAAATCTGATCTGTTACCATTTTCATTGTAAAATTTATAACAACATGCTTGGAATCTGCGTGTTGCGTTTGGGTAGTTTTGAAATTATTCTTTGTGTAACAGGGAGAAGGTAAACAAAAATTATACTATTAAACGGATTATTTCAAATAATTATTTTTAATTTGGGAACTATTCCTTGTAGTTGTATTTCCTTGATGTAATACAAGTGACAAGTTTGTATCACCGTTGCCAAGCGACTCATGTTCTCTGCATGTATTATTGATGATATGTCGCTGTCACAATACTGTAGTTGCCAATCACCGATGTGGTGTACTGTAAATATGTCGTTGGCCTTGACTATAGTCGCAGACATGAGTGATCGGTGTGACAATACTGTAGTTGCCAATCACCGATGTGGTAGTACCTGTGGTACTGGGCACCGTGTTGGGTACCTAATATTCTTACCACCTTCTCACGGTACTGTAAATATGTCGTTGGCCTTGACTATAGTCGCAGACATGAGTGATCGGTGTGACAATACTGTAGTTGCCTTGACTATAGTCGCAGACATGAGTGATCGGTGTGACAATACTGTAGTTGCCAATCACCGATGTGGTAGTACCTGTGGTACTGGGCACCGTGTTGGGTACCTAATATTCTTACCACCTTCTCACGGTACTGTAAATATGTCTTTGTTGTAAACGTTGTGCCTCTCTACTAAACTGTGTTAAAACAACTGTATTGTATAAACCGTTGAACGCAAATTGAGAATCAACAACACGCCAAGAAAGGTGTGAGGAAATCATCAGGTCTTTCCTGTGTTGCTGAAACCAAGGTCGCGGTCAGTTGTGTGCGAGCTTGCGCGTACGTGAGTGTGCGTGTGCTTGCGCGTGTGCGTGCAGAGCCGGTCCCGGGGGAGTGTGAGATCATCAGCTAATCCCAACTTATCCGGGCTACACATTATCCTATCTGATGGCATTTCGAGGGAGGTGCGCTTATGGAATTCATAATCGTCTGAGTCACCTCTTGAAATCTTAATTAGAAGAAGGATCTATTATTCTTTCGGGGAAAACTTTTACAATTTAAGAAATATTTTTTACCATCGATAGTGTAACGGTGCAATAAATAAGTCACTTTAGTAATGTCAGTGTGCAACTATGCTCAACGGGAAAGCTATTCTGAGGATCAGAACAATCAGTCCTACATGCCCTATTGTATATTGTCGTTATATTGTACGAGTGACTGCTGGCATTATATATTCTGTCATAACTTATTACTATTTTACACGCAAATACGGAAATGTGTGAATTTTATATATCACAAGATAGTCGTGACGATCCAGAATGTAAGATGTATAAGTCATATATACCATATGTCGTACTAAAAGGTTTTTGTCTTTACTCAACGTCCTTGTGCAGATGTTACTTTAAATTTTTGATTTCGTGTGTTTTTGTCAACAAATGATAGAACTGACGTTTCATGAAAAAGTGCGGTATCAAGAGTGTATTTCCGTTTCAACGAGCTATTACAATTTATAATGTAACAAATACTTTGTGTTGCCACAATAATGGCTGTAAAGTTAAATTATTATCAATGACGTTGTGTATAGAGAATTCGTGGGCGCCTTCAATGTAAGAATCTCTTTCCCAACGCTTTCCCGTGTAGGAGTTGCGGTTATGAGTTGCAGGATGTTTCTTATTACATTATATTATAGAAGAACGATACATTCAAATTAAGTGACGCCATTGACAATTATTATGTTTGATGATATTTATAAGGATCTATTTTTAACGTGCTTCTCTTAAAAATGTATTCCGGTTACAACTATGGTATCATACGTACGATACTTTTATAGTTTAACTCGTTTTGTAATTGTTATTCGGATAAATCTTTTAACTAGTAATTAAAAAAATTTCTGTCATCATTAAAATATTCTGTTAAATTCTCTATAAAAGATATTCATTTTAATCTGGGGTAGAATTACTGCTATTGTACGACTATATGGAACTTTGATTGTTATAGAAATTGTTTAGTGTCATGTTCTGAATAATTTTTTTAATCTCACTTTCGATCTTAGTTTTTTTTCCGGTGTAAAATGTATTTCAACTCTAACGGCAATATATTTATTTTAAAATTTGAATCCTAAAACACAGCAACTTGTTATATTTATATTTCTCATCATGGTCCTCGTTTTTGTGTCCACGCCTGTTGTCAATACAGAAGTAAGAAAATGACAAGGTTTCAAGTCCCGAGAGTCCCGCGAGCCCTAAAAATTAATGTCAGTTGAAAACAGCCAACAATACTAATTCTTTCTCCAAGAATGAATACATATCAAATTCTCAAACCTTCAAATGAAAGATCAAACCTTAGACTATCCACTAAAATGGATAGTCAAAGATCAAACTCTATAGTTTATAATTACTGTAGAACAAAACTTTTCTGTTAAATTTAATTTTACCGGAAAATGGTGTTTTACCACAAATAACATGTGTATTATGATTTACAGTGAAAGTTAGTTTATTGCGTAGTGTTTGCATTATTAGGATTCTGTTCTCACTCTGAATGGATATAATTTCCCCCAATCCCACCTGGGCCCCTGAGAAGAGCTCCGAAGACTTCCAATTCTTCGGACTCGGTGCCGTACAGTCGTCCGGCCCGGGGCCCCCGGTGACCTTGGCATTTAAATCTCCCTCGGAATTCCCTAATGACCGTTATCAGGTGGATTACACGCAATTTGCCACGATTGTTTCTGTGGACATGTTAATGCGGCGTCAGCGGTCACGAGACTCCGGGCTGTCTGGGGGTCGCATGTAGCTGACTCGGGGACGTCAGGAGGAAACAGAAAAACAGAAACTTATCTGACCTGGGGCTGTGTGGGGATGACTAGGGGCTTCATGGGGGTTGCATGTAGCTGACTCGGGGACGTCAGGAGGAAACAGAAACTTATCTGACTTGGGGCTGTGTGGGGATGACTAGGGGCTTCATGGGGGTCGCATGTAGCTGACTCGGGGACGTCAGGAGGAAACAGAAACTTATCTGACTAGGGGCTGTGTGGAGATGACTAGGGGCTTCATGGGGGTCGCATGTAGCTGACTCGGGGACGTCAGGAGGAAACAGAAACTTATCTGACTAGGGGCTGTGTGGAGATGACTAGGGGCTTCATGGGGGTCGCGTGTAGCTGACTCGGGGACGTCAGGAGGAAACAGAAACTTATCTGACTAGGGGCTGTGTGGAGATGACTAGGGGCTTCATGGGGGTCGCATGTAGCTGACTCGGGGACGTCAGGAGGAAACAGAAACTTATCTGACTAGGGGCTGTGTGGAGATGACTAGGGGCTTCATGGGGGTCGCGTGTAGCTGACTCGGGGACGTCAGGAGGAAACAGAAACTTATCTGACTAGGGGCTGTGTGGAGATGACTAGGGGCTTCATGGGGGTCGCGTGTAGCTGACTCGGGGACGTCAGGAGGAAACAGAAACTTATCTGACTCGGGGCTGTGTGGAGATGACTAGTGGCTTCATGGGGGTCGCATGTAGCTGACTCGGGGACGTCAGGAGGAAACAGAAACTTATCTGACTTGGGGCTGTGTGGAGATGACTAGGGGCTTCATGGGGGTCGCATGTAGCTGACTCGGGGACGTCAGGAGGAAACAGAAACTTATCCGACTCATATCTGATTCACTGACTTATCTGATTTAGAGGAAGTAGTTGCATGGGGCTGTCTTGGGGCTTCATGGGGGCTAAAGCAGCTGACTTGGGGCTTTACAGGAGGGGGCTACATAGTCACTCAAGGCTTTAGAGGAGGAGGTTGAATGTAGCTGTATCTTCATGGGGATCGCATGTAGCTAACTCTGGGCTTTAGTGGGGTTGTATGTATCTGACTCGGGAACAGACTTCCCATTTACATCCATATTCTAATTGTTATAGTGGTAAACATTTTAATGATTTCTGATTTAGTTAAAATTCTTTGCAATTTTCAACGTATTTTTATTAAGTCGAAATAAATTCGTTTGAAAGGTTTAAGACCAAACAGGGCAGTAAAATAAAACAATATACATAAACGATTATACCTTACAATGCTTAAACCGTCGTCATGCAGATTGGTTATCTAATGCCAAGTGAGAACGCAGCGCAACTAGTAATTTGAAGAAAAACAATTTACTCCAAGCGAGATCGTGGCGCCGGTAGACTGCAGAGCCACTTGAAGTTTTATACGTGGTTACTACGTGACACAAAACCTCAAACACACAATCTCCAGTGTTAAATCAACTTTCTATTTAGTCAGACTAATTCACATTGTAGTACTTTTTACGGAATTTGGTTTCACTTTGTTTTTTCTTTCACGTTCTTGACTTCATCGACAGAATTGACTAATCACGTATAAGCGTAGCTGTTTCATGCTATTTTAAGGAAGGAATATGCCTACGGTTTTTGCCCTTTCACTCTGCTGCTTTTGTGGATGTAACATGTTCCCATTGTCTTATCATGTTGTACCGTTGCTACACAAATACCATCTAGATTTAAGGTTTATATAACCAGAGATAAATAATTACTGAATATACAAGTTCGATAGTTATATGATATTCCGTCCATATTGGATGGGTGGAGATACAAGGAACTGCACTCAGTCCTTTCAATAGAAATTGCCCTTATATGTCTCATTGGTTAGAACTATGACTAACAATTCAGTGTTTACTCGTTTTAAATTATAATCATAAATTCAATTTAAAAATTCATATACTACTCTGAGGCAGATATTCCACTCGTGTGGTTTGCAGTGTATTTCAGCTGGTACACGCCTTTAAAGCATCATCCTCGACCTCAACAACTCGTGTCCTTCCTTCCTATTGTCCTCGCCAACTAGTGTCATTCCATCCCCAGGTCTGTGACGGAGACCGATCGTTGTCGCGGTGCCGAGTGTCGTCGTGCTCGTGTTCTGCTCGGAGCCCGCCGGAGGGAGGAATGGGAGGGGAGTCACGATCATCATGGGAAGGGGGGAGTTCGATGTGTCTTGCCGGGCACGTTTAGTTCCGCGGTCCGACCAAGGTAATGGTCCTGAGTCAATGCCTCCGACGCGTTGGCAACTCGCGATCTCCCACAAAGACCTCACTACTGTACGAATCTTCTTACTTCGTTTCTGGCACCAACAGACCTCTCACATACAACGGCTATACCATCTTCTTACTTGGTGCCTGCATTAAAAGCATCTCCAAACTCCAACAAATACTATTTTACTTTATGAGTTTTCTTACTTTGGACATGCTGCATTGCTGTTCCTGACCGATCCCATTATTGTGTAGTTATTCTAACTTTGTTTCTTGTACATCGCTATTTTTTACTAAGACTGTACCCGGTGAGCTTCAATATATTTGCACATTTTTTACATTTATAATGGAATGTATTGTTATCAACGTCTGTTGTGATGTCTCCGGCTGTATTCACTGAGCTACTTTCCAACATGGTTTACTATTTTGCGATACTTTTACCCATGTTCCTCTTGATCCACTGAAATGCTACTTTGTTATCTTAACTAGCATATTAGGTAATTTACTTTTAATTGTCAGAAATACGCCACAGTGAGTGTGAGTGCTGCGGAGACAGACCGTGGCGCATACCACCGTGCTTTGTTGTGGCCGCGGCAACGTCGTGACTGACACTAGCAGTGTTGCCGTACAGTGCACGGAGCACGCCGCTGTACACTGTAGCGTACGCCTCCGCCCCAGTGCCCCTGGGACACGTCGGACGCAGAGATCCTCACTAGGATTTCACAGTGAGCCTAATTGGTTTGCATCGAATTTTCGTCAGGGCCGCATTCAGTGGCGGCTCGTGGTCAATTTTTGGACACGGTACACACTCGGTCGGTCGAGGGGCTCCAGAGAACTATGAAAATTAAAGTCTTAAAACGTGTTTTTAATCTACCTGATGCGTATTTTTCTTTAACCGTGATGAAGAAACCTACAAGGACGATTAGCGTTAGACAATTTACAAAATTATAAAACATTAAAATTATGATTATAACATTAGTAATTTACTTCAATAAAAACTGCATATTAGAAGTAGGAAATATCCTCTACTTGACTCCAGGAATACCCGAATTTATTAATTCTTTGAAGCCGATGGGCAAAATATTTCACAGGTCTCTATTTTTGGCATCTGCATTTGCAGGTTGGGAAAAACAGAAATCCTCAAATAGGTTTTCAACCTTCTCATTCGTTAATCTCGATCTGCACTTGTTTTTATGATCTTCGGTTTACTGAAAATATTCACAGATTAGTGCAAAATTCTATGAAGCATTACTTATATTTCCTCTTATGTGATTACATTTTTCGGAAATTTTTCCACCTCCACATCCAAGTACTGCCAAAAGCACAGCAATAAGTTGTTGATTATATTTGCTTTGCTAAATGTTTCTGTCGGACTACCAATCACAAAATCAATTTAAAATCCTTCTGTTCTTTTGTTTCAATTTCTTCGTTACCTGACAATAACAAGTCCTCGTCGTTTTCTATGAAATCATCCGTTGTTCATCAAACATTTTGTTCTTTTGGTTTGTCGTTTAAAGTAGCCATAGTTTTTGTTACGACTTTAAATTTGTATATAATGAGGACAACTTTGAAAAAATGTAATAAGCACACGTTTACTGCAATATATCTATGGTTTTTTCTTGTTCTCGCTCGTTTTCTTATTCTCTATTCTTATTCTTCGTTTCTTATTCTCATAGCACGGATTTATTCAAAACTATTATAGTTTTAGTAATCAAACATTTTTACGGGGCCCGGGACCCTGGACATTTGTTCCTTTAGCCCTCTCTCGGTGGCCCTGCTTCTAAGTCTTAATCCTCCCCACCTTCAAGAACACAGACCATCGCAGTTGTCACTGTCATATTTTACCAAACACCATCGATAGTGCACCGTTCAGTAGCTAGATTATAGTATTGTTAGAGAAAAGAAATTGAGCAACAGCAGCAACTCTTAATTATTGCAGATCATAAACCTTCAAAGTACCTTCTAAGGTCTTAATACTCCCACTTCAACAACATAGGCTATTGCAGCTGTTACTGATATGTTTTACATAATGCCACATATACCGCGCCGTTCAGTAGCTAGATCACAGAATTGTCGGAGTACTGTAAAGAGGTTGAGCAACATTGTCCGCCAGAGCGCACCACTGCAGACAGCATGTGTTAGCGCGACCGTTGGTGTTACCGCTACGACTATGGGTTCTGAGAACTGTCATAATCGGCACTCTTGTAACCTTCCGGCCGTGTGTAGCCTCCAACTTTACTGCCAACGTTTTGTCGCACAAGTCATTGCCAGAGAAATACAGCGTAAAAACTGTTGTTAAGTGTGATCTGAAATTGTTATTAGTGAAGTGTTATTATGAAATTATCTTCAATTTAATTAATTACTGTAATCCATACGAAATATAAACTAGTTTGCAGTACGTTTGCCTTCTTTAACTCACTTTTTCTTTTATGCGCCCTCCCAATTTGTTAAGTGTACGTTCGTACACTCGACGATTTGTGGCTAGTGAACAAAAATTCCTATTGACTTTGCCCAATTTTGGACAGAAAATTTATAATTTAATATAGCGTACTCCGCCTGGATACGATAAAGTAAAGTAAGAAGGTTGAGTTATACCTCCCATAAGAAAAACGTTAAATCCAAACACTCGCCTTGAGGGGTTGTTTTACAAAAAAGTTTACTAAGTGTATTTTTAAGGGAATTGTAATTTGTACAGAGCCATTTAATTGGAAAGTATTTTTTAAATTATTTGACTTGATGGATGGATATTAAACTATTTTCAAAAACCAGCAGTGCAAAATGTTGATCAACGAATACTAAACAGTTATCTTATTTATTATCTGTCTATTTGTAGTAGCCGCTGACCTTGTGATCTTGTACCAACCTCGGGACGGTTACCAATTTATTGTTTTCCCTTTTTTAATAACTTGTGTGTAGCTTTATATAATTAACAAGAACGTATGTAAGATTGTAAAAATTGTTCCAATTGTATATTGAAACAATAAATTCATTCATTCACGGTACTTGCACCTTCCCGTGAGAATAATGTTAAATTAAAACAATGCATGCGAAGTATAGAAAAACCTTGTATTTTGTGTCGTGTTTTGATTGTAATGTTGAACGATATACCTGATAAAAATTTCAATTTTCCAATTACTTAGCGGTTTATAAAACAACTTGTTAAAAATCAATATTAAATAGTTTACTATGTTGAATATATTTGTGATAAAAATATTCAAATATCAAATTATTTAGGTTTTTAATATTTTAAAAATTGACGATTAAATGCAGCATGGTTTCGATTATAAAAACTAATAAACGCTGATTCTGTTTTATTATAGTTATTCTAAAAATGTGTGTTCGTCAAAAATGAACATGAGTAGAGAATTTAAAAAAATAAAGTAAGGCTGGCTGATTTATAATTGGTAAATATAAGCTTGAGCAATGTTCAAAATCCAATATGATGGAGGTACATAATTTAAGTGACTCTCCACTTGGTGGTATAAAAACCTGTGTTCAAAAAAAGGAAAATGAACTCTTGTATGCACAATAAAGCTTTTGAGACTTGCACGTCAACGCGTCTCATCACTTGCAACTGAAGCCTCGTCGCGTCGCGTGTCGGCCTACAAAGGCCTACGGTGCGCCAAAATAGACTATCGCTATATTTATATTATCCGATATTACAATATAGTATTTCTCCAGCGGGAATATTGCAGCCGGAGTTCCCCGTGTTTGATGGCCGGGGGGGGGGGTAGTGTAGGGGAGGGGGATCTCCATTCACCCAGGCTTTGACATTATATTAATCTCTACCTCATCTCTCCTATCTCGGCAATCTTTTTGCGCCCAAATCGCATTAGGCCTAACTCGATTACTAGTTACCTGCATCCGGCGCCACTTTTTATTTAAAAGGAAAACTTTTAGTTATTCTGAAAAAATTGTGTTATGTCAAACGTTCAAGAGTGGAGTTTTAAAAATTAAAGAAGGCTTGTTGATTTGTTTAGCAGTATATTTAAGCGTAATTTTAGATTTTTTAAACCAGCAGTATTCCGGCCCTTTGATGATAAAATATTAACATGCATTCGTAAAAATTAATATATATTTAAATATTTTCAGCCTAACAATGTACTGTAATATTAGATGATTGTTATCGAATAAAACATATTGCATTGTTAGGAAAACTCGTTAGGTTAAGTTAATTTTTTAATATAGTATAATTTTGAATTAAGTTCAATTCAATGGTATTTTTAAACAAGCTAAGATTGGTTTTATTTTTACAGAGCTGGTTATTTATATATGTTATACCCTTTTATTAGACCACATATTCAACAAAACTTGGAAAGAATTATCTGTTATATAGTTCAAAACTGGGGTTTTGATAGAAAATTACTGAACACAGAAAATGATCTTAATAGGGATTGGGCTAGTTTTACAAAATCTCCAAAAGATGTAGAACAATGACAAAAAAGTCCATCACAGTGTGTGACCTAATTCCACGTTAAAGCGTTATATAAGTACGTTGTTTTGCGTCACAGAAATCGAGAATAGACCAATTTCGATATTTTAGGATATAAAACGTATCAATAATTAGGAATACCATTATTCCAAGTAATATACATACAAAATTCGACTTTTATTTAAATATATATTGAGACTAAGGAGATGTTTTATTCATCAACAATATACTGTACTATAGAATACGCAATGTTTTGTGGACCGTAAGTAATCCTTTCCCACTCTGGGTAAGGAATAAGACAGCTGATGTCAAGGTCATCATCTTTTCGTTATTAAATTTTAGAACAGATGAAAATACGTGCATGGCATTGGTACGTTAATCGATAGTATTGAAAGCGATAATTGATTATTATTACCAGTAGAGTAGACTATCAGCTGCTTTAAGTTGAAAATTTCAAGAACAAAATGGAAACAACTCCTTCGTCTGTAAAATCTTTTGTTTATTAGTTAGCTAAATATTTTATGCAGACTGACGAAAAATGTAGGTAATGACATGGGCCTCGCCTTGGGGCTCGTTTGTAACTTTGAGCTCGAATGTAAAGCACACTTTACACCCTTGTAATGAAATCTACTATACTCGGCCATAGAAGATATCGGTTAGTTATTTTTCTTTCTTGCGAAATTTTCCTTCTTAACTTATTTTCTAGTTTGCCAATCACCAGGAATGGTTTTAGAACCGGTATGACTGGTGTAAATGTTTTGGTTTATTTCCTTTAAACCCGTATTTAGTGATTAGTAATTCAGTAGCGTAGTATTGACTTCCCTCACTGGTCGCACTGGTCCGTCGTGTGATAGAGTTAGACGAATTTATGTGTTCAGTAATTTATTTTTTACCGATGCCCCAGTATGATTCATTTAGTTATAGGCTACCCAAAACTCAAAACAATTTTGTGTGAGTAAAAGCAGTTGTACTGTATTGTTTTGTGTTAATTTTTATCGCAAAAAGTACCAGCTGATACATGTAGATTTAATAGTAACTAACAATCCCTTCATTACCTTGTCAATCAGCTCAAAAATCGTTTGCACGTTGTTACGGCCATGGATTGTAATTAACATTACGTAAGAAGCTTGGTTTACTTATTTTATTATTGTGCTTAAACTATCTTTTTTATTTCAGGTATGCATTCTCCGATTTTCTATCCCTCCAAAAAGGTCAGTAAGTTCTTCAGAATACAATTTATCATCTTGGAATTTAATTACTTAAAAAACTTTGCAGTTTTAACCGATTACATGATTTATTTTTTAAATTATGTATCCTAATCTTTTTAAATTCATAATCTACGTGCGAATTTGTAATAATTTTACTGAAAAGTAGTTGCTACAAATAATTCGTTTTCAGCCAGAAAAACCATCTGCACATTTTGAAATACTATGTTGTATTCTAATATTATTTCGGTGGACCAACGCTCTGTGATTTAACTACGACATGACGATGTGGAAACCCCCCTTTTCAAGCGATCATCTAAGAGTAAAAATGAATTTAAATAACAGTCGATGGAATGCATGCGTGTAGGCCTACTATATTTTATTGACTGTTATTTGGATATATTTTCTTGTTAAATGAAAATTCTTAGGTATTCACTTGTAAATGGGAAGAGTTTCGTCACCCCCAGGAACGTTATTAAGTAGCTAAAACACAGACGCTTTGGCAAATAAAAAAATATTAAAATGATTAATAACCAATAATGAATTTAAGAGGATTCCGTTTTAAATAGATACAATTTTTATGTCTGTATTTGTTTATTGATTAAGTGTGCGTTTGAACCTGAAGGTTAAGCTTTCAATGAAGAGTAGGTCCTACTGCAAATAATTACTTAGTTGTTAACAAGTTAAAATCAATAGAGTGAGAAGGGGAATAATTTAATTTGTACAAGCAGATGCTCTGCTTCTTGGTTTGCGTTAATCATCGCGCCGTGTCATTATTTAATTTTTCTTCAAGTTCGATATGTCGAAGCTAGTACTGTACTGTAGTTGGTGGTAGATTGTGTCTGTTCATCGATCCAACCACTGAGTGTAATAGCTTTTGTAATTAAGTGAATAGAGCCTTAAAATCTGAACATATTGGGAGGGCAAAATCTCGATTCACTTTTAGGCACATTCGGTGTTTGTAAAGTATTTTTTCGATTCGTCTGTACGGCTGTTTGGCCAAATAATTAATGTTCACAGTTTTATTTATATTTTATCAACATATAAATTCAAGTACGACCTAGTATATTGTGTACTAGCGTTATCCGGATGGCTTGCTTTAAAGAAACTTTCAAATTAATTATTTTATCACAGCTGGTAATTTTATAAAGACTAAATTTATAAACCTGATACTGTACCCTTTTGCGCCCTCTGTGGCGGAGCCCTTGGTATATTTATTGTAATTGAATGAAATCTGATTAAGATTACTCTAAAATAAATTTGTTTGTTTACATTTGAACAAATGGTTTTTAAAGACACTTTAATATTATGTAATCACAGCTGTTAATTTTTAAACACTAAATTTACAAAATCTGACTCTGCACCCTTTTTAAGCCCTCTGGGTCGGAGCCGTTAGGACGAATTTGCACCAAACTTCACAAAAACCATCCTCAAACCATGCTTCACAATGGCTGAAAGTTTCATTATAATCTTTCGAGCGGTTCGGGTAATGTCAAAGATTAACATCAATCTTAGACTAAAATCGAAAATTGCGGAGGCACTCACTGTACTCTCTTGTTATGTGTTACTTACCTTTTTAAAATACAGTACTAATTAGTCTTGGTAGGGAATGTTTTCCAAATGCCACTGTTCTAAAGTCGGCGTGTGATACTGAGTAGTAGACGCAAAGCATACCTCGTAACCGTCGTCCAATCATCAGCTAGTATTAATGAAAGCAGTATGGGCAGGCAGTATGCAGCTCGAGTGTATACACACGGCACAGCAGCGCTGCTCTGCGGCGGGCTACGCAAACACTACGATAACTTCGACTTGCCGCTCATGTTTGGAGTGGAATTCCAACATAAATATTTGAACTCTTATTTTAAACCAGTGACTCGCCATCCTTTAACATTGTCTCTTCAAATATTGGCGAGTGGATTCTCGGTTAATTTCGCTTGTCTTTTTGTTATCTTAAACTTCCTCCGGAGCGACTTGTTACTTCCGTAACCGGCGTTGGTTACGCGCGTTGTACCTTCAGAATAGTCATATGAAATTATTTTTTTTATAGTATGATTAATTATTACGTTTTTGAAATGGTGACCTACACAGGCAGGTTTATGCCAAATTAGGATGAGAAATGGGTGTAAGCTGATTGTAGGTAGATCTTGTAGACTTGTTACTTACTTAGGCTGACATGTTCCTTAGTCAGGACTGTCAATTAATAAGCAAAAAGCCATTGGCATCTAAGGGAGCTAAAGTTTTGTCATCCGACCTACAGTTTTGCCTCTGATTTACGAATTTACTCTGATGGTAGAATTATGAGGATGATTTTGGTCTAATACATTAATTTAATTAATAAAATGAATCTACGAGTCTTTGTTAGTAACAATATACTGTGTCACATTCATCACACTCACCCTTTTCTCATAGTCACCAAATACCAACAAGAGCCGTTCGTTATCTCGCATATTAATTACTAATTACAATGATTCTTCGAATGATCTCGAGAACACCTTTTTACGAATCCTTAAAAATTTCAAATCACAAACTTCTGATAATTAAAATAAAATACTTTTAACATTAAGGAAACATATTGAATTAATGAAATTAAATTTAGAAATAGATCTTAATTAACAAAATATGTTTCCAGCGGCAGGCTGGCCGATATTGAGATCCCAGGTATAACAGAAACCAACAGAAAATATTTGCCTTTGAACTATGATTCAAACAATAAATTTAAAATTCTGGCAATGTCTTCGTTGTGTCGTGAGACAGTGTTTAAAAGATAAACGTAATATAGATGCTTATTAGTTAAACTGTAATACTAAATACTATTATTAAGGCCTCCAAAATAGTTCATAGCTTATAATCTTTATTTTTATTGGAATTGCACGATAGTGCATCAGATTAAAATGCACACTAGGAACTATAAGTATGATATAGTATGGTATAAGCAATAATCTGTTTTGGATTTTTTGTAAGGGCTGCCTCTTCAGTCCATATAGAGGCATCAGCGCTGCCTGTCGGTCGGATTTTGAACTACCATTTCGCTTGTCCCTGCTGCTCTCCGTCATATATCCATCAATACAGCCGATGCAATCTCTGATTTAAAAAATATATATTTTTTAATACAGTATATATTTTTAAATTTCCTGTAGATGTTTTCTTAAATAAAATGCCATGTTAATCTATGGCAATACAACACAAACACTTTGAGGGTACAATCCTCCTTACGGGTTACCTCTATTTAAATTGAAGTTGTATTTAAATATGTTCATTAACTTGCAGTTATTAAACTTTTTTTAAGTGGGGATGAAATATATTTTTATTAAAATGTTTCATTATGTAAAAAACACGATGCAACCACTGCTGTTGTAGTTATACAAAAACACGAAGGTTATTTTTTACGTTTTACCTGAAAAGTTTTTGTTGGATGAATATACTTTTTAAAGGAACTGATGTAATAATTATACATTTTAAACATCTTAAAACTTAAAACTTTCATATTGTCATGGACGTAGTATGTAGTTATTTGAATATATTCAGAGAACACAAATTAGTATATGGTATTTGTTTCGTCATTATTTAAATACTTTTTTTTTACTTTTTCAATTTTAGTTTTGTGTACATCAAGCAATTGTGTAAAAAAATACCTATTGTACGTCATTTTGCTTAGATAAAATATTTTAATAAGCCAGTATAAGTTCCAACTCAAATAATAAAAATATGCAAAGAGACTAGGTTAAATATTTACAAATAATTTAAGCTAATGAATAGCACAATTGTATTTAGAAACGTAATATTAAAACGAAGACGAGAGTAAATGAACCACATCGGGTCGCTTCTCCAGTCCTGTTAAACACGGAAGTAACGAAATCCAAGGGAAGATGGATCTAGGTTAGTTTTGAGCTTTGCTCATCTCACTCAGGAAGGGCAAGGGGAAAGGAAATGAGAAATGAGGAAATATTAATGCATCCAGTCCAGCTGGGAGTGAATATCCACAAACTGTATAGAAGTAATGAAATCTGGCTAAGGAGGGGTATAATGAAGAGTAAACAAAAGGCCGACGAGCAGCGGAAGATGGAGAGCGGTCCAAACCCTCCGTGGTGGGAGGGGGAGGGGTGAAAAGGGGATGAAAAGCTGAGAACATCAACGGGCTGTGGCTGTGTCCGCGACATCCGAATTGACGCGACGGATGTCTGGACATCATGAACTAAGATTAACATTAACAATGATTATAGTTTTGTCTATAAACAGCTCAAATATGAACAATTTTAATTGTTCAATTTAGAGAACCTTTGATCTCACTTAATGACTCAGCCTATTCAGAGTATTCAGCCTACGTATTGAAGTAATCACTTCACTAACCAGAGTAATCAGCCTACGTATTGAAGTAATCAGGTCATTAATCAGATGAATCAGCCTACGTATTGAAGTAATCAGGTCATTAATCAGATGAATCAGCCTACGTATTGAAGTAATCAGGTCATTAATCAGATGAATCAGCCTACGTATTGAAGTAATCAGGTCATTAATCAGATGAATCAGCCTACGTATTGAAGTAATCAGGTCATTAATCAGATGAATCAGCCTACGTATTGAAGTAATCAGGTCATTAATCAGATGAATCAGCCTACGTATTGAAGTAATCACTTCACTAACCAGAGTAATCAGCCTACGTATTGAAGTAATCAGGTCATTAATCAGATGAATCAGCCTACGTATTGAAGTAATCAGGTCATTAATCAGATGAATCAGCCTACGTATTGAAGTAATCAGGTCATTAATCAGATGAATCAGCCTACGTATTGAAGTAATCAGTTAATGTACTGCAGTTAGATCACTAAACAGAGTAATCAGCCTATGTATTGAAGTAATCAGGTCATTAATCAGATGAATCAGCCTACGTATTGAAGTAATCAGGTCATTAATCAGATGAATCAGCCTACGTATTGAAGTAATCACTTCACTAACCAGAGTAATCAGCCTATGTATTGAAGTAATCAGGTCATTAATCAGATGAATCAGCCTACGTATTGAAGTAATCAGTTAATGTACTGCAGTTAGATCACTAAACAGAGTAATCAGCTGATTACTTTGATCTGCTCTCTTATCAGAGTAACAAGCTTTTGTATCGTACTAATCAGCTTTTCTGTCGTAGTTTACTTATCAGAGTAATCGGCCCACGCCATTAATACACCAGTGCGACAACAATGAGAGTTGATAGATGTTTCTAGTAGGTACTGTGTTCCCATTTAAATGTTTTGACTCCATTTATTCAGGTATTCCTGAGAGTCCGTGCACCTTTCACTCAGTTGTACAACGTATTCAGCTGTCGGACGTCGTTTAATGTTAGAGATACGGGTAGACCTATGATTGTAACGGTGATAAGACCAAAGTGCAGCGTTGCGGACGTGCGGGACTGTAGCTGCAGCTTCAGATCTCTGCCAACCTCTGTATCAAGTGACAGGACCGCGGGCTCTACCATGTTGCCGAAACTTAATTAACTTTTTATTAATATAACCGTATTTTCATCTAGAATACATTAAAAACTAGTGCTTACTTTCCTCCAACGTGCTCTACTTATTTATTGCTTCCAGCATTTTCTCTTTGTTGCATAAAACTAATTAATTTTTAATTAACTGACGTGTCTTTTTGGAAGAAAATAGTTCGTATCAACTGTCTGGGTACACTCAGATAATCCTGCACTCGTTCATTTGATTGTATTTTTTGTGTTGCCTAATAAAATACTTTTTCTGTGCGTTATATTACAGTTAGAATTGATTTTGTAATTAAATTATAATATAGCAATAATTAGCCGGTACGTATTTTACTGCTTATGAAAAGTGTTATGTTTTATGGAAAACAATAAAAGAGAAAACTCAACTAGGTAATCACTGATCAATAAATTAAAATTTCACATTTTGGACGAAGAAGATTTTACTGTGCGGACTTCCCGAATTTATTTTAAAATTCGCTATCCTCGTTAAATTTTTATGGCTTATAAATCTTATAATAAGAAAACATTTTATGGATTTTCAAATTACTGTTTTACTTTTAAACTTGTTTGTCGTTGTGTCCTCTTGGAACAAAAAGTAAATTAGTGTCTCAATTCACTAGTTATAATAATATAAATAAAACAAAATAGTATCGGGAAGTTACATTTACACTTCCCTTCGCCCGCTCTGCTTATAGATTCCAATTTCAGTATTACTTTAATTAATGTGTATTGTAACTTGTAATCCAATGAAAACTAGGTATATTTTCTTCAAAATACACATTCTATGGGATGGAGATTCTACTGTGTTACGATAGTTAACACACCATAAGATTGTAACCCAATCATTGAACCCTATGATTGTAAATCCGCCCCGACGTCCACCCCTGTGATCTCGCAGTCCGTATCGGACCATGTCCGGCCAGGCGCTTCCACACGCGTGCGAGATAACAAAACCCCGCAAATTGAAATGATAAAACGGTTATAAAATGGGAACAATAATGATCAATAAATAAGGTAGACTGCGGGGTGGGACGGGGGGTGTGTGTGTGTCAGGTGCCCCCTCCTCTACCTGGGCGATGCGCGCGTGTGCGCGTGCGCGCGCTCGGCCAATCCTCGCTCAGCGCGGCCCCAGTTTATATAACCACCTGGGCCCGCCGCCGAGCTCGCACTCCAGTTCCGGACGGTCACCTGGGCAGTTGTTTCTAGTGTCGGAGTCCACCTCACAACCCCTCGAAGGGTGTCATTGAAGGGTTTTCTTTTTCGGATCGGGGAGAGCGCCCCTTTCGATTCCTCTTCTCCTCTCTACTATGACTTCCTCCACTCTACTCTAAAAGTGTTCCGACCGCGTGTCTTCTTCTCTTTTCTACTTTTGATACTATCTACAGGGTACTAGGAGCCGCCGTGATACCGGTACTGTGCGATTTGTGATACTCGTGTGATCAGATTCAAGATTCTTAGAATCCGAAAGATTCCAGTGTTATCTGTGATCGTTGTGAATAGCGTAAGTAACTTGTGCAATACCGTAGGTGATACCCGCCTCTTCCCAAGTCTATGATATATCTAATGCTGTACGACTTATCGTTCAACCGAATAAGTTGAAAGTAACACTTTGTAGATATCGATTAACTCTTAGTATCTAATCTATCACTGACAATCAGTCAATGCCTCTTCTTAGCTGTACTCAGATCTAATCTATTTTCTAACTACCTACTCTTAGAACTATATACAATCGTCTTCGACAATCGTTCAACTGTGAGACTCGTATCTTCTTGCCTTATCTATTTCTACTCTTCTACACTTTTCTACTCTAAGCTAAGTCTAAGCTCTGTGTCGTGTGACGTCACTAGTGTACCCGAGTGACAGAGCCACCGTGACTTTTACATCTTCATCATCACGTTCTACCACTCTTTCTCTTTCCCCTCCCCCTCATCCTACTACAACTTACCCCCCAGCCCTTCCAACTTCTTGACGACGCCAGCGGCCGCGACCGTGCCCAACCCCAACTGTTCCTACTGCTGCTGCTCTCAGTGCTGCGCCTGTAGCCTACAGCTCGTCAGGTCTTCGCCCCTGTACCACCCCGCGCCCTACGTCCACCCCGGCCTCACCAGCATCTCCATCGTCAACCGAGAACCGGCCTCCGCCCCTCCGCCACCCCAGACTCACAACGGCGTCCTCATCTTCCAAAATGGTCTGCTGAACAGGACTGCCGGCTATCTATATCCCCAGGACAACGAGAGCCAGGACAAGCGTTGCCAGGACCTTCAGTTGGTCGTTGTAGGACCCCAGGACACGCCGCAGGACACTACTGACATGGTGAGTGCGCATCAGTACACCTTCAAACTGTTGATAAGTCATTTAATTTAAATGTAAACGAAGGAGAACGTAATTCTTTATAGAAATACAGTTAAATGTTATAAGTGGTGTGAAAGTTTTATGAAGTAATATACTCGTTACATACGAGTATACTCGTCTACCTCCTTATAAATAAAAACGCCAAATACGTGCAATTTTATGATTAATTTTTGAAACATAAAAACAATATCGTTATATAAATAAATGTTATTGTGATCCCGCACTGATGCCGATCTTGAAATGAAATAATTACGATTTGAAACAAACAATTTTGAGCAATTATCGACCGGAATCGCTTAGTTCTGTGGCCTTCGTATTATTCATACATCTTAGCACTCTCAAAGAAGCTCCGAAATCCCGGCGGGTCCGAGAGTTGTGTCCTACAGCAACCTCAGTACATGCAGATGAGGATAAGTAAGGGGTTCTTAATGAATATTTAACTTGGTCTGCTCTTTGCGCCGCTCAAGCCGCCTCTCCCGGCCTTTTAGTGTTTATGTTTCGCGCGAATACATCACCCCAGCCCCGCGCTGATCCCGGCTTATTGTCAACTCAAAGTGAATCTGAAATACACACTGTTCAGTTCACATAATCAATTCGAAAACTTGAGGGTTCAGGCAATGTTTGTATGGGTTTCAACGTTTCTCGTGTCGTAAGAGTACGTTGAGTATAAAAATAATTCTCATATTACAGTTTATGACAATAGGAACAAATATAATCGACGAATTTTGCCTTAGCAACATCGGGCTTTTTCGTGGGGTATTAAATTGTGGGATTAAATTTAGCTTATTTAAATAGACCAATTATTATTTACCGTAGAATTAATATATTATTATTTTGTTTAAATTCAAGAAGGTTGTCAATAACATATTGTGCAAGTATTCATTTGCGTTCCAAACTATTAATTTCCATGTCTCATGTGATGTACCCGATGTCGGTTTGTCCAGGGGTCGAAGTACCAATATCCGGCACGAAGGACCGGAGTCGATCGTTGCTGGAACCGAGTGTACTGCAAGTTATGTGAAGAGAGATGGAAAGTGCGAGAGGAAGAGGTCCGAGAGGGGGCAACTGGTTAACCTTGGCGTTGCCTATTATGTTAAAATAATAGCGAGTCGTGGCCGAGGCTCGGCGGAGCCACTATTATAGCGTTCAATGCTCCCCGTGCCGTGGCCGAAAAAGGCGCGCGGTCTTGGTAATGAGCAACGAGCTTCCGTGCGCCGCTAGAGGGCAGTAATGTCGGCTCCCGAAACTGTGATCCGTGGGACGCAAAACGCGAGGTCTTGGTGACGAGCAACGAGCTCTCGTGCACTGCTAGAGGGCAGTATTGTCAATGCCCGAAACTGTGATCCGTGGGACGCAAAACGCGAGATCTTGGTAACGAGCAACGAGCTTCCGTGCACTGCTAGAGGGCAGTATCGTTGACTCCCGAAACTGTGATCCGTGGGACGCAAAACGCGAGGTCTTGGTGACGAGCAACGAGCTTCCGTGCACTGCTAGAGGTCAGTATCGTTGGCTCCCGAAACCGCGATCCGTGGGACGCAAAATGCGAGGTATTGGTAACGAGCAACGAGCTTCCGTGCACTGCTAGAGGTCAGTATCGTTGGCTCCCGAAACCGCGATCCGTGGGACGCAAAACGCGAGGTCTTGGTGACGAGCAACGAGCTTCCGTGCACTGCTAGAGGTCAGTATCGTTGGCTCCCGAAACCGCGATCCGTGGGACGTAAGGTACGGAGATATTTTGAATTTATGTAAATATTTCGTGAATTCTATAGTTTTGTTGCGTCTTAGTGGAAACCCTCGAAAAATAAATCAAAATCTGTGTTAATTTTTATGGGGTTTTTCTAAAAACGTAATTGTTTAAAGTTGTGTAGCACCTATGGTCATGCTTAGCTGCATACGTGTAGATCGCCCGTCCCGTACTGGACACACATATACATACTGGATATTGCGTCTAATCTCTCCCAAACAAGTGACTCATCTTAACACAAACGTGTGATGAACCCAGTCTCCGAGTCGCGGGAGGCTTATTCAATTCATTACCACCCTCTTGTGTTTGCCAAATATTTTGATTGGCGTTAAAACAAACCGAACGGCGCGCTCTCTCCCGGCGATCACCTGAATTATTAATCGACCACTGTTGAGTGGTGCGACGGTTTTATGGACTTTTCCAGTCCGCCGTCAATTTTCATTGGGCTGCAGCCCTTTTCGCTGATTAATCGAGTTATAATCGTGTTTTATGCGTGATTTGTAAACAGACGCATATTGATGAGATTTCATCGAGGAAATTGGTTATTTTCTGCCTAACAAACTTAGATATAGGGTTATTTTTTACATTTGGTCTTTGGTTCCTTATTTTCGTTAAAGAGGAATGTAGTTGCACAACTAATGTTAATCGTTTGTATGTTCATAATATGGTCATGTGTGGGGGTGTATATGTTATAAAACTCTAAAAATATTAATATCAGATTATTGCATCTTTACGTGGTTTAATTTTTATGTTTGCAAACAGATTCTTAATTAATTAGCTTTACATAAACCCTGGCAATGCAGGAAATCCGTTAAACAATGACCTTCGAAGGTTGTATAACTAATTAATTTTCATTATTTCAGAATTGAGATTGTATTATTATGAAAGCTCATAAAAATAATACAGAAAACTAATATACATTATTATAAATTTATTAGATAAATGTCAAGCCATATTATACCAGTTATATCATTCATCTATTGCTTATGCGTCAATACCACATAAATAACGCGGCGTGTTGTCGAAACAAAGAGAAGCGTCGAAGTTACTTACCGCACCTGGACCGGACACAGTATGGCCGCCATATTTTGATAACGTCGCCTCTCTCTATCTCCGGTAACTGTTTTATTTTCACGGTGGAATTTAATGTTTCATAAAAGTTAATACGCGGTTTTATGTTCGCTGCAGGCTGATGCGGGTAAACCAACTCGCAGTCGGACGTGAGCTACCTCGTAGGTCTGCCATAGCCGGCCTCTTGCTATAATTACTGTTGAAATATAATCATAATATTTTAATAAACAATGCAACTTAACGTAAATTTACATATATAAATATTTAAAAAAAATTGTCCATACATTGCCTAGAGTTATGATGTTTTTTGGAGCCGAAATGGGTATCTGAATATCTCCCTAGAGATGGGTTTTACTTAAAACTGAACCACATTAATTAAGTAGTTATATTTTAAAATTTCAGATTCGAACTATATTACATTTTTCCTATGTTGTACTGAACACATGATCTATTCTACTGATTAGACAAAAATAAATCAACAAACAGCTATCAATTTAAGTTTGTTTATGTTTGATTTTTTATTTTAATAAGCTATCCTAACGTAACCCACACTTGCCTAATGACAAACATTTAAAATTAATATAGGCCTATATTAAAGTTCTACATGTCAGAAACGTATATAGATATTAGTTAGGTACATATCCTATAGTCGTTGGTTGCTGGCGATTCGTATGGAATTTATTTAGACATATACATGCCATAATACACTCTTACTTACATAATCGTACAAATGTGTTGGGATTAATTGTCTGAAAGGATTATTTCAAGAAAATCTCGGCCAGATCGCCTATTAAATAATATAATATTATCAGTTTAATTAACCTAATACACTATGTAGTACTCACATCATATTTTAAGGTCGTTTAAATTTAGTTGTAACATGCATTGTTTATTGCTCAGTAGTCTTTGAATGTTGTGTAGCTGTTGTTTTTTATAAGGTTTTGGTCATCCAGCCAGGATTTTTTGGTCTTAATAGTTCATTTTATAAAACATTTTTGTCTATTTTAGATATGTATGTATTCTTGTATTGTATATTTCTATACAATATAGAGTATATACAATATATTGTATATCTCTGTATTGTGTATCTTCTATATGTATTCCTGTTTTGGTCAAGCAGTCTGACCCAACCAAATTCGAGGGCTGCCCTCATGGTTTAGGTATATAGCGAACTGACCCCTATCGACCCTTCATTTTATTTTTTAAATTTTGGGGTTATTTTTAAATCGAATCCCCTGTGTATACCAGTTGAGTAGGGTTGAAAGGGGTTAGGGGAGTTGGGGGGTTCAGCATGAAACGTTTGTAGTTTACCCCTTCAAAGCTGGGATGTTATTTTAAAATATTAAATAAAAACGCAAGCAACCCTCCGCTCAGTACAAATATACAATTTAGGCCTACAATTGAAAAAATCTTAGTTAATGAGTTTACTCGGAACTAAATAATATTAGATTCTAACGTTAATGATAATATTTATTTTTTCCAACTACATTACATAGTTTTACCAAACATTGATCCTATTTGCAGGGTATAAGGATAAACGATCAGATTATAATTAGCCTTGAACAAATTAACGATGTAATTACATAAGCAGTAACAAGAACATAATTGTTTTTGGCGAATAAAATAATGTCAAAATTACTTTCTCCCTGTACTCTCATATAGGTGGGAGAAAGTAAAAAATTAGGATTTACCTCGTCATTATACTCAACTAATTAGTTACAGTATTTGGATTGCGTAGATCAAGTAATGTTGCATGTTTATGGAATATATTCTCTTCACTTATATTCTGTAAATATAATTAAATAATTAATTATCATATGATATAATGAAAACTGTTTTATACAAGATTAGTAAAATTATTAGCCTAATTCACAGAAGTTTATTACTAATTGTATAAAGTTTATATGTAAAGACCGTTTGTATTTAGCTGTCAATCAGTTAGCGGCGAAGTATTCCTCGAACTAACTTTTTTATCAGCTGTTTAATCTGTCGTGAAGAACTCTCGGCGTCTTTTGTTTTCTCTCCCTCCGACTCATGTACACGATTTAACTGAACAGCAACTATGGATCGTATCGTCGGTAACGTATAAAGTTTCATACATTTGAATATGACCATTAGTTTATTTCCTGTACAAGGTGAATATGAGTGAACCGCGAGAGTGATGGCTTTGTTGATATGGCATGTAGCACTGTTAATGACAAAGACCAGCTTTTTCATTCGGCAGGATCATTAATTAACAGCCCATTGAACAAAGCCAGCTGGTCCCAGTGTCGAACCATCGCAAAACTGTGTTAGGATTTAGCTCAGGATCGTACCGACAACGTGAGCAGTTATGCTCAAATAGTAACAAATTATTATGGATTGTGAAATGGGTAACCGAATACAAACTTGTAGTGCATCACGTTTTGAAATGGCTGCCTACCCAGGTAGGTATTTTTAAGTACAGTATGAACGAGAAATGAGTGTAAAATAATTGTGGTGCGATTTTATAGTCTTGTTTCTGACTCAGGACTGTTAATTAACAGCCCAATAGTCAATGATATATCTAATGGACCTACAATTTAACTTAGAGTCCAAAACACTGTCTCTTAATTACGAACTGGTCTACTTATGAGGATGGTATTTGCGTATGAACGTAGTATTCAAGTATTCAATAGTGCGGACGTTAACCCACATAAGAGAACAATACACCCGCAAACCATCGCTCACAACTATCCACAATTCGTCACCTTCAAGTATCTGAAAACAGGACACGCCACGGTCCCAGTCTTCCGGATGGAACGAAGTACTCAATAGTACGGACGTTAATCCACACCGGGGAATAGCGCATTTATTTGCCATCGTTTATAACCATTCAAAATTCGATACCTGCAAGTAGCTGGATGACATGTCATCACACGGTCCGAGCAAATGCAAAACGTAACACCGACCAACTCTGTTGGACATTATAAGGGTTGTTCCAGTTTAAGTCTACAACGCGATGGTCCCTCGAAAGTTCCGAAAGATGAAGTGGTCGAAACGTTTTCAGCCTGGTTATCAACGGATGGTGAGAACTAACGCATAATACAATGAACAACAAATGAAACAGTGGTGTCGCCGGTCTGTCGTATTTATGACAGCGTTCAGCCCTGGTCGTAAATACGGTCCTCTTTAAAACGACCGCTCGCTCCTGGCTGGTTTATTTGCCCGTTATAATAACAGGGCGTCAACCGTTTATGTCATCGACAATTGCCAAATGTTGCATTTCGCCGAATTCGATTACAAGTGAAAAGTTACCGTTCGGTCGGATAATATTATGTCAAGTATTTAAAAAATATATTTTCTTTAGTGGGGTCATTTCTAGAAATAATAATGTAAATATTTTGATTTTTGATTTTTTAAATTTAGATCCTAGTACCAATATGTAATATATACTCATTAATACTCTAAATTAAAAAATGACTGTTTCAGTTGTGGCTTTGTCAAAAGTCATGTCTATAAAATCAATTTGTTTTGTTTGAAACTCATTAGTCAAATTACTAGTTTTTATTTTATGCTCTAACTGTAATAATTTGAAAACTGATGTACATGATCGAAGGAAATTAAATATGATCTGGTAAGAGAATTAAAATCCAAGCCGATTTGATAAATTAACATTAGGCCTACTGTATTCCGTTCCTTTTTCAAATTGTTTAGTTTGTTTTGAAATTGATGTGTCCAAGCTGAATAAATATAAAAGATAATTTTCTTCTGTAAAAGCGCTGAGGCGTGTCACCTAAGAAAAATAAAATCCTAATACTATCGGTAAAAAAGATTAAAAAGTTAAATTGCCAGGCATTGTTGATAAATAATTATTTGTAGCTCGTTTCAATTTCGAAATTTCGCTAAATAAGCAATCAATAATCAATCCTGGCCCAGTTTGGTTAGGGAGGGGGAGAGGGATGCATTTGCATCAGAGAGATGACGGATGGGGTGCTAGATAGGGATAAAGGGACTCGAACTTTGTCCATCGGAGAAACAGGGACAGGAGAGGAAACAGGACCGCGTGTCCTGTGGGGGACCCGTGGCTATGCCAATCGATCGAACACTACGTTCGTGATGAGAAGTGTAATACGTAGTATGACTGAAGTGTTAGTTCTAGTATTGAAATCATTACAAGTATAACGATATTCTTCTAAATAAATAATAAAATAACCACATTTAGTGAATCGTCTTTAGATATACAGTATGTGATATCGTGTAAGTCACGCACACAATTACAATAAAAAGCTTTAATAGCTATCCCATAATATTATACTCACTTATGTTTCGAACAATCGAATGAGATAGAAAATTGCAATCACACTATAAAATAACGTCTTTGGGAACGGTGTACCGATAAAACCGGCTGTACAAAGAAGATAGGCCGGAGTGCGAGTTTATTCGATAATTATGTTTACGAGGATCGTGATCGAGAGTGGGGCTTGAACGGCGCTAAAGGAAGAGTTAAAGTTACAAGACGGCAGTAATTAAGCCATAACACAATAAAGTGCAATTAACAAGCCGTTTAATGGTGAACGACGTGGCGGCGCCGCGCCGCGCGGCGTTTCTTTGATATAGTGCCATCCGTTATCGCCGTAACCGAGGCTCTTGAGTGTCTCCAACAACGACGCTTGTTGCAAGCTAAACCGACTGTCAAAGAAATCGTGGTGAGGTAAAATCCTACAAACTGTTTTCCTTTTTAATTTTATCATGATTGCGAGTGAGTAGAAATTGTAACGTGCTCAGCCTCATATCAAAATACCTAAGTTGTACATATGTTTCAAATAAGTTACACATATTATATTACTGTCTATAATCTACCATTAGACCGGTTTGTAGGTTAGATAGTAAATTCAAATTGTTCTCTGCTCTTATACCTACAATTTCCATAAATAAGTAACTTTACCATAAAGTATATTGTCGTTCAAAATTACGTTAAATTACTAACAATATTGAATGGTTTATTTTAATTGTCTAGCTTGATAGACTGGGACGGTGGCGACGTCCTGTAATCCAGCTACTTGGAGGTCACGAATTGTGGATAGTTGTGAGCGATGGTCTTTGGGTGTAATGTTCTCTTGTGTGTATTAACGTCCGCACTATTGAATACTACGTTAATCCACAAAAACCATCCTTATAATTAGGCCAATTCGTAATTCAGAGACCGTGGTTCGTATTCCACGTTAAACATTAGGTCCCTTAGTTGTCATCGGCTGTTGGGCTATTAATTAACAGTCCTTTCTAAAGAACATGTTAACCTTAGTCAGTAACAAGACTACAAGATCACGCCATAATCATCATACACTCATTTATCATTCATAAAATACCTACCTGGGTAGGTTGCCATTTCAATAATCTAATCTAATCTAATGATAGCAGTGACCAACGAGACTCCCCCAAATGTACCTAATTAAAGTAAAGAAATATAATGGTACAGGATTTTTTTCATATCTGTAAAAAACCCTTGATTAGTATTATAGTAAAATTGTTAAAATAATTTAAAAGTGTCTAAGTCCTATCGAAACGTTCTATAACTGTACAGCAAATCAGTTAGTTAACATTTATTCAATCGGGGAGTAAACTAGGAAATTGCAATGTACTGAGCAGGAACCGACGACTTAAATTAGAGAAAAACGATCGCGTTGCGCAATAGAAATATGATGAGCTTTGACCGAACACAGGTATCAAATGCAAAATAACGGCTGACTCGTCGTGGTGAGCAAACATAGGAAGTGTCCAAGCGGAGAAGGTCGCTGATAGAATTGAGTATGCAACTTAGCCATAACAAACCCTACATGTTATGAGAAGATAAACGGAAAAAGGTGTCTGAGATAAAATCCGGTGTGTGGAAGCAAACCGAGGTTGTAATAGCGGCCAGAACGTGACAATGCACCAGTCCGGTTACGGCACTCATCCAATCAAGCCTCGAGTTTCCCATTCGCTAAGTCACTTTCCCATCTGGTCAGATTACGAGGAATCCCCTCGGCCCTCGGACACCCCCGGAATACGTAAGGCGAGCGCATCCCCCTCCCTCCCCTGACGCCGGAACCACTGTAAACGCTACCTGGGAGAATTGAATTTATGATGGATGGCCGGCCACGCGACTCGTGCGGTATAAGTAGTGCCAAATGTTTGGCGTCTGGTTAACGTAGCGGTTAATGTTTTATAGTACGGTGCAAGAGGTCACGAGTTTTAGTCCTGAGATGCTCATTTTGGTTAAGACCGAATTCACGTGAATCGTTTGTGTAAAATAATTACTTCGTGACTATAAACAGACTATTGTAAATCCCCCCTCCAAAAAAAAAAAATTGGAATCGTCGTGAAATCCCAATGTTTAAAAAATATTAACAAGTAACGATCTGATGGATGTACGATGTAGACTATGGGTTTATGACACGCTGCTTCATGTTTGTCATATTTTCGTATTCTATTTGCACGACCCTATTTTGACATGGCTAAGCTCTGGTGGGTGGGGGGTGTTAGGGATTTTTAAGATGTAAAATATGTAACAGGTTTCCATAGAAACTACCAGAGCTATTGTATGGAATTTTTAATTTAAAAGAATAATAACAGCTGTTTAGATGAACTGAAAACATTCCCTTTAGACATATCCATGATCTAATCTATTTCCAATAGGGGAGTAAATACAAACATTTTTTCAAAAGTTTCTTCCTAATTTTAAGCATCCTTCACACAAAATTCGTGAACGAAGTTCACATTTTATTATGTAAACTTTAATATTTTAATATAGCGAAGTTTTCTTAACGAGGAAGACTTATGCTTTAATTGCCTTTGTGATTAATTTCATGGTTACACTTTTTGTGAAACTTTTGATCTCTGGACATCTGGATGAGTAACCAGGGTTTCTTCAATAACACGTCCGTGTAGTTGTGTCGTTATGGACTGTTATGATAAGTTAATTTGTCTCAACATCGGTGAAGCTGTTCTGTTAACACATAGAACGTCCGCGGGAAGATGTTATGGGACAATTACGTTAACGCCGTCCTCGCTCCGGGACCGGTGACCTTGAAGGTCGCTCTAATTGGCCCGGAGTCGTGCACGCCGCACGATAGCCTCGCACAAAGGAGCACCGCGGCCGCAGCTAGCCGTGACGGGAGGAAGTGCCATTAGCGAGGCTAGAGGCTCGCGGACGATGAACCAAGCAGCAAAAACGTAGCCCGAGGTGGGATGTGCATGTACCCACCTAGTCAACTCCGGCTCGATTCTCTACTAATCGCCGTTTGGAATTTAGCTATTAATTACTTTTATACTAAAGGTATAAACCGTTCCCTTCCGAACAAAATTAACTGGTGTTTAAAATACAAAAGAAATATTGATAGTAATCCGCAACATGATAAACATATGAACTCAATTTTGAGGCGATTTTCACGTGAATATGTTAATGCTTTGAGTGGGGTGTGACGCAAAAAGGGTAACGATGTGCTCAATATTCCTCTCATTATGTACTCATAGGAGTTAATGCTTTTTGGTTCGATCGTATTTTGGTATATGGTAGTACTATTGCACTAGTAGAACGGCTCATGGCATGTACCCTGGGGAATGTGTTGACAAGCTTCTGCAGATTCAGGTAGGGTAGCCCAGATCCTGTGGCAGGGTCCTTTGAAGCTGCGGAGACCATCCATATTCGTACAGATCTGTGTCCAAGAACAGTTAGACAACACTTGCTTATACCTTATGGTAAATGACATACATTAATTAGACTAATACCTTTCTAGAAGAAAGCCCCAATGAACTTTAGTTTCAGTTTGGTAGAATTAAAAAATTATTTTTATAGACGTATAACGGAATGAATCCGTCGAAGGTTAAACTAGAATGGATAAATTGTTAAAAGATAAAAAAGGGGTTCGTAGCTTTTTAGCACATCGCAATTATGGGTTGATTTAATTAAATCCTCTGGGAAGGTGGTTTAAGAATTGCATTCAAAACCTGTTATACAGTAATAAGGATTTATAAACTTTAAACATTTCCATTAGTTCTATTTATGGAAATATAAAATAGTTCGTTCTTAATTTAAATAAAATGAACTGCCCTAATATTATATCTGTTTAGCTAACCTTATTGTCTAACGATTATATTTAACCAATTTATAGAAAATCATAATCAGTCTTTATTTTCGTAAATGGATACTGAATTGTTATAATTATTAAAATACATAAAGGATGTATAATCAATCGATGTACCCAATGGTAGAAAACATTACGTTTTATAGTAATTCGTAGCAAAAATTAACTACTTAAAGTATTTTTGTTGCATCTTTAAAATAATAATCTATAGGTAATTATAGACAATTTAAAAAGTCGGTAAACAATTATCTTGAAGAAGCCACGAAGTGTCCGTGTTGCCTTTTGTGACAGAACGCAACTGATACAGAACGTTCCTGTGTCACCATCTCCAGCTCGAGAAGGAAAACCCATTACCTTCCTTTGATACAATACTATCAACTCCGCCCAACTGGTATTTCGCATCATCCATTACCTTTTTGTGAACCTCCCCCCTCCACCCGCCCCTCGCGAGTTATGGGCATTCTTTCAGGCTTTCGACACTTTCGGATCATCAAAGTCACCCCCGTTGAGTGCTCCGGAGCGAGTGTTTTACATCCTGTCAACCCTTCGCGATCCGATGTTACGATAAATATCATTTTGTGTACGAAATTTCTCACATTAGTATTCTAATACTAAAATTGTATAAGTAAGGGTTATCGGACATGTTTGTTTTTGAATTTACATACATACATTACATATATGTAAGAACGTTAGATTTTTAAAATCATGACGACTATCGTTTTACGATAAAAAGGGTATTATAATATAGTACATTAATCTGTTTGATCAGTATTTCAATTGTTCAACTCACCCAGTGGATTTCTCTTAAATTTAAACCTTACAAAAAATACTGACATTTTTACTGTCACAAATATTACTATCTTTTTGCAACGCTTCTCCGTGAAATGAAGAACACCCACAATGATGAAACTCATATTCACACTATCCTACCATTTGGAGAAGGGTTTGAAAAGACTTTCAATTGATCCACGCTGTATTTGAATTAATTAATGAGCTCGCAAAACTACAAGTTTGAATGATATGTAATACATATTTTGTAAGTTTGACCGAACTTGTGATCTATAAAAGTGATCAGCCTTATTTTGATTACATTAACATTGATTATAAACCTATTTCCAAATTACACCATAATATATTACAGTACTTATAAAATGTTATCTAAACGTACCAATTACGATTTTACATATGACAACGGTTTTCTAATTTAATATAATGAATACTAAATACTTAAGCTAATTTATTTGTTTACGGTTTCATACTAGTATATTGCTTGCATACAGCCCGTACTGAGGGCGGGTTTACTGCTAGTTACTGGCCTTGTAGTGATGTGGGTGTGAAGACGTCATCAATGCGGCGACATAACCCACCACATAGAGACACGCGGAGACTCACAAAGCCTGATGGAACGCCCTCATCTTTCTTCGTGCAGCGAATTACCTGGTACATAATAGCTGCGCTCATTCCACACACCCTTGGGCACGCTGTCGGGTAACGTACTGAAGGGTGCTATATGTTACTGTCACGTGTTTTATGTTTGTGCAATTAGTTTTTTCGTTTATATAGTACTTTTTTATAACCTTCGAGAAACGTGGGCTTTTTGTTTCTTCTGGGTATGATACGTAGAGTAATGGGTTTTTCAGAAAAAGGTACATGAAGTTTTGACATTTTACATTTAACTCATTTAAAACCCTTGATGATAATATTTTTCTGACAGTTTTGTTTGTAATTTTTGAACGGTAAATTAAATATAAGGAATTAATTATACCTTAAAGTATAATTAAGTAACTACTATATCTATCGATGATGTTTACTCATTTACATTTTAACAAAAGTATTACGTTTTATAATGGAATCTATCAATTTTTTCATTTTGTCTGAGGAATGCTATTCTGCTTGAGTAAAAACGTTCACAATCACATATTAAAATTATCGATCAAGAAGTTACACAACTGACTATTATATAAAGTATCAAACGCTATCCTGGTCTCAAGTCCTTTGCTAAACGTTCCATTTCATTTGTGCGGTTGTGAATTCACAAAGAGATATAAACTGCGCAGTAATTATCACAAGTCTTAGTTATGTTTTGGTAACTTGGGCTTCATTTTTATTCAAATATTTCAATTATTCGTAGTCAGAAGATGCCGAAGCAACTCAATAACTACTTGATTACCTATTATGAGTAGGCCTACGACGTCAAACCGGATCGGATCGGATAGTTACTTCGGCGTGCCACAATTTTCACGTTTTTAATTTTGTGTCGTTTTAAGTGTACATATGTGACTGTGTACTTTATCTAGCTAAATAAATGTGTGTGTGTGTTATAATCATCATGGCAACCTTTGACTAATGAGCTTAACTACGTTGCTGAATGCGGACCGTCGTAGGTCTGAAACGCGTTAAGCGTAAAAGTGTAATTAATTGAAATCTCAAAACAGTTTACAACAACTGTAAATAACTTTGATTCATTATAATAACTTATTCTTACTCCCAAGACTTAAACCTTATTTGGTACTTCGCCCTGCCAATAGTACTTCCGGTCTTCCTCATCCTCCTCGTAGACAGTATCCGTCTCATGTAGATCATCACCTCATCCTCCTCGTAGACAGTATCCGTCTCATGTAGATCATCACCTCATCCTCCTCGTAGACAGTATCCGTCTCATGTAGATCATCACCTCATCCTCCTCGTAGACAGTATCCGTCTCATGTAGATCATCACCTCATCCTCCTCGTAGACAGTATCCGTCTCATGTAGATCATCACCTCATCCTCCTCGTAGACAGTATCCGTCTCATGTAGATCATCACCTCATCCTCCTCGTAGACAGTATCCGTCTCATGTAGATCATCACCTCATCCTCCTCGTAGACAGTATCCGTCTCATGTAGATCATCACCTCATCCTCCTCGTAGACAGTATCCGTCTCATGTAGATCGTCACCTCATCCTCCTCGTAGACAGTATTCGTCATGTAGATATTACCTCATTCGTAGACAGTATTCATGTAGAAATCATTATGTATAGTATCCGTTTGTCATCAATTGAAGTATTCACATGTAGTAATATTACATATAAATCACATATTTGTTCGTAATTATTAATTATTGAATAACATGAGAATGAAACAATACCACATTTCAACTACGTCGTTGAAATCAGTTTGTCCTTTCCCGATTAGATCAATCTACCGATATATAAATCTAAGATAGGTGTTTTGTACAATTACCAATCCGAAAGTATTCAAAGAAATGTAAAACAGATATTTCGTGTTATACCTTATGAAATTTTCACATAAAAATATACATTCACATCCACACCTTATAGTTCACATCCACATTGTACTGTACCCATGCACTTTGCGCACACATTAATGTACACACATTGTACAAAACCACACAGTGAACAATTTAACTACAAATCATTTATTTCGTTCGTTTCGGCTGATGGATTTATTTTCATAACACATCTAGAAGGGAACAATTCCATAGTTCGCCAAAATAGCCATGGTAGTTGTCGAGTTTGAGAGCTGTGTTTAACCAAATCACCTTAGAGAACGCCGATACGAACACGGGACCACCTCGTTAGGCTAATGATCCGGGCCAGGTCGCAGTCGATGTCGCTTATACGATGTCACAGAAACATACAAAGCTTGATGTAGCGTTCTCATCCGTCTAAGAGTCCGTAATTACCTCAGTTGTACATGGGCCCGCTTCTTGCCCGCCCCTCGCTCGTCGTCTTATCTCGATTGTTTCTTGTGCATTCGGTTGACTTAATCGAAGGTAAATATTTGTCTTTGATATTAGCTCTTTGTAAGCTAAGGTCTGTAATTAATTTTAATGTTACAGTCGTCTGAATAACTACTACGAATACACTATTACCAAAATATTACTATACACGCGCTATGACTGAACTGTACAGTTTTGCGAACGTAGAGCAGCGGGTCCGCAGGTGCAGGTGGAGCTATATGCACAGCCTCCTTATGTTTGCCGCTATGACTCAACTGTACAGTTTTGCGAACGTAGAGCAGCGGGTCCGCAGGTGCAGGTGGAGCTATATGCAAAGCCTCCTTATGTTTGCCGCTATGACTCAACTGTACAGTTTTGCGAACGTAGAGCAGCGGGTCCGCAGGTGCAGGTGGAGCTATATGCAAAGCCTCCTTATGTTTGCCGCTATGACTCAACTGTACAGTTTTGCGAACGTAGAGCAGCGGGTCCGCAGGTGCAGGTGGAGCTATATGCACAGCCTCCTTATGTTTGCCGCTATGACTCAACTGTACAGTTTTGCGAACGTAGAGCAGCGGGTCCGCAGGTGCAGGTGGAGCTATATGCACAGCCTCCTTATGTTTGCCGCTATGACTCAACTGTACAGTTTTGCGAACGTAGAGCAGCGGGTCCGCAGGTGCAGGTGGAGCTATATGCAAAGCCTCCTTATGTTTGCCGCTATGACTCAACTGTACAGTTTTGCGAACGTAGAGCAGCGGGTCCGCAGGTGCAGGTGGAGCTATATGCAAAGCCTCCTTATGTTTGCCGCTATGACTCAACTGTACAGTTTTGCGAACGTAGAGCAGCGGGTCCGCAGGTGCAGGTGGAGCTATATGCACAGCCTCCTTATGTTTGCCGCTATGACTCAACTGTACAGTTTTGCGAACGTAGAGCAGCGGGTCCGCAGGTGCAGGTGGAGCTATATGCAAACAGCCTCCTTATGTTTGCCGCTATGACTCAACTGTACAGTTTTGCGAACGTAGAGCAGCGGGTCCGCAGGTGCAGGTGGAGCTATATGCACAGCCTCCTTATGTTTGCCGCTATGACTCAACTGTACAGTTTTGCGAACGTAGAGCAGCGGGTCCGCAGGTGCAGGTGGAGCTATATGCACAGCCTCCTTATGTTTGCCGCTATGACTCAACTGTACAGTTTTGCGAACGTAGAGCAGCGGGTCCGCAGGTGCAGGTGGAGCTATATGCACAGCCTCCTTATGTTTGCCGCTATGACTCAACTGTACAGTTTTGCGAACGTAGAGCAGCGGGTCCGCAGGTGCAGGTGGAGCTATATGCAAAGCCTCCTTATGTTTGCCGCTATGACTCAACTGTACAGTTTTGCGAACGTAGAGCAGCGGGTCCGCAGGTGCAGGTGGAGCTATATGCACAGCCTCCTTATGTTTGCCGCTATGACTCAACTGTACAGTTTTGCGAACGTAGAGCAGCGGGTCCGCAGGTGCAGGTGGAGCTATATGCACAGCCTCCTTATGTTTGCCGCTATGACTCAACTGTACAGTTTTGCGAACGTAGAGCAGCGGGTCCGCAGGTGCAGGTGGAGCTATATGCAAAGCCTCCTTATGTTTGCCGCTATGACTCAACTGTACAGTTTTGCGAACGTAGAGCAGCGGGTCCGCAGGTGCAGGTGGAGCTATATGCACAGCCTCCTTATGTTTGCCGCTATGACTCAACTGTACAGTTTTGCGAACGTAGAGCAGCTTGTCCGCAGGTGCAGGTGGAGCTATATGCAAAGCCTCCTTATGTTTGCCGCTATGACTCAACTGTACAGTTTGCGAACGTAGAGCAGCTTGTCCGCAGGTGCTGGTGAAGCTATATGCACAGCCTCCTTATGTTTGCCGCTATGACTCAACTGTACAGTTTTGCGAACGTAGAGCAGCTTGTCCGCAGGTGCAGGTGGAGCTATATGCAAAGCCTCCTTATGTTTGCCGCTATGACTCAACTGTACAGTTTTGCGAACGTAGAGCAGCGGGTCCGCAGGTGCAGGTGGAGCTATATGCAAAGCCTCCTTATGTTTGCCGCTATGACTCAACTGTACAGTTTTGCGAACGTAGAGCAGCTACCAGGTGCAGGTGGAGCTATTTGCACAGCCTCCTTATGTTTGCCGCTATGACTCAACTGTACAGTTTTGCGAAGTAGAGCAGCGTCCGCAGGTGCAGGTGGAGCTATATGCAGCCTCCTTATGTTTGCCCTATGACTCACTGTACAGTTGCGAACGTAGAGCAGCCGCAGTGCAGGTGGAATATTATCCTTATGTTTGCCGCTAAATTAATGTACAGTTTGAACGTAGAGCAGCTCGCAGGTGCAGGTGGATATATCAAAGCCTCCTATGTTGCCGCTATACTCAACTTACAGTTTTGCGAACGTAGAGCATTGATCGGATTATATGCAAACCTCCTTATGTTTGCCGCTTTGAAAACTGTACAGTTTGGCGAACGTAGAGCAGCTTGTCCGCAGGTGCATGAGCATATATGCAAGTCTTATGTTTGGATTATAACTGTACATTTTTAAAAAAGTATTCATACTATATGAAATTCCTTATGTTTGGTATGACTCAACTGTACATTAATAGAATATCAAATATCAAAGCATTATTTTGGCTATAAATGTAACATTTAAACGTATCAGAACTTATGAACATGTTTGGTTTTATCATAATAACATCAAATTGTATATATGTAATTTATGTTTGTATGACATTTTATACGATTGGACTTTTTTTGCTGTAATATATGAAAAAACAAGTTGTCTGACATGTTTGTTGTATAAATTAATGTTGGCTTACGTTTATAACACTTTTTGCGTTTTTTGCTGAATTTAAATTAGTTTGTCCTTAAAATCTACTATCTTAAGTAATTTATTATATGTTCCTATTCCAATAATAAAAAAAAACTTAAAGAAATCAATTGTTTGTACGCAAATCAAGTATAAAATTAAGTTGTTATGTTTTAGCGTTGATAAATTAATGTTTAAAGTAATTTAAAAATTCTATATATAACGGAAAATCAACCAAAACCCCAAGATTAGGATATCAAACCTTTTTTTGTTAAACTTTACAATTTGAGAGTTGTGGCAACACCGCCTCGTAATATTGCCTCTGTTGCCGCCCTAAACTTGAACTATTAATTAATAATCAGAGTTTGGGGAAGATAACGGGGCACGTGGCGCAGCTCGCTCAGGCATTCCTGAAACGCACCTTAGGTTGTTAGGGAGTTGAACTCGTCGGAAATCTGCAATCCTTTTAAAAGAAAATAACAACAATCAAAATATATCAATAATAGAGTATGTAATGTGGTCATGCAAACTTCACTGTCAAATCGTATATGGAGGGTATCGTTTTGGTAAGAAACTGATTCCAATACTTATTATTGTCTTTATTGTAAATGTAACATTAAATTAAACTCATTATCGATCAGAACACCAGAACTGCTATTGACTAATAATAGTACATTACATTACAATGGTCGAAAATGATGTTATTGTACGAGTGCAAGGTTGTAATTTGAGTGATTATTGAAAAAAAAACACTTTGGCCCCTATTTTTCAGAAAATATAGCCAACTATTGTAAAAACCAATGATTTTACAAACGAAAGATGTGCTTCCATCTCGTTCTGTTGATTGTATAAAGTGAAGTGATTGCCGGTCAGTTTTTTCCTGATAAGACTTACTTTTGTTAGATAAAGTAATTATCGCTTCAGTACTATCGAATACATATCGAGACTAAAATGATGCGTAAGCTGATTTAATTATTAAATAAAAACCTAATTAAAGGTTTACCGGAAATAAATCAAGAAATACACATCATAGTAGATAATTAACCATACAAATAAATAAAACAAAGTGTGGACAAGAGTAGGTACAGATCGCAGGTTGCAGGTTGCAACATTGTAGGACTATCGGGGTATCGCAGTACTCCAACTGCTGCGCCGGTCCGGTTGGCGTTCACACTTGAGACTAACCGCTGTAGCAGAGTTGCTGCTGGAAGATAAATTACCTGCTTAGCATACGTTAGCATCGGTGAATACAGCTTATTTGTATGACCGCGTACGTTCGCAACCAGAGGTCATCGAACGACACACTTCTTAGTTTTTTTTTAAATTACGTGTTGTTATGTTAAAGGAAAACTACATTTTAGCGTATTATACGTATGTATTTACTCACACGAATACTCCTATTAGTTTGAATTCTACTGATGTGCATTTTTGACACTATCGAAACCGTGTTTAGTAACTTTATTGTGTTTCGTTCCCATTGGAAAAAACTCCAGAATATTTTCTTAATCCTTAATAATCTTATTTTATATCTTAATAAATACAACCAATTTGTAAGTAAATTTATTTTGGGTTTAAAACTGAATATATTTTTATTATTATCTTTGAAAATAGGTAAAAAAGTAACAGCTTCACCTTATTTGTATTATAAGAATATACTTCTTGAAACCATTGCGTCATTGGGCTATTAATTTATGCTTCCTAACCACAGACTAACGTTAGGTAACACGACCGGAGTTTGGACCGTTTCCCATCCAAACGTTAGAAAATGCTGAAATGGCACATAACAAAAACATTGTTTTTTAAATAATGACTCTGTGGAATAAAACATAGTTAATTGAAAGGGTTCGAAATTAATGTTTTGACTCCGTTTACTGGGTGAGTAAGAGACAGTTATCCTCAATATTTTTCTTATTTTAAATATTTTCCGGCCAACTAACAATTACTAAACTAAAGGATTAGGTGCATTTCGAGGGATGTCACTGCACAATCTAAATTACAGTACAGTATTTAATTCTGATTCGGACCATTTACAAATTATCTCTAGAATACATCTTTACTTTATAAATTATTTTGTAAAACTAGAATGGTAGAGTGGTAATAATCGGAAGCGACCATAGCAGATGGAGGAAGCCTGCCTGGCGGCTCGTAAACAGCGGTAGACCACCCATCGCGCCCACGACACCTAATTTGATCTGGCTCTGAGTTATCATATCAGACGTAACGACGTAGCCCTCTAGGCAATAAACGGCTGTGCGACGCTGACCGTTTCCTCGGGCCAGGTTCAGGTTCAGGATGGAGGAATTCACATTTTAATTGCCACTTATTATTGTTACTGAAGATATAAATCAAAATCACTTAGGGCATTTTAAACCCGAGCGATGATTATGAGAGCTTTGTTGCTGGTCAAGACTACCTTTCTGGAACCACTGACTACTAAGTCTTTGATCAGTTTGATCACAGCTTATTATTGATCATACATTTTTCAGTAATCCCCATTGTTCTTTTTACAAAGGAAACCAAAAATCAGAATCTACAAAACAAAAGTAAGACCAGTACTCTTTTATGGAGGGTGAACTGAAACCTGAGAATAACTTTATAATCTCTGAAAATAAAGTTCTAAGAACTATAATAGTATAGGGTTTGTGAGAGCTATAGAAATCATATTAGTACGAGGTTTGCTTACTTGGACAGCGAGTTACCACAGATGATCTATTTATCATCTATTATTATCGTAGATTTCCATAATACAATTTAACACACGGGAATCGGGGCACTGGAGATGTATGGATCTCGGAATCTTAGAGTCTGTTTTATAGTGATTTATTGAAATTCTGTATAAATGAAAATATTAACATCGTATATTACGAGTGCTAAAATTTACCATACAGTATTAAAAAGCTGGATTAATTATTTATTGCCTAATGGTAAAGAAGATTCTTTTTCGAACCCCAACCATTGCATCGCTGTCGGTACACGATACCGCTCAGTTCCCGCAAGCTCACACCGTAGAAGTGTACCTGGGTACTGCATATACTCGACTCGCCCAGCTGTGAAGCCAGTGGGACCGTCTGACGTCAACCACCGATCGGTTCCTGACCTTGCGGGACCGGTTCCGACCAGAGACTCGCCGCCTGTGACATAATGTCCGATCATCTCTCCGCGCCCGGGGCGGATTCCTTCATCATTGTACATCCACTCCACCCTCCGCCCTCTTCCAGCAACACTGCACAGCCCAGCCGGTGCTGCGAGCTCGTATCTCCATATGTCGCGCATACGTTCCTAATATTTTTGTAAGTTCGATCCTGGAAACGAAATCCGTTAAAATATTAACAGGCAATGTCTGTGGAAAATTCGAAGTCGGCGGTCCCCTTTAATTCTTACAACAACATAGACTAACTAACCTTTTTTTAGGAAATAGAAATAATGTTATTTTTCTTCTACACTTGAAGCTGCTAATTGCACTACGAATACTTACTTGTTTGGGCTTGTCCTTAATTACTCAATTATCGTGTTGAAGAGTAGTTCCTGAGTAAAATTTAATTTTGTTTGAGTAACTTGTTTAATTTTCTCCGAAATAATTTAAAGTTTAAACCCATTAGGAAGTTCTTGTGTTATGGAATTGAAAACTAAAAACAGAAACTTTTGAGTTTTGTCTGTCATTATTACATGAGCTGAGATTTCTTCATTTTTACTTGGTCAGGTGAATATTTTAGTCTTCATAATAATCTTATCTTATCTTATCCTCACACTCAGACGCACAGTCTTGTGAGGATTTTCCATTTTAATATTAATGTGTTTATTACGAAAAAATTGTACCACTTCATTATGGAAAGAAACATCTTGAATCTTGAATCTTGCTTCATAATTCTTTAAGTCACGCGTCATATGTACGACATGAATCGTAAGTCATAAGTACTAAGGACGGGCTTACTTCTAGTAATAATAAAAATCAGTATCAATGCATTTACACATACTTTATCCCTTAGGTTAAAATTTGGAAATTCATACATTTATTTAATAAAATCATTTTCTTAATAAATTGTTTAAAAAAATTCAAAACCAAAAACATCAGATTTATAAAACTCGCCCACTTTTTCCCGAATTAAAAGTGTTGTTTCAAGTCCCCCCTCAGAAGTAAGAATAGACATTTTCAGCGTTTTTTTAGCGAATTTCCCATAGGGAAGAAGCTATTACCGTAGGTCTCATGGCGAGACTTAAGCCCGGGACCATGTTATTTTTTCTTCTTTAGGTGCCCAGAGTCCAAAAACAATAGTCGTTAAAATTTTTATATATATATGTGTGTGTGTGTGTGTGTGTGTGTGTGTGTCTGTGAACACGATAACTCTCGTAAAAATGGTCCAATCAAGACCAAATTTGGTAGAGACGTGTATTCCTACAAATGCTCGGACGAGTTCGTAAACCAGACATATAGGTCAATGGGAACGGGTAGTTTGGGGGGGTTTGTACCCCAAAATGGGTTTTTTTACGTTTTTCACATGTAATTTTTAAAAATTTCTAATTTTATATTTCACCATTGGAATCAGCTCAAAAACTACATAATTAAGTTCGTTAAAGTTTTTCTCTATCTCCAACGGTTACCGAGATATTAAAAAATCTAAACACAGTACATTGTATTGTGGGGGCTCCAATGTTAATCTTATGGAGGATAGAGAAAAATTAATATTTCCCATATTAATCAATATTTTTGGATAGAACTTGACATTTAGCTTCATGTGGTTGAGATCTATCCATTTATGCTTAAAAATCATTGTTTATGTGTTTATCATGGCAGCAAACCTGCATACTCTTTTCCCATATTAATCATATAGGGAATAGGCAAACTCCTTTATTTATGGACAGATGTTGATGAAAGTTGGTATAAATGTTAAAAATAAAATTATTTATAGTAGAAATTACTACTTTCAGTGTTCCTCACAGCAGCTAACCTGCACACTCTTTCCCATGTTAATTTTATGGAGAACAGGCAAATAACTCTCATGTTTATGGACAGATTTTTATAAAACTTGTCATATATTATTATATAATTGATTTGGAAATTCGCTGAGTACGCAGGTCTGCTGCGACGGGGGTATTTTAATTGATGTTTTGATAAGAAGCCCATTTTCAACTATCCTTTTTACACTCTTGCTTGGTGTTCTACCCTGTAAAATAAAACAAATAAAAAATCAATTGTACCAAATTTCATAAAAATCAAACCATCAGTGTTGTATCTAACACACACACACACGCTGATATATTTACATCAATTCGAAAACCACCCTTTTGGATTCAGGAAGCCTCGAAATGAATAGTCTATTTCCACTCGCAACTCAAATTCTAAAATTTTGACTTGGATAATATCAGGCGGATGTACAGGTATTTGTTGATAGCGAAGACTAAGATCGTAACGGCGATACCCTACAGTGAGTGACCTGTTGCCTGTTGCCTGTTGCCCGTGGAGCGGTCGATGGCGGGATGGCGGGCCGGGCAATCACTTTATCCCCGCACGCACCGCGGATCAACAGGTTCCAACCCTTCTTGGAACCGTCTCATCGCCGATTATCGGGAAACGCCGGTGTCGCCATCTCGCGGCCGCATCTCGCAGATAACTGCCGGCCGCGATAACCACGCGTCTGATCTTGGCGGGGTTTAGGAATTGTAGCTACTTTTTACATCTTGTATCTTGTATGTCATTAGGCCAAGATGTTAATTAATTACCTAGTTTTGTCGTTGGGTTGGACAGTACCATAAAACGAAAAGTGTTTAGAAACGTGTCAGATAAAAAGTCAAATCTTCAAATTAAAAACATAATTTTTCCATACACGTGTTTATTTACACTTTACCGGCCGTGATTTGGCTTGCTCAGAAAGTCTACATATATTTTAAATTATATCCATATAGTCAGTAATATTAAAGTTTTCTTTTAGTATCTTGAATTTTAACCTTTGTCTATGGGTTTGTTTAAAAAATGATAATTTTTAGATGTTCATAATTCAGTGCGAGGTAAATAATGCTGGAATAGTGTCGGTATGGATGGGTTGCCATCCATTCTTCGGATGTTTTATGGATGAGGTTCGACTTCACGATGAGATGTCGACATGATCGCAGTAGTCGATGTTTGCTTTGAATATGCTATTTCGTTGATGTTTACCGATTGATTTTCATGTTACCTCTGATTTGACAGTTTTAAATGTAGTTCTTAATGAGTTTTAACATGTTTTAACAACTTATTTATTTTTTTCAGGTAAGAAACAATGAGTACAACTTGTTGTCAGTTTTGGTAAGCTATAAAAAGTTCTTTAAATTAATTATGTCAGTCAAAAAGACAACAATTTAGTGAAACAATATTTTGAAATAAAGTTTTAAAACTTACGGTAACTTTTTGACGAGAAATATTTTCTCAACTTAATGATATATACTGGGAGTTTTTATAACCATTACATGTTAATTTTACAAATATTAGTATATTTCATATCTAGGGTCTCAAGTGAGACCTTTTTCACCTGCTGAGTTCAAGTTTCACTCTGAGCGATGGTGAAAAGGTCTTAGTGGTCCTAACTGTGTCATACTGCGCATCATACTAATACTACCCAGTACTACAAAAACCAAAAAAATACAAAAAACGGCTACCACTTATTTTACTATTTTCAACAGTTGATATTAAAGATGTGCGAATTATTTTCTTATGATTTATTCGTGTTGTAATAATCAGCTGATTTCTCCCTGAAATGTACGAAGAAGAATGTAATTGAACAACCAGTAGCTTGAGTGTGTGAACCGGCAGGCAACGCACCAGCCCGGCACTATGGGCCATTAATGAATTTCATGCAGCCGGCGGTCTAGCCATTATCTCAAACAAGGAATTAGTCAACCGTGACTTGCTGTGTACATGCACTCACTATGGCTCTGGTTGCGAACCGACCGTGCAAAACTACTACACTGTACTGCTAAAAATGTTATAAATACTCACATTTGTGTTTATGTTTTGTGTTCGGCTATTTATCTAAGGAAGTAAAATTTTCAAAATTATTTTCTCTTCAGTCTCTACCGCTTCCTAATTATTGTACAATGCATATTTTTTCGACTTTGTACGTCACCAACCGGTAGGCTCCAGTTTCATTTCTTGTTTGTATAAGCTATTTACTATTAAAGTTACGTTGTGTTTAATGCTTTCATAAATATTTTATACTAACGTATTTCATTTTCATCTAGTTTTATAGTGTTTGCTTGGTCTTATGATTAACGAGTGACGAAGTTGAAATTTTTGGGAGGATATTCTCTAGTCTTAAAACTTTTTTTACGTTTTTGAAAACTAGCTCCTATGGTTAATTTGTATAACAGTGAATGTATTTGTTTGTGAATTTTTTACAATAGAAAAAGAGACTAATAAATAATCATAATTTAAAGATTAATTTTTTTAACAATTTTACTTCTTTTATAGAAGTGCTTTCATAAACAAGCTTGAAAATTATAAATTGAAAACTGTAAGCAATGTCAATATGTCGGTTTCCCAGCGGCCAATCTAGCCGCGCGACACATCCGCTGTTCCTCCTAATGGCGGAAGTGAGATGAAGTTTGCGGAAGTAATCACAACACTGAGGCGGTGATGCACTCCGCGCCAACTTCCAAGTTAACATTTTCCTAAGCAGCTCCGGTTTTTCTAATGACTGGCCCATTGTTTCAAACTTGTGTCTATTATGCGGAGACGTCGGTTATTGCCAACTTTTTACTCCGCCGTCTTCACCCAACTCGTTATTTTAAACAAGTCAAATCCCTTGTCTGAAAAGATTTTAGTTAGACCCGATTTAGGGGGAACTTCCGGAAAGTGTCTCTAAACGTGACGTAATCTTAAAATGGAGTAGTTTTGATTAAGGTTCTAAATATTGGTCGGAGTTGGGTTTTAGTAGTTTTATCCTGATTGCAACATGACGTAATATGCCGTGGTTTTACGTTTTTATTACCTATATTTTAGTTAAAACTGTATGCATACTATATAACGAAACTTATAGGTGGTATATTGTAAACCATTATTTATTAAAATGTCAATAAACTTTCTAAAAATTAAAATCCTAAAATTTGAAATTCCAGCAGTGTTATATATTAACTTATGTTTACGACTTGAAAACATTTTTATATTGGTTCATATTGTTATTTTACTGTTTAGTTATCGATTATTAACAGGTCTGTTTTCTCTCTGAAAATACATTTTTGCTCACCTATAAAAATCAATAATGTGGAGAAAATAAATAAAATATATTTAAGATTGTTTATATTATCGGCTAAAACATGGAGGAATGGCCAGAAAATGCGGTCGCACGAGATTGTAACATCGCGTACATGAGTCCTCCCTACTCGACCAAGAGAACTAATTTACTACACAAAATTACTAGTTGTCTTCTGCAACCTAAATTGGAAATTTATTGTAAGTTTTCACAGTATGAATAAAGTAACTATCAAGTAATATAATCTGCTGTAGTTGCGAACGCATCAGTCGAGTAACGGTGATTTTTATAATAATTTGTATCAACCTGTTTTAATATTTTTTTGTCCACGGTAGAGGAATTTTTCACCGTGTCCGGTTGTAGTGATTTAACACGAATGTTTTCGTCATATGGTCATTGTTGTATTTGAACCGTCGATTTATTGCACCGATGTCAGAAACGCTAACCACTATGCTTACAAGATAATTCTAATACAGTATCAAAGCGGGCGAGTTTTATGTGAGGAGCTGTAATGTGCAATAGCCGGCGATGGCGTTAAAACAAGGTCTATTTATAAAGCATGAGACATGAAAGCTCACGTGGCGGCTGCTAGTTTATTAAGCCCGAGGCCGATATCGCATGGCCGGCCACTATAAGTTGGGCTGTGCCGCCCCGGCTGGCCGTCGAGCGACGAGATACTCTTCTACCACCACAACAATAATATTATATTCTGTCAATAACAAATATTTTCTGTCAAGAGAAAATATTCAGTACCTCAAAACTTTGTTTATGGTGATGTAAGGTCGATCATTCACATATTTATAAATTGTTGGTGAAAAAAGTAACTTGAATGCTATTGGGGCCTCATCAGAAATATGCAGAGGTAAAAGTTAGTTTAACCTTCTGACTAAGGTCTAGTATCAAGAGTTTTCTTATTTCACTAGCCTCTCTGATATTAGGTGTGATATTACTACTCTACCCACTCAGCTATGACTGCCACATCATTACAATATTTTAAATTATGAAAATAAATTGATTGTAAAATTTTTCCTAATTTTGATATTGTAGTGATTTATAATGGAATAAAAGTCTATTGGTGATAAATTCAGTGATAGCTAGTGACTGCTATCACCGTCGCTAATTCACCGCAGCGGGGGACTCCGCCCTTCACGGTGGGTCCGAGCGGTCAGTGGCTCCTGGGTGCATGTCCCCGTACAATACCGGCTAGCCATGGTAGTTATGACGGACCGTGGAATCGTTCCTGTGACGCGCATGCCTCGTTCCAGAACATTTGGATGCAATGGTTAGGAAATCCATAATGATACCGGAGGGTCAATATGAAATTCGCTTGATTTTACAACTATTAAAAAAATATAAGCTAATTCTAGATAAAATTGTTTTAAAAATCTCTCGACATCGATCTCTCAATCGTGTTGCTAGTAACCCTTTAGGCGGGGGCGGTGAGCGGCTCTTTAACTGTGACGTCACCGGTCCGAGCAGGATGCAGACACAATGCAGCGCGGAGGAAAGCGACTCCAGCGAGCAGCATCTCACCTTCGTTGACCTTCAGGACTGGCCGCTGGAGAACCTGGTACAGTCTCGAGCAAAACACTCCTCTCTCTCCGCCGCATCAGTGTCGCACCGTTGTGTTACTAGATGTTACGTTTAACTTCACGGTCAGATGTCTCTTCGGGGCTGGCTACCGAAGTGTCTTGTATAATCCCATGGGGAAAAACTGCTGTTGGAGATATACAGTAATGTAACTAGATGTTAAGCCTCTTCAAAAATTGGCTGTCGATTCTCCTGTTACAGTTCACTCCTCGACCTCTTTCTCCGCCGCATCATTGTCGCAACTTCATGTAACTAGATGATACGCCTCTTCAGGAATCACTGATTCTCCTGGTACAGTTCACTCCTCGATCTCTCTCCGCCGCAAATCCATGTAACTAAATTATGTAGATGTTACGTTCAATTTCTCGGCCACATTTCTCTTAGGGACTGTCTGCTCAAGTACTCGGTCCATTCTCAGGGTGAAGCACTTCTGTTGGAGACGTACCGTAATTTAATGGCATCTTATCGATCATTTTTTCGCGTAGAAGAGCGAATCTTCAATAGAAAAATTTTTATGTATGACTGAGCAGAATTAATTATTAGAATGGAAGACTGAAATGTTTTTGTTTTTATATCTTTATAAAATAAAATTCTTTTATAATGTTTCATTGCTAAATGAATCAAAAATGTTTCATTTTATAAAATGAAAAGAATTATGATTAAGTTAAATATATTAGTGCATAGCACCACCTCTACTTAAGGGATTTTAATCTCTACATTAATTGATAATTTTAATACTAATTTGAAGAGAAGCGTCATATTGCTCGTGTCTTTTTAACTTGTTCAAAACCGCTCAAACAACTACAAATGTAACGGAAGTAACACAAAGATGCGATAGTTCGATCTTTCGATGATTCGATCTACGTAATGAGATATCGTCGCCGGAACAGCGATCCCGGTATAATTTCACGGAAATCCCATTATACACAGAGTAAGCCGGTGTTTGTTTTCTCGCACCGCGCGAAACGGGAAAGTGGGTAATCCTGTTTTCAACAAGCTATAGCTTTACCCATCTAACGTGGTAATCCTGTAAGCCGCGATCAGAGAACGGTGCAGATGTCCGGCGGAACTGTCGACAACATGTGTGCGCCAACGCCGTTAATCGGACGTTACAACTTCGCTGGTCGGACATAACAACTTGTCCGGTTGTACAGTAGTTTCAAGACTGGGGTTACGACGCTAGCTACGTTTGGGAATTTCAATGTTCCGCTACAAACTTTACAACTAAAATGCTATGTCTTTTTGTGTAAATAAATAGATATTATACAATACCGTTGGTATTTGAAACATTTATTTGTTTTTTTTGTAAATATACTCAAACTTGTCTGATGTGACAAAGTAAAATTTGTGTTACTGGTGAATTGATTATACTATCGTGGGACTACGTAGATTTTCAGTTATAGTGGTTATATTATAATTTAATGCGACTATGTAAAATCGATTACCTGAGGAGGTAGTCAATTTAATAATAATTTTTCTTTCAATTATCAATGCTACTGTTTAAATAAAAGAGAATTTATAGCAGAAAAATTGATACACCAATCTCAATCAAACTTATACATATTGTCAATCTATTCATACATTTTGTAATTTTTGTCCTATTGCTAAAAAAATGTTAGTAGGTTTATTACTCCAACATTGTAGTTTTGCCAAACCTCCCTTGGCGGGAAACGAATAATTATGTTCACTCTGATTACCGCCGTAACTGCCTTTAATTGTGACAACACGCTTTAATGTACACAGTATTGGCAGTAGGTTGACAAGGGTCTGCTAGACTCCCAATGGGCGGTGTAATACTGGGTTATTACGTTCCCATTACACTTAGCTCTGTCGATCTGATTGGCTGGCCTGAAATCAAATAAGGTTAGGTGTATCGAAATGAATGTCTTAGATTCTAGTTGTTCTTGCACCATCCATTTAATATATTAACGTATTGGTCGAGTTAAAAATAGTTCATCTGTACGGTCCTGCTCATTTATTTTTCACGCGTCCTCCGCTCCCGCCTAGGTGTCATCAGTCAGCAAGTCACCCGGCCTGTGACTCATTACCAGTATATCACCGCCGAGCTGACGACAGGACCTCATCGTCAGTTCATAATCCGTTAAACCGCCACCTATTGTGTTTTTACTAATATTATTGTTTTCTATTGATTTCCCAATCACTTACGTGTGGTATCAGTGCAGCCGTATTGGAGTAGCTCCTGTTACTGTATTGGTCACGTGGTCGTTTTAACAATATGGTCGGGGTGGTAAATCAAGCAGCTACATAGGACAATAAAACAAATTATTGTTGTGAAATAAGATAATTATTTGTTAGTTTCAAGCAAAATTGCGTAATATTTATATTTCCTGAAAATAAAATTACTGACAGTGTTTATCCTTTTTTATTACCAAACTCACATAAGGACACAATTTAACAACGGTCTTATGAAACTAAATTTTAATATGGTGACATTAATGAGCACTCTTAGTCGTTGAATATTAGATTAGATTACCTTTTGAAATGGCGACCTACCCAGGTTGGTGTTAGAAGCCAAGTATGAAAGGGAATTGAGTGTAAGATGATTGTGGCGCGATCTTGTAGTCTTGGTACTGACTAAGGCTGACATGTTCGTTAGACAAGAATTTTAATTAACAGCCTAGCAGCCAATGGCATCTAAGGGACCTACATTTTAACGTGTAACCCGAACCACTATTGCCTCTAAATTCAAACTAGTTTAATTTATGAGTATGGTTTTTGCGCATAAATGTAGCCTTCAGTAGAGCGGACGTTAATCCGGACCAGAGAATATCACATCTACCTGCCATCGCTCATAACTATCCACAATTCGTGACTTTCAAGTAGCTGGATGGATTACAGGACACGCCACCGTTCCAGTCCATTGTATTATTATCAATATATTTACCAACAAATATTATCATCAATTGTTTCATAGTTTACGGGAAGATACGTCCACCCACACAAGTGTTGGAGCTCTCTGTCTATGACGTCACAGTTTGGTTGTGACGCTTCCCTTTCCGAACGTAACGCGTTAATATCCATTAACGCCCCATTTGGGCCGAGAGTGTGTCCCGACAGTTGGACAGCTCTAAGAGAAACTTATCGGCGAAAAATTAATGACGTTAGCGCGTCTGTCCGGGCTTTGATTGGTTCCGGGATATCGTCGATCCGGCAAGTCAATCGCCTCGGGGAAAAACTACTGGAAAAGTTTATTTATTCAGTCCGTTTAAATTGTAATAGTTATTCAACGATTCAATTTTTTTTGTACGAATATTCATCGAGTTCCCACCAATGTTGTCTAATTAGTTTCTATTAGTGCTTTTATAAAATGAGATTAATTCACAATTTGAAAACAGTCACTCATGAAAATTTTATTTCATGCTATTTACAAATATCATTAAACCGCCGTCGGTTTTAGTATTTCATTAGAGCGTATTAAAACTTTCACAATTTTAAAAACCTCGTCGCTTTAAATGACAAACGGTACATTTAAATCTAATTATGGTTAGACATTGTTTGTGTGAATTGCATGTAAATTATCATATTATCGTTCATGTTTTACTGTAGTTCACTTATTCTACCACAGTTGCCAAAGTGTTTGAAAAGGGGTACTGTTGGCAAAACTTGTTGAATGACAGTGGTGCCACAATTGTTCATACAATTAAATCGCCGGCAACGTCACAAAATGAGTTTTAAACGGCGCGGCCAAGGTTGGCAGGACTGCAGGAGTGAGTCAACGCGGTGTTGCCGGCCGGCTCGTCGCTCACGGACCCGGAACGTTGTGTTCACGGTACAGTGGTATTCCAGGGGGCCGGGGGGCTAGGGGGCTCCCTCCCCCTCCCCCACCCCGGGTAACCTTGGCCACTCTCTCGGAATGCCCGCGACTCCGCGGAGGTTCCCACACCAGATGAATGACTTCCATCGCGAACCTCTGATGCCATCAGTTTATTGGCCACGTTGTCGTGACGGGCGTCTCGTCATCCTGGGTCCTTTGTTCGTGATGGTTCGGTTTGTGGATGTCTGCTGTACGGGAGCTGCAAGTAGTGAAGTCATAATTTTTTCCCCACTTCTGTGTCACACTCTCCGTTGACCATTACGACATTATGTTCAGTTCAATGTCCTACCGACGATTGGATTTTGTATATTGTTACTTACATTTAAGAACTGAAATTTAAATGGGAGGAATTTGTCAACAATTAATTTTTAACTTTACAGAACTGGTATGATTAAATAAATTGAAGACTTTTAGTTTATACAAATGGTAACCATATGTTCGTCTTGTTCTGAATGGAATTCTACTTTACAGCTAAGCGTTTAATAATGGCATAGGTAAAGTGTTGTGTTTGCTTCTCTACATTAAGCTTAGGCGTGTGTTTGGTCATGCTTGTTCTACTGGTAATCATGGCGAGGATTCACATCGACAATGTAGGAACTATTTAGTTAAATTTTTATGTTTAAACGAACAGGTATTTAAAATTTTCACAAAATAATCCAAATTCCATTCATTAATTTTAATTAAATGTTTATGTTTAAACGAACGGGTATTTAAAATTTCATAAAATAATCAAAATTCTATTCATTAATTTTAATTAAATTTTTATGTTTAAGCGAACAGGTATTTAAACACTTCATAAAGTAATCAAAATTCTATTCAACGATTTCTTTGATTTTCTGTACCTCTAGAAAGTTTATCCATAAGTAAATTAATTTCACGAAGTTAAAAATTCAGTTTCTATTTCAATATTTTATCACATGCTTAATTTTTTTTGTGTAACTTGGAAAATCCACTTGTGTATGCAATTTCGCAATTACTTCGAAAACATTGTTTCGGCTGTTAAAAAAATTCAGAGTGATATTAAAAACAAGGTTTTCTAAGCGCACAAAGCCCCCCACCCCTGATTGCTGTTACGCTACTTATCGACGGTGGTTGTAATCCCCCCCAGAGTGCGCTGGCAGCCAGCATCGCTCAAAACGTACCAGCAATATCCGTGTTTTAAAACCTCCACTTCACCGAGGGCGAGGGCACACACACATTGTGTCGTTTCTTGGAATAATTGTGCGTGAGCGACAAAAACTTCATTGTTCACTTGCAATGTGCTAAGTAGACGACACGATGCTACGTAGCCAAACCCTTACAGCCCTTCGTCTCTTCGATTTCAAGTAGTCACCTTGTTGCTAATACTTGGAATAATAATAATTACTTCTCTGAAAACTCCTTGGCGCAATAATGGTTGATTTGATAACCTTAAATCGTGTGAAAATGGCCAATAGTCCGCCGTAACCCCACTATGTCCATTCCTAGAGATCAAGGACCTTATCACGAACACATTTTAGTTAATTCTTATCGTTTACAGAAATAAAATTTTCATAGATTTTTTCAAAGAACAAATAGTTGGCCCATTGACGTAATAAGGACGTATTATACATCTACTTGGTCGGTGTGGACTAATCATCCGTAAACTCGAGTATTTTACTATAATTGAATTCCTAGCATTATGGTCATTCAACCTAGCATGTTTTTCGCTCAATATTGGGGTACATAAAGGAATGTTGTTACAATCGGAGGCAGTAATAGATCTACTCCAAGTGGGAAGGTTAGTGCAGGAGATCAGGAGTACGTAAAGTTCCAGAGATTATGGCTCGAGGCGTTGCTGGAGTCCCCAGACTCTCTAGAAGTCAAGTGCCCGGCTGGGCGGGGGCCTACCTCTCGACTGGGTATGGTCAACCGACCGAACCTGTCCTCACCCACTCATCCTTTTCTTCCTATCTAACTCATATTATCGTAGGTCCACCAGAGGAATGTCGATAATGGGAGTGCTCACTTTCATCCCGATGGCGGATCACGAAATAATACTCAGTTGACGTGCACCAGCAAGAATAAGATTCCAACCTCCTAATTTCTCCAATGGAAAACCATAACAGCACACCAGAAAACCATATATTACGTACACGCCGGTATGGATGTACAAAAGGTTGTACAGTATTCAGTTCTTATCTGTAGCCAGTGTCGTCAATGTCTACTATTGTTTCATTTATGGTGCAGAAGTTATTTTCTGTATGTTGAAAGCCCAGACAAAAATATTTCAGTATTATGCTACAGTATTTTTGGTTTTTTCTCTTTTACTTCAAGTGATATTTTTAATTAAATTTCTGTACAACTAAAAGAATTGTCGATAACCTCAGTACCACAGTCAGAGGTTATCCCGGCAAGATGGAGGCCGGATGTGGCGGTAAACATCGACAGTTAAACGGGTAAACTCTCGCTATAAACACTAGCAGGCGAGGATAATTTTAGACCCGCGTCCCTATGCTTTGTTCCCGCCATTTCTATTCCCCACGGCGTCGTTGAAGAAAAACACTTGGAGCCTCGGATATCTATAAATCGCAGGTTCGTGTGAATTTTATACTTAAAGGGTAAACGTTGTTTTATGGAACGATCTGTGAAATACAGCATTACCGACGACCTAACATTTATAATGGAACTTAGATAAACACTGTGTAGGATAAAATTACCAAAAGTGAAGTTAAGTGAAGTGAGAAAAATAATAGAAGACGGTTAATGTTTTGAATATTATCTAGGTATAACATATTTGAAGGATAAAGCCAATCGTTTCAAAATGACGTACCCCCATGAGTCTGCTTACGTGTGTTTCTTACGTTGTATTCTAAATATGCGTAGGATTTGTAGATAAGAAAACATCCTAAGACATTTTGTTTATGAATAGTCACCCAATTTAATTAGGGGTAAAATTAAAAAACACCTACACAGTCCAACTATCACTTTATGGTGGTGTGGATTTAAATACAGATTAGTACGTTAAATTTTGTACGTTGACTTTCTGTTGTTGATGTAAATTTTATAAATTTGAGTGCTCGGAAATTTTTGTCAGTCGAATTAATTGATTTAGTATTATGCATTAAAAATGACTACAAATCTATTTCAAATCTTTGGACGGAAAGAATATGAATGTGGTAAGATTCCAAACAAAACGGTGACTCGACCTTGGATGTTTCAGCAATAGGACCCGCGCGTGATGTTGAGCCAGTAACTCATCGCCGCTGGCATATCTCCAGCTCTCACTGGCCATTGTACTGTCCGCTACTCTAGTGCTAGACCATGAGTGTTGCTACCAGCTACCACCAGCTCGTGATGTTGAGCCAGTAACTCATCGCCGCTGGCATATCTCCAGCTCTCACTGGCCATTGTACTGTCCGCTACTCTAGTGCTAGACCGTGAGTGTTGCTACCAGCTACCACCGGCGCGTGATGTTGAGCCAGTAACTCATCGCCGCTGGCATATCTCCAGCTCTCACTGGCCATTGTACTGTCCGCTACTCTAGTGCTAGACCGTGAGTGTTGCTACCAGCTACCACCGGCGCGTGATGTTGAGCCAGTAACTCATCGCCGCTGGCATATCTCCAGCTCTCACTGGCCATTGTACTGTCCGCTACTCTAGTGCTAGACCGTGAGTGTTGCTACCAGCTACCACCGGCGCGTGATGTTGAGCCAGTAACTCATCGCCGCTGGCATATCTCCAGCTCTCACTGGCCATTGTACTGTCCGCTACTCTAGTGCTAGACCGTGAGTGTTGCTACCAGCTACCACCGGCGCGTGATGTTGAGCCAGTAACTCATCGCCGCTGGCATATCTCCAGCTCTCACTGGCCATTGTACTGTCCGCTACTCTAGTGCTAGACCGTGAGTGTTGCTACCAGCTACCACCGGCGCGTGATGTTGAGCCAGTAACTCATCGCCGCTGGCATATCTCCAGCTCTCACTGGCCATTGTACTGTCCGCTACTCTAGTGCTAGACCGTGAGTGTTGCTACCAGCTACCACCGGCGCGTGATGTTGAGCCAGTAACTCATCGCCGCTGGCATATCTCCAGCTCTCACTGGCCATTGTACTGTCCGCTACTCTAGTGCTAGACCGTGAGTGTTGCTACCAGCTACCACCGGCGCGTGATGTTGAGCCAGTAACTCATCGCCGCTGGCATATCTCCAGCTCTCACTGGCCATTGTACTGTCCGCTACTCTAGTGCTAGACCGTGAGTGTTGCTACCAGCTACCACCGGCGCGTGATGTTGAGCCAGTAACTCATCGCCGCTGGCATATCTCCAGCTCTCACTGGCCATTGTACTGTCCGCTACTCTAGTGCTAGACCGTGAGTGTTGCTACCAGCTACCGACCGTGAGTGTTGCTACCAGCTACCACCCGCGTGATGTTGAGCCAGTAACTCATCGCCGCTGGCATATCTCCAGCTCTCACTGGCCATTGTACTGTCCGCTACTCTAGTGCTAGACCGTGAGTGTTGCTACCAGCTACCACCGGCGCGTGATGTTGAGCCAGTAACTCATCGCCGCTGGCATATCTCCAGCTCTCACTGGCCATTGTACTGTCCGCTACTCTAGTGCTAGACCGTGAGTGTTGCTACCAGCTACCACCGGCGCGTGATGTTGAGCCAGTAACTCATCGCCGCTGGCATATCTCCAGCTCTCACTGGCCATTGTACTGTCCGCTACTCTAGTGCTAGACCGTGAGTGTTGCTACCAGCTACCACCGGCGCGTGATGTTGAGCCAGTAACTCATCGCCGCTGGCATATCTCCAGCTCTCACTGGCCATTGTACTGTCCGCTACTCTAGTGCTAGACCGTGAGTGTTGCTACCAGCTACCACCGGCGCGTGATGTTGAGCCAGTAACTCATCGCCGCTGGCATATCTCCAGCTCTCACTGGCCATTGTACTGTCCGCTACTCTAGTGCTAGTGACCGTGAGTGTTGGTGCTACCAGCTATCCACCGGCGCGTGATGTTGAGCCAGTAACTCATCGCCGCTGGCATATCTCCAGCTCTCACTGGCCATTGTACTGTCCGCTACTCTAGTGCTAGACCGTGAGTGTTGCTACCAGCTACCACCGGCGCGTGATGTTGAGCCAGTAACTCATCGCCGCTGGCATATCTCCAGCTCTCACTGGCCATTGTACTGTCCGCTACTCTAGTGCTAGACCGTGAGTGTTGCTACCAGCTACCACCGGCGCGTGATGTTTGAGCCAGTAACTCATCGCCGCTGGCATATCTCCAGCTCTCACTGGCCATTGTACTGTCCGCTACTCTAGTGCTAGACCGTGAGTGTTGCTACCAGCTACCACCGGCGCGTGATGTTGAGCCAGTAACTCATCGCCGCTGGCATATCTCCAGCTCTCACTGGCCATTGTACTGTCCGCTACTCTAGTGCTAGACCGTGAGTGTTGCTACCAGCTACCACCGGCGCGTGATGTTGAGCCAGTAACTCATCGCCGCTGGCATATCTCCAGCTCTCACTGGCCATTGTACTGTCCGCTACTCTAGTGCTAGACCGTGAGTGTTGCTACCAGCTACCACCGGCGCGTGATGGGGGGGGGCTTGAGATGAGCCAGTAACTCATCGCCGCTGGCATATCTCCAGCTCTCACTGGCCATTGTACTGTCCGCTACTCTAGTGCTAGACCGTGAGTGTTGCTACCAGCTACCACCGGCGCGTGATGTTGAGCCAGTAACTCATCGCCGCTGGCATATCTCCAGCTCTCACTGGCCATTGTACTGTCCGCTACTCTAGTGCTAGACCGTGAGTGTTGCTACCAGCTACCACCGGCGCGTGATGTTGAGCCAGTAACTCATCGCCGCTGGCATATCTCCAGCTCTCACTGGCCATTGTACTGTCCGCTACTCTAGTGCTAGACCGTGAGTGTTGCTACCAGCTACCACCGGCGCGTGATGTTGAGCCAGTAACTCATCGCCGCTGGCATATCTCCAGCTCTCACTGGCCATTGTACTGTCCGCTACTCTAGTGCTAGACCGTGAGTGTTGCTACCAGCTACCACCGGCGCGTGATGTTGAGCCAGTAACTCATCGCCGCTGGCATATCTCCAGCTCTCACTGGCCATTGTACTGTCCGCTACTCTAGTGCTAGACCGTGAGTGTTGCTACCAGCTACCACCGGCGCGTGATGTTGAGCCAGTAACTCATCGCCGCTGGCATATCTCCAGCTCTCACTGGCCATTGTACTGTCCGCTACTCTAGTGCTATACCGTTGAGTGTTGCTACCAGCTACCACCCGCGTGATGTTGAGCCAGTAACTCATCGCCGCTGGCATATCTCCAGCTCTCACTGGCCATTGTACTGTCCGCTACTCTAGTGCTAGACCGTGAGTGTTGCTACCAGCTACCACCGGCGCGTGATGTTGAGCCAGTAACTCATCGCCGCTGGCATATCTCCAGCTCTCACTGGCCATTGTACTGTCCGCTACTCTAGTGCTAGACCGTGAGTGTTGCTACCAGCTACCACCGGCGCGTGATGTTGAGCCAGTAACTCATCGCCGCTGGCATATCTCCAGCTCTCACTGGCCATTGTACTGTCCGCTACTCTAGTGCTAGACCGTGAGTGTTGCTACCAGCTACCACCGGCGCGTGATGTTGAGCCAGTAACTCATCGCCGCTGGCATATCTCCAGCTCTCACTGGCCATTGTACTGTCCGCTACTCTAGTGCTAGACCGTGAGTGTTGCTACCAGCTACCACCGGCGCGTGATGTTGAGCCAGTAACTCATCGCCGCTGGCATATCTCCAGCTCTCACTGGCCATTGTACTGTCCGCTACTCTAGTGCTAGACCGTGAGTGTTGCTACCAGCTACCAGCCGCTTGTGATGTTGAGCCAGTAACTCATCGCCGCTGGCATATCTCCAGCTCTCACTGGCCATTGTACTGTCCGCTACTCTAGTGCTAGACCGTGAGTGTTGCTACCAGCTACCACCGGCGCGTGATGTTGAGCCAGTAACTCATCGCCGCTGGCATATCTCCAGCTCTCACTGGCCATTGTACTGTCCGCTACTCTAGTGCTAGACCGTGAGTGTTGCTACCAGCTACCACCGGCGCGTGATGTTGAGCCAGTAACTCATCGCCGCTGGCATATCTCCAGCTCTCACTGGCCATTGTACTGTCCGCTACTCTAGTGCTAGACCGTGAGTGTTGCTACCAGCTACCACCGGCGCGTGATGTTGAGCCAGTAACTCATCGCCGCTGGCATATCTCCAGCTCTCACTGGCCATTGTACTGTCCGCTACTCTAGTGCTAGACCGTGAGTGTTGCTACCAGCTACCACCGGCGCGTGATGTTGAGCCAGTAACTCATCGCCGCTGGCATATCTCCAGCTCTCACTGGCCATTGTACTGTCCGCTACTCTAGTGCTAGACCGTGAGTGTTGCTACCAGCTACCACCGGCGCGTGATGTTGAGCCAGTAACTCATCGCCGCTGGCATATCTCCAGCTCTCACTGGCCATTGTACTGTCCGCTACTCTAGTGCTAGACCGTGAGTGTTGCTACCAGCTACCACCGGCGCGTGATGTTGAGCCAGTAACTCATCGCCGCTGGCATATCTCCAGCTCTCACTGGCCATTGTACTGTCCGCTACTCTAGTGCTAGACCGTGAGTGTTGCTACCAGCTACCACCGGCGCGTGATGTTGAGCCAGTAACTCATCGCCGCTGGCATATCTCCAGCTCTCACTGGCCATTGTACTGTCCGCTACTCTAGTGCTAGACCGTGAGTGTTGCTACCAGCTACCACCGGCGCGTGATGTTGAGCCAGTAACTCATCGCCGCTGGCATATCTCCAGCTCTCACTGGCCATTGTACTGTCCGCTACTCTAGTGCTAGACCGTGAGTGTTGCTACCAGCTACCACCGGCGCGTGATGTTGAGCCAGTAACTCATCGCCGCTGGCATATCTCCAGCTCTCACTGGCCATTGTACTGTCCGCTACTCTAGTGCTAGACCGTGAGTGTTGCTACCAGCTACCACCGGCGCGTGATGTTGAGCCAGTAACTCATCGCCGCTGGCATATCTCCAGCTCTCACTGGCCATTGTACTGTCCGCTACTCTAGTGCTAGACCGTGAGTGTTGCTACCAGCTACCACCGGCGCGTGATGTTGAGCCAGTAACTCATCGCCGCTGGCATATCTCCAGCTCTCACTGGCCATTGTACTGTCCGCTACTCTAGTGCTAGACCGTGAGTGTTGCTACCAGCTACCACCGGCGCGTGATGTTGAGCCAGTAACTCATCGCCGCTGGCATATCTCCAGCTCTCACTGGCCATTGTACTGTCCGCTACTCTAGTGCTAGACCGTGAGTGTTGCTACCAGCTACCACCGGCGCGTGATGTTGAGCCAGTAACTCATCGCCGCTGGCATATCTCCAGCTCTCACTGGCCATTGTACTGTCCGCTACTCTAGTGCTAGACCGTGAGTGTTGCTACCAGCTACCACCGGCGCGTGATGTTGAGCCAGTAACTCATCGCCGCTGGCATATCTCCAGCTCTCACTGGCCATTGTACTGTCCGCTACTCTAGTGCTAGACCGTGAGTGTTGCTACCAGCTACCACCGGCGCGTGATGTTGAGCCAGTAACTCATCGCCGCTGGCATATCTCCAGCTCTCACTGGCCATTGTACTGTCCGCTACTCTAGTGCTAGACCGTGAGTGTTGCTACCAGCTACCACCGGCGCGTGATGTTGAGCCAGTAACTCATCGCCGCTGGCATATCTCCAGCTCTCACTGGCCATTGTACTGTCCGCTACTCTAGTGCTAGACCGTGAGTGTTGCTACCAGCTACCACCGGCGCGTGATGTTGAGCCAGTAACTCATCGCCGCTGGCATATCTCCAGCTCTCACTGGCCATTGTACTGTCCGCTACTCTAGTGCTAGACCGTGAGTGTTGCATCAAACCTTTTTTTATCAAGTGTACTACTTTAACTATGTTTCCTTTTTCGTATAATCCATAGACTAGGTTTCAATTCCCAATGAAACCTTAACACATCCTCTCGGCGAAACCGTCCCTACAAATGTGAATGAACACTGACCGGCACGACCCACGAGCCGGCCTCGCAAACACGTGTTCAACGGGGATATTGAAAAAGTTGGCGAGTGAGCGAGCCGCCCAGCGCCCGCGGCTTACGTGAGGGTGGTAGGGGGGTATTGATGTATTTTGATAGCGACTGTCCTGCCCGCCGCGGGCTGCGTTCCCCACAACTCGGAAAAACGTTTTAAACGCTTTCAAAACTGCTAAGTGACCGGATTGTTTTTAAAACAAGGAACTCCCTCCACCCTCGCTGTAGCACCTGGGCTTTGTGTTCAGTTGGATCGACTGGCTATATTTGTTCTCTTTCAACTTGCGCGCACCTTATATTACGGGCATTTGTGGAATAATAGCACCTTCAAATTATATTTGTTGTGCCATTATTCCTATTTTGGGCTCAAAGAATTTGGATCAACCGCGAATTTGATACTTGTGCCGAAGCTTAGACTCCAAGTAATCCTTAATTCCTTGACCCTTTTCTGCTTCTAAAAAATATTGTAATTTTTTGGGTTATTTCAAATGAATATGATAGTATAGTTGTTTTAGTTTTTAATTCCCTTCAACCCCTTTGTTGTTCTGACAAGCCTTACATTTTAACATGAAAATATTTGTTTAAAAATAATTTTTATATAAATAACAATTGTTCATTTGCAAACATTTATTTTAGAAAAAAGTGGCATTAAAACCAGAACACAACTCTCTGCGGGGGGATAGTTTTAATTCACAGTTTCTCTTTTATTTACAATAATAAATGAGCCGTGCGAAAAATTATTGTATATCGTCTTAATGTTACCTTTAGCATCTGATAGATCGAAAAGTATTGTTCTACTGGTTAAAAAGACTAGGTTTCAATTCCCAATGAAACCTTAACACATCCTCTCCGAAACCGTCCCTACAAATGTGAATGAACACTGACCGCACGACCACGAGCCGGTCGCAAACACGTGTTCAACGGGATATTGAAAAAGTTATCGAGTGAGCGAGCCGCCCAGCGCCCCGCGGCTTACGTGAGGGTGGTAGGGGGGTATTGATGTATTTTGATAGCGACTGTCCTGCCCGCCGCGCGCGCACCTATATTACGGGCATTTGTGGAATAATAGCACCTTCAAATTTTTATTTGTTGTGCCATTATTCCTATTTTGGGCTAAAGTTTGGATCAACCGCGAATTTGATACTGTGCCGAAGCTTAGACTCCAAGTATCAATTTCCTTGACCCTTTTCTGCTTCTAAAAAATATTGTAATTTTTTGGGTTATTTCAAATGAATATGATAGTATAGTTGTTTTAGTTTTTAATTCCCTTCAACCCCTTTGTTGTTCTGACAAGCCTTACATTTTAACATGAAAATATTTGTTTAAAAATAATTTTTATATAAATAACAATTGTTCATTTGCAAACATTTATTTTAGAAAAAAGTGGCATTAAAACCAGAACACAACTCTCTGCGGGGGGATAGTTTTAATTCACAGTTTCTCTTTTATTTACAATAATTAATGAGCCGTGCGAAAAATTATTGTATATCGTCTTAATGTTACCTTTAGCATCTGATAGATCGAAAAGTATTGTTCTACTGGTTAAAAATACAGAGTGGAGGTGGAATATAAACGCACTATTGGCCTGTCAACGGTCTCTGAATGTCAGGCAAAAACAGGAGTTGTCAAAACAAACGCAATGTCCTGCTAATAGCCGGCGGCGGCGGCATGTGGCGATCCGACGTTTCATCGATACCGCTGTAGAGAGCGCCACCTGTCACGTCCTTATTCCTCATCACGGATTAACTTTATCATTTTAGAGGTTTCAATTCCCTCTAAACAAATTTCTGGCGTCCACCGTACAATACGATAGTCAGAATCGTTGAATTTTTTACAAATTCTTTTACGCCGTAGTAACATATAATGTGGTTAAAATTATTTCTAAGCTTACGTATAATCTTACTCTAATCTTTTACTTGTTTTAGTCATGCCTTATCCATTATATTTGCATTATTACATTATTGTTTTATTGGTTTTGATTCAGAATAGGATACAGTTAAAACATCTTTAAATAAGTATTTTAATTACCGCTTGGTCCGGTGTATGTTAATTAAAATGTGTTAATCAAGTTTTGGTATGGCCCCTGAACTGCTTAGCTAAATATAACTTCCTGCAAACCCTTTCCTTCAGCAACTAGTCTATGTAGTACTGTATTCACATAGGCTAAATACTGACCAGCCACCAAGAAAAAGATCATAAAGGTAGGCCTAATCTAGCTTACGGCTAGATTTGGACCACGTTCACAATTTTTCAATATCTCTCGTATATGTTGTGATAAATGTATGCGAATTTTGTCATTTTATCAGCACAATCTGGTAACTAAATTTTCTTTCGTGGTTTTTTTTAAATTTCAGCATTACACTCCCAATAGTCCTCTACGTATGTGCTTTAAGACCTACGCTATGATAATATAATTGTATAATTAATTGAAAAATATATATTATTCAAATTTTATTCATGTCTGTGTTAATTAATCTAGATTCACTATCGAGTAATCTTACTTAATTAAATTATATACGATCAAATGATACTGACTAATTATATAAAATACACGCGTTTGTTACGCATTTGTCGAACAATATTACATTAGTAGAAGCGATATTATGTAAATCGCTTACGATTCGTATGTTTACTATTAATTAGCAATTGCAGTTTATTAATTTTCCCCGCGGTGCCCGTGCTCACGCTCACGGACTCGCACGAACGTGTTTTACAATTAACCTCTCGTACATAATGTATCCTGTTGATTGTTTGAATAAACTTCCAATCGGTGCGAGACCATAGATTAATATTTACCTCATTAAAATACTTCATTTCGCGTTTTAATTTGCCCAGTCGTGTGTTTCTCTTGATTATTACACCCGTTTCCACCTCTCTAGTTCCATACGTCTTGATCTGTAATAATTAAGGGATTTTTACTGAAAGAATATATATACGAATATATATATTATACGTAAATCCGTAAGTGTGCAATATATTTTTTGTAGGTTATACTTTATACTTTTAATTGAAGGTTGAAAAACACTTAAAATCCCTAATTCTATTTATTATTTATTTTAATTTTGCAAAATAGTAGTAGTATTTAAAGAAATTAACTTGAAGGTCAAACTGAACAGCTGTCTCTAAGTTACAAGTATAAAAAATTGTGCTTATTTTTTATATTTTTTCATTTGAAAAATATCACCAATTTGTCACCTGTACTTAATAATCTCTATTCACTCGTAGTTTTGGACTTAATATGTAATAATTATGTGTATTATGGGTAATGGATGACAAGACAAGGCACGCATTTCCTCATATAATATCTCTTGGTTCACGGCAGAGTTGTGTTTATTGTGAGTCCTCTAGGTTTGTTATACGTTTATTGTTTCGTTATTTTTCACCTTTGGTGCTCTAACATTTTTGATTGATACCTGATAATATCACATTTCAGGATATTTATATAGTAAAAATGCCTGAAATAAGTCACTATATCATAAAAATGTCGAAAATATTGTAAAAACCCTTTTTTGCGATATCGAATGCTGATATTCACAAAAATATTTCGGTATCCGATAATATAACATTTTAATATATCGATACCGCACGTGAATAATATAGAAACAAGAATATCGATATGTATACAGTTATCGATTATATCGGAACATCCCTGTTTTCAGTCAGAGTCGATTAATGAGTGATCGACTCTGCCGTAAACACATAATGACCGCTAAATAGTAGATTGATTAACTGTGTTGGGTCCGTCATATGGCTTCTTCCCATTGTTGGCTATACAGAGGGACCATTCCCATTCCCTAGTTCAGACAATCCTTACACTTCGAAAAACATTTTTGCATAAGTTTAAGTTTTGAAGTACCTCCGCCATATTGGATTTGTAGTTCAATAACGAATTTTCAATGACACGCTAAGGACATATTAGGTTCTAATTCGAATATTATAACGATACACATCCCATCATTTTAGGGACTTATTATGAAATATATTTTACTGTGTTGCATACTAGAGGTGTCTTCGAAAATCTGAAAGATAATATTTATTGAATGCGCTATTTTCGAAGTTACAAGATCATACACAGTACACGAAATATATAACTTAAAACGTGAATAAACAATAAACTTGAGTGCAAATTAAAGTCCTCACTACAAACTGAATCTAATGGTTACTGTGATATTCTCATTGTCCCTCTACTAATGACGTCACTGACGCTGTCACAGATCATACGGTTACGAGTGTGTCGTAAACATGTTCAGTATGTGCTACTCCGGTGGTCGGCCTAGTTCACTCACGTCACTCATTATTTTGTTATGCTCGTTTGAGTTTTGATTAAAGCGAAACATCTAGGTTGCTGATGTGTCACTGGCCTCTTATTCGTTTGGTATACGTGTCAGATGTTCAAAAATAGTGGCAGTCAACAAGTGGTAGTCAATAGGTTCTGAATTCATTTTGAGTTTTCTTCATTTTTCAGTTTAGATTTAAGAATCTATAATACTTATAGCTTTTTCTTCTTTCCTCCATTAAGAGACATTTTATGTTCAAACAATCTCTTGTTACGTCGTTTTGTATCAGAACATTTTGTACTTTTTAAAGCGATTTATGATTTATAGAGATCAATCCGATTAGAATTTCAATTTTGCTATTTTCTCAGAGGGGTCTTGACAATTATCTATGGCCAAACAAATCTGTTCAACAAAAACAATATTGACCCATTTCAAAAAGGTTTTTCAAAATTTAGATTAGATAGATCGCTGATAAAAAGCATCTTTATGATAACTATATTATCGTTTAAAACTTATAGTTCCTTAATTGTGTAAATGTGTGTAATTAGGGGAGTTATTCAGAAGTAAATTGAATTTATCGGACTAAAATCCAAGTTGACGGAGGCACTAAAGACTCTTAATTGAATAACAGTTTAATTTTTTGAGTTTCAGTAATAAATTCGGCCAATCTGGAAATGCGCAGTAGTTAATTTTGAATATGAAAACATGTTCCATGTTTGTGTGATTTTAGTAACGTTGAAAGGAACCAATATGGTGACCAATAGACGAAAAAATTCGTCAAGGGAGGGTTGAATCTCAAGGGGTGGTACTTGAGATTGGTAGTTCCCGGTGGATCGTAGTTGATGGGAAATATTTATTTTTCACATTAAAATGTCTGTAGTGGTTAAGAAAATATTCAATTTCGTAAACATAACTATTCCTGATACCACTGATGGGTCGCACGTCTCGCTCTCTGGCCGTTTACAACGTTATTTCCACATGTTTTGCAATGCCAGTGAAAACAGCGTAAAACCGCACAGCCAACAGTAAAGGGCACATCGAGTTTTTTTTGTTTTCACAACGAAACAACCCCGGACGTCAAAACAAGAGGGTTTTGTCCAGTATGATTTCAATAATATGTATCGACCAGTCCCACAACAATGGCACCTGTTATTGCTTTGTAGCTCAATGTTTGATACTTCCTCTATAAACTGATTGCTTTTAATGGTCTTCGTTAGCGGTGCGCGAGGTTGGAAATGATTGTTGATGTTGACGGACCTGCTTAAATATTAACGTCAAGATCCTCGCGCTAAATGGAAGTGGACTATCATCCACTATCTAGCCGAGCCTCTGAGTGAATTCATTATTGGTTTAATATTAGGTATCGTTACTCCTAAATACATTTCGTTGGTTGAACCGTACGAACATACTTTTTTGCTATATTTTTATTTTTCATTATTTTAGCTAAATTTATAGCTAAATAAATGTGAATATTATTATTGTGTCTATGATAATAAAAAACGTTTATGTTTCAGGTATGTGGTGAGATCACATTGTTAACGTAAGTTTTGTATTCCAGTTATAAACTTTTGTCAGAAAAAATAAGTTTTTATATAATTTAATTCAAAAGGAAGTAATGAATTAACGGCTGAGATGTATTATTGCAATCAGTATGTGGAAGAGGTAGCGCCCGCTCACCTCGGTATGCCGCTCGCGCACACGGCTGCTCGGCGGGTAGCATCCTATTCAGGTGCAGGCGCTCTCATAAAACATGCAGGTTCGCCAGCCCCCTCATTATTGATTATATACTTTACCTGCTTCACCTTCTCTACACCGCTAGTAATGGCACCAATTTTTTCCATCTTCCACTTGGCTAGATTGTGTTGATGTAAAGTTGTGTTTTGACATTGATTTCTATATTTTTAGTAGAATACGTGAATACCGTATATTTAGTACCTTGGGTACCGTAGTAATACTGTTGGGCCACAGACACAAAAAGTACTGAAAAAATTTGTAGTATTTGTCGTTTCAAAATAAGATTCATTAGTGATGAAAACTAATTAAAGTTTACCCGCATTTAGTACATTAACGCAAAATATAGGTTAATTTACATAAAAATCTGTGGGTTAGTTTCGATTCAGTATCGGCAATATAGATATTTTGTCAGCAATAATATTTCTGTCTTGATATTGATGATAGATTAATATCGTATCGATCAAGAATATTGGAGGATTTCCGATATCGGTTCATCTAGTGCTCCAATGAACTGGCGATTAACTATCACAAGACACTAATAATATTACAGAAATAACATTTATGAATCGATATTGTGGAATCGATATATGGAATATCGGAGGATTTTCGATATCGATTCATCCCTAGCTTGGAGTAACTGACAAGTAACGATCACAAGACACAACCCCGGTGCCGGTATCGGTATTCCCCCCCTCCCTCCCACCACTACCTAGGCCTCGGCAGGAATGCAATCGCAATCGCCCTCAAACGATACGGTTCACGTCAAAAGAGCCGGATCCCGAGACTTGGACCCGAGACGTCTAGATTAGCGCAGTAAACACTCGACATCCGCTTCCGTCGACTCCGATTTGTTTACCTAAACAGACCGGGAAGCGGAAACGACGTTTTAACGGATTGGAATTTTTGAATTGGAGAAAACAACTTTGAAGTTTTTTCTTCTGAAAAAATTGATAGGTTTGAGTACTTTTTAGGTTCGAATGTAATTCTTGTACTCATATGATGAACGGGAACATCACTACACCCAAAAATAGGGATTGGTATAGCTTTTCCATATTCGCTCGTATTGTTTATTAGATATTTACTTTCAATTATAAGGACAGCCACTGTTATATCTTTACACATCCTTGTGTGACGAATGTGGCAAGTAATTTATTTGCGCTTTCAGCTGTCGTTATTGGTAAATTTATAAATTTGTAAACGTGGTATTTTGTTTCCATTTATTAACCTCCCTGGATGATGTTGAAAGCCGGACCAGAATACGGCAGCGTACAGAGAAACTCGTGCAGTCTGGCGTTCACGCATACTGCCGGTAAAATATCGGTCCTATTAGTGCCCCTGCTGCACGCAGATTCTACGGGGATATCAATTACATTTAGGTAATTTATGACTAGATTTTCCCCAGAATTGAAATCCAATTTAACTTGATGAAAACTGTTTCTTTGTTCGTTTTGACTCCAAATTCCATTTTCACAAGTCGACGGTGTTTGGCGGGTAGGTGCTATCGATTCATTCTTTCTTCATTATTTTATTAATTTGTCCTGTATACCTTAAGCGGTAAGTGAACATCTCTTCTACTGCTATGGATATTGTTAAAACTTTCAAGTTACGATTCAAGGAATAGCATCAATTGAAGTATTACGATGAAATTTTTGTTTAAGATTTAATATGCAAATATTTTTGTTATAATATGGTTCAGTTCTATATTTACAATGTACATTTCTTTAAATAACAAACATTAAAATGTAAGACATAACTTATATTGCAATAACTACTCCTGTTTTAACTCTTCATTTTTAGCATTTGAGGTGTCGAAATTTGGAGTTTACTTCTCCTATAAGATTATCATCTTTGGGGAGAAGGGGAGTTTGGCAATGACTTTGTCTATAACAACATGTGAGTAAGAGTAAACTCAATCAGTGAAAACACATTTCTACTGAAAGTATTCGTTTGTGATATTGTGATAGCTTATCATGCTAAGAGTGTGATAAATGCAATTTTCCACAAATAGCAGTCTTATCATTGAAATATTTTATGAAAGTGAATCTTTTTAGCTAAAATATCAATTATTGAATAATTGTTAAAGGTAATTCTGTTCCAAACCATAAGATCAATCCCTATCGCGTGGGTCTACTATCGAGATACTGAAGTGCTAATTCAACTTTATGCGAAGACTAATCTATGCAAAGGCGTAACATAACCCCAGCCCAATATCGCTCGTCTGGAGGGCAAGGAGCGAGCACTCAAGTAGAACTCTATACTTGAGTGTCCAGGGGCGTCCATTAGGACACCTTACACCCGCTTCCTGCATATTACATCCCCTTCAACACTAATTAGGAACTGTCGCAATTGATATTGGCGGTAAATCCTATCTTATGGTTTCTTAATGACCCGCAACGTGCGTTTAAATTACACTCTGACAATTACAAAGTTCTCAGATGTCGCTTACGAGTTGTCGAGCAAAGTTTTCCCGTCGCGTTGCGTTAGAGACAATCGTTTTGGAAACGGAAACAAGTTTGATTGAAAATAACGTTTTCAGACTGCCTTATGAACGTAGAATCAACTAATTTTTTAAAGTCATATAATTTGTCATTAACGCTATATAGTTAGTATTCTTCCTTAAGGTTAGTCCACTGAATTTATAATAAATAAGTTGATGTTAATTAATATTAGAAAAAGGAAAGTTAAGATTTTAGTTTGATATACAACAATAATACCTGATTAATATCTTGAATTTAGGCTTTGGATGATTAATAGTCTTTAGTCTTCATATAAAATTCAAGATGGAGGATTTTACCACACTGTAGTCACTTCTTCAGCTCACATACATATATGGATCTTGTAATAAAAATAAAAAAGGGAAATTAATAAATTTAGATATGAGCCTCTTCTTCTAAAATTAATTAAATACTGGGGAATGCACTGGGGAAGCATCAACAAGTTTTCCTCTTCTAAGGTTGGTGGAACTCTCTCTCTTTCTTCTTGGTGTTCCAGTTCATTGTTGGGGCACATAGTTGTATCCCATGTTAACTGGTCTCTGAATTTAGGGCCTTAAGGACAATTTCTGAATTACTGTAGATTATATTAAATTTTGATGTAATGCAATTTTCTTACTTTACAAATATAAATAAAATGATGAGAGGTGTGTTGATTTATATTGGTCTGATTTATGGAATCATATTTATGCTAAATATGATTCTTGGTAATTTATTAAATGAGAAATATTTTGGTTGGAATTACGTAGATAAATAATTATTATATCATATGATAATAATGAAAGACTTTCTGGGGAAGGGTGATGAAGTGATTATTTTAAATAAAATTATAATATGAATTAATTATTTAAACACATAAGGAATAATATTATGATATTTTAATAAACCTAATAATAAGTAAAGAATGGTTACGAAATAAACTATCACGAGCCCAAAGAGATATTTATTTAACAGCAATGCCTATGCAATGCAAAGATTTTAATAATTTGCTTAAATGCTAGAACATAGAACCCATAGAACATAGTCCACTACCACGATGGAAATATTAGAATAGGAATAAGATAGTTTTTGTGCGAAAAATAAGATTGACTTAATAAATAAACGAATAAGTTGAATTTGGTGAGAAATGAAGTCTTTTACTCCATCCACTCTTATATTGTATGTAATAAAAAATAATACTTTAGTTTATATTTATCTAATTATAAGAGTAGTTAATTCAAATCACTTGCAAATTTTACTTTTACGAAAAATATTTTTTATTCTGGTTTGTGAGTCAGTGCACTATCATTTTATTTTACCTACAACGGTGCTGTCGTAAATCCGAGATTTCGGATATTATTATTAAAAAACATTAAAATGTTTACTTTATTTTTATGCTCTGCGAAAAAGTTTATTTTTAACGTATATTCGATTACATTTAGCGCCTGTACAAGTATTTAACAAAAGTGGAAACAAGCGAATGAAGATTTCCCAAAGTCTTATTGAGAGTGAGAGTGTCACTCGTAGACTACGAGTGACAATACACGGAGTACCAAAAAAGTGGAGACTTTAGAGAGAAGAATTTTCTCACACTCCATAGAGAGTGAGAATATGCGAATGAAGAATACACAGAGTACCGAAGAGACGGGCCTGTGATAGAATAGTACACAGAGAACCGAGGGTGGAAATATACGATTGAAGAATACTCAGAGTAACATGATAACGCCGAAGGTTCTAAGTAATTAAACGACGCGGGCATATCCCGTGTTGTAGCCCGTAGTTGTGATCTGCTAATTATACTGTGATAAGCAGCAAAGGTCCCTCCCCCCTTACTCCACACTCTCATGCTCGTCTTGTAACAAACACACCTATTTATACCGCGGCCTGCGCCGATAGCGCCATCTGGACTTCAAAGACGGAAAAACCCGGCCAGATGCGTTAGTGTGGGTGGGCGGGGTTCTTACGACTGGGACGGCTAGATTATAGTGGAGATTTGACCCGAGCATGCCCAGGTCAGACTTCTCCCTGGTGCGATACGAGAGAACGAGGACGACCATGGGACTGTGACAAGGCAGGTCTTGTGGATCGTGGTGCATCTGGAAGGGAGGATACAGATTGCACGGGTTACAAGAAGACATACTGACGGTACGAGAATTACTTTAGAGCAAAGAGAAAACGGTATATCCACTTTTGATAATTCTCTCTTCCGTTGAATAGACGATACCTTCTGATAACATATCGAAATTATGTAGTGACAAGATTAGAGTGATAACATCAAATAGTGCCACCTTGGTTTAAATACAAAATATAAATAATTTGGATGGATGAACTTAACTGGAGATACTCTGATGCCAATAATTCCCTATTATTAATTTTTGTTGTCCAATAAACAATAAAACTTACGAATTGGTTAAAAGCCCCTAAAGGCAGCATAATGTAAAATGAGTTTAGTATTTACCTGTTTACCGAGTTAGATTAAATAATAGGAAATACCTATACCACCATAAAATTCACCTCAATAAATGCAAACTATAGTTCATAAGATATTTTGGTCAGTTAGGAACCAGTGTTACTTGAGTACCGTACGTCATCGTATCAAAGAGGTAATATTATGTGGACGTGTGATTGTTACGTAGCTAGGGTAACCTATTTAATTGTTAAAACACAATTCCAAGTACAAAGAAACACCGTAACTAGTGACGAGTCAGTAATAATACATTTAATAAGCTTCAGTGAAAAAAATTAAATGTCCGCATGTATCGAATAGTCGGGAATCCAATGACAAAACACGTCTGGAATTTTCAGATTGGGTAAACCTGCTGTGTATGTGATCGCAGCAGAATGTTGTGGGTATTCGGGCGATGGCATACTATTGATGCAGTGCGGGGTTGGGAATGATTTTATCGACGCGTTCATTGATGGATCACCGGTCAGAGAGACAGGAGGCTGTGGGCAGCACACTCGCTACCTCTCTCTTCCTCTTACTCTTCAACTAGGTGAAGCGGAATCAGGAACTTCAAAATCTTTCGATCTCGTTAACTTGAGAAATAAAACGTGAGTGCAGTGGATTCAAAACGGTGCAGTTGAAATGCACTTGCTCACTTCAATATGTTCATCACTTTGACGGTCTTGTTGCATTAGTCAATGAGACTAATGTACAGATTGCATATGCACTAAAGAAGTGCATATGCAACCCGCACAATAAGAACGTTGATGCCATTCAAAGTGTTTAGTGACTCGGCTTTTTGCAGCTGTATATCCTTTAACACTTAAGAGGAGGTAGAAAATGCCGTTATAGCCATATAACGTTACTGTTTCAAATTTTGGTCTCGCAAATTGTCAATACCTCCCCCTAGAGCTAAGACATATCCATGTCAAAAATGCTTTCCGTTTGTTACAGGTAATGTTCCAAAATAACTACTGCTGTGTTAAAATTAATTTGTGATGAGTTTATTTATATTAAAATGATTTAAAAAGTTGTATGTTTGTCCCATTTTTTAGTTAAAACAAAATAAATTAATGGAAAAATATATTATTTTGGTATAAATAATTTTAAAATTCACATATCAGAGTTACAGTTAACCGGGCTCCAAATGGAAACACGATTCCGAGGAAAACAACGTAAAAACGCGCGCAAGTTTGAAGCAGGTACTTAGCTGAAGATGAATACACAAACGCAGAGAACAAAGGGTCTCGCCTCCAACTTGTCTGCCCTCTAGAACCCTTCTTTGTTGAATTGTGGCTAGTTTATTTGTCGGGCGATTCGTTACCGTGTTTCAGATGCAGTTAGGTACTTTATTGTAGCGTTTTGCTTTGTGCGACTTGGCTTAAACGTTTCTGCTTCTGCGACTTGGATGTTCCGGACAACTTACGTTTTGAAACTACTGTATAAATTAACTCGCGTATTCCTTTGTCGAGTGTTTTTTGTTTGGCATTTATCAAATCAATTTTTGTTTAAACCTATTTAATAAAGATATGTGGTGTATTATTTTTTAAATATTCTAAAAATAGTTGTTTACAATAATAAAATAATTTTCATTACTGTATGCAAATTTAAACAAATCACTATTGTTCGATTACTAAGCAGTTAATTAATTGTTACATAATTACTAAGCAATTGTTATTGAATTTATTCATTCTTATTCGTTACTTCGAACTAAAAACCTTTAGGATATCATTAAAGTAAAATGTTTATTGGCTCAGATATATTGACGATGACTTCTGAAATAATGGCTGTTTATCGCCTTTGGATTTCTGATACTAAAAATTGGTTTACATACTGCAATCAAGTTATAACAGCTTATAATATTGTAGAGTTAGCTTACACACACGTGTAGCCATCGCACAAATCTCAAGTAACAGCGAAATATAGAGTTAGTTACACGTGTAGCTATCGCATAAGTCTCGAGTAACAGCGCAGATCTAGAGTTAGCTACACGTGTAGCCATCGCACAAGTCTCGAGTAACAGCGCAGATCTAGAGTTAGCTACACGTGTAGCCATCGCACAAGTCTCGAGTAACAGCGCAGATCTAGAGTTAGCTACACGTGTAGCCATCGCACAAGTCTCGAGTAACAGCGCAGATCTAGAGTTAGCTACACGTGTAGCCATCGCACAAGTCTCGAGTAACAGCGCAGATCTAGAGTTAGCTACACGTGTAGCCATCGCACAAGTCTCGAGTAACAGCGCAGATCTAGAGTTAGCTACACGTGTAGCCATCGCACAAGTCTCGAGTAACAGCGCAGATCTAGAGTTAGCTACACGTGTAGCCATCGCACAAGTCTCGAGTAACAGCGCAGATCTAGAGTTAGCTACACGTGTAGCCATCGCACAAGTCTCGAGTAACAGCGCAGATCTAGAGTTAGCTACACGTGTAGCCATCGCACAAGTCTCGAGTAACAGCGCAGATCTAGAGTTAGCTACACGTGTGATCGCCGCGTCCGGTGAACAACGAGTTCCCTAATTGCAATATTGTCCACACAAATTTCGTTTGTTTATTTACCGGGCCGGCCGCTCCCGCAAATTAGATCAAAATTGGTTTGCATGCAGAATCACCCCGCCCCCTCCCCCACCTACTACACTAACTGCAGCACGCGCTCTCCCGCTACAGCGCCTGCTACTGTTTGGCCAACTTATTGCAAAAGGTTATCAGCGTTTTGGAGAGAACATGTGTGTATGCATTTATTATTAATTCAAAAAATTTGGAAAGCATTTTTTGTTACATAAATTCGTATTATGTTTACGTATTGCTAAGTACCTCAAAAGGTAATTTGAAAAACAATCGTCTTGCCAATAATAATTTGAGTCATTTTGTTTTGTATTTACGAGTATTCAGTAGTTTTTTATTTCTTTTATTTTTAAGATACAGTAGTTCGCCCCAAAAAGCACTAAAACGGGGTGATACAAATTTTTCAAAAATGGATAATGATTTTGATAAAGATATCATGGTTTACACGGATTTTGTTCCCAAACTATATGACAGTGTCAGCATGTCTGTAAAAATAAGGTTTCAAATTTTATAGACTTATGGCCAAAGATTATTTTTTTTAAATTTCTGGGAAGCTGATAAATTAATAAAATAATATTACTTTCACCATTAAACCCGGCTTAAAAAGTTAAAAACATTAGCATGTTAAATATTTGTCTGCGACTATCGGTTGCAAAAATAACCTAAGATTTTCTCGTGTCACTGTTAAACAGTTCTTTTGCGCATTTTAGTATATTACTTTATCGTCTTGAAACTCATTCTTGCGTGTGTAATTAGTTCCCACAGCTAACTCAATCCTGTGTACCTCTTCAACCTTATATCCTAAATGTTGCTACCTGTAGATGCCAATATAAAAATCATCTCTGTAGAGATATAACGAGCCGGTAAGATGCTGTTTGCTGATAGGAGTAGGTTTGAATAATTCGAATAATATAGCCAAAATTGTCAGGGGGCTTGATTACCTTTTTATACTCCCAACAAATACTTTCCAGAATATTTGGTAAAACTGTTGACAAAGCATTGCTTACAAATGTAATTCTGTAAACTATTTCCTATTTGTGGGGGTTAGGATAGTTGGTAATGTCCTGTTATGTGATGGCGGTGGCCGGCCATTAGGACAGAGGCTATTCCTCCAAATTGGTTCCCCTCGCTAACTGTGCAGTAATGGCGCCGGTTTCGGGTTAAAAACTCCCTAATAGGAAATACGAAACGATTTCTATTAGAGTTACCCGCCAGATTAGGATTTATTTTTCACCCGGTTCCTCCCTCTCCATTAGCGATGCCCTGTTGCTTTATTGCCGTTTTTTTAATTAACCTAGATTTACGCTAGGTTTGCTTGGTTTACAATTTAATTCAATTCACTAAAAATATTTAACTTATTAATTTATTTTCGTCACACAAAACTAAACTATTATATTCGTAATCCCTTCTAGAATGCTTTATAACATTTTTGGATTTTATTAAACTTTATGTTAAAAAGATTGAAAGAATTCCTCCCTCTGTCAAGAATTTTTGGTGTGTGTTTTAGAGTAGTTTCTATATGAGTTGCAAACTTTGTCAGAGTCAACAAGGTTTTACTGGGTTGGCTCGAGTAAATTTTGTCATTTTAATTTGGTCTTAAAACGTGCATAGCTTCTAGTTTTACTAATTTTAAATTTAATACCATCTACACATTTGATGTGGACAAATGGAATCTGAACAGCTCAACTAAATTAATAAATTAAGTGAAACTACATAAATTATGTACAATTCTTTATTGCTTTTAAAATTAAATAAAAATTTCTTGGTGTATTACGAACTATACTAATATAAACAGGTAAGCGATGTAGGAGTGATTCTCGAAATATTGAGGAAACCCTCCAATTTTTAATAAAATTTTGAAATGTCTGCAAATAATAATAGTTCTTGCAGTTGTGGAAACCTTTCACTTGAAAGTAATATCCCGCAAAAAGCCCTGGTTTTTTCTAAAAAGGCGTCCTATATTAGTAAAAAAGTTGAGTGAGTTACCGTGGATCAGGCCTACTTAAATCTTAAATTACCTTTGATCCGCGTGACTTCTGCCGGCCTCGGCTAAGACATCCGTCTCGCGAAGGACCAAGACACGGTGTACAATTAGCTCTCAGCCCATTGTAATCTGGCCGGGGACGGGTGTTCGTAATTTGTTAAAGGGCCGCCAGTGTTGGGGGGAGGACAATTCAATATTGGCGGGCCTGTGCCCCTTCCCGACCGCAGGGAGTGGTTAGTTTAGTTGGCATCAAACAATCATACTAACGCACAACTCATTGGGACCGATCCTGGCTTTGATCGGCATTGTTGCACAGACTTTGATCTCTTGTCCTGTTTTGTTTTACGGAACAAAATGGTCAAGGTAAATGAGTATTTTTTCGAGGGCGATATTCATTTTGTGAACAATACTGGCCACACGATAATCCTGGAAAGATAGATTAAGTGTAAACCTTATCTGAGAGTGGTTGTATTGTAAATATTTTTCATTGACAAACAACATACAGAAATTTAATAATTATTATCACGCGGTGATTAAATGTTATAGGAAATTTAAATAACGAATTGAGCTATTTATTTTGCTAGATTACTCTTATTATTATTAAAACTATTATTTTAATTAAATTCCTCAAATATCTTTTTATGACCAAAGCGAGTGACGAATAATGGAGAATGCAATTTAACATTGTTTGTTGTCGTAAACCAAATGCTAATTGTTTTTTTTCATTGGTGGACACTAGATTTCTCTGTTCACACGCTAATTTATTTTTAACGTTAAAGGTTGTGTTTAGGTTAATTTGTTGTGAGGGTTTTACCTAAACACTACAGTAGTTCGGTACCGGACTGAAATAATTTTACAAATTTACTATAGATTATGAAGAGTTTTGTATCAGTCTGAAATTGTTTCTGAAAAAGATCATTAACGTTTTAACAATTACCAACTGTTAATAATTAAAATAATTAATTTTGGTACATTTGTAGCTAACCTTTATGGTTAACAGTGACGTAAATAAAGAATCTCAAAGACGGTTCCCGAACACACAAAACGAACTCTTGTGTCAAACTTGTAAAACGCCCCTTTTCTCGTTGCGAATGTTACCGCGGAGTGCGAGAGGGCTCAAAATAATTGCACGAAGCCCAAAGTTGGAATACATTCGGTGTTAATGAGCCTGTAGCTTTAATTACTCGGCCTGGGCTCGATCACAATTTCTCTCGTCCTCTTCGTTCGCAATGTAGGGTTCGAGGTCCCCTCACTCGGGGGTTCTTCTGTTTTAATTAGGTTAATTGTCAATTTAACGTGCTATTCATTGATTTCTTTTATATTTTGGGATTTTCCCAATTCGCTATCCATAGTGAAATTTGTAGATACCGAATTTTTAATCAATGTTGTTTTTATTCATTCTCGTGACTTTTTATAAAATTTTAGAAATTTTTAAACTTACGAACACCATTTTATGATCCGCGAACTTATATATATAACGGTAAATATGTATAGATTATTTTAAAATCAGTCTTGTTTTTAGAACTAAATATCTTTTATAGTTAATGTAAAATAACCTTACTGAAAAACATGAACAAATCCTTTTGAAAACATTTTTTTAATTCGTTTTGCACGTAAAAATGAAAAATGGTAAACGCAACTGGGGATACACAATAATACAAGTTTAAGCTTAGCGTTAACATTAAAATCCACTCTCACAATAACCGCAACTTCAACGCCACAATAAAGTTATTACACAAATCAGATTCCGCCGTCACTTATATACAAGCGTGACAGTTTTGTTTATTTGACAGATTCACTTCAATATGTTTGCGGCAGGTGGCGGTCGCCCCATTGAAGGAGCGGCGGCGGCGTTGCAAGTTTTAAATCTCGCTCCACTTTTGCGCTGGTTTCGCTTGATTAAAATGCGCTCCCTTTGAGGAATCGTCCGCATTTTGTGTAGGAAATGATTCTCGGTTCGCGGCAAAGGAACCTGGAGCGAATACATCGGCCAATCTGGATTCCGTGTTTACCCTGTTCGCATTTGTGTGGTAATCGTTTAGGCTGTCTTATGGAAACGGTTTCTAAAGATTTATCTGAAACCTGAATCAGATTGAGGCGAAACTTTCACTCAATGTATAATACTATCGTATCATTTTCTTTAAAATTATATCTAAAATGTATTACTATTTTGTACCTTGTGACAGTAGAGTTTATGATTTTTATTCATTTGTTTGTTGAAGGTAATTATGACACAATGACCGTGTTTGGTAAGCCTTATAAAAGTAAAAAATCAAAATTATATTCTTAAATGAGAAAATTTGAGTGTAATTAAACTTTAATTTTATTTACAATAACATCGGCTTCAAATGATTCCGAAAGTTTTATAGGAGAAATAATGACTCGAGAGCTTACAGGGAACAGCTTACACTGTCCATCTCCCAGTAGACTCAAGACGGCTTAAAGTGCAATAGGTTTAAGTCCATTATCTTTAACTTTAATAGTTTTAAGTATTTGTTTTATCAGATCGATTTATTTCCAAGAGGAAAAAATAAATAGTCGAAGATTGTTTTCTTATAACTATGCAATTTTGTCCTTTTTGTACAGAACCGAAAGCAATGACGTGAAAATATAAATTAAACTATGTCAATTTTGTTTACAATTGTGGATTTTGAAATCATTGCAATCATATGTACAGCGTTAAACATAAAAGAGTATTTAAAGAACGTACTGATTAAAAATATGCAACTTAAACTTACTGGAATTAAAATTGCTAATTAGTTTTGTACTTTTTGTTTGGATTGAAAAAAACTACTGTATTACGTACAAGATGTGTCTGCCTTACAGGTCTCCTAGATTTATATGTTTATTGCGGAGGTTTCATTCGCATAATATTGTCAGGAAGTCTTATTAGCCACTGCATACTGTGGTCGGTCAGAAGCAACAGAAGCGACAGTAGCTCTGCGTAACAGTGGCCTTAGGAACTACCAGGGCCAGGTTCACGGTTCCCCCGCCGACCGTGACCGCGTGATTGTCGGTGGCCCTCACGTGACCGCAGCTGAAGGAAATTACCTTGCGGTCGGAGCGTTACCAGAAATGTGAGGCCTGGATTGGGTGAATGGGTGGCGGTATTTGGTCATTAATAACTTTCAAAAAGATAAATTTCTAGTACTGACATTAAATTCCCGAAGGAACGGTATGTGCTATATAGCTCACATATTAAACTGGTGGTTATCCTCTTATACGTTTTATGGAGTTAAATTATGTTTTAACAGCTATTATGTAATTTCGCTTCAATACTTTTACGTAGAAAAATATTACACTATAATTCACTAGCCCAATATAATTTTATATTCACTATAATTTGACGTCTTTACACTTGACTGGCTTGAACGTGACTTTAAATTAAACGTAATTGAAAAAAGCGACTTATATATTAGCAATTATCTCCTGAAGGTAAACCTAACCAAAATGCACGTCTAACCGAGTTGCAGAATAGGCTGCTGGAGACAAAAACGTATTCTTACATGAATGAAGCTGCGTCCCTGCCCTCCCCCTTCCCTCTGGTGGCGAAAAGCCAAGCAATTACGGGACCGGTAATTAGCGCAAGTGTGGACAGCGACGCCTCCTCCTAACCCTCGTCCTCGGCCAAAACACTCGCTAGACGCTGAGAAGACTATTCCTTGGCGTAACTCTCACTAGTGATGTTTGTGATGTGCTACTCGCCAGACACAAAGGAAACTATACCTTGAGCTGTCTCTTTCTGACGCCCCTGTTGTGACTATCCCATGGCCCCTAGCTCACTAGTGATATCTCGTATTGTCTTGCTCTCGCTCACATTGAGGAGACTATTCCTTTGCCCCCTCTCTCGCTAGTGATTTATGTGTTTTCTTGCTACTTGCTAGACACAGAGGAAACTACCCCTTTGTATCTGCGTCGATAATCTTATATCTTACCTTGCTTCTCACTAGACATGAGGACATTATTAATTCCTTCGCCTCTTCATCGACTACCGTAAGGTTCTTGTTGTCTTTCACTGAGGAAACTGTCCTGTCCTTGTCGGAGGAATAAAAATTGCCTAGATGTAAATTGTTTTATTCATACTACCTCCCTCTTTTATAAAATGGATTTACACTGTCGATATGAATTTTATTATTCAATAAATGATGTCTGTGAACATTTAGGATAGAAATATTTGATCACTCCATAATTCCCTTCACGTCAGCTTTTTTCATTTATTTTCGGATTCACGTTCGTGTGTCAGTTGAATTTAGAACATCCTTGTCCATGGTTACAGGCCTACTGCTCAGAAGGCCTTTAATCATATCACGTGTTCGGCAAACATCGGTAAGAGCCAATTAGCGCGCAGGTGGACCGACGCGACGGTTTAATCTAAATTAGTGCCGTGTGTCCGAGATATACACTGTTGCAAATGAAATTGCTAATTGAATTGGCTCACTGACATATCTATCTTTGCCTGATCAATGCGCACGACTAATGGCGAAGGCTGTGTTGATTAATAGGACGGTGCGACGTGTTGGAGAACCGCCGTTTGTGGAGTACGGTGGAGAGATCGTTTATTGATTGCATTCACTGATTAAGCAATATTTGGATGCAAAGAGGGGTGACGTAGAGGCATTCTAGTGGTTGCGGTGAGGTCCTCCATAATCCGGAGTTCCTCGTGACATCAGTTGCAGGGTCAACGACCCAGTTCCTTTTGGTCCTCCAGCTATTTACTTACTACTCTGGCTAATAAACCAGCTGGCCGGTCCTTCACTTGAAATCAATTACAGTAGTTCCAAATTAATACGTTTTAGTGGTGTCGCCAACTGTATTTTAAACTTGAAAATAAGTTTCCCTACCTTTTTGTTAGTTGTAGATAGCCACGAAATATGAGTAAGTAAACTATGTGTAAAAATTAAATCCATAGAAAATCGAAAAACGTTAAATCCACATGATCTTATTTCTCTTTCAATTCAACATATATTTTCTTAGCAGTATGAATCAAAATACCAGGGTTTCACCAGAACTTGAGAGTAATATAGAATGTATTTCAAAAATCTAAATATATGTGATATGAGGAATGTTTCTCCTTGATGACTGTACAAAAAATTTTTGTATTTACTTCCCTGTGGTAAATAGGTTAGATCATGGATATGTCTGAAGGGAATTTCCAGTTCATCTAAACAGCTGCTCTTATTAGTTTCTATGGAAACCTGTTACATATTTTTCATCTTAAAAATCTCTAACACCCCCCCCAGAACTAAGACATATCCATGTCAATAAAAACATGAAACTCATATTATGATAAAGATTAGAACTGGCTGATAGACGGTTCAGTTGTTAGTACTCGCTTCACATTCGGAAGGTCGCAGGATCGATGATAAGCTAAGTTTGGATGTATTTTTAGCGAATTTCCCATAGGGAAGAAGCTATTACCGTAGGTCTCATGGCAAGAGTTAAGCCCGAGACCATGTTATTTTTTCTTCTTTAGGTGCCCAGAGACCAAAAACAATAGTCGTTAAAATTGTTATATATATATATATATGTATATATATATATATATATATATGTGTCTGTGAACACGATAACTCTCGTAAAAAAGGTCCGATCGAGACCAAATTTGGTAGAGACGTGTATTCCTACAAATGCTCGGACGAGTTCGTAAACCAGACATATCGGTCAATGGGAACGGGTAGTTTGGGGGGTTTTGTACCCCAAAATGGGGTTTTTTGCGTTTTTCACATGTAATTTTTAAAAATTTCTAATTTTATATTTCACCATTAAAATCAGCTTAAAAAACTACACAATTAAGTTCCTTAAAGTTTTTCTCTATCTTCAACGGTTACCGAGATATAAAAAAATCTAAACACAGTACGTTGTATTTTGGGGCTCCAATGTTAATCTTATGGAGGATTAAAAAAAAATAATTTTTCACTTATTATCTAATATTTTTGGATGAAACTTGATATTTAGCTTCATGTGGTTGAGATCCATACATTTGTGCTAAAAATTATAGTTTATGTGTTTATCATGGCAGCAAACCTGCATACTCTTTTCCCATGTTAATCATATAGGGAATAGGCAAACTCCTTTATTTATGGACAGATGTTGATGAAAGTTGGTATAAATGTTAAAAATAAAATTTTGATGGTATAAATGGCTACTTTCAGTGTTCCTCACAGCAGCAAACTTCACTCTTTCCATTATCTTATGGAGATAAAAAATTCTCATGTTTATAAGATTTTTGACCAAACTTTTCATATATTATTATATTATTATTGATTTGGAAATTCGGAAGTCGCAGGATCTGATGGATGTATTTTTTTAGTTTGAAATTGTGTTATTTTGTTTTGTTGGAGAATTATTGATTCTGGAAAAGGAATCAGCTGATCGTATTCTCCTTTAAATAGTCATCTTGTTGGACCATTGTCTCACGAAGAAAGAGGAAAAGGTTGCATCGAATTTTAAAAGAATATGTGTTGCGAAAGCTTTACGTAACTTCTTCAAAAAAATTTGTCCAAAAATTATATAAGATTTTTTAAACATCTCAGGGAAAGCACCGACTTTAAATGTACAGCTGTTTCTTTATCTCGACAGAATCATCAGTTCTTATTGTTGTAGTCGGAGCGCTGCGGTATCATAAAGGGGAACTATCGCTGGAGCTATCGGCTGCAGCCTGGTTCAAAGCGTCTATTCCGGCTTGTTGTATTGGGGCGGTGCCAACCTATGTTGTTTTGTCCCCCGTTTGACCGTTTTGGACCTTTATGACGTATATTGAGCAACGTTGCATCGGTTCCGTTCCCAACAATAACCTCCGACTGTTCATTAAACTCAATATCATTGCTGAATGCGGTCGGTGTGTGTCCCTGGTTCATCGCTACTGATCAAACACTGCTAATATCATTGTGTTTCATTTTGATTAAATTACCGGTTGTCAAAGGAATCAATGCAATAAATAACACTTGTACAAGGTTAAAAGTCAATATGTTATAAGTTTCACATCCATCTAACCATTCTACAAACATGAATTTTAAATATACGTACCTTATTAGTTTCATATAGAAATATATCACCTGAAAATATTTATTAGTGATTAAAATGTTAAGAAACACTTTTGAATGTGTCAAAAAATGTTTGTCGAGCTAATTCTTTTGCAATATTTTATCATTTAGGCATTGAGTAAATATAAAATTTAAATTATAATCAGATATATCATTAGACATTAAAGATCCTTTAAAATTACAACAAGTACATGTTCTCTGTTAAAAACTGTTTAGTTCTTGAAATTATATTCATGTGACGTAAATGGAAAAATCTCAGGTACTGAAGACTTTTAGACGTTTTTAAATATGTTTCCACGTTATGAAAATTGTCTAGAAATATTCTAGGTTGTGGAAGATTGTCAAGCCTATTTCACAACGGTTTTCAGCAATAAACAGTTATGCACTAAAATGTGTTGTAAATCGCATTTATTGTTCAATCGGAATAGTCACTCTGAAAACACAAATTATTCAAACATCATACAAACCGATTCTTTCTTGAATACTATTAATACTCGTGGTTTATTCTTCGCAAACGTTCAAGGTTGTGCATGGGTTGAGTTTGAAAACCGTCTTCTGATTTTAAACTCGCAGTCAATTTGGTGAGTCAAAGGCTCAGTTGGTAGCGTGATGGACTTCGAACCTGGTCAGCGATGGATCTGGTCCCGATTTCGGTGTTGCCGATTCAATGTTTTCAATATTGTCCATTTGGCTCTTTGTAGTCTCATAATTGCTTGATACTCCCCACATGCAGAAATAAAAATTACGGTTCTCTTACACGAATGAGTCTAGGGTGGGAATCGTTTGGATAAAATATGCCTACTTATTCTTAAAAAAAATTGTTTTTCTATAGTTCTCAGAGCACGGGTTTACAGCGAACCGCAGTTTCAACACGGACGGTAATAGAAGTGACTTCACGCGGCCGTGCTGCACTCTGTTGGGAACATACCTCAGCACAATGCGCAAGGTCTCGCAATCATGGACGCAATACGATTATCGATAGAAGCGGGTTTCGAAACACACAGTATTAAATGAGCATTGCAATAGTTGTAGGGATTGTGGTATGAAACTGTCCTACATTAGTGTTTCCCTGCAAGTGAAATAGGTTAGTGTGAAATGAGGTAAACGTGAGGCAATTTCGTAGTTTGGGTAGCTCTATAAGGATATTGGCAATCCGAAGGACCAATTCTTGTAGTGGTGACGTCGTATGCTTACTTACGTCATCTGGTTATAAGGACAGCTGTCTGGAGGAACTGAAAACATTCCCTTTAGTCATATCCATGATCTAAGCTATTTTTCATTGGGAATTAAATACATTTTTTTAATTACATAATGCACCATTTATCCGAATAATCTGATGGACGACTACGGCTAGTTAATACGACGTTTTCTTCTGTTTCATTCCGCAGCACATGTGTTTCTTTTATTCTTAGAAAAAATTGTTTAAATCAATATTATACGAAAGTTATTTTATGAATATAGTTTTTTATTGAGTTCTTCAATTCTATTTTACTTAATAATACAGCTTCAATAAGCATGCTAATGTATTAAATAAAATTTTAAAGTAGTGTATATGTGATGGCGTTAAAATTTATAATTTGCAATTTTATCAACAACCGTAAGAGAATATACATTCCGTTATTACTGTCGAGTAAATTGGGAAGTTTTTTTAAAATTTCTATTAAAATTGTGTAATATTAAGAAACACTTCCCTGTGTGATGTGTGACAGAACTGAGCAGGTAGGGTTTCATCTCGTATCCTGTGTCTGAGTCGGATCCTGTTGGTAATTACAGGTCTAGGAGGCCTGATCTGTTTATACGAACAGTTAATTAACCTTGGCCAATAATGGGTATCAGCTGATCAAAAACATTACTCAAGTAACATTACGTTATTTACTTCTCATAGATAATGTAATAGTGTGTATCATAACAAGGGTCGAAAGTGATGCTTTTTGTAAGAGTTCAAGGTTATAATCTGAGCGAGTGAAGAAAAGTCACTGAAGACCCGTGTTATTAAATAAATTTTTGTCTGACTACACAAAATATTGAGCTGTACAAACAACAAAAAATCAGCTGATTGTCAATGCTAATAATCGAATATTGCTTTCGCCTTCTTAGAGTGGAAAAATAATTTTTCTACTCGCAAAACGTATAGTAAAAATCGATTTGTGTAGTTTAAACAAAGTTTTTCAAACAATATTGGATGTTCAAAACCAGTTTGACGATACGTTAAACGACGATATGTGTTTGTTTCATGGACATTCTTGGAACATGGTAAAACTGGGTTAAAGTGGAAGTGGTCAACAATAAACTAGTTATCAAGTATCTTATCTATGTTTTGGGATTCAACTCACTAAGACGTTAAGTAATAACAAAAATCTCTAACGACTCAAAATGTGAAGATAAGTGAACTTGTGTTTGAAATAAGCATTTGCCGTCTTAAACACAGAGCACAGCAAGGTAAAAGTCGTACGTTGTCCACTGTGGGGGAGGAGTTGTCTGGAGTGAACCTCCCCCACCCCCACTTTTCCCGCAACAGTGCACTCGGATAGCCCGGTTTTTACCAATTTCCCCCTAAGTGACCGGCCAGTTGAGAGGGGACTTCGGAATCACTTTTGCTCCCTTGATAGTCTCAGACATCGTCACATTTTTGTGTCTCCCCCCCCATTCACTCTCACAGCCTTCAAGTGAGCAAATTCTTAGAGAGGTCGAACAGATTGTGTTTTTCAGTCACATGGATTTTATATAAACGATTTTAGTATTATTTCTATTAGTTACTGAACGGAACTCAAAAATAATATTGATAGATGCGTAGAATAAACTTATTCTTCAAACTAATTCATTTAACTTACGTGTATCATTTCAATTTTAAAGCGGACAATGAACTAACATACACACACAATACGAACGACATATTACAACACTGATTTAAAATCAATATGGATGTGTATCCAAATCAGTTACGAGATTTTTATACAAACAACAGCTTATATCACGTTCCTGCCTAGGATAACACTTTTCAAAATAATTAATAAAATAATATTAAATGTTCTTCATAACTTAAACTGTAGCAGATAAGCTTTAGTACGTATAATTCAATACGCTAAATCTTAGGACATACTATAAAAATAAAATATTATTTTTTCAAGTTAGTTCCATTAAATAAACTCAGTATTGCAAGTGGAATAAAATACAGTTTAAAGAAAGCTGAGTGCCGTTGTTGGCGAGGGCCTTCATTATACCAAACGCAATCTAGCTACTTCGAAGTACGTCAGTCTCCTCAAGATTGCAGGCGCTGAGCATCTGGGCCGTTGAAACGGCAGTCCAAAAGAGCAAACAAATTAGTCGACTTCTACATCTTTCCGTGTGCTTCTCTTGAAACATTTAAACTAATTAATCTTTAATTAGTGCGACTTCCATCCTAAATCATCTGATGAGGGAATCGATAAGATCGTGGGTATACTGAACCGTTTCAATATTTCACTCGTAATCCAAGGGAGTAATTTTTAACAATAACGGTAACATTTTCACACTAGCACTGTTGTATTAATATATCTGCAGGGAAGGGTTATCCCCTTTAAAACAATGGACACGGGTATGACAGCTAATAACGAAATTGTGCGTCAAAAGTATCCTTTGATGTCAAATCCCTCCGCGACACGCCTTTAGTACACGCGGCCTCGTATCCTCGGACACACTGACAGTTTCACTCTTAACATTTTACCGGCTTTGAATGTGGATCATTTTTATTTTGTTAACCCGCACGTCACGGAAAGTTCAGGTTTTTACGCCGCTTGTTATATGCAGAAAGGATACGTTTTGAAACACCCTCTAGTTAGTTTTTTCGAGAAAAACCTAAACCTTTCATTTTCATGCTTTGTTAGAAGGTAAAATTTATTTTGGAGGTTTTCGCATCCTTTTGTTTCACTTTCTTTCTCTTAGCAGTCAATCTGTAGCCTATATAAATTCTTTGCAAGGTATTAACATGCTGCCGCGACTCGGTGAAACCCCTTGCATATTCGCGAGAGGCGCTCTTTCCGTGATGAATTTTCTCATTGAACTCGCATCTTAGGAGGTTTCACTTTCCTATAGTAAATCTCTTACCTTAGGCGGATAGATTTATTATCCTTTTCCTTGTTGCTAGTGATTGGGGGGATTTGAAAGCCGGAATCTTATGGTAACCCATAGGAAACATTCTGCAGATGTACGTCAACCGAGAGTATGGGGCTAGCCACGAGAAGTTAAGCGAGCACTCCCACTATCAACACGACTTCAGTGGGCTGTCCATGATAGGAGTGGATAGGAAAAAATATGGTTAAGAAAAGGGTTCGGTCGGCTGACCATATACCTAGTCGAGAGTTAGGTCCTGTCCTCCTGTGACCTTGACGTAAGGTCACCGAGCCACTGGAACTAGTTACTCCTGCAATTGATCTCCTCTTATAGTATCCTACGGTTGGAGTCAATCCGTCTCAGGTTTAGTTCACATTCCTAAATGTACCCGAGTATTGATCTTTATTCCTTGATATTGGTTTAACAACGAGCTTCCTCGATAACCTAATAACGTAAGACCGTGATTTGTAGGTAAAAGCTTGAACAATATTTATAAAAGCTACAATTGTAGTATATGACGTGTATATAATTGATTTATTATATCTACCTGGATGCGTGTACTGTACATATTATTTATTTCTTATGACGTATTATCGCCTCGTGTTACGCAGTGTCGCATCGCCCATCCCCTGTTTGTGCGCTTCATATCGATCACTTGTATTATCTGGCCCGGTTGATTACCGTTGTCCATGTAACACACTCCACTTATGTACATTTCATCTGACACTGGCGGTCGGTGACCTGGTCAGTGGCCACACCTCCCCAGCCGACAGCAACACATTCCACTTATAATCTTGTGTTATAATGAAAGGCTATGTTATGTATTTTTAACTAAAACTTTTATTTACATTCAAAGTAAATATTAAAGTTTGTCGTATTCTCCTCAAAATGAAAGTAAACGTATAAATGTCCGGAAGAAGTCACCAGTTCTAATTTGTTGTCCAGCGATCTAGGTTATAAATAAACTAATGCTATATTGTAGTCTGATATTACCTAAATGGTTGAAATATCTTAACTGAGTTGTTATTCCAACCACAAACGCCTTTAAAGAGAATAACACTGATTTAGAGGTCTAAAATTGTTATTACTGTAAACAAATATCGTTATGTATTAAACAAAATATTTTAAGTTTAAACTTAACTCCGTAACTTGAGCTTACTTACCGTAACTTTAACTTTAAACTCCGTAAAATGTGGTTCTAAATACACCCGTCGCCGCGAAACTGCATCCTCAGCTAGTTTTCATACATTTAATTATTAATAACCTATTTAAACCATTTTAAGTCTTTCACTCAAGTACGGAAGTTCTGCTTAGTTAGTTTACAAATTGTTTCATTTCATTTACATTTTTTATTTCACCTCTTTCCCCCAATATCTCGTAATTTTGAACGAGTAGTGTTTTTTTGACATTTGGGGTCTTCAAAATGAAAAACTTGGTCCAGCCTAGATGTTAACACAGGTCTACGATAGTATTCTATAAGAAATTCACAAATATCAGTAGAACCTCACAAAAGATCCTCCGGTCAGAAAAAATGTTTTTTTCCGACGGTTAAGTATTTCTAGAAACCAGGAATGAAATGCAACCGAAGATGCGACTTGTTATTCAGCCCGGTTACGTAGACGAATTAATTAATCAGGATTGATTCTAGTGTTTTGTATGATTGTATGCGGGTCGGCGCGGCGGTCAGCGCTTCCACGCTCCTCTCTCCTGGGCTGCTAATTAATCAAATGGATCCTTTCTAAGGGCCCTCAATGGAGTTGCGCCCCTTGAAGCTTATGTTGCTCTTCGTCTTTCAATAGATTAAAAATTAGAACGGAGAATCATCAACTGTTACTCTACCGACAATTCACTCTTGTTTATCAACTGGTTTCTCGCTCGATGTTTAAATTTTTCGTTAAATAAAATCTTTTCTGAGAAGAGTTCATGCGTAAAAATCAGTTTAGACTTGTTGTATCTTATTAGGATTGATATTAAAAATATTAATGTTTTTTAGTAGGATTCTGTTTGTATCAGTTGTAATAAATAATATTTGAGTGATCTAGTTAAGTTCAGTATATTTTATGGTAAGTGTAATACCTATATTTGAATAGTTTTGTTGATTTCATGTTTTGGTTCAGTAAACAATTTGTCACCAGGACCTGAAGTGTCAATCACTTTAACATCCTAGGTTGGAAAATGAACAAGAAAAAAACTTTTGGTCCGATCGTCGAACTATGTATTTCGTTTACTGCTTATTCTAAAAGGCTCAATACAGAAACAAATATTTACAATTTACTAAAATTAAAAAATCGGTCATAAAATTGCTTCCAACTTTTTATTGCCGTTTCAAACGAACAACTAATTCATATTTATTATTTATATTCTTATGATTTAATCCTAAAGAAACCAGCTGATATCCTTTTTGATTCCGAGACGAAAAAGGTGTATTTTTTACCTCATAACATCGGCTGATTTCTTTTTCGTTCCAGGACAGTATTGACGTATTTTTACCTCATTTATGGAAAATCGTTATTAAACTTTTTCGTTATTTATAATTTTTCCAAACCAGTAACCAGATAGGGGTTTAAATAAAATATCAATATAAATTTGTATCTTACTTCTAGGTTTCTATAAAAATATTTCATCAAAGCTCTTTTCATGTTATTGGTATTTAGTTTAAAATATGTCTGCAACATATATTATACAAACATATTCATAAGCTTTGTTAATAATTTTTTGAAGAGATCCCAAGCACCATCGATACTTTATTTCCTCTAATGTATAAATATTTGGAAATGTTTGGACGTGCGAGAGAGAGAACGCACGCCGAGTACCCGGACAGTGACGGGCGTCGCAGTTGTCGCGGCACGCACGGACACACACGCACACACGCGCACGTCGCGTGTCACATGTCACGTCCTGTGCCGATACTCCGTTGCGACATCACTCGCCTTTTGACGTCACAACCCTTACCTCCCCTCACGCCGTCTTTGTGGCTCACCCTCTATATCACTCCGCCGCCTCTATCGCTGAAATTGCTTTCGTAATTCTATTTTTACCTCGTGTAATCTTTTCATTCTCGCTGGGTATCATACCTCTTGTTGTGCGATGACGTCTCTTTTCATACGTTGCATTTAAATATGTTTTGTGGACTGCAATTCGTGTCCATTTCGTATTGCGTTTGAACTAAATTATTTTTTAAATTTAGTATTTAAGAACGTAATCTAGAATTAATATAATAATGGAGAATATATTTAGTTCTTAAAGAGTTAAATAATTTGTATAGTTTATTTGTCATATTTCTACATTTATGATATGATTGGATTGGAGGTCCCTAACAATAAATTTGTAGACTACTCCATTAAGATGATTTACTAATTATATAAATGTCCATACAATACTGTTTATGAACCAAAAGGTTATTTCACTTAGCAGATTTAAAAAAAATACAACTATTTATTTTCAATCATAATTGTGTTTTTTTCATAATTTGAGTGATTTTTAAATTACATAACTACACTTCATGATTATTCGTTTGGAGCTATAATTCGGAAATTATTCACTGAAAGATAACTGATGACAAACCTCATACCTTGCAGCCGAGGATGCTTAGGTGCGAGCCATTCACTCGCGGTTGGTGTGATAGTTATTTGAATATAATTAAATACTATTATAATATTTTTAGCGTTGTTTATTTTATTTTTTTTAGTTTTTTTCTGCATAGCGATATCCGTCAATGGCGTAGTCGTAGCTGGCTGCGGAAGCGGAAGTGTAGCGTTAAACGCGTTGCAAGTTTGTACATCTTGTAGGTTATGGGTGTTGACGTCCCGTAATGAAATAACTTCCCGACCGCTGCGCATTCTACAGGTGCTGAGACGTATTAACGCCCGTTTAATCTCGACCCACCCTTGTCTGAATATATTATTGCCAGACAGTTGCATATCCTGAGAAAAATCTTGACACAATTTTTTAGATTGTTCGATACTGGACCAAGTTGTTGCATTAATTGATAGTTCTAGCAATTTAATCACCTGATCATTGTTGGGAACGAACGCCGTAAGGCCACAATGCTAAGTTTATGGTGTTGCACCTCACCTAACAGACCTAGAATAAGAGTTAATTAATATTTTAACCGTAGCAAAATTAAATTTTTCAAATGTTTTCCGATTTGTTATAAGTTTTGTTAGAAAAGAGTTTTATTTGAGCAAACAATACTACTGTATATTCAAAATTTCCTTTAACAGGTAGTCTCCCTGTTGAAAGTATTACTATGTCATACTGTGTATTGTGTTGAACTATGTTGTAGTAGGCTATATCTAGTAAACCTTGAAAATGTCGTGGTTTTATCTCTTATTAGTTTTAGAAAGACACAACATCAAAGTTTTATAATATACGTTTTCGGAAATTCAATAAAATCGGAAAAATTAGAGGAGCAAAACCTGATACTGTATTCACTATTCGACTGTCCGCCAGGTTCATAGGTTGGATTATTATTGGCCAAAACTAAATCACAAAGATGATTAAAGAAGGAAAATTAGTTTCCAATATTTTTTCTCTTAGTGGTATTATAAATTGAATCAACCCGTGCCTGTAAGGTCGTAAATAATGTTCTCTAAACGCAACTCATGTTTTGGATAAAAAATTATTTTCGAAGTAAAAAATAATTTTTGATGTTCGGATTCCCCTTACAATTTCCACGTAGTTTGGGTCGGTGTGTCAAGTTCAAAAATAAGAATAAAGACACGAGTAGTAAATCTAAGTATTACGACTCTTTGACGTGACGTGACTTCAACAGATGATCAGCTGATGCATTACTGAGTTCAAGTAATACTTGGGAGAAATCTAAAATTTAGATTTAACTATTTAATAGTTTCAACACTGATACGATGGTCCTAATGACCAGTGGGTTATTATAGCTAAACTAATGCCTCGCTTACTAAAAAGAAACTTTTTAATTCTAAGCATTTATTGAATTTTTGATAAGATACGTGTATTAACGTGAAAATATCTTAAAAAATTAAGATTTACGAAAAGTAATTTTTAGTTCGGTAAGGCTAGGCCTTAATAGCTAAATATAATAATATCTTAAAATATTTAATTCCTCTACTCATAATATATTATTTTGGGTAATACACGATGGTAACCTACTGTCTAATAATATTTAGAACGAATAACAGTATTTGAAACCATAGTAATTTTTAAATAATAACGTGTTTCATCAACCTCTTAAATCTAATTAATGTATGTACCTTCAAAAGTGGTTCCTATATTGCTATATTCTTACAAATATTTGAACTATTTATATTACCTGAAAGTAATGGGTAAGGAATTATTATACAAATAAACTAACTTAACCTGATTAAGTTAACTTAACTGAGGTTTAACTTGATTGATTTACTTGAGCGTGTTGATATTTTTTGGAAAAACTTGTATTCTAAAACTGAGATAAAATTTCTTTTTTCTTCAGTAGTGTAAAAAAAACTTGTGTCATTGTCTTTTCAACTATTAATTTACAGAAGGTTTTATAAGCACAGGGACTGACCAGGAATATCATGTCGTTATTTTTGGCCACTTTTCATTAGTAAATTGCGCCCAGTTTCCGTTTTGACGCGACACAGTTGTCCACGTAGAATCAAAACTGATTACAGTAATTTTTTTAGTTTCCAATACTATTTTACTTTCGAGAACGTAGACAGGGCGGTTAAATGTTTAAACGGAAAGAGTAGGAAAAAACGTAGAAGCTTTTTAAATATGGGGTGTTTTCTATTACATTAATTAGAATAAAAATAATGGGTTAAATACCTTCTTGGCTACCCTGTGAATCCTGGCGTAGTCTACAGAAGGACTGTGTCAGGATGCACAAGGCAGCTAAGAAGGTATTTAACCAATTATTTATCCTATTGACGTGATCCTTAAAAAACATTATCATAAAAAGTCATTAATTAGGTAGTTAACTATATCTTTTTTTTAGTTTCGTTGTCAAAGATCTCTCGCTTGCTCCTAGAAACACCATTCCGTTTCTGTCTCTACCACTCAATCCACCGCTCGCTTTCGAAATTTTACTCTCGTGAATAATGGAATACAGATATTAAACGTAGTCGTTCCCACCAAATATTTTATTTTCATTTTATCTTTTTTATCGGCAGCATTCTGTACGCGTCTGAATCGTAAAATGTTTTGCAGTAAATTCCTGCGCGGCAAAAACCGAAGTTATGTCGGATACGTTCGTCGCGCTGAGCTGTGGACTTGTGGACTGGCGATTATAATGGGTTAACTTCATGGCGAAAATAATTATTCAACCTCATTAGCGTGTGCATTTTTTGTTCGTACACCTAATTATTTTCTCTTCGCGGTATCTATAAATAATGAGTCATTAAATAACGTTAAGCTTTGAATTAATTTCAGCAAAATAAATCATGGTGTCGTAGTTTTCATATCCATTGAATAGTAAACTTTGTTAAAAATTAAAAACCGTTAGGTTTAGTATTTAGTTCGACGTCGTGGTGTAGTGGTGCCGGTACGGGTTCGCATCCGAGCTGGAACTTACATTTTATATATTAACTTTGGTTTGCTGATAGCAGTAGCAAGTTACCAATAGGTTATTCGGTAAGGGGTTTCAGACGAGTTCGGTCACGCCCTTACAAGAATATTTAAGCGCACTACTAGTATAATAGTTTTAAAACGCACCTAAACCTTTATTTAATGTTTTTAGTATACATCAAACTTGAATCTTGTTCGTTTAATGTAATCATTAGTGGCTTATTATAAAATATTCTATAACTTTTAAATAATTAAATGTATCAAATACATTGAAACAGTTTATTTTCCCATTACGTATTTTCAAATATTTTATCCCAAAATTATTATAATATCATAATTTTCGAAATATTTTAGTAACAATAACGCCGGATAAGGAGTACTTAGGTAATTAGGGTCCTTACTTTTTAACTTCCTCAACTTTCTGCGTTCACTACCTCTTTCAGTTTATTACACCTTAAGGGTTTACGCTTTATGATATAACTTCACAACAGCGCTTACTATTAACAATATGGACCTACTGAAGTTATGAGATGTTGATTAAAATAACGCCCCTAGCCGGGTGGTTGAGCGGTTATAGTGTGAGCTTCATGACCGAGGTCGCCGGTTCGATCCTGAGCAATTCTGTTAAATTAATCAGCAGATTTTTGTCAGTAAACGTTACAATCATCTCATTCAACACATTAACTTAACTCGCCTTTCACTCATATTCATCTCAAATATCCATATAGTTAGTTTGGTGGTCTCACGAATGAGATTGAGAACGGTAAATCGATCCAATCTTTTATTCCTTTTTTTCAGAAATGTTAGAAAAATATTTCTAAGCCGACAATGGTTTAAAAATAATCGTCACAGCTTAAGAATAGTTTTTGGAAATATATTGGTTTTACAAACTTAGTCTGTAATTTTTTAACATATTATCATTTTAACCGTTTGGTAGATTTTAGTACGTGAGTCAACTCGGGTTCAATCTATCTACAAACAGCTATCTAAAATTTGTCTATCTACCTATCTAAAACAGGTTGACGTTTGGTAGTATACTGTAAAGACCTAGGTATGGAGAGTTCCCTATCGAAACGTAGATACAACTGGCGTTGATAGGTTTCACCGATTGGTAATACCTTACCGCCGCATTATAAGTGGCCGGACCGTCCGCCACTATGCGCCGGATGTGCGCCCGAGGCCGCTGTATTATCGGATGAGGCATTACCGTGATAGCATAATCTCATCATAACCGTGAAATTCCATTAGGCCATCACCTTAACCGGCGCTCCGGGAAACATCCGATTGATCCGCCCTCTGCTGCCCGCATCGGCAACTACTGTTCTGTTAACCTGTGGCGGAAGTGATTTGTGTGACAGATTGATAGAGGGTGGACACTGTACACAATGATGTCATTCTGCTATTAGCGTTGGACACGTGTGAGTAGACACAGTTCTAAAGACTCTGTGTTCATTTATATCGAGTATTATTTTATGTATTTCGTGTAGCGAAAAAAATACGTTCGTGTAGATCTGAGTAGAGTAGTACCGCGAAAGTAGAGGTCACCAGCGTGGGATGGCGATACGATATACTGTATGTTTCATCAGTGTATTACGTCAGAACGGTATGTCACCATGGGAAGACGTACGACGAGACGGCAGTACGACATAGCTACGTGGGACAACTTGCAGTACGCTATGCGACTATATATGAGCGTAGGACGGCATGAAGGCAGTGTAGCTGTAATGGATTTATAATGTAAGCCGCGGTGTGTTGTGCGGATCGTTTTCCTATGCGACGGATTAGCATAGCCCGAGTGAGACCCTGTCTCAGTAATGTAGTCCTCCCCGCAACGCCGCGCCGCGCGACGGAAATCTTACTTGATCTCGGACAAATTTGGCTTTTGTTGGAGGATTTGGCTTTCAAGGGGAACTTTGCCCATATTGATGTCAGTTGTCTAACTTTTTTTATTTCAGGTTGTTATTGTATAGGTGTTATGCGCAACTGTTATTTGAGTACCTACTTGTAGTTATCATCCAATTAACTGCTATTATGTTTTTGTAAACGTATGATAAAAAAATTCAAATTAACTTTTTACAAATTATTACTTATCGTCAACTGTTTTGACTTAAATACCTCAAAATACGTATTTAAAAGCCAAAATATTATGAATTAAGAGCAGCCGAGTTTCAGCGGACTTTTAAGTGGTACCTCCATTAACGAAATAAACACAACAGAGGCACTCTCAGTTAAAACGGTTAAAAGAGTTGGCGGGTGTCAATTGTCGCCGGGGGTGGGTCGTGTTGCGGCTAAACGGGGCAAATTGGAGCTGTCCCGGCTATTAGCGGGCTGGTCACACTGACCGTCCGTACAGCTTTATTACCGGCAGATTCACCCGTTGCGATACGTATATCCTTTGCACACAATTCTGTATTTTTTAATTGTCTGTTTCTTCAGTGAGATTCTAGCTGGCCAGTCACGTGACCGACGCGTTGGCTTTTAATTTACAGTAAGTCCAGATGTCCCTGGTTCGGAGCTAATGACGGGCGACTCCTTCCATATCACAAGCGGCCACCGCTGCATGGTCTATGTGACTGACGACTAACGGCTCTACGGTGCCTCGCTGTATTTTAATTCACCTCAATGTCCTAAGTCCCAAGAGTTATCCAAGGTAACAAAGCGGTTAGTATTGAATCGCAAAGTTCTAGTAGTTTGAGCTCGGCGCCTAGCTGGAGGGACTAACCCTTGAGGCCCTCTAGAGGTCGAGGGCATAATTCATGGCTTTGTATGGTCAGCTGACCGAACCCGTCCTCACTCAACTAACCCATCATTTTCTTCCTACGCACTCCTATCATCGCACGCGCACTGAAGACAATGCGTAATGGACGTGTTCACTTTCCTTCCGGCGTCTTTGTTGGTTGACGTACTCCTGTAGGGAATTTTTCATGTTTAATTTTTCAGTCTGGCCTCCAAATACTCATAATCAACAACATCTACTATCCAAAAACTTACTCCTTCTTACACTTTTACACCATGACCAAAACGTCTCTTCGTTCTTTGGCATGGAACGAGGGGGGTGAGTGCTATATTGGTATATACCTGTTTCATTATGTGGCGGTCGCAGGTTCGATTCCGCGTGAAAGATGACACAATTATGTGATGGTATGATACTCAGTAACAAAGCTAAATGTATTGTAATCCATTATACTCCACTCTTCAATAATATTTACTCGTATTCAATCATGTTTTAGGGTTCACCAGATAATTTGGTAGTAGACAACATTACTTAGTTACAACTATTATGAATAAATAAAAAAGAATTCAAGTTTCCATTTTTTTTAATTAAACATCTACAACATAAATGAGATTCGCTAGAAACGTCTCAGTTGTTACCTTAGTGCATTATTAACATGTTTGTTTATTGTTTCAGGTAAGAATCGTAACTTCTACAATTCGTAAGTAAAGTACAGTATATTTATTGGATAAAATGCAAATTACTGACAGCCAGTAATATTTGTAGGATGTTATTTATAATTATTGGAAAAGGCATTAATGTATGTCATGGGGAAATTGTAGTTTATGTAAACTTGATACCTTAATAAAAATCAAAAACTCATGCATAATAAAAATGTAGACATTTAAAAAAATGAACCAACTATAAGTATTCACCTTTCATACTGAAAAAATACGATTTTTATTCTTCAATTTTGTTAAGATTTTTAAACGAGAAATTCTGAGAGATGAAATGTGTCCAGTGATTAAATATTTAAACGTTTTAATGCGCTGAGTGCAGAGAATTTCAATGACGCATTACTTATTTAAAATCCTTTAGTTTTATTTTTGCTAAAGACACTTTAGAAATATTGGCTTCCAAATCCGCCGGTCTGACCGCGCCGGCGGTCCCGGACATGATTCGCCCCTGTACTGTATGCAGGACAGGTGTTATACTAATATAGCCGACGTGTAGCCGTGTATACTCTGTGGGTGTCTGGATAGCAATTAACTGAGGGCGGCAAATTGAGGCCTGTCCCTGACACGCAGACACCTTGCCGGTCGATGGATATCGCACCAGCCCTGATCACTACACACTACACACTACACGACACGTCCTGATATAGTGTGTAACTGTGCGATCATTGATGGTATCAAGTGCGGAAAATACATTCGTATTCACAGAGTTCACATGACGCGTGGATTTGAAGATATAGGTCGATTTGATACAGCAAAGAAAAGCTGATTTCTGAGATAACAGACACATTCAGATTATGAAGCGGTTAGTATAATCATTAAATCACTCAGCCAACCAGCTTTCAGTATATCGGTATGGGACAAAATTAATTTGGTACCCTTTTTAGCGAATTTCCCATAGGGAAGAAGCTATTACCGTAGGTCTCATGGTAAGACTTAAGCCCGAGACCATGTTATTTTTTCGTCTTTAGGTGCCCAGAGTCCAAAAACAATAGTCGTTAAAATTTATATATATATATATATATATGTATATTTGATCTATATAGTTCACTTGTAAGGAATACTGTTATATTAAGTAAAGTTAAAATAATTAACTGAAAATGTATATTAACTGGTTTTGAATTAACTTGAAAATGGCCTTTAAAGGTTGAAACATGTTGTTTAAATAAAATAATGTTTATCAAGGATACTCAGTTAATTATTTTAACTTTACTTAATATATATATATATGTGTCTGTTAGCACGATAACTCTCGTAAAAATGGTCCGATCGAGACCAAATTTGGTAGAGACGTGTATTCCTACAAATGCTCGGACGAGTTCGTAAACCAGACATATCGGTCAATGGGAACGGGTAGTTTGGGGGGGGGTTTGTACCCCAAAATGAGGGTTTTTGCGTTTTTCACATGTAATTTTTAAAATTTTATAATTTTATAATTCACCATTGGAATCAGCTTAAAAAACTACACAATTAAGTTCCTTAAAGTTTTTCTCTATCTCCAACGGTTACCGAGATATTAAAAAATCTAAACACAGTACGTTGTATTGTGGGGCTCCAGTGTTAATCTTATGGAGGATAGGGAAAAATTAATATTTCCCATATTAATGAATATTTTTGGATAAAACTTGTTATTTAGCTTCATGTGGTTGAGATCTATCCATTTATGCTTAAAAGTCATAGTTTACGTGTTTATCATGGCAGCAAACCTGCATACTCTTTTCCTATATTAATCTTATAGGGAATAGGCAAACTCCTTTATTTATGGACAGATGTTGATGAAAGTTGGTATAAATGTTATGATATAAATTATTCATGGTAGAAATGACTTCTTTTTGTGTTCCTCACAGCAGCTAACCTGCACACTCTTTCCTATGTTAATCTTATGGAGAATAGGCAAATAATTCTCATGTTTATGGACATATTTTTATAAAACTTGTCTTATATTAAATTATTGATTTGGAAATTCGCTGAGTACGCAGGTCTGCTGCGACGGGGGTATTATCTATGTAAAACCCCCCTCGAATGCCTACCCACACAATGTGAATGTGGTGGCCAGTGCGGGGGATACGGTGAGGTACAGTATTCATTATACCAACTTAACATTTTCATTATTCTATACCGTCTGGAGAAGGTTTTGTGTACTTTAAACTGACCCTATTAAAAAGTCCTATTAAAATAAAATAAAACCTCTCCAAGACCCATTTTTGAGCGATATTAGATGCATTTATTCTGAACATGTGATCTTTAAAGTTATTTTTAACAGAACGGAATAACCAAATGCCAACCAAATTAACCTCGATATTTGTTTGTTGACATTGATCATTGATTTTAAACTGAAGTACATTAAAATACAGCTTTACGGATATCAACAAACTTAAAAAACGATAAATATTTTCAATTGTCATCCAATTTAGAACAGAATTATATTTTTATTTACATGTTCTCGATTTCATGTTTATATTTTGTCATTAAAGAGTATATTGTTTCCTAACACTGAAGTACAATCCGAAAAACGACCGGCTTACTGGTAGTAAATTATAAATTTAAATAAGAAGCATTGTACCGTCGAAAAATCTATTCGAACGGAGTAGAGTCCGACTTTGGCACATCTAAATAATGAGTCCCGAAACAAATGAAGGCGGGACAAAGAAATCCGCTACAAAGAATCGTTATCGGAGTTGTCGCGTGTAAACAAACGATTGCCTCATTACCGATGATAATACGTAGCAGGAGCTCCTCCGGTAAACTTTCAGTCCTTAAAAAGAAATCCGGGCAGAGAACAGCGGGGTGATTCCGGTAAAAACCTTGCTTAAAGGAATAGAAAAGTCGCAGTTTGTAGAGACTTGGGGGAATTCAGAGGGACTTTGGCGTAATCACTTGTTTTGTGAATTCTCGCCCCACAACGTTTTGCCTTCGTACTCTGTTGGACCTCGGATCGATCTATTCACGGTTATGAAGTCGGCGTGCGGCTGTTTCTGGGTAAACACTCGCAGCTGAGATGGGGATGATGCGATTAGTAAGGGGGTGGAAACAACCCTCTCTCCCCGGCTGTTTACATACACCACGGAACGGTGTCACATCGCTGGCTGCCTAACAAGATTCCATGAGCTTACAGTCTTGGGAATCTACTTTTTTATAGTGCGGTAAATTTTAGTTTCTTAATTAATTGATTTTAACGTTTTTCGAAATCCATACAGTTTTTTATGTTTGTTTTGATTTTTGTAAATTAACTGTCGATTTACTACATGGTCATAAACTATATCATTGGATGTAAGTAAGCCGGCACTCATTTTCAGACGTCATAAAAACATACCTTTTAGAGACGTGTTTCCAAAATTATATTCAACACTAACTTTCCTTTCCTTTTTTATATTTCAAATTCATTTAAAAATTGAACTTCTGTACTCATTCGCAATTTTGTGTGTGTTTTAAAATCAATTTTATACACGAATTACACGCTTAAAATTATTCATACCCATGAATGTGTCATATTTTAAGAGCCCTGTGTTATATTTAAAGAGGTTGTAAAACATATCTTCGTACTCCTGGAGCGCACAGGTCTAGGAGTAGTTGGCGGAATTTTTGTGCCCAAGGTCCCGGGTTCAAATCCCGCCAATCGCCAATGTCTTTTCGCTATGTGATAATGACGCAACCCATTTGGTTGAGCCTGAAGTAATGTGCAAAACAGCTCCGGGTGATGGCCTAGTTCAAAAAGACCTGGGATGAGAAGGTGGGACAAAAAACTCCAGATTGTGTCTTAAAATTCACTTAACTATAAAATAGTGTTGACTGTCATCGGTGATTTTTCAATAATTTTACCAACCGTCAATAGTAATCATTCAGTTATTTACGAATTTTATACGAAAATCGAACCGAATTACCGTTTCGAAATAATTTCAGTCCCATCCGTGAAGCAATTCAAAACATGTGCTTCCCTTTTCTCCCGTTCGGGTGTAGTCAAAATAAAGGTGTCAAATAAATATCGACTATGAAGTTCCGTACGGGGAGACCGTGGAGTCAGATGTTTCAGAGAGATATTCGACGGACATGTAGACGTTTTACAACTCGAAAGAAAATTCATGGCTTCTCTTTTCCCGCTGTTGACGTAAAATGGTCAAGTTATTACCCCGGAGATATACCTTTACGAGTCCACGTCAAACTCGCTACAACATTCAGTCACTTCTTACCGCACACTCTGTAAGTTCGCCTTATTTCAAGTTGTATGTGGAATTTCTGCTATTGTGTAGCTCCACTTCTTCTTATTTTGATTAATATATTTCGTATCCATCTTAAAAATATTTATATATTGATTTGCTTATCACCAGCCTTCCTATACATTTTTTGTTTTTTCTAATGCAAAAAGTTTTTCGTTGATCTCCGGACAAACAATATCGTCCTTACCAAGTTTTCTCTCTGTATGTTTGGTAAATGGTATTAAGTACTAATGAGTGTTAATTAATTGAGATAGTCTCAATAGTTAAAATTAAAGACCCCAATTAATTTTTCAAACAAAATTTATATGAAACAATTTTTTTTAAGAAGTTACCACTGACTAGGATTTTAAACAAAGGGTATATACTTATGTTTGTCTACTATGCGTTTCAAATTGCAAAGAATGAGTGCGCTGTATAGTCCTTCAAGAGGTTTTGTAAACCTGGTTATAACATGACAAAGGATATAAATTCTAATTTAAAAGTAATACTTTAATCAAATAGATATATATCGATACTCAATATAGCAATCAATCAATGAAATAGTTTTGACATTATTGCATATTACGATCTGTATTTTTTAAAACTAAATTATAATTTAAATTTTAGGAAATAAATACATATATATTTTTTAGTATTTAGTCAACCATTTTAATTTATGTTTAATTTGGGAAACCCAAGTAAATTCAAAGTACATATATATTTTTGCTCGAACATATTCGTTTTACAAATCTCAAATTCAAAAGATTTTACCACGTAAGAAAACTGAAAGGTAAAATTTTTATAAATTATAATTTGGGAGCGTGCTGGTCTAGGGGTTAGAGCGCGGGGCTTTGGTGCCTAAGGTCCCGGGTTCAAATCCCGCCAATTACCAATGGCTTTTCGCTATGTGATAATGCCGCAACCCACACAGGGGTGCGCAAAAAGCCGCTACGGTTGAAGTGCCTTGGGAGAAATCCGCCCCTTTCAGTAAAAAAAAAAGTAAAAAAAACTCTTTCAGGCAGCCTGCCATCCCGTTTTTGTGTTTTATGATCTGAATTTTGATTGCCATTACCATGATTCGTTATTTTTTTATAATCATGCCGTGGAAAAACGTAATAATAACAAAATGTTTATTTGCCAAGTTAAGCCCTTTCGCTTGTGTTTCTTAGAAATCCCATTGTCATTATGAATGATTTTCAGAGTATTATATAATTTGCATGATTGTTTTCCTTGTTTCACTTATAAACGTTTTGTATTCCTTAAAAAATTGTATTGTACTTTATATGTCTACTAAATTACAAGCTTTTTTTAAATACGTTCGTATTAATTTGTGACTTTGCGTTTTAATGAATGTATTACTTTATTATTATCATTAGTATTAGAATTATTCTAATAAGTATAATCTACTGATGCATTTAAATTTCTAGTATTAAAATATCGATGGAAAAAAGCAATTTTAATACAATCATCCATATTTGTCATAAGTTATCCGTAATCCGCACATGATAACGTACTTTTTTGGGGAGTTTAGTATAGAATAAATAAATTTCTAAATGTGAATTTTATATTTACCGACGTTTACATTTACCTTACTGTCAGTCGATAAATAGATATTGATAGTCGCAGTTGTAATCGGTGGTGAAAGTATTCATTGAGAGGTTCCCCAGAACTCATCGGTATTCATGGCCCATCCCGTCCTCCGAGTTCACCCTCTGCGATTATAGTCGTTTTGAAAATAATATGCCCGATTTAACTTTCACGGTAGCCGCCCGAACGTTTCATATATTAGGTATAGTATATGTTTTTATATATTGTTGAAGATATATCTTAACTGTTCGATTTACCAATTAATAATAAAATTCGATTTTTTAAATCATAAATTTTGTAAACGTTTCATTAATATATCAACTTTCTGGTTAACTACGCATTTTTTCTCGCTATCTATGAATAACTATATATACTCGTACACACATATTTGGTATATTTAATAGTTATTGTAATCGAATTTGATTGATCATTATTGATTAAAATATCAATACGGTTTAGCATGAATATGGTATGTAACTATAAATTTTTTCCAACCATTATATTTTAATCATTCGTTTTTATTTATTTGGTATTCCATTACTGTAACTAAATTTTAATAAAATTTAACTATTTATGATTGTAACGTTTACTGCGTAGGAGTGAGACGTTCCCATCAACTTCGTCCACTAAATTATATCTTCGTTCTTTTTATTCTTAGGTAGTATTTAAGGTTCAGTCCCGACACGGTTTTTGACATCCATATTTGTATTCATAGCACATAGGATTGCAAGATACTATGGACAATAAGAAGCTGATCCTTTTCAGTCTCAGAAAACCGTATGTGTGTCATAAAAGGTCAATGCATCAAAACAATAAACCGTTGTTAACGAGTCTCCAGAGTGCAACGCCTTGTTTTAATTCATTAAACTTAGGACTTTGAAATACTGTTCGATGTATTAAAAAATCCTGAATTTAAATAATTAACAAAATTAAACATGGCACGGCCTTTATAATCCAGCCTGCAATTATTCCGACACACCCCATTATCTGACCCTATGCTTCCGCCGATGAGCCAGCAAATTGTCATATCTACACTTGCAAACTACTAAAATCGCAAGTCGTAACATCAATTAGTTATAGGCAACAATAGTTAGTGCAACGTGGATAATTCGAATTTTTTAGGATGATTCAAAACTTTTTTCCACTGTAGTACTGTATTTCATATTATTGTTGTCAGTAAGCAATGCAAATGTCTTTAGTTGTAATAGGTACTATTTTTTTAAAACTTACCTGCTTTAATTCAGAATTTTTCATAATCCGGCTTTTAAAGTCTGGATTAAAGGAAGCCTACTGCGTTTGTAAAATTTTCTCTGGCAGAAAATTGCTTTCACTGGAAAAAACACTGACGACACATGGCGCGATTGATGTTCAATGTGCGAGATAGAGTTCGATGGTGGCGCGCTCTCCAGACGGGTGGACGCATTTCACATGTAAATACCGAAGGCCGGCGGCACGAGCGCGCTATATAAACAGGCATTTGCATAGCGATTGTCCCGCAAAAACACCTATCCGCCCCTAATGAACGGTTAATTCCCCTCTGTTACCGTTCTTTTTGCCACCTTGCATTTTCACTCCCTCTGACCCCTGATCGTTATTCCGTGTGTTTCCGCTAATTGTTTTCTTTCGTTCCCTTTCCGCGCGCAAAGTGATTTCCGCCCTTTTTGTGGATCCATGTTTATTCAGAGGATTATTTGCAATTAGTACTTTGGATTCCGTTTCACCCGGCCTTGGGCTGTGGGCATCATTCCCGGGCTTGTAACGGGGTTTTTTGCTCTTGGTAAATTTTTGTAAATTTTGATATTTTTTGTTTGTTTGGGGATTTTTGTAAAATTTATTGGGGAGGATTAGGTTTTTATTGACCGATTTTGGTAAAACCCATAAAAATTGTATGTAATACCCTCAATGAAGAGCGGCAAAGTATAAACCAAAATGGTCATGTATTCAAATACTAGTCTTATAACTTATATATTTTTAAGAACGGTGACTATATATATTTTATTTTTATTTTTTTAAATCCTTACATTTGTTATGCTATTTAAAGTTGATAGATTGTTTGAATTATAATACATTTTTTGGCGGAAACCACTTACTTAATACCTTTTTCTTTTAGCGACTAAAAAGAAGCGTGCACTATCATGATTAAAACTAACTCTCCACAATTAAAACGTTAGAATAGTAAATAGCCGTTAAAATCGACCACTATAATTAAGGTTGGAAAATAATTTTCATTTAGTTAAAATGAAAAAATTCATACTTGCGACTATTTGACACAGAGCAGTTAATACATAGAGAGCAGCAGGACTCATTAATGATTGTTTTTCATCTAGGTTCTGGGTATTGTTTTATGCATACCGTGAAACAGATTTATTTGTTAAATCCAAAGTATTACACTACTTTATTAAATATCATATAAAATATTAAATTTGGTTCTATTCTGAATTATTTTAGGTTAGTTTTCGAATATAAGAAGCTTTTTAGTGACGCTTGATTAGCTCAGCCAATTAGTATATATCTTTAGTTTACTCCATTATTACATTCTAATAATATTTTCACTTCCATTTAATTGTTCCTAAAATTCAATACAATTAATTGCAGCATAAGATTGTTTTCGATGTTCACTATAATTTATTGAATGATACAATTACTGCACAAAAAATTACTTAAAAAGATAATTTGCATTATAACTCTTGTTTAATTTTCCTCTACTATAACTTTACGACTAGTCAAGGCTTTATGTGTTATGTATAAAATAAATATGTAAATCATAAATCTAATTATAGTAAAATCACAAATGGCGTACAAGTTGCAATTAATTTTCCACCACAGTTTCGACCTGACCCACAAAAGTACAGTAGTTGCATCGTCGGGATCAATATGAAGCAATTAAGTTCAGCCGCGACAGAACACGTGGGTCTCCGGGGAGCGCTCGCCAACTTCTAAGCTCCTTTAGCATCTCTTTTACTCAAAGTATGTAGTAGCAAAAATTGATACTTACTTTTTATAGTTTCATAAAGCTTCACAAACCTAAATTCCTCACAATGCTAAATGTAGAACTACAGATAATTTGATATAAAGTAGTAATTAATTTAAAAATGAAAATACGTCTAAACATAGCTTTAAAACGAATAGGCAAAATATATAGACGAAAGTAGAATAACATCGTCTGAAAAAAACGTCTGATCAAAAACGTCCACAATATGATGCAGTATCTGTATTATGAGGCAGTGTGTACGGCCTGTATCTCAGTGTGTACGGCCTGTATCTGTATTATGAGGCAGTGTGTTCGTCTTGTATCTGTAATATGAGGTAGTGTGTACGTCCTGTATCTGTAGTATGAGGCAGTGTATTCGTCCTGTATCTGTAATATGAGGTAGTGTGTACGGCCTGTATCTGTAATATGAGGCAGTGTGTACGGCCTGTATCTGTAATATGAGGCAGTGTGTTCGTCCTGTATCTGTAATATGAGACAGTGTGTACGTCCTGTATCTGTATGAAAGTGCGTACTGTATCTGTAATATGAGACAGTGTGTACGTACTGTATCTGTAATACGAGGTAGTGTGTACGGCCTGTATCTGTAATATGAGGCAGTGTGTACGGCCTGTATCTGTAATATGAGGCAGTGTGTACGGCCTGTATCTGTAATATGAGGCAGTGTGTACGGCCTGTATCTGTAATATGAGGCAGTGTGTACGGCCTGTATCTGTAATATGAGGCAGTGTGTTCGTCCTGTATCTGTAATATGAGACAGTGTGAACGTACTGTATCTGTAATACGAGGTAGTGTGTACGGCCTGTATCTGTAATACGAGGTAGTGTGTACGGCCTGTATCTGTAATATGAGGCAGTGTGTACGGCCTGTATCTGTTCACTAAGTGCTCGCGACATTCAACATTGATCAGCTACCTACCGATGGACGGGCTATGCGACACAAAACCTCTCGTGAAACAAGGTAACGAGATCCTAATTAGCAAATGACGTCAGGCCGTGCCACTCTAGATGATTAGAGCCACGATGACGTCATGACTGATAACGGGTCGTGTAATCGATCGTGTAATGCTATGGAGGTTGGAAATGGGACTCACTTCGGGACATTGGCTTATATTATTGACTCCACGGGATATACTGAATATATACTCGGGAATTAACACATTCGGATGAGGAATTAATATTCACCAATATTTTTCCATAAATAATATTACGTACTCTGGTAGCTCTTACATATTAGTTACAGGTGTTCGTGACTTTAGAGTTAATTAAAAGGTTTTGCGATACGATAAGTAACGGTTCAAAGCATGGCTTTGTTATTGCACTACATAAATTCGACCTGTTTTTAGATGAGTACTTGTTTTAAAATGGAGAATACTCGTATATAGAACCAGTATTGATTTAGAGAACTGCATCTTTTGTTGAATCATTATACGATGGCGGAAGGTAAAGCTGGTGTTGCCGTTTATAAATTGAAACACGGGAAGAGGAGGATTGATACAATTGAATCAGAGATATCGATTGTTTGACAATTATTCGGAGTGGTGAGTAAACTAAAAAGAATGTACATTTGGAACGTAAGTCATTAAGCTAAGTAAAACATTGCCGATTCATCAGCGACTGCCTCTCGTAGAAGGCGCTTGTAAACGTAACTCTGGGTAATAGGACTATATATTTGTTGGTTTTTTTTATCTCATCACATACATGTTTCATCATGCTGCTATACTGAAATGGATATGTCTGAGCTCTGTGGGAACTGTTGGCAATTTGCGAGACCAACATTTGAAAACAGTGACGTCGTATGATTAGTGACGTCATATGGCTATAACGAAAGTTGTTTAAAAGAACTAAAAACAATCCCTTGGATATATACATGATCTATACAACAACTGCCAAACTGAAGGAACATCATTTAACTCTCTTTTTAAAAAAACACTTAATCTCTTTATCTCTTTATGTTCAATCTCTTTTGACCATGTTATTAATCTTCATTCATCCTTATATGTGATGTGTGTATAATTGTGATATGTGTGTAATTGTGATGGTGCCGAAGTTTCTATTAAGTAGAAATAATCTTTAATAACCTATTTGAGGATGCTTTAGGCTACAGAGTGCATAATCAGGAAGAATTTATTATCAGATCTCCAATAAAATTAACTACACACTAAAAAGAATTAGCAGTTAGCCCGGCCTTTGTATGGGTGAATGACTCATTTATGAACCTGAAGTAATGATCAAGGTTAACAGACTAATATTGGTTTCAATTGGACTGCTGGTTATTCATTTCGCATAAGTCAATTGTCGACATGAGATATCACATGTTAAGAAACAACTAGAAAATGTGTCAAAACTGGAGTTGGAGACATGCCTACTTTATTTTAACAGAACGTGGTTCAGTTCAAAATATACAAAAGCTTTCTCCTAACGGCATACAATGATGAAAATATGTTTCGTAAATGTGTTTTCATGGAGAATCTTTAAAAAATTACCTTATTTATTTAGAGAAGGATAAATATTGAGATAATACTCACTTTTCTGTTATAAAACGTAAAAAATAATGGTAATAATTGTTAGCAGTGTACAGAAAAAATGGTATTTATAAAGATGTGTTCGTATAATAAACGAAAGTGTTAAACCTAGACAAATATCCGGTTTCCTATTTCCATTTCCGATCCCAGATGACGCAACGAAGTGCAAATCCAGCAATAATCGGAGCTCTCTACGGCATATTTAATTTGGAGCGGGCCATCGATGAAATATTAAGGTGGAAGCCGCGCATACAGGGATTATTCATTTATTCGTGTTGCTATTTTTGTACATGACCCCATTTCCGTATAATAACGAATTTTTTTTTTCCAGAGCTCGAAATATCCGGTGACGCAACGAAGTGCAAATCCAGCAATAATCGGAGCTCTCTACGGCATATTTAATTTGGAGCGGGCCATCGATGAAATATTAAGGTGGAAGCCGCGCATACAGGGATTATTCATTTAGTCCGCCGCGCGGCGCGCTGCTGTCGTGTTGCATATGTATTCGGTCGTCCGACGCTCGCTTTACATGACCCCGCCGGATAATCGGATGACTCCGATTTTTTATGTTATAGGTATAACTTTGCGTAAATTTTTTTTCTTCACTAGAGAGCTCGAAAACTTGTGAAGGTGTACTTTTCTAAAACATATACATGCGTTCAATCGTATGGTAAATTTTACTAATGCTTAGGTTTCATAAAAACATGCGAATTTAAAGTTTAGACCTAATCATGTTTTCGTTCCGATGCTCTAAAGGCAATAATTTAGGTCATATATATTTATTTATTTATTTGCATAAATTATTGAAACAGAACAACATATTTAATTCTCTGATTATGAATTCTGAACGTATATTTTTAAAATGAATGGTTGGAGTTTTCAACTGTTTTGATCTATATCAAAACTACTGCTTACTTGCATAGATTGTTACGAAAGTTATAGTTTTATTTATGCCTAAAGTCTTTTTGCCCTTGTGTAAAGAAATTGGATAAAAATCGCAATTTCAACTAAACGTTAAAGGAAACTCTCTGTTTCGAACTTACGAAAGATAAAAAGGCAAGGTTTAATACCTCCGTTAAATTAATTTATAAAATAATCAAACTGGAGGGGAAGCGGTCGAGATAAAAGATAAACCGAAGATTGTTTATAGGGCTGCGAGAGGCAGAGGCTGTTGTTTCGTGTCTCGAGTGGGTGAAAACTGTCCGAACTTTTAAAGAACTCGGCGGAAGTTTGTACATTCAGTTTTGCCGCAAATTGATCACACTTGACTCCCCGGCCTGGGGCTGTTGCAACGCACATTCGCCCCACCTGGGCCCTCGCTCCTCGCTCCTCGGTGACGTTATCGTTACACTGTTGTAGGCCCTACTCTGGGTAATGTGGCTTCGTTACATACAAAGCGTCTCATCATGGTTGAGGGGAGTCGGATGGCCCTGTCTTCACAAGGAGAAATTCCATAAAATGCAAGAATTTTTTTCTCGTAAACCATAGATTGTTTTTCTTTTGTACGTTCAACCTTGGTAAGGAATCAAATAATTATGAAGCTTTTATTTTTTCTAAGTTTAAATTTTGACATATTTATAATTTTTCATATCTGCGTGTTGTATAATACAATCCTGAAATCAAAATGATTGACTAAGTGTGACAAATAAAAATTAAATACCTTTAAGATACCTCACAAGGTTCTTGAGAAAAGTGTATTTGTGTTTGTTTCCCTGTGGGAAATAGGTTATATCATTGATATGTCTTAAGGGAATGTTTTCAGTTCGTCTCAATAGCTGTTTATAAGAACAGAAGACATAAGAAGTCAAAAGTAACATGTAAAAGAAAAAGCTGTTTTTGGAAGTTAAAACTTTATGTTACATTAAATGGTATTGTACACCCTTAAAACTCTTTTTAACACAGATTTTTAATCCCCAAGGGCTTAAAGTAAATCTCATAAGACACACAATCAAATCATGAAAAACTATAAATACTTTCTATCCGACTTTCCTTAACTCTGTCACATGGGTTTCGTTTTTTTAAACCAAAAAATACGAGTTCCATCAAATTAAAAAAAAACTAGCTACTGTATTGTAGGGTGGCGATTGTAACAACGAAAGTACTGTATCAAGTATTGGAATGGCAACTTGTTATGGATATATTTATTCGACGTTATTTGTTTTATCTGTAAACGTAATATTATTACTGTATGTGAAGTTTTTATTTTAAAACCTTATATTTATTAGTGTTGTGGTAGTACTGGTATTTATAAGGTTAATAGAATATATGGGTGAACATTGTAAACTGTAACGAGTATTGCAACTCGCAGCTTAACGATCATTTGATCTATGATTTTTACGAATTGGTTCAACGAACTATATTGGTTGGGAAATATGAAAACGGTCGTAAATTTCTATCCAGAGGCTTTAAACTAATCTGTAAACATTTATTTAAATAAAAAGTTAAAAAATATATACCTATCCTATCTAGCCTGGTTATCTAACCAGGATTTTGACCGTCCCTATTTTAAACTAAACATCACTGACTATGAAATACACGATTACATTTGCACAATCACATGTCCATTTTCACTGTCCATTTATTTAAGGAGATCGTTACCTTAAATGTGGAAGGTTCATCGTTACAATAATTGATAATCATAATTATAGATATATTTTATAGGTCTGCGCTTAACTAAGATTTAACGGTTAACTCAAATTAGATGCAAATTAAGACATGAACTTTGGTAAAATTCAGATGCTGTACCCACAGTCATAATACGTATTCACAATTATGACGAAATGCTACAATTATTAACACAGATATCCATACTTATCTCGAGTTTAAATAAAAGGTGGAATTAACCAAACAAGTATTTTTATACTGGTTACAATGATTGGGACAATATTTACAAACTCATCTACTCTCATTACATCTATTCACGCTGTAAATCTCATCTCAGAGTTGGGAGTTTCAATGAAAGGTTAAATTCCAGAAATGTGAGCGAGCCTCATCTCCGAAGGTGTGATTCGCGGGCCGTGTGAAGCGGTGTCGCTGCCGCTGTCAGGAGTCGAAATTAATCAGCTGGAACGTCGCGACGCGACGCGAGAGGCGTCCCGACGAATCAATCCGCACTTATTCCCATGTTGCGTGCACGTCCCTGCAATTCGTCATCGCCCCCTCCCCCCTCATCCACCCCCCTAAACCACCATTCCTCTCAACCCTCTCAGTTGAAATCGAGAAGGTACTTTGTCACAGTTGTCTTAATTATCGGTATCGATTCTCTTCCTTTGATTCCACGATTCAAACGGGTTTTTAAATTGGGACTGTGATAAAAGTTTGACGGATTTCGTCCCGTGTAATTCTCTATTGACTTTCTTGAGGGGTTTTGTCGGATTTAATGATACTCCGCATTATTTAAAAAGCTGTGAGAGCTACTTTTCTTCAAACAAATTTTAATGATTTTACTTTAAGGTTAAAAGTTCAGAAATAAGTTGTGGATTGTGTAAACACATTAGAGTGGAACTAGTATAATTTTTACTGTTTCTACAATAGTTATATACTATCAAAATAAGGAGTTCTTTGTGAATTCGAACCAAATTTCGGATATTTAAATGTATCGTATAAAATAACGAGCGCGCCATGTTTAAAACCAATGTTTTTTTTAAACTATAGCATTTTTTAAATACGACTTGAACTTCTTCAGCGTAAAGTATGAGAATGTTGTTGCACTAAGGTCACAGTTCTCAATCCTTACTCGCCAAAGTACTGGACTGTTCGGTTATTTTGACTTCCAGTACTGCTGTTTGTTCATTCTTTTGACGTTGTACTACTCTACCATTGTTTTGGAAGTTGTCTATCCACTTTGGATATTTTAAAATACAGGACTATAAAAATTGAAATACTACAATTAATTTTTTGCATCGTTACTAGTTTTACAATACTATAAAGCGTGTGAAGTTTAAAGTTGCGAAGTTTAAAGTTGACGTAACTGGGGGTTCGAGGCGTATTACCATTACTGCTAGCAGTAATTAACTATATCATACGTTTTTCTTCATAAATAATATATCTTTCGGCAAAGTAATCCTAAAAATATTAAGTATAAGTTGTTATGAAGAGCAATTTTTATAAAATTAATCACAATGTTTTTCGTTTATTCGATTTATAGTATTATAAAAAGTTCTTTATTGCGAAATTTGAGTTAATTAGAATTTTTGCGTTGGTTCTTTGATGATCGAGTTATCCAAGTTCCATTGTACAAATAATATATCAGAATATCTGCATAAATATATCAGAATGTATCGTACTATCTGGATATTTCGAATTTACTCGTGTAATGAATGTATTCATAGATATTACCAGATAGCAAATAAAACCTTTATATCGCTCACTAGTCGAATTCGCCGAATATTCGAGTTGGTCCGAACTATTTAGACGATTTTGCGTTACGGGGGCGGTGGAATTCTGTATGCATCTACCAAATTTTACCGTACTTTTAGTAATTGGAAATATATTTTTTTAAAGCGTTTTGTCCGGTAGGACAGCCCAACGACGTATCGCGGCAAATCTTGAATTCTTCACACGCGCCGCTAGAATTACAATTATGTTATATTTTGTTAAATATTTATTTATATGTGAATATACATTTATACATAATTGTATTTGTGTAAAGCATCAGTGACATTTGCATATGGTTCAAAATAATTCAAAACCGAACTTTTTTCATTTGTGATGAACCGTCAGCATTATCCAACATGTATTACTGTACAAAGTTGTATCGCAAATGCTTTAAACAAATAAATATTTGTAGTGGAGTTCATCGAGTTGTACAATGTGTACACCAATGGTTGTTCCAACCAATAACCGAGCTGGTACACAACAGGTGAAATGTCAACATTTGTCTATAAACAAATATAAAATAAAATTCTTTTGTTTATCATCACTTTGGTGCTTTATTTTGTTTTACTCGTTACATGGAGAATTTAGATTTCATATTCGTACTGTTTAAAATGAACCCATTTGTTTTTTCGAGCGTATGTTATATTTATTTGTTGTACTTTATTTAATTGAATGATTTGTTTAAATTGTATGTTTATCTTATATCGAGTTACAGCTTTATATCTTGCAATTAATCTACCAATCTTCTATGAACCATGTTAAATGCACTCCTAGAATCAGCAGACTTTTCCGATTTACCTGTAGTTTGAATTGACGAAGATTTGATTTTAATTGATTTTTCGTTTTAATTCTGCTTTTTTTAAAACATCCCTATGTCTAAATCATAATAATGTATCAACAAAATAGTTGAATCCTATGTACAGTGATGTTACAGAGTTATAGATGATTCGAACTACGGCCCATAGAAGAGGTTCGAAACTTACGTACAAAGTACATTACTATTTTAATTTATGAAAAGCTTCTTTCCTAAATTTTCCTGCTTGGTTCTTCTTAGAAGATATATGTATGATATTATAAAAAACTTAACCCTTATATTTGTCATAATTACGACTTATTTCAAATATTTTACACTCGCTGAATTCATGTTAACCATTGGAGAAAAGATGTTGACACTCCCTTTTCTACCCTTAAATAATTATTGTAACAAAATGTTTAATAAATCTGAACCCAGCAGCCCAAAATAAACGTAATGTCCAAGTACAAGGTCGTTCATAGTTTGAATCCAATAGTGTTCGACCCTTATCAAATCGAGAGTACGATCCGTGACCAGGAAAGTGACAGTTACGTTCGCTGACAGGTCGTACTTTTTGGTGATGGCTGAATTTAACACAAAATGTTTGTTTACTCATGCATGATAATCACAGGATTCTGCAATATTTCAGTAAGAAGAGTTAATTTTCCTCGCTGCTGGAAGGGATTTACAAGCTCTGCTCGGAAGGTGGTTTGACCAGAGGTCAGCCACGCCACAACCCTCGACTCGTCGGTCAGCTGTTCGCTAACCTCCGCTCGGGGCGTACTTTAATTTATTCACCGTCCGGATCTAACCGAGACTTGCGTTATTTTAATACTGTTCGGTTTAAACGCGAACTGCATCGAACACAACTAATGCGCGCTTCCGCCGGATGTGCGCCCCTGGCGCGTATTTCAGTTTTTATTACGGTCCGGTGATACCTTTTTATGAAAGGCTGGAAACCAAAATGGCGCCGCGCCGCTTTATTTGTATTGGGTTTATTGGTTTGTCCGACGGCGGGTTTTATTCCAGACGTAACCGCGCTGGTTTCCGGTCCGGTTGGTTATGGAAACTAATGGAAATCGTTTTGGACGAGTCTCTCTGCTGCTGAGGATTCGAGGCGTGATCGAATCAGTGTCACTCCTCGTGCATATTTTGTTCCTTGGGAAAAAACTTTAATTTAGAAAATATTCCGACCTTGCAGCAATTGTTTTGGGAGTTTTACGGTTAACCAATGGTACACATGGACGGGTTGTTTTTTATGTCGTTAATAGGAGAATATATTTTACTGTTAACTTATTCAAAGTTAACAGTAAGTTAAAAGTAAGTAACCACTCGTAATTTTTCATTGTGCATTCTTACGAACGGGTAACTTTAATATCCCGATAACCATGCCAATTTTTGAAAATAATTTTGCAACCTCAAATTGAATATTTCATCAATTTGTATTTTATTTATATTGTATTATTTATATTATATTTTATTTATTTATTTAGTTTTTGAAGTTATAATAACTCAGACGCGTTGGGAAAATCCAACTAAATAATATTAGAATAATTTTTAACAGATTCCACAAAGAATTCATCAAGCTTTAAAATCCGTAATTTGCGTTCAATCGAAGTGGTAGTTATATTTTCCGAGATCACATTCTATTGAAATATTTTTAATAAAGTTAAAGGTCTCGGAAAAGTGAACAATGCTTTTCCACCGGTCGGTACAATCACACAATGAATCACAATCGATTATCGAGACGGTTAGATAGGAAGAAAACACATCGGTTGAGACGTATTTATTGTGTTTGGTTCTGGACATACAATCAATAATCCAATACAGTAACTTATATATTGTAGCCTAGCCGTAACGAGGCCGGACATTATTGACTTGAACACGTACTGGATGAATATTGACTGTTAGGTCAAGTCAAGCGGTCTAGTCACCCTTCGTAATCAATACCATATTACTTGCTACTTTATTGAAGGCGTTGGGTATGCAAAACCCGCACTTCTTCTTTGTAGCTATATTGCGTTCACTGTTCTGCAGGTGGCATTGCTCGCTTTGAACTATACTTAACGCTAGAACGTGTCCTTAAATGGATATTATTAGGAATACGCCTGACTTCAGGCGATTAATTTTGTTTCAAAGTGTTAAAATAATTTTTTGACAAATGAACCGAACAATTATAGTTGATTAACGACCATAAATTGGGAAATAAAATAGTTAATGTTTTTGAGAGTGCGTTCTGATTTTTGTGTACTTCATTGTTTGTGTTTAGTCATATTAGCACTTTCAATCCAATCGAATTCTCACATTTTAGTAATTACAAAGTAAAAGGAAATAAAACGCGTTTGAGTATAACCTAACTCTTAGTAAAGTATATATGACTTTTATCTAACAGTGCAAATCAGTTATTATATTATTATATTATCAGTTAAATATTATCAAATTTATTAATTTGAGGTCAAATAGGCTACATCTTTTTAGCTGTATGTAGAAAAGAGTTTTTATTTCGTAACACAAAAATGCTTGTTTGAGTATAGTCGATTGTGGCGTCGTCATTTATACGTACGGAAATCCGTTAATACCTTAAAACTTGACGTCAGTTGTGATCAGTGATAAGCACCAACGGATTATCCCAGACTGCGATCCGTATCCCGCTGTAACTGTGAACAGTCTAATTGAGAACACTCCATTGGAATATTAATCAAAGCAATACGAAACCCCTCCACCCCCCTCCCCACCATTCCACGCCCTTCCAACTCCAACGGGGCTCCCTTGTCTCTGATATTTTTCTATTTTATCATTAGTCAGTAATATTTTCTCCTTTTCCTCTTCTGTACGTTGATGAGTGCATTGTTGTTTTTTTATGTCGAGGAATATCTTTTTAATAGTAGTTCTTTTCCGTGGTTAAATATATACATTTTTCACTTTACTGAGAATAATTTTTTCGAGTTTCATATCAACATTATTTTCTTCTTATTCTTAATTTTTTAATTGTGCTAGGTTTAATGCTTAGCAAATCGGGACGACCTAGAAGAACATTTATACATTTTAATAACCTCTGGAGTTGTCATATCATCGTTTGCATATAGAGAGTTTTTATTTAAAAAAAATTCCAAACTAAGCTAGGCGCTGATTTTTTAACATTGGGGTAAAAGTAATCCATCCGCTGATGAACCCTTGCGGCGTTTTCCGAACTCGAGGGAACGTCTTAGCACGGGCGTAGTTACAAGAAGAAGTTACTGTAAGGAGTGGAAGTTTGCATGTGACAGAAGTGCGAGCAAGTTGGCGAAGACACCCGCCGCCGCCGCCGCATCCCCTTCCTGTGAATAGTTGAGATGTCTATAAACAACCCTGACAGGGCTTGATAGCCTCCTCCACCCCTCCCGCCACAAGGTGGTTACAAACGTCAAGGGCCATTTATTATTTACCCCGCCATTGTTGTCTTATTCGATTCGTTTTCGCGGTCCAAGGACCACGTCGGTCGTAAGGTCTTGTACGTTGCACAGTTCCAAGTGGTGGTTCGATCAGAAACAAGATCAGCTACGAGCTAGGTTGCTCTTTATAAAAGAAAATTTTTTATTCTTAAGTTTATCATACGTCACGAATGTTTTAAATCTAAAAGGTAGTGGTAGCTCTGGCGTTACGCTCTAGCCTAATAAGTGAAATGTAGCCGGCGACTCCTGCCAGATCCTGTGCGGTCACCTCTAGCTAGCTTATGTGACTCAAATCTCGAAGGTATATAGGTAGGTTCTCGGTGATGGAATGTTGAGCTTAAAGAAAATAGAAGCAACAGATCTGCATACAAGGGTTCGTTTTACTATTCGTAGTTAGCAATACATGCGGTAGTCGATTCTTTATGTCGTCAACAAGCTACTAGTGTCGTAAATTCTTTATTCTCATTAAGAACCTTATTTAGTTATGTATCTAATTGCTTAATATCACAATTGAGTTAATTTAAGATATATATTTCACATAGACATCAAAGACACTTGGTTATACATAAGATTATTCGGGATAAGCCAATAAATTTCCGTGTTATTTCACAAGAAACGTGCCTTGGAAACAATTGTATACTAATTATTAGATGTGGGACGCCTTGCAGCATTAAGCATTTTTGTTATATTCAATACATATCTATAAATAAAACTTGATTTACAGGATGCAACAGAATAGAGACAAGGCTAAAAGACCTGATGTTTGATATTGTAAAATATCTTTGGCACTATTTAAAAGTACAGGGTGTTGTCAAACAATTAGTGTAATATCTTTAAAGCTTTATCCTGTATACGTAAACCCGCTGTGTGTCATTGTCGGAAATGTTTTCCCGAAAAGTGTGAATGTTTTCAAGATATTTTTTCATAAGGCATCGTTATTCAACCTTCATTAAATTTATTCTTGTTCCAACCTTTACAACATTTATCCTCGTTTAAAAATGTATTTATATAAATATTAGTTAGCAGTAGATGTATTAATCAGAACACTTAATCTTAAGCTTGTTTACCTAAAGTATCGATGAAGTGGAAGCGTGTTGGTGTGTTTTGGTGTTATGTCTCGATTAAGCGGCAGAAAACGTTAAGACGGCTAAGGGCGGATTAGCGACTCAGCGATACAAACACTTACCCCAACAGATGCAAAGCCTTCGATATATCGATCGGTTCTTCCGATCCATCGATATACCAATACTAAGTATTCATTAAACGTATTTTTTAAATTGATTTAAAAATTTTTTAATTTTTTTTTTAATTTTTTTATTATTGATACATAGTAACAATAAGGCAGATTACGGAGTAACGCTAAACAAGAAATAGTGTAAGCATATGACGAAAGTAACCCCTTCTATGAAGCATTTTAAAATAATACTATTACACCTTTTAACATTGTTTTGCTTGTCATTCATATTTAGTCTGCGCTGAGAATCAGATACCCTCAGTAATATTCCGTAGAATATTATACATTGACATGTGTATAATATACCTTTAATAGAATATTTTGAGTAACGCATATTTTGAGGAACTCGATCTCCTTTTCGATAAGATTCACTTTTACATCCAGAAAGCTACACAGTTAATATGGAATGTCCAAGACATCATTATAGGTCATTAGAGGTTAGGGTCAAGCCACATTCCAAAATTTTTTATGTGAAATAATAATTATTTATTTTCGTAAATCAAATTACACATGGATAATTTTTCGGAATTTTTCATAGATAAATTATCGTTTGTTGTATACGATTAATATACCACAAAATAGGAAACAAATAATTAATTTTAGTATGAGTTCCGGATTTTAACTGTAACTATTATATAAACAACTATTGCATTTATGAACTTAATCCGTCCTAATAATGCTCTCAGTTAAAATCAGCCTGTTACTATACGGCTGAGCCGTATCTCAGGAACGGCGAGGATAAAGGATAACAAGGCGGTCGCGACCTCCTGCGAACCGGTTAAGTTATTTATAAGCAGGATCGACAAAAGTAGTCCGATTAGGCTTAATTAGCGACTACTCCACGTAATTGCTGGGAAACTCGGTAGATGGAGCCGCGAGATCCGAGTGTTCGTCGTCTTGGCGATACTTCATCCCCGTGGTGCAAGTGGCACTACACTAACATCGCATCACCGCTCGCCAGTCGTCTGCACAAGTAACAGTCGTTTTAATTTACACACCATAATTTTTTTCATCTGTAGTCCGTTAGTTGAAGCGGTGAAATACTTTGCTGGCAATGATTTCTTTTCTATTTTGTAATAACTCTATTAATTTGCGTGTACAGGAATGTAGTGTCCAACGGAGAAGGAGTTTGAATACACAAAAAGAGTTGAAGTACAGTATTTAATCACCAAAATCTAGTTCAGATTCAAAAATTGAACTGCCCAGAGAAAGGAGTGAGCTTAGAGCTTCTTTTCATGTTGTCAATTAACCACATTTGTTATTGATTTTGTGCCAAACTCCCTTTGTTTTTATGTAATTGATTACTGAACATTTTTTAAGTATTTATTTCTAAAAAGAAGAAAAGATAAAGTGATATCTCTGCTTTGATTCCAAAATGGTTGCTTAGATTTAACATTCTGGCCCAACTGCAAAACTTAACTGATTCTAAAACAAAATGTCACCTGACATTTGTTTTAGTCAAACAGAAGTCACATCTGGTTTACGTATATACACATGTACATTGCTACGGTAGCTCAATATTTTTTTATATCACCAAAAAGGACCTAAGTATGTGTATATGTGTAGGTTGATATGTATTGTATTTACTTCCTTGTGGAAAATAGATAAGGTCATGAATATGTCTGAAATAAATGTTTTCAGTTCCTATAAACAGCTGTACTCAAAACCATATGACATCACTTCCGTCCCTCTTTTGTGTCTCGCAAAAAACTAACAACCCTCCCTTCCCCAAAGCTAAGACATATCCATGTCAAAAACGTTTCAGAGACCATTACAAGTTTAAATCAACTTGTCGATTGTATGGATTCCGCCTTTGTACTAGTATTACTAACTGATGTAATAATTAGTTAGTGTTGCTGTGACTGACGACTGACTCGTTCTGTTGCAGAGAGGCTCCGACGAGCTACTGAGTCAGACGGGAGGTGCCGTCAGTAATGGAGGAGCGATGAGCCCTCAACCCAACCACACGGACAACAACAATGACGCCAAGAAGGTAAAACTCTTCACTTACTTGTCATTTATGAAAAAACATTGGGATGGCGTTAGATCTCTTCAACATGCATGTTTTTCGAACGATGAAAATGAACTATTCTAAATACATTGGAGTAAAAAGGTCTACAAAATGTCGCAGTGTTTTAATAACGGACGACAAACGTTTATTCCTCAATCCAAGCAGATGTGCAGACAGCCTACCACACTCGACCTGCCAGGTCACGTGATCACGTCAAATTAATGCTGAAATATAAGATAATTCTCTTGAAATTAAGAAAAGTGGAATACTACTTCAGAAACTTTTGGGGTCTAATACTGGTCAGAGCTACGATTTATGTCAATTAAGTCGAAATGCTCGACATAAACTGTGAACGCAAACGCGTGCATAAATAGGTTACTTTTTCCGTCTTTTTCCCCATGGGCTTGCGGTGGCGATCCGTTGTGGCTTGGAGGCCCACGCTAGAGGCATTGTCATCAGCTCGTGATTGCTCATGATTGCGATTGGGAGCATGATAAGGGTTTTTGGAGTGACCTAAACTAACAACTCTGGACAAAAGTTTCAAGTCCATTAAATTCAACTTGCGGTTTGCATTTCATAGTTTAGACAACGTTTAATTTATTTAGTGAGTTGTACGACACTGAAGTTTGGTTATCCGTTCGGTGAAATTGTATTTATAGCAATACAAAAATTAAACCATGGGGGCTATTTATATTTGTTAAATATTGTGCATTATGTTTTATTGGTGTTGATAAACAACCGCATGCACTTGTTGCTTTTTCTAAATCTACAACTTAAAAAGCTTTAAATTCAAGCTTACATTATACCTTAAATAACATTTTAAACTCATTTCAAATAATAATCATACTATAATGATGTTCATTGAACATTATTTCCCCCTCGATGGCAATAATGTTTTTCGTTATTCCCTAATTTACACAATTAATTATCTACATCTAAATATACTATGTAAGCCTATATTTGTGGGTTTGTTGTTGAAGTAAACGTGAAAAGTACTAAACCGACCTGTACGAAATTTTACAATAAGGTAGATCTCAAACTCATGCAACTAACTCATATGCATATAAATATCCTTAAAATGCTCTCAGGTTACGCCTCGTGAATGTCCTAGGGTTTAATGTTTACATTTTCAAAGAATGAAAACGTAAAATTACTTGAATGTCAACAACAGCTGTGGACACTAAAAGTTGACATTTCGGCAAGCAGAAGACACAGTTGCTGTAAATGTCCTAGGTTTCAATGTGTACCGTTTCTAATTTCACCATCTGTTTGCACTACTGTTTACAATTCAGGAAGAAGAAGAAAGAAATTTCATTTTTACAGATAAACTGCTAGATTGAAATTAATATTTTGACGAAAATGGTAGATTTTAATTTTCTCCCTATGCCTGTCTCTATTACGTTACTCCTTATCCTTTCCCAATGTTACTTAACAGGCAGTACTTTGTAAAGTTGTAGACACTCGTTTAAAAATTTCAGATCTTTTCTAGTATAAAATACTATTACAGTAGTAAATATCTCTTTTAATGTGTAACAGAAATAGTGTTTTACCTCAAATAAAGCATTTTTTTCTTCATCAAATTTTCATGTTTTGAAATATTTATTTCATGCCGAAGAGAAAAGGTAACCTATTTCAAACCTTTTTCACCCGTGCGAAGGACGGGTACTTAAGCTAGTTTCAAATAAACCACCAACATTTTCACTATCTTCTGAACCAATAGAATCATGGGACCGCTAACAACGCTTCGCACTTTCGATACATTTTACAGTAATTACAAAGAACGCAGAATCGAGCACCATTTACACACTGTATTGTGTCTCGCAGCTGATCAATCGGTGCCGTATGGAGGAACGGTGTTGCGGGCAAGACAAAGGCCACCTGACAATGCAATAGAGAGGCATTGTGGCGCTACCTGTTGGCGCGGACAATGTACCGGAGTGATACTGTCGCTGGTATTGTGGCGCTACCTGTTGGCATGGTATTGATGTCGTGGTCTTTCCGATAATTGGGTGCCCCTTTGACCTGTAAAGGTTCATATCTTCGACGTCAAGGGTAATTTGGCCAACAAGAGTAATGTCGGTCACTACCTCAGAAAATTGATTGAGCGTAAAGAATTAAGTGTATGAGTAATTGTATCCCTTGCAACCATCATAAACTGCAATATCAAGTGATTTTTTTCACTTCATATGTTTTTTTCTTTCATCCGGTTTTTATTGTTGTCATTTCCGAATTGTTTTCTTTACCGTCATACTTTATTCAATCAGATAATACTCACGTGATGGTATTCTTAAGAAGAGGGTCATATTAAGAATCAATTGGAACGTTGGAATCATTGGCAAGGTCTATTTATAAATAAAATAATGATAGTATTTACTTACTTGTGGGAATAATTTCCCACAAGTAAGTAAATATTATAAAATTTTCCATGATCTAATTAATATTAGATCATGGATATGTCTCAAAGGAATGTTTTCAGCTCCTTTAAACAGCCGTTCTTTTAGTCATATGACGGCCGTTACAAATTTTGTTGCCTATCCGGATTGCCAATACCCCTCAGAGAGAGGTAAGAACCCCATGCTTCGACGACTCAAATAGCAACCTAGAGCATATCTATTACAGGCTAATTATTGTTAATCGGCTGTAATCTAGAAATTTTACTTATAATCTTATTCCTTTCTTTTTATTTTAGAAATGGTGTTATATCTTATCTCTGGGGTGGGGGGTATTGACAACCGGTCAGACCAAAATTTGAAACGGCGACATAATATAGCTTTAAGGATAGCGGTTTAGAGGAACTGAAAACATTCCCTTCAGCCATATCCATGATCTTACACAGGGAATTAAACAATAATATTTTATAATTTGTTTACTCATTTACAGAAAACTTTCTAGAACGGCGAAACGGACGGAAGATAATGACGTTCTTAATGCATTGGGTAACAATGGAACAGCTCTAAAAAACGACAGTGCGCCGTCTTTTAGACTGGGTTCACGCCAGTGACCTTTCTACGACAGCCAAATTTTGTCCAGTTCAGTCTTCGTCTTGGAGAATTTGCTCCAATGTATTTAAGAACGTCCGTTCGTAAATGCATGCATAAAAGCGTTCGACAAAGTGTTTCAACCATTGTCTAAATTTGTAGTAATGCGTTGATTACACGTGTAAGCGATACAGATCTACGGATGTTTAATGTATTTTTGCAGCAAGAGTCGGTTTTTACGGAACGGCCAGGGTGAGGCGCGCTGATTGAGACGACCCCGGCCTTGTCCCATACATAACGCATGAGCCAGCCTCTTTGAATAATATTTTACCTACATTCCGCCCCTACACAAACAAACGCCCGAATCACATTCTGATGTACCCATACATCTTGCGATGCATCCACAATGTGCGTTTGATGTCGGAAACACCCGCTATGGAAAACAAACGGCTTTTCGTTTTAAATCTCTCACTTTCGCACTGTTCCCGTATAAAATACCGTTGTTCGCCCCTCAGGTGCGGACCTTTTTCTGAACAGTTATCATCGATTGTTTCTTTCAGTTGAGAATTTTGTATTGGTTCAAATTTGACCAAATTGTTAATTGTGTTGGTCAACATGACGAGGAAATTACATAAATCGTGTTTTGATTCGCCTATTCGCAAATATGTAGAATAAACAATTTTTCGCAAGGTCCCTTAATTCTCACAAGCTTTCGGTCTTCGTTTCCACGCGTTTGTTATTACAAAAGTAAGGGCCATAAATAAATTTATTATAGGGACATTATAAATACTTTCTCAAGATCATAGTCACAAATTTATAAAATTTTGTTTTGTAAACCTTGCTTGTGTTTTGTGGAACATTGTGCGGACCGTGTTGGACGCCATATCCCATTCAACTCCGACACTCGGCATTATCCCATCATACATACACCAACGCCAACTCAGCTATAATTCCTCTGTCTGATCCCAACAGTTTGCCCAGGGCTCTGTTCATCGGATCACAGGTTTAAACAAAATTGACATATAAGCCGAATCAATTTGTTTTTACACTCCGGACCAGTGAGTCGGCGGTATTAAATTTCAACGTTTGAAGTCTTTATTAGTTAAATAAAACCGGGTCCAATCGCTTTCGCGTCACCTGTAATCAAATCTGGATTTTCACTGGCTGTCGAGCGGCTTTAATAAAGCCTCGGCTTTTGGGAAATCCGTCAATTTCCCTCTCATTGTCATATTCGAGAATCAAAGTCTCTTAATGAAAACCCTCCCTGGGTAGACGGCGCGCGTCGTGGTAGCGGGGGGAGGGGGGAGTCGGACAAGTTTTAAGTAATTAGCGAGATAAGATTTTTAACTTTTAATCACGTAATTATTGAAGAAACCAGATTTTCGAGTGACTGGTGTCAGGTATTCTCGCTTTTGAAGTCCCCTACCCATCCAGAAACTTCGACTTGGAAAATATTCGCGGATTTTTATTTTTTTAATCAAGTTAATTATCTCGTGGAGGCCTAAAAATGTCTTCAGAATGAAACATATTATTAATTAAAATTCTAAGGTGAGTCTTTTTTATTTATAATTTTCGCTTTGTTATGTTTGTCCAACGCTGTTATACAATGATTCAAACGCTCATTGCTATTGGAAATATACAATTTACACTTTATTTAATGATGAGTTTCGAAATCATTAGAATAGAATAGAATTCTTTTTGCTCCTTTAAAAGTTAAGATTTAAGAATCTTTGGTATCGTTTCTTTCAATATTAAATGTTTATAATCCAGAAATTCATTTTTTGTTCTTGTTGCAAGTAAGGTGAAACTATATAAAAATCACTTTAAGAAACGTAAAAAATCTTCGAAATAAATATTTACTATGCACAGTCTTTAATACCAGCCAATACGGTACGTAGCATACCCGCGTGAGTAAAATGCACTGCGAATGTGTTTCAACCCGGATTTTGTCTTACGCTAGCGTGACATCGGGACCAACTGTTTAACCCCATTACGTGTCAGTTTGCCCACCGACTAAGCATTTACAGTTATCTTCTCGTCATTACAGTCTTGTGTCCGATCTGTGCTTCTCATCAAACACCAATCCCCGACTTGTAGCTTGTAGCCACAGCATGTCGCTTGTGGATGGCGTACACGTCGTTACGATGGTTTAATTAGAGATAACACGTCTCGACGCAAACTGTTGCATACACGCAGGTTGTAAAGCCTCCTTATGTCTTCCTGCAGAGGTCACTGTACCGGTAACTGGTTGGCTGACGGCTCTTTCCGACACACGATTCGTGTAAAAAAGTACCTAGGTACTGTTTAGTGTCACTAAACCAGCAACGTATTAAAGTTGTCAGCTGTTTTCACCAGATCTTTATTTCTAGATAAGTAGTGATCCTTATCCTTAAAATGAGGAAATTCCCGTCACGAAGTTATTTGAAAAAATATACTACTTATTAATTATTTTCTCTTCAACTTTAAACACGAATTTTCAATTTGAGGACTCAAATATCTCAAAAATGTTATCTTAAAGATATTTTTTAGCGATTTTTGGGATTCAAGGTTTAATATTTGTATATTTTTCGGATGTGTCCTAGTTTTTTGGAGCTAAATTTTAGACGTATTTCATTATGCATTCATTGAATAATTTGATAAAGTTTGAATTCTAAACAAGTATATCGTTAGACATTATATGAAGCCCGTTAGAATGTCACAAGTTAAAAGCTTTCTGGTTCTTAACAACCCCACAGCGATTCGTATGTCGTGAAGTAAGTAAAAGATGGCGCAGATTCTCAAGTTGTTTAAATATTAAGTTTGATGTTTTAAACTGTAAAGTGCAGTTAATGTGTTTCTTGCATTTAAATCTCTATTAAGATTTTCATATTAAATTCTAGATGCAGGATGCGGAAGTTTAGTGCTTTTTAATCCTCATCCCGTATTTGAACTACACTAAAGATAAGCTTCGCAGCCTTCAACAATGTAGTTCCGGTGCGGAAGTGCGAGGTCGAGGTAGGTGGCGCTAGCGTCGGTTTCTGCGGGATTTCCCCCGGGCGCTATAAGTCCACCTGCATGATGCATAGTCATTGTAGATCAGGGACCTGCTCCGCCATCCAGATTTTAATGTTCTTCATGTAATTTCATCTTGCAAATTTTATGAAGGTGTTAAGTGATTGGTGCTGTTAGGTCATTATTATTGCTCATGTAACTCGTTTTGTTGTTGAAAACAAAATCGCGTAGTAAGAGGCAGTTGCTAATTAAAAATGTAAACGATATGAAAAAAAAGAAATTTTTATCCTGCGGATTTTATGGTTATTTTTGTAGTCAATATGATCATACCCAGCCATCTTGGAGAAACGGTACAAACCGAAAAGGACATTCCGGGATTTGAATCCGTGTCCTCTTGCACCGACCACGAGGATAGCAAGACATCCACACGCCCCTGTTCACCCTCAGACCTTCCCATTTGTTAAAAGTAAAAATCTTTATAAATTATATTTAAAATCGAAATACTTAATAAATTATGATAAAATATGATTTATTTAAGGCATGAAACTCTTCTCTACCCTAACTAGAATATTCCTATGTGCCAGTAATATCTTTTTCGATATGTTCAATAGTTTATGGCGTCTTAAGTTCTAGACCAGTTTCGGAATGAACGTTTATGTATTTTTTATAGTTTATAGGGAAACATATTTTACACTTACTTTATCGGTAACTGAATGTTACCTGGTACAATTAGCTGAATTACAGTGTATAAATAATGTTAGTTAAAGCAGACGGCAGATCGTTTACGATGACGACAGAGCTATAGCTGCCGGCCAAGTTATACACGCCGGGGACGGCGGACTTGTTGCCGGCGCGGACTTCCGCCCCCGGACACGTCACTTCCGGCCCCGAGGGGCGCAAAACGCTCCGTCTGTCTGTATACATTTACCTACCATTTAACTCAGTTTATAATTTCACTCAAAGGGGTTTATCCGTTAATCGTTAAACGTTAGCTGCAAAATGGTTTTGTTTGCACCTAATTGATCGGTGAAATTACATAGATTTGTATTTATTGTGCAATTTACTGTAAATTTATCACTATACTTGTAATAGTTATCACTATACTTTTGTAACAACTTCCATTAAGGCGTATTAAATACTAAATTGTCTGGAGTAGACCTATAACGTTTCATGTAGAGACGAGTGTTGTATAAATACAGTATTAGCAATTTTATGTAATAATAAACAGAAAAAATATACAATAGTTTACATTATATCAGTGCAAAATAAAGATAATTAAGTACTTAGGTTTTGTATTTGTGTATTAAGATAAATTGAGATTTTTTATTAAAAAAAATATTGTGAGTTGGTTTTTTACTAAACTTTTGTTTATATTTACAATGAAAAAATTGCATAGTCGAGTATAAAACTATTTCAAATACCGTATTTAAGTAATTTTTATGTGAATTTTGAAAGACATTTGGAGGGTGGTTTACAGTTTTCATACTGTTTGTTCGAACGATAGCCTCCGTGGAAGTGTTTGAGTGGCTACAAAGGCTTGATCGATTCCACCTTGGGATGCTGGTGATACATAGACACTGCTGGCGCGCGGCGCTCCGAAAAAAAACTTTTGTCCCACGACAGCTATTGTTGGTTATGTTGCGCCAATATATGTCGAAATTATACATGCCAACCCATCTTTGAAAATTATCATACTTACTATCTGTTTTGTTAAATGAGTTTAGTTTGATTTTCAAATTTTTCATATAAAACAACATGACAAAACTATCCTATTTTGAAATTTATGTTATCCATGTATTTCTTGCTTACTGTCGACAAATTTCTGAGTGGTTACAGTGCCTCTGAACGACTATAAGTTTGCGAGATAGATCTTGTCAAATTGTCTGTAAGTTGATTCAGAACTACATTACTGTTTACAAAGTATCATTATATTAATGATTTTTAAATCCACTGTCGTATAGTGACAGACGTGTAAATTTGCTTAACATTTATCTTTATCTTTTAGTCTTTATCAAACAAGATTTTTTCATAAATCTATTAAAATATCCTCACCGTATCACTAGTTAAAGTTACGAATGCAAAAATGATAAATATTTAAGTATTATTAAATGTTATTTCATATGTTATTCACACAAGCATTTATTTGTTTCCAGAATATTTTATAGTCCATTTACAATCTATCAATATGTTGTTCCCGAGGAAAGCAGCAGCGTCCCTTGACCTTTGTTTTATAACTGGATAATGTTCGTGTAGGGAGTCTATTTTGTTTTGAAAATAAAGCCAGGCTACACGTTGCCGTACATTAGCGTCCCTGTACGCCGGCGGCTCCGCTTGTTATTATATACACCTGCAGCCTCGCTACACGGTGCGGCGTCCCGTCGCCTAGCAACCGCCTCGTCTCACGTCTTACTCCAGGAATTAATTTGTATTTTTCATAACCTACAGTGCTTTTTGAAATCTCGTTTGTATACTGACACATGTAAAGGTGATGATTGGTAAGGTGTTGAAGGAGTCGGTGATATGACATTTTTGAAATTTAAATACTTTTCTACTTAAATGCGTTTGCTGTCGTCAATTTTATCGCTAATACTTTTTTCTCATAGCTCACTCAACGAAAGTCTGGTTAAAATATATTTTTAAATTTATTTATCTCTTAGGACGACCATCTTTATTTTTAAGGGTCTGCAGTACAGACCAGCTTGAATCTTTAATCCTATAAGAGTTTCGTCAAAATACTCATCCGTCTGAAACACACTTTCACTTCAAACAGGAATTTTAAGATTAAGACAAATCGAATTATAGTAGTTTTAAATCAGAATATTTTTCCGTATCAGCCATCTGTGGGATTTAAGTTTACTAAACATTAATGGGATGTATAAATAATATTTTTTCACAGAAGGTTATTATGTATCATTTGTCCTTTTAAGTAAATGAAGAAATAGATATTACAATTCGATAGATCGCTGGACAATAATATTATATGCATATTAAACGACATCTAGTACAGGTTCTTCTGGTACAAGACCACACCGATCGTTTGAATTTAACATTACTCTTTTGGGAAGTGAATAAAACAGGTTATGATACAGTACTGCCGACCTGTAGGGGTTCCGTATGCTATTTGTATTGACTTAAAAAAGAAGAGGTGTTTCAAATTATTGGAACGAAATTAATTTTCTGTTTTAGCATTTAGGTTTTTACGATCTGTTGATCAGTATAAAACACGAAAATTCCAGTATTATGATGCCAAATCTTGAAATTAATATATTATATATATGTAAAAGGTTTAAAAACATAACCACATCTGTCACGTCAATTTGTTATTTTTAAATCCCAAAGTTAATCATCGCCCAGTGCGCTTTTATCGGAGTTTTTGTTAATGGTAAAAACGTTCCAAAACGAACAGAAGGATTAGGGAATGATACATGGGTGGCATCATTATCCGCAGCGTATCTCCGCACGGCATCGCTCATCGCGTATCGGTTCAGCATTAGTCGTGATTGGCGGATGGCGTGTGCCCGGAATGTGTCATGGACTATGTGTCATGTGTCATGAGCTGCTTTAGCCGCGTCATTAATGTCTGTTAAAGGTTGCCTCGATTAGGCCATTTCCGTTTTTGTCCGTCAGTTTGTTTCTATATTGATTTCCTTACGCCATCTGTAACCATATACGTATCCGTTAAACAACATTGCCGACATAATATCTCAACCAAAGTAAATATTTTCAGTTATACTTTTTTGTGGAGGTTTGTTTTTGTTTCTTTTATCAGAAGTATCTCACTTTATTTTCAATCGAATATTTATCGCATATTCAAGGCACCGAGACATCAAGTTCATATTTACAGGAAAAAATGTATGTGTGTAACATATCTCTTGGCTTAAAGCTGATATAGCGATGGACACCATCAGATTTATTTGCTTGGATTATCAATTAATACTCGTAGCTCATAAACAATCGAAGCTGATACAGAATTTATACCGCACAAAAATGTATACGATTTTGTTAAAAGTCTAACCCGACGGGTCTCGAAATAACTTCCGCGGTATGCATGAAGTAAAGATAAGAATGAGTCGACACGATACTAGATTGGCATAGTACTCCAGGATCCACCATCGCTGCTCAAGGCTCCGAGTTCGTCGCGCTACCAACTCAGCCACTACCTTTTTCACTTAGCCAAGTTATCTATGAAGAATTTTAAAAGCTGGAAATCTAGACTAGTCAAAATTAGTACACAAAATGGACAATTAGACAACAACAACAATGGACGAATAGCAACACAACATTTTTTTACTACACAATTTCTAGTTAAGCTTATGAAAGCAAATAACCTTTATACTAAAGTTATTGTTGTATACAACCCCTCTTCACGTTCGTAAAACCAATATTATGTGATAACGTTGCGTGATTAGTGCCGAAAAGTTAAATTTTCCGACTCTCAACCCTTTTGTGTCGTCGAAGAAGATAGCAGCTTAGAGAAACACAAGAGGGTAAGAATATTTAATTCACGCAAGTATTATTTAACCGAATATTTTTCAAATACCCATGACGTTTTTTTTGTTTGTGACTACCTATGTTTTTTATTATTGGGGGAATATTTAAAAATAGTCCTAACAGTAAATACTTCCACACTTGTCTTCAACATTGTGATGGATTTTTTATGATTATTAACTGGTTGAACAGGTTTGTTTAAAAAACTCATTAATACGCAATTTTGCACTTTAAGTTGTAAAGGATGTGTAACCCGAAGCAGAAACGGTATCGCAGGGAACTTGAGGTTAATTGTAACAACCCACTCTGTCACCGCCTCCCGGGACCGAAGTTTGCACAGTTTTGGCGGCAAAAAGCAACCCGCATGTGACCTCGGCGAGCATGTTGAATCATATATGAGCGGGAAAGTGTGTTAATGCAGGTGGTAGTCAACCGGCTTGCATTGTTTCAATCGGCCGTATTGTGGGGGAGGTGCGCCCCACCGCCCGGCCCGCCCCCCATACATACTTTAGCAGTCGTCTTAGCCATGGTTTATATATGGCCCCATCCGCCGGATCCCGGTCTTGTTCCGGAGCCGGAAAGCCGATTTATTCCTCTGCAATCGCTGATGTTGATTTTTAAGTGCCGAGTCGACGTTTTCCTGTTTAATTTTGTATTCATATGGGTAGATTATTTCTTGGAAATTTTTTATGAATTCGAAAAAGGTGAGGATTAAATTTTACACTTTACTCTGTCAGAAGCTTACGCTGATTTGAAGTGTACATTTCATATTGCATATGGTTTACAAAGAGTTGAAGATTTAAAACCCTTACAACAAATTAAAAATTTCTGTTGGAATGGTTTTGTCTAATTAGTTACGCCTTTATAGGTATATGTTTATTTACTTTATTAAATCTAGAAGATTTTATGGCATTGGTAACGTGTTTAGCTCATTCACTTAATCCGGAGGGATTTAGTGATTTAGGTATGATCTAAGGCATTTTTCAAAGGGAGGTTCTTACATTTTAATAATGTTTTAAGAGGGTTTCCTAATCAATTTAAGTAATATAATAACTTATTTAAGCTTTTTATCTAACATCAAAGTATTGCAAAATGTAAAAAAGCCATAATTTTAAGTTAATACCCGGTTGTCTTCCAAGTATAGAAACAGCCATACTGTATAATAATAGACCTGTAGGCGTGTGCGATAGAGGATCTTGTTGATTGCAGTAAAGCCAATTAGATGCAATGTCTCAACCGGACCGTGGTTCCTCGGCTATCGTCCAGATCAAGGCTCCGCCAGGGTGCGTGACGGTCAACGCCACGAGCATGAGCACGTCGCGGAACATCCACGCTCCTGGCGGCGGCGTGACTAATTAATGAGGTAAAGAGGTGACAGTCCCGCGATACTGAACCCGCGTAATTGACGTCACAGTTGCGTGACAAGATTACTGCCTTCAATGGTTTTAATTCTCCAATTAATACGTATAAGGGTAGAACTCGAGATTTAGAAACCCGACGAGAATACTTGACATTGTTAACTTTTGAGGTTAACGTAATTAAATACAAATAGATATTGGTGTTAGATTGTAACGCACGTGAAGCTTTGGTGAAAAACGAATATCGTAAGATCACACGTGTCTTGTTTTAAAGGTACACAACCGTTTGCGATAATTATCGTCGTTGTGAGAAGTGTTCTTAGTAAACATCCGCTTGCTTGTAGCGTGCCTTTAATTTAATTGTGACCTCAGATGCAATAACGTTTCTTTAGGAATACTTGTTTGAGGCTGAAATCGATTCTAGGCTAGATTTTAAACGCTTGATGTGTTAGGTGTAATATCTATATTAACTTTATCTTCGTTCTGGATACTAAGGTTTATAGCGAACCAAGATGAGTCACTAAAGTTGGAGTGACTGTCCCTTCAGCATATCACTTTTCAATTCACCATCAAACATTTTGTGATTACACTTGTTGTTTTTGAATATCTATGCTACTGAAGGAAATATTCAGGACGTACATTTCTAATACATTTGATAGTTCATCATCACCAATCCACATAATGAAGAAACAGCTTTCCAAGCAGCCAAGGAGGGAGCTTTTAATCGGTTGGCCGACTCGATTGTAAACTGGATGTGGACCAGGAAAAAGGGAATGTACAAGCAATATGGAGGAGAACGCGGTTGTGCGTATTGTGGCGGGGTTGGAAGGGGTAAGAAGCCATTAACGCAACTAGGCTAATGACAATGACAACCGACGGAGCCGAGCTTGCGACGTTTGTATGTCTTGCAAATCTCGATACTCGCGTCTTGACAAGTTGTATAATTTGATTCCACCTCTTTGGATTCTGCGTTGTTTAAGTAATTTAATACACCCGGTCTATTTACTTGTCATAGGTACAGAATTGTAATTAATTTATCATTCTGTACTACTAATATTTGTTTGTATTGCAAATCTCAATACTCGCGTCTTACATAGTTGTATAATTTGATTCGACTTCTTTACTGTTCTGCGTTGTTTCATTTAATACACTCGGTCAGTTAATTTTTTTCTAGATACAAAATTGTAATTCATTTGTCATTTTTTACTACTAATATTTTTCATACAATGGCTAACTCATTAGCGTGAATCTTTCATAAAATCTTTGTTACGTTCAGTTTTGCGTTGATTTTATCGTCTACTATGTGAGATTGTGTAGTTAGTAGTAAAGATGTAAATCAGACAAGACACCTCTGAATTTGAGGTAATAGAACACGCCAGTCATAAGGTCAAACAAGTATAAAAGGTCACTTTATGTTGGTCGTGGGTTTCCCAACACGGTTCAAACTATTACATCGCATGTTGCATGGATCGTAGGATTTACGGTTAAGCTATGGTTTTGTGAGAATATTGAATACCTGCGTAATATTTAAACGTAAATACAATTTTAATAATACTGTATATTCAATTTGATCTTTATATTTAAATGCTACATCATAAAATAACTGACTAAAAGATACTTCTTTGTTTTTTAGCGAAACAGCAAGTAATGTCATAACTTATTAGTTAGGCAACGTCTAAGGTCATTGCATTATAGAAGTAATGCCATAGGGAATCCAGTGTTGGTTTGTCTTTGTCTCATCAAAGTAACATACTACATTTCTACACAACATCGAATAAAATGTTGTCTATCGATATATAATTTCGTTGAGTCATAAGTAAACTACAACATTTTCTCATAAATTTTGTTGAAAGGGTCTAAATTTAGGAAAACTATTAAAGACTTACACACGTCAAAAATACCATAATGTTGAAAGGGAATTTACAATTACAAAGGCGTAAGTTTTATGTTGGTGGATTTTGGTAAAATGAATTTCTGATGGACAAAACAGTTTGTGGATGATTATGTAAATGCAACTGTCTTACTTGTTATAATGCGAGTAGTTGAGGCGGCTAAGCTCCTCCGTCGCGCCGATCCGAACGTCTTTGTCTTCGAGCTGGCGATGTCAATTTTGTTCGTCTTTGATATCATATTGTACGGATCTTTGATTTTTTTAAATATTTGTCTCATTTTGCTTTCTTTCTGATACTTTCAACTTCATAATAGTTTTAAAAGTTTTACATTTTTATTCCTATCAACATACATCATGCATTGTTAGCAATTTAAAAAATATTTTTTAAAACATTAATTATTTTATGATTAAGGCAAATCGGATTAGTTTGAAATCAGACAATTTTAATTTTTATGACAGGACCAGCGATTTATCTAACTAACAATGTTATAATTTTGTTTGGACTTAGTCTATAATTTTTGTGGAGCAGATATTTTTCATAAGTTTATTTAAGTAAATGAAACATAATGCAACATTTGAAACAAAACAACGATTTTTTAAATTGTACATTGTTCTTATAGAAAATAAGAGAAAACGGGTGCATTTTCGGCAGACTTGAAAATTTTCTTTTCGATAAAATAATGTTCTTCTGTTCAATTGTACATTAATTTTCATTAACATTAAAAAAATTTATACTAATACATTTTATTAAATTTTCTCAAGTGCTAACTCAACTTATAACATCCGTCACTTTATCGCTTGAGGAATATCGATGGAATATTAATAAAATAGGGGTTTTGAAGATTCTATTTAATTAATAAACGGAATAAGAAAGGTCTCTATTATTTATGTTTACTATTTCTGATTTTTTTCACACCTCTCCGCTAGCCTGCCACATGAAAGAGGCAACAGTTTCAGGAGCAACTCGCCCCGGCAGCTTTGTCGACGTACGTGCCTCGCTGTGATCAAACCAATGCCCGACTCCTGTAAACAGGATCCCATTCATGCCCCACTTTGTTTACCCGTTTTATTTATTCGATAAAGTCTTTTCCAGCCGGTTATTGTTGATTGGTTCGCGAGCAGCCAACTTGCGGTTGTTTGTCTTGGCCATTGTTCCAAGTTTGTTAACGTAGTCTATTGTGCCTCACACATGTTGTGCAGTTTACCTCGCTCGACCGTGTTTGTGTTCACAGCACTAATTACTGTAATTGATTTATGTCGCGTTGACTTATTAAATTGTAATATGTATTGTGGATTAATCAAAACTTAATTCATTAAATTTAGCTTGTATTATTAAATAATATAATAATATATAAATAATAAATATATTTCCTTAACCCATGTTTTAACCCATATCTAATTTCCTTTTGGAGACGAAAACACTAAATCTAACGGCCGTTCTCTTATTCCACAAATGTGATGAAACTTGTAGAAAAACTGAGAAGAACATCGTGAAGACTAATTTTATCCTTTACTTTTCTAAACATAGTTCAGTGGAAACACTGTTTCTTATTTTCTTCTAATTCTAATTTGTTAGCGTCATTCAAGTTATGTTTTTCTACCCTTTAGCATTTTTTACGTTTTGACGGCGAAAGGTTAAAACTTCGGTCTTGTGTCTACCTTACCCCTGTTGCTACGAAGCATCATTAATCAATTAATAGCCTAATTGCTAAATGGCAACCTTTGTGAAGGTTACCTATTTATACTTTAAAAAATAGTAATATCATTGACACAACAGTTTTTCTGTTTAATCAATGGTAATACTGTTTAAAACTCGAGTGTATTGAACTAAACTGAATCCACTAATTTATATTTGAATAAAACTTTTACATTCTGTTTCTAACCTAACTTTAAACATTTTACCAAACAAAAATAAATATTAAGAATGTCATTTCTCTCTAGGAAAACCAAACCAACAAATGAATCTGCTTAAGATTATTTTCACCCACTCAATGGAGTCGTGTACAGTGTACATAACGCGATGCGAGTTCGATACGAAACTGTATATTGCGATGTAGCGGCATTACGATAAGAGACATTACGAGTATAGCGATATTCGGGTAAATTAGTCACGTGATGCTCGGTGCTTTTACGACTATTACCCGCGGCATGACAGCGCCGAGATAATCAATTACTACACACGGCACACATGCGACCGGCATTCAATGACTATTTAATACATCTCTTCCGACCTGGTAAAGATCAGTGGTCATTGTTATAGAAAAGGCTCGAGCGAAGATGGTCAGGCATTGTGGCCATACATAGTTGGTCTATTGTGCTGCCACCGGGAGAAAGGATTCATACTAGGATATTCATACTAGGTATCCCGGGAGAAAGGATTCATGAGTATCGATAAGGCAGGAGAAGACAGTATGGGTCACCTGGGCACAACTCCAGCTCCCAGGACCCGGGGTCATGTCTAAGTGCCAGGTAACTAAAGCGCGAAAAAAGCACTAATACATCCCAGAGTGAACCAACTAATACTGGGATATCTCAAGTTTTAAGGTTGCATGTCCTTAAAAACGTGCAAGGGTAACTGTTCACTTGGGATTGTCAAAAGACAATATTGTCACTACCTCACTTTTTATGATCAATGACGGCCCAATTATGTATGTATTCTGATCCGAAGTGCAATTAAACGGTCCGGAGGTTCGCAATGCCGTAAAACAAGGTTTCAGAACATATCAATTGTCATAACAATGCACTTCAGGATTTAATGAAAGTAAAAAAATGTACTCTCGGTGGTATTTTACGTTAGGGTTATAGACGGAACATTGTCAAATACGCAGTTGTAAATCTTAAAAGCGGGTTTATATTTTAACTTTTTCAATCCTCAAGGATATCATACTCAATTGTTGTTTTAACGAGACATACCAAGGATGAGTAGCTTACAATTAATTGTCTGCACCCTGTCTAGCCTTGTTTAATCCTCTTTGCTCACATGATTAAACAGTATTCTCCTCAACCTCTTCAACTTTTGTTTTACCCTTCTAAGTATGTTGTTCCGTAGAACGCCCTAAAAATTCTTATTTGTGATTTTATCTTTTACCAATACTTTACATATTCCCCCTCATACAGATCACAGATGTATTACTTAATTGTATTACTTAATGGTTAACACAGCGATGTATCAATTCATCTGGATTGTACGATGAAAGCCCTCACGACGTAGGACCCTGCCGCCTCGACTTGATTTACTTCAAGACGTAGTCAAAGTAAGACAATCAAACATGAAATTCAAATGATATTTTCAATGGTTACAGAGGTTGGCATGGGAATGGTTTCCAACGTAGATTGTACGGAACAGATCAAGGTAATATAGGACACATAGCGCAAAATTTAAATCCTATTGCCACACAGGAACGAACCCCAAATTAGTGGGAATATTTGTCAAAAACTCGTTTTCCAAAATTAATAGTGTATTATCCCGGTGGGATGTAAATACTAATCTCAGTAATGTAAACTGATCGAATGCATTTCCATTTGGGTTGGAATCTCACTGTTTGTTGTACAGTTGCGTTCCTCTTATTCAAAACTGTTAGAGAATTGTGTAATGGCGATAGGAACTTACTACAGGCGTGGTGAAACTAGTTTTTAATAGAACTGGAAAATGAACAGTTTCACAAAAAATATTAAATGTGTATCGTACGAATGTATAAAAAGACACTGAATTCCCTTTTGTTAGATAAAAAAGAAGTACATAGCATCGCTTGTGGTTAGTTTGTTTTGCATTGTTTTAAATATTTTTCGCAGAAATTTTCCAAGTAAAATTTTCTTTTAAATCAACATTGACTTATATGAGAGTCCTTAAAATGGATGCTGATCTTCTTAACTAAACCAATTACTTGAAATTGGTTCCAAGAATTACAAAGAAAGTAAAATGAAAATCTAAGAATCACAAAGACAGTGAAATGAAATGTCCGGTACAGTTACCCGCTGTTGGGACAAGGTTACGCTTGGAACTTTATTTTTCCTAACAGGTGGCGCGTCTTCCTTCTAACGTCATTCTATCTTTATTTATAACAAAATTTTAATTTTTGTATAGTTCATGGTACAGATCATGAATGAATTTTAAGTAATAGTTGATTAAATCTAGTAGTTTTACAATGATTTGTTATATATTTCCCCTATTTGTAACACACAATTTCTAAACTAGAATTTAAGTTTTCTTTCTGCATTAATGTTGGAACTAAAGAATATGCTTTTAATCTGACTTTGAATAACGCATCAAGTCAGACTGTTCAACGCATATGCGCATATCTTAACGATTTTAGATAAAAGGTCCTCCACGCTAATAGGTTATTTAAAATATATTTACACCTTAGTCCTGAACTTGGTGGACTTTAAAACTTTCAAGGTGTTTATCGTAGGGCGAATTCCAAACGAAGTGCGTCTGAAACAAATCTAATTGCCAAGAAACTCACAATTCTCGCACCGTTTTATCTCCAACAGGGTTTCCTGGAACCTGGAATTCACCTCATAAATTATTCTACATTTTCATAAGTTGTGCAAACTACAAATAGACTCATTTGATATTTTCGGGAAGGAAAAAACAATGGGAAAACCTGGATTTCTCCTTTTGGGCTTGAAATTGAAATAAAATGTTTAAGAAATATATTTAAAGCAACAAAAAAACTAGCATCAATTTTTTTTCTTATACTTAATCTACAATATAATATTTTTTGTCGAAAAAGTACGAAAATAATAAATGCCTCACGAAGAATTGAAACAAAGAAAAACTCTGAAGACATATGGAGTTGAAGACGATGTTCGGTTCGGTTATGTAGAAATAGCGTTCAGAAAACTAAAATCAGCAATTCAAATAGAACTGGAGTAGCGAATGTTCGGATGCGGTGTAAGTATGTATGTATTCTGATCTCGTTGGCTGTAGTAAAAATGAAAATACACAGCTTTCACTACATAACGACCAAAATATTAATTGATTCACAATTCAAACTCAAAACAGTATTTCTGAATTCACATTGCCATCGATGAAATACATATTGATCTTAATTTACACTACAAATAATACTACGTATTCTAATACCAATTAGATATTTTAATAACATTAATTAATACTAATTATTAATACTAATACAAGATAATTTTCAATACTATTATGAATGTCTAACCATATCATGTAACTCAACAATTATATGCATTATGTAGTATATTTTTAAAACCAAGGTTATGTAACATAAATTCTTTAACATAGTTTCTAAAATTCAACCAGTGATATTGTTAAATGACCCCGATTTCCTTATTTTTACCGTATGACCTAGTGGACTTTTAATTTTCATTCATAACCGGCCACACTGTGCGAAACGAGGCATGCGGCAACAACAAAGCAGCCGCACCGCACAGCTGATCAAGGACAAAAACAACAATCAGCTGGTTAATTACCGGTCAGCTGGGCAGAGTCGAGATCGATCGTCCTTTGTTGTTGGATTTCAATAAACAATCACTCGTCAAAAGTGCCCTTCGCTCCGGATAAACAATGTGGCTGCACACGGACTTTTTCACTGGTACAAAGTCACAATTGTTCCAAGTTTTGATCGGTTTATTCAAACCGTAATACAAACGTTTTGTGAAATTATCTATTCGTCCTTTTTCCCAGAATTTCCAGACGAGGTATTTTTAAAATTAATACCTCATTTTCCTTTTTTTTATTTCATATATTTTTAATATACGTTATTTAGCTAAACTCACATTATAATCAGACACATTTAATAGTTCAGACGTTTTATCTAGTTAAATAATAAAACTGATTTGTGTCCTCTAGGTTATTATACAATAGTGTGACTATTTGAATAGACAATTCCAACGTATACTTTTTTTATTAAGTGCGTTCTTGTAATTTTCAGATACAAATAAACACAAATACTGACTATTTGTCAAAAAGGACTATTTGAATAGAAAATTCTAACTTATACTGGTTTATATATTGTATGCGTTTTTATAATTTGCAGAAACAAAGTATCCACACCAAGTCGAGACAATGTTAAACATTTACGTAAAAAAGGTACAATACACCACAGGTCGCGTGTAGCTCTGTTGGTTGAACTAACAACATTTCGTTGACGGCTTCGGGTTACTCTTAGGTAAACCTATGAACAATTAAACACAATCTCGGGGAGTATTTAGTTGTAATACACCGTGAAAAGGCTACGTACTATACCATCTAACCCGGGTGTAATTTGTTTTAATTTTAAACTAAAAACCAGCCCAGTTCCATTCGAAATTGTCGGTCGAGACTAATCCAAGTTTTATTTTCTAAAAGAAGTTATCACAAAATTTCGAGGTTTTCGAGATCATAATATCTATAAGCTTTCAACTTTGCTTCGTTAGAAAGTTATCAGCAGTTAATAAACACGTAGTGTGTATTCTTTTTTTAAGGAAAAAGTTGTCGCTTAAGTAATAAAACTTAATAAAGTTTTCACAAAATATAATTAATTCTATTGGCTCCGTCTCATTTCCAAAATCATTGTTAATATGAGATAATAAATATGACCCGACTGGGGGTAAATTTTATAAATAGGCTTCACTTAAGTTTAATTTAGAAGCCAAGAAGTAATTGTTATAAATACACAATAGGAATGGAGGGAGGTAATTCCTCAGAAGTGAACTGTTGCCAACCCACCAGCAGTAATTACCTTAACAATTAATCAAGCGGCAGTAATAAAATTAAAACTGGAAAAATCGCCTGAAATTGCTAACGACCTCTTATTAATATTTGTTTGGCCAATTAAACAATGGGGTGGATATTTCGTCCAGGTGACCGTACGGAAGTGAAGAAGACGCTGTTTAATTCCGCGAGGAAGCTGACGACCTCCGGCTCCTAATTGGATTCTCTTGTACCGGGAATTTAAAATATGAAACAAGCGAGGGTCCTTCGGAGTTTCATTTCGGTTGCGTTGGGTAGAACTTGAGACGTCGCTCTGTTAAATGCATTTCTCGGCTCTTGATGATTCCAGGGTGATCAGTTTTACATCTTAAACGAATTGTCTGAAAAAATAATAATATTCGTGGATGGAGTTTTTTACATCTACATAACACCACAGTTCAGGTAAACACTCTGCCTCACGGTCTACGGTTCCTGGTTCGAATCCAATGGCGGACGACTCAGATCACGAGCGTTCACAACGCAAATCATATGTGACTAATGCTGCTACGTCACCTCGTTGTTTTTCGTTTCATCGCACAGGCTGTAAGCCCAGATACTGTTAAGTCCATCTAAATCTAAGGTAATCATTTTAACAAAAATTGTAGATTATTTTATTCTAATTTTCATTTTTTATTTTTTTGTAATATACATATCAAGTATATTTTTTGTAACCGCTATTATAAAACTTAGTAAAAATACTTAGTATACAATATAAATAGCTAAAATATATATTGCCATTCTTCCGTTAAAATTTATACAGGCCTAACTTTTTAATGGACATTTATGTTTCAAAAATCAGAATCATCGCCACTATCGAGATATTCGCGTATCTCTGTTTCACTCTAACAGTAGATAATGAAAAGCATCTCATGGCATTTCTTTTTTTATGCAACTCGTGTTTTAATGTACTATTAAAAAAGTTTACGAAACTAATATAACACAATTAATATATAACATAGTACATGAACCTAAAAGGATTTAAATAGTGTTACTTTTAACTTATAAGACGAAATTGCATAGATTTTCCACAATAGATTTTTACTATGTCCGAAACGGACTAGGAAAATGAATTTGTACCTACATTATTCTTATTTATACACGAAAACCGTCTGTTTCACTTATACGTATAACTTAGTACGAAACTTCGTAGATTTTGTAAATTCGTACGAATTTCTATGTAAGTATATCACGTGATTGCAAACGTTTTTGACGTAAGGCGAACGCGGTTGTGGCAGAGTAACCTACATTTCTTTGAGCAGAACGTGGAATACTTGATGTCAAAATTCAATTGTAGAATGCTCCCCCACGCGAAACAAATGGGCTTTATTTATTCACCAAACTACTTCCGGTACTACAGAAAACTCTTGGGCCTGTCTTTTGCTAAATGTTCCCGAGGTGTAAACAATTTTTAAAATAATATTAATTGCATTCATTCAAAAAGATTGTTATACAATATATTCAAGAACCAGTAAATGTAGAAATCGTGAAAAGGCCCTTGCAAAGGTGTGGAGGTGTAATAAAAATCTATTACTTAATACGTTTGAAGAGTTCATACAATAATGGTTGTCGAAACACATGTTTAAACTTCCCTTTTAAAACGTTATTCTGTCTTATCTGTCTTGCGTTTGATTTAAATATATAGTTATAACAAAACGGTATGCATGTAGGATTTTTATGTATTAGGATTTGAGTTAATTAGTTAATAACATTTATTCATACTAGTTATACTTCTAATGGACAGAACTGACACGCAATTCCGAATTTGATTGTTTGCAATGCTCTACATAAACCCTTGTAGCCTGCCAATTTGACACTGGGTGTGACGAAGATCAATAGAAAACAACACAGCTGGATGCAACCCTTTTGGGAATTTGGCTAATTGGAAAAAGTGGCGGCATATGTTAGCATGGGGGTGCCGGGCACACGTCCCGGGGTAGCGCCAACGCCGCGCCGCGCCTGCCCTCGAGACAAACAAGGGTAGCGCCGTCAAAGGGTGCCTGCACGCGCCTATCTCCCGGTCGCACGCACCGCGCTGTCGTAGATAAACCTGCAAATATGTTTACTAACCATTTTCAGACTTTAAAAAATAAAACTCAAAAGTTTTAGTTAACCTCTCAAAACATGATATGATGGAACTGGTTTTATGTACCGCTAATTTACTGTTAAGTCTATTAAATAATTCGTCAATACTGTACTGTTGACTTCAATATCCACTTTTTGAGAATATAAACAAACCTAAATACTTAGAATATGATTAATAACTTACTGCAAAATTAATTTTGTTGCAATCAAAGCCCCTTAATTTAAGTCGTTACTCCTTCATCACATTGTACGTTTACTATATAGCTTTATTTAGTTGTTTTTTTAACCATTCTAGGGCCCGATATGCTCCGCAATCTTTTTTGGTTTCGAATAATCAAAATCATCTGCTTTGTAATTATCTTACCCTGAACGCAACAGAGATGAAATTAAATCACGTTTCGAATGAAGAAGAGACAGGACGTATTTTATCTTTATCTAATTTGCATAATTTTATTCCATCATCCGAAATTGAAAGGAAACACAAGATCTGAGACCACTCCTACGTTACAAAGGATCCAGTTACAACGGGCCGAGGCGTGCATTTCAATTCTTCATCTTCAATATTTTTAAAAATTTGCACTCCAGTGAAATTTACGGTTTTGCTATTAAATAAAAAATGTCCTCTCTTTGAATCAGAAGTTACTAAATCATAAGAGAAATAACCGTTTGAACCAATCAAAAATGGACTTCCCTGTTGTCAGACAGCGCTCCTTTGCAAAAATGAGCTACGTAAGGACCCCTTACATTTTACGTCATGGACCTAAAAAAAGGTTCCGAAAAAACTTTCCCGTGCTCGTTAAAAAGATTTATTAGAGTACCTGATTCATAATCCAAAGGACTTCAGTTCAATTTTGATCAAAATTACGTCGCAATTTGCTAATGGTTCGGTATTGATCCTGGTTGTCTATGATTTTGCCAAAGGAATAAACTAGTATTTGTTAGTAAAATAGTTCATGTGTCATAAAATCATCTCTATTCTCACTTATATTCACTTTAAAATGCCCACCAGAGTTGTATGTGATAAATCAAAAACCGGAATATCAATATTTTCAATTTTAGTTTCAAGCACTTTAAACAACACAATCCATAAGACATACGACCAAGTGATGTAACGTACGTTATGGTTCCGTTAACACGCCGGAAGCCTCTACACTAGCCTATCGTTGCTAAAGGAATGATTGGATAGGCTACTGAGAGACTTGTAGGCTTTGTGACTCCCTCCTTTCTACGATTGATGTTCAGTTCGGTTCTTTCCCTCAGTTGGCGGAAGTTAACTCGTTAAAAGTTATTCCTCTTGGCGTTTGATTATTCTATCAGTGTGGAAAGTAGCAGATATCGCGTTCATTTAGTCATAACCTTCATTTGATCAAGTTGGATATTGGATTTAATCCGTGAAATAAGTTCGTTAATGTGTCATCGATCGGTAAAAAATATTTTTGTGTTAATCTTTTCTATGTAATACTCTCCATTTATTGTTTGTTTAATTAAGAGTGATATTCTGTGGTATCAGTAGTCATCGATCACAGTCTACGTAAGGATTCGTTTTATGAGACTAAACATGTTTTTTACATAGCTATTTATGGTGAGCTTATCATTAAGAGGTTTTACAGACACTTTCAAAATCATAAAAATCCCCAACAAACATTAAATCCGTATACTTCGTTTAAAATCACTAAGAAATCAGATAAAATAAATTCAACTGGGACTTTTACTATTTTGTTTTAAAATATTAATCCATTTAAAGAGTAACAAAACCACCGTGGTCATCGTTAGTTACCCTGTAAACCAAAAATAGCAAACAGACTGAGGGAATGATTAGCGAATTAAAACAAACTGAAATTTCACTAGCATAACCAGTAATATTTTCGGCTGGAAGTCAACTACAGTAGTTGCAGAATGTGCATTCCCTAGAAAAAGAATGTTTAGTGGTTTTATTCCAATTAATAACCAACCCGTCAGCGGCCCGCTCGACGCTCGGGGCTGCGACCATGTTTGTATATACGACAAGAGCAGCGGGTCAGGTTTGGGTTGTGGCAACATGGCAACATGGCAACATAGGCAACACCGCGCGCCTGGGGCTGCCCCCTCCACCGCCACTAGCCACTAGCGCAACCTATGAGACCGTACAATAACAACACGGGGTTTGTCCAGCCGTAGGGTCAACGTTGCGCCTCTGCCTCTCCTACCCAATATTATGTCTGACAACACCGCAGTTTTCCCACAATCGCCGTTATTAACTGCATAACCCTTGTTAATTTGCGGCCACCCCTCCCTCTGTCCGGTCTGTAAATATGTTTGTTAACCTCATTGTTTTGTTGTCCACTACTTATTTTTCGCGTTGCGGCTTGTTTTTAAATAAAATTCCAAAAGCTACCCACATTATGAGATTATTATGATTGTAAACAGCACCAGTACTTATATTTTGTTCATCTTTATAAAAAACTGTTAGGATTAAATTTTCATAATAAAAAAATTTGAAGTATCGCTTATGATAGTAAAAAGACAACCAGCTCTACGTGTATTATAATACATCTGAATCCACATATTAGCACACATTATTTAATTTAACTAGATGTTTTAGAATTATTCAAACTTTTTTATATCGACTTGAATGATGATGTACGGCTTTTATTCGATAAGTTACAACGGTCAAGGTGGCAATATCGATCTCATCAGTGACGGTCAACACAGGAGACAGTCTCTCCTGTGACGTCACACGCTACAAAGCTCATGTGGGAGAGCGATGGGTGGGGGTAGTGTGTCACGAGGGTGCGGTCACTGCGGTAAACCACACGCTTCGACCGCACACAGGGCAGCCGGACAATACCGTGCTTGACCTTGAATCCTTAACTGTGATAGCGCCGCCCTACCGATGTGGTGGTATGGATCGTTAGGTCACGAAACTTATTACTTTTTATGCATAAGTTATTCAATATTTTCAGCCGTTGCAAATTATAGTTACGTTCTATACTGACCATTTTGAATTATGAAGTATTCTGAAATACTCGTGTATACGTGAACAGTTCAATAAATAAAACGGACGGTAACGATTTCTCTCCTAACTACTTAACCACCGCTCTTTCCTGTCTTTGTTTGAACTTCATTATTCGTGATGGTGGAATTATTTTTTAAGGGTTTTATTGAGGGCGTTTTCCATCATGATTTTATGTAAAACAATATTTCACAATGTTTCGGGATCTGGAATCCGATCCCGTACTCAGACGAACTAATATCTAAAACATAACTCAATTAACATATCATGAGGACGGGGTCAGATTCCAGATCCCGAAACGTCGTGAAACTTTGTTTTACTTAAAATCGTGATGGAAAATGTCCGCAATAAAAACCTAAAAACACCGCTCATTGTTAATATGATAGGTATGGAAGGTACCGGTCCAATGGGAGTTGAAGAAAATTAAATAGATTTATTTACAGTGTTGTATGTGCATGTACGCTCTAGTCAACAATAGTAGTGAGAAATGTTTTAATGTGTTTATTGCTTTGCCTAATGTTCCCTGTTTGTCTACAGGCCAAGTTGGACAAGTCCAACAACGGGACGCGGGAGAATAAGCCGTCCAAGGTGATTCACATCCGCAACATCCCCAACGAGGTGACGGAGGCGGAGATCATCCACCTTGGCATCCCGTTCGGCCGCGTCACCAACGTGCTGGTGCTCAAGGGCAAGAACCAGGTCAGTGGAACTCTGTCACAGTGTATAGGTTGGGTTAGGATAGGGACGGTCGTTGAGGTGTACCGAGGGTGCAGGACCCCGGTCATGACAGGTAGTAGTGACAGACAGTCTTGCTGCTGAAGGAGGGTACATTCATACTTCTTACGACTACGTATTTTACATAATTTGTGTGATCATTGACAATATAACCCACCCCGCCCTCTTGGTGTTTTCGGAATAAACATTTAAATTTGAAATTTGACCATGAGTAGAATCCAGCGCCGGGAGGAAACACTTAAACTAGATTGATGAAGGTGCAGTGTCGAAGGAGAACATCCGGGCTAACCGGGTATTTATTGTTGGTTTGATTTTGGCCCGGGTACAAAAACACATCTCTCGTGGCGCAGTTAAGTAGGGGAAAACAAGCCAGGTTTGCCGTCAGGGACCACTAATGCCCAGCCTCTCCCCGCTAAACTGCCGGAGTGTATCTCCAAGTGGAGTAAATATTCTGAGATCGAAGAGACGGTTGGTACTGCCTGTTTTCTTGTAAATATCTCAATGTTAGATAATTTACTGTGATTTTTAATTGTTTATTCATTTATGGTGCAATTTATTATAGGGGCCCAATCTTTCAGGGTCATGACAATGAGTGAATGAGTATGATGATATTTATGATGGTATCTAGCGTTGTTGTTACGGACATAGCTGACATTTCATTTTTCAGGGTTAATAATTAAAAGGTATTAATGAATGATTTATTACACAGGGGTACACTAAAACTTCGGAAATCCAAGTCTCTTATAAGCATTATCAATGTTTCAAACTTAATTTTGTCCTATAGGTATAATAAGTTTGTAATTTCTTTCAAATTTGTAGCAGGCCTGTTGGTGGTTGATTATATTTTCAGTCATTTACGAGTACATCTTGTCCACTGGTCATATCATGATGAGAGGGGAAGGCATGACCGCGATACTTTAGCCAGTACCATAGAGAAACAACATATAATTATAACTAAATATATTACTATTTAAGATGTATCATTGAATTAAGATAATTTTAGCCGTTACCTAAAAATAAATATTTTTTTTATATTCGCCCAGATTTATATTTATGAAAGAATTTGCGGTTTATTTATTTGTTCGCACATTCAAGCGTCTCAATTATTCGCCACCGCAAATATTGACGCAATGCACGTTACCACATTAGAGATGTATCAATTGTCAAAGAAAAAATGAAAGAAGCGATTACACCGGTGAAGAACAGATTGGAGCGAAGGAAATGGTGAGAAAGGAAATTGGATTTAGTTGGGGGAGAAACGCGCTCCGGAGCTTCGGCGAAGTGATACAGGGCGCGCAACAAGCGACGGGGCTGGAGAGACTGACTACTAGAAGCGCTGTGTGCTGCGTGTGGGGCTAGTAGTCAAATAAAATATTGACTGTCGTACGTAACAATTATACAGGTCATGGACATCGAGCGAGAGTCAAATGCATGTAATCTTATATAAAACTACAAACACTCGTACTTAAAAATAATTGTGTCAATACTAAAAATAACTATTTTCATTAAACAATTACCTTCAAATACTTTTTAAACTTTATTGCCCCAGAAAACCATTATACAGTGCTCCTGTGGTGTAAAGCGTTATAAGATGTGATGTGTTGAGGAATGTTTGAAATTATTTTATATATTTTTACCGTTGCATCAATTTGGGTCAAGGAGGTGTTTGAGAACCAATACTGTATAGGTTGGGAATTGTAGGGGTTCTGTGATTTAATGAACTTAGCGGTTTGTAGTGTTGTGACGAGAACGTGTTTTGGGTTACATAAAAATGATCGTGTCACTTAGGAGGAAATCAGGAAGATTAGTTAATAATGGTTTTCTTGCATTTTTTAAAGAACATTTTTTCCTACTTAACTAATGCCACTGTACATCATAATGTGCTTCAGATGTTGGATATCTGATTTTTTTATGTGACTAAGACGATTACAAAATACTGTAATTTATCATTATTTTTCTTTATTTTAACATTTATATTTCTATATAAACAAAATATTTTAATGTATTAAACCATAAATGAACTGAGGTGTTAAATAGAATATTGCTGACTTTAAACACCGGTTATAACGAGCTCTAGTGCATATTTCATGGTACAATTTACAACTGTTAACAGTACGGCAATAACCATAAATAGAACATTTTAAAGTAAACATCTCAACAGTAAAGTGCTGTATAAAACCTGAGTATAAAACGAACAACTAATTTTACAACTATCACAGTCCAAATGCTACTTGGACTGTGATAGTTGTAACATAAGTTGCTTGTTACTGGTTGTGTATTGCTTGGTAGCTTGTAGGAATAAGGAACATTCCTGACAACCTCTTCTGGTATAGGTATTCCACGGTTGCCTACTTAATTCTATTAGTTAAATACTTTAACTAATGGAATCCACTTTAAGTGCATTTATATTGTTAAACGTCCCATTTCGCGGAACATAGTTCACAGTGGGACTCGAATTGGTAGGGATATGGACAAACTACACTCCATACATTGTCGCGACCTCCACTCTGATTGTCTGATCTGTAAGGAATCTTCACATTCCCGGATATTCCGTGAGATGTGTAGCAATTTTTTAGGTTCGTAGTCACGCGAAAGAATTTCTAGTATTGATAATAATAGTAAAAGTTAATAAATTAATACTAAAAATAAATACTAAAATATATAAGTGAAATGTTTAATGCAATAAGCATATTGAATAAACAGGTTTTTGTAAACAATTCAGTATTTTCCACATTATAGGCCTTCTTATTTTAACATTACTAGTCTAGGTCTAAGTCATAAGATGTCTCCTGAAAATATCTACGATTAACAATTCAGTTTTAAATTGTATTCGAAACAAAGTTTCATATCGAGGATTACATCGGTTGAATCGGATACGTCGATCTGGTCGATGTCAGAGTGATTTTATTGATGCTCTTAATTCTCTGTTCGAAATACAATGATTCCTTTTTCTCTCATATACTGAATAATCGTAAAAGCTGGGTAACGATTTACAAATATTTATTTTGAAACAATAGTTTACAAAAAGAGATATCACTCGAAACAAATGATCGGTATGAGTAGTGGTAGACATGATCCTATTAACAGATACTGTACTAACTCTTTAATAGCGGATGTAGTAAATTAAGACGCGAGCTCTCGTTCGCTGGGTTTGAGCTCGACTTATGGCTTTGATCTTAATCCCTTGTATAAGCCATTGCGCTTAATTAAATTCATTACGGGAGGCTTCCACCTCGGGGAAAATAATTCTCTTTTCTTCCGTCGAATCTGCGATATTATAATTGGAAAATTATAACACCCTATAATTAGGCTCATCTTAGTTTTACTTCATTAAGGAATGAATATCTTGATTTTTCAGACTGTGTTTGTTGTTCGTGAGATTCTTGTTCGGTGTAAATTGAACTATTATTTTTTTTATTGTACAGTATAAGTATAAACATTCTTTATACGATGTTTATTTTTATATCAAACATTTGTATTCATGATGTAACATGATTTTATTACATGTTGTCAACTGATTCTAATTTTATTCTTGCTATTTTCAAAATTTCAATCACTAAAATTTAATACATTTATTTCCATGAAATCTTTTTTATCACTGGAGTTTTTAAAATGTTTATATGACTAATGCATTTCATTTGAACTAACCCAATTATAGGTTTTACTAAAATTTTCAGTCGAATTTCATGTAATGAATATTACGTTAAATATATGTTTAACCCCCTCAAAACATATTATACGGTATTGTATGTTAGTAACTTGCATACGTTACACTAAAGACAATATTTAATTGTCTTTGGTTACACTAATAATTGATTTGTGAATTGTTTTTCAATCAAACAAAGTCATATGTCATACGTTATATTAAGTATGTTACCAGAACGAACCTCTATTTTTATTGATCGTATTTTATAATACGTATTATGAGGTCTTCATCTTTCCTTTGTCTTTATAAAACTGGTTGACTAAAAGGCAGGATGTGATCAAAAGTACTAGAATCAATTAGAATAATAGAATCAGTTCTCAGAGTTGTTTGTTCCTTCATATTTTTACCTCTACTCACAAATAAAAGAAAACTGTAACTCGGAACACTCCGTTATAAATTTTGTCAAAGAATGCATGCACGGTATCTCGGATCGATTTGTTTGTCTTTGGCAGAGTGCATCAGATTACTTAAACATAACCGACACGTGCTAAAGGTCTTAATGGTCCTCTCGGGCCGATTAAATGCGAGTAGGGTTGTAAAATAAAACCGAGACATGGAATGAGGATTTAGTGGGGTGGATGGGTGATTCGGCCATAAGTAGCTTGTGAGTACCTGCGTCTTGACCCGGAACTAATCCCTCCCGAGAAATAAAACCCCTTAATTCAGCAGACGTCTGAGGGGTTGCACGCACGTACAAATAGGATTGGTCAACTATCCCTCCTGGCGATCAAATTCGATCAAACTGTAATACTGTTTACTACGTTTTAGGGATTTATTACTGTGAAGTTGACAACACAACTTTCCTAAAATGAGGTCATGAAGACTTGAATTGCTAAATGAGCTAAGAGACTAAATTGAAATTGTTGTGTTTTTGATACAGGATGTATGAACATATGCCTATCTACAGCTAAAGGAGCTAAGACCCTTCAGTCATTATAACCCGAGTAAACAACATGCGCACAGGTGATGCGCGGCTATCGTCACACTGGTTTTTATTGAATAACCGATCATTTCCTTGTTAACTATGAGCTCCTTTAGCAATTCAAGTCTTCATATATGCTTAAAAACACTGATTTAAATAAACCAGTCAAGTGGCCTTACTTTAGGTTGTCGTCACATCTCTCGGATTTAGATTTTTTAACAATGTGAACTGCCCAATCGTTCAAATAGCCATAGGCCTAGGGGCCTGTTTGGTGAATGCGTGAGTCACCAGAGGTGACCGTTGATGATCTGACAGGATTCGCCAGCCATTGGTGTAGATCCAGCAACCTTTGACTTACTGGGTCAGAACGGTACCCTGAGCTACCGTACCAGTAATATAAAGATAGTAAGGCGGTTTTTTTGAACTAAAGAGTGTATTTTTACATTCACGACCACATAAAAGTACACACACCAGTTTCATCTGTTCACATACAGAAGATTTTTGTATATCTTATAACACGTTGCTCAAGTCCATGACAAAGAAGCTTAACACTATCAGTCATTAGATATTGCTGTTGTGAATGAAAGTTTAGTGTCGGTGAGATGCCACTTATTAAATTATTGAATTTACTGTCAAAAGTACCGTTAATTATAGTAAACAGCTATTTGTTAATGTTTTATTTTGATGAAATGTTTTCGAGGATTGTCCACCTTGATTTCAATTAAGCAATTAATTTTGACGAAACGCTATCTTGTGGTCAAAAGTAAAATCAAAAACTAAATTAAAACCCAGTGTTTCCCGGTCGTTGAACTGATTTAGAGGTAACTATACAAAGGTACTCAGAGCAATGGAGAAAATACGTGACAAAGTCGTCGTTGAACAACCACATACTACTTACTGTATTTGAACCAACCTCCACGTCGCCGTCGGTTCCGGTTAGCTGCACAAGGAGGAACGTCCTGGAAAGTAATTACTGGAAGGGTTCCTTGAGGAGGCAATTAATCGGTTTGATCAACGAGGATGGATTGGGCCGAGCCTTCGGTTGACACAGATTCGCCGATTCCCGAGGGCCACATCAGTCATGTGTTAATTGATTAGAGGGCGTCGGGCAAGGGAGGGTTGAGGCTTGCCAACTTGCTCCACCCTCACCTTGTAAAAATGCTTATTTGTTTTATGCTTCCTATATTTGATAACGTCTGGGAGTTTGAAGTTGTTGTGTCTGATAGATAGTTTGAACTTAGTAATTTTTAACGGTTTTCGTGATACTCCTTGAAAATTAGTTGTTATCCAGGAGGAAAAAGAAATCATCTGTTCGTTTGGAATAGCATGAAAATTGTGTAAGCAATGTTACGTAAAGGAAATACATTATAAAATTTTAATTTTTTGCAGTATTGAGCTTCCAGAAATACGATAAATGTAGTTCGTCCCTCGGACCAAAAGTGTCTCTTTCATTCTCGTCATATCCCGAACTCGGCTGTCGGTACACCTGACCTCGGATTAAATTACATTAAGTGACACTTTAGACCCTAGTGTCAAAATGTACTATTATACAACTTAAAAAACTAGTGAAACCTTTTATACGATTTCCTTATATTGTGATTTGATTTTACTAACAAATTTAACACATGAGAGCTTCACCTGTAATCATTGCGTGTTGAGTTAGAATTTTCTAACCTGTTTGCATCGGTGTGTAAATTAAAATAAATAGTTTCTCTTTGTGAAAGGAACTATCGAAAATTAAATTCCTCATAACTGAGTGAAAATACAATTACTAAATAATTAATTAGTGAATGTTTAAATAGTATCTCGATAAATAAAATCCTACTGTTCTTGCAATCTTTGAAATGAAATTCATTTTGTACGTTATGTCTAAAAATTACTACACAATCTTTTTAAGCTTACTTTTCTATTATAATAGGTGTTTAGATTATAATTCTCAGAAAAAATATTGCTGATTCCTTAATGAATTCCATGAAGTATGAAGCATTTTACTCTTATTTCACTATTGGACTTTTCCTTTTCGGGGAAATAGTGAGTTATAGAACATAGTTAAAGCATTTTTATTAGAACAGGATTGTGAATCATTTTCGAAAAGCACGAATACTAAGATTGGAAGATCGAAACCTATAAAGGAGTAATGTGAGTGGTGAAGTTTAGCAGGGAGACGGAGGTAAGTGGGCGTAAGTTTGTTGCCCCCGAGACCGCATCTGTCATGTGAGCTAATTGATTACCCCAAACCACAAACACAGTTTTTCTTTCCTCGTTTAACAGTTTGTGTGTTTATTCTGGACGACCGGTTGTTTACAGTGACGCTTGTTCGTGGCTTTTGAACCTTTTTATGAATTTTAAACGGACAAAGTTTCATAATTAAAACTCGGTCCAGTCTCGTTTAACCGGAGGTGGATTTTGCATGTTTTAATTGAGGATTTGTTATTGCACGGCGGAAGGTGGACTGGATTTAATATTAACAAAAAAATTAGGACTACGTGATATTCGACCATATTACAATAATTAACGATCACTTCTTAATGAAACTGGTATAAATAACAATGTTTAAATGTGCGTCTAGACTTTAGAACCATTTTTAGGATAAAGAGATAATTTTTTCAGATATTGACCAGTATTAAGTCTTATATAGCAGCTATATATTTTTGTAATGCCGTTTTCAAATAAACAAAATCGTATACGTACAAATTTAACTATAACCAACGGCCCATAGTTAGTGTTTAATATGTAAATTTCACAGGTGCCTTTATTTATATTGTTCTACAGCTACCTTTCCTTCCATTAAGTTTTTGCTGAACAGGTAGTAATGTGTTATATGTTCGGATTTGTCTCTATTTTTACGTATAACTAAGGTTACTTTACACATACATTTACCTCTAGCCATTCGAAATACTTACGAAGTACTTGATGAAATATAAAAAAATGTTAAATGGAAGTACTGTACTTTCGAAAAACCCAAATTTATTTTTTAACTGACAATTTCATCCTCCCACTCCATAAATGGGTCTACCCTTTCAAAATAACATTTTAATAAAGTTGGCGTACGCATTAACTAATTAATAGAACGTAATTAATTAGTGTAATAAACACAGAAGTGGCCGTGTTATTTCACTGAATTACATCCAATTTAATTAACAGTGAACCCGTGCATTTCCACCCACGATCAATGACTACGATGGTTATTCTGCTGCATCTATTTTAATGGTTCAATTAGCCATGCAAATTTTGTATTTTATGTCACTATTTTAACGTTGATTTGTTTTATGATAATTTGGGGGATGTAATTTATTTTCTAAATGCAAACTAAATTAATGTAGTATCACCTTTTTATAAGTTGAATGACACTTTACTACGTATGGATTTTCTTTTTTATATATTTATTATCGGCTGGGTTTAAAGATGTCGATTAAGGATTTTAATTGACTATAAGAACTAGTTTTATTCGTTCACTTAAGGAATACCTTTTACTTCGAAAGAAATAAATACCAAATAATAGTTCTTTATTATACTGAATATATTTGTTTAAGAACTTACTTAACTATGGAACATAAATATGTTCAGTTAGTGAAGTGTGAAAGATAAATCGTTCTTATGCAATTTTTACAGTCGAATTTTAAATAATAATGTCTATACAAGTATTTTTCAGATTATGTCCAAGTCAAAGCATTTAAAAACTTAAAATATTTTTAAATCAATAAAACAGGAACTTTTTTGCTCCAATCTGTTTCCGTTACATGTAAAGAGGTGATCTGTTCGTTAAACAATTATAATTAATGACGAAAGCACCTATTTATGTGGAAATAATGATTAGGTTAAGTGTATGCCATATTTAAATTATATTTACTGTAGCCCACATTTAGTCTATGAAAATTAAAGATATACCAAAACGAATCTATTGTATGTTATATATACTATGTTATATACGATATACTAAGTATGTTATATACTTTGATGTTATATTATTGTGGAGTAGCGACTTACAAGTGGTGGCGTAGTTTTGACGTTACGTCACACGTGAGTGATCCAACGCATCCCGGTCCAGACCGCACAATCCACGTTATCCTGCGGGATCCTCTGTTTTCCCAGGATTACACAACGACTAGAATAAATCCTCCACCGCACTCTATCGGACCTCTTACTTATGCTTCGACGTAAACGTCGAATGTCGACATTCTCTACGAGTTTTGAGATTGTAATTTTGTACACTCAATAAAGCAATGAGCGGATTAGGTCAAATTTCGGAAGTTAATTATAAGTTCGAAATACAAAGATAATAGAGCACGCATCCAGAGTTTAGTTCAAGAGTTTTATTTCAATATTTATAGTAAGTTTCAAAGTGCATTTGAAGTTGGATTAAAATTTTTAATTGTAATCTTTCAACTTTAAACGAATGTTCAACGCACTTTTTTTAAATTTTGTCTGGTGATATTGAATGTACTTTCAGATGAGAATAGATTTTTTTATAAGGGACGATAGGTAAGAAATAAGTTAAAGTAAATAAATAAGAAAACTACATAATAAATTCCAGGTGAAATGAAACCGCCACTACTGCAGGATTCAACAATTTAAAAATTTCAAAGTTAAAAATTCTGTCCGAGTTGTAGTTTTTACCTTAACAATGCAAAATCTAGCGTGCTTTCAATCCGTATTTGACACACGTCCCGGTATTCAATATAGTTACAAAGGTAAGATCACAGACGTTAGGCAGTATCATCTAGTTTTTACCTTAACAATGCAAAATCTAGCGTGCTTTCAATCCGTATTTGACACACGTCCCGGTATTCAATATAGTTACAAAGGTAAGATCACAGACGTTAGGCAGGTAATATTATTACCGCGAGGCTGTGTTTGGTTGGGGTGGTGAGGTTCCTGTTCCCTGTTCCCCACTCGTAATCATCACAACGTCATCTGTTGTCATTGGGTGATGGATTGGTTTGCACGCCCCTCCCACAGTCTCTTTGTTGATTTCGTTAATAGAGACTTTGACGCGATTAATGCACTTTGAGCCGACTCGTATGACAGCGGATACAGCGTTATTGATAATCCGGGTTGCGAGCTCAAACAGAATCCGTTAGTACCGGCAATGCGCGCATTACCGACAACAGCGCCACCTGAGAGCTCCCGTATTGGCTTCCATTCGTTTTGATTCGATAGCTCGCAGCTTGCCGTTACTCTTTTCATCCCTCATCGACGATGTCATTCCTTTCATCGCGAGTTGTATTGAAAGCGTCGGATTGCGATGACTGGGAGTCTAGAGTACTTGGCTCTTCTCGCACGAGACTCATGTTTACGTTTCGTCAAGTAGCGTACTCGATATTCTGAAAGTAACAAATCGATATGAGCAGTTATCAGCGTTTTTGTGAATGAATGAATGCGGTCCTGTACCTAAACTATCTTATGAGTGCAGGCAATTCTAAACTGAGGTTAAGGGTTAGTTTGAGTGGTTCCCTCTTCTGTAGTTATTTTTCTGTGTTTTTATTTTACGATCGGTTTGTGCAAGTACGCTTCTTTTGTGTAGCATTGTTTCCCATTTTTACTTTATCCCCATATACGACAGTTTGACGAAAAAGTATTGTTTTTGTCAGGACTTTCTAATTAGAGTTTTCGCTTGATATATCAATTATAGTACCCCTGAATTGGAATAAGAGGTTTTTAGAGTGATGTCTGTCTATTGTGTGTGTGTGTGTGTGTGTGTGTGTGTGTGTGTGTGTGTGTGTGTGTGTGTGTGTGAGTGGGAAATGTGCAGACGAGACCACTGGTCTGATTTTCGGAATGTACGTAACAAGGTTATTATTTGTACGTAACGTATCAAGGGTATTTACCCCTATACATCTCCAAATACATGTAAATCGATTTTTTAACTGCTGGGAAAACTTTTTTTGATGAAAATTGTAGGATTTATATGCCTTTATGAGACAAACTAAATGAAACCATTAGCATTTCTCAAAACATCGGGGTTAGAAAGTTAAATGGTTTCAAAAGGTTAAGTTTTGAATTTTTTCAGTTTTTACTTTCTCCCTCCATACGATTGTATTAGGAGAAAGTACGGTTTTTACAGAATTTCTTAATTTACTAAAGGTGTCAGTCCACTGATACCATTTATTATTTGGAAGTTCCGTAAGCCTTGTTATACTACATTACCTGTTACAATATAGGCTACCTGTAGCAAAAATACAGCTATTAAACTAAAAGAGCCGTTTATATTGATTCGACTTGGATAGCTAACTTGGACAACTCCAAGTGTCCACCACGCCGACCGCTGAGTTGACACACAACGGCAATATCAGTGATGAGGAGAGACGCGCCTATCAATGGGAGATATTAATTAATGTCGACCGGCTGCTGGCTGCTGGGAGTCGCCTCTCCATATTACTGCCATTTATATCAGCTCCAAGCCCTTTGAGTTCTGGTTGCTGTTCAACCTCAACCTGTCTCCTCAGGTCTAGCTTGGTGTTTATTTGCTAAAATTATTTGTAGCTATCATTAAATAGTGTTAAACGCGATTTACCTCTCCTTTTTTGACATCTAGATTTGTCGTAAAGCGAGTAGACTATGATTGGTGCACTTAAAAACACGGTTTGTAATTGTTTGCCTTTTTAAATTATGAAACGTGTTGAAATGTAACGTTGTTAAGTTTATTTCTGTTAAAATTTACTGCATATTATTAATATATTAGGCTTTATAAATAACTTAATCCTAGGGTGAACTGAAACAACACAAATTCTTTAGGCGAAAATTAAATTTGTTTCATAATATCTGTAATTATTTAAATATGGGTTTTGGTATTGACAAGTGAAATGTTTTCACAATGTTCTATGTTGTTTTTTTGTTACAAATAAAGTACATTTTATTTTCATTCATCCTTATTTATGGAAAAGCCGATGTTGTCAAACTTATAATCATCGTAAAGAGTATACTATGTTACAGTTACTACATACAGCATAACGGAAAATTTATATGTTACAAAACTGTCGAAAAACCTTCAAGGCCTACAAACCCCTTATGTATAAACACTTGAGAAAACAAAGAGAGATAAGACGGAAGGAAGGTAAACATCGGTATTCGTGCGGGATCCCTAAGCCAGAAATGATACCGCTCGAATGTTTATACTATTTTGGATGTTATTCCGAGACGGGTGATCAAAATCCGTTTTGGGTCCTCAGGGATCTGCCCTTGTAATCCGGCCGCTCTCGCAAGGCGTCGGTTTGGATTTACGTTCCCTCTCAACCGACCGTCTCTCCCTCTCCCTCTCCCCCTCACTCCCTCTCTCTCTCTTCTTCACCCTCGGATCACCTGCTCTCTCTCACACAACCTCCCCCGTGTGACCCGACGCTAATTGAACTTGGACTAATGTAAATAATCTGTTAGACACACACACACACCGACGTTGCAACTGTCTAGATTAGAGGGGTTGTTTGTGAACTTGGACTTGATAGGTGTTTTTCTTCTTCAAAAATGCCTAAGTTTTGCCATTACAGTGATTTTATTTTCTTTAGGACCGTTAGATGCGAAAATGTTTTTTATTGAGAGTCAAATTGAAATGATTTATAGCGAAGGACCAAACAAAGAGGACAATTTGTGAATTTGTTATGAAATTAAGATTGTACAGCACGTGAAACTTCCGAAAAATTCAGTCACACCGGCGACGCCTTTGCTGGCAATCCTCTGGTACTGGGCTTTTCTTTGTTGATTGCTTGATATTCGCACACCACGCAAATTCGTCATAGTCACTTAAAGTACGCGAAGTCGCTTAGCTACTGCTCATGAAACTGACTACTTGATGGTGTACGGTTTATAAACTGTAAAATAAAATAGCACTTTCCTCTTGACAATGGGATGTACAGTTTAGAAGGGGCAATATCAATTATACTTTGTTTAGATAAAATCTTTTCAATTTTTAATAATGCAAACTTCATTTCTGAAATGGTACGTAGGCTGCAAGAAGAGGACGATAAGCGACAAGGAACCGAGAAAATATAAAATAAAATGGTCTTGGATTCGGTAGCTAGGCGTTTAGTATTATCATTTGAAAACAAATGTTGTAAACATTTGTGTCATATAAGTATTTATAGTAAAATTCAGAATATTAAACGATGACTAAACAACTTTTCAAACATTAGACTCGTTAGTAATTTTCCATAGCCTCGAAATGAAATATTAGGGTAGTCTTGGTATAAACCGCACAATTAACCCTTCTTTTTCGCTCCATCTTACCCGCTAATGTGTTTGCCACGGTGAAAGCCTTACAATAACCGAGCTCTGGCGTAAACGACGTACAAATCTGTATTAATGAGCCAGACTTCCCGGCCGCGACGACTAACGCGCGATCCGGCAACATCTGTGACTAAAACATGACGTCGACGTCATGGGAAGGGCGGGGAGGATGTTATGGAAATGGATTTGTCAGGTATTGCGGCTGGGGGCTGTTTAGGAACAAGGGTAGAGAGGGGAATCGCAAATTGATGGCTGGAAAGACAGTCAGTGTGTGTGCACCGTCGGTATCGCTAACACTAAATGCGAGTGACAAGCCAGAACAATTACGACAGCTGAGGGAGGGAGGCAGTTGCGCGCTCGCTCGCACGGCCGGCGCCAGCACGCGCGCAACTACAGTATCACAATTAACGTGTAGGTCAGATGTGCAAACATCGATAAGGCCGACCGTCGGGTGTCAGCGTGTTTGTACCCCGCACCTGACACCGACATCATACTTCTCACTTTGTGTTTAATATTAAATAGCAATTATTTATAAATCTATATTTCCAAATCATTCCAGTACGGTTGCCGTATCTGTATAGTCCCTGACCAAGTCATTGGACAATGCCTACATTTCTTGTATATATTTTTTAATTTCTTTCAATACTGGTATTCAACATTAAATATCGATGGTCATCTCACACATTGTAGATTGAGTAGTAGTAAAAATCTCGTAGTAAATTGTATTGTTGTTTATAAAATACACAATGCAAATTATGGCTATTTATTAATGCAATCAAGAAACATTCTAGTAGTTTATTTAATCGGTGTTACCGTGTGTTTTAACGTTACATATGTTGTTAAGACCATATTTAATATACTCATTAACGTTTATTGGCCTTCCTTATGGCACATCAGTGATTTAGCTTGACATTTACAAGTAATGAAATGTTGTTAAGGTGTATTTCCTCAACTCAAAAAACTACAAATTAGTAATAATTAAAAGTCACGAGTAGTATTGACAACTGAATGACGTAAGAGTCGTATGACATACGAGTACAGTACACAGTCTCGACGGTGGCGCGGCGCGGCGGCGGGGACGGGCGGAATCTCACAAGAGTTGTTAGCCGACGTTCTCCGGCTGAGTGCCGTTCATTAAGCCTATCCTCTCGAGTGCGATGCAGCTAATGTAATTGTATTTAGATACTCCCGTCAACCGTCGCCACAATGTCCTCTCTCTGATCCGGTGATCCGTTTTCCTGCAGATTTATTAACTTTTCTAATCAAATATGATTTATTAAACCACACTACATCCAAAGAGGTTTTTTGATGTGTTTTTGACATTTCTGCCGAATTTAACTGATACAATTGAATGTAATTTAATGCCCTTGATGAGAAAATATAAATTGTTCTCGCATTGACTATTCCAGTATTCAATAGAAAAAGTAAAAGTAAGGCTTGAAATTCAATAAATTCATTAACATCCCACGAGTTTCCCCTGCAAAAGTTAGTGCACCTTTCAAAATCACTTGGCTAATTTTATAATAAAAGTAATGACACGAGTATAATAAAACAGATGTAGCGACAACGTTGTGATCTTACAATTAAAGCAGTAACAGTGAAGGTTAAAACGAAGACGCGGGAAGAGAGGGTTGTGGGTTGTAGGGGTTGCGGCCGGGACATGATATATTAACGGGGCGCGGAGGGGTCGGCCCCACTCACTTAGGCAACAGGCAGTCTATATATCAGCGGGGTAGGTAGTGCACGCGCTTGCGCACCAGTCATCATCATCAACAATTCCATTAACAAACTAATCTATTCTCTTAGGATCTTAAGTGTCGTGTCATCGTGCAGTACCAATGCGTAGACCTATACATATTTTTATATGGTTGCAAAACATCCACGAAAGAATATTTTACAAAAGTCACTCGTACCGTTATCTGTTTAATACTCAACTTGTCGAAGTTTTGTCATTCAACTGCATGGCGCAGCTATGTAACCACAGTGCTGTTCAGTCAACCCATCTGTAAACTTTTGAGACAGAATTTCACACAATGACATTTACCAAAATACAGTAACACGAAGTAATCATCGAAGGTTTCTAAAGTGGTGGCATTCCTGCAATGTTGTCATGTAGTTCCAGCAGTAACTCACTTGTACTATGTAACAAAGTCGTGGAATTGTAAAGTTAACGAAAAAACCATGGCAAAAAAACGTGTTACTGGCATTTTCCTTGTTAGCTGGATGCTAGAGCTCCATGGTTTCCCAAGAGTGATACTCAAGTCGTATAGCGCCGGCCTGTTCACGATGTTGCCACGTAGAAGGTGCCAGCAACGGTCGTATTAGTGTCAACGGCGTTTGCCATTTTCAAAGTCTGATATCATCAGACGACGAGATGAGGTCTCGGCAAGAGTTGATCGACGTATAGCAGTCGTATTCCTGTCTAGGACGTTGCCGTGTACAAAGTGTCAGCATCAGTCGCTCGTCACTCCAGCAATATTTAATTGTAGGATTTCCTCAGACGACGAGATGAGGTCTCGGCAACAGTCGAGCGATGTATAACTGTCGTATTCCTTTATACGACGTTGTCATGGAGAGCGCTCCATACGGCCAGGTTTACGTTTCAATCTTGGCGGATTTAAAACAATTCGCAAGTCGATCGCGCTCGTATTTCGTCGGACGTTTTGATTCAATCCGCGCTCCGCTTATTGATTCAAGGGGAAGGGTCGGTGGGAAGAAAAAACAGTCGTAATGTCTAATGCCGTGATTAATCTCTGATTAGACAATATTTAATTGGATTTCTCAGACCGAGATAGGAAATTGGTTTTGCGTCGTATTCCTTTAGCGGTATGGAGTCGCTCCATACCGTACGTTTCAATCTTATTTTTTTTTTTGCATCTTTATGACTTATTGATTCAAGGGGAAGGGTCGGTTGGGGAAAGAAGAAATTAGAGCTAATGTTTTCCGCGGCTATTAATCTTCTGGATTAGACAAACTGGTTTCCAAACCCGTAGGAAATTGGTTTTGCGTGCATCTTGTAGCGGTAATCGTCGCTCCAACTCGTAGCTCTTATTCCATTTTTTGTTTGCATCTTTTAACGTTTAGGATTGGGAAAAATTAGGATTGGGTTTAAATAATTATTATTTTAACTTCTCGTTCAGTGATCAAATTGAAACTTCCAATTTACATCGAATATGTATCCATCTATCCAACCTAAAGTATTTATAAGTATACTTTGTACACATAGATTAACAATGTAAAGTATAGTACACCATACTGTATTTTATACGGTTTTATCTATTGTAACATACCCGAACCTCCATCGGACTCGTGTTTATAAAGTACAATTCATATTTTACAATAACAAAATAATCCTTATTTTAGGCATGGAAAAGCGACTTTGTTAACAATGCAAAGTATTAAAGGTTGCAAATATGATATCGAATAAAATGCAGTGTTAATTGTAATGTTGGTTTTTATCGTAAGTACAGTGCAGTAGGCGGACTCAGCAGCTGACGCAGCACGCTGACGCCGCAATGCACGGTGCTACGTTGGTGAGGCGCGGCGCGGCACGGTTGTCGGTTGTTTGCTTTAGCCGTATGTATCCTCCACACCCCTGTTTGTTCCCGAACCAATCACACAGGCGCTGTTTGCTGTTTGCTCGCCGCGGACACCCTCCGATAAAAACTCCGCAATACGCGGCAAAACAAACGGTTAATGGAAAATTAAAAACGCACCTAACATCGCTGATTGAATGCAATTTCCGATCATTTATCTGATTGGAAAATTCCATTTCGCCGCCGGCGAATGGATCGATTTCCTGGACAGAATGGAAGCGGAGTGAAGTCCGATAAACGGTGTTTCGGGGTTTGTAAGGACACAATTTGCTATCCTTTACAGTTACAAAGTTTAATTGTGATTTCGGTATCAACCTTCAATAGTAACTTACCTTATTCAATTTAACTTTATTTGATATCTACGTCTTTGTGCTTTTTAGGTATTCTGAACGACACCGTAACATTAACAAGTTCTACCGTGATAAAATAGATAAAGGCACTGATATTTAACGAAGATCAAGCTCGAAGTCAACGTACTCCCCTCGCAGTTCGCAATCCTAGGGTCGCCGTTCGATACCGAACCCAGGGCTACCTATTAATTACACACGAGTATCTTAATACAGGTGTGCGTACCTCGGTAACAAGACAAGTGTTTGGAAAAAGGAAATTTCGGTTTCGGTTCATCTAAACAACATTCGGGTTCTTATAGCCAAAAATTCAATACAATAGCTCTGGTAGTTTTCATGGAAACGGAATCTAAACCCTTCAGTTGCACTTTTTACGTTTTAAAATTCTACTAACCCCCTTCCAGAGCTTGTACATATCCATGGCGAAATGAAATATTGATATTCATATATATAATACCGTCCAAACGATCTGTATTTAACTAAGTGAAAACTAATTCCAGAACGAGACGTCAGTGTTTATGCACCAGACTACAACAGCTGCGTATTTAGACGTGTCACAGCGCTGGGCGAGGGGACTTATTAACAACATATCCCTGAGTTACAGCTGAGAGATATTAGTAGCCTTGTAACACACTTACACAGGGCGACGCGCTGCGCGTGGATTCAATTTGTAACACCATAGCTCGACGGGATGTTGTTATATCATCACGCACCTCGCTATCAGCCATTCTCCGTCGATATTATTTTCCAAGATAATCGAATTCCCCGGTTTATTTACCGATACATTATTTCCACGGTCCATGTCCTGTCTTGCTCACGTTTAATGATAGCCGCATTTTATTGCCTCGTCCTGTCGCTTACTACCCATAAACCCCTCCTCCTCCCCCTCTCACTCCCTACGCTACGATACTCTGTGATTGAATGTTCCCGGCCGCCCCCTCCCGCACCTGCTGTCTTTAAAAACTTTACTATCATGAGATGATTACATGATACTTTGATACTTTTTGATACCTCACCGAAATTGCTATCTACCCTGGTAGATATTACAAGCCAAGAATGTATGAGAAATGAGATTTAAGATGCTTATGGCGTGATCGTGTGCACTCTCGTGCACTAAGCTTGGCATATTCCTTCCATCGAGACAAACAGCCAATTTTACAAACCTGCCAGATCATCATGGGATCGGAGTCACAATTGTACGTCTGAATTACGAATTGGTCTAATAATAAGGATGGTATTTGCGGATAAACGCAATAATGCGGACGTTAATCCACATCATGGAATGTCGCATCCACTGACCTTCGCTCACAACTAATCACAATTCGTTACCTTCAAGCAGCAGATAATAATGAGAATTGCACCGTGTTGGTGTGTTTCGTAAACATTAACAATGGAACATGTTTGGTTCCCAATGAAAATATGGTAAAATAAATAACTTATAGAAGGTAATAAAACCCTTAAATCTATTGATAAACATTTTGAAAAACCACGTGATTGTAAAGATTATGTTCCTCAGTTAAACAAAACATTATTCACTTATAATTTTAGCCTCGACTAAAAAAGTTTTATCATTCCATGATTTACAGGTTTTTTTGTGAAATCCGGTTCTCTGAAATTAATTAATTAACAATATTAATGCAGAATGCCTCCATGTTATTAAAACAACAATATTCATTCGCCGCTCTGCCGCGGGAAACAAGTATAATTAATTAGTTATTTTTGTCAAACACTGTTTTCATATGGGCTCCTTTGTCGCACAATATCAGAGGCATTACGAGGCCGGATTTAATCTATTTTAATATAATAAGTTTAGGTGAGCACACGTCGTGTTTTAGTTTTCAACTTCGGAAATCAAATACGATTTCGCTCTGTCACCTAGCGACAACCCCTTATGGCACATCACCATCAAACTTACAGTGTTATGTTTTATTTTGTATTGATTTCCTCTGAATTTTTTCTATGTTAACAAGTTTTGTTCATAAAATATCAAACATAAAATAAATAATGTTTAATCAATTAATAATTTCTTAATCTAATTTCAGAGCTTGTAACTATTTATACAAATTTGGGAGATCTTCTAATTGGTTGAATTAGGGGGGGATAAGTAACTATGTAACTAAAGGTCTTGTAGTTGTAACGGCTAGTCGGTCAAGTAATATGATATCTGATAAAAGGTTGGATAAAAGCGATGTTCTAAAAGGGACTCGATTGAGCCGAGCCCTCTCTCTTATACCTTTCTGTCACTTCGGGTTTCAAAATTAATTTGTAACCTCTTTTCCTATATTTTGGTCTCCATTTTTGTGCACGGACAAATATTAGCTACGTTTTGTGCAACCAAATTGTAATACAATTGTCTGCCAATATCCATAAAATTGGTAGTTTAAATAGGTAATTCAAACATTCGCTTTAGCGGAATCTCAAAGAATTTAATTTAAATAAATTAGATTTAGACAAACTATGGTTAACTATAAATATTATTTTAAAAGCTATCAAACGCTATCACGATCGTTTGTCGCTTACACAAGTCCGATAATGTAAGATATACTATTGAAACATATATAAACGCGGGGTAGAAAGGTTTGCCTTTCCAAATGTGGATTTAAGCTAGTTAAGCGCACCTCATGTTTCCCGTACATCACATAACGTACTCTTATATACACATCATATAATTTGAAGAATTTATCAGATTCTAGATCCCGAAACGACGTAAATTATGATGTAATAATTGTGATGAAAAATGTCCGCAATAAAGATTTAAATAACATACTTACAGTTCACAGTTGAACATGATGATTTCGAATCATTTTGTAAGTTTAACATTTTATATTGTCACCTAACTGTTTCGTCCTACCAGACTTGTAAACTCGACTAAATCCTTCTTCTGCAGTTAAGCAGTTAAATGTGGAACAATAATTACTTTGTTTGATATTAATGTGCATTCAATATTTATTCATAAATGTTAACGCCTCTTGATTCCAATTTTCATGATAAAGTAAGACCTCAACGACGATATCTATCCATAACTAACAAAATTATTGCAGATTAAAGGTTGTCATTGGTTTTTAAATTATCTTTTAAAAAGCGGCAGTACCATTTAACTTACCATAAAACAGCTGAATGAAAAGAGGTGGGTACGTATAGGTACATGTTACTATTTCCTAAAATGGCTCTTTTCATATTTAGCGGTCTTTGTTCATGGTGAAATCAGCTGATCAATCAATAAATCAGCAAACCTTGTGATTGTCAAAGTACGCGTGGCAAGATTCAAAACATTTCGGCGCTGCTTGTAAGTATTGGAAGACGAATGAAGGTAAGAGACGCGTCGTCTGGTCTTCTTGAGTCAATCAGCGCAAAAGCTCTATTGTGCGTTCGCTGCCAGCTGCCAGTTGCCGTCGATGATTTCGCGCCTCTCCTGTTCTCCTGGAAACGCGTCATTTCCTCCTGGTTATTCCCGGAAATCTCGGGAGCTAATCCGGGCTCGGAATTGTCAACTTGAAGAGGTAGAATGTAGCGAGAATTTTGTGGCAAGTGTGTAAAGTGCGTGAGTCTTGTGTTTCGTATTTGTAAAATATGTATCCAGCTGGTGGTGTGATTTGAGCGTGAATCGGTATTTTTACTTTGAGGTACATTGTTCTAATGTTTCCGTATTCAGTAGAGTATTTCCATGCAGTCGTATCGGGAATGAGTCGTTCTTATTCCGAACATTAACCTTACTTAAATGTAATGTTAATGTTTTTAATAGATATGCTTCTATTAAAAAATGTTTGAATTTTTGTTCATCATTTTTAATTCATGGCATATTTTACCGCAACTGTATTGGTACAAACTAACTAAATTATATTTTAACTAGCTGATTCGTATAAATGAATTTTATTTACGGATAACACAACTATTTTGTCGGAGCGGGTTTCAGCGTGAATTGTTTGCAAAAGAATCATTTATGTTACATTATAGGTTATTTTTAAAATTATTAAATTAAATAATTAAAAATTCATCGACACCATAAATGAAATTTCGTCCTACAGTTATGCGGTGTAAACAATTGCTTCCTTCATTATAATAATTGATAATTTCACCAGAATCTGTCTCTAACCCTTGTTGTAATCATTGCCAGTAATTAATTATTTTTGTTAAATACTTATCCTCGCATTTCAGTGCAACTCTCAGCTGCTGAACGCGTTACTATCACTATTCATATCGTGTTTCAATCATCCATGGATCTCTCCTTTATGAACCATCCGTCACACTAAGTAACTTGTTTTATGACTCAGTTACATTTATGGCTGAACTAAACAACGCCTTCAAACTTGGATAAACTCTTATAATATATCAGCTTACATTCTTTGAACTTCAGAATCTTAATATTTAAATGTGTTTAATTGTGGCGATGTTTCCGGTTAAAATCCAAAGCCTTTGCATTTATTGTGTGTATATGTAAGAACAAAGATAATGTCATCTGTAAACAGCCCATTGTTTCAATGGTATCTCTTTTTGTCTTGTAGTATATAGGTCACAGATAGTAAATGGGTCCCAATGTTAGGTTTTCAAAAACATGTAACCTACGCTAAAGCCACACCGTAAAAGGTTGCGTAGAGAGTTTATTGATGTCAGAAAACTGGGACCGTGGCGTTTCCTGTAATTCAGCTACTTGGAGGTTACGAATTGTGGACAGTTAACTATGGTCGGTGGGTGTAGTCTTCTCTTGGGAAGATTAACGTCCGCATTATTGAATACTAATTTAATCCGCAAATACCTTCCTTCTTCCTCATAATTAGACCAGTTCGTAATTCAGAGGCAGTGGTTCGGACTCCACTTTTAACTGTAGGTCCCTTAGATATGCTATTAAATGTTGGGCTATTAATTATTAACAGTTCTGTTTAAGAAACATGTTAGCCTTGGTCAGTAACAATACTACAAGATCGCGCCTCAATCATCCTACTCTGGTTTCTCGTTCATACTTGGCTTAAAATAGATATTGTAATTGCAAAAAATAGGCGAAATTGCAATCTACCCAGGTACCTACTAAGGTAGATTGCAAATTCATTAAGAAGTATAAGCTGTAAAGTATAAAGCAATCAAGAGAAAACGGGATCTGGTGAAGGACATTCTGGTGTGATCCGTTCTAGCAAACATTTTTCTTTAGACATACAAGTTTAAATGATTGACCATTTTTCCGTAATTTACAACGGAGTATGTTGAAAGTACGAATATAAAAAGAATTAATTCTGTCGTTTATCAAATCCCGTTTACTTAACATTGCCAACATTTATGCGTTAAAAAAAGGTTTCTCCGAACTACTGCAACGCTCGTGTTTTCTATCTTAGCAATGTCATGTCGTAGCGCCTAAACGATTTTTTCCTGGGATATTCCGCTATCAAATAGAATTTTTATACATTTTGAATTAAAAATGTACCGACGAAATATTTTTGCTTGCCCTGTATACGCAGGAATCTAATGTTTAATCTGTATTAAGATTACCGAGCGAGGCGCCCCCACACCCTAAGGCACACAACAGTGTTTAATTTTCACCTCTTTATTTCCATCTCCGGCCTAAGGGAGTCGCAGTTGCTGAGGAAAAACTTGAGCGCCATCTTCATTTCCGGTGCGCTCAGAGACGTTTCCGGTCCGGGGTCCATCAGCAGGGCGATATGTCTGGCTAGCGTCGTCTGCTGAACACCTTGTCAGTGTTGCCGCCCCAGCGAGCACGCTGCCCTCACGCATCAGCTGATTCCGACACTGCCAGCCCCTTCCTATTCCGCTCGACCACACTTTCTCACAGCTGTTTTCGTAAATATTTGTAAGAAGATTGTCTTTTAGATAATTTTTTGGGGTTGTAGAGTTGGTCTTATTAATCCCAATGTGGATATAAGATATTTTAAAGCGATTTTATTGTAGAAATAATCGATTTCTTTTTGCCGTATTTATTTATTGAATTCATTTATATTTGGTTGTGATAATATTATATTGTTTTAAATCTACACTGAAATCAAATACTAAATATTTATCAATAGCTTACAGTTTCATATCCTCTTCATTTTTCATTGGCAATATGATTCTCCCAATTAAATCACGTGGTATTTGTTGGAAACATGTTATATTATTCTCTTTACGTTATTTATGTAAGAAGGTACTGACAACGTCTGTCGCCGTAGAGAGCGCTGTAGGCAGTTTGCATTCAGCGTTAGTATTGCGTGGGCCACTTCGCAGGCGCTCTATTGCTTCTAGTTGTCAAAAGTAGACGTTGTGGATCTTTCCTCAGAAAGGTGTTAACGTTAAAGCTGGCTAGTAGAGGTATTTGAAATTTTAAGAGAAAATAGAATCTGATCGCTATATTATATTAATTTTGTTTATGAAGTTTGGACTTTTTAAAGATATCTTGATTAAATAAATACATCGAACCAATTGTATATATGTCCCCTACAACAGTCGCAACGACTTGATGGTTTACTAGGGAAGAGTCTCAAGGTTTTATTAATTGTGATTCATGTGCATACAGTGTAATGTTGTATGTTAAAAGGTAATCTATCATAACTTACATCAACTGGTTGTGTTGTCAAATCCATTGCACACATCACACTCGAGTGGGTCACTTCTGCAGGAATAAAAAATACGTATATTTTATTTCTCTATCAAAGTTCTTTCATATTGTTTATAAAATTCGTTTACCACCTTTTAGAGTATAACATCGGTTGAATTCCCATAATTGATGTTAGACCCAGTGTTGATAAATCAACGAAAACTTAATACAGTACCACATATGATCAATTAAATGGGTTACTTATGATATTTTAATTAATAGGTAGTTGTTCCCCCTCTTTTGATTGTAATGTGCTTTAAGTCGAATTAGCAGATTTTATTATTATGCGAAATAATGACACATGTTTTTATAATAAAAGAAAAAAATGTTAATTTGTAGGTTAACCTTCAAATTTTTATCAGCTTATGCGTTGGTTTTCGTCTAATCCCGGCTGATGTGTTAGTTTTCGTCTGCTATCAGCTGATGTTTGGTTTCGTCTGATAACAGCTGATGCGTTGGTCTCCTCGCAGCCCAAGGTGCGACGGTGTGCTTGATTTACACGGACCTCGTGGCAGTCTCCAGGGCCTCTTCTCTCAGTCACCACCTGATTTGTGCCGTCCTCTCTCCGCTCTCCGCTCGTCCTGATATACGACGTGTCCGTTCCACCTTCCGGCTTGGATAAAATGCGAGTCGCGTGGTTCTTTGATGTACGGTACGCAGCCGTACGTTGCTCTTATTTTATGTTACTCTGCAATACCTGCGCCATCTTCGATTTTAGTACCAGAAAAACATTTTTAGACATGATAAAAAATGGTCAAGGTGTCAAAATAATATAGGTAAACCTGTTATTTAGTGAATTACATTATTGTATTTTTTTATTTCCTCATACTAATATTAGATAATTATTTTTATTTACGTGATAAAGCTGTACAGTATTTATATTTTTTCGGAAAATAAAATAAATTTACTAAGTAATTTCCTACAGAACCAATTTACCTTGTCAACCACCTTTTCACTACTACCGTGTAACCAGTACTGCTGCCACAAAATTAACGTTGTTTTTTTGGCTAAAAAGGAAATTATTCACCACTCATAAAGACTCAAAGGAAGCACGAAAAGCAGAAAATAAATCTTACGTTTAAAAATAAAATCATGATAGACTAAAGGGTTAGCCTACATCGTGTGAGTTTTGCAGGTTAGTAAAAATTGTATATTTTAAGGTTCCACTAAAGTTACAATATCTGCTAAAATCACTGTTTTTTAAAACAGTTAACGCTATAGGTGACGTTAATTAATTTTATTGTTTACTTTATGAAATGGTAAACAGCAAGTTGAAAATAATAAAATAGTATTCATTGTGGTTGATTGTTTATTTACTGTAGTATTGTTCCCATTTATTGTGGTTCATACGGCGGAAATGTTGATTGAAAATGAGTAGGTAGTAATTATACACTATCCGGGGTATTAATTATTGAACAGGTGTTCATACGTGACTGTTAATTTTTAGCTTTTTATCGTATTTACGTACATTAGGGAACAGCGGTCTATTGGAAAATGCCAATTAAAACTTAGAATTAATGTCAATTATTGAAAGTAATACTATATATATATATATATATATATATATATATATATATCTGATAACGATTTACCAATTTAGGGGTGTTTTATATCGAAGTAGGCCTAGTTATCTATAAACTATCTTGTGTCTGTTTATTGGTATACATCCGCATCGAACCATCGGCACAAATTGTTGCGATAATAATTCACTCCTCATATTGATTCATTTTACCGGTGTGATGCCTTACCCATATAAGAATTTAGGCCAGGAATGGTAAGAAAGGAGGTTAAGATGGTTGTGGCACGAATACAACATATTATAATTAACTATCGCCCCCTCACTTATTTTAATCCCTCTCGTAGTTTAAATATGTCATGAATAGTTACAATTTTGACATGTCAGCGATCAATGTTGTCATTCCAGGGTATAAATATGGTTGCGGACCTCAATATAAATGTGTAGACCATTGTAGTAATTGTGTAGTACGACAGCGCCCCCCTCTAAAAACCGCACACTCGTGTATGTTTGTAGCTAATGATGGTTTCTTGCTCGCGGCTGTCCCCCCACCCCCTTATCCAGCCCCCCCACCCAGCTCCTCGGCTTGTCTTGCGGTTAGCTGCTCTACTGCCATAGCCGAAAACATCGCCGCAACCTCCCCTTAATTCACTTTGTTACGGGACTCCCCTCTGTTTTGAAATTTCCCGCTAATTCATTCTCGTTAAAGATAATGTTTCCGTAATGGGATTTCTCTTTTTTCGCTATGATTAAATGTTTAGAAAATTGGGGGTCTGAGGTTGTGTTTGATGGATGGAGTGAGAGCTTTGGGTTGGTATTCATCATCGAATATAGGTGAAATATAAATACTATTGTATGTTTACTTAAATTATTGACATATGTTCTACTAGTCGTTTCGATGTAACTAATTATGGGTGGAAATACGTAGATAAAAACACAAAGCACTGTTGCGGCGTTTTTTTCGTTTGTAGGGTTTATTATTATAAAGGAAAATAATTATTATTTTAAGAATGTCAGAGATTGTGCGTAATTTAAGTTGAATGGCGAGACTATCAAATTAATGTTATTTACAGTATTTTATACATTATTGTCAAATATTTCTTGTCAAAATTACAATCCCACCACACACACACATTTAAATAAAGATATAAACAATTTTACGAAAACTACAGTAGTTGGCCGGCTAAATGTTATATAACAGGACGTATTCTTTTTTAAATGTTTTTATGTATAGAGTAGTCCAATATTTATTTTTACAAAAACTGCGGTTCAGCGAAAGAGTTTTGTTTGAGATATTGACAAGAAATAAATGATAATAAAGCGTAATCCTTGAAACTAGTAATATTGAGAACATGTCGGGAACGACGCCCTGAAAAATAACTTATTCTTATTTATTATATCTAATGAATACATCAATTCATGAGGCAATAATATGAAAATAGACAGTATATACAACGAAACAAGAACGTACCCCTGGATATTTTAGAATACTCGTCGATTGAGGTACATTATGCTTCAACTGAATTTACTCTTGTAAAAGTAGTTTCCGTGTTGGACGAATTAGTGTAAGGGCAGCAGCAATCTAGCAAATAGCGGCTCCCGCAGCCGCAGCGCCGGCGGACCCAATGAGCCACGGCGAGCTGCCAGACCGAAACGTCGACTATCGACTCTACTTACTATCGACCTATCAGTCGATTAATCGAAGTTTTGATCTTTAAATATTATATAAAAACCTCACTTACCTCGAATATCGTTTTAATTGTTTTATATCTTGAAAACGTAATGGGCTGTCTATAGTTCATTTTATGCTGAGGTTTAGAGTTTTAATTTAAAGTGTCAGCACAAGTTGATCAATTTGGCGATAGCACCCTCTCATAATCTCAATGTTGTCGGTTCGATCCCGTGTAAAATTTTGTAAAACCTTTGGTGATAGTTTGACACTGGAGTCAGTTGCTGACGAATAAACGAACATATCTTTGCCAGTAAAATAAATACATATAATTAAATCCAATACGCACGACCTTCACTGATATTAACCTTAAAATACCCACAACGAGTTGGGTCGACGTTTCACAAATAAGAATACAATACTGTATTACCAAAACAGAGGAATTCGACTTTAATTTGTGATGTTGGTTTGCAGACAAAATTTGTACTAAAGTGTTTTTTATTTTACATAAAATATTTATTAAAGGAATAATTTGTTAAATTAGTTTCTTCGAATTAGTGTACCAAATACTGTCGGATACTGTTGTAAATTAGTAAATTAAGAGTTATTCGATTCTAGAAGTATTCGAATCCGGCTTTATTTTAGAACAATAACTGCGTGTAATATACATGATAGCGCCACCGCGCAGCACCGGTCCATCACAGTCGTAAATCAACTACGGTAAAGATGGTATAAATATTCATCCCGACGCGGCGCTGGCGTTGGCGCTGGCCAAGTTGGCGATAATAAAGTTGACAACTCTCCGTCGTCGTAATCTGCTCATTGTGGCGCAACTTCATAACAGCTGCCACTCATAAAGAGCCATTGTTTTAACCCGGGCGTAATCCGCCTTATCGTCTGTTCGACAAGAAGTCTCCGCCGGATTTGGCGGGATCGATTCGTTCCTCTTTGTTTCCGGAGGAAGCGAAGCGTGCCGGCGGTCTTTGTCGATTAGTGTCGAGGTCCGCCCGAGCGTGCCGACCGGTCGATCTGCTCCGTTCACTTTTGGCTTTGCACGGCGCCCCCACGGGATGTCTAATGAGACGACCCAGTCAGTTAATATCTCGGTCATTACGGTATTCATAAAGAGGTTTACCCGCGGAGAGAATATTTATCAGACTTTGTTTGGACGAGTCGTTCTGTCATTTCAACCGTTTCCCCCTAAATGAGTCTGTCTGTTTGAAGAGCGCTTTTATATTGTGTTTGCGTTTGGCGACATAATTTGTTTTAGTTAAAGTCTCATCGGGTGGAACTCCAGAGGGGTTTGTCTTTCTCGACCTTAAATTGAAAATTGTTTTAATTGTCCTTTTTCTCATTTCAACTAAATCTTGGTGATTTTAGAGTAATTGTCTCGTAACGATTCCTTTTCGTTAAAATTTTCTCTGAATTATTTTATTTATCATTTGTTTGTCAGTAGAATAAAGAATAGAATTACACATATTTCAATGGATAATCATGAACCATTGATATCTTTACAATTTATTTCATTACATATCAAAGTCTCAAGTTAAGTACTCTTATTTTAATACTGAACTGTTCACCGTGTTGGGTCATATCATAAAACCCCATTACGCGCGAAACATTGCAAATATAGAAGCTTGTGAGTTTCGGAAGTAACACTCTTCTAAATGGAATCCAGAGCAAGTATTTCAGTCAGCTTGAAGCTTCATGATCGTGGGAATGTAATCATTTGTTACCTTATATGTTAATGAGAAATAAATCTCTTTTGCACTCGTAACGAATACTTCACGAACTCTGTTTTGAACTACCGCGCGTGTGTGTGTGTTCACGATATCAAACCATAATATGTTGTAAGCCGGCCGGTGGCGACAGCAACTCCCTCTGACGGTTGTAGATTGAAGGACGGCGGACAGGAAATGGACGAGTTATCGGCAAGCGGTTTATAACCGGACGGTGATTGGACGTCGTCACTCGTCATACCGCTGGCACTGGGACTGTTGAAAACTTCCAAACGCTGCTTTGTTTAATTTAATTGTCGAATATGCAACCACCTCACTCGCAAATCAATTAGATATTAAATTCATCGCAAAATTAATGGTATAAATAATTTCATCTAGCTGAAAAAGAGATACTTCCTGGTAATGGTAAACGGAAGAAATATTTTCTGTGAAAGGGTTATCTAAATTGAAAATTCAATACGGAGAACCCTAATCGTTGAAATATGTATCATAGACTAAACATAGTATACGGCCTATGCCGTATCCTATGTAAGGGCTGAAAAACGTGTACTGGACTTCCACTTGGCCGGTGTAATGGTCCTTGGAGTGTAACGTATCGACATAATACCTATTTAAATTTGGAGGTTAATAACTAACCATAGTTATACGAGTATACTTGTTCAAAGTATATGATATTACGTCCTGTACGGCCTAGTGGAGGTATAGTACACCTTATTCAGTACATTATGTTCATGAAAAACAATGGAGCGGTACAATGTACAATACTAGTATTTAATAATGGATCTCGTGTCAAAACTTATAGAAAACCATTTTTCACAGTGCCGACATACTGTAATTCATTGACTACTTATAAATTGAACTCATATGTTATGTTAGATACTGAATTACTTCTTAGTAATTACTGAACTGTCCTTCATTTTCATTTCTATGTTGCAGGCATTTCTGGAAATGGCGGATGAGGTTGCGGCGTCCACAATGGTGACATACTTCACCTCGTGCATGGCGCAACTGCGTGGCCGCGCTGTCTACGTGCAGTTCTCCAACCACAAGGAACTAAAGACTGATCAGACGCACAGCAATGCGGTGAGTCACCTCAAGTCTTCCCATAACGTCGAAACGTTAAATTAAGGTTACGGATAACTCACATGCGGCTATTTTGACTTAGCTCCAAATTAAAGGTTTTTTTCTCATTTGTTGAATTTCACACGCTTCTTAAAACATAACCTCATATCTGATGTTGAACCTACTTCAAGAAAATTTTAGAATTATTAATTATTATTTAGAATCTCTCTGTCATTCTAAATAATAATAACTCTCTGAAAAATAAAAAAACAACTCTCCAGTTACGTTAATTTTTAATCTTCACATTTTCGACCCCAATTGTTGTACGAAGGAGGTTATATAGTCTACGGAGTAGCCACAGCAGACAAGCTCCTTCGAGGATTATCTCCACCTGATTGCTATCTTATCCTTTCAGTCTTCGTTGTACGTGTCGGCTTAAACGTTTCACATAACAGTAGTTAGTTCACATAACATAAAATAACATTAGGGTCATTGTTTCTGCCATCACAACTCATAAGATAAGCAAAAAGTGTGGCATTAAAAATGCTATTTTCAGTTGACATTCTGCAAGCCGAACAGAATTACGTCACGAAAAAATTATTACCACATGAAGTGAAACATTGCCTGAGATGTGTTCTAATGGAGTGTGTCACAAAGCAATAATTAATTAAGAGTTTTATTACAACGTCCATTCGGCCGTCGCTATTATTCAGACAATTAACCCACGTTTATGTTACAATGCTACAGGCTTTATAAGGTATATAATTCAAATCACCGTTTTATGAGAACCGTTATAGAGAATGGAAAGGTAAAAAGTCGTACTAAGTAGTAGTATGCAAGTTTCTCTTCTAACTCTATCTGGAGATTCACGTTTGGTTCTGAATTTATTTCGTTTACATGGAAAAACCAAATGAATTGTTAAATAAATGTATTTTATGGTAGCTTAACACAATGAATATGTACATTCCTTTTTAATGTTTTACTATAGTAATTTAGTATATGGCCCTAAAATAACCACACAGTCCCTGTTATTTTATTACACATCAAAATTTAATGTCATAGCAAACTGAGATCTCTTTCGTCAATCACAATAAGTACAATTGTGTTTAAAGAGTTAATTTGGTCGTAATAAAGTAGTAAGTAACAATTTTCCATAACATATTGCTTACTGTGAATACATGCGTTCTAAATGACGATTCTTCGGAACCTGGCTTTCGCTGATATTGCCTGATATAATGCAAAGGCAAAAGTTGTTCGGATTCCACGTTAAACTTAAGGTCCCTTAGATGCCTTAGCAGTTGGGCTATTAATTAACAGTCCTGTCTAAAGAACATGTCAGTTGTAGTCAGTAACAAGAATACAAGATTACGTCAAGTTCATCTTACACTCATTTCTCATTCATACCTTGGGCTTAACTTACCTAGATAGGTCGCCATTTCAAATAATAATTGTAATGTTACCTGCTCCCTAAACTAGTTATCATGTTTATAATAATATAATAAATATAATATAATAATAGTTACCATATGTTTTATAGAACTTGTCATTTCAGTAGGCCTAACTGCAGTAATTGTCAGAAGCTGGCCGGCGGCGCGGCGCAGCGCGGCGTGTCCCGCCCGTCCATACAATCCCACTGATCCCTCTGAATCAACTAATGCGCTCTGCCGCTCATGTTATTTGCCAATATTCCATCATCGGTTGATTATTATCGGCGACAGTTGGTTCTGTTTATTTAGATCAAACAATCCTCTTTTCGTTGCGTCAGGTTTTATGGAATTGAATATTTTTTAACATTTTACAGTAAAAGTTAATCTATCTATCTGCTGAAAGTGGTTACTGTGCTTTACCATACAGTTCTTACAGTATGGAGGAATTGTTTTAACTGTTCTGAAACTCATTTTTGAAGCTTGCCCACCTCCACCTCCACTAATGAATGTAACCAACCAAAAACATATTTCCCTCGTTTTTAGTAATACTTTGCAGTTTACAGTTGAACTGTAAACATAATTTTTAATTACCAAAAACCTGAAAACCATTGGCAACGCACAAAGGTTAAGGTTTAAACATACAATACAAATTGTAATGTTCTTAAGGACAATAAGAAGAATAACGATACTTTAAGCAACGAAAGTACATCCTAATCATCTTTAAATCCTTGAAATAAAAAGCGTGTTTTTATTAAATAAAATTGTGACTTTCTATTTATACAATATCCTAAATATTCCATTGTATGAATGATTTCACAAGTTACAAAAGATAATTTAATCCACCCTTAAGTTTTTGAAGGTTTTTTTTTAAATTGTAGGCTTAATACATTGAAACCTAGGGCGGTCACTGCAGCTCTTTCTTCTTCTTCCCGAATTGTCAAATTTTTAGTGTTCACGGCTGTTGATATTCAAGTAATTGTATGTTTTCATTCTTTGAAAATGTAAACATTGAAACCTAGAACGTTCACGGGGCGTAGCCCGAGGGGATTTTTAAGGAAATGAATATGGCTATGTGATGCATGAGTTTAAGATCTACCTTTGTTTAGAATATCAAACCGGTCAGTTCAGTATTTTTTGCGTTTACTTGCCACAACAAACATACAGAAACCACCTCTTCTTTATATATAATGTTATAGATAATTGCGTGGTTATTATTTTTTAATGAAAATTAATGTTCACTAAAAGACAACCACGTTATCTTTAATTGACATCCCAACCATCTATCTGATGCTAAAATACGAACTACAAATTTTAAACAAATTGTTTTGGGTTAAAGTATTCAGCTATTTTAATTAAATATTTTAATTTTTTAGCGTGGAAGAACAAGATGTAAATATGTTCTCTTAGCTATTATTCCAACAAATATTTCGACATGGTTACATATATTTTTGTAGATTAACTGTCAGTAACATAAAGTTTATAATTTCCTATGTATTCCTCAACTATCGGTCACATTTCAATCCACTTATCAGGCCCGCGGACTGTCAGGCCAAACACAATTTCAATCAACTCGTGTTAATCCACCTGTAAAATAATCCCCATAATTCTCGCCACCTGAATCAATTATCACACTCAATATCCGTTATCAATATTTGCATAATATCGTCCAGCTAATTATTTTTGTACGGCCATTAGTAATGAAACAGGCTTAATTAAACAAGTCCGTCTGACGCGAGTCTGCCATAATGGCGCTGATCACTGCGTTGCTTTCGCCTAATGATGTTTTGTTTATCATATTCTGTGTCTGCTCTGAACGACTGGTTTTTCGTCATTCGGTTTTGCCGCGGTGTGTTTTGACCATAAAATGCTTTTGTAATCACATTTGACATTCAACATTTGAACATTGTATGTTTTGTTAAGTAAACGGAATACTCATCATTAATCTGTTATCTATAATATTATAAAGAAGAATTTGTTTCTGTATGTATGTTAGTAGGTTTGAGGGTGTGTGGGTTTGTTGTGAAAAGTAAACGCGAAAAATACTGAATCGACCGGGTTGAAATTTTACACAAAGGTAGATCTTAAACTCATACAACTCATAGGCATATTCATTTCCTTAACATTCCCTCGGGCTACGCCCCGTGAATGTCCCAAGTTTCAATATTTACATTTTCAAAGAATAAAAACATGAAATTACTTAAATGTCAACAGCTGTGAACAATAAAATAAAATTTGACAGTTCGGGAAGAACTTCATTGTTACAGAAACACTGCTAGATCGAAATTAGTGATCAAATTGTTAGTTCGAAATAGTAAAATGGATTTTAAGTTTTCCCGATGCCTGACTATATTACGTTATTCTTATCATTTTCCAACATCATTTAACAGTTGTTACTTTTTCATGTTGTTAACACTAGTGTTTTGTAATTTTGTAGACAATAAAAATTAATATCAATTTTAAATGTATCAGTACACCTCTCAGCCTTTTTTACCCGTGCGAAGAACGGATACTTTGGCCAGTAAAATAATAAAAGAATGTTTATGCACAATACCATATGAAGAAATAATTTTTGTCAAGTTTTACAAGCCTTAGGCTGTTGTTAAAGACTGGTAAATTTTGTATGCTTCCTACTGAAAACTTGCTCTGGAGTATATCTGTTCGAATTGCTTTTGGGATATTCTTTAACGTTCTAAGAACCTTTTTAGGTTTAACTGGACCATATGTTTAACTCCTAACTTGCAACTAATTGTGTATCACCAGCCACAAAATGTGTGCGTGTTTTGGTTATGTGCTGTCAAGAAATAAAATCAACTTTTAACTTACATGTTATTATTCTTTCGAACCCAAATATTTGTCAGCCTGATATCTACTGGCTACTTACGGAATCCTCACAACCTGATACCATTTTAGTCTGACGTTTATAATAAGACCAGCACCACGTTATGACGAAGGTTTATTATGAGGAGAGGTTAATTTCGCTAAACAAAGTGGCGGGGCGGAATTTGGCTCGCACCAAGTGACGGCATTCCACCTTTGTCATCTTACGAATACTCAGCTTAATTTACCTCTCGAAACCTCCTTCATCCCTTATCTTTGAGTAAATGATCCGTGGGTAGCCTTAAGATTGGGGAGTCAAAGTCGGTCCTGAAACCTTATTGTTATTAAATGTTTCGCAAGTATGTTTCAGTGTTAGTATAAACAACAATCCACATGTTCAACGCAGGATTGACTTTTTACTGAAATAATGTGGGAATATTAAGCATGCCTCACAGATATCTAAGGAGGTTATTAGCAAACCTTAAATAAAATGTCTATAGAAATCAAATTTTTCATTTTAATTATGAGTAGGTAACATTTATTTATAAGAAAGCCCATTTTCCTCAAGGCGTCTTAAATAACAAAGAGTTTAATGAGTAACGAACAAACTTGTTCGTTACTCAATAAACTCTTTGTTGTAATATAGCAAACACAAACATTCTTAACACCAATGAGGTCATGATTCTGTTACTTGACCCTTACCTCTCTTTATACCAGTTACCTTATATTGTCCTACGTACATAATTTGTTAAAACTGTAAATTACATTCGTCTCCACCAGGAAAGAATCGATGAGATATGACGTCATAATTTCTCGCTAGTCCAGTAGCCCGGTACGCACGTTTCGCCCACGTAATTATCATGTGCGCCCTTCGGCCCTTGGCATTGTTTTTTGTAAGCGAATGCCTCATTAGGGCTGCGTACGCTGTCTGTCTGAGGCGTTGCGGTCATTATTCAACACGCTCTTGCTGTGCACTGTGCAGCTCTTCAGGGTTGGTAATTGTTCTAAGATATCGTTCTATGCGTGTAATCCAGATACACACACACTCCAAATATCTGCGGGGACAGTGATATACTCTCTAATTTACCATTTTCAGGCAATCTCATTAGGTTTAAAAATAAGATTTAGACGATTTAAAAATTACTTTCAGTTTAGCTTTACGGCTATTTTGTGATTTTTCTACGTTAAGCATTTATGCTACAGAACTGCCTAGCGTCGACCAGATCATAATTCATAATTAATTAATAGCCCAATAGCAAAATGACAACTTGGTCCGAAATCGATCCAACGCCCTTCACTTTCGACAACTATACAGCCACCCAGCCAGTTTACTTGTGGTGGATATCACAAGTATGATTTTATTTATAAAGCGAATAAAGCTTAACCTAAATATATTGTTTCTACGTTTTTCTTCCGTTAACTATTAACCAATCAAGTATTCTAGCTTAACAAAACTTATTTAATTTTCCAGATTCCTTTATGTTGCAAAGTTACTGATTATAATGTATAATATCGAAATTTTTGCATTTCTGATTACCTACCATGTTTCATTTAAACTTATTAAATTGAACCACCACTTGTTGTTGATAAAAGGGGACTTTTTAAAAGGAGTTTATGTACATTTTAAGGTACTGAGATAGAAACAAATATTGGTTTAGTTTCGTATGAAACGATGTTTTCTAGCTTGTGTTGCAGTAGTGTGTACGTGTAGTACAGTACGCCGACCCCCCGGCAGAGAGCATTGTTGCCCTACCGCAGACGCGGCAATCTGAGCGTTTCTCGCAGTGATTGCTCCACTTCTGTCTCACTCTCAGTGCGCTTTATCGCATTATCGAGTGTTTCTCTCTCACTCGCACTCCCTCCGTTTATTGGGTTACTGGGTACTCGGTCGGTGTTCATGTCTTGTCCGTAACGCTGGCATTATCGTCGGCAATGTTCGCTTGCCTCTTGTCTCAAGTTGATACACGATATTTGAAAATTACAAACGGGGGTTGTTCTACGAGTGTTTTGCTTATGAAAACTACAGTAAAAATTCATTTTCAAGTGTTCAAACCTCCTCATTTATGTCATATGTGTGTTGTTTAGATTGTTGATACATACTGTTTCAACGTCAAAGTATTGTTCTGTTGTCATTCTGAAACTGGCCTCGAACATATTGAACATGTGGTAAGGTCCGCCTTAGACATATTATATTGGCTTCAATAAACATTCTTACAACCTGTGACAATCATGTTACTTGTTACGGCCGTTTCCAACCGACTCAACATAAGTAAAAATACGGCTTCGTAACCAGTTGACACAGTTAATCATATTTATTTATTGATTAATTTTTACTTCGATATATTTATCGATTTAAACCTCTACTTCAAGTACTACATTTTGTGCATATGTCATAGAAAAGAAAACTTCCCTAACCCAAAACCTTCCATGAACATTTCTTACGACAAAACTACGTAGGGCCTATTTGAGGAAGCATAATCTTTTGAGTGAATACATGTTAAGGCTACCAATTTTTTTGAATACGGGACAACATAAGTGTTAAAGCATTCAGCTTATTGTAGAGTCATGTATAACTGTATAAGATATAATACTATAGAGATCTTTTAAAGTACCAAAGTGTGGCTTAGGTAGCGTAATCGACTCCAGACTAAGGTTAGTAATGTCCAAGTTCAGATCCATGAGTCGGCGATGAGTTTTTTTTGTTCAGTCGTGCCCAGCTCTTATGTCGACTAACCCACCTATGTTTATACGTCCCAAGATCAGATCTGTAGTTATTGAGGGAAAGTACAGTTTAGGTAGAGGCAGCCACTCTCAGTAGTTCACTCATTTCTGATTACTCGGGCAGTGTTCACCTGTTTAGCGTAACACTCGGACCCTCGCCGACAGCCCCTATCCCCAACTCGCCCGGGCCCGAGATCACAGGCCCCGACCGAGGAAGGGACTAATGTTCTTTCAAAGTTGAGATTGAAACTAACTCGCCCGCTCCGGCAGCCCGGCTCAACTTGCCGTAATAAGCCCGGGACTTAGGCTCCCCTCCCGCGATTATAACCTGTAATGTGCCCCGAAATGTTCACTCTAAACTGAATTACAAAATTGTTAATCCTTCGGTGGCGTTCTGCTGATTTCCCTCATTATAAATTCCGGGCAGTTCTTTTGAACATAAATTTTCACTTTGTTTATGTAACTCAGTAATTTTAGGTTTGTATTGAATATTTCAAACATTAAACGTGTATTTTCAGTTATTATACAAACCATTGTGTAGTCTGTATGTCATTTTGAAGGCATTAGTGTACATTTTAATAGTTTTTCCTTCATTTCCATTGCTTCTATCAAAATAAATTAACACTATTGCAATTGACTAAATAAATTAATTTCACTGGGGGAGATGTTAGCATTTTGTGCAACCAAAAAATTGAAACAGTGACATCATAGTTAAGTTACAAGAACAGCTGCTTAGACGAACTGAAAAAATCCCTGTAGACATATCCATGATCTAACCTATTACCCATAGGAAAATAAATAGAAATATTGTTTTAGAATTTCCACTAGCTTTTTACCCAGGTATTTTATTGCGACGAATGTATTGGAAGTTCAAATTTATTTGGAATAAAAGTATGCGTTTTTTTTTAAGAAAACTGGTTATTATTACGAGAAAGAAGATATTTTATCTAATAATTTTTAATTAGACGAATGCTGCGCAAAAATAATACAACATAATTTCCCGTAGTACCGTTTACAATATCCGACAATAATAACGGTACGGACCAATAGCGATAACACGAGATAACTCGCGAGCCGGCCACGAGGGACGTATGTAAGATTGTTCTAGATTGAATTTTAAAATTTGATCGCGCGGGTAGTCGCTACATCTGTGCAGCCCCATTGTTGCTGTATCTGCGCCTGATCGTGTTACACATTATTGTCCGATAGTCGGGTAATCCGACACCGGCTGACTCAGCCCTGCAGCCACTAGGCGCACAGCAGTCTCATGGTAATTAGCCTTTCAACTGGCCAGTTGGCCCTATTGAATGTGGAAATACGTCTGAATTATTCTAGATAAAATTGATTATTGTATGGATATGAACCCTCCTTGAATCGAGAGTCCATTGGTGTTTTAACTTAAAAACGTTAATTTATGTACGCTGATGTAACGGAAGGTTGATTCTGAACCACGAAGGTGACCAGGATTTGAACCGTTTTGAATTTAGTTTTAATATGTATTATTTATATTTACAATGAGCGGTGAACAGAACTTGAAACTAAAATATTTGATTGAAATGGAAATACTACCACGAGTACAATAATTGTCCGTCATCTATCAAATCCCGTTCATTCCGAGTTGCCAACATAATCAAACGAAAAACGAAATGATTTGTAAACTCTGAAACTTTTTTTTCCCTATCATACCAATGTTATTACGTATTCTCACAGAAAATTTAGTTCGTGCATACGGAATGTGAGTAACCGAATAGAAAACTCTTTAAAATGTTCATTAAGTAACATATAAATCATATAGACGAGACGTTAAGTATCTGGATAGGGTTAATGGAAGTACAGCAAAGGTGGTCATAGTTGATCTTTTGTACAGCCACAGGAATGGAAGCATTATTGAGGATTAGAATATCCAGTTCCCAGGACCCGATTCTGGAGTGGAACAAACCTATACTGGGTATCTTAAGTTCAAAGGATCAAAAGTTCATGCCATAAAGGGACAAGCTGTGCCAAGGCTTTGGATAGCCAGAAGTATTGTGACAGCTTCGTTTTTTACAACCAATTGTGTCGCTCGAACTGCTATACAACGGTCTAGACCAGGCGATAACACGTGTGGAACAGAATAATAACTTAATTCAGCGGGTTCAACTTGACCAATACAGTACCTAACGATTAACTATAACGCAGTGCATTGGGCCGGCGCGGCGTACGTCCATAATCCTGACGTAAGCCGTGACGATATATTGTGTACGTAACGTACGGCCTGGGGCAAGTTTAAATCTGCAGGCTCCGCCACCTGGTTCGCGCCGCGGGAACACTCATCTCTATTGATAAACCGTTCCTCATACCGGGCTTGTTAATGTCCCTCTAAATCGCTTACTTTATTGGCCTCGGATCGATGCCATCTCTCAACTCTTAAATAATTACGGTGCTATTGGAATGTTACGTGTGAGTTGTTTAAGTTTTATTTGAGATTTTTTAATTTAAGGGTGTTTCCGTTTTGTCGATTTTAATTTTTTTACTAAATTGTAGATATTAGGTTTGAAAGCAGATTAGTTTTATATGGTTTCTTAAAAAACTAAAAACTATGCTATTTTAAGCACATTTTGTGCTATCAGGTGTCAGTTCTTTTGAAGCTAGCATAAAATGGGCTGAAACCAAGCCGCTATACGACAAATATTTGAACTCGGGATAGAACAAGTACAGACACATCTTAAATGGCTTAACAGTTAATTTTCTGATTCACTGAGAGGTTCTTCAAGTACATTACCTACATTTCTATTCGTCTAACCCACTCACTGCATCTGGAAAGTTTGAAGGGCAAAATCCTTAATACAGGAAACATTTATAATATATAGCAAAGGAGTTTTACTGATGCATCAATTGCTATGAATTTGCAGTTTAAATATGTTTTATGTTTGAAAATATGTTTAAATATGTTCTAACTTGTATCTGTAGGTTTCACATGTCGTTTAAACTGTTCTATGAAAAAATTGGAAAAACTATCTTAAACAATCTATTTCTTATATATTAAAAGACATATATGTAGCATTAAAAGAATTTTGTCATTTAAAAACTAATATATTCGATATTTTTTCGTAACACAAAAATTATTTTAAATGTTAAAGATTTAGTTTTTAATAATTTTTACTGAAACGAAATCCATTCATGGTTATTTTGTCTCCTGAGGTGACGAACTAAAATTGCAATGACTACAATACGTAATGTTAAACTATACTGGTTTATCGATAGAGACGGAGCATTATACCTTTATAATTTTAACAGTTTGGGTTATCAACCATTCCGATTTCAGTATGTAAAAATAATTTAATATAAATAAAGAACGTAAATATTAAGTGAAATTTGAATGAGAAAAGGCAGTTCACTGGTGTTGTGGGAGTGATGGAGGGGCGAACAAAGGAGTGTATCATGTGGAAGCATAGCTCGGGGCCCTACATCCCTCCTTCTGTTTTCACTTTGCTCCGTCCAATTCTCCGTTAGACGTAATGAACCCCTTGTCAAATGTTGCCACGTCATAGCCACCCCCATTAGCCTACCCGTCCTGTGTCGCCGGGAACCCATATCTTGCGTAAGTACGGGTGGGTATTCCACTGAAATCTATCTGATTTTAACCATAGTTGTATACTACAAAATATATTAAATTATAGATAAGTTAATCCATTACCAAAACCCGCTTGTGTTGTTTGTTAGTATTTTGTTTATATTATATTAACAATATTAAATAGTGTTAATATTAAACTAACTAACAATAATGTACTGCTCGCTGCAATGGCGTGTTACTTATGACAGACGCCTTCAAATGTCTGACCGTGATACTAGTACACGTTTGTGGCGCCTTCAATTCTGTGGCCGTGATATAGGTACACGCCTTATTTATTATAAACTGTTTTACTTGCCAAGATAGCCGATTATTTATTTTTTGTTATGAAGTGTGAATTTAGATCATGCTGTCGTATCTTGTATGCTGAACATTAGTAAATTCAGTGGTACATCTTCTTTGAATGAAAACTAAATATCATATTTTTCTAGAGCATTGGTAAGTAAATCCTATTAAAAATATATTCTAAATGATCTACATTTAAATAACTGTACACCAAACATTACCTGACACCTTAACTAAGATTCAGAATAAAGACACGCGTCTATTTCTGTAGTACCATAAGTAGGTGGATTTTGATAGCTTCTTTAAATATTAATCATACCGTTTCCCGTAGAGAAATAATAATTGGAAGTAATAAGTGAAACGTCGGTTCCCCTTATAATGATACCAACGTGTGACGGGGGACAAAAGAGGGTGGCTTCCCCCCCTTCCCCACCGCCCACTCCCCTATTAAAGGCTTATTATTTTTACTTGTCTGTTATGAGTTCCCCCATTTCCTTCCCCGGCATTCCTTTTTCACTAAGTTGTTTTATTGGAATGCTCGAAGAAATCTTTGGCTGCCTATTTAAAATGCTAATTGATCCTACCAATCTGTTTTCATTTTCATACCGACCATCGAATCCCCTTCCTCTCAGATCGAGTGCCACCCCCTCCTCCCTTTTTCGCTTTTGTCGTCCTTAACGGTATTTCATTCGGTTTCTTACGATCATGAATACATAAATCGGATCCCCTTCCGGATTATACTTAACGATCCGTTGCGAGCCGCTTAATCGGTTTCCCTGTTTGGCCAATCACGCGGAGTGGAGCAAGGTGCTCTCTTACACACTAGCATTATCTCTCTATTCTCATACCCCTGAGATTATGTATGATTTAATTTGTTTTCTTTGAAATTTAAAATAAACGGTGTAATCCTTTTCAAAGTAAACTACATAGTAATACTTTTAATATACTATATAAGTATTAAAGGCTCATCAAAAATCTTTCAACTACCCTCTTACTACACGATAAAAGATTTTAGGACATTCCCCTCCCCTCCTTCCAACGTAATATAATTTTTGAATGGGTATTATTGAGTGACGTCATCCGTGACGTAAACTCAAAACGTATATTTCCAGCAAGATATTTATAGATACAATAGTTCCTCCATGTACTATGTATAGGTGTGAAGGTAAAATTAAACACATTCTGATTGCCTATGTATAATCTCTCAACATTGGATAAATATATCCATTTGCAATTTTAAGTTCATTGTAACTCTTATTATTCTTCAATATTCTCTTTCGGATATTTAGACTACAGTAATATGAAAATGCTATTAACTAATAATTTATTTAACATTCAATTCACACTGCTGACCTTTAAGCTTGTTAATTTTGATTTTATATGTAAATTATCTATTTAATCGATCGACCAGTTCCAGTAATTCTAGTAATTTTCCATAATTAGATGGGTTTCAATCAAATATCTCAATAAACTGTACGAACATTGCAGATACCTTTAGACCTGTTGTGTCAGAGTTAGTTTAAAAATTGAAACGTGATGACTTTCTTTAAAGATATCAATCACTGGAATGATGTAATTACTTAAAAACCCGGTAGTAATATAGTATATATAGTAGTATATGTTGTTTTATTTGTAGTCGAATACGCGCGAGCTTACTCTCAGAAGTATAGTTTTCAAGAAATAGAAGCAGTCGTTGTTTCTCGGTGTTAAAAAACGTCGAAAGTGGAGGCCAGTGGTCGGGTCGAGAGGGCAAGTTATCCGGGGCAATTTCCAGGAAGGGTAATATTTCCATTCGACCAACTGCATGGTTTATCGTCTGGGATTTACATACGCTAGTTGAGGGGAGGCCTCCCACCCTCGCCTCAGTTTCTGACTAACCTGCGGGATTTTCATGGTCAAAGTCTAAATTTGTTAGTGATCTGATACAATTTAGGAAAGTTTTCCTAAATGTTTGGACCAATAGTTTAGCTTAGTTTCTAGATTAAAAAATAATTTTTGTCTGTTTGTCTGTGACGCTCCATGAGGCATTTTACGCCGTCTACTCCGAAAAAACGAGAGAACTGATTACAATGAAACTTATTTCATGTATTCTCTATATTCCAGAGAAGGTTTATAAATGCTTGAAATCGCCCGCCGCCCCTTGAAAAGTAAATAACGAGCATTTAAAAACCCACTTTTACGCGATATTAGTCGCATTTTGTCTCATCCAGTTTTCAATGAATAACCTAGTGATAATAATCAGCTGTCTTTGTAGTTAAAAGATTTAATAGAAATAAAAACAAACAGCTGTCAAATCAAGTCAAATTAGTTTATATTGGTCATTGATTTTAAACCCATTTCGAAATCATACTACATTAAAAAGTTATTTTAACGTATAAATAATTATAATAATGATATTAATGTTCTAATCTATTTAATTGTAAAGTAATGCTAAATAATAAAGCAGGGTATTGATTTTTGTTGTTGTGCTGATTTGTTTAGCATTTCAGGTTTACATTTTGTAATGATGATCTTTCTTCTTTAAACTGAATCCTACAAACCGTACAAAGGACGGGCTTACTGCTAGTTTGAAATATTTTTTAATATTAATATTATATACTCACTATAATCCTTTATTGTCAAATTTTGGTTGTAAATGTCACATTGAGGTGAAAAGATTGTACTGTTATGTGTTCTTGAATTTAATACTAACTTTTAATACTAAAAACATAGAGTCAGAATAGAGTAAATAGAATAGTGGTTTTACTACGGGTTTAAAATAAGATTGTGTTGAAAATATAAAGTTTTGCATAGCATTTATTTGTAGTCTAATGAGCCATTTATTTGTTAAATAATGAGTATTTTGTCCAATTCACCGATTATATCACTGTGATTATTTACCGTTAGCCAGTAACTGTTCCGTCGCACGCAGGTTTGTACTGTATCTCCGTCTAGTATGACTGATGGCGCGGAGGCGGTGTGTGTGTGTGTGTGCGCGCGCGCGTGTGTGCGTGTGTGCCATTAGCGGCCAGGTAACCTCGTGTAACTGTATTTTTCCAACTCCGATTAGTCCATTGTTTCCCCTCCCCGGTCCCGCTTTTCTCCCCAATTTAATGCCACCATATTGTGGTTTCCCCCTATTAAATACTACATTATTCTCTCTTCCCCTCTGTCCCATTGCCCTTTTTACCTTTATTTATGGCTCGATATTCATTCTCCTCGATTTTCAATTGGAAAGAGGCGATGTTTATTTAATTGTTTTTCTTTTCTCGTCGTTTGAATATTAATTGGCCGTTTGTTCCGGGTAACAGGTATTGTTTCTTTCCTCCAAAGAGTATTCTTTTTAATTATTTCCGTCAGAACGCGATACCTCAAACCATTCTACCGTCACTGTGCTCAATTTTTCCATATTTATAAACCCAGACAGAGCTTTTGGTGGCGTAGTACTCTTAAATATTTATCTAGCAATACTCCCAAGATACTTTTGTATACATTAACTATAATTCTCATGTAATCCTTAACGCAAAAATAAAAACTGTAACTTACGTTTATCATATGATACACTTGGAATGCCATTATCCGCAAGATTAATGTCAAAGCGCATGGTGTTGACAACTGAGAAAATTTATACGACTTTTTTATTTGGTATATAAGCTATTAAACCTCAATTACTGTAACGACTACACCAGATCAAGGTGTTGCCGGCGGTTTAACACAGCACACGTCGATACCGGAAGCTCCCTCGACGCGACGCTCTTATCAGTGTCGCGATACGATGGCAGGTGAGGGTGGGAGGGTGTCTGCTAAACAATGTGCAGGTGCTGTTTTAGGCCGCCCGATTCATCCCATTGTTGTTATTGAAGCGAACGCCGCCTCTCTATTGTTTTATGGTTTGTTAATTATAACTCCGTCCTGTCCCAGTGTTTGCACCTTTGATAGGGTTTCGGGATATCCCCTTTATGAATTTGCTGAGAAGAGTTTAATCGTGGATGAACTCGGCTTGCTTTGACTTGTAGACTGTTTATGGATTTTCCAAAATATTTCGATTAATTATAAATTTGATTTTATACTTGTGTTTTTGAGAGATCTGGTATTCAAATGTATTATAAAAATTAAACTTAAACTGTCTTGTGCCCCGGGCCTAGGCTCTATGCAGTGAATTAGAGACGGCGAAGTGCCGTAGCGGCGTGAGACACATGGGCAAGCTACTGGTCTGTCAGGAGTTGTCAAACACTGATTGTTCTTAACTAGATGGATCTTCATCCTCTCCTGCGAACGCACTTTAACCTATGCATGCTGTGCTATCCCCCGGAAGGGAAGTGAGCACTCACATTACCCCCATGCATCCTTGCGCATGATGGATATTCGGATTGGATGTAGGAAGAATGTACTAGGTTATTTGGTTAGGCCTGCATCCCTACCAGGCTTATTGACTTGAAGGAAGTCCGGGGTCTCCAGCAAGGCCTGGAGTCCTATCCACTGGTACTTGGTAATCCTACACTACCCCCCCCCCTTGTTGAAACTCCTAGGTTTATTTGAAGATAAGTGAATTCTTTGATGATTTTCCTTCCATTTCCATTTGGAATGTCCATACGCACAGATTTTATATCAATTTATATAACAATACTAGAGAGTTTATGTGTATATTGATGGATGCATTTATACGAATAATGATGTATCCACTGTCAGAATTAAGCTACCTTAATAGTATATTGCATTTTGTTTGTAAACCCCTGATACCGTAGTATTACAACCCTTGCTCCATCGCTCGCAAGGCAATAACGAGCAAATTACTACGAAATAACTAAAGTATTGTTATCTCAATGTAAACAAATGATTGGTTGGAATACATTTCTCAATCGTGATATGGAAAAGCAATAATAATTAGGCCGGGAAAGTTGGCAACTCTGAGGGGATGAACAAGCTACATTAGCTGCAGGTCGCTCCGCCGGGTCTGGTGTGGTTTTGTGTGCGGTTTGTGTAATTAAAGTGGCATTTTCCATTCTACTACATAATTACCTGCTGAAAATTGTTCATTATCTGACAGCGTTGATGTATATTTGTATTGTGAGTTTACCCGGATATTGTATAAGCAGTCGCCTGCAGTACTTTCCAAGTCAGATTTTCCACATTGGCACGGAAATCTTTTTAATCGGTTACCTATTTATGTTTAGGTTATTTTACTATTTTAAATTTCTTACTTATGAATAATCTATATTAATTCTTAAATACAGATAACAAGAACAGCCTGAATGAACGGCTTTAGACTCCGCATAACCCATCTTTCTAGGTCCAATGAGGAAAAATCAAATATTCTACTCAAAATTAATATTCTTTTAGACAGCATATGTAGTAATAATATTGTGTCAGTTGATGTCGAACAAACGAAGTGCCTCCTTAGAAAAAATACATCATTGTAAATCTAATGAATTGTAAAAATTTAGGACTCTTGTAAAAGATCAAATGTAGTTTTAACCTTGTACTTCCTTTTAACGGCCTATTGTTTTGTTCAACATTCGTTAATAATACGTATAATAAATGACATTGCCCATATTACGATTTGTTTGAATTCTTATGCAGCTAATTTAGAAACATACACTCCACGTTTTCTCGTAAACAGATTTCTGAATAACCCGCGCCTAGGACACACATCCAGTAGGCAAGATTCACCTGAAAAGTGTGTTCCGGCGATGCTCATTAATTAACCACAGCGCCCCTAGCGGCCGGCGCAAGTACTACAGCAATCTAAGATTTAAACTCGTTATTTTCGTCATTTCCGCGCGCGCTGCCGGTCCGAACCCGCCCTTCCCCTCTCCAACTGGCCAAACCTAATTTACGTTTGTAAATCGGTCTGGCTCGGCGCGGTAAAATGCTTGTTTTTGGTCCATTTGCATCGACATTCGCTTAGTTGCGAGATGAATGTTCACATACGCTTTAACAACTGTTTGATTTACCGAATGGTTTTTATGATGAATCACCTTCACTTCAGTGGTTTCAGCCGACCGAAAATACCATTCAAACCCGTGATAAAATGACCTCTTTAAACGTTTTATGGTGACATTTTTCATTTTTTTTCGCATAGGTAACAAAATGATGGACAACGTTGAAAATTTTAATTTATTACATCAGTAGGCCGAATGGTTTTTTTATGATTTAGAAAAAGTAGCATATACTTTTTCTCTGTTCGCTTTATGGAATAAGTTTCTCCATTTGAGTTCAAATTTGACTGTTTTTATTTTAATACTTAGCTTGCCATTGCTTGTTTCCGTTTCTCGTATCATTAATTGCCTCTCTTGTTGATTTAGACTTTACGATACAAGACAATAATTGTTTCGTATCCCACACGATTTGTCGACAGTTTAATATTTACCCCGCGATGAAGCGGAAGATGCGATGCGCTCTTCAAACGTCAAATCAGAGCCAATCGCAATAATTCACCACTTGAAGGCTCCGAGAGCACTCCACTGCTCCGGTTTGATTGTCTTTATTTACGACATTACAACAATTGTTTCCTGCGTTTATTGACAGATCTTCCAGTAATTGGCTGCCCTTCTTCCTTTCTCAGTTTTTCTTTTAAATCCCTAATTAAGTTTGAAAAGCCAAGTGTTTAAAGTGTTTAGGAGTTTGTTTTGAGTGGATCGTTTCGTTTTTATTTAGAGTGAACTTCGTTAAGAACCTTATTTGTCAGTTAAATCGTGATTGTTCTTTCGGTACGAATTCTTAGAATCTAATGTTCGCTAACTACTGTAGTATAATCCTATATCAACCAGTTAGGGTTTCACATGAAAACTGTTTTTCAATTATTATTTTCCTTAAAATAATGATTTTAGTACCTACACATTTTCTACATTATTATTTTCTGCTGAAAATAATGTCAATGCAGTATAATTAACGCACATAATAGTTAATGTGATTAAGATAATTTAAGTAATTTAAAAAATAATAACCAAACCACGAATCGTACATTCCTGCTTCAATCATCCCTCTCCATTGGTTTGAACAACAGTGGCGAAGGACTGAAGGGGAGTGTTAGAAATGCGTTACTTTCCTATTGTACATTTCCTAATGAGATATCATACTTGGACTAAGTTTCATGCTATCGTTTACAAGAATTGCTAGAAAAAATTAATATATGCACAATACCAATCTTTCTTACAAAACTCGTTAGAAATAGAAAAAAAGGATTCAATAAAGTTTGTCTTAGAAATTAATGAAGAATTGGGGTTTTGAACTAAATTAATTGGTTGTCAGGTGTTTACATTACAGATTGGGTGTCAAGTGTAAACATAACAGATTAGTGTGTTACAGAAGTGTGTCAGATGTAGCAGCGTTCTAAATATTATCTCTCTAGCCATATGGGAGGAAACGCCAAAAATCACTGTGTTCTCTATTCCTAGAGAGTTGTGTAACTGTAAGGCTCTGGTCCAGGCGAGAGGGACGCCAGCCGCGCCGTGCCGGTGTAGCTGTCACCCTCTCTCGTGAGGGGGGGAGTGTGGGGGGGGGTGTCGTTTCACTCAACTTGTACTCTCAATCATTCACCCTCGTCTCGCGCCAATGTTACGACATCGCTTCGTCGTTCTCAGAATTTTTACGGTTCAACAGTTTCATGCGGTTGGAAATCCTTAAAAATACAACAATTATTGGAAACTTTCTTCCCAAATTTTTACCGATACTGTGTTTTTCCTCGAGTATACGATACTAGATCACAGTTGGTACACTGTCAAAAATAATTTTATTTGACATTATTATTCAACATTTCTAATGATCGTAGGGGAAATTTTAACATGCATATTTTCCGTATTAGTAACGTAATATACTGTACTAATAATCGAAATGCAGTTAACATTTTAATGATCTAGGATCACAGCACAGTTGGTGCACTGTCAAATAATTTTATTTGAAATTATTATTCAACATTTCTAATGATCGTAGGGGAAATTTTAACATGCATATTTTCCGTAATAGTAACGTAATATACTGTACTAATAATCGAAATGCAGTTAACATTTTAATGATCTATTATTTTTGTGCTGTTTTAAATTTATATGACACTAACCTTACCATGTACCCAGACACCCATTTCAGCGATGTATTATGTAGCATTTTTCCTAGCTCGAACAAAGAATAAAAAGATTTTCACCGTTTTCAAACGCCGAAAACGATTAACGTTTTCAATGGAAATGCAAAACACTTTGACGGTTCTTTACATAGTGAAATCTAGTGATTACACAGGGCTGTATCTCGTTCCTCGGCTAGGTGAGGATTTATCTCAGGGTGTGGTATTGGCGGGAAAATCCACATTGAGGCGGGATCAGCTGTGAAAAGGCGGGAGATGGAAACGTGTCCGCCGCCGTGTGAGGCGGCCCAGCTGAGATGAAAGGAGTAAACCTGCATCGCACACAGCTACCGTCGGGATTAATATCCAATAACACTTTCGATCTACTTCCAATATGATCGGATTTGTTACATTTTGATTAAATTTTGTACAGTTTCGAGGATAGAATTAAGAAATGTGGCTTATCCAACGAGTCACTTGATATCTAGTTTTATAAATTGGTTACAGAAGCTCAAAAATAGACTTCACATGTATTTTAAACGTTTCATGTAATAGGGGTTCTAATAATGTTAACTTAAGTTATAGTTTACCGCATATAAGTTAACCTGTATTCACTACACTCATTTGTTAAAAGTAATACTACCCAAACACATCTCTACCTACTTGCATTGTTCCTTATCAAACTCTAAGTCTGTTTTCATTCTTTTTTACATATCTGTGTGAAACAGTTTTGTAAAACTGGTTACTCTTTTCAATTGATTTTTCTATACATGTAATAAAATAATTTTAAAATTCAGATGCATTGAAAAAGGTTTTATGAAACGGTTCGTTATATTTCTTTATCTTAAGGTTACCGAGGAAGCATGAATACGGCCCCGTGAGCAGCGGGTATTAAGGAGGCGCTTAGGACAAAGTATCAATTTGGGACATCAACTGGCTTCAATAATCAATGCGATAGTTTCTTGCCAACTATACTCGTATACTAAAGCTCCAAGCTCCGGGGTGGGGGGGACTTCCGCCTGTTATCCCGTAGGTGACCCTCGTCATCTCTATTTAAGAGCTCCCATTTACACCCAAAAGAACGTCGAATCATTGCCTCCGCTAAACTTCGTTTTAACACGTACACGTAGGAGCACATGTGCATTCATGAAATCATATCAATTTAAGCTATTACTAAAATAGAAATAACAGCGCTAGTCACCGGGCTGTATTTACGCCATTTTACTTTAGAGCTTTGTTCATGTTAACACCCTCTTTAAATGCAAAGTGTTCTGGTACTGTAACCTTACCTCTGCAGTAATCGGTGTAGGTTAATGTTTGATGGCACCGTGCAGTTGTGTGAGACACGGCTGTCCTATGCTCTACCGTTAGCATCTACTGATTCCATCATCAGTAGAATATATATCGATGATTAAATAATACCTGTATGGGGTATGATAACAGGATAATGAGATGTGTAAGTCAATGGGTTTCCGTCGATCAAAGACACATTATAAAACACAAAAAACAACGCAAATCCAACACAATACAGTGAGCCATTCCTAACACAAAACATGTATGCTTAATAAATATATTATAAATAATATATATATTAATATAAGTCAACGACCAGAAAATTTTAGGGACATTTTTTAAGCCTACGTGATGATGAACCGAGTATGGCCCATTGTAAAAACACTTAAACCACGTGATAAATTTGGTTTGAACATACAAGTTGAATAAATTGTATTTATGCATATCGCCGTCACAGTTAAAACTCTTGCCGTTACGTTAGCAATTCTGTGTGTGCACCGCCATGCGGTATTATTTAATTAGGCCCGGCGTGTCAGCCGGTTTATGTTCCCGCCTGTTTTCATTTACACGTATTGTAACATGTAATTGACGCGAGGACATGAAAGCTACACGAACATCACGTCAACGACGTTCTTTGACGATCATTTTAACCGAGGGATATACTCCTAATTAAACACTTTTAATTCGAAACTTCTTGTCAGTTTTGACTTGCTCGATGTGAAAGCTTAAGGGGATTATACTCGGGAGTTAATTTGTTTTCATTTTAATCCTTGTATCGCCCGTGTGAGATGCGAGGGTAGCCTATTTTGAATTGTCAAATTCACTCGAGCATTTGAAACCGTTGATGGCACTCTTCTGCTCCTCGAGCGAACTCGAATTGAAATTAAAACTGGGAGAATGCGTTTGTGGTCGCGAGCGTTATTTAATTACGGTCACTTTGTAATCAGCTGTTTGATGTTAAAGGGGCGTATTGCCGACAACAAGCAATTAGCGGGAGTTTGGTAACGTAAGGCAACTCAACTCCACGAATGTTTAAACCGAAGGCTTCGTCAACTTATTACACCTCTTTGAGGCTAACTAATCTTTCAAACTAGAAGAATCTCATTTCTTGTTAACCCTTTTTGGGGTAACCTCAAATTTATCAACTAGGAGTCACAACCTTTAAAATTCTAAAAAATACTATTTTCTACGTATTATTTGAGTATTTAAAATTTAGTATTATTTACATTTTTTTGTACCATTTAGGCCATGCTTCAACTGTTACATTATTAAAACCATACTTATAAACGAACAATTATGGTTGTACCACCGGCGATTGTTTTTAATTTGCGCGATAAAGTTAGAAAACATGGTTTGTGGACTGATATAGACAAGTTTTTATTCTAATACATTTTAAGTACTAAATTATTTATGAAATTTGTTGGATTTTTAAAATTTAACTTAACCGAGAGCTTAAATACCAAACCACTGAATAAACCAACACTTGGTTTTACTAAAAAAATTGCATTATACAACTAAAACTAGTTAAGTGTATCCACGAGACCGGTCGTGATTTGCTATTGGGCTAATAGTGATACGTCTAACGTAAGGTTGACGTTAGGTAGTAGCAAGACTGTGGTTTGGGCCGTTCCCTGTCAAAACGTTAATCAAAGCTATAAGCGTAGAATATACACGGAACTAAACAAATAAAATAGTGCAGCAGATGATTACCGATTCCATCGCAGCCTCCGAGTAGCTCAGTGATGAGAGTTTCGTCTCTCGGAGAGGAGCTCAGATGGACCATCTCGGCAGCATCCCTCCTCGTTCCGTCAATCCCTCACGTCGCGTGTGACATCAGCTGCGGATAGGAACTATGGAATTGGAACGGACTACTAAACAGAACTAACTGGTCTGTGTTCAAAATGTTACGCGTTTCACTAGAATGTTACGCTTTAGTTTCGGTGTATTCGAGACATATTTACTCCAAATATGTGTGATTTTCTTTGTTGTTACAACATGAGAAAACTTTTTACCGAAGGGGAAATCAAAATGTTATTTCGATGAATTACGATTTAAATTACAAATTGTTGAACCTGTCATAGTATCCTGAAAAAACTGAAGTTAAATTTTGAGAAACAATAATTTTAGAAACAATTACCTTTTCTATATATTCGTTATAAATGAAACAAATTAACTTTTAACAATTGAAATGCCAAAACAAAGGGTAGATCCTACCCAATCCAAAACATCCTGACCTTTAAATCTACAAAAACTAAAGTGAAGACAATACATAATGCATCTCAGCAGTATGAGGAAACCCCTCACAACGCCACGGACTCTCCCTGAGCGAAAACAGAGTAGGGGATTCACAGCGTCATATGCAAGGGCTATAAACCAAGCCCCGCATTATAAATTGATGGCAACCGAGATGACAGGAGGTTTACGGTTGCGTTCAGCTCACATGGTGGTGGAGTGGTTAAATCGCAATGGACAGATACGCTGACAACGGGGAAACTTGTACCAACATGTCACAGCAGCTCGATACTGAATAACTTGAAGTGTTATGTCAATCTTACTGGCTATCAATGCCTAGCTATCTTAGTGGTGTAGTGTCCACGGGTTCGATCCCCGATGTGTCCACGAAGAGTCTGATCCGCTTTCTTAGATAAGGGTTTGTGAATCTCATTTAAACTGTAGTTTCCTTAGATGCCATTGGCTGTAATCCTGTCAAATGAACATTTCAGCCCTAGCCAGTAACATGACTGCAAGATCGTGCTACAATAATCTTAAGCCCTTTCCTCAGTCATGCCTTCCTGGGTAGATCACCATTTCGGTTAAAAAGGAAAAGTGAAATGCTGTTGGCGTTCACATGTCTTAAAAGAATCGCATGTCCCTGTGGCCCTGTAGTCCTTTGTAATTAATTGTGTTACGCTCTATTTATTTTATCATTTACTTTTTTTTTAAATTACTACTTAAAAATTACTATTACTATTAAAATTACTATTTATTTTTTTATTTATTTTATTATATTAGTCGAAATCAGATAAGGAAAGGGGCTATGTCAATTCTTCTGGCGTCATAAATGCCTCTCGGTTTAAAACTACTTAAATTACTAAACACACAATGTAAGTTTAGTCTTCGACATACGTATTGATATCAAAATTCTAACTTCGCTTGGACAAACTACTCAAGAGAGCGGCGTTGCGAACGGAAACGTTGCTTCCAAGTGGGCGGGGATGCTGTAAATAAGTTCCGAATTAAAAGTTGTTGCAGGTTTTAATTAAGGGGGATGAAGTCAGTTTCAGTTATCATCAAACGATCTCTTGTGACAGAAGCCGTTTGTCGCCGCGCGACACTGCGCGACTTGGTCAGTTCTACTGGTATCATTGATTTAAGGATTATATAAATTTCGGTTATATTAGTTGGCACTAACATGGGATTATTGTTATACTACTTTACATACTTCTGAAACATTCATTTCGAAGAAGACACATTTTCTATATTTAAGTATGATCATTAAAAAAATAGGGACATGTGATGCGAAGATAATTTTAATGAATACCTAATTAAACTTAAGTTTATGCGGAATATATTTTCATTTCTTAATTATGTCTAAGATCATTGTTGTGAATTATTTTTCAAATATTCTATCTCAAGTCTTATTGAATATTAATCTTTATTGTATCCTTATTGTCAGTAATCCTTTTAGTTTATAAGTTAATTTTACAATCTTAGCTGCAATATTTACAATTTATTTTCGTCATCAAACACAATTTCTACTACGTTTCTATCTGTAATAATTTGATCGCATTATTTTTACTAACTAAAATAATAATAAAAAAATATGTATAATATGTATTGAATTACAACAAACATCTAAATTTAAACTATACTCTTATAAATGTGTTGAGTGGAGCTGAGCTGAGTGTAGTAAACATCCTATTTGCGTATATAGTATAGGTTGCACTCACCGCAGGTTCAGTAGCAAGGCGTATCGTGTATCTAGCGCAGGTATACGAGCGTAGTTGGCAAGAAACTAACGCATTGATTATTGAACAAAGTTGATGCCCCAAATTGATACTTTGTCCTAAGCGCCCCCTAATACCCTCTGCTCTCGCAAAATTGATGTTCCCTCGGCAACCCTCTGTTTATTCAAGATAGTTTTTATATCGGTAAAATACTCTCGGAAAAATAATTCTACCACTACAAACATCTCCATGTCGAATTCAAAGGGCGGAAACATGTTAATGTACTTCCTCCGGCGGGGTATTACGGAAAATTGGATTTAACAACTCTACTCTCCGCTGAATGTTGTGTTCATCGTCTTCATTCTTGTCCTTTTTAGGTTAGACGCTATTGTGTTTATTTTATTCTGTGGTCACTTTTTCGGTATGTTTTGATAATTTCCTATCGTTACATCCAGTAAACATTTTAAATCGCGTAAACATAAATCCTGATAAGCAACGGTTATTCAAGAACACTTATGAAACAAACGCTTTGTTCAAATTGCATCTAATTATAAATACCCTGCAACGTATATTTTAGTTTTTTGTGTCTTCCTATGCTTTTTGGTTTTTAACGTTTTTTGGGGGAACGGTCCAAACCGCTGTCTTGTTACTACCTAACGTATAATTGTTAGGAAGCATAATTAATTAATTGCCCCAACGACGAAATGGCAACTGGGTCCAGATTCGACCCTTGTGGGATTCGATAGTTTTGAAGGCGGACACTAAAACCACTCTGCCTCCCATCCATTAAGTTATATATTAATAGAAACTAATTGAATTTCTATGACATAAACATGTCATAGAAATTCTGTTATGTGTTTTGCCACAAATGTTATTACAGAGAACAACGCCACTGGATACAAACAACTAACTTGTTACTGTATACAAACAACGAATTGGAAAATCTATGTAGTTTAGAAATCAGTGTGAATGCCTAAAGATTTCTTTCAACCGCCATCGCCAGCCTCACGCGACCAGCCTGCCTCCATGTCGACAGGCTGAGCTCTGTCTCATTACTTTTAAGCGCCGGGTCCGAATCTTCACTCTAATTTGTAATTATCCCTTCTACCCCACTGAGAACCCCCTCTCTGCATCCTCCTCAAATTGTCTTACCTTCCATCTCAAACTTTCCCAAAACTTTGCATCAGAATATGGAAAAGCTTTTTGGTAAAGTGTCAACCATTTTAATAAATCAGCAAATTTTAGTACTTAGATTGTTTGTATAAAATATTTAAGGGTCGCTTTACCGGAAGAGAATATGTTTTGAGTAACGTAATTATTTTCCACTTATTTATAACTACCTAAATTTTTATTTCAGTTCTGTTATGATACATTGTTGTTGTTGTTTTCCAGAACGCGTCCGCACAGGCCGCCCTCCAAGCCGCCCAGGCACTCTCTGGCCAGACAGACACCCAGGGCGGCCCCAACACCGTGCTCAGGGTCATCATCGAGCATATGATGTACCCCATCACTCTCGAAGTCCTCTACGGGGTAAGTTCTGACTATAAACTCTTGAAAGTAGAGGCTACCTGAACGTAGACGTGTGCCGTTAGCGCACATGTCTAACCCAAAAGACGTCACTATTCATTAGATAGTATCCAGTGGTCCATAATTTGCGGGAATATTTTATACAAAGCAACTATCATGACCTAACCCATCCTGAGTATCAAAATGTGCATTTGGACGTGTAACTTGACAATTTGAACCCTCGACCTTTGAAATAAGTCCTATCTAACGTATCGGATGTATCCGGGTGGTTAATTTTCAAACCTCGGGCTGAGACAGATTTTGGTTTAAAAGCTTGAGTATTTTAGGATAACCTCCCCTGTTCATTATTAAATATTTATGAAAATGAAGACTTTGACTATCCATTTTAATAGACGGTGGCCCATAGTGGGTCTTTATAAAATTAAATGCATATAAAACAAATCATCAGATAAGATAATTAATATTAAATATCGCGGATCAAATGTGTGAATGATGTAGCTTGTGTATTTATGCGGTAATAGGATTAAAAAAATTGTTTACAGGGTGTCCATGAAAAACGTTTCAGGACTTCGGTGAGTGATTAGGTACATTAAAAGGAAGAAAATTGTTCTAATGGAGGTATGGCCTAAAACCCTTATTTCCTCTGATATCCGCCACTATGTATTTTTCAAAAAATATTTTTTATTTCTATTATTTTCTATTTGATTAATGATAGTAGTGTACAAGTGTAAAACACATACCAAATTTGAAAATAATCCATCAGAAAATGTTTGAAATGAAAAATATTTTGTGAAAAATACAAAATGGCGGATATCTGAGAAAGTAAGGTACTTCATTGGAACATTTTTCTTCCTTTTCATGTACCTAATCACTCACCAAATTCCTGAAACGTTTTTCATGGACACCTTGTATATTAATTTTATAGTCTACAAATTTGTTCATCAGTCCCGCGAAATTCCGTGAAGCCTAATTCTGTTATTCTCCGTCATGATTCGGTCGTTTGTCCAATTTACTCAAATGCTCATATTGTGTAAGAGCCATTTAGATATAAATTTAAACCTAGTTTTGTTTTAACACTGGTTGGAATAGATCAGTCCCATGACCAATGGAGACGTCTATTCTCTACTTTGCCAACTCTCGATGAACTAACTAATGGAACTTACTTGACCTGTTTTCCGCGGATCCACCATAACGTCAAACTGTGACAACAACCTTAACTGTTCTACTCAACTTTGAAACTCAATTAATAAATTAGTATTTCACCGACGTCTCCGCCAAATCGATATCTCGCGCAACGTAATAGTTAACAAATACGTGGACGATTCTAGGGGAAAATTCTTGCTTAAACATAAACATCTTTTTGTGTTCTCATAAACTCGTGATCTGGACAATAATTTGCCATATACATTGCTATGAATTGTATAATGATTTTGCAGAGATTCATTCTGATCGGTTTGAGCCATTAAAAATTCACGTTGCAAGCGCAAATAGGAATGATCAAATGTTACACATACCCTTGGCTATCGATATTATTACATCGATATCCTGACATGAAATTTATTATATATCGAAAGATTTATGTAAATATCTAAAGTTTGATATCGCAAGTAACTAAACAAAATACCTACCATTTTTTAGTTCGTCAAATACAATATCTAACTACGTTACTTCTCTTTTTTATTTATATTATGATTAAAACAAGTGAAGTTCACCCTATCTATAAATACATTCTCCGGGCACCCAGATTATAATTTCTTTTCTTTCCTACCTACTTCTCTATGGTGTGATGTGATCGATTGACCAGCTGTTGTATTAAAAGCAGTGTTGTATTAGCACTACTAAGCATTAAATAATGGCATAGGTTTAGTAACTGAATTATTTAGTTTACTTTGAAAGGAATAAAAATATGACACAGACATTTCAAATTGTTGCAAAATTGTGAAACGGTTTGTAAAATTTTCCGGCGATTAAGATATTTTATTTCCGATAGTGTTGCTCTATCGACATTCCGATTTTATATTTTTACCGATATCCAATAGAGAGCTCCCTGCGCACTTTGCTGTTACATGGTCGCTTTTCACGAGTGTAAAACCAGGCGGCCGCCCGTGATGCACGCCACTAAATAATTAATCGTAAGCGATGTAATATTGACCAAAGTGGAGCGGCCGGCTTGCAAATTAGATGAGGCCCGCGCCGCGCCGTGTACCACTGTTAGAGGTCCCAGGGGCTGCGACCTGGTCCACGTCACTGATGACGTCACCGTGTGGGCACGGTGCGGCGCTTACTCTCTTTTCTTTTTCTTTTCATTATTCGTTGCGGAAACCTGCGTTTGTGTAAGATCTGTGAGGTCCAATGTTTATAGAGGGTGCCTGTGTCTTGTAAGTATACTTTACCCGCTCTCATAGACTATAGATATCTGTACGTAGGTATCGAGCAGAGATAAGAGGGATCCGACACAGTACTAGGGGACAGAACTGCTAAAACTTTTTGGATTTTCGGCATCGGAAGCAGTGCAATCTATGAGCAGATTCGAGTACCGTACATTCCCGTTAGACATGTCCATGCGATTTCTCAATGGGAACTACTGTAAATACAAGTCGTGACATGAAGTGGAATGATTCAGCATCTACACCCTCGTATCTGGGTCTAAAAATATTATGTATGCGAGGTCAATAAATAATTGCAAAATATAATACTATTATTTTTACGTTGTAAAAGGTTGTTATTTCTGGAAGCTCAGCCCTTTACCTGACATTATATAAGAAGGCGAATTCTATATTCTAAATTAAATTGCACACGTATCGCATGAATATGAAACGGAATTACTGGCCATTTCATCAAGTAATTACAGTTCAAAGTTAATAAAACACTTACTGTCGGTGTAAAGTTTGTTCATCTCTGGTGGAGTTCATAATAGGCGCTACTGGCTACTGAACCTATATTAATTACAAATAAAATTCAAAGTCATAGTTTAATAATCCCTCTACACACTTTTTACTGTGATTACTATCAATATTTTATTTCAAAACTTTTTTTATTCTGGGTCTCACAGAATGGAGTTTTTATTGCTCGTGTTACATAATTTGTTGCCTTGGAAAATAATGAACTCACATACCATTCTCTCATCGGAAATCAGGTTTCGATTCAATACCCTACAACGCTACACGTCTCCAATGGGGTGTGCCTGGGTGTCTGAGTGGTCGGTCATAGTTCTCGGTGGGTCGAATCTGGATACAGTTGCCGTTTCGTCTTTGGGTTATAAATTAATTATGCTTTCTCACAGCAGGTCGACGTTAGGTAGTCACAAGACTGGTAATTTGACCGTTTGCATCCAAAGGTGCAGAAAACACAAAACATAATCAGAAACACAGGCCAGGTGACGCGTGTGCGTACTCGCGCGTACAATATCCCACAAGTTACACGCGCTCCCCGACTCCCCGCCAGTTCTCGGCGGCTTGTTGATCTTGGCAAATTACAACAAATGTCAGTGCTTATACACCCCCGCCCCTCTACCGTTCTGTTCATTTGAGTAATCAAGTTACGGGTTTTTAAGTCCCGCCGGGCAGCGACTCCTCTATTATGCACGGTTAGTGCGGCGTGTTTGCTATCTAATCGTTTATTCAGCCACAATGTATTTTATATTAGGTCATTATGTGGTGGTGGTTTGTTTTTACTCTATGCAATATTATTCTACTCCTCGTGAATATTGTAGTTTGTACCGTATTTGGTTTAATAAACTTTGTACCCGAAACGTGTTTGGTTGACTTGAGCTAGGGATTATTTTAGTTATGTTAGTGTACGAGATTGACAACATGTTTTCTAAATTAAGTGCGTTATTTGATTCTTTTATGTGAACAAAACATGCTAAACATAACCGATATATAATATATATGATCAATTATCAGTTTCAATCGTAATTTATGTAAAAAACCAATTAATCGTACTACAGAACAATCATTGTTTATTCCCTTTGACATGCAAGCCAAATTACCTTCTGATGTGTGTATAGGGGATATTGTCTATTATAACCGGGAGGCAGGTTACACAATAGACAGTCATGTAATAAACATGACTGTACTTACATAACAATAACAATATACAAGACGTACTTCAGAATGCATAAACAATTTATATTGTTTCCTACTTTATTGTTTTGTATCCGATAAATCATTACACATATTGTCTAGAAGGGCTACCAAGACTTAGCATCCAAAACATTTGAGTCCATACTTGGAGAACCGTTTGTGAACGTTTATGCTTGAATTCATATCCATAAGATAAGGGTGAATGTGATTAATGCTTAATCTTTTAGGATTTAACAACTTGTAGTTTTGTTTCTGACAAAAACTAGCTGATTTGATAACAACTCTGCCTATTTTGTTATCCATTTGAAAAATTATAAAGGTTCGAAAATACTTATCGTAGGGATTAAACGACTGAAATTTGATGATTTCCATAATCAATAATGACGAAAATTAGTAAAATGAGTAGTAAATTTTGAAATAAAAGTGAGATTTTGAGTAGGTAGGCGTAGCCCGAGTGTGGAGGATGGCCGTTCAGAGGGAATGTGGCCGGTCATATCAGCAGTGATGTGTGCCGCGTTGCAGGGCGGAGGGATTCCGTTCGTTCCGTCGGCATCACCTGTTATTAATTATTTCCAGACTGTCAGGAGCGTGGATTCCCCGAGCGCTACAGACTAATCCACCCCCTGCCCCTCACCTTCCCCCTCCCCCCCACCACACTGCCTCAACATCGCAGTCTAGCAGGCTCGCTGATATCCGATAACGAAGCGATCCAGACTCGCGGAAATCTAAATTCGTCCTCCATTGGTCTATTACCGATTACTTAAAATCCATATGAGCAACAGTTTATTTAAATACACTACCGGTACACTTAAATGAGATTTTGATAAAATGTATTTCGTGATACTGCTTAGAAAACCTTTTCCCCATACATACAAATATATTCCGTGCCTGGACGAAAAAGAAATCAGCTGATTTTTAGATCATGAGTGAATCATTAGAAAATAATGAATGAATGTGGACCAGCTTTTTGTTTGAAATAGCAAGAATAGGTGGAAGCAAATTTTATTGAGTTAATATATTACGCAGTGATACCAAAAGTGTCTTTCCATCATCGATCATTTTACGACTTCGAATTAAATTACATTTGACCTCGGAAAAATGCTATTTTACGAATTTCTTTTATCCAGTCCGGCTATATTGATTGTAAACCGTTCGCAATGTTATTATTTGAATAATTGTCAAACCACATATTTCAATATTACGATCAAACAATATTACAATTATTGCGATGAAACTGACAAAAAAGGGGCGAAATATTTTGGGAATGTTTTGCTAGATCGTCTTGGAATCAGGTGTACGAGATCAGAGTGTTAAATCCCATGACGCCAGTTTGCGGGCGGTCGAATTGGTACTAGTTTTGTGGGTTATGGTGAAGGGTACAATTGGCACCCTCATTAGTGAGGATTAAGAAGAAAAATCACCTAGGAGCCTGCGAGATATACGTGAATACCCTTAAATTCTACGGGTATTCGATAAAATTTATCTTCTCCTTAGGATGAACTTATAAACCTTCAATATGACCAATATAACCTAATGACCTAAACCTCCTTAATTATAAAGGTTCAGAAACCACAGTAACTGTATTATTATTGAACAGTACACAGATGTTGGATCATTATGACTCAATAGATTGTAGATCGGTTAAACATTGCTTTATACCCTCGATATTGACGTAACACTCTTTGTTTGTGAATTAAACTTAACATGACTCGAATAAACCCCCTTTGACACTGTTATAGTCAATGTAATGCTAAAATAACATTACCCTCCCTTTTTCCTTTGTTGTTTTTTATACGGGCGTGCGGCAACAGACTGTGTGCAGCGTTTGTTGTTTTGGGAAAAAATTCTCTAAACATTTCCAGGTTTAGTGTTTTATACCATACTTTTTGGAGGTTTGGAATTGGAAGTTTTAAATAATTTTACGTTAAAATATTATTTTTAATTTATACTATCAAAGGAAAGTATAATGTTAATATTAAAAACTCTGTAATGATGAATAGTATTGTGTGTTTTCCTAATACTACTCTACTACCGTAGTAGTAGTTAGTTAGATGGTATATAAAATGGTAACCGGTTTATGATCTGATGATCGCCGGTTCGAACCCTGGCAACACTTCGTGACGGACTCTGGATCCAGCTGCCGTTCATTGGTTTATTTATTAATAATTCTGCCAAATGAATCAGCCGGTCTTTGTCCTTATCGAAGGATCATGGCATTATAGTCATCACACTCTTCTTATACTATTCACCATTAAACTATCCATGGCAGTTTTGTATCTTAAATATGAAATTTTATCTGCAGTTTAAGTACAGGTTATAATAAAATACTTAGCACTTGGACCTTTCTCCAACATAACAAAAATTTCACTTGCCCATAAATTAAAAATAATGTAGTAATGCTAATGTTGTAATGTTAGAGAGAATGAATGTTTGTTTACCTTAATGCAACCCCTTTCCAGCGACTAAGTTACAAGGAAGTCAATCGGCCATGGAGGAATTACGTTTACGGGAATTTCCCCCAGTTGATCGGTTGAATAACTTATCGATCCAAGTCTGGACTCTTTGGAGCGAGATGCCGTGTCTAGATGCCGGGCTAGTGGGCTACTAAGTAGTTGCCTGCATCATCATAAGCATCAGTGGACACCGCTTAGCCCATTAATGGCCAGCAACCGACCGGTTGTGGAAAAGCCGCACAATATTACTGACTCCGTAATGTCTACTTGTTGATTCCCCGCCGGTTGTTTTATTTAGTTTTAATCTGCTCGACTCGAGCGGGCGTTTCCTACGGCGACTTTCTTGTTTCCTCCCTTTTCCCAGAGTTTTCCAAACGTGAAATATCAAATTTTCGAACTTAATTCGGAGTTAATTTCGTTTCGCTTTGCGTCGAACCCAATTTTTACTTTGAAGCGGGAGTTTTAAGATTGCTGTGTTTTTATTTTCCCTTAGATCCCATGTTGATCGGGGAAGAAACAAACTTAAACTAATTTTTGTGAAATTTAAGGCGTTTTGTAATGCCGGAACGAATATTCTTGTTAAGAATATACTGCTAGGAGTATTAGTAGTGTAAAAAATTGTAGTATAAAAACTAGCACGTTGAAACCAAGTTAATTATATAAACTGTAATCCAACCCGGTTGCCCAATAAGTCAAAACGTGCCTAGTTTGAAAGTCAGTGGCGGACGACTCCTCCCTCGGTCACATCTGGCTAGCCTATGTGTCTTAGTATCTACGATACTTCTCTATATTTAATTCAGGCCAAATGATGGTCAGGATTAGGATAGTTAGGGTTTCACACAATCGTCCAGACGATATAACCTCGACCTGCTCGACTCACTCCAGTAGGTCTACGAAATCAATATGCGATTGGATCTTCTTAAGTTCATCTAAATGGTCTAATTGCACAAGCTCCCCGTTGTTATTGCGTTTGAATTGAGCAAAAAAATTAATATTGGACCTCTCAATGCTTATGTAATTTATTTTTATATTATTACCTATACCGGGTGTCCAGCCTAAAGTGATTCAATAGCTTAACCTTTTTTTATGTCTGGCAGTTAACTTGTTATAGGGCACCCACTTATATTTTAATGCTGCTTTTAGGGAGGCATTTAATTTTCCGAAATTTCCCGCATTTTTCCAATATGGCCGATAACTTTGTTTAATCTTATGGGACATTCTGTATTTTTATTATGATTTTAGATATAAAACGTGATTTAAAAACGATTTCATTCTTGGCATTTATCTTAAACCTGACCAATCAGGTGCTTGAGGAAGCTTTAATTACACTGTTACTACGAGAATCAAACGGTCGAAGGTCACTGCTGTGCAAGAATATAAATTACACATGGTTCCTGTATATAGGGAAATTAAATTTTAAAAATCCTCTAGCACTGGTTGGTTGGGTTTAAGAAGAAAATGTCAAGAATAAAACGGTATTAAATCACGTTAGAATCACGGGGAACATGGCGTCCCCTATAAGAAGTTTACCGTCAGACATAAAATAAAAATGTTAGCTATTGGATCACTTTAGGCTGGACACCCGGTATATCATTTCCCACTAGAGACACCCCGTTTACTAGTATTCATAATATTCATTACTAAAGTATTTTCCAAAGTTTATTTATCGAGGAATCAGCCAATAGCGTGTTTGATTGACGGTGAGTCCAAATTTGTGGCGTAAACAGGAACACGTGATGCCGTTTAGAAGTCAATAACGGAGTGGACTTTGAGCGCGGGGTTATTGAGATCCGAGGGGAGGTTGAGGCATTCATGGTCGGCTGGTCACTACTCAGAGGCGAGCCCGCGTTGATGCCTAGTGCGACACTCCACGTATCACTGCCGTTCCTATCCCACTAGAAAAAAATAACTTTGCATGCTTTAGTAAATAAAATAACATCGACAGAGGAATGTTTTTAACTTTTTATGAAAGATCTAAATCCTATTAATACTGCATAACGTCAATACACAATTAGAAATGATGATTCGGTCCAGAATTGAATATACGGAGTTTAAAAACGTGGTCTGCAGCTTTGTTGCTGACGGAGACCAGCTGATTCATTTGCCAGGATCATTAATTAATAGTCCAATGAACAAAGTCCAAACAAACATTATAGAACCATCACAATATCGTTATAAAATTTAACATAAAATTATGTAATATATAACATAAAACAGTTTCGTAAAATTTAAATCTATCTAATTGTGAGCGTCGTTGTCGTTAGCATATTGTGAAAATTAAGCATCAGTATGTGTTTATTACACATTCTGCATATCGACACAATCTTGACGGACGGAAGCGAATATGTAGTTTTAAACATTTGTGGCAAAGTAATTTTAAATGTAACCTTTGTTAAATTTTCTGTAGAGATTTATTAAATTTTAGACACTTCACATTTTCATGGACTCGATGTGTTAGTCTCACTTCTATACCTAGTATTCAGGCATTGTTATTTTCAGTCCGTCCTCGTGACCTTCGCTTGTTAGTATAACAGCTCAAACACGCTCCTAAGCTTACTGCAAGGATTTCAATGGGGGGAAGAAACTGAGCATATTCCTGTGTGTGATATTCGAGTCCTGTGTCAAGTTCGAGACATATTGTCACTTCCCCCTCTTCCCCATCCCCACACGACCCACACGATAGACGTATGTCCCACACGAGGCCCGTTTATCTCCCGCGGCCCATATTTATCCGTTGTCCGCATAAATGACTGGTGCCGCAATATGTTCATATCGGGCGAGAGGTGCGAATTATTTACCTCTCCCCGACCGGCGATGTTTCCTAATTTTTGTCCCATCTCGGAGTGATCCCGTTTGTTATTGTGTTTTGATTTTTATTTTCACCAACGGCAATTTATTACTCCAGATACGCAAGGGTTCCTCAGTATTTTAGTATAATCTTGTAGAGAAATACGTTGTAATGTACGTAAGCTTTACAACGTACATTACGTGATTTTGTATTAAATAATAATAAATTACATACAAAGTATATCTAATTTACAACACGTTAAACTAGTCTACTACTACTACTTGTAAAAACTACTTCAATTTGCGCATACAAGCATTAAATAATCCAAACTATCCAATATGCCTAGTCTCAGGCATAAATAGATGAACACAGTTATTTAAAGGGAGAATAATCAAAACGCTGCACTTGGCTGGAAACACCTTTAGCAAGATAATCACGATGAATTACGTTATGCTTACAACAAGGGAAGTTGAAGCAGTTCAGTAGTTGTTGGGTAAATGTATTTAACCTTTAAACTTATTATATTCCTCATAGCCTTAACTTAATGTAGTAGCCAAATATTCCAATAAATTTTACAACTAATCTCCGCACCTGTTCTTTTTAACATATTTCTAAAGCGCAGACATTATCTAGCTTTAGGAAAGATGAGTCTGAAAATAGGGAGAACGTCTGAAAAGTTTTGGACTCATGGTAGGCTTGGGACCGTTTGGGGTAATGAGATAAGTCAGGAGAGGAAGCGTTCCGCCTACCTTGGATAGACCCTTTATCATCTCTTCATCTCATTAATATACATCAGTCTATCTCATTAAATATTTGTTTCTGTATTAATACTACAATCATACCATATAATCGTTATAACTTATTACAGATTGATTACATTGATTCATAAAAAAGAATAAGGAAGTAACATTGCATAAACGGATGTTGTAATTTAGTTAAGATATTTTAGAAAAAATAACGGAAAATCCCCGATCCTACCACAGTGTTTTTGTTGTAACAACGAACTACAGTTTAGGTTTAGGATGTTTTATGTAAATTTATCAATTTTCTAGAGTAAATAATTGTACTAAAAAAGTACAGTAATATTTTATAAATTGTCCTTATGCGTTATCTAGCTCTACGACTTAACGTATAGCTCAAGCCCGAACACAAACAGAAACAGTTCCAGAAATCCTCTACGAAAATCAAAACCCTGGAGAGAAGGAACACAACAATATATCTTATAAAAATTAATTTACGGTCCGGAAATTCCCAGCTGCCCTGCGGGATGCAATATGGAGGGAAGAATCTATTGTTGGAGCAGGAGCGGGAGGTGCCTTTAACGGCCGTCTCGCACGCGCACCGCGCCGAGATGATATAAAAGTTAGCGATACGTCCCCCGATGGTCATTAGACGCTCTGTCACTTATCCTCATTAGGTGACCGCTCCCGGCGTCCTTCTATCGCTTCACGCTTTCCAAATTTTCCGCTTTTCAACTGTCCATTCTTGCTGTTTACTGCCGTTGATTCGTCATTTTCTTATTGTTACTCGTAATAAATTGCTTTAAAATAATAATTGCCGAGCAAAACCTACTCACTATTTTATATTGGTTCTATACTGAGCCCAATTAATTGAATTTGTTAATTGTTAATCAGCTGGTCTTGAATCGATTCTTATTTTGTCGGCTTATCTAAGGCAGTTGGGTTAACAAAAGGAACAATCATAAGAATGTTGGGATGTTTCTAAAAAACGATCCGATCACATTTATATTATAAAGCAAAATACAAAAATACTCAAACGATTTTATCAGCTATTCAAATTACGGATAACTAGTCAATCTTCTGTGTCCCAATGTCACTATTTACATTCTTTACGTCTTTTCGTAATTTTCGAAACGCTCAAAATGACTTGAAAACTCTCAGCACAAGGCAATAATTTTAAACTAATTTTAATTTCTGGAAGAAATTATCTTAAAATGTAACACTATATCGATACAAAACGGTGAACATATCTGGATTGTTAAATAATAGTTTGCCGTAACCATAAATAATTTTATTTTCACGTCATTTACTTTAGGTGCAATAAAATCTGTTCAAACTGTGCTACAATTGCGTATTTAAAAAAGTCGTGAGAAAATGTTACGCTCCCGTACGGGTTTTTGGTTCCATTGTAAAGGGGAAGGTGTTTTCCGGTAAACTCGGCCTAATGTCCATGAAGAGAGGTGGAAGTGTTCTCATGGCGTAATTAGAGTCCTTTAGGGGAGTGGAGTAGAAATAATAATGAGGCGGCTCGTACTCACGAGCGTGTACGAGCACATGTCGAGAATCTTCTAATATTCGATAATTATAAAGATTTAAACATCAATATCGATACAGCAATATTATCGGGAAAAACTTTGTAATCGGCGATATCTTACTAATGTTTATCATGTGAGTTATCATTTCATAATAAATATCGCAAATCTTTTACCTACAAGATCAGTATTTTATAAAAAAAACTAGCGTTACCGGCTGCAGCACCTGACTATACCCTAGACCCTCTGGTTCGGAGCCCTTTGGTATATTAATTTCAATTCAATTCCAGTAGTAAATCAACTATAGTAATTACACTATAATAAATTTGTTGTGTTGTGTACATTTGAACAAGAAAAAAACTTTCAAATTATTTAAGCACAGCTCTTAATTTTGTAAATACTAAATTTATAAAACCTGACATTAGGGCATTTGCTAGCCTAACGGACTTTGGTGTAAGAGTTGACGGGTTCGATCCCCGGGATGGCCACCAAATTTAGATGGGAATTCCAGGAAAAAATAGTATACTTCGAGGCCGCAAACTGAGCCTGCCATTGGCAAAACAGAATTAAAAATATTAAAAAAAATCTGACTTGCACCCTGTTATACCATCTAGGTCAGAGCTCTTTGGACGGATTTGCCCCAAACTTCACCGAAATGATCCTCGAACCATGCTTAAAAATGCCTGAAAACTTAATTATAATCTTTAAAGCGGTTCCGGAATCTATTGGCAACATACACACAATATCTCATTACTAGTCCTGAAAAGCGTTCTTACCAGAGCGAGGTCGTGTATATAATCTAGATCGGGCTTTTTGGACGATTATTGAACGATACCTTTCGTCTTACTACAAAAAATTCATTTAATTACAAATAAAAACAAATTTGAATGATTCTCACTTTTAAAACAATAAGGTTAACTTTGAGCAATATTTGAACAACAATGTCTGTCTGCAACTGTTCGGTAAAAATAGGATTTCGCCATATGGTTAACATAAGCTAATTTTATTGCTCGGTAAAATAGTCATTTGTTGATTTCAATTTAAACAGAAAGTTACCACCCAGCCACATTTTAGTATTGTAAGACATATGTTCCCGTAGTATGATGAAAACATTTAATCATACTTCCTCTTTTATGTTATGATTTAAAATAATGTTGTGTTATACGGAATGCAGACGTTCACAAATTCATTCGAAATCCAATAATATCGCATAATATATTTCGATTTATATTTCATTATATCGATTCAATGTCAGATTTATCGAAACAAAAATGTATATAGAATCAAACCTGTTATACCGAAAATCTCATCGCATAAAATCGAATCACCGCTGACGTCGACAGGAACGCAACTCGAACTACAGTTAATATTCCGCCCATTTCCAACAGTGTTTCGACATTAAAACCAATCACAATAAAATCGTAATGAAAACGAGCGGCCGCCGCTCTAAACCATTTAATATTGTAACAGTTTTTACTGTTACTGAACATTCGTTCCATCGAGTTACGACGACAACGCGCGGGATGTCTGCGTTTATAAGGTGCTACCATAAACTCCAAGATTAACAAAGTTCCTGGTTATGGCAGTGTAAATAATAAATGCGCCTTAACCGGAGCTCGGTTCCGATAAAAGGTAAACACCTGTTTTATCATTATCAGCGGAGTTAGTATTTCATCTCCGAGACTCGTGTTTAACGCCCGCCACATGATTTAGTATTAACGCGGACCCACTCAACCCAGCCTCAACCCAGACCCAGACCCACTCACCCGCTTCTAACATTGTTCCCTTTATTACATCGCCGTATTTGTTCTTGTTGGAGGTTCTCCTGAATTAATAAGTGAATTTTTAATGACTTCGTCTTCATTGTGCAGTAGGTTCTGGTTCCGAAAATAATTTCTACAAACTTTGTGTAACAGTGAGTGTTTTCTTGTTATTTATTTATTGTGAAAGTATCATACAGGTTTATTTACACATTGTAATTCACAAAGTGTTTGCATCTGTTGTGCATACATTTTACTCTCATTTAATTATATTACTCACTACATATTATGTGAAAACCATTGATAGAATTACTCGCAACTACGAGTATAAGCGAAATCTGAATCCATGTGAATTGAAATATTCCCCAATTACTTTTAATTTATACGTTATTCCTATTATGTATTTTTCTGTAAAATTATAAAAATAGATATCAACTTAGGACTACTGATTGTAATATAATGATTAATAAAACAATTAGTGCCCTTTGTACACATTTCAAGCCCGTAAGTTCTAAATTCTGTAAAAATTTAACACACTATCCAGTATAACTTTTTCAAATTTTGAAACCATGACAAATTTGGGTGATTTAAAATTCTGATTTTCATTCATGTTTGTAGAGGTATTTGAGCAATGTCAATTAATTGTAATTGTACAATAATTCCTCTTCTCTCAGCTAATAATTATTATTAGCTTAGAGAAGTGACATGATATTTTACTTGCATTAGGTGAAGTAGCATGCTTTTACAAAACAATACTTTCTGATGCTTAGAATTCTGGTGTTTTTCAAAAAGAAAGATTTTAATGTAATTCAAAATAGTTTTACTATTATTGAAAATTTTATTAAAAGTTTTTGATTGTACCTCTGGAAACATCTGTTTTTATTAAAACGATTAATATTTATATTTCATTCAAAATAACGTGTGCAAAACCTCAAAACCATGCGCTTCGCTACTGCTAACACCTAAACCTTTGGAGAGCGTAAGAAGTGTTTTACACCCATTATACTTTTAATTACGGACGATGTATAATCCAGTCCGCAAAGTAAACGTATAGCCTTACAGGGTGTGTCATATTTTATAACCCGACAAGCGATAACATTACCATAATGGTTCCCACCCCGGCGAAATTACCTGTAAAATCGCAGATTCCCCATGTTAATTCCGCGCCCATTAACACTTTTACAGAGCGCCTTATTTAATTTGTCTTTGTCGGAACTTTGTTATTTTTCCCCGGGTCATGAATACGCAAAAGGGTGGTTAAACAATTAAAAGCCGAAGTTTCCGGCCTTTACACACCTCGGGGGAACACTTTTCTTAATATTTTCTCCATCAAAACAGGAGATTTATTTTCTCCTAGCTTAAAACCTCCCCTGTGGTCCGCTAAGACTGAGGCCGGGTAGCCATTAAAAGCTTTCCACCCCTCCCCTGCCACAACCACGCTCTGCTACCTTCCACCTTCCATGTTCTACGACTCCTAGCTCGCCGCTCGCCGATCTTCGCCGGATACCAAATCTATTTTCACGTTACCTTCGTTTATTCTATAGTACCCATTGAGTACTATATCTACCATGGGGGTACTATTGGGGTAATACCTATTGATATATTTTTGCATTCAATACTGTTTCTATCTTATGTCAATTCACATTTAGGTTAAATATCTTATTAATGAATAATGTTATGGTAAAATTGAAATTTAAAAAAAATCAACCGTATTCGTTTAAGGTTAAAACGTATTTTTTTAAACTCAACTTTTGTCTATACAGTAGATATTAAATATCATCTGTATTATTATTATTATTACTATAATCTATTCCTAGTTGTTTATATGTAACTAATAAATTAACACAATGTGTTTTCTTTCACTTTTGAATTCTCATCAAATAGATTTTCTCTTTTTCACACTACACTAACACTATTTTTCTACTAAAGTAATATGTAAATACAAAAATATTTTTGAAGGTAGGTTTTAACTACTTTATGACCGATGGAGAAATAGTCAATACCTGTCATAAATAATATTTATATTTTCGAAGGATAATATTCCCTATTAGTTTATGTTGCACATATGCAATTGTTATAAACATACTGTACAATATAATACTGAACTAATTTAGGATAAATGTTTATGTGTACAGTATTTTGTGGTAGTGGCACTTAACCTTGAAATGTTGCGTTTATCCACTCACCGAAGCTTTCTCATTGTAATAAGATCATTCCCTAAACACATTGGGAGGCGTCAAACAATGCCAAGTTACCGCCCAAGTACAATCGAGCAGATAGGCTGGCAACAATACGCCACACGGCTCGCTTCACTGCTCACGTATGTGATAACATTAAATGTCACTTGTCACAAAATTAGTCTCCTAGCGGAGAGATGGTTTGTGTCAAGAGTTTTCGCTGAGTTTTGAGCAGCGGATCGTAATCCACGTTGGCATCATTACTGTCGGTGGGATTAAGGAGGGAAATTTGATCACAACATTAGCGCGAGGGTTAATCCCTCTTGTTCATCTTGCGTTTGTGAATTCGTATTTTCCAATCTAGATCAGGATTTTTGAGTTTTTGGACTTTTAAGGAAGTATTAGCTGTTTTGAATGTAGAACTTGACTTTGACTATGTTTCGTTTATCCAATACTATAATACGAGCAAGGTTTGTATATATATATATATATATATATATATATATATATATATTTGCACACGGATCTCGAAAACGGCACCGAGGAATTTCTTTAAATTTTGGAAATAACTAATTTCCGAGTAGAAAATAAGTTCTAGATAGGTCTAATGTCCAGGAAAATTCGTGTTTTACTGTAATATTAAGTTTAAAATCTAAAAATTTAACATTACGCTTATGGAGAATAAAATGTAAACAATACAAACCAAAACAGCTGTTTATAACCGTTTGACAGTTCTTGATTGAAGACTGCGGGGAACAATATAGAGGTTATGCATTAATATTTATTTTATGAATTAAATAAATGCAAAATTATCAGGTTACTAAACAATTTGTAAAAACTTAAGGGTTTAAGGAACTTAAGGATAGCTGTGCGAAATAAAAGCAGAAAAAAGTATTTCCAAAATCTTCCGTGTTTTGATAGAAAACGTATTCATTGTATTGCTTGAAGCCACTGTAACAAACCAATTAATTTATGTAAATTAAATTTCTCTTTTGCTTTTCAATCCTCATTCCGTTTATAACAAAATCAGTTGATCACAGGCTAATAATAACGGTATGGATAATTAGACAGTAAATGATCGGCTTTAGCTAAAAGACGTTAAACGGCATCGCTCAATTGACTAACGTCGTAGCCGAGTTGTAGCGTGTCGGCCTCAAGAACTATAGGCCGCGAGTTCCATTCCCACAAGGGGCGATACTTTTTCTTCAGTGCTATATTAATTATGGTGTATTAAATCGGTTTTATTTCAACCACATAAATGTTTTCATTGGGCAGTAAATTTGTTTTAATTTTGCTAATTAACTTGTAAAAACATGTCTTATTCTATCCGAGCAAAGCTCGGTCACCAGGTACTATATTTTTAACTGAAGTATTTTACCGTTAGGATTAGAATTAAAGAGTTTAGTAATTAAATTGCATACTTTTAAGTAAGCAAAATTAATTTAATTTTAAATATACATACTGTACTTAATGTCATGACTTTTTATGTATAGAAAAACTAAAACCATTAACACCAACCATTCCGTAATTATTTGTTATTGTTTCCAGAACCAAAATAAGAGTAACCCTCTAAATTCAATATTTTCTTTTGGTTTGCCATACTGAATTATGATTTTGAGTTCTAGACATTCCTGTTTCATTGAATTTGTTACAAGATATTGTACACTTATATTGATATAGTATTTTATCATAAAGTCAATAAAAATACATCACTGAAAATCTTAACTTCATACACTCTTAACTGCAAAAAAACTTTTTTCAGAAAAAAACTGTCTGAACATTATGTTATGATTAGTTTATATTTTATTATTTGTGGTATAATACTGTATTTCTATTGTTGATAGAAATACGGTATTCAGCTTCGCAATATCAAAACTTATTTAAATGTCATATGTTCTAAAAGAGGTTTATCATACATGTCAAACCCTTGTACATTCTCTCCTTTTATTGTGTCAATACCTTCAACATAAGAGAACAAATTCCTTGTACATTGGAAATATGAGATTGGGTTTTTACAGTGAGATCAAACATACCTATTGTGAGATTGTATGATTGATTTTAAAATGGAACGAGGAGCAGAGGAGTGGCTCGCGTAGAGAGGAGCCCGGCGAGCACGAGCACCCCAGCAGGGTGGCCAATCACATGTCTCAGATATTTACCTTGTCAAAGGGAATGAAAAGCAAATAAAAAGTTTGTAAAAGATGACAAGCTGCCAAGCGAGGAGGGTAAAAGGATTACTCTCTCCTCTGCGGCTCGGTAAAAAAGTATTCCTGCCGTTTTGTAAAATTCCCGCTGTTATTTGAATTGTCAACCTGTTCTGCTATGCCATTTGCAATATAAGGAAGGGGAAATGGTGATTTTACTGTAGTTTCTTCTCGTCTCACTCATACCTTTTTTCTTTCTGATTTCGGTCCAGTTTTTACTTCACAATATTTTTTTAGTGAATGGAGTTTTTCCTGTAATTATGAAACATTTTTACACTGTTATTCTTTTTTGGGTGATTTATCTCTAAATAAGGAAAGCGTGTTTAGCACTGTTTAAATTAAATTTAGGTTTGTTTTTAAGTTAGGTGCTATGGCCATGTAACAAGTATCTAAATGTTGCATATACATGATATATGGGTTATACTGATTTTTTAAATATTTTCTTTATGCATATTTCAGTTAGTAATACCACACCAGAAAAATAAATAATTAAGTCCCCCAAATCGTTATAGTGTTTTTAACAATCTTTATTGTTAAAATATTTTAATTGACTAGTATACCAATAAATTATGTTTTGCTCAAGCAAAATTATGCTTTGGTTTGTAACAGTAATAAAGATTATATATAGTGTAAGAATCAACCTATACCACTTTCTGACTAATTTCCCCCAAACAGGTTTTTTTTAATTGTTCTTCATGTAATTAATCTGTACATTAATATTGACAATCGCAAATCCATAAAGCGATTGACCTGGGTCATTAAACAGACAGTTTTAGATGATCGATTAAGTCTTCAAAATGGTTTGGTTAATTAGTGTAATGAACATAGAGAAAGAGGGTGTGTTGGGGGAGGGAGAAAGAGGGGGCTGTTTGTAACTGGCTTCACACAGTAAACCAATTGAGTGCTTTATAAATTAGTTGATACATAGCGATAAGCCGGATGATAAGTCAATATGTAATTCGATTCAATGACTTGATCGATAAATCTGTCAACAGGCTGACCGAGTCAGTCATCTTATTTCTTAAATCTCTGGGGAAATTCCCTCCTAAAACGTTCTTCATCCCTTCAGAGTGTAGGTTTAGCCCTGTTGTGACCCTAAAACAACGGATTCTACCAAGCCAAGTGTTTTCTTTTCGACCTGTGCTTCTTGTGAAACTTTTTTACACAGTTTAGAAATCAAGGGATTTATTAAGTTTTCACTGTAAAAAGTTGTTATTGTTTCCAAAATCATTATAGTTATTGATGCAAAAACTACTTTGAAGTTTTTTTAACTCTTTATTATCCATTTTATACTTTGCTCAAAAAATTGATCATCAAATTATACATACCAAACTTTAACATAAATATCAACCAGAGGAATGAAAATTGTTCAAATTAAAAATTAAATCCTTTTATTTTATGGTAGATTTTATGGTTATTTTTATAGCTAATTTATGTTGAAGAAGTTTAACACTTCAGATAGCAAAGATACATTATTATGTTATTATTACATTATTATTAACAAAAGTACATTATTATGGTGTAAACTAAGCAATTCGCCAAGTTGAACTTGATCACAAGCACCTGTAAATATTTTTTTTGTAAATTAACTTGTGTGAAAAGTAGCAAATGAAGTAAAATACAACAAACCAGTGTTTAACTATGCCATAGAGTAGAAGTACAGATATAAGAACTATTACTACTTAAATGTAATAACCAAACAGAAGAGTAGTGTAAATCTGTTTTCCCAAATCTACGAGTTATTGACAAGCAGTTTTACACCTATCTGTACCCAGGGTGGTTACGTATGAACGGTGGTAATTTCTCTTTGAATTTTGCCGTTGGAATAATTAAATTAACATATGAATCACTCCCTACTAAAATGACTAATGACTAATCACAGCCAGTGAATAGAGAACATAACCAGCAAATGTGCACCATGTTGCCTCAGAAAGTTTGTAGGCTGTTTACACAACTCCTCCCCCCCTCATCCCCCTATTCTCACCCCTCCTTTCATGTTCACTTTGTTCAGATTAAACCAGGGTAAAACTTAATTTCAATAAGTGCTCTTTTCACTTTTTATACTGTAACAGTTTACTTTTGGATTTTTTTAAGCGACCAAAGTTTGTTTAGCTGACTAATCTTGGAAGGAAACAGGTGTTCATCAACTTTAAACACCACCCTGTTATTAAAATTTATAGATTTTTGCGAACTCATTAATTTAAACTCTACCTTTTACAGTATTTCAAATATAAAACAATATTTTTTTTTGTAATGTAAGTAAGTAGAGGTCTAAAATTTATTATTATGTTAAGTTTTACCATTTATTTCACTTATTTGTTATAATGAAAAGTTAAAAATCCTTTAATAGAATTTTAAGTACTCTACAAAGTTAACAATTTAAATATTGTGAGCATTTGATTAGCTTGTGGTTGTAAAAGTAAATGTTGTGTACCGTTGCCTCTGCTTCAGTTGTCTTTGATTTATATTTTCTAATCTGTGTTTCCATCCTGTTTCAGATTTTTTCACGGTTCGGAAAAGTTTTGAAAATTGTAACCTTCACCAAAAACAGTAAGTAATGCTGTACTTTTATAAGTTTGTTATCCTGTTTTTATAAATCATTGTAAGTTAATTTCACACACACTTGTAATCAAAACATCATTTTTGAATATTTTTGTCATTGTTACTTTCCTAAAATAAATCATAGATTTTGTGATACACATACAACATTTCATTCCTGTCTAGAGAATTATACAACGAAAAATTTTTGTTTTTTGTTTTCTCTTTATTCCATTGATTGTATTAGTTTTGGAATGGAAATGGGAAAGAAGAAAGTTTAATTTAACTAAACATTAAGTTGAATTAATGTTTAGTTGAGTTAGAAAAATTAAGTTTAATTAGCTGAGTATCTTTTGTTAACATTAGTACTATAACTACATGTTTCAACCTTTAGGTATATATGTATTGTTAACTATGCGTATAACCAAAACTGATCATAGTTCTTCAAAACACCAAATTTTGAAATATTGTTATTGTACTTTGTTCTTTAAGTTTCAGAAATTTGTTTACTTATTTATATTTTCTTAATTTAAGCGGACATTTACCAAAATATTGTAGAACATTTCATACACATTGTGGCATACACATTGTATGCCATCTACAATCAACACCAAGAAAATAAACTATATTTATTAATTAATTTTTGTTTGGATGTTCCTTCTGTTTTAATTCCATAACCTAAATAATAATTTTTGATTGATTTTACACAAAAAACAAAGTTTACTAGGACAAGGGACTTATAACTTAAACAAGTAATGTGTACTCTAATGCTATTTTTGAGATTATTGTGAAACAGCATACCAATATATGTATTTAAATGTATACGTACTTATATATACATACGTTTAACTTAACATTGATTTTCTGTTTTCAGACTCGTTTCAAGTGCTTATTCAATACCCCGATGTAGTTACAGCTCAGTCAGCCAAATTGGTAAGTGAATATGTCTGTCAGTCTTAATACCAACTGTCCCCAGCCCACGTAATCTCCGATATCCCACAGTCCATTTGGCATTTCAAAACAATTTATCTTTCTCTCTGTAATTCACTAGATTATTTATATTGATTATATTAACTTTTTTATTTATACCAGTACAAAATAAAAATGTATTTCGGTATACAATTGAATCTGAAGAGTTTTCCATTGAGGTTTGTTTCGGAAGCCTTGCTTATAAGAGATGAATGATAACAGAATGGAAGGTAGGGAGGAAATAGAGATTTGGATGCTCTGGGTTGCAAGAGGGCTATATCTTATTTGGGGAACGCAGGGAATGATCACTGAGAACTTTTTGAAGTACTACATTCAATCATTTTGTCCCTTTGTCTGAAATTTTGGCTTTATCGTCAATTTCACTTTGCCACAATTCTTTGTTTAGTTTCAACTTGAATTAGAAAAGGATACATAATAACTAATAGGTTGAAATATAATTTTATTCTTCATATTGAATTACATTCAGAATTGTGTTCAATCCTCCAAATATTAATCCCATTTTTACCAATATCAGAAGAACTTGAAGAATGTCTACTAAAAAATAAATTATTATTGTACTTCACATTCTTTATTTTTGAACTTTAAATGACCTTAGACGATTTTAAAGTTTGAAAGAAACATCCAAATTTGTCTCAATTAAATCCACAAGAATAAATTATAAATCACATCTGCTCTACTCTATAAAATATTTCAGGCCTCAAAATAGTTAAAGATATTGTCATCTTTCTCATTAAATCAGTATAGGGGATTATTTTTTTTATTAAACTATGTGAAATTATTTGTATGTTATCAGATTAAAAACACGACTATGGAAGTAAATTTCTAAATCAATAGTTAAATTTTAATTTTTTAAATAATATAAATAAAATCTGACTAAAAAACTAAAAGACCCCAACATTTATACCTAATGATTAATTATTTACAGAACTGAAGGTAAGTCAGAGGTAAAATATCTCTCTGTAATGAAGAAGACATTGCCCTGTGAGTCTTCATTTCTCTTAATTTTATCTCGCTTTAAGAGTACATTAAAAATAAAAAGCACCCCATCCCTCCTCGCACAACACGCCCTTCTTCATTTCCTCACAATTTCCGAGCATTAAATAATAACAATAGCCTTGAACTTTATGATTATATCTCAAAGCTGTTTTTGGGTAAGGTTTTGTGAATCTCATTACATACTCGGGCTCGTTGAACGATTAAAATTTCACTAACAAACAATTCCTTTGTAGCTCATGGCCGGCAGGAGGGGTTTAGAATAAATTGTTTTGCAGATATTTCTAACTACTTTACTATTTACAACCTCATTTATTTCTCTAGTTACAGTTCACTTCCCCCTTGCCCCACTCAAGTTGGTCATATATGCTCGGGAGTGATATTTCCCCATGCTTTGTGTTGTGCGGGTCGCTGTATTATGTACGGGATTTGTACGATTTGCATCCTCTTGAAGAGGCTCTGCTCCGGCTCTATGTAAATAAGACATTTCTTCTTCTTTCCATAACCCCTCCCCCTCTCTTTTCTCTTGCCATTGTCAACAGTTTCCAATTGTGTCTCTTTCAATGTATGGTTCCTTTATTAATATTGTAATCTCCTAGTATTATTAATTGAAATCCAGTTAGGATTTTTCCCATGATATTTTATTGAATAATATTTTAAATATAACTTTAATATTGCTTAAAATGTTGTCAGTCAACAAATCTATGTTTCTAGGTTTAGACATTGTCAAAGTGTTTTACATAGACTCTTGGTAAAACATTATCTACCAGTTTAAATAAATCCGGATATACCTTTAACAATAATTATGAAATCCTTCAGCACTACTTTTCTTGACATAATTTTCCAATATTCAGTATCACTTGAATACCAATGTTCCTCATTACTTGTTCTAGTCTCTGGATGGTCAGAATATTTACAACTCGTGTTGTACATTGCGCATCGAATACTCCAAACTGTCAAGCCTGAATGTGAAGTACAACAACGACAAGTCGAGAGACTACACAAACCCTTCCCTGCCCAACGGAGAGACAGGGCTTGACGGTGTGGCGTTGTCGGAACAACTGTTACCTCAGCTCCTGCTGGGCGGCGGCAGTCCAGCACTCCAAGCAGCCCGGCGCAGTCTGACGCAAGGGGAACACACCCGACTGGCAGGTACGTCCAAGTCCTAGTGTCATGTGTTAACTGGCTCTAACTGTATCAAAATGGTGTTTTCTAGATATATGAGCCTCAATTTCATTCCCTTGTCACCGTGTGTTCTCTTGAATGAAGCTATATTGGAATTTGTTATTTGAATGTTTATCTACCTTAAAAAAGTCACCAAAACACGCATGGTCCAGTTTGTGTTTGTGCCTCACAGGCTCAAGGATTTTTATTTATTTAAATAAATAAATATAAATATATGTATACATTGGCTAGTGTAATCCTCAGAAACTGATAGTATATATTCTAGCAAAAAATGAACGAATGATAAAATTGCCCTTCTTTGACTGGTGGTATGTTGTAGATATATTAATCATTGATGTCGTTATATAACCATTAATTTTATTATGTTGGTTGGATAATAACATCAAAATTGATGTTGTTAATTTTCGTGAATCACCCGAACAAAAATGTTAGGGCGATTCAAAGGGAAGACAGAAACTTCATGAGCTTATTTTACATGTAAAAGTTGAGGAAAATGTTGTATAATCATGGGTCTAGAAATGATCCGTTCGCAAGTTATGGTTATTGGAAGATTTTGCTTAAAATTGTTTACCCATATTGAAACGAAAAGTTCTTTAATTCTAGGATGATGAATCAAGGGGGAAAATTGATTGTTGATTAGGGATTGCGACCTGAAAAAGTGAATGTTGATTTTACAGAATTGTATTTCTTACAGTGTTCAAGAATACCCCATGTAAAACCTAAGAAAAAGACAGAAAATTTTAAGTTTGACCACAATAGCTTTGTTAAATTGTATTTAATACACAACATTTTGAAACTAATTTTAGTATATTTAATTACAACAGAAAGTGAGTAGATATTTTATTGAAAGTACTTTTTCATTGAGAACAAAACCACACACTTCTATGTTTGTTAAACGCAACCTAACTAAGTTATTGTATGCCATATAAAAAAAATTTCTATGTTTAAACTCGTATAACATTTTTCTTTACTTCTACATGTAATAATCTCCCAAAGACAGACTTTGGGATTTGCATAGACATGTATATCCTTATGAACCACCCTGTATACTGATTGAGTGGTTAATTTTATATATTCGGAAATATTTAGTAAACTGAAGGTGATTTTAAACTTTGAAATTAGTTTTTAAGTTAGTTTTGATCGGTATGACAATAATTTAACCCTTTGAGTGCCGAGCATCTCGATCCGAGATGTGCTAAAATTGCCAGCCCTAGGAACGGTGGATCTGCTAAAATTGCTGGCCCTTTTCCCGAAATCACAAGCGTTTAGTAAAACAATTATAATAATTTTATTTATTAACATTTCTTTTTTTGGTTTACTTAGGATAAAATTGTGCATCAAACAACATATATATCTACAATAATTTGAAGTAAAAGAAAAAAGTGTTAACTTTTTTTAATGAACACATTTAAAAAAATACAAGTTTGAAGTGATGAAACCTTTTCTTATCTAACATTTGCTTCTTAGCTGAATTATAATCTTAAAGAGCAATAAAAGTTGAGTAGAAATCATGTATAAAACATCTTCTTATTCATTTTTAACCAAGAAAAAAATTAGCAAATAAGCAAAACTAACAAAAATTGTGTTTTTGGCAGTCTTTAGCATCCATATCAATTGTAAACTATAGATTATAATTTTTCTTTACAATAGGCTCTATTTTATAAGGTGTTATAAATGACAATTAATTAATGATAACCATTAAAATGTTGTTATAAAAATGAGCTGACTTTTGTTATTGGTCGTCGCAGCTGTCACAGGATTGTTTATGATTGATCACGATCTCAGAATTCCGTCATAGAGTAATATGCATAAAAATAAAGCCTATTTATTTCTGAAGCCTTTGGTATAATTTAAGCCAGTTACAATAACTGCTACATACTATAAACAGTGATTTTCTGAGAGTCTCGGAGCGAGACGCCGGCATTTTTCGCACGGGCATGAACGTCTCGATCCGAGACTCAAGCTACAGTAACGGCGCGTTTCGGATCAAGACGCTCGGCACTCAAAGCTTATCTCAGAAATATTTCCTGAGAAATCTTATTCGCTCATAAGAATAAATATTAACAACTAGCAGTAAGTCCGTACTTTGTACCGGTTGTAAGACTCAGTTAACAGAAGAAAGATTATCATAACAAAATGTAAACCTGAAATCCTAAACAAATCAATACAATTAAAATAAACAAATACCCATCTGTATTATTCGTATTTAGCATTACTTTACAATTAAACAGCTTAGAACATTTAAACAATTGTTAAAATTAGTTGTACGTTAAAATAACTTTTTAATATAGTTTGATTTCTAACTAACTTACCAAATAAAAACCAATGACCAATATAAACTAATATTGATTTTAATTTGACAGCTTTTTGTTTTTCTTTTTATCATTAAATCATTTAACTACAAAGACAGCTGATTATTACCAGTAGGTGATTCATTGTTTTTCTTTTTATTAAATCATTTAACTATAAAGACAGCTGATTATTATCAGTAGGTGATTCATTGAAAACTTAAAGCAAAATGTGACTAATATCGCGTAAAAAGTGGATTTTTAAATACCCACTTAAATTATTTATTTCTCAAGAGGTGGCGGACAATTTCAAGCATTGAAAAACCTTCTCTGGAATGTAGAGAATGCATAAATAAGTTAAGTTTAATTGTTAACAGTTCTCCAGTTTTTTTTTCGGGGAAGACTGTGTAAAATGATTCCTGTAGTATCACAGACAGACAGACACAGATTGAGATAAGACTTGTTTCGGCTTCTCTAACGTACAAAACATGATAATAACTAAAAAATTATTAATTCTGAGCAATATACAGACAAAACTCTAACTTTATATATATAGATAAATTTTGAACTAAACACCTAAAATTTTTTCATGAAGTTGTTTTTGAAATGGATATGTCTTAGGTCCAGAGGGGTGTTGGTGATTTGTAAGATGGAAAATTTATAACAGGTTTCCATAGAAACTACCAGAGCTATTTTATTGAATTTTTAATATAAAAGAATAAGAACACCTTTTTATTATGAACTGAAAAAATTCTCTTTAGACATATCCATAATCTAACCTATTTACCACAGGGAAGTAAATACAAACTTTTTGTTCTTTACTTTTGCCTTCAGTTGTGGTAGCTACAAAATACTGTGTATCTGTGTGTTCTGTACTGTGTGTTTCTAATATTCAAGTGACTAATACAGAATATGTTTTTCTTAAAACAATGTATATCTTTAATGAAAATATTTTTCTTATTACATTTAGTCTGCTAACAATTGATTTAGAACTAAGGTAACATTTTAAAAAATAACTTGTTTTTGTTGGTGAAGAAATTCAGTCTTGGATAGCAGCAATGAACAATGGTGTCATCGCTCCAAACCTCAACTTGGAAAGTACGTTACTAGTCACAAGACTGAATTGTATATAAGTTACTTACAATCTATTAGAAAATGCATGAGGCAGCTTTAAAGGCGGCTTGGGGAACGTGTCATCTTTCTTAATTCATTGTCTTTTTCCTTTCAGAAAAATTAAAATTATATTTTCAGCTGGAATGTCTTCGATGAAATTAACAATTAATACACATATTCTAACTTTTCCTGCCTGTCTGTCTCTTTTTTCTTCCTATTTTCCTTTTAAAATAATGTTTCACAGAATTTTCCTCTGGCAAATTCGTACATAAATTAAATAGTTCATTAAACATTATCGTCCTAAAGTCTATACTAAAGGATTTTTTCCCTATAAAAGATTCACTAGAAACATATATTTTTGGCATTTTCTGTTGTTTCCATATAAATTTCCTCAACTTTCCATGGAATTTCAAATCAAATGACAAACAATGAATATTTCGCTTTTTCAGGACTTAAAATAAAATTATTATTATCCCATCTCAATTCTAATTTGCAAAGCTTTCTAATCAAAGATTGTCATCCTGAGATATTGTCAAGTAACTGATCATTGAATCCCCTTCTTCCAAGAATGTGAAAATATTTAGAAGAGTGAAGGCCTGGTGGACTAGCGTCTGTGTTGTTTCAGGAGCCCAGGGCGTACTAGCTTCGCCTTTCACTCCTCTGCATGGGCTAGGATCCCCATTAGCAGCTCCTTATGCCGGCTCGCCCGTCGGAGGTACAACTTTCGACCCATGCTTGTCCCTGGCTCCTTGCTCCTGATCCCTCTCTCTAACCCTCCAGCACTCTCTCTTCACCCTTTCGGGCACTGCTGTACTAGCCCTCCACTTCTGGAATTCTAGCTTTAAGCCATTCTCAACCTAACAGTGTACAACAGTCCTAATAGCTTCTTCTCGGACATTCTTCACTGTTATTACTCCATTTATTTCCCAGCAAAGCAAATTCTTATCAGTTCTTCCACCCTCTGATATTTCTGTTGGCTCTACCATTAAATACCAGCAACTCTTGCCTGCTTCTACCAATTACATTGGTTCTTCCTCCATGTACAACTCTTGCTAGAAGAGAAAGCAAGTTAGTTTGCTTACTCTTCGTAAAAACTGTCTTGTTTAACGATCCCCTTACTTTTGCTTCCACTTTCTTTGCACACTCTATTGTCAAACCTTGTTCTTACTTTTGCTTGTTACCATCAGTTGACCAATCTGTAGTTCTTGCTTGCTGTTATGTTATCTGCTTTAGCAGATCTATTTGTAGATATCTCGTTGTATTAGTAGACAGGTTAGGTAATTGTAACGTAGATTACAATGTAGACAGTTAAGTATGTTACCATTTAATGTACTGTAATGTCAAATAGTTTTAATTGGCTAAATTAATGACAAATAATTTTTACAACAGTCAATTTTTCTAAAGGCTAAAATGTAGGTTTATGGTTGGCTCTGTGATAGTAATACATAAATCAAATTCAATTGTAATACTGTGTATGTATTAAATTTGAAGAAGTCTTTAATTAGCCGTTTCTAAATATACCAATCCCATTTTCTTTGTTTCATTTATTGAAATCAAACAAAAACTTAAAAATGTGTTTGTGAATAGACAGGGTATTTTTACTCAAATTCGACAATCAACAAACAAATGGAAACATTTTTAAAACAAACAAAAATAAAATGGAAAATTGACAATTCCATAGTTTAACATGAATTTTTATTACATTTATGTATGTGTTTTTATTTGTAATAGTATCCAAGCTTCTTATCGTACATAGTATCTTATTTCAATTTATCAAAAGAACCACAAGTAAAATGTAGAATTACACATCTATTACAGTATATAATGAAGTTATATGTGTTTCCTGTGTCATGCAACAGGAGGCAAGTATTTTTCCATGGTTGGCAAATATTTGTTACCTTTTTTAGACATATGCAGCCATTTCTATGATGTTATACATTTCATCATATTCTTAAAATAACATGTTATAAACATTCTTAATAGAAAAGCCAAAGTTAAAATTGTTATTGTAAACCTCTGTCACTATATAAGATTTATTTCTATAAATTTGTTATTGTTGCTTCTGTAAACTTGTTTAATTTTTTTAATAGTATTAAGGCAACCATGAAGCCAAAAATCCAAATTTACAAATCAAACTTATCATTACAAGAGCTATAAGTTTTTAGTCGAGTATAATCTGTCAAATCACTTTCATAAAATTTGTAAAAATACAGAACCAATTAATGAAAGAAACACTTACAAATAACAAGTATGGCTTTAAAACAAGCCCTGATGTAATCAGTATTATTTGATGAATATATTTAATAATATAACAAAGCAGATTCATATTTTTGCAAATGGTACTCAAAACAATAAATCATTCATTCTCTTTGTCAGCCACACAGCACACTATTTGCAGGAAACAAAACAAAACTGGATTATTACCCCTGTAAATATTAATAAAGTTTTATTTTTCTAAATGTAAACAAACTCAATTACCTAAATAAATATTTTTATCTCTTCTAAATCTAATTAATTGTGACAGAAATTAAATAAAAGTATTATAGATATTATTATTATTTTTGTTGCCAATGATCTACCTAACACACCATCCTAATCGGACGGACAAGGCAAAGCACATTTGTTGCTATTGTGTGGCTGTATTTCTTGTAATATGTCTCCTGGATTTTATTTCCATTGGTTCAGAATAATTCACTCATGTTTTGTTTACTAGTAAAGATAAAATCACAAAAAAAAATTAATTTTGTATTCATTATATCTTATAGTGGTTTTTTATATTTCATAATCATCCACAACAATAACAATGAAACTACAATTAATGATGTTATGTGAATGTTATTAACATTTATGTAGAGCTAAGTTATATAATTACAGCTAATTTTAACATAATATTTTGTTCTTATTTCAAAAATTGCCACATTATATTTACAGTGATGGTAAGATACAATGATTGTTGTAGGGGGCATTCCCCTGGCAGGGTTCACGCCTCTGGGAGCGGGGGGCAATGCAGCGTTGGCCGCGGCGGGGGGCATGAGACTGCCCGGCACCATGGCCACCACCTGCGTCTTGCTCATCGGGAACTTGAATGAGGAGGTGAGTTTATATGGTTGCCAACTGATAACTAACACCCACACAACTGTGTTAGGAATTCATTACTGTCCCTGTATGTATTAGACTTAAATGTTTGTTGAATGAGATTTAGGCAAAAATGAGGATTGGCTTTTTTAATTTAAAGACAACAAAACAGCCTAAATTACTGTCGTTTTGTTATTCTTCTTAATACATCAATAATTATACAATAGTATCAACACAAACTATAAACCTAAGACAAACTAATATTAAAATTTGGACAATTATTTATTTTAATTTGATACAAATTTTATGAATATGGAAACAAAAACATAAGTTTTTCTACTGTATACTTAGTGCAAAGTCAAGTCACACACAAAATAAACATTTTTTATTGTGTGTATTGAGTACTTTGGATTTTTGTTTAAAGAGTAATATGCAACTTCCCTCATTTAAAGAGTGAATTTTTAACTATCAATAATTACAAACTAATTATAAATTTAAACTATATGATATAGTATTAATTGTACTATTGGGAATATTTCTTATAATGTCTTAAGTTCACTTTGGTATCAAGTAAGTGCTCAAGAATAATTATGTTGTGACAGATCTATGAAACTGAATTTTATAAACCCTTTCAACTGACACTGGTGGAAAACAGTCTTTAATTACCCTAGCTCTAAAGCCTTACACAAACCTCTAGCAGTGGGATGGTTTTTTGATTGTGGAATTTAACAGAAAAAATACTAAAAGGGCCTTTGTTTCTCAAGCCTTTCAAGTTATTACATAAGTTATGGTAGAAAGCCGAGGTCTGAGTGGGCAAGAAAGGTACGGGCCCAAAGGGATCTTTTCCCTTCTCGTAATTAATATACAAAGTTGGCTGCCAAGATGTATGTGCTAGTCTGACACAGAGGTTGCGGAAATTCGCCCCAGGGATCCCGTTACCGCAAGCCCGTGCTTTCTATTCAACTCTTTGTCTGAATTCTGTTACCTCTACACTTTTAACATCTTTAGAATCCTTTTATCAATTGAAAAGAATCTTTTATTAATTGGTGATAACAAAAGCTTCTTGAAGAAAACTTTTAAAACAACCATCCTGCTGGATCTGTGTACTTTTAATGAAAAAACTTTTGATTTAACACTGAAAATTTTAATTTGTTTTGGTATTCCAATGTTGTGTTTCTGAAAAGGTTCACTTTCTTTTAAGTAATCTATTTAGAATTTGGTTTCAGAACACTGTTTCATTCTCCTTTAGAGAGTAGTTTTATCCTTACAAAGACATTATAATGACACAAAGTAACTTTTTCATATCTTTTTAAAATTACATTGCAGATGCAATGTAATTTTTAGATCTAATATTCTGATCTCAATTTCATTTATTTTGCTTTGAGCTATGCAGTGTTACATAGTTCTAAAACATTTATCTGATCTTTATATAGTCTATGATGGGTTCTAAGGAAAATACGTATTAAACCCTTCATGTCAACAGTAAATTTATTTAGTTACTTTGCTATATCCTGCTAGTTTCATTAGTTAAATATTTTTTTCATTTAGTATTACTAGTATTTTTATATGAATTTTTATATTAAATTTGTTGTTTTCTCTCTTAACTTTCTATCATCTATTTTTGTTTTGATTTCCTACTTGAGTAATCAATTTATTTACTGTTTCTCTTAACTTTTACCTCTTATTTTCTCTCTTAATACTCCAAATTTAGCTAGAGGAATGAAATACTTGTGGATTTTATTGTATATGATAATTTGTGAAATTTTAATTTTATGTCATAAAGAAATCAAAGGTTATCATAAAAAACTGAACAATACCACAAATTTATTTTCTTTATGTATTTTGGAATTAATGAATGTATAAACATGTATTATAGGGTTTTTTATTTATTAAATATACTAAAATATTATAGATGAAAAATATCAAGATATTTAAGCATTTTTTTAACTGATGTCTGAAATTAGGAGAATAGTATGTTTTAGTATGCTATTTTCAGAAGTTTAAAAGGTAAATTATCTGAAAAATTGAATAAATAGCTACCACCTTTTACTGACCTAATGTAAAACTGAATGCTTTTTTATTCAGATTCCACAAATGATTAAAAGGGAAATATAAGGGAAATAAATGCTATTCAAAACTCATAAGAAATTACCTTCTAAATATCATTTGTTTTGTTACCTTTTTTAATTTCATCATTTGCTTTGATACTTTTTAAATTTTAATTGCAACGTAAACTGTATTAAATATTAATAGCAATTTTATATTCAGTTATATAATTTTCTTCAATTTAAATTTTAATAATTTTTTACCCGCTTTTACGAGATTTCCACAAATAATATAGTTTGGTAAAAATAAAATATTCCTCTTAAATAAATAACATTATATAAATCAACTTAAATAATTCTGAGCATCCACGATGTTAACCTAGGTCGTTTTGTGTCACTCAAGATGTTTGTAACAACCAAGAGTGAGAGTGAATGCTGGATTGCTAGACTAGTAGTAAGCTAAGCTCCTCTAGCATTTCTGCTCCGCTTTACTTCTGTTATTATGATTTATCCCTTAACACTGTGTTTTGTTCTCTGTTCTGGTCTGCGGCTCCAGGTCATCACCCCCGATGCGCTATTTACTCTGTTCGGTATGTCACGATTCACTTCTCTTATCTCTCACTAGCCTACTTCACTTTACTTGTTTTTATTTTGTTAGACCATTCTACAGTAATTTTTTTGCCTGCTCGCTTACATTCTTATTAGAGCTTGTTGAAGCTGTGATTTTAGGCAAGCTTGTTTTTACTATCTGTGTTTAGAAAATATCTATTAACCTGTTCATTGTGGCTGATATTTTAATGTGGAAATTTCACACACCACTCGCACATGTTCTCTTCACTCACAGTGAACATGTTAGAATAGCAAAAATATCCACGCTAATCACTTGATACAATACCCGAAATGTTTTAGCTTTGGTTAAAACTGTGAGGCTATAACATTATGGTACGAAAATCACACTGTGAAAAGTATTATGAACTGAAAATTTACCCAAAGATTTTAGAAACTGCTTAATTCACCTTATATAGTTGAACAAGAAATCATATTATTTTTTATATGTACTGTATTATCCATGAAGAGTTTTTATGAATGATGCTGACAATTTCTCATGATAAAAAAACATCAGTTGTTCACTTCACTACTTTCAAATTTTATTATTCTATCAACATTTATTATTCAATAGAAAACAGCCATAAAAATTATCTTGTGGTGAAATAATCATACTTTCAAGATAAGGGAGTTAAAATTAGTATGCAGCATGATATTATTAGGGGTTGAAAGACTCAGATGTTACAATGAGAAATGTAATATTAATGCAAATCACCAGTTAGTTTACGGAAGTTTTAATAATATCTCATCAAACCATCCAAAAAAATTTCAGGTGTTTACGGCGATGTGCAGAGAGTGAAGATCCTGTACAACAAGAAGGACAGCGCTTTAATACAAATGGCTGAACCCCACCAAGCGCAATTAGGTCAGTGGAGAATTTGATGTGCTAATAATTATTATTGATAGTGTATCCTAGAGGTTATATACTTCTGAAATAGAGATAACATCAATAATCACAATCCTGGATATCTGGCAATCCTATTGGTTGCCGATCTTAAATTTCAGATCAAGGGATTTTAGGTTCAGTTAATATGTATATGTTGTCAGTATTAGACCTTCAACCTGTTAATGAGTACGCCCGTCATGTGAAGTGACTAATATCAGGGCTACGTAGAGTGGATGTATTGCCAAAAAAAATATCCCCGGGAGTAAGAAAAAATTATGGATTTCTTTGAATATATTTATTTTATTACTACGATAAATGAATAAAAAGCATATTTTAAAACTATTTGGACATTTTTCATACTAGTTACATCTCTTAGAACGTGTTTTGGGTGTGATATATTTCAAAACAGTGATGTGGGTATAGCGGTAATCCCCCATTATTGGCCGTTACAAAGGAATCAAGCGCACGCACCATCACATTCTGGCTAAGCCAATTCTCAAGAAACATCGACGCTATCAACCTGAAAAACATAATTTACCGTGCCTAGTAAATTATGCATCAGTTCTAAATTATTTCTTTTTAAATAATATTATTTTACTTACATTTTTTCAGGTGTAATAAACCATTATAAATTTTTAATTTATTAATAATATTTTAATAATTATCAAATATTCGTCATCCCGTCATATGACGTGTATCCTCAGGGGGGTGAAAACGTCACATAACTGGCATACTCAAACGGGCTCATTTGACGTTACTCCTCAACAGGTTAACTATCATGAGAGTTTGTCTCTTCAATTAAATAGACAAATTGTAAAAATCAGGCATCTCATCTCTAAACAGAATGCTTTCTCCATTCATATATTTTTATCTCATCCACATGAGAAAGTACTACTCATTTGAGGTGAGTACATATTAGAATAAGTAAGTCAACCACAAGTTATATGTTTGCAGATGTAAGAATTCAATCACTGAGCGAACTGCTTCCTTTTGTACTGTCAGTGAATAAAATTATAATATTATATACAAATCCTTTTGAAATATGTTGTTGTAGTAAACAAAAAAATATTTATTTTAATTTCTAAGCCTAACCATAAAAAATATGCCACACCACCTGTAACAAAAAACATATCAATCAAAACCAAATACAAATGTTACAAAAACAAATGTTAGGATATTTCTTTATATAGAATCAGACCATCAGTTAAAGTACACATTTATAGTGACCTAACTGACCATCCCCTGTACTTGCAGCAATGACCCACCTGGACAAGCTCAAGTTGTACGGCAAGCAGATGCGAGTGATGCCCTCCAAACACCAGACTGTCCAGTTGCCCAAGGAGGGTCAACCAGACGCAGGACTCACCAAGGACTATACATCGTCCAACTTACATCGCTTCAAGAAGCCCGGTTCCAAGAACTACCAGAACATCTACCCCCCGTCTGCAACTCTACATCTCTCCAACATTCCGTGAGTATTTTTTATTATTTTTCTTCTGGATTCTTTATCCTTCTACATGTACCATATTTCTTGGTGTGGATGAACAAACTTTCCATTTTTGACATGGATATGTCTTATCTCCTGGGGGGAGGATATTGGCAATCCGTCAGACCGAAATTTGAAACAGAAGTTATGTCATATGGTTATAAGGACAGCGTTAAGAGGAACAGAAAACATTCACTTTAGACATATCCATGATCTAAGTTATTTCCCAAAGGGAAGTAAATACATTTTTTATTTGAAATTCATTCCTTTATTAATGATAAAACGTATGATTTCTATACTCAAAACAAAAATAAACAAATAAAAAAAAATAAACAACACGGTAAACAAAAATTTGGTAGTGCAAACAACGGTGTCTTAAATATAGTTAGTTACTAGAGAAAATACAGAGTGTTCATTAAAGTCGGGGACAAACGTCGATAGGTGATAGTACTCATCAAAATGAACAAAAAATTTCCTATAAACATGTGTCGAAAAATCCTTATTTGGCCACCGCGATGCGGCTGTGGCGAAAAAGCGGAGTTCAGTTGGCACAAAGCGGCTTCTGCCCAAAATGGTGCGTGGGCCCTGTAATCTAACATTAAAAGTGCATCTTCTCGCTTATCCGTGGACGAATTTCGTTCACTAATGTACCATTCGATTTTAAATTAAATTGCAATCTTTTTTATATCTTGTAAAAATTTTATAAAGTTAATGGTTTTTTGTTATTTAAATTAAAAGACTTTTAACCACCGCCATCTTGAAAATACAGAAGCAAACTAAATTATACTTTGAGAATATTTTTCTCTTTGGCTAATAAATATACATGCAAAGTTTGGTTTCAGAATCTTAAATAGTTCTTGATATATAATGTTTTTTGTATAAAATACAAAATGGCGACTAAAGGAAGGATTTTCCGACATATGTTTACAGGAAATTTTTTGTTTACGTCGAGTACTACCACCCCTCGAAGTTTGTTCCCGACTTTAATGAACACCCTGTATATTTGCACTAATTCTGGAAAGAACAAATGTACAGATTGTGTAAACACATAGGGAAAGTGTAAAAATATTTAGAATTAATTTTATATGCCCAATCACAAGTTGTTTTACCTCTTCCATAAACACCCTATTAATTAATGCTTTTTATAAGTAATTAGCCAAAGTACCCGTTCTTCGTACGGGTTAAAAAGGCTGAAAGGTGTAGGCTCTACTGATACATTTAAGGTATTGTTAATTAATTCTTCATTGTTTACAAAATGACAAAACAGGAGTGTCTACAACATTTCAAAGTAACATATGTCAAATATTGGGAGAGGATAACGATTAATGTAATAGAGACAGTCGTCGGAAAAAAACTTAAAATCTACCATTCCGCTATTTCAAATAATTCACTAATTTCGATCCAGCAGTTTATCTGAAAAATCAACTTTATTTCTTCTTCTTCCCAAACTGTCAAAATATAGTGCAAACGGATGTTGTCATTAGAAAATGTAAACATTGAAACCTAGGACGGTCACGGCAGCTCTTTCGTCTTCTTCTCCTTCTTCTCGAACTGTCAAATTTTAGTATTCACAGCTGTTGACAGTCAAGTAATTTTATGTTTTCATTCTCTAAAAATGTAAACATTGAAACTTAGGACGTTCACAGGGCGTAGCCCGAGAGGATTTTAAGGAAAGGAGTATGCCTATGTGTTGCATGAGTTTAAGATCTACCTTTGTGTAAAATTTCAAACCGGTCGGTTCAGTATTTTTCGCATTCACTTGCCACAACAAACCCACAAACACACAAACCCACAAACAAACATACAGACTCCACCTCTTCTTTATAATATTATAAGATAAGATAAGATATTGAAAACAGTGTTGCCTGCATAATATTAAAAATTCTGTATTGTTTGCTTTATCTCAGCAAATAGATTAATGTGTTTTATCATATTTTTTGATTAGTGAAAATATTTTGAATAAATTATTTTGTAAATCATGCGTTAAAATAAACTGAATCTCCAAAATATGAATATTAGAAAATGTAGAACCTGTAGAAATGTTTTCAAATTCTTAGACACATTTTACATGAGGAAATCACAAGCAAAATTTAAGGCTCCTAGACCCTTTGGTTTTGTTTTGTGTGTTAAATATTTTTAGTAATTTTTTGCCTCTATGTGTGTGTAAATAAATAAATCTTGATCAATGTCAAGGGTGTTATTGAATATGTTGAATTTCCAGGTCAACTGTCACTGAGGAGGAAATGCGGGATGCTTTCACGAAAAATGGGTTCACCGTAAAGGCATTCAAGTTCTTCCCGTGAGTATTCAGTCTCAGCTTAAATTAATTGTTTCTCCTCCAGAATCAAATAAAATAAATATTAATTTCAAAGATCCACATTAAATTTATGACTGATTAATGTGCATTATGTATTTTACCTCGTAAGGAGTAATCAAGCTTTTAGTTAAAATATGAGTTATTTGTGCAATTTCATTTTAACTTTTATATAAATATTTTATACCTGAGTGATCCAAATAAAAGTAAGGTTTTTAGAAAATATAAAAATTTACAGTAATATCAGCTATGACATTTTCTGTAGTTACTTGCTATGTTTCCCATTAAATGTAGTTAATTTTTTTCAAAAAGTATTCTTTTTGCATCATGATCAAAACAATATTCAATCATTGTCAATTGAATGATCCATGACTGTGAACATAACCATGTGTAGCAGATCAACCTCGACTTAGAATTAGCTTTAGACTGGGTCAAATTAGTGATGATATTTAATACTATCAGAATCAGTAATTTAGAATTTTCTTTCATCCTTGAACCAATATTTTTTCCATCGCTCAGTCTGGTCACAGTTTATTTACTGAAAACCTTTAAAAAAATATCAGGCCTTATGCCAGTTAACTGCAATCATCACATCAATTCACAATGCAATTTTATGAAGGTTCTTGTGGGTTCAACCCAGTTCTAGACTTAACCCTTTTATGAGTGTGCTAAAAGTACAACATTTTAGTAAGACATCATATGGCATCCTTACTAAAATAAAAAAAATCTTTTAATAATACCGTAATTGAAAGAATTTTTTTATGGTTTTATGCTTATTTATGTTAAATAAACAAGTTTTTGTATAAAATTTGGTTTTCCATTTTCCACTTTTATAGTCATTTTTTAGATTTTCAACATTACTCCTCAGGGCTAATCCAAATTGGACATCATATGATGACATCTGCACTCCTTAACACGTTCACTACTAAAATGTATGCAATAGAGAGTGGTATATGCTAATTTTTTTACATATCTACTCACCATTTGATGTCTTTTGATGGAAAACAGTGAAGAAAAGCCATCCGGACCAATAAAAACCGGCATTTACAGTCATTTTTTTTAGCGGCACCCGCACACACCTTTTACGCGGATCGGTAAAAGAACGCCTCCTTTGACCGATCCGCGAACATTTTTGTTCTTTTTTTTAACCCACTGTTATTAGTCAAAAACACATTTATTTCATTTTAAATCATAAAAATACTACTATAACATAAAAATATACTGTTTACAAAACCGCCAGCTCACCTTGATGTGTTACGTTCACTTGTGCCAGTCATCAAGACACTTAGGTGTGACGCACAATCCTGGCTGGTCCTCACACTTGGCGTAATGCTAAACAACCCTTTTATGGATATTTATCTTGTTGCATTCTCGGCACCTATTTTTTATATCATTTTGCCATAACTTGCCTTTTTGGTGATTCAATTAAACAGTATTTACTATTGAAAAATACACAATGTTTATATAAACATATATTTTCATAGAATCTCATGAATCAAAAACTGACACCGCCAAAATTGAAATAAATGTACCTCGCCACAAGCGCACAACAACAATAACACACACACAATAACAAAGTCAGGCATCGGAGACGTGATAGCAGCTCACTGACGTATTTAAGTAATAATGAAACAGTGGCAACGATTGTTGCCGCGCGCACCTGGGGAGAGGCCGGTGCGGCTGCGATCGTTGCTGCCCGCAGCGTACGTGTTAAAGGCTTAAGTAACTTACGTCTTGAAAGAATTTTAACTACTTTATGTGTGTTGTAACTTAGTTAGAAAGTTTAAGCATTTAGAACAGTTAAACCAGAAAATCCAGTATGACCAGTATTGCTTAGTATTTTTAGTTTACTTTTTTAATGTTGGTATGTTACGATGCCTCCAATTGAAAAAACCAATTTTCATACATTTTTTCTGTGATTAGCAAGGACAAGAGGATGGCGCTGATACAGCTTGCCAATATGGAGGATGCCGTAGCAGCACTAATTGTAAGTTTTTTCTGACTTTTAAATCAATGTGTGTTTATGTAGGTATTAAAACATTTTCTACTTGTGCAAACATTCTGAGAATCTGGTTGTTAACCAGTTTTTGTGAAGTTATGAACACTTGTCAGTTAAAATATAAAAAAAACCATGAACCATAAATCTTATGTACAATTTTCTTAATATTATTGTGCTTCTATATTATATGAACAGTTTTACACTATTGCATGTTTGTTCTAAATAAAAGAAAAACTGCTTCATAGTTCATTTTGTCATCCATTGGGGTAGAAATACTCTGATCTTTTTATAAAGCATCTTGCTGATGATTCCATGCAAATCGTAATTTCTTTACCATGCTTTAAAGTGACTCGCCTAATCATTATTAGTTTTCAACTTCTTTTGGATACCTGTCATTAAACCAATACCTTACTTGTCCATGAACCACTATACTTCTTTTGGCCCAGCTAGGAGCTATTATTGCAAAAACTGTGATGTAAAATTTGTTCACTTAAAAGACATCATAAGTCTTACAAATCAGGCACTGAAGGCATGGACAAAAAACGAACTCAATTTACAATACAATTAGAGTCAGATTAGATTTTATAAGACTAGAATTGTATGGCAGGTACAATCTATCATAAAACCTTGCATTTGATACAGTTTTAATTCACATTATTAGTTCAATAAATAATCATTCTGAACTCAAACAATTGGTAATACTAATACCACTTATTTATCTTCATACGAGTTTCAAATGAGTTTGACTTTTTGGATTTGAAATAATAATCTTGGATCATGAAATAATATCTAAAATATTATTGATCTTTGGTTATTATTTATTATTGATTGAATATGTCATGTTTTAGAAAATGCACAACTACCAACTCAGCGAACAGAATCACCTGAGGGTCTCGTTCTCGAAATCCAACATCTAGATACTGTAATGAAGAAACCGTGTCGCGCTTATGGACTTGTTAAACAGTTATCGGCAGTCTGAGTTTCTTGTACAGTTTTGTTAATTTCATTGAACTCGTACGTTCCCAGTATTCCGTTAGCCAAATGTTAGAAGGACTGAAGCCGAGGTTCTCAGCTGGCTCTCTCTTCGTTTGTTCGATGACAGTCGAGTGGCATTCCAAGTGGAGTGTTTGTAAAAAGAGAAGTGAGATTTATTTTTAAGACGTTTTAGAGGGCATTTTCCGTGTAATATTGTTTATTTTGTAAAACTATTTTGTTACTTACTCGAACAACAAACAGATATCAATTAGTTTCTATAGTTTTATTAGGACTAATGTTTATATTTAATTGAGTTTTCTATGCGATCGAAATGACGTTGTGAATCGTAGCTTTGTTACGGCTTTGCGAGCCACATTGACCGGAGTTTAAATAACTTGGATTATACATATCGTATTTTGTATGCATTATTTTATCTTTAGAAAGATTAGAGCTTAGGATAGAGACAAAGAATGTAGATCAATATTAAAGTCAGCTCTCATGCCCGATGTTTTTTTCTGATTCGGAATATCTTTTAACACGTAACTACACAATTAAATCAAATACTTATACATTTCTCTTTATGAATTATACAAACATATTTTTGAGTAAGTGTTTCAAGATGGGTTTCAGTGTTAAAATCTTCATGTTGTTTTCATAATTTCAACTTGAAAGTGATTCTACCACCGTTTGTAATTTTCAAGATATTTCCCTTAGCCTTCTGTACTCTGTCTTGTCTCAACAAAGCAAACTCTTCACTACGCTCGCTGAACAAGTATTTTCTATTTCTGAATGTATGATGTAGTAATTAATCATCTACCTTGTTGATATCATGTTATTTGAGATGCACTCGATGAGTGACTCTTTAAAGTATATTTGTGTCTTATTATTATCTTTATCTATAAGTACTTGAAAGTATTATTAATATTTTTTATCCTACTTATAAGTGATTTGTAACAGCTATTTGTTGGGAATTATTTAATCTTCAGTTTGATATTCCTGTTGTAGAAAGTTAAAAATGAGCAGGAGTTACTTTTTCAAACTTATAAATACTTAATTACAATAATTTCACAATGATCGATTCACAACAGATAGTTGTTATACTTTTTAGTTACTTATTGTATTTACACTTAGTTGCTTTACATCGGTAGTTTTTTATAGTATTATTTATTTATTTTTCTTAATAGTTGTTGAAGGGAGCTTTGGTACAATAGTTATGTTGTGGGAACGGAATGACCCTAGTTGTCGGGGCCAAATAGCCAAGTACAATTTCATTCTGTAAATTACATAAACTTAAAAAATATTGTATTTTGTATAGTGTTCATGATCATAAGGCCCGGTTATTGTCAAGGTTGGTATCTTAGAGAAAATCAAATTAAAATGCTTAAGGTAATATTGTAATAGTATTTCAAAGTGGGCTACATGCTGCTGCTTTGATATTATTCTGTATTTGTTTGGATTGATCTGTCTTTGAAACTTTTTTAGATCTTTATAATATTTTCAAAGTTAGCGAGAAGTAAAAACTGTTTTGTTCATTTAGAGAACTAGGTAATAGGAAAGAGGAGTCAGAAAAGGTAATAGGTTACTGAGGTTAAGGAGGATTTGTAACTTAAAAACCTCTTAATTTACCCAAAGATAAAGTGTTAAAACTAATAGATATCTAAATATTGAGAGCATTTATTTAAGAATATTTTTGTATTTGTGATATCTTACAATGATCTGATAATAAGATTCTTCTTTTAAAATGTGACCAGTATTGCTGTAGCTTTATCTAATCAAAAATGACAAATGTTATTAAGTTAGAGCAGTTTTTAAAAATTTAAAATAGTAACACTTTTATTTTGTAATCTGCTTCTGGAAGCAAACCAATACTATGATATTCTACCCAATATCTATACTTGTAGAAGCCCTTACGCTTGTATTATGAATGTATCTTAATCAATGGCTGACAATCATACTTTGCCCTACTATATCTATCTATATACATATATCTATTTTTCGACATCATGACTCTGTCAATGTGTTTTGTTCGCCAGCTTCTAGAAAAGGTCGTTGTTGGAGAAAAGTCGGGTAGTTTCCGTAGTTTAGGTGTGTTTATATTATCTATTTACCGACAGTTGTTTATAATATGAAGTAGCTTGTAGTTTTCAGGGTAGGGAGTAGATTAGAACCCATTGCCCCTAAAGATTATCATACTTAAAATGTTTTAAGTTGATTTAGTAGTGTTGAATTCGGACCAAAAAGGTACTCAGCGAGCCAGATGAGTTCAGCCACTGAGTACCCGTAGGACAGGATTGTTCGTTCTGGCATTCATTATTTTATTACAAGTTTATTGTTGTTGTTTCTTGGATAGGCTTATTACATATCATGTTAAGTATTTATTTTCCATGAAACTAGCAAATAATTATTACTACAGAGCAAAGTTTAAAGAAAATTTAGTTCTAACTATGAACTCTTCTGTAAAATAAATTAGTTTGTTCTTAAAAGAGTGATATAAAGAACCTACCCACGTCAATTTTACGCTCTACGAGATGTAGAGCAAAAGATAGGAACTGTTTTTTCGCAAAACTTTTTAGAATGAGTTTTGCTTTAAATCGCTTATCGCACACGCAGGGTATTTGAGAATTATCATATTACATACTTGAGTTTTTCAATATTTCAAAGGTTTTGTTATGTATTGTATTGTAGCACTTTTAGTTCTTTTATAGACCTATTCTCTCTGCATCTACTGCTCTATTCTATCTTTTTCTCTTTCCATCTTGCTCTTCTGATCCCTCTTTCCACTTTAATTATTTTCTCCTTTATTATTGTATATATTAAGGGTTTTCTATGATTTCATTTCTCTGTCATTAAATTGTGTGTTGTGTGTTGTTACGATGTTTTGCTTTATAAATTCATTATTCTGCTTCCCGTGTTTTCTTTTGGTTTCCACATTCTTTATCTCATTTTGTATTTCTTTTAATTTTTATTATCAGTAATTAGCAGCACAATTTTCTATTTTCATGTCGATAAGATAATTCATCTTCTGACTCAGTTATTTGAAAAAGTACACTAAAATCTTTTGTTTAGAAATATTGTATTTTGGTACTGTTAGTTAAAATATTTATACAAGGAGATATATTTAGATTTATTTGTTATTTGACTACAATTACGAAGTAGATATAAAGAATTTAAACAAAGTAATTTATCAGATGTTCCTGATATGTACATTAAGGTTGTATATTCAGTTTACTGGTATACTGTATCACACTATTTGAGTGCAGTTCCTGACTGTTTGTGACCAAATGTTGAACTTGGTATCCCAGTGTAGTAACCTCACTTCATGGATCAAATTTGTCTTTTGAGTCTTGACTGTTACAATGTGCCAATGTTTCGGCGGTTCACGACTGAACTGCCCTTGCGTTGTGTTTCTCGAATCTATTGCTTTTACTAGCCATTTAGTTTTAGCTCTTGAATGATTTCTCCCCTTTCATCACTGTGCCTCGTGTCTTCTATGGGATCAACTTTACTCTAAACCTAGGCTAAAGTTCTTTTTATCGAAAGAAAGTCATTTAGCACATTTTATTGATATTTTAAAAGCATCTTCAGAGAAATACTTTGTCTTTTATCTATATATCAAACAATATAGCTTGTAAAAAATCATATATTATATATTTCCAATATTCTTTTATATAAATGATAATACATGAAGATATATTAAGAGTGTTTGTGTGAGTGTGTGTGTCGTTACCTACTCTACTCTGTAGCTGCTAGTAATGTGTAGACCTAGAGGCCTCGAACTTCCGAACCGTGTTCCCGTAAACTCTGTGGGACCAATGGAATGACAGTACCACATACAAATTTCACATTTGCAAAGGTCAAGTATTAAGCTTTAAAATCAAAGTAATCCCTGAATAAATTTTGACCTCAACTCTCAGACCAAATAGTTTTTGGTCAGTTTCAGGTTCGGAGGTGGAAGCCTAATCCTTTAGTCTAGTTTCTGTCTGCTATGTAATCTGTAACACAAAGTATCAGCTTTCTTTATATCAGAGTATTCTAGTAGAAAACCAAAATATATGAACTTTCTTCTGCTACTCTTCTTTTCTTTCTCTCTACTTCTCTTGACAATATTTCCATCTACATTCCTTATGAATTTATTTGATATTGAGCAAAAATTATGGTTATAACACCAAAAACATTATAAACCTAGAGGCCAAAGTTTTTATCCAGTAATAATTGCCTTTTGGATTTAAAAACATGTTTTAAAATAAGTTAAACAATTTTAGAATCAACTGTTTTTGCTCAATATCAAAGATAATTCATTCTTCTTCCTCTCTCTCTCTCTTCTATACATGTGTGCACGGATCTCTACTAATCTTATCTCTTTCAGAACGGATGGGAAATCCCAATGTTTAATAAATAAACTTGCTGTTACATTGAGTTTGTATGACCCATTTGTCCTACTGTTAACCTCAAGTTTCATTGTCTCAACGCCATTCTGCATGTTATTTAGTTCCTTAATATTTCCAATATACCTTCCGTAGTTTGAGTCTTCATTGTTATTACTACTTAAATACTGACATTTTATACGGTTTTAAATCATATAATACAAGTCAGATACGATCAGACTTTTTAAAGTTTTTAATATAAAAATGTTATAGGGTGTTTTTGAAATATTTACTGCACCCTCATTTATCATATCAAAGAATCATTGGAAAACCTGAATCGAATTCTTTTACATGTACAGTACAGTTGGATGTGAAGTTTGAAGTTAGAATGAAGCTGTAATACTCAAACCACATTGAAGTTTTGATGCGTTTGTTACGTCAGCTAATGATGTTGTTTTGCAAATTTTTTACAATTATAAAACAGTAAGACGGACAACAGGCAAGAAGTAGCTCCCGAACAGTTGTTCTTCTGTCACAATATTCTTGCAAAATGCAAGAAACGCACAATTTTTTTTAGTAAAGAAGTTATCGTTGGCTTTGCAAGCATGCCCATCCGTGTTAAGTCTATTCACAGAAAATTAGACAGAGCCTGCTCACTGCAACGCATGTTAGTGTTGGTATATATATACCATTGGTACATTAAAAATTACTTTTCATGCTGACTTTTCATGTCATAGCTAACAGTTATGTGTTCCATGCAAGTGATTTCATTATTGCTTAAGAAACGAAGCAGGTTGAGTATGTAAAGTTGCTTTTCAGGTGGAAAATTGTCTCTTTAGTTTAAATTCTTTTATTTGCGTCTAAATAATTTAGTTATGTTAAGATCAAATTTATATTTGGTACATGTTTCAAAGACTGGTAGAGGTGCTACATGAAAACACAATTTTATTTCATTTGAGCTATAACCACGCAATTGGGAATAGGGTGATGCAGGAAGTGGGATCGGGTGCACTCGCACTTGCTGAGAGCTATGTTCGGGGGCAGAAGAAACACTGTGAAGCCCGTCCATCCCTTCGTTAACTGTTTACGTAAACCGAGTTATTGTGTTCATCCGCAAAAATGGTGCATTTGTCGTTTTTTTAGTATACTGTATATGTGTAAGATGTCTTTATAGTCTGTCCAATGTAAGTTTAATTTCCTTATTCTCCATTTTTTTCATTTGTCAAACCTTTTACGACGCAAGTGCCAAATCAGTCACTTCTGTTTGATGTCTTATCCAAAACTTGTCAATTCCTTCAGTTTTATGTGTTGGATGTGATATTGAATTAGATTAGATTACCACAATAGTTTTCCAATGGAACATATATTTTCAATAAATAGGAAACATGTAGTTTTGAGGCTGTTATTTTAATGTGATTTATTGTAAATAAGTATGTATTTTTAAAAAGTTAGGGGAGGAATGCTGACTGAGGAAAAGTGTTCCGCAGTGATGTCACCAAAGTGTCCATGGTGAAGACTTAAACAAGGTACAAAATCGAATTTACGAATATGATTAGTTGTATGTACCCACCTCCAACAATATTATTTATTGTTACAGTTAAATATTATTTAAAATTACTTTGGACAGATTATATTTAGAGATAAGTATTACTATAATTATTATTAAACAAAAGTATTATATTATGAATTAATTTATCATAAGGATACAATTTTTAAGATCATGGTGTTCTTTTTGTTTTGTAATAAAATAATTATAAAAAAAGTTTATTTTATTCCTTGTTATGAAGATGGGCACCCTAGTAGAAACAAACTTCTTTGTAGTGCAACATAAATGGTTCCAGTTGCACCTCGGTTGTGGAAAGGTGTGAATTAAAAAAAAGGGATAATCCATCATAGAACTTACTGAATTTTTTCATTGGCTAGAGATCATATCTATTTTTTGTTTAATCCACTATGTTTATTGGTGATCAGATTCTGAATTAATTTGTGGGGTCCTCTTATACTTCTATACCATTTTTAGTCCTTGTGCTGTCTAGAGTATATAGCTGTAATAGTGTTTATCCTGTTCTCTTTATCAGCCAATTAAAATCTTAATGTGGTGCAAGCGAAAATATCGACTATCTTAAAAAATCATAATTTAAAATTTTGTTTGTTGATTGTATTAAAAATAAGCGGTGGCATAATTTTTTCATGTTTTCAATGAAAACTTTTCTAGTTACAGGGTAATTAATTCGGAAATTTGGCGTTTTTCGTACAAGGAGTGTGGCTTATGTTTTTGAGCTAAAATTTTGGGAGTATGGATAATAACAGACCTTTTTCACGTAACCTATGTGAAATTTTAAAAAAGAACAAAATTTTGTTTCCTATAGGAAATTGATTTTTAAGCCCACATTTTTTATCCGATAATCTTATAAAATATGTCATTTTGGAGTTCTAAAAATGTTTAAAAATATTTAAAAAAAACAGAATTGTTATCTTAAATGAGTCACTCAGGAAGCTTGCACAAATCAACCACATATTATGCATAACGAATAAGCGACACTAGCGCCGACTTAGTGGATTTCAGTTCTCCCTAACGCCGCTCGCACCGCCTTAATCCATACAGTTACGTAGTGTAGTGCAAACTATTTACAACTACAACTTATTTAGTGTAAATTTTGGTCAAACCAATTTTATTATGTAAAATAATTACATTTTTATTTTATTTCCTATATAAATAACACACTAAGCAATACACACACTGTGTGAGTATTATAATTTCACAAAAAAACTAAAATCTAACGTAATGCTTCCAGTATATAGCTAATTTTTTTATACTTTTTAACAATATGAAAAAATAATTATTTTATCAATAATCTTCATGTGGTATTTTATCAAAAGCTGGGATTATGGTAGTGTGATTATAATATAATGTTATTATGTGTTATCCATGGGATTTGTAGAAGGGGAGTAAGAAAAACCCATCGAAGACAAAAAATTAACTATACCATTATACTTTAAAAAAATCACAAAACTTAAACAGTAAAAATTCTATTCCGTGTATTTCAAAAGATAAAGGGATAATTTTCTTCAAGTCTTCTCAACAAAGCTTGGGTAAGTAAGTTCGCCGAGTCTTATTTTCAGTGACCCGTAAAAAATGCTGTATATTCAATAAACACAAACAAGTGACTGAACACACAGTTTATGTCTATTGATATCCTTTATCAATGGTAACTGAGCAGGTCCTTTCATCTATATATGACATTAAATTTACAGGAAACTATCCACCAGATAGATCTGCCAATCTTTGGTCTGTAGGTCGTTGAATAGTTGTTAAGGCAGCCTGACACTTGATGTTCCAATCGTATTTTGTAATTAAATAAATATGTTGGATACAGCATCAATAATAACATTTATGCTTAAAGATATTGATATAATTTTAAAACAATTAAAAGGCTCGGTAGTTTTTTAGTGATTTGAACCCTGTTAAATAATTAATTTTTCTTTAATTATTTTCAATCAAGATAAAATTTTGTATTGGTTGAAAAGAAAAATAAATTTTGTATAACCATAACAAAGAAATTGGTTGTAAATTTGGATGTAACATAGAAAGAACGAGGAATGCATCTCAGCTGAATTATATGGATAATAACTTTCAAAAACAATTCAAACAATAATTAATTCATAAATGATATTAAAAAATCAGTTTGGGTATACTTTTAAGATACATTTTGTACCAGTAATGAGAAAAAATCATCCTTCTGTAATTGTTTGTATAGTACAGTATTTACATTTTAAAAAATCCTCGGCGTCCCCATTGGCCAAAAATACCATATATTCGATATTATGATTATAGACATATGAGTAATATATATAACAAGTATCAACAGGTTACACCATTCGTGTTGTATGGCATAGGTCACAACCACTAGGACCAGTCTACAAATTCATGATTTTGTGTGTGTGCTGAGGGAGTGGACCAACTGCCACATGTGTGTCGGCTGTTAAGACAAATGTTAGATATAGTCTGTCCTCATTATCAGATGTGTTTATGATCAAAGCTGACACCACTCCTCACTTTTTTAAAGGAATATGAATCATATATTTTTCCAATACTATACAGGTATATGGAGTAAAACTAGTGATGTTGGTGGCTGGCCTGTTTATTGATATTATCTTATTAACCTTAAGAAACCCCTACCTACCTAAATTACAAAACACATGTCAAAATATAAATGGCAAAAGCACGGGATGATTTATTCAATCTGCACAGTCTGACAAGGGATTTCACCTCATCTCACCCCATGGTACGCCAGGAAAAGAAGAATCTTCCGACATCAACTTCAGTCGTATAGAGCATCATTGGTTCTTGAACGGATCTCTGACTCATCTAATAAGAAAAAGACTGTCTGGAGCAATGTAAATGAAAACATCTCTGGCAAGGCTTCCAAGCCCTTCAAAAAGTTTGTCGTGGAAAATAGTGATGGGTGATTGATCGATGACCCAAAAGGAGTGGCCAATTACTTCAACCGTTACTTCTCTGAGGTGGAGATCAGAGTTGGTGTTAATGGGCTGTCTTCTAAGGTACCATCTTTGGATAATGTGGGACCTAGTCTTTTCTTGTCCCCAACAAATGTAAAAGAGGTTTTGAGTGGAATAAGTTCTCTGAAGTCAAGCAATTCTTCTGGCAATGATGGGATTTCATCTAAAATCTTGAAGTCATGCGCCCACAGCTTATGAGTGCCTCTTGTTCTCATAATTAATTCCTCTTTTCAATGTGGTCAATTTCCATCCTTGCTAAAACTTGCAACTATGAAGCCATTGCCCAAAATAAAAAATGACCGCATCCCAAAACATTTCAGCTCAAAGAGGCATGACAAGTTTTATCAATATCTGTCGATAAATATGAGAAATGTTTGCCTAATCTAAGTTTAAAATGGAAAATAATGTGCAGGTTTGCTGCTGTGAGAAACACTGAAAGTATGCGTTACTAGCATAAACTACTTTGATTTTGATCATTTATACCAAGTTTCATCAATGTCTGTCCATAAATAAAGGAGTTTGCCTCATCATTCCCAAGATGATTTTGGGGGAAGGAGTATGCAGGTTAGCTGCGATGATAAACACAAACTACGATTTTAAACATTAATGAATGGATCTCAACCACATGAAGGTAATTACCAAGTTTAATCCAAAAATATTGATTGATAAGTGAAATATTAATTTTTCTTTATCCTCCATAAGATTAACATTAACATTGGAGCCCCTAATACAATGTACAGTACTATGTTTAGATTTTTACTTTCTCCCCTTATACATAGTATATGGAGAAAGTATTGTTTTCGTCAAAATTTTCGAATTTGAGTTGAGGGTGGATATATCCGTTTTGGGGTCCCCTGAATCCAAAAAAAGTGCGTTTTGGCGTGATGTCTGTCCGTCCGTGTGTCTGTTTGTGTGTGTGTGTGTGTGTCTGGATGTGTACAGTGCCACAGCCTACCCCGTTTGTCCGATTTAGATGAAATTTGGCATGTACAGTATATATTTAGTCACCGTATCTCCAGGCGTTTTTTTCATTTTTTTGAATTTTTGATTTTTAAGGGTAGTTCACCCCTAAAAACCCTTAAAAAACGTGAAAAATCCAATTTTCTCAAAAACGGCTCTAACGATTTTGATTAAAATTTGACAGTTTATAGTGCACAGAGCACTAAATAATTTGACACCACCCGCATGTCTGTAAAAATGACGGTTCAAAAGTTATGGGCTTTTAAATGTCAAAAAAATCTAATTTTTAAATTTTCAGCGAAAACAATAAAGGTAAAGTATAACTTGACTGGTACCATTGAAACCAGCTTAAAAAACTAAACAAATTAGTATTTTGAATTATTTGTCTACGACTAACGGTTCCAGAGAAAAGTTAAATTTACTGTCCACGATAAACGCAGTACGTTGTCTGAAAGCGCCCAATTTTATTCTTATGGAAAATATAAAAAAATCAATTTCTTCCTTACTTTCCACCCGTTTTCCATGAAACTTGGAATGAAGTGTAAGGTCAAATCACCGAACAAAACCAGCTCAAAAAAGCTTGGTACTACCGGAGGTGGTGGGGGGGGGTCCCCCCATACAATTTGAACAATAAATTATTAAATGATATTTAGAATTACTTTGTAGAACATGATAGTTTTATTACAGATTGCCTTTTTTAAATTTACTTAAGGGAGAAAGTATGTGTCAGTCCACTGGTACCGTTTATTAATATCTTGGTAACCGTTGGAGATAGAGAGAAACTTGAAGGAACTAAATTGTGTAGTTTTGTAAGCTGATTCTAATGGTGAAAGATAAAATTTTAAAATCGTTTAAATTACACAAGAAAAATGCAATAAACCAATTTTTTATATAAAGTTTTGCCAAAAGAAATAGTTTAAAGCTTAGTAATTAAAATACCCCTGTCGCAGCAGACCTGCATACTCGACGAATTTCCACCTCAACAATAATACAAGTATATGACAAGATTGATCAATCATTACCTATTGATAAATTAGAGTATTTGTCTATTCACCATAACATTAACATGGGAAAGAGTATGAAGGTTTGCTGCTGTGAGGAACACATAAACTATGTTTTTTTAGCATAAACGTATGGATCCCAACCACATTAAGCTAAATACAAAGTTTCATCCAAAACTATTGGTTAGTAAGGGAAATACACGAAAACCTCGTTTATCCAGTACTCGCTTATTCAAAATTCCGGTTTATCCGAAATGGTTCTAAGAGAAAAATATAGATGTTGCTGGAAAGTACAGCGTGATTTGCGACAACCTAAACGGCGCGGACTGTATTTGGCCGGCGCTGCGTGGCGAATTTAGCCGGTACTGCACGGCTTTTTTGTGCCGGCATCGCACCGCTTTTTGGTCGGTACTGTGCGGGTTTTTCGGCCGGTACTACGCGGCGTTTTCGGCTAGTACTGCGCGGCGTTTTCGCCCGGTACTGAGCGGCGTTTTCGGCCGCTCCTGCGTGGCGTTTTTGGCCAGTATTGCGCGGTGTTTTCGGCCGGTACCATTGATTAAAAATAGAAGTATAACAAGTTTTCTTCTATCATCTATGCCGGTACTGAGCTGCGTTTTCGGCCAGTACTGGGTGCCGTTTTCGGCCAAACGTTCACAATACTGTTGGTCAAAAAAATCAACTGTGTATAAACACTTTAATCAAAGAAACGCAACCGTAATGCTCCCGCATTACAAATACGGCATAGAAAACCTGAAGGAGTCTATGGATTTTTCTTCCAAAAATCGGTAAAACGGTTTATCCGAAATGTACCTGGTCCATTCAAAACCGGATAAACGAGATTTTAGTGTATTAATTTTTCCCTATCCTCCGTTATATTAGCATTGGAGCCCCTAAATACAATGTTTTGTGTTTAGATTGTTTAATATCTCGGTAACCATTGGAGATAGAGACAAAACTTTAAGGATTTAAGTTGTGTAGTTTTCTTAGCCAATTCTAATGGTAAATAATAAAATGTTATGTTTTAAAAAATTAAATGGGAAAAATGCAAGAAAACAATTTTTGCGTACAAAACCTCTCTCTCCCTCAAACTACCCGTTCCAGTTGACTGATATGTCTGGATTACGAACTCATCCGAGCAAATGTAGGAATATATGTTTCTACCAAATTTGGTCCATTTTTACGAGAGTTATCGTGTTCACAGACATGTATAAATATATATGTGTATATAAATTTTAACGACTTGTTTTTGGCCTCTGGGAACCTAAATACAAAAAAATAACATGGTCCCGGGCTTAAGTATTGCCATGAGACCTACGGTAATAGCTTCTTCCCTATGAGAAATTCGCTATAATTGAATGTGTGTATTTGTGGTTGGTGCACTGAAAATTCTGATCTCTGATTTTAAGTGTCAGTTTTTTAAGGATAACTTTCATTTGCACGGTGCAAATTGAAGAGACCACCAATGAAATTCAGCTGTAGGTGTAGGCAGCTGCAGCTTGTTAGGGAAATTTAACTTTTTCAATTATCACAGCCCTGACACTTTTCAAAAGTATTTGAAAACAAAATTCTCAGAAAAATATATGGTCCAACCTTTGAAAATGGAGAGTGGAGAATAAAGCATAATGTGGAGTTGAGACAACTATACTTAAACCCAGACATAGTGGCCGAGGTGAGAAGTAGGAGAATGAGATGGGCCGGCCATTTATTAAGGAAAGAGGACAACAGCTTAGTCAAGAACATCCTTGTGAATAGTCCAGAGGGCAGAAGACCACCAGGTAGACCAAAGCTCAGATGGCGAGACCAGGTCAGAAGAGACCTAAGAAGACTTGGCAGGGGGGAGGAGGAAGCAAGGAGCAGAGAAATCTGGAGGCAGTGTGTTGGCGAGGCGAAGTACCACCTTGGGTACCAAGAGCCACGGCAGTAAGTAAGTAAGTAAGTATTACTAAACCTTATTGTGTTGGTAGTTGCCAAATTGTGACAATGTAATTAACTAACAAAAACGACTATTGTTTTTGGCCACTGGGCACCTAAATACAAAAAAATAACATGGTCTTGGGCTTAAGTTTTGCCATACCTATGGTCATAGCTTCTTCCCTATGGGAAATTCGCTAAAACAGCTCGTATTTTCTAATAAAAAATCTTTTTCTGGGAGGGATCCGATCGCGTTTGAAGAGAAGACCCCCTCCCTGCATGACTATACCGTATTTTTAATACTGTAACTTATTAGCTGTCTCGTCTAAAAATGTACCTAACAAACTATATACACATGATATAATTTATATATATCAAGGTTTTACATAAGGACAAAAATCTACACACTATATACAACATTATACAAAAAGGATTATAATATAAAATTAATTTAATGTTTTACTCATCATACCCTATTTGAAAGTAACTATATATTACAATGACAGGTCTGGGGTACTTTCACATCAGATTAAATCTCATCACATTCGAAATACTCCTTTATAGAATAAAAATGTACATTTAGAAGATGGTTGTACAGCTTTTTTTAAAGGTTTTTATAGGTAATTCTGAAATGTGTGATGGTAATTAATTTGTTGTACATTTTCAAACCAAGAATTTCATAGCTTTTGTTGGATTTAGCTAGTCTGTTGTATGGTATATCAATGGACTTTTCATTCCTAGTGTTCTAGTTGTGTAAATCTTGTCTAAGTTGATGAACCAGGAGGTCACTTTTGGTGAACATCAGTATATTAAAAATATAAAGATTTATAACAGTTAAGCATTGTAATTTTATAAATAGTGGTTTACAGTGGTCTAATTTTGTGAGCATCAGTTATAATTCTAATAACATTTTTTGAAGAACTAATATGTTAGTAACATGACTACTCCAAAGTAATATCCCATAAGAGATTATACTTTGGAAGGAAGCAAAATATGTGGATCGCTGACATAGTTACTGGGTACGGTATATGATTTTTCAGACTTATAATTAAAAATATGACTCTAGAAAGTTTGGCTTGGATATGTGATATGAGATGACCAAGATAATTTGTTATCAATATGAATTCCTGAAACCTTAAATTATCTTAATTCCCATTTACGGGCAGATCTCTTAGACTAAAACAGAATTCTTGAGTCTTACTCTCATTCAATAGGAAACCGTTATCCCTAAACCATTTAGATGCTTTTGTCTTGAGTAAACTGTCTAAGATGGTGTAAATCAGGGCTTTCATTAAGAAAAGTTGTATCATATGCTTAAGTATTGTATGACTATTCAGAGTTGAGAGCAGATCATTAATCATTAGGCTAAATAACAGTGGACCTAGTAGTAGTACCTAGTCCTGTGGAACTCCTTTACTGATATTAGCTACATCAGATGTTTCCATGCCTAATCATACAGTCTGTTATCTATCTCTTAGAAATGAATTCATTAGCTCAGTACTTGTGACACTAAAACCATAATAAAATAACTTATGAAGCAGTGTTGAATGGTCAACAATATCAAATGCTTCTCAAGTCACAAAAGGTCGCTTGAGCAAAGCCCTTACCTAAAAAAAATTATTTACATTCCTAACAAGGTATTCAATTGCATCAGTTGTGGATCGGTGTTTTCTGAAACCAAAGTGCTACAAATTAGATTATTATTTTCCAAATAAATATATATCTGATTGTATGTTACAGTTTCTAAGACCTTAAAAACTGGAGTTATTGAAATTGGCCTGTAGATAAAAGAGGAACCTTTATTGCTTTTTTTAAAGATAGGCACTACCCTAGAGAGGTTGAGGTTACTTGGAAACACACTTTCTCTGAGGCACTTGTTAATACAAAAGGTCAATGGTTCAGTTATACAGTGAATTACACTTTTTAATAGATTGCAAGAAAGATCGTAAATATCGGTGCTGTCTGAGTGCTTGAACTTTTACACTATACCCAAGATCATGTTGGACAATACTTCGCCAAAAGAAAATTTAGGCTTATCAGGTCAGTTCGCTTATCTACTATCACTTAAGAAATATTAAACAGATTCTTGTGGCTTGGAAAATATATTTCTTGATATTTCATCAACTGACTGAAATTGTTGAATTCATTTGGAGACACTCCTACAACAGTTTTAGGAGTCCTTTTTGCAACCGAATTATATAATGACTTTCATGCACTTTTATGCATATGTTTAGAATGTTCAATCCGATTTATGTTTTGTGATTTTTTAGCTTTATTAATAGCAGTTGATAGTCTTTTCTAGCCTTGATGTACAGTGTCCTGGTTGATTCATGGTCACGGTATATTGGTATATAAATCAAAATACAGTAAAACATAACTTTGTTTTTCATTTCGGCCAATTCAGGCGTCTACCATTTATGTTTTGACCTTTTACTTGAAATATTACTCCTATCGTTATTAGACTTACAGCTAACAGTGCATTTGTTCTTGGGAATATACATATTAAAGTTTATTAGGCCTATATGAGAAAACCTTTCAAATGTTTCACTTGCTGAAAGGTGCTTATATACTTTTGTTATATAGCACTAATGGTGTTAGTTTTATATGTTTATACTAACCATGTTCATCGTTATTATCTAAAAATGATTTGAGTTAAAGAAAAGGTGGAATAACAAACAAACACTAATAGTTTGTCCACATTTTCTTATAGCTATTTTGACCACCCTCCAACTTAAGGCGACCTGTCAGTCTGCCAACGGACCGAGATTCCATCAGATTCGACAGAAACGACAGCTAGCTTCAGGGTGGTGCTATTTTGGTGTCTTACATTGTAAAGAAAAAAGGCAACATAGTAAAATTATTTTTAAATGTATGTATTACTATTTATGGTTGTAAGGTTTTTATTTTATAAAGTAATGGTTTGTCATATATGCTTATTTATACGCTTGGTGGCCAAAGACATACAAATTGAGTTTTTAAAGTTAACAGCTCAGATTTGTAGAATCAGCTGACTTAGTCACGTTTGACATAATTAAACTGCTGAAGGGTTATGAGGAAGAGGAAGAACAATGTCGTCTGTCAAGTAGCCTGACTGTCGTAATGTGGGAGTTTCTCAGAACCTGAGTGACGTTGTTTCAATGGATTTGATAATACAACTTACTATTATTCTCTAGTGCTATCATGGGTTCTAGGATACGGTAAGATTAATAATGTTATCCTTTGTATCAAAATCTAATTTATGTACAATATTGTAGATATTAGCATTTTATTAGTGTTTACTCTTCCATCTCGTACCATAGTTCTCGATAAATCCCCCACAGAGATTTCATTAAGATTGGCTCAGAACAGTGTTTTTAGATAATGTGTATGTAACATGTACTCTCAAGTAAAACACCCATAAATTTGTCCAGAAACCAAACAAATACAATTAATTGATTTTCATATATTTTTTTATGGTGATAATTTTACTTCTTGATGATAACCAAGACTCTTTTAGGGATCATCAAAATTGTATCTAAGCTTATTGATCTTTTTTCCACGATGTTATATAGAATATTTCCCTCTACTTTATAACAAATTGTAAGTTTCCTCACATGTTTCAAAATGGAAAGTGGCATCAGTGTAATGTGTTCCCAAGAAATTTGGAACAGTTGGATTGGATTACAGTTGTTCCCACATATAGGTTGCTACGTCCTGTAACTGTAACTCCTTGCTACTCAGTGGTCACGAATTGTAGATAGTTGTGAGAGTTTAATTAATAATTATCTTGGTCGGTGGATGTAGTGCTCTCTTGTGTGGATTAACGTCCGCACTATTGAATACCACATTAATCCGCAAAAGACAATCCTCATAATTAGACCAATTCGTAATTCAGAGGATGTGGTTCGATTTCCACGTTAAACTGTAGGTCCTATAAGTTGCTATCGGCTGTTGGGCTATTAATTAACAGTCCTGTCTAAGGAACATGTCAGCCTTAGTCAGTAACAAAACTACAAGATCGTGCAACCAATCATCTTACATTGAATCCTCATTCATACTTGGCTTAAAATATCTACATTGTAGTATGGTTACCATTTCAATTATCTTATCTAATCTAAATCTAAGTATTTTTTTAAATTAGGTAGGTACCTTAAATGTTTGCCTTTGATATTGTCACAGTAAAAAATGTTTATTATTAAGAAACCTAAATAACATTGCAATGGTTATAACAAAGAAATGGTAGTTTCATTGAACGTTAAGAAAACGTCCACAGTTGTTATTCAGTATCGAAGTAAGTATCAGCAAAAATTGATCTTAAAACTCATTGATGTGGTATGCCCCTGAACTGGTAAGACAAAATGTTGTGGCTTTATTTTTATCTATTTTTGTCACAGTTCATAACTAGTTGCTAATTACAATTATGGTTTTGATGCTGATTGAGTCATGATCATACAGAAAGCAATAGTTGGATTTTAATAGAGCATTTTGTGATATAGGTTCAATTATTGTTTTATAGGCCTAAACTTAAGAAGATCAATTTTAACCATGTACGGTTAGTAGAATCTCTGACTTGTAGGTTATACACATGTATAGGGTAACAGAACTAGAACTTTCATTAAAAATGGACCTAAGTTATTATTTTTATTCCAACACTACTTTAAAAATCATTTGTCTTTCCAGGGAGAATGTGAAACATTACTTTGAGTGTTTCTGTGAAGTGGTAGCCCCTCAACCTGATGGTACTGAAGCTTGGATCATTCAAAAGTTCCCTGAAACATATCGTGATGAGCAGGTCCTCAAATCTGTCCCAAAGTTTACTTATCCTTGTGAATTTGATAAGTAAGTATTTAACTCCGTCTACAATTTTATTTGTTGTTATTTTATTGTTGTTGTCCCTATGTGTATTATTATTTCATTGTTTGTACATATTGTAGTACGTCTTAGTATGCCAGGAAGACATAAGAGTTACTAATTTGTATCCAGTAAGCAGTGAGGAAATGATTTTACTATGATTCATTCATATTGCCAAATCAAAGCTTATTCTATTTAGACATATCTTTTCAATTTCATGTTTTCCTGACAAATTTTACTGTGGTTTAAAACCCAATGTTTAAACAAACCCCTACCCAGGTTTAAAGATTTCATCGTAGGCCTACTCACTGGAACTTAAATACCATAGTTTGATCTTCATTGGGCCAGTAAATTAAAATATTAATAAATGCTTATCAAACAAGATCAGTCCCATTTTATTCTAGTTAAGCCTTTATTCTTAATTACATTTACAGAAAATAATAAGATTGTGATTATATATATATTGAAATAATAAAATTTAGTGGATTTTATTCACTTACAAAAGAACAGTACAAATTATTATTAGGCTACTATTCTAACACTATTAGAAGTTTTTGAACCACTATGTCTAGTAATAATTGTAGTTAGGTAACTGAGGTAAAACGTGGACACCCAATGTTTGCTGAAATGGCTCCAGCCCTACAAGATAGTTGCAGTGATAACACTAATTACAGTGTCTGTATCCTAATTGTTGTTAAAACCAGTTTGTATTGTTAGAAGCTAGGTAAAACAAAATCTAAAATCTATCATGTCTGAAACAGAAATTTCCCCCATCATCCTGTATTACTATGAAGGTTTATTTTAATTTTATTAAATGTTGTTATATTGTTGGATGTAAGGTCAGATAATTGGAAATAGGCCTACTGGTGTGTGGGAAAGTGACCTTGAAACTCCCCATCAGCCATTGATCACATCTCATTGTCATGCCTACCTGTTATCTAGAGAGGCTTTATATAGAGAACTCTTGGCAGATTTACTATCCAACATTCATATTAAATTTTTGCTTAGGAATGGGTCTGTTCAATTATATGAACAATTCTTAGACAGAACCCAGAGTGTTTTTAGAAGTTAGGGATTTATTTGGTTCTTTTAATGTAATAGCTAAAAAATTAAATTCCAAAATAAATGTGGAATGTTATAGTATATTATTAATTTATGGCATTATAATTAATTGTCTTTAATTCATTTGTATACAGTAAAGGAAAAATGAAAAATGGAAATAAATAATATAATTGATAAATAGATTGAAATATTGTTATGAGTGGGAATAAAATTTATTCCCACTCATAACATATTATTATATATATTTAATACAAGATAGGACATTTGTTAAATGAAAGTAGGGCCCTAAAATAATAAAAAATAAATTATCTTACAAAAAAAATTATTTCTAATAATAAATATGCTTGTATGACAAATGTCCCATGTGCAGGAAATTTGTAAAAAAACATATTGCGCATCGTTAGTAAAAACATTTTTTACTTGGGAAATGAAACATTATAAAAATTGGATTTGTAGTTTTTTAGGTTCAACTTAATTGACTTCCTTTTGTTTCAAACATATATTTTATTTTGGTTTGTTAGTTTTAGTTGAGTTTTGCCCAATTTATTTTTAATTTATTTTCCCTGATCAGTAAAGGTAACTTCCCTATAATTTTGATTATAGCTTTTTATATGAATTTGCTTCATTAGATTTGTACAAGTTGTTATCTATCCCCTTGTTTTAGGCCAAAAAACTACGTAATACATAACTTAATTTTGTTTCTTAAACCACTATGTTATATTATGCAATTAGTTGTTAAAAGTTTTAAACAACAATATTTTTTTTCATAATCTAGTCATCAAATCCAATGTTTGTATGGTCTGGCCTGTACTGTAATGTATAAAACTATTACTGTATTTTCAGAATTTTCACCTGTACTATGTTTTCAGCTCCACAGTACAACATTTCTCTTTTGTGCTCACCAGTTCTGATTCCAAATGGACATTCGGTTTCTGTAGACATGATCCCAAGAGCCAGACAGCTCTCGTAGTCTTGAGCTACCTTCCTTGGCACGAGTCATTCACAAAGTGAGTCCTTATCGATACACTGAAGCATAAGTATCATATATAGACTGGCTTGGATTGAAGTTGACAACATTTGAAAGCTAAATTGAGATTGCAGTGGATACCCGTTTAGCTTTTCTTACGATTCTATGGTAAAGAGGGTGCATGTATTGTATTTGTTTGTTTGTAATGATAGTTAAAAGAAAACATGCATAACAATTTTATATGCAGTTTAGGGTAAAACACATGCCAGGTGGAGTGTTAGTTACCTTTGAAAACAATCTGGTGGAATATGGCCCTTTTAAAAAACAGGGTGATTAATGCTCAGTAATCAAGTAGTAATCAGTAATAACTCAAGATAACTGAGTCACAATCCTGGCCCCAAGCAGGCATTTTGTCACTTCTATTATGGGCATTACTGGTTAAGGGGTTATTGATGGAAACTGAAAAGAGGAATATATATGCCTCCAGCAGTTGGTTCTTCTAGATTAGTACAGCAGAACCCCGGTATAACAAACCTCGAAATAACAAAATCCCCGATATAACAAATTTTTCAAATCCCCTTGAAACCTCCATAACATTCCATATTAAAGTAGCCCCTTTATAACGTACTAGCTGACCCGGCGAACTTCGTAACGCCTAACAGTAAATAATGTTAACATTAAGGTTGGCCATGTTCTGAAGCCGAGTAGCAATACAGCTTAGTTGTGAAAGATAATATATTCTGGGTCGCGGCATAGTGAATAACAATACTGAAACGATAAGACATTTTAGTAACGTTCCTACAAAACAAATAAATCTGAGTGGATTGATTCACAATTTTCTACTCCAACCTAAACCCAAACCAAACCTAACTGTAATACGGCTTTTATAGGAAAGATATACAACAGCTGATTATTATAATAAACGTAATATGTATAAACATTGTACTTATTTTTTATTTGGCCAACATATAAACACGTGACTTTTAATCAGACAGAAAATCCAATACTATAATACGAGCAAGGTTTGTATATATATATATATATATTTACACACGGATCTCGAAAACGGCACTAAGGATTTTCTTTAAATTTTGGAAATAACTAATTTCTGAGTTGAAAATAAGTTCTAGATAGGTCTAATGTCCAGGAAAATTCCGGTTTTCTTGTCATATTAAGTTAAAAATCTAAAAATTTAACATTACGCTTATGGAGAATCAAAATGTAAAGAATACAAATCAAAACATCTGTTTGTAACCGTTTGACATTTGTTGATTGTAGATGGTGGTGATCAATATGTGAATAGAGGTTTTGCATAAATATTTATTTTATGTATGTAATAAATGAAAATTATCAAAATACTAAACGATTTGTAAAAACTAAAGGGAAAAATAACTGTGCAAAATAAAAGAAGAGAAAAGTATTGCCAAAATCTTTCATGTTTTGAAAGAAAACATATTCATTGTATTGTTTGAAGCCACTGTAGTAAACCAATTAACTGGTGTAAATTAAATTTATCCTTTGCTTTTCAATCTTCATTCCTTTTCTAACAAAATCAGTTGATCACAGGATAATAATAACAACTGTATAGACAATTAAATTCAGTATAAGATCAGCTAAAACAATTGAAGTTGGCCAAAAACTCTTAAATGACGTCTCGAACTTGGCTGAAGCCGTAGTACAGTGGCTAGCGTTTAGGTCTTACGAGTCTGTGGTTGTGAGGTCGATCTCCGTCCGGGGACCCACATTTTTGTTCAGTGTTTATGCCATATTAATTAAGGTGTATGAAAACGGTTTTATTTAAACCACATAAATGTTTTCATAGAGCAATAAATTTGTTTTAATTTTGCTAATTAACTTGTAAAATACACGTCTAATTCTATCCGAGCAAAGCTCGGTCATCAGGTACTAAAGATATAAATACATAAACCCCAAAAACCGTAAACTATTAACGTGGCGAATAAATCTGTTCATCTTGTACAGTATTTACTTTATAGTTTTACATTAATAGATGATTCAGATGGCATTGGATCGTAAAGCATATTGGCAATGGAAAGTAATCAAACAGCTGTAGCTTAAGAAATCAAATGTTTTTATTGTAGAAAATTTGTAAACAAACTTCTCCATAAGGTTAACATTAGAAATTTGAAACGCCATAAAATAGAAACTAATGAAGTTTTTGAAAAAGTTTTTCACTAAAACCTTCCTAAAATATAGAGCAACTTCATAAAATTTCATGGCGATCAGATGAGCACTTTTTGGCGTTTAACCCCGATGTAACGAATTTTTGGAATGGATCATCAACAAACCCCTATGTTATAGATGAAAAGCCCCAATATAACGAAGATAGCCCCTTTATAACGAATTCCCCACCTCTCCGACCCTGCTGTAACAAATTTTGCAAACATTAATAGCCATGTTTTATCCCTGTATGAATTAGGAAAAAGTCTTGACCGGAAACTCGAGCCTCCGGTCGGTGTACTGGTTCAGTTGTTTTGTCGTGTTGTCGGCACTGTGAATAGATCTAACAAAAACATTTATATATTACAGTACATTTTGAAATACATATATAGTTATATTATAATTACTTATTGAATTTATCTGTTAATGTCAAAATTTATAATTCCTTACAGGGAATTTCGATTTAAGTTATAGTATAATATTTTTTTTTCTTGTGTTCATTTAAAAAATCTTATGATATGTTATATGTTCATTTTGAAGTTTTTTAAATACACCATATTTCCTGTTGATCTGTTAAGAGTCGAAACTTCCTGTAAAGGAATTAATAAATTTTGACACCTGAAAGGCAGATACCATTCAATTGGTAAGTAATTATATTATAGTACTTTATAATATAATACATTAATATATTTTTTTAAATTTAATCACTGTTATATGAATTTTGATACTTAGGCCTACTGTATGAAGGTTTAATTTAAGTTATACGATTTTATGTGTTATCTACTTTCTGTATTTTAGTTAATAGTAATTGTGTTTGGATATCTAATACTGTTCATTTTGAGTGTTTCTATAACTAAATATTTCCTTTTACTTGTGTAATTTAGTTCAACTTCCTATTTTATGTCTATGATACTGACTGAAATAATACTGAAATAATAATAATACTGAAATAAAAATTGGGTAAATACATACAGTAATATATTGTATTTTATTTTATGATACTGTAATTCGTAATATAGAGGCTTGTCGCCAACCCGTTCATTACACAGAGGTTTATATTGAACCCCTATATAACGAATTTAACTTCGATATAACAAAACTCGGTATAGCCAAAATCTCGGTAGGCTATAATAAATTTTTCTTTTGGTCCCTTGAGATTCGTTGTACCGGGGTTCTACTGTAATACAATTTTTTTCCAGCAGGTATTCAATGCTGGATCTTTTATCATAACACACATGTGATTTTATAGTTTATAAACATATATCTTTAAAAATGGCCATCAACAATCTTTACTTGTACAAAGTCTAATCTACTAAAAACGTCCAACATGGTCTACAGAAGCTAATTTCTCTGTTACCAGGTTCTTGAATGTTATCTCAGAGTTGACTCACAGTGCCCCGAGTGATGATTTGTGGAAGTTCCTAGAGGCTGTTTACCAAAGTGAGATCCCTGCACCAAATTCTAGTTTGAAAATCCCCATTCACCAAAATGGAACAAATGTGAGTAAAAACTATTTTTGATTTTTATAATGTTCTATATTTAACAAAAAATTATATTACTCTTATTTAAGTCAACAGTCATAATTGGTGAAATATTTTCATGGATTGTTGAAACCCCTCCACAAGGGTAGTTGAGATTCCATCCCCATTCCTACAAACGGGCGGTAGGTGGGGGGGGGGGGGGGGGGGGGGGGGGGGGGGGGGGGGGGTTTTTTTGTTGTGTAGCCTTAGCGTCGGTTTGTATTTATGTGATCCTGTTCTTTAGTTTCGTATTCGTTGCTATCGTACCTTGTGAGTTTTTTCTTATTCTTGACTTAGCTTACGCGAAATCTGATGTTCTTAGCAGAGTCAACTGGGTCAGATTTTGTTATTAGTAAATGTTTGACAATAACTATTCTCACAGAATATTTAGCCTAACTTTCATAAAACGTCCTAGATTTAATGATGTTTGTAGAAAACTAAATAACTTGTTAGTATAAATATATAGAACACTCTAAAATTCTTTACTGGGTACAAATTGACTTGATATTAAGCGTTGAAAGCTATTCCAACTGAAATATTGCTTCAAAATCAATTTTAAAATATTGATACTTTAATACATAAATTGAAATTACTCATAGGATAAAATGTTGAATAAATTTAAAATAATGGTTTTTTTCTATAAATTAAATAAAATTACAAATATTGGGCTTCGTTGTGACATATTTTAACTTAATACTTAATTTGCTGTCCTATTAGTTTTTTATCTCAACATATTTAATGCTTATTGTTATTATTTTTATTTCAGTTCTTTACATGCCAAAGTCCTAGTCAATTTCAACTACCAAGTATTCCTGAAAATGTAAGTGTATATCATATTTGGTTTGCTATTAAATTTGTTCATTGATAGATAAATTTAAGTAATAGTTTAAATCTCTCGCACAGTATAACCATCTCATTTATGTTATAATTTTCATATATTATTTTGTATGAGAAATTTATTCAATAATTATTGTTAAATTGTATTGTGTATTGTGTTAAATTATTTTGCTTAAGTTTTAACTATAATATATAACAAAAGCCCATAGGCTAATCAATAATTTTTTTCAAGAAATTAGATCCAACATTGTATTAATTTAGAAAATTGCAGGAGGATTGAAGCAGTTTTCAAATGACCACATTAAGAAAAAACTTTTGGCTTTATAGTGCCTCCTTTTCGTACAAAAAAAATATTATTTTTCTGCTAAGTACTAGCAGAAACCAACAGAACAGATCGGTGTTTGTTGTTAAAAATCAACATATTGTTCGTTGGGTTGGTCCAGGAGCGATTCTAGCTATACAAATTTAAGTTAAAATTTGGTAAAGAAAATTTATGTTTGAATAAAACAAATATGCCTTTGTTACACAGCGCAACCTAACCGAGTACTACAACGCAGTGGACAGCAACAACATGATGATCATATTTGCATCCATGCTGTACGAGCGACGCATCATATTCACATCGCGCCGCCTCAACCGTCTCTCCGCCTGCGTTCAGTCAGCTAACGCCATTATCTACCCGATGCACTGGCAACACATATTCATCCCAGTGCTGCCACAACAGTTGATTGACTACCTCTTGGCACCCATGCCTTATCTCATTGGAGTTTCCTCCACACTGCTCTCTGTGAGTTCACTCACAATTTCACTAAAATAAACCTTTAATGGAGCTCGATGACACTGAAAGTCAAGTCCTTTTACTTTAAATTATTCATATAACCCAATACAATAATCAACTTTTGTGTTGACAGAAGGTGCGGCGTAATGACATGGGCGAAGTGGTTATCCTAGATGCTGACAACAACACAGTAGAAACTCCTTTCCAGGACCTGGAAAGCCTGCCTCAGGACGTGGTTAGTGTTTAGCTAGTTAATAACTCATAAGAATGTTCATTTATGCTTTACTTTTTACACAGAGTTCAGTTACTTAATGAAAAAATAAAGCAGCTTTAACTTGAACAACTAAATTATAGTTATTTTATAAATAGGAAATTGCTCGGTTTCAATATATACAGAAGACTAACTCTAGTTTGGCTAAATCGGGGGACCGGACCACTGTCTACAAAATGTGCAGACCAAATGGATTTGTTATCAAAGTTTAAAATAACCCTATTAAATGCTTTACTTACATCTTATATATAACAAAAAGGTTTTTTAATCATTGAAAAAGGCTATTCAAGTATTCTAACAACATTATCCATTTTCAATAGAGAAAATTTGTTAACTTCTCTTATCGAATTGTTTTGCCACTCATAGTATTTTGTAATACTGATAAAAAAATAAAACTGTAAAAAAAAAAAAAAATATAATATAATGATATAAAAAAAAAATGAAAACCATTTTTGGAAATTTATATAAAAAAAAAAAGGAATTGTAATTGTATAGAGTAAACAAAAAAGTAGTAGTAAAAAAAACAAAAAACTGACTAAAATCTTAAAAAGGCCAGAATTAAATGATCATATTGTATTGTTTTGTTAGACTGTGACATTCTCGGCGTTACACTAAAAAACCAAATAAGGACGTTAGAGGACAAAATATAAAAAATTACTTAGATTGATTAAAAATAATTAGTGCGGTTAATACACGACAGAAAAAAAAATCGCTCACAAACACAATTCGTGATTGCTGATTACAGGATGACACATTATATATATAAAAAGACACTCATCCCAAAAATAATAATATACGATGATATAAAAATCATTCACATATGAAATGAAAACCATTTTTGTTGATTTTAGTTGTTGTATTTGAACAAATTATAAAACATTATGTATTGTAATGCACTTCGATGCACCTAGTACTTAAACTGACTTCTATTCAAAGGTTGATCATGTTGAATCCTGTCGCATGAAATTTGTTCACAATTATGTGACTCATCATAAGACTGGTCAAATTATCTGGCGGCGGATTACACTAAAACCAATCTAGGATCCGTTAGAGGGTGAACAAAAATATAAAAAAAACTTAGATTGACGAATGATATGAAATAATTACTGGCTGAGTAGGTTAGAGGTGACACAAGTCAAATTTTGCGGGATCAAAACCAGTGGAGGGATCATGAGCGGTCACCTTTGACAGGCTTGACACTGTCTTTGATTCACCGCACATTAATATGGGCCTAGGATCCATGACAAAAATGACCGCCCATAACTAAAATCAACCACCTTAATACACCACATCAACCCCACCCCCCCGAGGGGGGGTTATGTGGTCAGTTGAGGTTTTTATTTGAAAACAAAATTAAAGCTTATTTGATATAGTAATGCTACCGACCCTTGTTACTTAATCCTGCCTCTCTATTGTGACAGGTGAGAAGTCTGCGTTCACAGTTGCGCAACCGGGCAGCTCTTCTGGGTGACGGTGTGTCCCGTGCGTTCCTGCGTGCGCTGGTGCAGCTCATTGGAGGTTACCGTGATGCCCTTCGCTTTCACCAGGGGGAGAAGATCACATTCAACCAGGATGCTTTTGTGGAGTCACGTCCTCCGTCCATGCAGCCATTCCTCCGAAAAATGTTAGAACTGCAGACGTTCCAACAGGTTAGTTGCATTACATATTGGCAAAAGTAGTTTTTTTGCGGGGAAATGCTAATGATGCACCCATTAAACCCCCGACAGCCCCTGCGGGAACTTATGCCGGAACCCTTACCTGATGTCTTCATGCCTACAAAGCATGTCTTACATCTTATCGGAACGTAGATCCTTCATCAGGAAAAACCTAGATGCCTCCTTGTCTCTCCACTTCTCTCTTCATTCGGAGAACCAGATGAACCTGATTCATACCTTACAGAACGACCAATTTACCTAGATTTCAAACTTGGTCAAATAATTGCACATTTACATATCTGTACCAAATTTCATTCACATTAGTTTTTTTTTTTACTTATCCTGTTTACTGACACTCATCGAAACAGTATCGAATGAATGGTATCTGGCATTTGAGGGGCCTCAAAATGGAAAAAAATCTTTGTGTCAGGTCTAGCATGTATCATGACTTCTACAGTAATAGTTCTATTTCCTAAAGGAAGTTTGCTAAAATATAAGGTACACTGGATCAAAGTATATCTCTAGTATGGGGTAGGATAGTATTTAGCCCTTTGAGTGCCGACCTTGGCGGATAGAGACGGTCACGCCCGTGTGAGAAATGCCGGCGTCTCGCTCCGACTCTTGGAAAATCACTGTTTATAGTATGTAGCAGTTATTATAACTGGCTTAAATTACACCAAAAGCTTCAGAAAGAAATGGGCTTTATTTTTATTCTTCTTACTCTATGGCGGAATGATTTCTGATAACGTGGTCAATAATAAACAATCCTGAGACAGCTGCGATGGCCAATAACAAAAGACCGCTCATTAGTATAACAACATTTTAATATTTATTAGCGAATTTCCCATAGGGAAAAAGCTATTACCGTAGGTCTCATGGCAAGACTTAAGCCCAAGACCATGTTATTTTTTCGTCTTTAGGTGCCCAGAGGCCAAAAACAATAGTCGTTAAAATTTATATATATATATATATATGTCTGTGAACACGATAACTCTCGTAAAAATGGTCCGATAGGGATCAAATTTGGTAGATACGTGTATTCCTACATTTGCTCGAACGAGTTCGTAAACCAGACATATCGGCCAATGGGAACGGGTAGTTAGGGGGGTGTTTTATACTCAAAAATTGGGTTGTTTGCGTTTTTCATATGTAATTTAAAAACTTTTTTAATTTTATCTTTCACCATTAAAATCAGCTAAAAAAACTACACAATCTAGTTTCTTAAAGTTTTTCTCTATCTCTAACGGTTACCGAGATATCAAAAAATCTAAACACAGTTCATTGTATTTTGAGGCTCCAATGTTAATCTTATAGGGGATAAGGAAAAATTAATATTTCACTTATTAACCAATATTTTTGGATAAAACTTTATATTTAGCTTCATGTGGTTGAGTTTCATCCATTTATGCTTAAAAATCATAGTTTATGTGTTTATCATGGCAGCAAACCTGCATACTCTTTTCCCATGTTTATCACATGGAGAATAGGCAAACTCCTTTATTTATAGACAGATATTGATCAAAGTTGGTATAAACGGTCAAAATAAAGATTTTTTATGGTATAAATGCCTAATCTCAGTGTTCCTCACAGCAGTAAACCTGCACACTTTTTCCCATGTTAATCTTATAGGGGATAAGGAAAAATTAATATTTCATTTATTAACCAATATTTTTGGATAAAACTTTATATTTAGCTTCATGTGGTTGAGTTTCATCCATTTATGCTTAAAAATCATAGTTTATGTGTTTATCATGGCAGCAAACCTGCATACTCTTTTCCCATGTTTATCACATGGAGAATAGGCAAACCCCTTTATTTATAGACAGATGTTGATGAAAGTTGGTATAAACGGTCAAAATAAAAATTTTTGATGGTATAAATGCCTAATCTCAGTGTTCCTCACAGCAGTAAACCTGCACACTCTTTCCCATGTTAATCTTATGGAGAATAGGCAAATAATTCTCATGTGTATCGACAGATTTGGACCAAACTTGTCATATATTATAATTATTATATCCATTGATTTGGAAATTTGCTGAGTACGCAGGTCTGCTGCGACGGGGGTATTATTAATTTATCGTCATTTATAACACCTTATAAAATAGTGCCTATTATAAAGACTAATTATAATCTATAGTTTACAATGGACATGGTTCGTATGTATCGCTAAAAACTCCCAAAAACACAATTTTGTCAGTTTTTCTTCCTTGCTAATTTTTTTCATAGTTAAAAAAGGTGTAAGAATATGTTTTATACATAATTTCTACTCAATTTTTATTGCTCTTTATGATTATAATACAGCTAAGAAGCAAATGTTAGTTTAAAAAATGTTTTATCACTGAACTTCAAATCTGTATTTTTCAATTATGTTCTTTAAAAAGGTTAAGACTTTTTTCTTTTTAAATTTTACTTCAAATTATTGTACTTATATATGTTGTTTGATGCACAATTTTATCCTAAGTAAAACAAAAATAAACAGAACAAGGACAAGTTGTTAAATAAAATTGGTATAGTTGTTTTACTAAATGCTTGTTTTATTCGGAAAAATAGCCAGCATTTTTAGCAGTTCCACCGTACCTAGGGCTGGCAATTTTAGCGCATCTCAGATCGAGATGCTTGGCACTCAAAGGGTTAACATCTCAACTAAAGGTATTTTGTCTAGTTCCAGACCCAGTCCCCATTTTAAATAGGTTATTAAATAATACTACGTTCATCTGAAAAGACCATCCCTTAATTGGACCAAATTAGAGGCAAAATTGTGTTTCGAATTCAATGAATAACTCTACAGTTTATAGTAGGTCCCTTAGATGCCATTTGCTGTTGAGCTATCAATTAACAGTCCTGTCTAAGGTAAATGTCAGTGTTATTTAGTAACAAGACTACAAGATCACGCTACAATCAAGTTACACTCATTTTCAGTTCATGCTGGGCTTATAATACCTACCTGGGTAGGTCATAATTTCAGTTAACAGTATTGATTACAGTTAAGAATTGATTAGCATCAGATAAATGTTACATAGTTATGAGGTAGGGGTTTGTCATGGTTATAGCACACTCTTTGTATCTGGAATAAACAAACTCATCACAGAACATTGTGATGATCCTGAAATGAAATGTGTTTAGTTAATCACTACGCCATAAGTTCATGTATCATCAGACAAGGCAGACCAAAGATCCAAACTCGTCAGCCACAATGGGCTTTTTAAATTCAGGTATATTAACTTTACTTTTAACATATTTTGTCACTTGTACAATCCATTTTTATTCTGATTGAATATCTCAGATTAATTAAGATTGTGATCAGTTTATAGAAGAACGACTGGATATGCTGAATGCGGGACTTGGGTTTTCGGATGAGTTTGAAATGGAAGCTTGCAACTACTCCGACAAATCCAGCTCTCGCCTGAAACAACAATATCGAGAATGGTTGCACACGATGCGCAAAGACACCTCAGCTTTTTTCCGCAGTGTGAAGTCAAGGGTACGTCTTATCTTTGTCTGTTCTAGAAAACGTCGTTACTCTTTTGAAAAAGTCTATCGTGTGACACCTACAATTGTTGTTGGTTAAAATCACGTTATTTTTAGGGTTTGTTTGTTTTGTAATAATCTGAACACTAGCAGTATTTTAATTTTTAACTAATTATTGTTTGCATGTCAACATAATTATGAATTTAGAATAAATTTTAATGTTCAGTTCTCTTATTTGCTTGGTATTTTATTTTTTTACAACCCTTTAAATTTCAGATTTCGATTTGCACTTACATTACGATATAGAATACATTGACAATTACTTAAACAGTGATGTGAGAAATGTATTGGGTTTAAAACAAATTTAAATAGGACCTACATGAATTTTCATACATTGATTACATAAATTATTTTTTATTGGCACATTTATTGATAGAAGTTTGTTCTTCAAACATCAAGCTGCTATGCCACACTATCTATGTTATACTCTAAAATAATAATTTTTCTTTTCCTATCTTAACAATTCTCTTGGTCAATATTTAAACAAAATCGCCCCCTGGTACATTTATTTCAAAGTTAACTTTTCAATAATGTTACTTGTGATGTTTTTTGTATGATTTAATTTTTTTTTAAATTTGTTCATAGAAATTTGTTCAACAAATAAAGCGGGTACATTGAGGAAATACAGCATATTATTTTGATTTTGTGCTCTGGTTTTGGTTGGTTTATGAGTTGCTTGCACTTTCAGGCAAATCCAGCAATGAAGTCAGCTGTCAAGACAGTGAGTAACGTTTGAGTGCTGAGCATGGTAGCATGGGAATGTAACATACACTGCATGAACTGTGAATTAGGGATTTTTCAATATAATCCTTTCAGTGACCAGTTCTGTTTTAGGATTGGTTGCGGGTTTTATAGAATTAAGTACTAAATAATTAATGCACCATTGTGCAAACAGCCTAGTTTTATTCTAAACTAAAAACAAAATTATGAATTAAATCACATATTCTACCCACCATCTGTCAGTCAGACTGTAGCCTCGAAAAAACCATTAGTTATTTTTGCCACTCTATTATGACTGCTTGTAAGCAAACTAATCCAATAGCATTCTTCATTTCTCATAACCGTATTATTCAATTACTGTTCAAAGATATGCAGGATATAGTGCTGTTAGTCACAGTTGTTATGATTGCCAGCAGCGTTAAAAATTGTGGCTGGAATGACGGGAGTAGGGGGCTCTTGGCGGAGAAGGCAGATGGTTTGATGTCAAGTGGAGATAAGTCTGTAATACTGAATTTTTATGGTGAAAATAGTTTTCAACAATTTATGTGATATTTGTAAATGGTGTGTTATTTTAATTTGCTGGTATTACCATTTTTTTGGACATATTTGTTAACACTTCACAATTAATTCATTTAAACCCACTATACCTCAGTGACTAGCATCAAAGTTTTCCTTGGCCTTAATAAAAGCTAGTGATGAAAATTAAATTTTACTAATACAATAGAGCGTCGAAAATCTGAACCAATTGGGACGGTAGGTAGTTCGGATTACCGATTTGTCCGGATTTTTGAACATAAACCACAAATACCTCTTGAAAATATAATTAGGCCTACAGTATTAATAGTGTTGTTCTAGAATTCAGTTAAATTAAACGAAATAATGTTTTTTGTACTTACATATATTAAATGTGCATTATAAGGAAAAGAACAAATTTGTGAGAGGGTAAGTGATAAGGGGTAAGACTGAGTCACCAAGTTAAAAATAGTCACACTGAAAGTCACTCACCTGGCTCGGCGCACCACTCATCCCCCGCCCTGCGCTGGTAGTTTCTCCCGCTGAATTTTAAAATATGGTGCTGCAAAAACCTATAGAGTGGTTCAGATTTTTGACGTTCCTCATTTTTGACATCCAGATTTTTGACGCTCTACTGTACAAGGTTAACCCTTCTTGGATGGGTGACAAATATATCCGCCAAAGTCTTTGGCAATAAAGGACGGGTGATCGATATATCCACTTATGGCATTTGATGTTCCGGACGGGAAGCGGATATATCTGCTCTCTCTTTAGACAGACTGGTATGTGTTTGAGCAGTAACCAGATGTTATTTAGATTTTTATTGCAGACATTTTCCATCATGATTTTATGTAAAACAAAATTTCACGTCGTTTCAGCATCTGGAATCTGATCCCGTCCTCAGGTGAACTAATATCTAAAACACAGCACAATTAACTTATAATCCGGACCAAACCGGTATAAAGCTGAAAACATAAAAGTTTAAAACAGTAAAAAAAACTTACAAACAAACCATTCATTAAACATTACACACATGAGAATCCAAACACATCCACTCGTCACGGAGACTCAAAGACAACTCAAAGAGACTGAAAGAGTTGAACACTGCGTTGTCTGTGTTCGCATAGGGCCTAAAGTTACAGTTGTCTGTCTAGCGGAACGATAAAGTGATGCAATGGTTTATAATGTAAATAGTCCTAGTTATTTCTGGTGATATTATTGAATTATTGAACAAGAGTCTTTCGGAGGGTGATCTACATCTACAGCTGGGTAAAATGATAAAACCTTATAAAATATTTATAAAATTATTTTGACAGTCTGAAGTGTTCCATTGTGTTTATTTAATATATGCTAGTATAACAAAACACAAAAAATTAAAATTAATTTTATATTTTTCCTTTAATTTTCCCGTCCTATGTCGCGAATTTGCCCGTCCGGGAAGAGTTATGGTCAAAAGTGCTTCGTTAACTTAAGGATTATATGAGCGTATTTCAATAAGTCTTAAGAAAATCCAAGATACGTCAATAATAACAATGAAAATCAATTTTTGCCATTTGGTTGAACTCTTTAGTTTTTAAATTACAGCAGTAACAAGTTCTTGGTCTCACTATTGTTGTTAGTTGAAGCAAACAGCTTTAATTCATCTATGGAAAATGATAAAACTGTTTTGAGGAATGATTATAAATACTTGCTTTTGAAAGGTTACACGTTAAAATAAATCAAAACTGATTTGGACCAAGTTCTTACATAAGTCCCACAGCTACTCCTGAGTTTACAACTGTCTGAAATTGGGTGAACAAATTTGAATGTAGGCATATATCTGTAAAGATAAATGCAGAACCGAATACCCTGTGGAAGTGTTTTGTTGGAAGTTAGATGTGTCCCTGAAATGATGGCCAACATCCATGATATGATTTCAATTGATCATCGAATCAAAGAATGTGAAACAATAATTGTTACAAAAGAAAGTGGAGAATCAAAAAAATTGTACCAAATAATTCATATATATAGACAATTTTATGGAGAAAATTTTTCATAAAGAGACTGATCTAAGACCAATATCTTTTTAATTTATTTTTTAAGAGTGGAATATCAGATTGTTATGAAACTTCATGACACCCCTTGTTTGATGTTTTCAAGCTCTACACAATACTATTAACTCATATCAACATATTATCTGCAACTTTTTTAAGTTGGTAGTGTTTGCAGCCGAGCTGTGTTCAACTATATTATTTGCAGGGGTGGGAAGTATGCAGATATTTTGTGGATTACATAGCATCCTTCTTCATTCGACCTATTACTAGTGAGTCTGAGAAATTTGTGTGAGATTGGATTGCAAAGGTTTATTTGACTTGGCTGGGTTGTTTAACTCAGGTGTTTATGTGGTGCGAGATGTTTTCTGTTTTGATTTTGCGAATTCTTAACATCCATGTCTCAAAATAGTCATAATGTCATTAAGAAAAATCCCCCAGTGAGGGGGGGTTTGATAACTGTTTATTTCCCTTGTGTATTTTAATGTGTTCAATTGTACCCCACTTAAATATCATAAAATAGTTAGAATGACTGGTTATTGTGTATTTAAATGCTGATAATTACAAGGTTACGGTCTTTGTAGTTTGATTTGTCCATAATTTATTATTTTGCATTGCAACATAAGATCAATTCATTGCAATTCAATGCATTGCATTGTTCAATTCAATCTTGCTTTTTTTAAAGAACAGATACATATGTCGGTGCCTTTTGAGTTCAGTTACCAAAATACATAAACACCGATTGTTCATGTGTTGAATTAAGTTTTTCTTCTCTTGAGCTTTTTAAAATATTCACTAACTGTCTCTTTCAGTTAGTTGCAAAATTATATTTGAGGGGAAAGTATAGTTCATTTTATTATGTATTTATTAAGATGAGATAATTTTGTTCTGTAAATTAAATTTGTTATATTCCCTAAATTAATAATTTATATCGACAGGGTAACTCAGGGTTAATGCTCTGGCCCAGTAAGTCCAAAGGTTGTTGGCTCGAAATCAGTGATTGGTGACTCCTGTCAGATCATGAGGAGTCACCTCTGGCTAGCATATGTGATTCACGACACTTTAGTACCTCGCTGTCTGTAATTCACCACACAGGCCCTAGGTCCCTGGTGATTGGCAGAAAATGTTTAAAAAATAAAAAATAAAAAATCATATTAATCTTTTTGATTTTTCCACACACTATCGACAGTGTGGCAGTCTTAGACTTCTTGTTTTGCTTTCCAGGTGAAGGAGCGAGGGAAGAATGTCGGTAAGGCGTATAAGGGGATCAGGTCCAAGTTCAGGGAGGGAGGAGCACGCGATGTGGAAGTGGGAGGCTCGGGGTCAGTGTCGCCTCCGAGTGTGACGTCGCGACAGCGGCCACACACTACCTTCATCACCTCGGCAGCAGCGTCATACCGGCGAGACCTCAACATCAAACAGCGGCTCAGTGCTGGGCCAGATAGGTTAGATATAAGAACAGAATAGTTAGAACGAACCGGTTAGATATAAGCTTTTCTTTTAACCTTACCTGTTTTTTGTCAAAATCAAAAAATCTTATTGGTACAAAACATTTGACATAATGTTACAAGGACAACAGATAAAGGTCTTGCATCAGACCCTCATTCATGAGACCATCTCTTCACATAAGAGTTTCATAACTTTTACATGAGAGTTAAATAATCTGAATAATGCTGAATAATTAAATAATCTGAATAATGAAGAAAAGCCAAAACAGTAAGAACAATAGTCCAGTGTGATAGAGGTCAATGCCAGGTCCGAGTCTTAGTGGGGAGATTCAAACATGTTTTTTTTTGTATTTTTTCTTGTAGAACTACAGAATCCCAAGACGTACCATAACATACAGTATTATCTTGGGTATTATTAGTGAACTTTTCCTCTGTTGACAAATTAAAATTTTCAATAAAACAATAAAAAAGTTAGACAAAGTCTAGTGCAAAGACGTGCCCTGCCCCCGGGGATGGTTTTTGCACAACACTATATCACTATATGTATGTGTGAATGTTTTTATCGAATAGGATTTATTAACTAATTAATTATTGTTAACAGAAATGGCTAATCTAGCTAGACGAAAAAAATAATATTTTTAATACCTAAAAATAGTCCTAAAAAATCTTCAATAATTAAAAATGAAGAAAATTTCTTTTTTATACTTTATTCAAGCTACCTAAATCCTAAAAGAACATTGGAAAAATAATATTCTGATTTTTTTACACTAAATGAGCAGGGACCGTGATTTTCAGTAGGGCTTTAAGGGTTAAACATTACCATGGATGATTTTCAAAGTTTTGATACAGAAGAGAATGACTTTGAAACTTCTCTTAACCTAGCAACGGAGGTAGGAAATGCTCTTCTTGCAGGAAACAGTAAACTTAGAGAGCATGTACACAAGCTGAGTCTCAAAAATATCACACTGTTTTTAAATAACAAAAATAAACATGTTTGTATTTACTTCCCTTTGGAAAATGGGTTAGATCATGGATATGTCTAAAGGTAATGTTGTCAGTTCATCTAAACAGCTGTTCTTATTATTTTATATTAAAAATGCAATACAAAAGATTGGTAGTTTCTATGGAAACCTGTTACATGTTTTCCATCTTAAAAATCGCAAACACCCCCCCCAGAGCTAAGACATATCCATGTCAAAAATGAAAATGAAGCAGCTTGGGAAGAAAAATGTATACTCTATTAGACCAAAATGAAACATTGTTAATGAAAAACAACTCATTGGATGGAAACTCAACAATCTTGAAAAACAGCCTGGAATATGCATCTTGACGTATCTGGGAACCAGATGCCTCTAGGTCCAAAGTCTCACTGCTTGAGACTTAGAGCTGAATTTCATAAAGCTCTAAGAAAGTTTGAGGTGAAGGGAAATCCTGATGAAAAAAGGGTTTCAATTGAAAATAAAAATACCTACTATGACCTGTACTTGAAAATGATGCAGAAAAAGGCTAACTTGGACCAGTTTGTTGAAAACTGAAAATAAATCTAAAGCCATTTGGGGAACACATAGTATGGTCCAAAAAGAAAACGTCTCTAAATGAAATAACCCTCCAAGTAGATGGCAAACTCCCCAAGTACATTTTGCTTCCCCACTCCCCAAATCAATTTAAAGGTTTTACTTTTATAAACTGTAATCTCTCTTTCATGTTTCTTTTTTTATTTAGAAAATTTATGTATTATTTTCTAAAATAACAAAAAATAAATTATGTCCATTCTTTTAGCCGAAATCAATACAGCCCATTGAGTCCGTCTTCTCCTGACAACTCCGGGTTCAACCTCTCCCCGTTGGACATGGACCTGATGGGGGACCTGCAGGATGTCATCTTCCGAAACTGTTCCAATGGCAGTGACTCATCAGCTGACTCCCCCACAGTGGACCGCTCGGTAACTGAAATTGAATCTTTATGTTATATCGTTAATAGAGTGTACTAGGGCTGAGGTATGCTTACCCTCCACCACTTCGACCTCTAAGATATATTGTGGCAATATAAGCTTGAGGCTTTTGATATAGCCCATTAGCCCAGTGGGCTAATGACTAGCTCCTTGAACTTGTTTTCCTTATCTTTAACATCATAGAAATTTGAGCCATTTTAGAGAAGTATGTACATTCTAGCCAAAGAGTGTCATGGTTTCAAAGTGTACCCCACAATATCTGACTGACAAAGACGTAGTACCTTAAGATTAACATGGTAAACAGATAAACTCAGATTTAGCATGAGTGCATAGTGAAAGTTGTTCACTTATGCTGGGACGGTGGTGGCATATCCTGTAATCCAGCTACTTGGAGGTCACAAATTGTGGATAGTTTGAGCGATAGCCTGTGGATGTTATATTCCCTAGTGTTGATTAACATTTGCACTATTGAATACTACGTCCAGCCGCAAAGACCATCCTTATAATTGACTAGTTTGTAGTTCATAGGCTAAATTGTGGTTTGGATTCGACATGTAAGTCCCCTAGCTGTTTGGGCTATTAATTAACAGTCCTGTTTAAGAAGGATGTCAGCCTTGGTCTGTAACAAGACTACAATAAAAGTAATTAAGGTAATAAAGCACAAAGCTTAATTTTCACCTGAGTTCAATCATCGACTAGTCAATGCTTTTCATTCAGAAAATAACTTAAAGATGAATTTTCACGTGATGTGTTGCTGACATAGTTTTACTTCCAGTTAAAGCCTGTGCGCAGCCTGGAGAATTTCCAAGGTGACCACAGCTTAAGCTATGGAGGTAGTGCAGCACAAGCCAGTGCCCCAGACCTATTCGGTGCCAGTCTCTTCTCCACGGCGCCAAGTGGCGAGGTCGAGGGGGACAATGTGAGGCTAATCAGCTCTTCCGACCCTGTTCGACTTCCACCCCCTTCCTCCTCACGTCCACAGAGCAAGGTGAGCTCGGGATAACCAACCATAACCATTGCTACTGTTGTTGTGTCTGAAAATGGGATGGAATATGGTTAGTGATTTTAAAAAAATACTCAAATGTTTATCATTGTGGGCTTATAGCCTTTACCATACAATTCTAGAAAGTGGCATATTGTGATACTCAGTGGCGATTGCTCCTAATCTGACAGGAGTCGCCTGCCACTGGATTCAAACCTGTCATGTTTCTCTTACTTAGTAAGCTACCGCATCAGTATATTTATGTATCGGTACACAACTTTATGTCTCAGTTACTGCATAATAAAATTACATTTTCAGAACATCATTCTGTCATATGTAAAGATAAAAAAGTCGTGCCTCAGAGTGTTTTACAAGATAATACTATGTTCTCCTATCCTCACTTATTTTATAATTGTGAAAATATACAAAAATGGTCACCCTGGGGATGGAAAGAATCAGAGCCGAACAGAAATTGGCAGTGGAAGTACACTATTTATTTAATTAATTAATAATAGTTTCAATCATTTTTCACCCAGAGGCCTCCTGATCGAAGGAACGGATGGTCCAGCAACACAGCAGCTTAAACCTAGCAATATTCTACTTTTACCTTGACTATTATGAAAATATGTGCATTAAAAAACTTAAGTTAGAATTGCAGAAAATATATGGAAAATAATTAAAAAGCACTATATTAAAAATCTAGCATTTATTAAGATCTGAAGTGATAAAATTTTCGAAATGGACAGAAACTTAAACAAACAAGTACTTAACACAATAAATATTGATCAGGTGCCCATGATTATATAATTTACTGAACAAACTGTAATTAAGCCTGAAAAAAGGATGTGATGTATGGTATTAGAAATTCGGTCTCTCCGCAAGAGGTGATTTTTAAATGTTTAAATATTATTTGGTTGCATAAGTATCATAATTTTAAGAATATCTGTGAACCGACCATTTCTGTTACAACTATTAAAATAAATAATGAATTATTAATAAAATGAACAGTTATTTACAAAAAAACAGCTGTTATTAGCATTAAATATCACCACTTTTCAGTAAACGCAACAGTAGAACAGCAGAACAACGTACTAAGCATAACCTTAATTTCCAACACATGTATGATCTTAGAAGCGGGAATTCAACTGATACGCTAGTTCATTAGTTTCCAGAAAGATTGTAGCACATCCTAAACGTAGCACATAATATTAAAAAAAGAAACAGATGATTATATTTAGTGGCCAGTACTGCTGGCATTCCGAACGCAACTCGGATTTAATCTCGTCCAGTACCACTGGCTATCCGAGCGGTGAGGACAGCTCATATACAAATTAATTTGACTTCGGTGAGAAAATGGTGACGGCCAGTACAGCTGGACATCCGAGTGCACAGGACATGTTATAAACTCTTCCGAGCGCAAAGGGTTAACCCACCTGAAGCTGTATAACCTGTAACGGTACAAAACAGAAAGGGGTATGTTACACGTTTCTACGTTTTGCCTCGGATAGCCTCAGGGACACTGAGTTGTCCAGGGTTCGTTAGTTTAATTTTGAGAAACTCGTCGTCGTCGTCTTCCTTCAAGGATTAGGCGGTCTGCCTGTTCCGACTTCAAAGCCTCTTCACATCCATCTCTTGCGCGGTCTGCCCACACTTCTCCTTCCAGCTGGTTGATACGAAAGAGCCGCCCTGGGAATCTTTCATCCGCTCAACATAATCTCTCCAGTTCTGCTTGTTGATTTCAATTTTCTGCCATACAGAGAATATGTTGAGTTCCTGCCTTATTTCAACATTCCGAATTCTATCTTCCCTGGTACACCCCTTCACTGCTCTCAAAAAACGCATCTTAGCTGCCTGCAATGTACTCCACTCTCTTTTCTTCGGTATCCAGGTTTCAGAGCCATATAGAAGAGCTGGGATGGCCATCACCTTGTAGAATTTTAATTTGGTTTCTTTCCTGGCTTTATTTTTCAGAGTCCTGTTTATTGTCCCACAAATAGTTTGGAATCTATTAACTTTCATTATCAAGTCTTGATCTTCTTCATAGCTAATATCACAACCCAAATATTTGAAATGTGACACTTGTTCTAAGACTTTATTATCCAGAACTATTTTTGTTCTTAGGGGCTCCTTCCCAAGGAATGCCATCACCTTTGTTTTGCTGAGGGAGATCTTCATATTATATTCCTCACTTAACTGGTTTAATTGATATAGTGCTCTCTGTAGGTTGTCCTCTGTTTCCTGCAGTATTACCTGATCATCAGCAAACCACAATGAGCTGATCACAACTTTAGGTGTTATTTGCATGCCTGGCTGTATTCTTTGATTCCATATTCTGCAAAGATCATCTGCATAGATGTTAAACAATGTTGGGGAGAGTGGGCAACCCTGTCTCAATCCCATGTTGGTGTGGATTTCGTCTGTCAACTGACCAGAGCAGTTCAAAATTATGGTCGTTCTGGAGTATAAACTCTTTATGACTTCTATCAGGTGGATTGGAAAGCCTCGTCTTATCAGTATGTTAAATAGCAGCTGTCTATCAACTTTGTCAAACGCTTTGACATAATCGACAAATGCAAGATGAGTTTCTAAGTTAAATTCTACTCTTTTTGAAATGATCTGCTTTAATGCAAAAACGTCGTCAATACAGGACCTTCCAGCTCTGAAGCCAGCTTGTTCCTCCAATAAAAGTACATCCGAGATTTTTCTGAGTCTATTATTTAAGACTTTACTGTACAACTTGTAAACATTGCTCAATAAACTGATTCCTCTGTAATTGTTTGGGTCTCTTCTACTCCCTTTCTTGAAAAGTGATATCACTACTGCTTTCCTCCAATCTTTAGGAATATATTGCGAAGTCCAACACATGTTTAATAGATGGAGTATCCTGAATTTGAGCATTGTACCTCCATATTTCAAAAGTTCTGAATTTATAAGATCCAATCCGGTTGCTTTTCTATTTTTCATTTGTTAGAGAGCTTTTTCTAATTCCTCAATATCAATGAGATCAATACTGTCTACTCTATCCTGGGGATCATGATTTTCCTCCATGAATGGTAAATCACTTCTATACCATAATTCTTTATAGTGTTTGATCCATTCATGTCGTCCTACACTATCTATTTGAGCCATCTCCTTCACGTCATTATTGAGGTGTTTCATTAATTTATAGGCAACTTCCTGCCTTCCATGTAAATCTTCCTCAATGCTTGAGATGAACCTATCCCAAGAATCTTCATGAGCTTTCCTAACAATGTTCTTAGCTGCATTTCGTTTAATCCTATAGTCTTCTCTTGTCTGCTCTGTTGAGGATTGAAGAAGTTCTTTGTATGCTTTTTTCTTATCTCTTATAGCTTCAGATATCTCTTCGTTCCAAATTTTTAAACCTTTTCGCTTTTTCATTAACTTTTGTGTGCCAAGTGCCTCATAAGCTACGTTTTTCACCCCATCTCTTATATTGGCCCATTCCTCCTCCACCGTTGGTGCAGTTGGCAACAAGGAGAGCTTCTGTGTTAATCGGTTCTGATACAAATTCCTAATGCTTTCATTCTGAAGGAGATACACTTTATAAGCTTCATTTCTATTGTCTTGTGTGCTTGTACCATTTTTCCTCCACCTGGTCCACAGCTGTATTTTTGAAGCAACCAAATAATGGTCACTTGATATGTCACTGCCCCTGTATACTCGTGTATCTATGACTTGACTGGACATTTTCTTATTAACAATGACATAATCAATTAGAGATCTATATCCTCTTGCTGCCCACGTGTATTTGTGAATGTCTTTCTTTCTGAAAAATGTATTTGTAATTTTCAATTCATTAAATGTGCAAAAATCATGCAGTTATCTACCATTATCATTTAAGTGACATTCCCCGAAAGTTCCAACCACTTGAGGAATTGGTTGGTTTCCGACACGAGCATTCATATCTCCAGAAATAATTACATAATCTGATTTTTTAATGCGTTTTAATTGTTCTTGTAATATCTCGTAAAATTCAGTTGTATCTGCTTTCCTTCCTTCCTCCGGTGCATACACACCAATTACTGTCAAGAAACCTCTGTCCAATCTGAAACGTATTGTTATTATTCTTTCATTTACGAATGTATAATTTTCTATCCTGTTTTTCCATTTGCGATCAACTAGCACCATTACTCCGGCACAAGCTCTCCTATTTTGTTCCACACCACTCCACACTTCTACATAATCTCCCCAGTCCTTGGTGCCCTTCAGCTTCTTCTTGGTCTCTGTGATCACTGCCAGGTTCACTTTTCGTTGCTTCAACTCCTGCATCAGTTCTCCTTCCTTTTTATTCACTCCTCTTACATTCCAGGTTGCAAAATTCATCGTTTCCATTATTCCAAATCGTTTTTCCTTTGAGAGTCCTTTGTTTTTATCCGTTTTTCCTGTCCTGTCCGAGGCTTTTTGAAGTTTGCCAGTAATAGTTTAATCCCCTGGCCGCGGTACGAACGCTGCGCAGGTTAAGTTCAGTGGTGGGGCCGCCTCCTTGCTGCGCCTGAACTCACAGGATTTTATTTGGGTTTTCTCCCTAGGCTCTTCCGCCCTCTCCGCCGTTGGGATTACTCCTCATCCGCCTTCGAAACCGTTGGCCGGTTTTCACCCGTGACCCTGGGCAGGAGCCCTCACAGGGTGCTACCATCCGGAGCCAGATGGACCCCGGATTTTTAACGAGGTGTATCTCCTCCCGCTTCTCCTTCCCTATCACTTGCAAGATAAGGCCCCGGGCTTGCGACCGGCGTAGCGGAGAGAAACTAATTTAATGATTTAATTTTATACTTCGTGAGGGCTCAGAAATCCTTTACCATTAAATTCACAAATCTCAGAGGTTAGGTATCATCCTCGCCCACGAACTCCTATACAATTTGGAAAAGGTATTTTTTTATTCTTTTATAATTATTATTAATTGAATTACCTTAATTCAATCTTCAGGCTTCCTCCAGCCTGGATCCTAGCTGTCTCACAACACCAGACTTGTTTCAGTCTTGCACTCTAACTGAATTGTTAAATAAACACCAGACTTATTTCAGTCTTACTCCCTAACTGAATTGTTAATAAAACACCAGACTTATTTCAGTCTTACTCTCTAACTGAATTGTTAATAAAACACCAGACTTATTTCAGTCTTGTATCCTACTGAATGAATACACGACCTGGGTGCTTACTTAATTCGTCTACTACAAAACACAACTCAACTCTAGTAATTAAATAAAAGTTCCTTTCTCGGACAAACTAAAAACTCTTTATTAATCAAATTAATAACTTCTCTATTTCTCGCACAATGTTAGAATTTAGGAACAAGGAGGCTATCCCGGCCTAACTACCGCGGACCACGTTGCCTACCCCTTGGTCTCCTAACTAAATCGAATGCGAGTTGCCTACTACCTTCAGGTCCAAGAGCCGACGAGCGAGTGCCTACTACCTGCAGGCCCGAGAGTCGACGAGCGAGTGTCCGCTGGAGCTGCTCTCGGTCTCCAGGGCTCCCCACTCCTTCCCCCACCACCGATGGTGGCGCGGTTCGTGGCAGCTCCTTAAACTACAGGGCCGCTTCAGCTGGCGGGAACATTTAAATTAAACTTAAATTATAACCAAACTATACCCACCTTATTTTTGCTCCTCCCAAACCAATACAGCCAGTGGGCTGTATTGGTATTGGCTGTATTTGGGGGCTTAGTGTAAGATGATTGTGGCGCGATCTTGTAGTCTTGTTTCTGACTAAGGCTGACATGTTCCTTAGACAGGACTGTTAATTCATAGCTCAACAGCCGATGGCAACTAATGGACCCACAGTCGAAGACTATGTAACCTCCCGGTTAGCATAGTCTTCCTCCGGAAAGAGCTGGGATAACACTTGAGAGTCTTGGTTGCTGTGCGACGAGAGGTCGAAATCGACCTCGAAGCGTCCGGGCGTGGCAACAATCATATTAAAAGCTTCGTCAAGTGTGTGGAATTTAAAATGATGTAATAATTCAATCGTTATAATGTATAATCATTGTAATTTACATTTACAAATTTTTTTTTGTTTACCTGAACATTTAAGGGTTGATGTTGAAAAATCAAAAAATATATATAAATTAATTAGTTTTATTAAAATGAAATACTTTATTGGTGTATTAATCAAAACCTTGCTTTTGTGTGTAATTTAATTGGATCCGTACTGGGCTGATGACAAAATAAAAATATGATGCCCATGGGTTAACCAACTTATAAAAGGGTTTTATGTTGGTTTCAGACTGTTTGTTTAGTCACTTAATCTTAAAAGACACTTTTAATCCGAAATGGTGACATTGGGTGTGTGTTCTCTTTGTGGTTTTTGGTTGGTGAAAGTGCTGGTCTACCTCTAGACCAGCACTTTCACTCAGTCCCGGATTCAAATCCTGCCAATCACCAATGGCTTTTCGTTAGCTGCTTACTGGGTCAGGCTAGACCCAGCCTGAGCTATAGCTAGACAGTGCTGGGATAAGAAGGTGGGGAATAAAATAAATTGTATCTTTTGGGTTTTTGTCGACTGAGAATCTTTTTTACAGACAGAAGAAACAAATCTGATCAGATTGGATTCAGTGGGAAGTGTGGACGACTTTGACCCTCTTCTGTCCAAGAGCAAGGAGCAGGAGAACGAGAGGCCGCAGTTACACCGAGGGCTTAGCTTGACCAACCCATTGTATCCTTACTTCACTCCTCAACATAATGATCTAGACCTGCTGAAGGATTACGGTATAGACTTTAACAGTTTGAGCTTACAGTCCACACCGGCACGGTCTCTCGACTGTAGCGGCACTGAGTACAATGCCACACGATCCCTGGACTTCACTCTCACCCCTGCTCCCTCCTCGCAGGCCTCCCAACTTAACTGGACTAAGTTTGATTAACAAAGGGAGCTTGTAGCTAACGTGTAAGACTGATTTAGATCGTGTTTTGTGGTGCACAGGTGTACGAATGAGTCTTTGTACTTTTTATATATATGTGAAGAAATTTTTTGGAGCTTTAGAAATGCAAGATCAAAGTATTCCTGTAATTAAGGTTTATGTAGAATTCCCTTATAGGGAATATTGTTATTGGGTATTTAAGTCTTCATGTAAAAAACTTTCCTTTATGAGCCTTATATATAAGGTACGTTTCTGAACCCTGTTAAACTTAGGACATTACTTCAATAAATGCTCAATTATTTTTAATGGTGCTAATGAATTTATTGAGATTTTTATGTGGTGAAAATTTAGACTATATTTTGTGATTAAATTATTGTTGATCTTATCAAGCTATTTATGTACAATTAACTTTTCTAAAATTTATGTTCATCTGAATGCTGAACATAAACATTTTCGAGTCTAAAACATTTTTAAAATTATTTTCCTTTCTTATTTTGTAATTGTAAATCTGATTATCAACATGAAAGTTGTGGCCAAAAGCATGAAATACATTACTGAATATGAAGTTTTTAGGTTTAACTTTGTAGGAACCAATCCTTTCCTTTGTTTTCCTGCCTGAGCTTCCATATATTATTCATAGTTAGGTCATAGGAGGATAAAAACTGGGAACATTTTTTCAAGTTTTACCACTTCAAACCATGTTTAACTATGTAAACTTATTCTCACATCATAAGTATATGTCATTTGTTTTTTTTTAAATGTGTAAAGTGTATTTTAATGCAGCATTAGAAAGGCTTGAATTTTGTTGTTCCTGAAATATGTATTGGGCTACATCTATATGTCTTATGGATGAACAATTAATTAATTTGAGGCAAATAGGAAGTTAGTGTTAAGAAAATAACATAGTAATACAATCAGTGTTAAATATAAATGGTTAAAATTTACATGTATTATGTTCACATAATTCAAAGTAGACATTTTACATCCATATTTATGTGTTATGCTCATAAAAATGATAGTAGTATTTGCAGTGGTTTAATTTTGTATTTATTTAGAAATGTGTTTATATTCTTAAGAATAGGACTGTGATTGTGATACATATATTTATTTACCAAAAATCCATATAACCCCTATTTTCATTAAGTTTAATATAGTTAAAAAAATCAATGTTGTGTTTGTAATCAGTTATATTTTTTTTATTTAACAGCTTACAAAAAAATTTAATTTGGAGTGTGATAATGTTAAGCATGCGATTAAAAGATTATTTAGTTAGAGGTGTTATATCCGCTAACACTATGGAAATTTTAAAGCTCAAAAAATTAACTGTGAAGTCTGGACAGGCAAAAACACGGTTAAGTACAATTCAAGCACAATTATTGACTTGTGTCTCTAAAATGTTTTTAATATTCTGGCTTGTATGTGATAGATTTGTTATTTTATGGCAAAGGCGGCCTTCTTTCTTATATGTTTAATTTGTTCTTATATGATTAATTTTTTTGTATGTGTACAGTGAAAACTTTGTATGATTTGATGACAAAAAATTAATTCAGTCTAAGCAAAATTTCACTTAAAGATATAAGAAATTTCAGCAAGTAGGCTATATACAAAGTTTTTATCCTTGGTTTGATCCTAACATTAACGTTTAGGACAACCAGTCTATGTTATCCATAGCACTAATCCTGTTGTCCTTCATATTTTCTGAAGCGTCAGGTAAAGTTTTAGAACGTTTGCATAAATTTAAGAAAATGTAATAATATTATAATATGTTGTAATATATATTTTATTATATTGTCCCCCTTAAGTTTTAACATGTATTTGTATAAAGTATTAAAACAAAACTTCGTAACAATGGAAAACAATATATAACATTTTTTACTAGGACCAAAAATCGCATAATGCCAAGTTTGACGCAGAAACCTGTAAAACTAACAAGGATTAACCCGTTGAAGACCAGAGCCATATCATAATTTTCATATTGGTTTGAATTTTTTTTAAATGCCATGAGTCGGTATGCTATGCAAAAAAGACCATGTGAAATCAGCATTTTTGTAATAGTTTATAAAAAAGTTGGTACCGAGACCTATTTATAAGATATCTTTTTTTAATAAAATGTGTATAATCAGTTACGTTAGCAATTAATAATGACATATTGATGTTAAATTTTGAAATATACATATCTGAACTGCAAATAACATAATTAAACGAATTTTCTTATTTAACATGGATATAGCTCTGGGGTTTTTTTATTTCACTTTCCACAGATAACAAATAAAGAATGATTTTAGCATGGGATTTTGACTAGGAATAAAAATGTTATAATAGAAAATGTTGTTTTTGTTCACAATAGCAAACAGACAAAAAACCATCATGACAGTAAAAATGAAAACCAAAGACATCTAAAATGAAATGAGTAGGATTAAATTATACCTTAGAGCATATACTATATGAAAACTAATCCATCGTCTGTGAGGTCTTTTTCGGCAGTAACTGTGTCGATGAAATATTGTCAGTCAGTCCTCAAAGGGTTAAAAATTATCTCTGGACTGTTGCACAAATTATATTTTTGCCCAAACTGCACTAACCCCCTTTTAAAATTAGGCATAAGTTTCAAACAATTATATTCACTCCATTTTTAAGTTCTGTAGCGGTTTTTTCATTGTTTGCTTTATTCTAAAACCGGTGATAAACTTTTAACTCTAAGAACCTATCTTTATGTTTGGTGTAATCATCCACCATATTAGGTTAGTTTGTATTTGTGCTAAATGTAATTTAATTAGCGATGGATTAAATGAATTCTGTTATCAATAAGCAGTAGATAAAATTGTTTAAAGTGGTAACCAATGAATCTTCTGACTTAATTGTGTTTGAATGTCCTATTAACTAACCATAATTCCCAAGACAAAAACTACCAGAAAGCCACTTTAGATATCTTTGGTAATATTTTTTCTGATAAAAATAAATATTTGAAACAATAAAATTTCTCTCACTTATCCAAGTACTAAAAAACTGTGTTAATTTGGGCTAAATTATATATAAAAATTTTCTTGTAGAACTTCCATATTCTCAGTAATTCAATACATTGCTGTGTGACGGTTTTAATACTTATTTTTTTGTCTTAAAATACAGTGACTGGACACAGTAAACTTATGATTAATGTATATTTCAATTATATGTACATTAATATTTGCATAATTCACTACCCAAGTAATAAATTTTAATGAGAATGTGAATAATGTGCTTAATGTGAAAAGATTTCACAAAAGATTGTTTATTTATCTTTTAAACCTATTATTTTTTATAATTTCATAACAAGAAATATTTGAAAAAATATTCTGATAGTGAAAACTAACTCTCCAACATCGCTGGACAGAAGTTGGAAGAACTCAATCTAAAACCTTAACTTTTAATTAAGGCCTACCCCTCCGGTAGTAAAATTACTTTAAGTTAAATAAGATATATAATATTTTGTCACTATTAAATAAACATTTGCACATTCAATAATATTGAAAAATCATGAATTGGGGACAGGGTTGTAAATATTTGTAGCTCACCTTTTTTTAATGTATATTTAAAGTTGTGAATGTTGAAAAATTGAATTGAAATGTTTGAAAGGGTAAAAGTTATTTGAATGGTGTCTCACGATAGAACTAGTCATAAATATCATGCATTGTAATGATCAACTATTATCAGCAAAAATATATGTATATAATCAATATAATTGTATAATTGTAAATATATTCAATATTGTACACCAGAATATTTTACTATGGTATTTGTATTGGACTATACATAGATAAGTAAGTTAAATTAAATTAATTATGTTATTAACTTATAAGTTGTATTTTGTTGTTACATATCTTAGAATTAACAATTTTATAGTTTTATTTGTGAATAAATTTTGTTTTACTATCGTTTTATGATCATTATTACATTTAATTCATTTAATTTGACTCTTGTATTCTACGGTATTCCCCCATTTTGTATTATGGGGAAGAATATAAAAAAATTGCATGTTGAAATATAACAGAATTACATAACCTCACTCCTCAACAGGCAGCTTAAGTTTTGCATATTTGATACGAAAACCCTCTCTAAATTATATATATTTACAGATGATTAACAAAGTCCTTCTAAATTATCTTCATTATAAATATGTTTAATAAACAAACATTATTGAAAAGGAAAAGACCAATATTAAAAAAGTAAAAATACATACATTTATGCAAAATAATACAAAGAAAACATTATTCAGTAATATAATGACACAGAGTTTAACTTAATAGGGACACATTAAGCCAATATTTTATAAATTATCTTAACAGAATATGAATAGTTTGATCAATCATTGCATTCTTTTCACATAGCAAATCCGACTGTGTCACTGTATCACTGAGGCTGTGCATATGACAGCGGAGCTGGAGGTCATACTTCGTCTTCATTAAGAAGCATATTCGCAATACCAGATGTGATCGGGAACTTCCTTCCTGTCTCTGGACAAATGAGCTCTCCGTTTATAACCTCCACCTAGGACATATTCAAGTTCAAATTTATGGTGACTGATTAACCCTACTAACTGGTGGGTGATTTAGCCTTAACAAATAGATAAACTCGTTTTGCAACTCTTCTTTTGATTATAACAAAAAGCCAGTTACGCTAAGGTCATTCATTTTAACAGTCTCTTCAGTTTGGGATTGTAGTTTTAATTTAATTTACTACTTATTTAGTCAAATTTTGTATTTCTCTAGTTTCCTGAATTTGTATCTCAAATGCCAAGTTTGTATTTTGTGGTGAGCTTCATTGATTTTTAATGTTGGTTTATGTGTTGGATATTTCTTATCTTAGGTGGGTGTTGTTACTTAAATTTATATAAAAATTTTAAATGATAATACTTTGAATATTAAAAGAGTTGTGACTATTGTAAAAATCTATGAAAGGAACAAAATATAATTTTTTTCTTATTACCCTACATAAAACGTAAATGTACATGTAGTAAGAATAAATGAACAAATCAGTAATGATCAAGTGATATAAAATTTTCATGGAAAAACAATCCCCAGCATACCTCAAGCAGAACATGATGGACTTTCTTCAAAAATTCTTCATTGTTTTCATAGTCATCAACTATACTTTTCGGTAAATCTCCAGCGTGTCCTAACTACAACAAATAATAATAATACAAACAATAATGATTTTATCCACAACTATTCATCTACAAAAAAAAACTAACGTATAATTTAATGAAATACTCATTTTACTTTGTTACATGCAAACCACCAAAAAGGTTAGGCTTTAGAAGAAAAAATAAAAGATTCATGTAGTGAAAAAAATTGTCAGTATGTATGAAAAAAGCGCCTTTTTTTATTAACCCTTAAAGAGCTACTGAAAATCTCAGTCCCTGCTCATTTGGTGTAAAAAAATCAAAATATTATTTTCCCAATGTTCTTTTTAGATTTAGGTAGCTCGAATAAAGTAGCCTATAAAACAGAAATTGCTTCACTTTTAATTATTGAAGATTTTAGGACTATTTCTAGGTATTAAAAAAAGGATTTTTTTTGATAAGCCATTTCAGTTAATAATAATTAGTTAATAAATCCTATTCAATGAAAACATTCACAAAATATACACTATTTACTGCTAAAACACAATGAAAATAAACACACATCGACAAAAATATCAACAAAAAAAGTTAGCGAAAGTGAAAATAGCTGGCTGTAGTGACTCGTAAGTTTTCTCATTAAAAGCAGTTCAGAAGCTCATGAATACAGGCCAAAGTCGCATAGCAACTAATTTCAGTCACTAAGTATTTCAACAAAGCCGCCATATTGATTTTGTGAGTGTGTATAGGCTAAAGCAACATAACCATGCACTTTATCGGTTGTTTCGCGAACCACAGCGCAGTAAATGTGGCAAAATAATTGATCACGAATACACTCGTTTACCGGGCCATGCGACCCCATGCTGAGAGAGATGTCATCAGCCGCCCTGTAAGGGTTAATGTTAAGAATAAAACCTAGTGGAATACACTTGAGTCAGAATCGGAATCTTTATTTCGTAAATAACAAAATTTATATGAAATGCGTCAATAGTTACAAATATAAAAGACAAACAGTCTATGATAATCATTTACAATAATAATAATTCAATCAATTAATGAGATATTAACAACAGTTTTACACCAAACTTTGGTAAAGTCTGAAAGGAATTCTCTAACTGAGTAGGAGCACTTCTCAAGCAACATAAATTTTAATTTTCTCAAAAATAATTTGGTGTTTGAAATTTTTTTCAAATACAGAGGCAGCACATTAAACAACTGTTGGGCAGAGTAATGAATACCCTTTTTGAGAGTGATGAAAGAACCTCATCCATAGAACAAATTAAAAGTATATCAGAATGTGATTAGACTAGTGTTAACATATGGAACTGAAACTTGGATTTTAGAGAAAGAAGGACAGAAAATTATTGTCTTTAAAAACAAAATCTTAATCTTTAAGCCATTTTCCTCGAAAGCTCGAATGGTGACCTATACCCGCCGCGACGTATAACTATGTAAAACACACTCAAACTAAACATAAGCCGAGTATTTTATATTTATTTGCTTTTTATACACACATTACTAAATTAAACGTTTATTTTTCTTACTCTAAGAATCTATTTTTGTCCTTATAATATTTATTTTCTCTGAGTATTTCTCCGATCTAAAGGTTTCCTTTGTAACCTGGTTGAAGTAGTGTTGTTGTTGTAGTAAAGACTAGTTTAAACAATATTTACAGTGTTTCTCCTGATATTTAAATGTCAAAATGTGGAATGTTGAATATATTTACAGACGAAGAAATAGATGAAGTATTGAATCATGATTATGATTAATTACGTCCTGGGGTGAACTTGACATTCAATTTATTCAACTTCAAAGGGTTAAATATATATGGCCCATCACAGAAAAATGGATAATGGAGAAAGAGACAAAATAGGGGGATAAGGGATCTACATAATTATTGTGATGTGGTAGGACATGTACTACAGAGAGAGGAATGTTCACTGTTAAAGGAAACCAGTATGGGAAAGCCAGATAGAAAACGACCATTAGGAAGATGCAAGAAGAGATGGTGGGATAATGTCACCAAGGACACAAGGATGGAGGTGGGGGTAACAATGGAAGTGGGGGGATAAAGAGAGATGGAGAGCAGTTGTTGGTGCGGCCAAATCCCCTGACTAAGGCATAAGTGGCTTAAGTAATTGAGCGTAAGTAGGATACACTGAGAGCTTTTAGATGTTTGCTTTACATTACAACATCATTCTGTCCTTAAAATTTGGATTGCACCCTCTTGATGAATGGACAATAAAAATACTGGTTATATAATTATGTCTTCTCCTAAAAAATTTTTAACTAGGCTATAATCGGTGAGTTATAGAATCACTCAACTCATGTACTGTTTATTTACATTAGATGACTACCTAAATGGTTACATTCTCACAACATATTAACAACAACAGTAAGTTGATTAATAATTGTTTTCAAATAATGGCCAGAACAGAGATGAAACAACTTCCATCTCATTCACAAGTCCAAAACTAAACATCTATAAGCTAAATCAGACTCTTTACATCTACAGCATGTAATACTGATACCAAAAGCAATTATTAAAAATAACTTAGATACTTACCCCTTCTGCAGCATTGTACAGAGTGTTCCAATCAATCTTGGGGATTATTCTCGCCACAAACTCCTGATTGAAATCCAGTTCTGATACCTTAACATCTTTAGCCTAAAACGTATAACACAGAATGAGTGATTACCTACTATAACTATTTTTTTTTGTATTTTTAAGCCAGTCACATTTTCAACATTTTAAAGCAAGAGAATTTGTAAAAGTCAGATCTTGATACTACATAAACCGAACATGTTGGGTGGGTAAAAAGACCAATGAGATGATTTACCACCATGATAGACAACCATTTATTTAGTATCAAGTTGCAACTCTAGATGCACAAATCACACTGCTAGAATTATGTTTAATATGCATTAACCGCATGCAATAAGCATATGCAGCTTTTAAGTTAATCGTTTGGATTTAGTCTAATTGTAATTTTGGTAATATTTACGTAAGTTTTAACCGAACCTAAACTGGTCAAGATTTTCACATTTAAATACAGTGCAAGGAGTTAGTGTGATCATACTAACAGATTAGGGGCCAAGTACTAAGAACTTTTATCCCTCTTTGGATAAATGATGACATCTCATAAATAACATAACAATCGTCCAATGTTGGTGTGAGTGTAGGGTGGTTTTTTCAGTGCATCCTCCGGGTTGAAAGTGTTTATTAAAAAAGGCAATAATTCAACTATCAATACAAGTAGGCCTAGGCCTAATGTTATCTACTTGAGAGTTATGGTTTGTTTCAACAGTGATTCGTAAGACTCATTTCAATTTTATTCTTTTAGCTAAACTGAATAATACAAAGCACATTGAGAGTCTAATTAGTATTTATGCATAAGGTTTCAAAGAAAATACTCAACCCTTCAGAGGGCGTACATTTTTAAAAATAACAGAGGGTACACTTTGAGGTTACCTACAGGTCAATAAAAACAAAAAATTTACGAGGTAAAATTTGTATTTCAGTGCACAAAATTATGTACCTACTTCTGACATGTAAAAGAACAAAAATATGTTTGGTGAATATAATAATTTTGCAAAAGCTAAAGGCTATAACATAACGAATGCCTAGTTGTAAAATAATTAAATAACATATATTTAATTAAATTGAAAAGAGTATTTAATCAAATATTACAATTTAAAAGTAAATAGAAAAAAAATTGTTTGATTATATAAGAAGTTAATTTAAATTTTCTTTATGATTTGGACATTTGTTTGCACAATCCGCAGCTTGCCGATAATCACTCGGAGTCCAAATTAAACTTCTTCCCCACCCATCTTGTAAAAACTGTATATTTACTAAATAATGTAACTAATTGTGTATACTATTCATGACAATAATAATGGTAAAGTTTTAACACTATTTACAGTAATTATTTAAAGTAAAAAATCAACACGCAAGTTAAACAAGATGTCGCACACCTCTTGCGATGGCCAGAGCCAATCCTAAAGAGCACTCTTGGCCTATTTTTGTTAATGTTATTTAGTTTTAAGAATTTGAACTCCTGCCTGGGTGGCTAGCATGCATGCTGAAACATCAAAAGGAAATTCCCTAATTTTTCCCTGACTTTTTCATGTTAGAAGCAGCATTTTCCACAACTAAAAACGTGTGTAGCTATCTGTTTAAAAAATCACAAAATCAGTATCTATTGAAATAAATCATTCACACACAAATAAAATTGTTAAATTAAAATGTACAAATAAAAATACCCCCGTCGCAGCAGACCTGCGTACTCAGCGAATTTCCAAATCAATAATATAATAATAATAATATATGACAAGTCAAGTGGTCAAAATCTGTCGATGAACATGAGAATTATTTACCTATTCTCCATAAGATTAACATGGGAATGAGTATGCAGGTTTGCTGCTGTGAGGAACACTGAGAGTGGGCATTTATACCTTCAAAAATGTTTATTTTTAACATTTATACCAACTTTCATCAACATTTGTCCATAAATAAAGGAGTTTGCCTATTCTCCATATGATTAACCTGGGACAAGAGTATGCAGGTTTGCTGCCATAATAAACACATAAACTATGATTTTTAAGCATAAATGGATGAACCTAACCACATAAAGCTAAATATAAATTTTTATCCAAAAATATTGGTTAATAAGTGAAATATTAATTTTTCCTTATCCTCCATAAGATTAACATTGGAGCCTCAAAATACAACGTACTGTGTTTAGATTTTTTTATATCTCGGTAACCGTTGGACATAGAAAAAAACTTTAAGAAACTAAATTGTGTAGTTTTTTAAGCTGATTTTAGTGGTGAAAGATTAAATCTAAAAAATTTTTAAATTACATATGAAAAACGCAAAAACCCCCATTTTGGGGTAAAAAACCCCCATTTTGGGGTACAAAACCCCCCCAAACTACCCGTTCCCATTGAACGATATGTCTGGTTTACGAACTCGTCCGAGCATTTGTAGGAATACATGTCTCTACCAAATTTGGTCTCGATCGGACCATTTCTACGAGAGTTATCGTGTTCACAGACACACACATATATATAATATATATATATAAAGTAAAGTTAAAATAATTAACTGAGTATCCTTGACAAACATTATTTTCATATTATTTTTATATGTACGGTATATAAAAAATTTATATATACAAGTACACAAGTATATTTAGTATACAAGTATATTTATATATATATATAAATTTTAACGACTATTGTTTTTGGTCTCTAGGCACCTAAAGAAGAAAAAATAACATGGTCCCGGGCTTAAGTCTTACCATGAGACCTACGGTAATAGCTTCTTCCCTATGGGAAATTCGCTAATAATCATATTAATTGAGAAGTGAACTAGAAAATATCTGACACAAGTCGACAATCACTATTCATTCACTTCCAAACTGGCTCGCTGATGAGCAGAAAGAAGAAAGAATGGCGTCTGCCATATATATAACTAAACTCAACAACTAAGATTTTCAATGCTGCCAGTTTTTCCAGATTTGTAAGTTCTAAATCCTTTACAAAACACTGATTTCCTTGGGCGGTTTCCCTGACCAATGTAGAAATTTCCTGACTTTTCCCTGTTTTCCTTGTTGCTAGACACCCTGCATATGCTCTGAGAGCTGATGTGCACAATTTCGATACCACACAAAAGAAAAAAAGTGATGTCCCATTTGTCAGGCTTGTGAAAATTCTGTGAATGAGTCAAAAAATTCTGAGACTCGAATGCCTGACCCATGGAGCTAATGATTGTATCTTATATTAGGCAAACTTATGAATTGGTTAATCAAAAATCCTTTTGATAGACTTGAAGAATTCCTGAGCAAACCAAACATTGATAGCCTATTGTTCTCTAGTCTCTTTCTAGCTTAGCATATTTAAATAAGTAATCTTTAGTTCATTTCTTTGTTGTGTATTTCTCTCTGTCATCTTAGAGCTTCTGTGATACCATGTTCTAGTCAATGCCTCTTTATTTTTTGTTATTATTGTTGGTTTATTTTAATTATATATCAAGTATATATTCCTTTGACTTTAAAGTTTCAGCATATACAACTAATGTAACATGACCTTTCCATTAACAGTCTATGTAAAATTAATATTGTCAAGTGGAATAAAAAGATTTGACTAGAATAAAAAATAGGTTACGAATCAGTTGTCAACCAATCCTTGAATAGTTTTAGAATGACTATATGTTCGGGGTTATGGCCCCTTTTTCAAATCCTCTTTATCTAACGTACTCATTTACTCAGTAGTTTCACCCAGTAGGCAGTATGGTTTCACCCTTTGCCGCTCATGTGTAATTTAATTAGTGTCTTAGTGTAAACGTAAGTGTTTTGACCAATAATGACATAAGCGGAGCTGAGTAAACGAGTATGTTTCACAAAGAGGATTTGAAAAGGGGGCCATGATCCCAAAACTATAGTCAACCTAAAACTATACTTTGTTTTCAATGATTGACGACAGGTTCGTTTAACCTTTTTATTCTAGTCAATCAATCAATCCAGGAGGCATATTATGAATAAAAAATTATTTGATTTGTTACCACCAGCCCGTGACACACAAGATATTTCCAGCCCGGGGCGAATCGGAACAAAACTTAAGATTAGAAAGTAGTAGGGATCAATATTGACCCTAATTCGATTCTAGGAATGAGATGCGAAAGGTAGAGAGCCGCTCACACTACTGACAACACCCAAATAGTGAAACATGTTTTATTTTCTGCAACAAAAAATAAAACAAACCCTGGTGGTACCCTCCATGATGCGCCCTCCTGAAGGACCGGCTTGAAGCTGACAGGCCGGTTTTTGAAGGTTAAATTTCAATTACTCCAAACCTACCCCCTTAAACTAAAAACCACATCTTGATTTTTTTTAAACTTGAAGCCAAACTTTACTGGGATCAATTGCTCCTTTTCAGTGTCTCTAATGTTAAACAGTATCCTTCCTGAGGCAAAGCAGAAGTTAAGGTAATATAATATTACCTAACCTAAAAACAATAACATTAAGAGTGTATTACCGATATAGCCAAAGGGTATCCAACATTAACGCCTTTTATACATTTAGAAGTAAGCAAATTATGCGTAAGTAATTTCATATTTAAAAGTTCATTAAAGTATTAATACAAATTAAATTTAACGTATAGAGCACGTTCCAGATAGCTTAAGAGTCAGAGTAGGACAGCTCGTACGTCACTGTAACAACTAACGACAGCCTTAAGGCAAACTGTTTACTACCGAGTACCGAGTGGGCTGACTCAGCTGAGCTGACTGCCGAAACGAAAAGTGCTGCTGACTGCTGAGAATCCAGTGTTGCCAGATTGGGAAAAGGTTTTCCCGCTATTAGGTACGAGAGAAAATATCCCCTCTCTCCTGAATTTTCCTACTTATCTGTAAATCGCACAACGTATATTATTGTGATGAGGAAAAACATGTAGAACAGTATTTAAAATAAAATAGATTACTAACCTATAGCAATGATACAAAAGTACAGATTTGTCTCAACTGTTTTCACAAACATTTGGATTATAAAGGAACATTTTTCCCTAACTTATTGCAGTTGTTTCACATGGAATATTTCTTACTGCAGTCTAGATAGATTTTCTAAATAAATGTATTTTTCAAATTATAAAGAAATTCTTAAACCCGGAATTCGTCAGCGAGTGATTGACCAGACGCCGGGCAGACCCAACTTAACGGATCGTGGATCTAGGCGTGTTCAATGGCAAGTTTTTAGCCCCAGTTATGATGACGAATATGATGGTAATGAAGAAGAATGTGAATGGGAACCAATTGATGAAAATGATCCTCCAAACATGCAACATCCTTTCGAGTATAGTGAGATACCTGGGCCGAAACATATTCCGTCTCATGTTTCAACTCCATTAGATTTTTTCAATTTATTTTTTCCTTTGACATTTTTGAATTTGATTGCTGTTGAAACTAACAGGTATGCAGAACAGACACTGGCAACAAACCACAACCTTTCTTCAAGAAGTCAAATGAGGAATTGGTACAAAGTAACCGCCTCAGAAATCCGCACATTTATTGTTGTGATTTTGAACATGGGGTTGATTCGCAAACCAAGTCTGAAGTCATATTGGTCTAACACCAACTCCCAGTCAACCCCATGGTTTGGAAAAATGTTTTCCAGGACTAGGTTTGAAAACCTTTTGTCTTTCTTCCATCTTGTTGACAACTCTAAACTACCAAAAGCCGGCAAACCAAATTATGATCCATGCCAGAAATTTGAACCTATTGTTCAACACTGCAACAATTTGTTTCCATACTTTTACAAAGCTCATGAGCAAGTATCTGTAGATGAAAGTATTATTGGAACTAAATGCCACACCAGCTTAATGGGTGTCAAATTTTGGGTTTTATGTGACTCAGTCAGCAAATATTGTTTGAAAATATTTTGTTATAAAGGTGCACAATCGATAGTAGACAGGGAGGACATAAAAGAGTTTGGTTTGGGATACACAGTTGTCAAAAAATTATTGAGTGCATGCAACTATCTAAAAAGGGGTTATCATTTGTTTATTGATAATTTCTTTGTATCCAACAAGTTAGCTAAGTGGCTATTATCTGAAAACACATACATGACTGGTGTTTGCCAAATAGACTGTAAAGAATTTCCCAATGATGTGAAGAGAAAATTCAAGGTAGGAGACAAGGCCTACTTAAAAAAAAATAAGTCAGTTGTCCTGGCATATCGAGAAAAATCAAGTCAAACAAAACCAGTTGTCTTGATTTCTACAAAAGCTAAAATCAGCAATGAAATAATCACTAAAAAGAAATGGGGAAGAACAACTACTATAGAAAAACCAAGTGTTATTGCAGATTATAATAAATATATGGGTGGAATTGACTCATTTAATATGATGCTATATTGTTACTTTAATGAACGACGAAAAGTCAAGTATTGGAAAAAGGTTGTCTTTAACTTTATCTCTCGAATGATGCTTAATGCATATATATTATATCAAGACACTTGTAAAGCAAAATCAGTGAAGCCCTTTGGACACTACCAATTCATTGTAAATGTAATTGAAGGTGTTGGAAGTGCTTGGCTAAAGGAAAGAAAAACTTCTAATGAAGCAATTGACCCCGATGAACCAAACCCATCCATGAGGAGAGGTTTAGTTAAATTGCCCGGTAAGAAAGAAAAGACATGTTGGAGTTGCTCAAAGAAAAGTAGTGGCTCTCTTGGAAACAAAAGAAAAAGATCAAGAACAGTGTGTAACAAATGTGGTGAGGGATGTCACGCAATATGCTTCTCCCAGCATATCTGCAATTAAAACACTGTTTTAGTGTAGCTTTGTAAATATTCCTGTAAATAATAAATATTGAGTAGTGTAGTGTACTGTCTTAGAAGTTCTACAAAACACTTAAACCCAGGCATGTAAATATAAACTCCAATTTACTTCTTAGCCTTAGCATTTTGATTTAGTGTGAATTTTTCCACTTACATGTTTCACCATTTTCTGAGATACTATTTTTATTCTTGTTCAAAATCAATTACAAATTTGTACACACGCTCTCTTTAATGTAAGTTATAATTTAAATAATTTTACACTGTCTGAAGATTACATCTTTTCTAAAAGAATCAGCTACCTATTCTGCAGCTTTAACACTCTCTGCTTCTGTCGAGTTTCCTCAGATCAACTGACCGCAAGATATCAGTGAATGAAAGGATACAAACTTTGTCTCAATATTTTAAAATCCAGTGCACTCTTCTTGTCAGAAAGTACTGTAGAAAAATGTATCTGATGAACAAACCAAGTGCTGTGTACTATAGGGCAAAGTACTAAATTGTGTAGTTTTTTTGAGTTGTTTCTAATGATGAAAGGTATTTCCTTTTAAAATTACATATGAGAAAGGCAAACAACCTATTTTTGGGGTACAAACCCCCCCCAAACTACCCGTTTTTGATAAGTCTGAATTACAAACTCATCCAAGTAAATGTTGGAATATACGTCTCTACCAAATTTGGTCTCAATCAGACCATTCTACGAGAGTTACTGTGTTCACAAACACATATATAATTAAAATTTTTAACGACTTTTTTTATTAAATCAACAATTAGTTGGACTTTTCCAACGTGTCTTTTGTTTAAAATCTACACATGAATCATGAATTTTCAAAACTCGTTTTTTTGTCTCTTGGCACCTCAAAACAAAAAAGTATCATGGTCCCTTAGATCCATGGTAACTTAGGTCTTGCCATGGCAAGACCATAGATCTCATGAGACCTAGTTAATAGCTTCTTGATATAGTTGCCTACAGGAAATTCGCTAAAAAATGAGCAGTAATTTCTTGGGATTGAAGATGTACCAGCATTTAAATTTGGATGACCATACACATATTCTATTGAAAATGAATTCTGGAATATATGCTTTATCTCAAATGAGATATTGTTGTGATTTATAAACATTAAAAACATTTACTTTGCTCATGTGCAATCACATATTCCATTATGCATAGGATAAGGAGAATAGGTATGTATTTTATATCACTTAAAACCATTATTTGTAACAAAAACTTAAAAATTCCAGAGTATGTACATAAAAAGGCACCTTCTTGCAACGGTTTACCTGTTTTATACAATTTTTTTGGCTTTTACAGGTTTTCAATCATCCACTTCACTTAAATTACCATCCAATAATTCCCTAATAAATATCGCTAGAACGCAAACCATCACACATTTTAGGGATGTAAACAAACAACATAAACAAATTTTAACAACATTAGTAACAATAAAACAGCTGCATGGATAAATTAATACTCACAGACCTTCAAAGTTGGTGTGGTACGGCAATAATTTACTTCAAACATAAAACCTAGAAGTTCTTTAACAAGATGGTATACTTTGTTTAAAATTCATTATTGGTGATGATGGACTTATGTTATTTAGACTTTTATTGCAGACATTTTTCATTATGATTTTAAATAAAACAAATTGTTTTAAGTTAAATAATTGTGTTTAACAATAAGAATTTGTTTTAGATGAAATCGTGATGGAAAATGTCTGCAATAAAAATCTAAATAACAACATGGTATATATTTTAACTTGTAAACCTTTAAATAAGCGGTAAAGTATAGCCTGTGGAATCCCCTGAATTCAGGCGATTTACACTTTGCAGTCCAATAGAGTCCCCAAATTCGGGCGATTGACACTTAAAGAGTTAAATGGTAAAATTTCATAGAAACTAATATATAATTTCATAACAATAACACCTTATACCAATTAAATAACAACAACTTTTTGTTTTCATGGCAAAAAGAGAAGTTGTTGCTGATTTATAGATTCCTATTGTGCTGAAAAACTCAGATATAAAACAAGGATGCAAAAAAACTAACTAAACAACACAATTTTATTTATGTGATGAACATTAGATCATACCTTTACTAAAAATATCACTAACCTTTCTATAAAACTTCCACATCCAGCCAGCATCTACGTCTAAGTTCAAAATACCCCCATCGCAGCAGACCTGTGTACTCAGCGAATTCCCACCTCAATAATATGGCAATAATAATACAAGTATATGACAAGATTGATCAATGAATCTCGTTGATAAATAAGTTAAATATGCCTAGAGTCCATAACATTAACATGGAAAACAGTATGGAGGTTTGCTGTTTTGAGGAACACTGAAAGTAGGCATTTTTACCATAAACTATTTTATTTTGACCATATACAAAGTTTTATCATTATCTGGACATAAATAAAGGAGTTCGCCTATACTCCATAAGATTAAACGGAAAAGAACATGCAGGTTTCTTGCTGTGAGGATCACATAAACTATGATTTTTTAGCATAAAAGTATCGATCCCAACCACATTAAGCTAAATACAAAGTTTCATCCAAAACTATGGGTTAGTAAGGGAAATATTAATTTTACCTTATTCTCCATAAAATTAGCATTGGAGCCCCTAAATACAATAAAATAATGTACTGTGTTTAGATTTTGTAATATCTTGGTAACCGTTGGAGATAGAGCAAAACTTTAAGGAACTAAATTGTGTAGTTTTTTAGCTGATTCTAATGGTAAATGATAAATTTGAAATTTTAACAAATTAAATGGGAATTTAATAAATTAAATGTAGAAACATGTAGGGATACATGTTTCTACCAAATTTGGTCTCGATCACACCATTTTTATGAGGGTTATCGTGTTCATAAACAAATTCATTATCGTGTATATATATATCAATTTTAACGACTATTGTTTTTGGCCTCTGGGCACCAAAATACAAAAAAATAACATGGTCCTGGGCTTGCAAGAGGCCTATGGTAATAGCTTCTTCCCTATGTATGGGCAATTCGCTAAAACTGAACTTACAATGAAACTGTACTGTGAAACTGTCTGTGTGTATTTGTGGTTGGTGTACTGAAAATACTGATCTCTGATTTCAAGTGTCAGTTTTTTAAGGATAACTTTCATTTGCACGGTGCAAATTGAAGAGACCACCAACGACATCCAGCTGCAGGTGTAGGTAGCTGCAGATTGTTAGGGAAATATAACTTTTTCAACTATCACAGCCCTGACACTTTATAGATGTATTACTAGAACTTATTGTGTTGGTAGTTGCCAAATTGCGACAAAATAATTTAATTGAAGAACAGTAGCACTACAAATGTCACCACATGCTGATGCAGTGTAAGACATGTTGAGAATTACCATGAAATGTATGTTTTGTTTTGTAAATGTTTTAAGGTGTTTATTAAGTGTTATAGTGGTATTTTATATGAAAAATACTGTTAGTGGGCTGGGCTAGTAGTGTGAAGTGAACCATTCTGTGTAGAAGTTGAGAGGGCCGAACCTAATAGGTTGAAATCGGTTCTTCAATTAAACTAATTTGCTGAAATTTGGTACCACCAATTTGTTTGTAGATATACAAAATTTTTTGTAATTTTAAAATTAATTTTTTGTATTTAGCTCAGATTCAAGATTACTTCATGCCAACCGGATGTCTTGTATTCTTGTATCGAGTATTTGTACATTTTTGAACGAATTTGTAAGCTACTGACCACAGTAAAGGTTTTCTGAGTTTGCCCATCCCATTTTCGGGATAATTAAACATACAGTACATACTAATCAGCTGTAAGTTATTCCAAGCTGATTCAAATAACCTGTGGATTTTAACCAAGAAGTATAGTTTTGCATTAAAACTGATTTTCAGTTCAAGTGGAACATTTTTTTTCGGGTCAGTTAGAAAGAAAAAAAAGAGTTCACATGCAGTCAGTAGCTTTATGTCAGTAAGTTGTCTCTTCAATTGGCAAAGTTTACATTGTTATACAGTACCTTTTTTAGCAATATGGTAAAGTACTTTTTAACAATTAACTATATACCGTAACATAACACATAACATAACATATATAACATAAATATATAACTCTTATAATAATCAGACAACAACTCAAAAACCTTAATATTCCACCACCTTATTAAACAATTTGGATTAGTAGGGTTGCCATAATTGTAGAGGCAAAGTATTATAGAGAAAATCGTTTGACCTTGCAATAATAATAAAAATAAGTACAATAGCTATAATCTGACACCTCAAAATATATATGTACTATAAGAGTGAATGACTGATAGGGAATTGAGTAAAAACACATACACAGGAAACTATATTACTCTTTAGAATGATCTCTTTTCTACAACATCATCAAAGGATTAATTTAATTGTGAACAATTGAGTTCGTCAGTACAATCGTCAAACAATCAGTAAAATATGCCTAAAGAAGGCTTTTTTACAAACTTGTATTTTATCCCCAAAACTAAAATTCTCTTATGTTTTTTAAAGTTACAAATACATTAAACCTAGCTTCCTAGTTAAATAATTGGCAATTCTTACTGATCAAAATTTTTTCAATTTACTCTTAGCAACATGATACACAAACATTAAATTTCTACAAGTCTTTATTAACCCTTTAAGGAGTACCGTATTTTGCGTCAAAATAGTATTAATGTTTAAAAACTTCATTTGACAAAATTGGTTAAAATACATATATATATTCTATTGAGTTGGTAAACATATACTATTCATTGCCGGATGTGCAGAAAAACACTGTTCACTTCCACAAGGAGAGCCATGATCGCATACCCTTCGTAGTTGTAAGTAGCTATGGCTTATGTGAAGCAACTGTATCTGTATATATATAACCTGACACAGATTGATTCTTAAGCTATAAATCGATAATTAAAGACATGTAGATACGGAATAGATGCGGAACGTGTGTATTCGGTAGGTTGTGGGTAATCAGATTGGTTAAGGGTTTCTTAGGCGGGGTGGTCGTGGCGGGAAGTTTTGGCGGAAAAAGTGGTGCCGCGGCATTACGTTTTATTAGACCTGCTATTTATTAGCACTGTAGGTTCAGCGGGTAATAAAAGTGAAAGTGTTCTACACTCCCCTATTATTGACGCCTGTATATCAGTAGCTGAGAGTTGTTTGTTTGCTTAACATCACTTGATGCTTTTTTTAGTTACTTTGATTTAAGATTTTAAAATTGAAAAATTGATTGAAAAAGTTCTAAAATGTTTATTTTAGGGTATTTTGATCCTAAAACTTGTTTATAACTATATTTACTCCATGTTGCAATGTAATTTTGTGAAAATTGAAACAAAATTTACTATTTTAAGGTGTGTTTTGAGTTTTCACCCTTACTCCTTAACAGCTCTTAAATAATGACGTTCATTACTCCTTAAAGGGTTAAGTAGTTTAACAAAAATACTGACCACAGACTTGAGGACATTATATATTAGTTTTCAAATTTGTACAGTTGTAATTTTGTACATGTGAACTCAATACAGTTAGGGTTTTTTAATTTCCATCTTATACACCCAAAACTATATAGGCCATTACCTATTATACCTTTTACACATTTCAGGCTAAACCTAGTAGGTTGTAACATTATTACATAGAAAAAAGAAGAACTCATTACTTCAGGGTCTGGAGTCCACTCTGGGGGTAGGAGGCTCAATCCCTAGATCCTTCAGTGGCAGTGAACATGATATTTCAACGCCTAAATATCAAACTATAAAAAAATTAAACATGGTTGAGCTACTTGCTGCAGCCTTGAATATTTTTAAACTATTCTGTTAATTTTTACTGTAACTTTAGAAACATTAAAATTACTGTAATAGCTTAAATTATTGTTCATAACACTCTAATTAATACTTTGTTATTCTTATCTAAGTAATAAATCTTGAATCTATATCCTACTGTCATTTTACTATTCATTCGTTAAAAAAATTCAATCACAGCTATGTATGTTCAACCTAACACATCCTTTCAATTAAAATATTCTTGACTGTTTCAGACAACAATTGCCAAATACTATTGAATAACTACTGACCAAATTTTCTCAAAATCTATAAGGTTGTAAATTGTTTATGAAATTTCATGAGCTTCTAGACATCAACTCAAGGGACAATTTTATGACCTAAAATTTACGAAGTACCGACATATGCCACCAGACATCACCACGAGTATTCCTATGTATTATATATGAGAATATTGCTGAGAGTGACTAGCAGCGTTTGGCAGTTTCTCTCAAATTTCAACTCATAAAAGACAACTAGTTTCTAGATAGCAGTAGTACTATTTATACACCTTAGATACAAACTAGTAAAGAGTATTAAAATAATTTCTCTGTAAATGAAATGAATAAATAATAAGGCATATAATTTAATACTGGTCTTTTTACACTCATTTTCTTATAATTTTAATAATTGAAATGTGCAAAAAAATTTAGAAAACAACATTTGATTTTTAAATGATTCAAATTATTATATGGGGGCATGGATGGCCATGTGGTCTAAAAAAAAAATGGGAAATGATTGTCAAAACTGAATGCTTAAAATACTAAAGGGTTTTAAAGAGCACCTAATTGTTTTAAATGGTGAAAATTTCAAATATATATGGTTAAACCCTATAGGTAAACAAAAGTATTAGCCACTTTCACTGTACCTTTATGATATGCATGATGATATATTATGATGAATGCAGTGTCCGGTTTCTTAATCGTAGTGTTTACAAAATTAATAGCTGAGATTAAATAATTTGAAAGTTTCTTTAAACTGTAATTTGTTCAAATATAAACAACACAATGTAAACAAATATGATACAAAATTTGAATACCGTTGGTAAACTCTGAGAGTCTGAAGTGAAGAGGTTAGCGTCTCCATTTATGTGTACACAAGTCTACTAGCTAAGTAATGTTTTGGGTAAACCGTCGTTGTTGAGCAGGTGGCTGCCTGGGTCCGTCAGCTGACTGGGACCTGAGCCAATCTCTGTCATAATGCAATACTTGAGCAGACCAGGAGCATGAGGGGGAAATGCTGACTTCATCTCCTGGAAAAACCAGATTTACATTCAACCTTTTATTATAAAAGAGGAAGTATATATTTATGTTTGTAAGTTGCCTACAGACTCAACTGCTAAAAAGATTGTAATTAAACTTTCAGGCATTATTAGGCATGATTCAGGGATGGTTTCTGTGAATGTTGGTGCAAACCTGTTCAAAGGGCTTCGACAGAGAGCATAACAGAATGCAGTGTCCGGTTTCATAATCGTAGTGTTTACAAAATTAATAGCTGAGATTAAATAATTTGAAAGTTTCTTTAAACTGTAATTTGTTCAAATATAAACAACACAATGTAAACAAACAAATATACTGTGGTGTGATGTTGATTTAGGTTTTTTATTTCCATTTTTAGTTGGTTGACAGTTAATAGTTGTGTAAGGCTACTAGAATTGAATTGAAATGAATATAACAAAGGGCTCTGACCAAGAGGGCATAAAAGGGTGCAGTGTCAGATTTTATAAATTTAGTGTTTACAAAATTAACAGCTGTGAGTAAATAATTTGAAAGTTTCTTTATACAGTATACATTACTGTTAGGCGGTACAAAGTTTGACAGGTAACGCTAGTGATTTTATATTTTTAATCTAATTTGAGAAAAACCAAAAAGATAAATTTATTCCTGCTCACTGCTCATATATTTATTTAAGTGCATTTGATGTAAAGATGGCAATGGATATTGAAAGTAAATTAACTTTAAGCACTGAGAACTAAGTTGGAATCAATTTAAGAAAAAAATAGATATAAGGAATTTAGTATTTTTTTATTCTCATGTTGGTAGATAATTAACCCAACAGCCAATGGCATATCTAAGGGACCTCCCTACAGTTTAACAAGGAGTCCGAACCACTTTGCCTCTGAATGGCAACCTATATAATGGCTCAAACAACAACAAACCAACAACATTTGACAAACTGGTCCAATTATAAGAATGGTCTTTGAGAATCGTAGTATTAATAGTGTGGATGTTAATCCATACATGAGAACACTGAGAACCCACCGACCATCGCTCACAACCATCCACAATTCGTGACCTTCAAGTAACTCGATTACCAGACACGCCATGGTCCCAATAAAAAATAAAACTTTAATTTTTCAAAGGTACGGTAAGAAAAAAACAAATTCCAACAAAATACAAATAAAACCAAATTCAACCCTGTCCTGGTAATAGAGGGCCTGGTTTATGACCACTATAATTTTTCTTTGTTAAAAGAAAAATGAACAACGTTGCCAGTGGGTATCGGAAATTTTCACTTTTGGTCTACTGATCAAGTAAACTATTTTTGTTTTATTCCAGTAACAATCAGAGATAAATAGAAGAACACTCGGCAAACATGTGAAAAATTCCCAATTCTAACCTAAAATCCTTTTTGATTAACTTTATAGAACAAAAATTTACCTCAGGCAACGGAGCGATTGGTACAGGAACATTAAAAAATTCTTGTTGTGAATCTATTGCTGGTGGAAAAACATGAACGATGATTGCAGCCAACGAAGGAACATTATCTTCTTCCACGTACAAAACTGCATTGGGGCCTGCGTCGAAAGTGTAGGCCACCTGTATGAAAGCCAAAGTGATTTACAATTATAATTCATAAATAGGCTAAAATCAAAAGGGTAACTAAAACAAATACTAAGGTAGATCAAGAGGGGACAACTCCTTGGTCTCATCTCTTTACCTACAAAATACTACCGAGACCACGTTATGTGCCGTTCATAAATACAGACAAAACAGAATAATGTTCTCCATCACTATTATATGAAAAATGACTACTAATTTTTATAGTGATAACTTGCCTTAAATATAGTAAATCTGTTTTATAAGTTCAGATTTTGTTTGTACCAAAACTTGCCTAATTTTATCACTGTAACACAAAGTACGATGAGAATTTAGCCTTTTTACTAAATTCTAGCATAATTTCTAAACTTGGCAGATTGTTTACTACTCAGATTAGTTGGCAATAGGATTTGTTTAGTTGATGAGCTAGGAAAATAGCACTCTAAAATGAAATAAACCGAATAGCAAGCCAGCCTTAATGGATGGAATGGTAAAGCAAATGATTTTACATCATAACCAAAGAATAAATAGAATCAAACTCTTTAAGGACCGGTGTAGTAGCTTAGGAACAGCGTGCTGTAGCAGTAAGTCAAATGGTGTTTGTTCAAAACGATTTGGGGCAACCCATGTCAGATCACAGGTAGTCACCAGGTTAAGGTAATGAAACCTATGGACTAAGGTGTACCTAGTCGATACACCGCATATACCTTAGTAGATCCGCATGATTTGTTGTATGAGTGAACAAGGTCTACGATGGCGTGGGACACATCATTCATATAAACTGCTGGGGGAAATGTATCAAGGGCGACCGCATGAAACTGGTTGCTGTCCTTCATTGTAATTTCTGCAAACTTCTTAAAATCCCTCTCCAGAATAGCCTGGTAAAGAAATTGGTATGAATAAATGGCCTTAAAAATTTGAACATGTTTATGTCTTACAACAAATGCCAGAACTGATGTTTAATGAGTGGTAACACACAAATTCCAAAATTCAGTATTCACAATCAAAACTAACTAGAATAAAATATCAATTACAAAACAAAATTCTTCATTATTATTTCGAAAGCCTAGACACCTAGATAGTTAAATAAACACTTACCAAATGAATGGCATCTGCCCTTCAGGTGTCAAATTTGATTAAAAAATTCCTTACAGGAACCGGTTTCGGTTTTTTAACAGACCATCATCAGCCGATGAAACAGGTATCACAAATTACAATAGATTTTCCAACGTTGGTGTTTGTTAAAATGAAACATTTCAAAAATCTTTTTTGCACAATCACGACACATATTTACAAAAAATCGTCGGCTGATGATGGTCTGTTAAAAGACCGAAACCGGTTCCTGTAAGGAATTTTTTAATCAAATTTGACACCTGAAGGGCAGATGCCATTCATTTGGATAGTTCAAATTAGGCCTATTCTTTGATTTAAACTCTTCTCTCAGACTCTATAATTTTATATATTATCAAAGTTTAAAAAACTGTAGTAATTCAAAAGACATTTTGGACAATTCAAACTTTTAAAATTTAATTTATGAAAAATTTTAATTGAAAACTAAACCAGTGGACCCAAAATTCCTATAAATGACAACGACTTATTTGTAGTACATCCAGAAGACTTAAATCACAAGCTCTGAGATTGATATTGTTTCAACTTCAGAGTGCTCACGCCTTCCCTGCGACCCTACTTCAGTTATCCTTATTTAAGCGTGTCTGTATGAGCACTACATTTGAGGTTTGTTACACATCTATTGTTTTGCAAAACGTTCATCCACCTACTTCCCCAAACCAGACCCGGGAGAACCATGCCCACTCATAGAAGTGGAGCAACTTGTGAGCTATGCCACCAGGAGAGGTTTACCACTCATACTGGGCTGCGATGCACATCACACTATCTGGGGGAGCTCCAACATCGATGTAAGAGATAGGGATCTCCTGGAATTTATAGTTAAATCAGTCATACAAAAAGAAAACGTAGGCTCACAACCATCTTTGGGTGGAAGTTATTGACTTGATTCTATCCCTCAATGCAAATGTAGCTCATCTTAGGGACTGGCATCGGCGAAGTGTCCCTGTCAGACCATCAACACATCAGGTTTGACTGGGGCTCCCCGGTGAGAAGTAGCCGTACCTATAGGGCCCCAAAGAGCATTGATTGGGGGAGGTACTACGTGTTCCTTCTCAATCTAATAGACTCAGGGGTTAAAAAGATTACAACTGTTGACCAATTGAAATACCTATTGGAGGCAGTGGGCAGGTCGATAATAACTACTTATGTGAAAAACTGCCATCTCAAAACCAGGCGGGAGGTGCCTTGGTGGAATGAGAGGCTGAGTCAACTTCGTAATAGATTAAGAAAATTTTTTATGGAACTAGGAGGCCTAAAACACGGTCTTCATATACAAGGGCCCTCACAGAGTACAACAGGGAGCTGAGAGAGTCCAAGAGAAGATCATTGAGCGACATCCAACTCAATGAGGTTGCTGAGGATGGAGGATGGCCATTTTACGTCTAATATCAACAAAACCTTAGAGGTGCTTCTGGGGACTCATTTCCCGGGTAGCATGCATGCGGTTGAGGGCGCCCTATCTGGCTCCTCAAACTACATGCACCCTAGAGAGGCCGCAAGAGCCAGGAGGCTGTCTTGCCTAGGCACGGGTCATGCATCCATCCTAAGTGAACTTCCAGACTTGGGGATGGAGCGAACTATCCCGGATCTAATGGTGGAGGTCCTTGACCTAAACATCCCTTACCAAGTGGACACCGGGAGACGGGACCGATGGCTGCAGATAAAACCGGAGTTGGGACTCAGCCCTGACCTACTACACTGACGGCTCGCGTATGGATGGCCGCTCAAGGCTTGGGGTGTTTGGTGCCAGGAAACGTATCTCCCAGGCACTGGGCGCCGCTGTGACTGCGTTTCAAGGAACTTGCAGCTAAGAAATGTGTATGGCTTGCTTGGGTTCCGGGACACTCAGGACACGAAGGGAACAAAAAAGCTGACGGTCTAGCCAGAAAAGGATCAACAACCTTACTGGCGGGGCCCGAACCATTTTGTCCAGTCTATATCTGCCACGGTCTGGATAAGCTTTGAAATTGGGAGAAGGTCACGATGAGGGAGGCTTGGTAGTCTCTTCTGGGCCTGGGGTTGTTTGGAGATACATTGGTGGAAGTGATGAAGTGAAGTGGTACATGAAGTGGACCTCTAAAAGAAAAAAAAGTGGCATAACACTGGTAAACGTTGCAAGAATGTGCCATTTTTCATGTACATACGCTAGAATTTTTAAATTTTGTTGTAAATAATGGTTTTAAGCGATATAATCTATATATTTCATTTATCACAATAACATTCTGAACAAAATATATGTATTGGAATTTTGATAAATTGTATATGACAGAACTTACAAGGCTTGTTAGGGAGCAGAAATTTCTTTTTTTAAGAATTCCTGGATTTGAACCTATAATAGATGTGTAATAAGAAACTAAGACTAACACATTCTACATTTTTGAATAACCTATTTTATCTTTTTTAAGTCAATATACAACATTATATTATAAGTTTGTGGTGTTTCATAAAATTTTTGCGTAAAAAAACTATAACGTAATAAAACTCTGCAAATTTGCCAAAAATGACTTGTTATTATGAGTTATTATAATTCACACTTAGAGGGTTAAATTTTCTAGCAAAAGAACAATTTTATGAAATGATTTGATTGTCGCCACTAATACCGGCTTCAATTAACTAAATAAATTAGTATTTTTAATCCATTACTGTCTGAATTTCTGTGAGGCACCCTAGGCCCTCTGGTCTGAATTAAAATCCAGCCTTTTTCACTATGACTGTGCGTAACTATTAGCTTGATAGATTTAACTTTGTAAATTATATGTTTTGATTTCTTTACTCTGTTACTTTTACCCTGTAACTGCTTATATAATAACTTTTAACCAAGAAAAAGAATTATTACTAAACTTTTTCATCAGCTGCAAGCGGTAGGTTTAGAAACAAGTACTGGCGGTTCATCAAGACTTATTTTACTCTCAAATGACTCCTTTATTTCACATGGCACATTTATTTCCAGTTTACATGCAGTAATAAATAGTTAATGAAAAATCTTTAAAAAAGAATCATTTACAATCATTAGAATCATGTTTTGTATTCTCATCAATAAGTACAATCGCTGAAAAAATGTTGTGAACAAGACAACAATTTACAGTCAACATTGAACACTAAACACGATGATTTAGAGAGGAAGCCAACACTATCTATCGGATGAGAAATGGAACTAGCACACCTAACGGGGAAAAAAGAATTACGCCGAATTGCAAGCAGGTAAAGCACATTGTTGGCTCAGAACGTACAGTCTTTAGTCATTTGTCTAGCAAAATACGAGGTTATGCAATGAACGTCCTTAGCCAGAATGAGTTAATCATTAGTCTACGGCTAACGGTTCCAGAGAAAAGTTAAATTTAATGTCCTTAGTAGACGCAGTGCATTGTCTGAGAGCGTCTAATGCTATTCTTATGGAAAATATTGAAAAATCAATTTATATCTTATTTCTCAACCCTTTACCATGAAACTTAGCATGTAGTGTAATGTTACATTACCCGTCAAAACCCACCCAAAAAGTTTGGTATTACCGGGGAGGGTACGGGTTAGGCCCACCAAAAAATTCTTATAATTAATTTAACTTATTTTCTCTTGTTGTTAGTTTAAGAAATTTGTTGATTAAATTTGGAACAATAAATTTTAAATTATATTAGATTGATGATGTATGGATTAAATTATATATAGATAAGATAAAAAAAAGGTTTTAGTTATTAAAATTAATTAAGGAATTAATTTATTTATGTTTAAGTTCACTGTTTATTTAATGTTATTATTAATAAACCTCTTTTTTGTACTTTCCTTTTATAAGAACTTCTTTAGTAAATTTTTTACTTGTCCCTTGAAGTTTACATAATTTAAGTTCCACTGTAATAGATTAATGTATACTTCTGTGTACTCAACAACAGTATTACCTGATTCATAGAGAGCAACCTTTGAGGCACGCTGTACTGGACCCTGTACTGGAGCAGATCACTCGTCTCCACGCTTCTTCTCATGCCTCCAGTGCTGCTCACTTTCTTCTTGTGATCAGAAACCTATGACACAAAGTCTGTGTTATGAATATGATGAATAACGTAAACCTCTAATCTGTATTCATACAGATACAATAGACAAAATCAATGATACTTCCAGGAAGTTGCAAGAAAGCACTCCAAAAATTTTGGCAAATTATGAAGGAAGCGTTTTCTATTAAGATACTCCATATTTCCCTCTCTAGAACTGATTCGCTTTATCACCGTAACTACCACATCGGTCAATTAGGTTCAGCGAAGGTAGGTATGTGATGGAGCGTAATGTCAACCCAATTGGGCAAGCAGTAAGCAATGAATATGAAAGTTTGCCTATTCTCCATAAGATTAACATGGGAAATAGTTTGCAGGTTTTCTGCTGTGAGGAACACTGAAAGTAGGCACTTCTATGATAAACAATTTTAATTTTTATCATTTATACCAAGTTTTTATCAACATTTACTAATCCTTTTACTTATATACAGATGTAAGTAAATTTTCAAATATGTAAAAATTATGTGTTTTGTTTATATAGCAGAAATCTGATTAGTTTGAAGGAAAACAGGTTTGTTCTAGCACATGGTTCAGTTATGTATGTTACTAAACCTTATAGTGAAAAAATCATCATATAAGATAAGTCAACATAATACAATGCTTATACAGAAGATTCATAGAACTAATTGCAAACCTGTTCATTTTGTTTAGATATAAATATATCACTTTCTATTTTCATAAATCATTTAACAATATTTGTTAATAACGTACATTATATTATTTAATTAGTGTTTGATAAGTGTACTTTATGTAAGCCCAATTTTGGCAGAGCTTTCATTAAATTTAAAATATGGAAAATAGTTGTGGTTATGTCATTTATGATGAGCGTTTCATGCAGCAAATTGATATAAGTTAATTTTTGTAGATTTTATTTTCTGTTTAACATTAAAGATAACACACTTTAAGTTAAAAAAAATTTATTTTTAAAATATAAATAAAATTACAAACAGTTGTTTATTTATTGATTGATTTTTTGTGTGAAATTGAAAAATATTTGAAAATCACATGTTTTATGATTACATGTTCTTTGATCATTATCCTTATTTCATCATAAGTACTGTATATTTAATTTTTTCATATTGTTTAAGATAAAAACTTCAAAAGATTGCAAAACTTTTCAAATTTTGTAGACGTTTTCGAACCCATTTCTCATATTAGACAAAAAAAATTGTAAAAATTTATTTTGATAAAATGTTAATAAATATCCGATAGAATGATAAAAACATATACAAGCCTAAACATAAGTCATATAAGGTTATAATTACTAAAATATTTCGAGTGTTTCAAACACCCCATGCAAATGGATTCGTTTCAAAAGGCCACATGAGGATTTAGGGGTAAAGGGTTTGTTTAGTTAGTTACGCTGAAATACCAAACATTGTCCAATACCTCATTGTCCTGTGAGGTTGGAACGACCACTTTTGTGGCCATGGCCACAAATTATTTGTTACCATAGTAACCGGATGGTTATTAAAAAAAATATATATTTACAAACAGTTTGACAGGCCACCAAATTGGCCCATCCTACTACGTAGGGAAAGCACTGTACTGGTCACTAAAGTGGCCCATCCAACCTCAGACACTGAACAAACAAAAGTTGCTCAGAGTTGCCTGTGAAAGTAGCAGTGGTCACAATTGTGGCCCACCGGACCAAAGAAGACAAATGTAACGGGAAAATTTGTATGTGGTATAGATTATTCAATGCTACAAAATTTTATGTTGTGTTCTCAACAGTAGTATCAGCAAAACCAGTCCCCGCCATACATCTCAAAACAATGTTATTTTATTTACTGTTTTTTACTTTAGGAAGAATTTTTTGTATGGATTAGGAGATACTCCAAAACTATTAAACTATAAAACATTAAATTACTGGAAGAACAACTTACAACAAGAATGAACACTTTGAGTGAAGGCCAGTGGTCTGCGGAGTACATCTGCCGGGCAACAGAGTCAGATCCGTCAGGGAGAGAGCCGGCCTCCCACTTGACGAAACCTCCGTCCAGACTACGACACGCTGAGCCCGAGCCCTGTCTTGCAATAGCTGATACATCACCCTCTACTCCGTACAGCTTGGCTAATGTGTACACTGAAATCATTATTTTTTCATATAATAGACTACATTATTTGAATATTTTGCAACAAACTTGGTTCCACTAAATTACCTACATTAAATTAGTTAGATTAGATTAGTTATTAAATCACTACATTAGATTTACCACACATTTAGTAATTATATCTAAAGCCAAACAATTTTAACATTTGTCAACAATAAGCAATAATTTATCTACAATGAGCCTGGAAAGAATATACGGACAGAAATTGTGCAAATTATTCCTATTCCTTACGGCTTATTTTAAGTTAATGAATAAAAATTTGTTTTAATTGATTGCATATCGTCAACTAGAATGCAGGATTAGAAAATATACCAATTAATTCCCAGCTTGTTTTCAACAAAATTTTAAGACGGTTTGATAAAAAACACCTACTAAAACAGGAACAATGGACCTTGAAAACTTTGGAAAAGTTTTACAAGAAGTGTTATGTAAACTCCAACTTAAAAAGTAGAGAGGATAAAGAAAATGGGCTTCAAGAATTTTTTTAATTTGTTGAGTGTAAGTTTCCAGCTCTGGAAGGCTATGATTTTTTCAAATGATGATAGCATTAGCTACGAGATCCATGAATGTTATGAATACAAGTCTATTTATAAGATATAAATGCTTAGCTGTTATAAAAATTTCTAAAAAGCTTATTATTTATTTACAATTTAATTATTTACAACCGAGAAACATACTTCACTAAAACGGGAATTTACTACCAAAAAATGTCTAATTCCCAAAATAACTTAAACTAGGCACAACTGACCTAGACAGGCATAGCCCGCTGCTGATGAGGCTAGACCAGCTGCTGTTGGAAAGTTGTTTTCCGAACAAATGTGGACTTTCCAATCATTTTCTGATCCATCTCCCTGTGCCTTGGCTCGCTCTCTGACTGAAAGTTTTAATATTGAACAATTTGAAATTTGATTAAGGTGTACTAGCAATGCTTTATTTACAGTACATAGGTACCCATTTATCAACCATGAACATGAATTAAATTCAGCTGAGGATGGATCTAATGAATTAGTTTAACTAATATTTAAACTCTACCATCAATTTATGGACAGTTTACTTACAAAATGCAATAGACATGATATATTGTCAGAAAATACAATCTACCTAGAAAGCCTTGTTACTTATTAAATCTGAAAAAAGCTTTCTGGCAACAGGGGTATTTTACCAATCTTTCCATCAGCTTTTCTAAACAGGATGTCAATGAAATTGGTCGATATGATTCAGGCAAGTGAGGATCCTTTGTAGGTTTTAGGATTGGTATAATTATGGCTTGTTTCCATTCTTGAGGAACATTACCTGTTTTCCAGATGTTGTTGAATAGGGTTAGGATACTTTAAAGGGATTGTTGAGATAAATTCATTAACATAGCGTTATGTGTGTTATCTTCACCTGATATAGTATTTCGTATGTCTGCTAATACTTCTAGAAGTTCATTCATTGTAAACGGGATGTTGCTTATGTCATCATGGAATGTGAGAAGGTCTAGGTTGCAGATCTTTTAATAACTTCTTGAATAGCATTATACGTGTTGGTTTTACTTTATCCTACAGATCTTATAGTATATTCTGTATTTAATAAATTTGCAATATCTTTATCTTCATTAAAAATTGCGTTGTCTCTGTTCTTAATGTAGCTTATTGTACTAGTATTTTTCCCTTCAATACTTTTGAATTGCTTCTATGTAGTTGATGCTGGGGTATTTGAGTTGATCGATGAAACAAACTCACTCCAGTTAGATGGTTTTGATTTTAACACTCCTCTTTTAAAGATTGCATCAGTGCAATTGTACTCAGCTCTGCTTGTAGCATCTCTTAATTTCATCCATTTTATTCTTGCTCTTTGTCTGTTTTTTCTCAGTTCTGTAAGGTTGTTTTATTATTACGTTTTCAAATCGTAATAACTAGTTTAAAATATTACTTTGCTGGAAACTACAATTTCTTTTATTTTGTGACAGTTTTTCCGATGAATTCAGAAGGCATTATTACGATATGATGAAGTATCAAGTTGCCTTTCGAATTAAGTTTCCATGACTGATTTACAAAACTGACAATTATAAAATAATGCTGTACTTACTTTCTTTTAAGCACCTCAGCAAACGAGGATTTTCAAGTGATTCTTCTCTGGAGAAAAAAAATCAAAGTCAATTATAAAATTTCAACTGGTTTCCTCTATTTTAATTTTACTTCCAAAAAATATCTACACATATAAGGTTCTCTACGAATTTTGTTCTTATGTCTGCTCAAAATTGATTTAATATTATGAAAAATGAAATACTGCAGTAAGATTACAAGAATAAAATTATGAAAGAAAACAGAAAATTTAGTAAAAAAAGTTCAGAAAATTAGTCATCCTTTGTCCTCAGGAGCATGTGGAAATAAAATTTTAATCAAATGCAAAAGTGAAAAATATAACCCTATACACATCTAACAAATGTGTTGAGGGACTAGCTGATGACTCATTTAAAAAAATAATTAACCCTAGAAGTGGCAAGCTTTTTACTCTTAACTGTAACATAAAAATAATTACTAATATGTTCTTGGAATATTAAAGTATAAACAAAGAATGCATAAAACATGCCCCCCCCTTATAACCACTAACCACAAAAGCAAAACAGGTGTCCACAGCAATCTCAATTAAGCCTACAAATGCCATCAACTTCCACCCAAGCCGGCCACCGTTTATTTAAGGTGGACCCCCCACACCGCTATACCACACATTTGCAAGCCAAATTGGCATTGCTCATGGTCAGGATTCGAACCCTAGCACTTCCGAATGGCTAGAACGCTCGTCAGCGCAGTGCATTAGCCGGTTCAGCCACTCAGTGCAAAGGAGTAGAAAGCGCTTACTTGGTTATAAGACATCCCCGGTGGTAGTCTAGTGCACTACTAGAGCAGGTTCGGTTGCTTGCCCCCAGAGGGCAACACGGTCACGTAGGCGCTAGTGTCTAACAAGTTCACTAAACTGCCGACAGATGCCTCCACCTGCCACCGTGGCGGTATTCGCGATAAATAGACGCTGCAGCGTCTTTACCACTCCAAGGGTTAAATCTTGAAAGCCAGGAAAATTACAGCTGTATTTTCACTTTCTCCTCATCTAAATATATAAAACAAAGTCGTGTTAGTTACATCATTATAACTCGAGAACGGCTGGATCGATTTTAATGATCTTTGATTTTTTGGATTTGTCTCTGCTCCGGGCATGCTTTAGGCATATTCAGTTTCCATAAATTCAATTAGTTCCCATTTTATAGCGTTTTTAGTTTCTAATGTTAACCTTATGGGGACTAAGTTTGTTTACAAATGTTCTACAATAAAAACATTTGATTTCTTAAGCTACAGCTGTTGTTTTACTTTTCATTAGCAATGTGCTTTACCATCCAATGCCATCTGAATCATTCATTAATGCAAAACTGTAGAATAAATGTGTACTGTACAAATTTATTCACCACGTTAATACTTTAAAGTTTATAAGTTTTAAGGTTTATGTACCTATTTTATACTTCATCTCCAAATAAATGTCATATGTTAATAAATCCCATAGTTAACAAATTACATTACATTATAATAATCAGCTTTTGAATATTTAAAGCTTTCACAACGAAGCCGCAATGCTATTTGACTTCAGAACATGGCCAATATTAAAGTTAATATGTATTTTCTGTTAGGCGTTACGAAGTTCGCCGGGTCAGCTAGTATACAATAAATATATGGAGAAAGAATTTTTTTGTCAAAGTTATCAAATTTGAGTTGAGAGTGGATATATCCGTTTTGGGATCCCCTGAATCCAAAAAGTGGGTTTCGATGTGATGTCTGTCCATCTGTCTGTCATATGACACCACCCGCATGTCTGTAAAATTAAGGTTCAAAAGTTATGGGCTTTTAAATGTAAAAAAAACTATTATTTAAGTTTTCTGTCAAAACAATAAACGTAAAGTACAATTTGTCTACTACCATTAAAACCAGCTTAAAAACTAAATAAATCAGTAGTATTTTGAATTATTAGTCTACAACTAACGGTTCTAGAGAAAAGTTAAATTTAGTGTCCATGGTAAACGCAGAACATTATCTGAGAGCGCCCAATGTTAAAAATGTTACTCTAAAGGTGAGTATTAAAAAAATTGATTTCTTCCTTATTACCCAACTGTTTGCCGTGAAACTTGGTACGCAGCGTAATGTCACATCACTCACCAAAACCCACTCAATAAAACTTGGTATTCCTCCCGGGGGGGAGGGGGGTGTTCCCCCCATATAATTCAAATAATTAATTTTACTTTGTTTCTCTTGTTGTTATTTTCTGAAATTGGATGATTATTTTTGAAACAATAAATTTATTATTAAATAATATTTAGTTAATTTTAAAGAATATGATAGTTTTATTAGATATTGTCGTTTTTAAATTTACTTTAATTAATTAAGGGAGAAAGTATGTATCAGTCCACTGATACCGTTTATTACTACTTAACATTGACCTTTTGTTAGAAAGGTTGTTGAAGGGTTTTCATAAAGAACCAGTGGGACCAGAACCATAAGGTGATACCGGACAGTGATCAAGAGAATATTAGGGTTATGTATAAAATAAATACTGTATACAAACATATATATGTTTGTGTGTTATACGTACATGTACTATAGCATATTAATATAAATATGTGGTATAAGATATATATTACATAATCTATTAACAAAATAAATTTTTCGGTTTAAAACATAGTGTTTGAGTATTGGTAATATTTGCTTACTTTCCATTAAGCCATACTCTGTCAATTTTAAAATTTGGGCTTCTCATAATACTGGTAGTAGTTCGCATCTGAAAAATAAAAATACTGATCAAAATGTTTATATCACTCAACGTTTTTCTCAAGGAAAGTAATTTTATAGACTTGTTGTCAAAATAAATTACAATAGCACTTAATGATTCACATCTCAAGCATAAAATTCAACCAGTAAAAAAATTCAAATGAAAGAACTTCTTTCATTCCATTCCATTCTTTAACACTCCGGTGCTCGCGTGGTTTACTGGAACGCGAGCGGTCGCGTAGAGTGCCCCTGCACTCCACTTGTTTTTCTTAATTAGCATGAATTTTTTGACGATGTATTGGTATTTTATGTTGAATAGACATATATAACACATAATGGATGTGATTGGTGATGTTATAAACCACATAATTTAGACCAAAAAAAATCATTTTGCAAATTATACAATATAATAAATAAATATTGGTGAATGGAAAAATTATTTTAAAAAATCTATAGGAATAATTTTTCAAACAACGCAATCGAACCCCAAAACCAATTATGATAACATACTTTGACAAATGCACCTAATTAGCACGTTCTGCACATACAATTTTCTAATGATCAAGGTATACTCATTTGTTACACTTGAAAATTTAGCAAATTTTACAAAAACATTAATAAATATTGATGCATAAAAGAGTTATTTAAAAATGGTTAAGAATAATTATTTAAATAACGCAATATTATATATTTCAAGTTCATCAGTGTGTTCGTCACCTATGACACTCTCATCATCTTCCGTTTCAGCTAACCAACACCATAACTGTTCTTGGTTGTCCATTGTTCATTCATTAGTTAATACATGCACACACTATACAGTTTTCATATAAAAATAATGTCAACTACGTGAAATAAAATCCACAACAAATGTCACTCCGTGGAAAAATTCGGAACACGGATACTCGCGTGGAGTGCACCTGCACTCCAATCGTGCGACACCACGGGAAAAATATCAATAGAAAATTGGTTTAGCCCAAATTGGTAGCTGTCATCATACTGACAGGTTCCAGGGGTGTCAGAGGGAAGGTAGATGACTGCTCAAGGTCACAAGTGCTGTCAACTGCGTTTTATGAAGAAAACAACATGACTGGAGTGCCACTGCACTCCATGCGAGCACCGGAGTGTTAAGGAAATTCTTTAGTCTCAATATTATGTTCTTAGCAATAACAGATTAATGATTGTCAATCAATTATAAAATAATAGAGTAAAATGGGGCAGTACAAAAATAATGTATACATTAGGTAGAGTTTATTCACTCCCTGGTTTTAGATATCATCATGAAATATGATTAAATATATGATAAGATATGGAGTAAAATGTTGCAATTAAATTTTAGTATTCAGGGGTTTTATAGCATAATTTAGCTGTAATAAATTTCTCACAGGATCGATGAACTTGGTCCACAAAAGTACTGTATACATTAAAAACAAATTAAAAAATACACAGCACACATTGCTAGCTAATGGCACTAAAGCAAGAGATGATCATAGTAAACAGAGCCTCACGTTCTGGAGTATCCTCCTACCTACTGAGCCACCGACTTACCTCAATCATTCTTAGGTACTTATTAAACAAACCTGTTTTGTAGAGAGGGTAGTTGATACAGAACTATTTAAAGGCAAAATTAGTTCCTCGTTTCTCTTCCCCCCTGAAACACACAAACTTTATGTATAGTCAATCCTACAGACTATGAAAAATCTAATTTAATTTGTATAGTCCTATTTACTATATTTACTAGTCAATAGTACAGTAAACTCTTGATTATCTGACCATGCCACAAAAAGTGAGAAAATATGTATGAGAGGATTTTGAGTACATAATGTCCACACTCATTCTCGGAATTCAAAATTTTGAACTAGCAATCTAATGCCAAATGACAACTGACACCTCTGCTTTACTTTTACCACTCATAACATCCAATCCATTTGCTACTGAGCGTGATCACTGACCAGTTGATGTTTTTTGTTTCTTGTGTTAACATTTAGTGCTTTTGTTACCTGGTTTGGATTTTAGCCAACTTATATTGGTTAAAAAGCGGAGGAAGGTTATGTTGACGATTGGGAAAAGACTAATATGATTTAAAAAATATAAAACGGAAGAAGGTGAAAGTAAAATTTGTAGGTTAACTGTTAAGTAAAACATTAATTACATTTACCTAAACATTTAGCTTGTTCAATATCACTGTTAACATTTTACAGTAAATAGTTACTTTTGCAGTTGAAATTACTGCTTTGTTTCAAGCTAGGTACCCTTTTTTAGTACTTTTGCGGACTATCCATTTTTTTACTCTTCGAGGTAGAGGTACCGCTTAATTCCATGGATTCAGAGTTCACTGTAGCAGAACTTAAATGCTTAATCATCCTTAACTTAATCAGGCCATGTGCAGTGAATTAAAGAGCACAAACCACTTAGGCTAACCAGAGGAGGCTGCTCATGATCTAACAAGAACTGTCGCTACTGGTTTTAATACAGAAACTTTTGACTTACTGAACTAGCGTGTTACTAACACTGAGCTTAAGCATAACAAAGTTCAAACAGTTTCCATCCACATAAGATCTTTACTCTCACTGTTAAAGGGAATTTGTGATCTCAGGCAGGGTTCATATACAATTTTTAGTGTTAATAGAGTTATTAACAAAGTAATAAGTTAATAAAGTAAAGTGTTTTAGTGTGATAATTAAGTATAATTGTGATAATTAGTGTGATAATTAATACATATAAAATATAACTTTGATCCCGTTCCATCCATTGCGAGCAGAGAAATGATAATTTTTCAGAAAAATTTCTTAGATTACAAGAAATCCCAATGATTAATAGTGAGATGATATGAGAAAGTTGAACAATGTATAAGATAGTTGAAGGGCAGTGAAAAATAGAACTAGCATTTATCGGGATAACACGGGACTTCTTTCAGTTTGACTTACAAACATTATAATTTTTGTTTAGTGGAGATAGCCTACTGGGTTAAAATTTTTACTTAATTTAATGTGTTATTTTATTAACGTTAACTGCTCCCATTATTTGAAAATTAATCAAAATAAATAATAATATAATAGTAACTAGCTTGAACGCATTTTGCGATCCATTTTTATATTATAGATATGCAACCATAGTATAATAAAAAGTTCTCATCATCATAAGAGAACAAACCCTAAGAAGTAGGAGGGAACTTAATTCGATAATAACCTAGAAATTAAATCGTAAGATTTTTTCAGTATTATAATTGACCTATAACTAAGCCTACTACCTGACTGTTACTTCTCATTATATTTAAAATACTATTTTTATACTCACAGTACTTAATAACAGCAATATTAACCGGTGCAATACATGTTACGATTGTCATTTTAAAGGTGGTGCAACTCCTATAGAAAAGCTTTGGTCTATAGTATGATGTGGGATTAGTTATAAATAGTTTTTCATTTGTATGTAAAGGTAATGATAAACCAGTCGCTCAACACAACAAGCTATCTTCTTTGACTGTAAAACATAACCTATTTCTTGAACCCCCCCCCCACTTGAAAATGTAAATATTTTCCACTTTGACACTTGACACTTCACTTGACGGTTAACTCAGTGTTGCCAATGCCTTACATACGTATTACCCCACACCTTGTTCAAAATTACCCTAAGCCCCCTAACATCCAAATTGGGTTATTCAGCTATTTTCTTCTGGAAATTGATGCAATTAACTGCATTAAACCATTATCGTTTAACAGCTATACACTATGTAAGTTATAGGAGTTTTGGACCCCTGGTTAATGTGTGGTGGTTGTTGCGTTCACCACCACTGTAAGGAAAGCACTATCATGGATTTTCTAGCCTTCATCGAACCGATTTATTTATTTTTTTCAATAAATTAATACGAACGAGATCAACAAAACCCTAAATTACCCAAGTGATCTTAATATTACTCCAAATGGGGTTGTTACCCTTTGATTGACAACACTAGTTAACATTCTTTGACAGTTTAAATCAGTACTTGATAGTGGTAGAGTAGACTCACCTGGCTATATCGACGCAGAGTAGCCACCTACTTTTCTTCATGCTTCCAGCCCAAATACCCAATACATTAGCCTAAAATGTTAATTGTGCTAAATTCTTAACAGCAGACAACAGCGAAAATATTAATTGAAAATTATCTCAATAAGAATTAATAACATACTATTTAATTCAACACTAGAAGAAAATTTTGTCCTCATAATTAAAATTTTGCTGAGATTTCAAATTAGTTTTTCTTTAAAATTGAAATTTATCCCAACTGTGCCAAAATTTATATATGTCTATAAATACTGGAACGTTATTAATCATAGTTTTAATATTTTTTGTGTTTTGTTTGAGTAAAGGGTCAACACGAGTTAAATTTAAATCATTATCAAAAAAATTAAGTATTTAAAACGAGTCAAATTTAAATCATTATCAACAAAATTAAGTATTTAAAACGAGTCAAATTTAAATCATTATCAACAAAATTAAGTATTTATAACATTATAAATACTAAATTTAAATTTAACTCGTGTTGCTTTATCTTATTCTCTATTAGCTTTATCAATTAGCTGTATTCGTGGTTTGATAGTACTATACAATTGTTAGTCTCTTCAAAATAATTTTTTGGTTTTTAGCATTTTTGTATTGATATTGCATTACAAGAAAAAAGGCGGTCTTAAGCTGGTTTATTATCGCTCATCGTGTATACGATTTAACGAACCACCTACAAAATATGGCTGGGTCTCTCCCCCTCCCCCTTCTGTAGATATTTTCCATATACGCCACTGTATGGGAGGAAGCAAAAAGGTCTAAAATGTATGCATAAATCTTCAAACTCCCTATGAAAAGCCAGTTAATTCCCCCTCCAGATTAACATTGGTTGTACTGTATACAGCCTGTATACTAACCGGAGGATCTCGTCAGTAACATTATATATCATATATCAAGTCACATCACATATAAGGTAAAAAGGGAATTCACCTTGGGCAGGTTATCACCGATGAACAACGGTTACTAAGTTTGTTGTTAACATCAGGCTAGGCAAAATATCACGAAACCCTGATAACATATAAGTGGCGTACAAAACATATGAGCTAGCTATCAAGGTTAACAATAAGTGGAGGAAAGTGAGAAGTTCTCTGAAGTGATGGGAAACGACACAAATGTGCACCTTAGCCTAACATGCGAGAAAACCTAAGCACGCTACAGCCTCATGGGATTCTCAAATTATTTAAAGCACGCAAATTCGATAATTTTTCTTTAGAATTAATTGAATTTAAAGTTTTTTCTTCCTTAAATGTTTTATCCTATCTTTATTGGATAGGCTACATATATATACGTCCAATTTATGAATTGGCTCATTGGTTAAATAAATAATGTTATATATTATGTAATTTAAATGTTTCTATTATGTTAACTCTATTCTAATTTCTACTGAAACTGACAGAATAAATAAAATTAATATTCGCCTACACAGCTAATAGACCACAAAGACCTGATCTTTACAATGATGCGATTCTTTTTAGATTTTATATTTTTTAGAATAATCCTCATAAATAGGCATTAGGGCCTATCCAGTTTTTTTACATAAAAATCAGTAATTCCTAAAACTTAATTACGTTTTCATGCAATAAAACATATTTCCCTAAAATTTAAACGGGGTAAAATTTACTGTTAGATTAAAGGGGAGAAATTCAAAATCAACATAAGGGTCTTTACTGTTTATTACGCTAATAAGAACTTTACATGTAATGTTTGATTTTTCTAACATCAGAGGTTGTTTTAGAGCTTTTAATTTTCGAGGTTCAGCATCTGATATTCCAAACATGCTTAGAACATAAAATATTTTTATAGGCAATACAAAGAAACAATATCTCAAAATCAAAGTATTTAAATAGCATAAATAAAAACGAGATTAAAAACTAAAAATTTATAGGCTAGGTACCGGTATGGAAAACAAAACAACCTCATAGAGTACTATTAAGATGCATGCAGTCTTTCCATGTGCAATTATACCATCCCCAATGAAGAACAGAATTCTTCATCAATTTTACCCTTATTCAATATTGTTATTGTTTAATAACTATTTATATTTTTCATTTGACTTCTATGCTCATGACACAGGAGCTCATGCACTGGTTATCATGCTCTATCACCATGTAATTATTTTCTATACTCTAATTTTATTAGTTACATCGGGTTGTTTAGGCTTTCCTCACAATTTTTGTAGTTTCTGACATAGACAATACTAATGGTTCCGTGATCCAAAACGTTACGAACCTTTTAGTAGGCTTACAAAATAATGGATAACGTCCCAATCAAATATGTATCTCTCAAACGTCATGGATTCAATAAAACTTATATTTCTGGTGGTTGAATAAAGTTTTGAATTGCGAGACTAATCTCCCAAAATCATCACAAGCTACACAACTCAGCAAAAATACAAAAACAACAAAAATATAAGAAGTTAGTTGGTATTATCTATGATAAATGATCAGGAAAAATTGCGATGCAGAGTAATAAACTAAAAAAGATACGATATACAGTAGTTATTTTCAGTTAAATCGTCTTCTAAAAATAGAATTTTTAATCTGGAGTTTCAATTAACATTGTAAATAAAACACCAGGAATCGCATGACGGCAAGGGGGTTTGTACAGGACTACCCCAGTCATTAACACCGCGAGAGAGACGCCGGTCGTTTCCTGACGCCGCGTGACGGCTCCAAGACAAGAAGCACGGAACATCAGCAAGTTTGTAGTCAAGTTTACTGACACTTGGCGTCACGAACTATCAAGTAAACTCCGGGTCCTAGGACCTGGGCCACATCGTAAATTAGACTTACCGTACGCATAATTAGACTTCAATTTTAACATTATGATTGGGATGGTGGCGACGTCCTGTAATCCAGCTTCTTGGAGGTCACGAATTGTGGATAGTTGTGAGCGATGGTCGGTGGGTGCAGTGTTCTCTTGTGTGAATTAACGTCCGCACTATTGAATACTACGTTAATCCGCAAAGACCATTCTCATAATTAGGCCAATTCGTAATTCAAAAGCCGTGGTTCGGATTCTGTGTTAAACTGTAGGTCCCTTAGTTGCCATCGGCTGTTGGGCTATTAATTAACAGTCCTATCTAAGGAACATGTCAGCCTTAGTCAGTAACAAGACTACAAGATCGCGCCACAATCACCTTACACTCAATTCTCATTCATACTTGGCTTAAAATACCTACCTTGTAGTATGGTCGCCATTTCAATAATCTAATCTAATCTAATATGATCGGGAACAGTCCAAATCCTACAGAATGTATAGGTATCAAAATAACGGCCTAATAACGGCGTGGCTGATTTAAAACAGTAGATCACGTTCCGTAGCTTGTTACACTGCTAATAATGCACAATAAAATTGATAAATAACCAATACAGTAATAAGTTTATTAAACTTATATACATTGATATCTTCACCCATCTACCGTTCTGCTTGATGTTTGACTCCCTGAAATATAAAAATTACCACCTAACTTATTTTTAAGGTTAAAACTTTAAATGATCCTGGAAACAGACTAAAATGCAATTGCTCTTTAACATTTTATTTTAATAAAATATAAGAAAAATATAACTTGGCAGATTATTGTAGCAAATAAATTTACGTAAATCGACCATCTAAGATATTTACGTATGAACTATTTATAAGTGAAAAATATCGTGGTTGAAACAAAATTGCGTAATGAGATAATGTGAAAGAGGATACATTACCCACATTTAACGAAATAAAAGAAGTCGAAACTACTCATCTGATATTTCACTACTCCATAGACTACATGCATAGTGTTCATAACTCGAGGAAAAAAATAATTTCCTATTTGTATATTCACAGAAAGATTGCATTCAAAGTTACACAATCATGCCCTATGAAGGAAGCATTATTACAAATATCACTCTGAGAAAAATCCTCTATCGTAAGGGTTACAACTAATCCCCGGAGTTATATACATTAAGTTGGTAACGATCGAACATAGGCAATTATTTATCATTATTTATTCTAAATAGGTTTGCTAATCATACAATTATTTAAAAAGTAAAATTCAAAAAAGAATCTCATTCAGAGTTGATTGGTAGGCCTACTTTCTCATGAAAGTATCATTAAATCTCGTGAAATATATAATATAGAAAGCTTACAAATATATTTTTAACTTTGAGAACAACGCCAAACACCTTAGAGCACTCGCAAAGTTTGACAACAGTGGAAAGACATAGAGGGAGGAGACGTCCCACGTCTGTCGTCTTACTGAGACTTTGCGCCGAGGGGCCAAGATGTTTGGCGGAGCATTACTCAGTCTTTTCTCTCGACCAAGAACTTTGCCAGGTAGTCATTGACACCATCTACAGGCCGCAAGGGGCGACATGAACGATCCTTCCCCAGCTGCAACAAGTGTTCGGCAAATTCCTCCTTCTCCTTCTTGGTGGTGACGGTGAGAAACTTTCTGGTCTCCGCGAGGAGGACTCCGCCTGGTCGAAGCATGGACATGACATCGTCGCTCAGCCGCTGGGTCAGGTTCTGCGACACCATGACTACGTCGAAGTGGTTACGGAAGCGCGGTTTGCGAGGCAGTTCTAGTAGCGCCGCCGTGGAGAGGAAGAACACTTTAGTGTCGGCCACGGGGATGGCGGAGTAGTCTTCCTTCTTCTTACAGTCATCGGCGTTCTCAGCCTCCTGCGGAACATATAGTGGGCTATAGTTCTCTCAGGGATAACAGTTATTATGCTTCGAGAGCAAGAGATTCAGATAAATGCAAGACAAACGCACCTCGCACCTCCATGGACGCTACCTACGGTCACAACTCACAAATACAGAAACTGACTTTACCACGGACTGTATTAAATAGGTATTGTGTGAATATAAAAAGTTTACATCAATCGCTGTCCAACAATTAGATTTTAACACCTGGAATAGGAATGTGAAAAACGTAAATTGGAACGTAATTTGTGAATGTGGAGAAGCTTCTTTGGCTTTTGAATTCATTGTTCTTGGGTGAATTGAAGTTATGTCTAGTAAATTCGTGTAGACATGTTAAAATTAAATCCAAAACTAAAATTCGACCTTAGATAAATAATAGACTTAAAGTTGGTTAGTAAAAAAATGTTTCGTATAAAACCTGTCTAAAAACCCTGAAAATGCACAAATGAGGGAAGATTATAATAGACTAAAAGACAAACTAATTAATGATATAAGAAACACGAAAAATCTATAACAGAAAAGTCTATTGATAGAGTTCTGTTATCATATTATATTCTACATATTATATAGCGCTTCAAAGACTTTTACATCTGCTTCGCTTGCTATGGTAGCCATGATTTGACTCTCCTATAAGGAACGACATTCTGAATTACGGGCCATAAGTAGGCAGGAGCTCGGCGGGTTATCAGCAGTCTACTGTCTCTGACTACAGAACAACAGTTGTAACGCAAGTAGTTGTCATAACTTTTTCCAGTTTACAAAATAATCCAGGGAAAATTTTACATGTTTTAACCAATACGATATTTAAAAAACAGCTCATTATTTTAAAATCAATAATATTTCTCTATTGAATTACATCTTTCTCTTTTAGTAATGACAGAAATTAAGTACTCTGCGAAATTGTTATGCGTAAAACTCCCATTTTAAATAGATTACAAATTCGAAACCAGTTGCTTATGCTTAAATTGCCTGAATCAGTTTTAAAAGAATTGATTTATGACCATGAACACAACTGTGTCTCCTGTATAGTTTGCTATATTTTGATTGATAATAAAACTTACTGTCGTGGGTGAATAGATGTTTACAAGCTATCTAAGAAAAACGAGGTAAAGAATTGCTACATATTAGTACCTTAGCAGAACATATACGTGTGTAAAATGCAATCACTCCTGCATAGATGAGATTAAATTTACTAGATATTCATGTTATTGTGACTAACTAATCACGGTATATTAAGGATACATTTTCTTTTTCCTCAATCTACTATAGCGTTTTAGTTTCACATTATTGTTACGGGGGGAAGGGGGTTAGTCCCCCATTAAATTCAATTAAACAAATTAATTTAATTTTGTTTCTCTTGTAGTTATTTTCAGAAATTGGATCTTTATGTTTGAAACAATTAAGTTTGTTGTTTAAAGTAACTTAAGGGAGAATGTATGTGCCAGTCCGTTGATACCATTTATTGTTTATTTTTTGTTCAGTTGAAGTTATCAGCCGGTCCACACAACACTAGACCATACAGCCTACGCACACATCTCCAATCCACTTCACCACCCGAGTCGTCATCAGCATCAAATGTCATCGATACATAGTGAGTAAAATGTTTTGTTTTAGCCAGCCATCCACTTTGTTAATTACATTGACAAAACATCTATAGTTGTAAAACATGGCATGTGGTAAGGGTGGTTCGAATGGACTGGGTTCGCGGTTGGAATCATTATATCTTCTCTTTTAATGATATATCATTAAAATACAAAATAAAAATATATATACCATTTACATGCATGCATAGGATTTTTCACTAACTTATTTAAAAAACATTTTTTGTTTGTTAATATAAATTAGTTTCTTTAGTTATATATATATATATAGTCTTAGGTTTTAAAAATGTCTAGGCGGAAGTTTAAGGACTCGTTCCCCACCCACAGGCTTAGTCCCATGTGGGGAACTAATTTCCAGTATACAGTTATATCATTGTTTCTTGCTGTAAATATGATTTTTTTTGGAAATAAAAGGATTATTACATTACATTACATATTACATATTACATTACATTACATATTACAGTTAATAATGTTTTCAGTAATTTTTTTAAATTTACCTATCAAGATTTCACCCTGTAGTAAATTCCTTATTTTTAAATTGAAACACGCTTTATGAATACTATACTCTTTTTCTTATTTGTAGTCATGGACCCAAATGAGCCGATTATCGTCTTGGAGGTTTTAATTTACCTATCAAGGTTTATCTCGTAGTAAATTCATTATTTATAGATTGAAACATGCTTTATGAATAATATACTCTTTTTTCTCTATTTATAGTCATGGACACTAATGAGCCAATCCACGTGCTGGGCCATGAAATCGAAATTGATCAAAATTGTGACACCTCACCACCCGTACAAGCACAACCGTCGTGTTCCAAACAACTGTTCATCTTGTCCGCTCATCATCAACCGACCGGCTCAAAGGAATCCTCTTCAGCCACGTTGAATATTATTTGCTTTAATCTTCTACAAATTTTGTAAAATCTTCCTGTCATTGGACTGACCAGACCTCAAAAATGGGACTTGGTAATAAGTGAATTGCAAAAAAACCATGAATTGCTCAATGACCCCCAGTTTCTGCAACTGTTCAGTTGCATAAAACATTTTTTAAAGTCCAAAATTTAAGTTTAATTGACCTAGAATTGAAGACCTGTTTAAAATTTGAGTGGACGAATAAGAAAGAACCCCTTTTTGCGGCAAATCATTTCATTTTGAAAGCGTGCAATCATTTGAAAAATTCTAAGTTCAGACGAATATGAAGTACCAGATGTTAAAAGTTTATGATGTTTAAGAACTTTGAAAACCTCCAATAAAAGAAACACCGACTTTCGACCTAAAACTAAAAAAGGAAGCGTAGTTGTGGTTCTTACTCGCCATCAGCATCATCCGCTGAGTCGGAAGACGAATCAGATGTAGAGGATAGCTTTGTAAAACTTTTCAAAACAAAAAAGCAAAACGGTTCGTTCAAAATCAATCAACAGTTACAATATAATCCTGGAAACGTTCGAAGAAAGATCACCACTCCTGGAGGAAAAGATTCGCATCTGGTTAAAATAGAGATTACGGATAACAAAGACTTACAATCTTGTAAAAACTTAATATTCTATCGGCAAAAATCGACCAAAAAGGGGTTCTTCTGCTTAACATCAATGAGAAGGAAGATAAAGAAACACTGGACCTATTGGTCACTATATTGACAAAAGTTGGAACTATGGTGTCGAAAATCAAGAATGCAAAATTCGAGTCTTTTGTAGCCCCTAAGTAAAAAAATAAAAAATAGAAAATAAATAGATTGTTTTTATTACAAAACTCACACCCCGAACACATACATTCACATAGCAACCGCGCCCCATCACTGAATCCCTAGGAAATGCCAGCTGAGACCATTCGCTCAAAAACAAAGTTTTCAGAGCCGCCACAAACTGTGAACTTTTTCAAGGGATCTTATTTGTAGGGGTAGGTTATTCCAAAGGCAACAGATAGCCACAATAAAAACACTAACATAAGCTGCGGTCACATGATGAGGCATTTGTAATGTGATCGATGAAGAACGTAAATTTCGCGAACTACCTTGAGATACGAATTTAAAGTCTTGTCTAAAATAACTAGGAACACCTGTTTTAACACTGAAAAAAGTACGTTTAATGTCAGAATTTTGACTGCTATTTGCTGCTATTTGACTGCTGCTTTCAATTTCAAAATGTTTGCCAAGGTAGTATGGCGTGATATACTCATCACGTCTAAGACAATAAACAAATCTTAAGCAATAAATGCAATAAATAAAGATCTTTCCATAATAACAGCACATTTTATCCTGCGAATATTTAATCACCTCCAATTCCGTGTGTTTTCACTAAACAAAGCATTTGTCTGGAAAGGGAAAGCCCATATTTTTTGTCATCATACAATAGTCTAGAAAAAATATTTCTATTAAAGTTAGCCTAATCCCACCATTTAAGGCTCTTCAATATATACTACTCTAAAGCCGGAAGACTGTAGTGTTAACAAGAGAGTTTGCATAAACACTCTTTCCCACTCCAATGTAAATTTTCCACCCTCTATCGTAAATATCATCCTAGTATTTAATTTAATATCACTTTCAAAAGAGACCCACTCTCGTCTCAACTAACGCTCGGGTGCGGCGCACGAAGCGGAGGTGATGACTGAATGCTTAACCGTTACGTGATCAGAATCACGGTCCTATTTGTAATACATCCGGTTTCGTAAGGTCCTGCCAGTTTTGTTTGAGATACAACAAACAACCGACACGAATATTTACCGCTTGCTGGTGTTATAACCGATGGCAGTAAATTATGTTATAATATAAGAAACATATTTCTTAATTATAACATAATTATACTTGAGATATAATCCACCACTATGCGATTAGCAGAAGGTACAAACAGCTAATACGCGCAATAATCTCTATATATAAAATTGAATGTATGTCTGTATGTATGTATGTATGTATGTCCTTTATGCGTTGCCAAACTACTCATCCGATCGCCATGAAATTTTAGGAAGTTGCTCTATATGTGTCCGGGAAGGTTTTAGTGAAAAAATATTTTCGAAAACCCTATAAGTTTCCATTTTATGACGTTTTAAATTTCTAATGTTAACCTTATGGAGAGTAAGTTTGTTTACAAATTGTCTACAATGAAAACATTTGATTTCTTAGCTACAGCTGATTGGTTTACTTTCCATTAGCAGTATGCTTTACTATCCAATGCCATCTGAATCATTCATTAATGTGAAACTATGAAGTAAATGTGTACTGTAAAAAATGAACAGCTTTATTCGCCACGTTAATAGTTTACGGTTTTGGGGGATTATGTATTTATATTTTTATTTTCTGTCCGATTAAAGTCACGTGTTTATATGATAATTACAATGTTTGTATTATTACGTTTATTATAATAATCAGCTGTTGTATATCTTTCCGATAAAAGCCGTATTACAGTTGGGTTTCGTTTGGGTTTGGATTGGATTTGAAAATTGTGAATTAATCCACTCATATTTATTTGTTTTATGGGAATGTTTTTAATATGTCTCATCGTTTCAGTATTGTTATTCACTATGACGCGACCCAGAATATATAACCTTTCACGATGAAGCCGTATTGCTATTTGACTTCAAAACATGGCCAATCTTAAAGTTAATATGTGTTTACTGTGAGGCGTTACGAAGTTCGCCGGGTCAGCTAGTCCAAAATATGTGATCGTCAAAATGATGTTGTGTAATTGAAGGCAGGTCCAGGTGGTTTAGTGCCCTATTTCATAATCCGATGGTCGTCGGTTCGATCCTGCACAAAATCTTGACATAATTCTGTGATCCTTCGATACTGGACTAGGTTCCTTTAGAGATTGCTATTAACGATCATAGCAAATGAATCAGCTTCGTCAGTAACAAAGCTTCACCAAGCCATTACCAAGATTATTACACTCATCACTTCATCTTCTCCGATCACATTCATCATAAAATGCCCACGTAGTTTAGGTCGGTGTCTCAAGTATAAGAATAAGATGGAGTTGGTAGTCCAAGTGTACCTGTTCGTCACAGTCCGGCACCTCCAGATGGTCGGGCAACTCCGTGATGACGGCCCCCAGGTGCTTCTGCTGAGAGGGAGGCGGCGGCTGGTACGGCGTTTGGGTCTCTATCTCGTGGAACAATCGTCGCAGATTGGCTTCCACTATGTCAGTGGACCTTCGGCAAACACGAGACTTTCTCGTTACTGTTACTCTAAAGAAATACTTTATGGATCCAAGAAAATAAGTAATTTAAAAAAACACACGCACATAGACTCAATAATACCCCCGTCGTAGCAGACCTGCGTACTCAGCGAATTTACGAATCAATAACATAATAATAATAATATATATGACAAGTTTTATGTTATCTGTCAATAAATATGAGTATTATTTGCCTACTCTCCATAAGATTAACATGGGAAAGAGTACGCAGGTTTGCTGCTGTGAGGAACGCTGAAAGTAGGTGTTTCTAGCGTAAAAAATTTATATTTTGACCATTTATATCAAGTTTCATCAACATCTGTCCACAAATAAAGGAGTTTACCTAAACTCTATATGATTAACATGGGGAAAGAGTATGCAGGTTAGCTGCCATGATAAACACATAAACTATGATTTTTAAGCATACATATATGGATCTCAACCACATGAAGCTAAATATCAAGTTTCATAAAAAATATTAGATAATAAGTGAAACATTAAATGTTCATTATTCTCCATAAGATTAACATTGGAGCCCCAAAATACAACGTACTGTGTTTAGATTGTTTAATATCTCGGTAACCGTTGGAGATAGAGAAAAACTTTAAGAAACTAAATTGTGTAACTAAGGTGATTCTAATAGTGAAAGATAAAATTTAAAATTTTTAAAAATTACATGAGAAAAACGCAAAAAAACCCATTTTTGGGGTACAAACCCCCCCAAACTACCCGTTCCGATTGCCCGATATGTCTGGTTTACGAACTCTTCTAAGCAAATGCAGGAATACACGTCTCTACCAAATTTGGTCTCGATCGGACCATTTTTACGAGAGCACACTCAGATCACCCAAATCCTACTACGTATGTCTATCTACTTGATCTGTTGATGTCCTGCGTCTGTGCCACGGACCTGTGCAGATGCACGTTGTTCCTGACCTCCAACAGTCCCTTGTCCTCGCTGTCGGTACCGAACCCCAGGTAAGGTGGAGACACGATGTCGCCCAGGTACCCGTGGTGCAGCAGTTTGTTGCCCAGCTTCACCACTCCGGAGGCCATCGTAGGGTTAGGCTCGGTCTCCTCGCACTCCAGCCAGGTGAATGCCACGCCGGTCGCCCTCCAGTGTTTGTACTCCCTGCGATTCATATGTATATCTATAGCCATGTCACTGACCAACCCTCGTGGATATTTCAAGGTGAAAATTACATTTGCTTCCCTGTAGGAAGTAGGTTAGATCACGGATACGTCCAATAGGAATGTTTTCAGTTCATCTAAACAGCTGATTGAACAAAAAACACACAGAACAGCTGTTATGTTTCAAATTTTAGTCGTTCAAATTGCTAAACCCCCCTCCCCAGAGATAAGACGTATCCATGTCAAGAACAGGTTTTAAGGTGTGCGGGTATGAGTGAAGGGTGAGATTGGTGATATGTTCAGTAGCTTTGTTACTGACAAGGAACCGCTGATTCATTTGCCTGGATAATTTATTACCCGCCAAATGAACAACTACACAACAACAATAGACAATACCCCCGTCGCAGCAGACCTGCGTACTCAGCGAATTTCCAAATCAATAATATAATAATAATGATAAAATATGACAAGTTTTATAAAAATCTATCCATAAACATGAGAATTATTTGCCTATTATCCATAAGATTAACATGGGAAAGAGTGTGCAGGTTAGCTGCTGTGAGGAACACTGAAAGTAGTCATTTCTACCATGAATAATTTTTATTTTAACATATATACCAACTTTCATCAACATCTGTCCATAAATAGAGGAGTTTACCTATTCCCTATATGATTAATATGGGAAAAGAGTATGCAGGTTTGCTGCCATGATAAACACATAAACTATGATTTTTAAGCATAAATGGATAGATCTCAACCACATGAAGCTAAATATCAAGTTTCATCCAAAAATATTGGTTAATATGGGAAATATTAATTTTTCCCTATCATCCATAAGATTAATTATCATTGGAGCCCCACTATACAACGTGGGGCTCCAATGATAATTAATCTGGACACCACTATGTATAAACTGAGATGGACACCACCATGTATAAACTGAGATGGACACCACCATGTATAAACCGAGAAGGACATGGTCATGTGTAACTCGAGAAGGACAGGGCCCTGTCTATCGCGCGGACAGCGTTTTCCATACGGGTTCTGGCACAATGACTCAACCGTATATAAAATGAGAATGACACCTCCATGTATAAATCGAGATAGACATCTACATGTATAAACCGAGAAGGACAGAACCCTGTGTATCGTGCGAACGGTGTTTTCCATACGGGTTCTGGCACAATGACTCAACCGTGTATAAAATGAGAATGACACCCCCATATATAAACCGAGATAGACACCTACATGTATAAACTGAAATAAACACTATTGTGTATAAACCGAGAAGGACAGGGCCCTGTCTATCGCGCGAACAGCGTTTTCCATACGGGTTCTGGCACAAAAGTAGAGAGCCAACCGTTTGTATTGAATTACACGAACTTATAGCTAATTTTTATATTATATCTTAACATAGATTATCTGTATACACTGTTTCTATATCATATTTCTTTATAAACTAAAGTTTATTTATTACTTCTCAGTCTTATAATGTAACATAGTTGTAGATTATATCTCTAGTATAATTACTTTTCTGTCATGAGTTAATTGTTTTTCACCGTAACATTAATTTGGATTATTATATATCAAGTATTTTTAATTGTGGAGGAAGTGTGAGAGATTTTGGCCAGTCTAGGTTTGACCGAGCTGCTGCCATGTGTCAATCGGATTTCTGTTGCAATTTAAAATGTTTCAACATAACGAATATCGACCACGTTGATGGGCGGGCTTGTAAAAAATGCAACCACTTTTCTTATTGTTTATGTAAATGTAAGACTTTTCAAAAGAACTGTAATTTAAATATCATTCAAAGAGTAAAACGCCAACTTGGACTGCCTTATTAATTTATTTAAACGTGATATAATGAGAGATTGTTGCGCGTATTAGCCATTTGCCAGAAATAAATATGTTTTTAACTTTTTTTACTATAAACAATTTCCTGCAAATGCTTATAAAAGGAATTATATTTTAATTTATAATAACACCAGAAAGTGGCAAATACTCATGTCAGTTGACTGTTGTGTCTCAAACAAAATCGAGAGGACATTGCGAAATCGAATGTATGACCGTGATTTGATCACGTAACGATTAAGCATTCAGTCGTCACTTCTGCTTCGTGCAGCGCACCCAAGTGTTAGTTGAGAGTGTTGGTTTCTTCCGCAGGTGATGTTAAATTGAATTATATACTAGGATGATATTTACGATAGAGGGAAATATTGGAGCGGGGAAGAGTGTTTATGCAAAATCTCTTGTTAACACTCTACAGTCTTCCGGCTTTAGAGTAGTACATATCGAAGAGCCGGTAAATGATTGGATTAACTTTAATGGAAATAATCTTCTAAAACTATTGTATGACGACAAAAAAAGATGGGCTTTCCCTTTTCAGATAAATGCTTTGTTTAATGCAAAACATACGGAATTGGAGGCGATTAAATATTCTCAGGATAAATGCGTCATCGTTATGGAAAGATCCTCATTTAGTGTATTTGAGATATTTTGCAAACATTTAGCGACTACAGTGTTTCATCCTGTAGAAACAGCAATCATAGAAAATATCAAACTAAAGATGTTCAAGACTTTAGAAGAATACGAAAATCATGTGGTTATTTATTTGAAAACACCACCAGAAGTATGTATGGAACGAATATGTCGTAGATCAAGAGAAGAAGAGATTCAGAAAATCGATCTTGACTATATCAATCGATTGCATTCTCTCCATGAAAACAGTTTCACACTAAATGAGCTGAACAAGAAGGTATTGATAATCAACGGCAATTCATATAATGAAGATTGTATCGAAGATTCAAAGATTGTTGGTGATGAATCGTTGAACGCTCTAGACGTTTTGTATAATATTTTAGTTAAATGGCAAAGTAACTAAACACATTGTTTTTGTAAATATTTTCACGGTTAAGGATTGGATTAAATGTGCACCATATCAGTTTATTATTATTAGTTTTGTTATCATATTAAATACTAACTTAGCGCTTCAAAGACTTGTCCTTCTGCTTCGCTTTGCCATGGTAGTCATGATTTCAGTCTCCTATTAGGGAGCGACCTTCTGAATTAATAATTAGCGGCTATAAGAAGGTAGAAGATCGGCGGGTTGTCAGCAGTCGACAGTCTCCGTGTACAGAACAACACCAGTTCTAACGTAAGTAGTTCTCATCATTTTTCTTTTTAACTTTAAAAGTTTAAACTTTAAAAATATTCCAAGACAAATTTGAATAAACAGTTTATTATTATTTTTTAATCAATAATATTTCTGTATTGAGTAACATCTTTCTCTTTTAAATAATGGCAACAATTAAGTACTCTGCAAAATCTTTATACACCATTTGTAAAACTTATATTCTAAATAGAATACAAATCCGAAACCAGTTGCTTTTGCTTGAATTGCCTGAATCAGTTTTAAAAGAATTGATCTATGATCATGAACAAAACTGTGTCTCCTGTGTGGTGTGCTATATTTTGATTGATTTTAAAATGTACTGTCGTGGGTGTATAGATGTTTACAAGCTATCTAAGAAAAACATGGTAAAAGAAATTGTTACATATCAGTACCCTAGTAGAAGATACACGTGTGCAAATTGCAATCACTCCTGTATAGAAGAGATTGAACTCACTGGGTTTCCATGTTGTTGTGACTAACTGGACACAGTATGTTAAGGGTGAATTTTCTTTTTTTCCTTAATCTTACTATAGCTTTATAGTTTCTCATTATTTTTTATTTAATTTTTGTTTAGCTGTTATCATCAGCCAGTCCGTACAACACTAGACCGTACAGCCTTCAATCTACATCATCACCACCAGAGTCGTCTCCAGCCAGCATCAAACACTGATGTCATCGAAACATAGTAAGTAAATTTGTTTTTTCTTTTAGCCAATCATTAACTTTTTTTAATAAAATTACCAAAGAATTACAATTGATGATAATATCAAGAATTTTTCTTTTATTTAACTACCGAGATTTTACCTCATAGTAAATTAATTATTTTTAAATTGAAACAAGCTTTACTAATATTATTCTATTTTTTCTTTTTTTATATCCATGAACCCAAATAAGCCGATTGTTTATAAATTCAAACATGTTTTATAAATATTATACTTTTTTCTCTCTATTTATAGTTATGGACACTAATGAGCCTATCATCGCGCTGGGAGATGTAATCGAAATTGATCAAAATTGTGACAACTCGACACCATCCGTACAACCACAGCCGTCCTGTTCCAAACAACAACAACAACAACAACAACTGTTCACCTCATCGCCTCAACATCAACGCCCATCCTGCTCCAAAGAACCCTCTTCAGGCTCGTTGGGTATAATTTACTTTAATCTTCTACAAATTTTAGAAAATCTTCATATCATAGGAATGACTAGTCTTCAAAAATGGGATTTTGTTGTTAGCGAACTACAAAAGAAACATGAATTGCTTGATGACCCCATGTTGCTGCAACTGTTCAGTTGCATAAAACATTTTTTCAAAGTATTTTTCGCACACGTCAACTGTGATAGTTCACTATCACAGAAACAAGTTCAAAATTTAAGTTTTATTGACTTGGAATTTGAAGACCTTTTTAAAATTTGGGTCGGTGAATTGGAACGGAACCCTTTTGCCAACAAGACGTTTCCTTTTGATAGTGTGCAAAAGTTTGCCGCAATGATTCGGAAAATTTTAAATTCGAACCAAGATGAGGTGTCGGATGTTAAAAAAAATCTAAGAACATCCAGTAAAAGAAATCCCGACTGTCAACCTAGAGCTAAAAAAAGTAAACGTAGTTGTGGTAGTTCTTCCCCGTCATCAGAGTCGTCTGCCGATTCGGCTGACGAGTCGGATCTAGAAGACAGTTTCGTAAAGCTTTTCAAATCAAAGAAGCAAAACGGCTCATTGAAAATTAGTCAACAGTTTCAATACAATTCCGGCAACGTTAGAAGGAAAATAACCACACCAGGCGAAAAAGGCTCCCATCTGATCAAAATTGAAATCACAGACACAAAAGACCTAAAATCTTGTAAAAATGAGAAGTTTTATTGGCAAAAAATCAACAAAAAAGGGTTCTTTTTACTTAACAATAATGAGAAAGAAGACCAAGAGACATTGGACGTTTTGGTTAATATTTTAGCAAAAGTTGGCACAAAAGTTTCTAAAATAAAAAACGCAAAATTCGAGGCCTTCGAGCCTAGTGACATGAAAAAATGAAAAATGTTTTTATAACTGTTTTTAAAATAAATGTTATACCTATATGTAAATCTATTGTTCTTTTTCAGTGTCGTTAAAATTCATTAAATTAACGGAAAATGGATTTGCTCCGCAACGAGCTACAGCTCAATCGGCTGGATATGACTTGAAGAGCGCCTACAATTATTATCTATTGAAAAAAAGTAGTCTCTTAATTAAAACTGATATAGCCATTCAACTACCGGTCGGATGCTATGGAAGAATAGCATCCAGGTCTGGTTTAGCTTTAAATAATGCTGTCATTGTAGAAGCGGGGGTAATAGACCCAGACTTTACAGGAAATATAAGTGTATTATTGTTTAACCACTCCAATTTAAACTTTTCAATCCGGAAGGGAGATAGGATAGCTCAGCTGATATGTGAAGCGGCTTTGTTTCCAAACGTGGTGGAAGTAAAAACATTTAACGTCGAAACTGAACGTGGTGTACGCGGGTTCGGGTCCACTGGTAGGAAATAGTTTTTGAGTGAACACACACGTACACACACACACACTTAAAAGCGTATATAGTTGCGTATAACTAAGAGAAAATTAATTTTTTCAGATAATTGACTCCACCAGCGTCATGGACACATCCTCACCACAGTCAACACCCGTGGAAGTTGTTCAAAAATTCGTTACGCGTAAACATCGGCTAAAATTACCACCAACGAATGAATTTGTAGAAATAAGGAGTGCTTTCGGCGGTACGTTAAAGACACTGTTTTACAAAAATGAAAGCAATATTTATAAAGATATCTGTTTGATATTGATCAACCTTAAGGACAAAATTAAATTTTTAATTATAAACTATTTAAATGCATTTGGACCTTTGAAATTCAACTTATTAGTGGAATGTACGTACGTACAACACAAAACTGAAGAAACTCAGGCAAGAGCGTTTAAAACGGCGAACTACACCGTTCTATCTGCAACCCCTTTAGATACGGTTTTAAACAAGTTATTTAGAAAAATTTGCATCGAGGAAAGCGAACAACAAAGTAAAGGAAGCGGATGGTCACTATACCGGGTGGATGGAGTAATGGTTAGGTTCAGCAGGTTTAAACCGTTAGGCGGAAATGCGTACGTACCTCTACCGAGAAAAATTCTGTTAAAAAAAGCCGTTATAAATCCTCAGAATACCAAAGATAATGAGTGCTTCAAGTGGGCTATACTATCCCGTTTTGTGAAAGGAAGAAACGTATCCAGAGTGGACGGCAGATACAAACATCTGCAAGATAAATTCAACTTCACCAACATAGATTTCCCAACACCGTTGAAACAGATAACTAGATTTGAAAAAAACAACCCAAAAGTAAGTGTGAACGTTTACGGTCTAAACGACCAAAACACCGTCTACCCCCTAAGAATATCTAAGAAGGTGAAAACTGAACATTTTGATCTGTTATTAATTTCAAACTCTGTTGGAACAAACCACTACTGTTATATCAGCAATTTTTCCAGACTCGTTAGTAGTCAAATTACAAAAGTCAATGGGGAAACTCTTTTTTGTAAAAGATGTTTGGTTCACTTCTGTGGAAAAGATCGGGAATCTAAATTAAAAGTGCACGAACGCAATTGTTCAGTAAACAAGGCTGTAAAAATAAAGATGGCAGAAAATCCGAATAACCCGGATATTCCAAAAGTATTAAAATTTACCGATCATCATCACAAATTTAGACTTCCGATAGTGGCTTATGCTGATTTCGAGTCTATTTTAAACAAAGTAAACATAAAGCTAACTAAATACACAACTGTTAAAGAACAACACGAGCCTATGAGTTTTTGCATATACATAGCCATTGATCACGCTGTTCCGGATTTTATCAAATCTAAATTACCCAAACAACCATTTTTGTACAGAGGAAGTGACGCTGTCTCTGTTTTTATGGACTACATAATTAATTTAGCCAATTTAATCGGTGAGTTGTTTCATGACAATGTGTCTATGCTACCTCTAACTGAAGAAGAGAAATTGAAATTTAGAAACTGTAAATTTTGTGAACTGTGCAATGTTGAATTTTCAGCAATGTGTTTACCCGTAAAGGACCACTGTCATTTGAGCGGACAGTTTAGATCAGTCCTCTGTCAACAGTGTAATTTAAAGAGACAAAACCAAAGGTTTTTACCTGTTTTCATACACGGATCTTCAAACTATGATTCTCACTTTTTAGTAAGAAAATTAGGTTGTGACGAAGAACGTGTTACGGTTATTCCTAACTCCAATGAGAAGTATATCTCTTTCACCAAGTATACAAAAAATAATATTAAAATTAAATTTTTGGACAGTTATCGTTTTTTAGGTGAAAGCCTTGATCAGTTGACAAAAAACTTACCTGCGAGCAAGTTCACTTGTACCGATCGGTTTTTTACCGAGGACGAAAGACCTTTAGTGAGGCGAAAAGGTGTGTACCCTTACAGCTACACAGATTCGTGGGAAAAATTGGAGGAAACAAAACTGCCCGACAAAGAAAATTTTTACAATGAAATGACTGAATGTCACATAACGGATGATGATTATAAGCGAGCTCAATTAATTTGGGAAAAGTTCAACTGCAAGACTTTGGGAGATTACAGCGATTTGTACTTAAAAGTAGATGTGTTAATTTTATGCGATGTTTTTGAAAATTTCCGAAACATCTGTCTAGCCAATTACGAATTGGATCCGGCTTATTATTTGACTGTACCTAGTTTAACTTTTTCAGCTATGTTAAAGTATACAAAAGTGGAATTAGAACTGTTTAAGGATGTTGAAATGTATTTGTTCATTGAAAATAACATCAGAGGCGGTATGACTTTGTGTGTTAAACGTCATGCGGTTGCCAACAATCCGTATATGGGCTCGCAATATAGCACATCTAATGACACATCGTATTTAACATACCTGGACTCTAATAATCTGTATGGACACTCGATGTTAGCCGCTATGCCCGAAAAGGGGTTCAAATGGTTGAGTAAGAAACAGTTGGAAAACTTTGACGTGTTGTCAATACCCGATGACGGTCCTCACGGTTTCATTATTGAATGCGACGTGGGATATCCGACGTATCTACACGATTCACATTCTGATTTGCCATTCCTACCTGTGAAACAATGTCCAGAGTGGTCTAAACAGGAAAAGCTTTTAAATACCTTAGACAATAAGTATAACTATGTTTGTCACTATCGTAATTTAAAACAGGCTATTCAAAATGGTTTAGTGTTAATTAAAATACACAGAGTCTTAAAGTTTCGTCAAAGCGCCTGGTTGAAACCGTATATCGAGTTTAACACTAGAAAAAGGAAAGAGGCTACTAATAGCTTTGAGTCAAACTTTTATAAATTACTAAATAACGCCATGTTTGGCAAAACGATTGAGAACGTGCGAAAACGTTTCAACATTGAACTTGTTACTAATGAAAAACGACTTGGTAAGCTAATTTCTAAACCTAATTTTAAAAATAGAATTATCTATGATGAAAACTTATGCGCTGTCGAATTGGAAAAGGATTCGATAGTCCTGGACAAACCGATCTATGTCGGCTTCACAGTGTTGGAACTCAGTAAACACCACATGTACGATTTTCACTATAGAATTATGAAACGATTTTTTAAACAATTCAAATTATTGTACGCCGACACGGACAGTTATTTTTACCAAATATTCACACAAGACTTGTATGCAGATTTTAATAATCCCGAATTGAAACAATTCCTAGATATGTCTGACTATCCTGTTGACCATATTTGTTATTCGGCTGAAAACAAAAAGACGCTAGGCGTGTTTAAAGACGAGGTCAACGGGGTGATAATAATTGAATTTATTGGCTTGCGGCCAAAACTATACACTTTTAAAACTTTAAATGATTTTTACCTAGAAATGGAAAAGAAAATGACACTGAAAAAGGCAAAAGGTGTAACTAAAACTGTTGTTAAAAACCACATAACGTTTGATGACTATAAGCAATGTCTCTATGAAAAAAGTAAAATTAGGAAAAAAATGAGACTTTTCCAGTCGAAAAAACATTTTGTGCAAACAGTAGATGTTAATAAAGTTGCTTTGAGTAGTAACGATGATAAGAGAATTGTATTGGAAAACAACATTGACACATTGCCTTATGGTCATTATTCGTTTAAAAATAGAAAATTTTCTGTAAGAAAGGGACAGATACATTATATTTAGATTTATTTAGTAGCTGTGTTGTAGGAAAAACAAATGTTGTTGTTGTATGTATGTATGTATTGTTGTATGTATTCGAGGAATCTTTTGCCGTAGCCTGTGTTAACTTTTATACTTGTATGTGTATTCAAATAAAAAATAATTGATGATGTGTATTGCGGTCTTGTTGTAACCTATTGTACTCACAAAATAGTAATATGTATTGTAATATGTATTGGAACTTTGTAACTTTTATGTAAAAAATAAAATGATTTAAAGTATGTAGTACATAGTGCTGATGATTTGGTGTATTGGAAACTTTGGTGTTGTTGTAAATAAAAAACAAGTCGACTGCTAACAAAAAAAAGTGTTTTTATTTATTTACATCTCCTTGACTACATTACTTTTTTTACAATACCAGAAAGAGGTGAATACTGAATTAAACCATCGTAGATGATTAGACAATAGGCTGCTGTGTCGGCTGGAAATTCTTTAGCAGTTTGCAGTTCCACTCTTACATCCAGTGTACCGGTTTTCAAAGTGTCCACTTGTCTGGAGCAGTCTATGACGAAAAATGGCGCTTTCGATATGAAATTACTTTTGTCCAAACACGGTTGATCTTCACTTCCTGCATAATAAGATGACTGAAATCTCGAGTAGAGTTCGTATAATAATGATTTGTTTCCATTCAAGTTATCGTAGGGATAATATTTGCTATTTAAATACAATTTAATATTTTCTAAATCGCAAAAATCAAAGTGGGAGCTGTTTTTATCTTTTTTATCTTTACGCCCAGTTTGAAAGGCCACAATCACATACCGCGGCTTTTCGCCCATACTTGCCGTTTTCACAGTCCAAGTTTGAAATTTTGTAGCCGGCAATGAAGGATATTCGTGGAGTTGCCATCTTCTGAATGCAATTTGCAAAAACTGATCAGAATCGGTCATTTTTAATAGTGATAATTTTAATTCATCGTCAACACGAATGTACGGCATTTTCCATATGATTTTATTTATAATAATTTTACATTCTTCAGTAGTGGTGGGTTTTTGTTCGATGGCGTTTTTATCTGTTGACGATCGCAACAGTACAAGTTCCTGTTTTACATTCAAAAGAATCTTGGTGTAGTCTTCTGCAAAACCGAGCAATAATTTAAGCGGTACACAAAATGAAAATTCTGTTTTATCATTACAATTGGCGAGTGTTGAAATGTCCCATCCTGCGTTCTTCATCCAGTTGGCGTCTTCAGGACGGGCCGTGAGTATATTTTTCATAGTTGACACGATACCGGCATTCTTTACACGGTCGATTTCGGTGCCGCACAGCTCGTACCTTATTTCGTCGAATAAAAATGCAGCGGCATTATTGACCAAACTAGTTGTCTTATCGTCTCGGTTATCAGCGGCATTGACAATTTTTCCCTCGATTAATAGAAAACTTTTACAAGGTAAAGTGTACACGTCCGTCTGGTGTACGGGAATACGTATTTCATCTCCGTTGGAATAGGAATTCGAACTGTAAGGATTGTGCGAATGCCACTCGTAATCCGTAATAGATTCGTCAAAATTCACCACACTTTTTACGTTTAAAATATTGTTAATACTCATTTTTCTTAAAAATTGGTAAAGAACTTAAAAATATTCGATTTCGCAGTGTCAACGGTTTGGATGTTCGTCTTTGACTGAAGGGCTTTTCCTTGGGCTCGGCCTTACTATTTGTATTAGCAGCACACGATGACGGTGGCGGCGGCGGCGGTGGTTGTAGTTTATTTTTGCGCTGGAATACAATGCCCATTATTGTTTTTTTTCGGTCTAATATCCACTCTGATATTTATTCTTTCTCCTCTAAAATTCACTAAATCTCCGTTTTGATCTTCCAATCTGATGTGAAACTCGTCTAACGAATGCTGTTTCGTTATAGGTAGATATTGAACGATATTCGGTTTTTCAACAATTTTATAACCGGGGCTCACGTCCGGATAGAACTCGTGTAAAACGTGACCCTCAACACCGTCCCTGTAAGAGCCTTTCACGATATTACAACTTACTCGTATGATGTCGACTTTATTAATGGTAACCTGATTAGACGAAATGTGCGATTTATTCGCAGACAGTTTGCTTTTGTCGAATCCTAAAATGTCTCTGATCGTATGTTCACGGGTGAAATCCACCTCTTCCGAACAGGTTATTTCGCTTTTCAAAGTGTTATTATTCGCAGTCAACTGGAACGTTATCGCTTTCGGACTTCTTACTTTTAATTCCTTTACAATGTAACTATTTATATCTTCGATTTCATAGGATCCGGTGGGAAGTGATATTTTTATATCGTCGCCAATATATATATCGCTGTTTTTATTTTCTTCGATATTCGGTATCGAGTTGTAGGTCATCAGATCTAGCAATCCCATTTCCCATTCGGCGGCCGAGCTCAAATCGTAAGGAGGAAATAACGTACAGTTTAAATCCGAAGTGAAGCCGGTCAGACAGATCATCTCGTTTTTTCTCTTTTCTTCTTCTATTATTATTTTCTTCCGGCGGTATTTAGGAAATCCAAACAAAGATGACCGCAGTTTACGGTGGCGGCGTTCAGTTTCTGTTTTGGAAAATAGTTATACCTAACCGAGACCCGGCGGCTGTCGTGATGCGGATACGTATTGAAATAACGGGAGAGCTCGAGCGGAGGTCTTAGATTGCCGTAACTGTCGAAGTATTCGACGAGCGGTCCTCGCTTTGAATAACAAACCCAGTGCGTACCGTCGCCTGATATACTGTCCAGATTAACAATACCGGTTTCTCTATTATTAATCGTTTTCGGCAACACGTCTCTCATGAAAACCCCTCTAAAATAGGGAATATTTAACTTTTTTGCTGTAGTGGTAATTTCTGCACCTGTTAACGGTTTATTTTTCAAATTTTCAATTATTTTCGACGAGTATTTTGACGTTTTTTTTTACCACGTCGATAGATTCCTGACCCCTGCTGTTTGTACGGTCTTAAATACAAACCTCTGCCTTTTTTACTTTGACTCCTTTTTTTTCTTTTTAAATCATTTCTCTTTTTTACAGTTACACGGCCTCCGCCCAGTTTAGATTTCGCTTTCATGATATTAGTAATAGCCCACGCCGCTGCTTTCTCGCCGATACTAGAATCAACGGCTTTCGCCCGTTGCCAGGCTCTGTCTGCTAAAATTCTATCCGCTTCGCTTCTCTTCTTGCTGTCGCTATATTTGGAATACGCTATGTCGTGATCTTTACAATACGAGTCTAATAAATTAGATTCCCGGATCTCCTCTTGCTAATCTTTTTTTAACTTAGTCCCAGACCCGCAGTACTGGAACCCTAGAAAATAAAAATAAAAAATAAATAAAATAAAATATTGTATCGATGAAGAAAAAAAAATATCCTCCTCCTCCTCCTCCTCTGCTTACAGAGTTGTGTGTGTATGTCAATTATTATTACCTGGAATATGGAGTTCTACGGGTAAAAGGTCGACTGTTTTGTTCAGCACCGCGCCGGCCGTATTGGCGAGCGTGTTTAACAGCCCGCCACCGCTGCGCCGATGACTGACCGCTCTTTGCGCATCCCGCATACTGAACGCTGCCGCCCATTACTCGTGCGGACGACGGCTTAACTGTTGCGTCACCGTCACCAGTCTGTCTAAGACCAACGCCAGCGAGGTATCCGTTTTTTCCAAGTTACTCGCTAACAATTCTATCCTTTTGTTCGTCTGTTCGCGATTCGCGTCGAACTGATGCTTTAAATCTAAAACGAGAGTTTTAATGTCCGATATTTCTTGATCCATCACACTTTTTCGATTTATAGCACTCGCTTTAATATTATTAATTTCCTTATTAAACGTATTCGCTATACCGTCTAAATCCTTTTTTATTAAAACGTCGTTACCATCTTTAGCAGAATTCACACTCACAATTCTTCTCTTATTTTGCAAGCTAATAAAATTTGGATTCACACTAAAAACACCGTTTAACTTTAAAACATCTCTCAAGTCGTGTTTAACATCTCGAAGTTTTTTGGTAATTTTCTCAAAAATCTCAGCGTTAACTTTAGAAAAATATTGTAAATTAACAACATCTTTTGCCGCCACAGGATCGTTTACGTTAGTCAGTTTCTTATTTTGTATATCGAAATCGCCGTCGGACGTTAACTGAAATCCATCTCCTTTCGGCCCCCTTAACAGCTTAGCTTTTTTACCGCTGATCGTCAGCTGAGAACGACCAAACTTATCTATAGGCATGTTACCACTGTGAGGAATTAAACAGAAATGACGATTAAAATGACAATTTTTATTTATTATAAAAGTACAATTTTAGTTTATATTAATTTGATTGCTCAGTTCAGCTTCCATCTCTTTGAGCTCTTCAACAATGGCGTTTATTTCATTTTCATGTCCCGTGTGTCCGGCTTCTCGAGATCCTAGTAGAATTCTCAGTCTGTCGACAATTTCATTCGGATCGTCGTAGTATACGTAGTTAGGTTTCGCATCCACCGCCAGTAGGCCGCCTATTCCGCTTCCGCTGGTGTCAGCCACCGCAAGTGCTTGACTCGCGTACGTGTCCATCTGATCGCTCGAGTTTATCAAAGGTGCAATTATGTGTTTATATTTGTATCCTCTGTTTGATTTTATTTTCCCCAATGCGGAATAGTTAACTCGATGAACGTTGGTGTCTGATACAATTCTTCCATAGTTATGTAAATCCTCTTCATCGTATACATATTCATTGGGGTGATTCATAAAAATAAGTTCGTAAAGTCCTCGTGTTCCTTTGTATACGTTTCCGCCTACAATCAAATCATCTACATCTATTTCCAGTTCTTTATCACCGATTTTCCATTCGTCACCGTCCACATGAACTCCGAAATTATGATCAACACTTTTAGTTCCGCTGACTAATTTTGAAAAATATTCTTTAGCCAAATTTCCTTTAAAATGACTATTAATATAGTGTTTGGCGAGAGTTCTACCTTCGGGTGTTTGTATCAAAGCTTCTCCGGAAGCGTGAGATACATACTGTTGCTCTTCTTGTGTCGTCGATTGTTCAGGAGGATGGGGAGGAGAAGTACTACTGGCTACATACGACGACGACGACGGTGGCGGTGGTGGTGATTCTTCACTATGGCGAAACTGTTTTCTTCTTTTTGCCGAATATTTTTCGAAAATATTTTTAGTTTTCACAGGAGTGACTTTTTCTTCTTCTTCTTCGATTTTCCTCCTCTTGTTTGCTCGCTCGACAGCTACCTCGACAGCACCGTCATCCGCTCCTATGTTAGTTTCCTCTACTAACTGCTTCAAAGGATCCGCTATAGGTTTAAAAGTTTTTTCCAATAGTTCTTCTCCCTCTAAAATATCTTGTGTAAGAGCTTTATGTTTCTTCTTTATATTTCTTCGCAACTCACCGATTTTCTTCACAATCTCTTCTTTAGTTTTATTTTCATACCACGACTCGTCAAAGGTACTACGACTCATGTTTACCGCATCACATGCACTACACGAATGTTGAGTTTCCCGGTCTGTGAACCTGTGATATTTTACTCACGTTTCCCCCCACCCACCCACTCAACTTACAATACGATAAATATATCGAAACCGCAACGATATCGACCTTTATTTATATCTCTGTCTTTGTCTATGACAACGAATTTATTTTTACCCTGTTGCCACACTTTTGAGCACATTTGTTTAAAATGTTCAAAACTCATATCCGTATTTACATGATCTCTGTGAATGTGACACAAGTTTCTGTCGTCCTGTTTGAACGCGATCACGAGGTTTGTATTATCGCGAACCAGTTGTTTCGGTATAACACTATAAGTTTGACAAATATAGAACACGTCCAACCGGTTGTGACGACCCATGGAAAAGTAGTGTTTGATGTTAGTTTGCGTTTCGCACGCTACATCGTCGAAAATGACGATGGAATTCGGTTTTATTCGATTCGGACACGGTACCTGATCATTTTCACAAAAAGTAAAATATCCAATTTCCGGTATTTTTTCTAATACACTACTTAAAAACCTGTATTTTTCCTGATTTAATGATTTAGAAAAAATATAAATATTTTCAAAAAACAACCCTTTTGGCGAGAACAGTAGATTTAGTAGGAGGTTAGTCTTGCCGCAGTTTGAAGGTCCGCAGATGATGCATCTGATTGAATCCGACAACAAATTACCGTGCTTTTTTTTCTCAATCTCAACACCACCGCCACTGAATAACTTATCTAAATTTATAATCGTCAGTTTGTTGTTTTGTTTAAGAAACTTCATTGTAAATTCCTTTTGTCTACCCAGCTGTCGTGCGATTTGTCAAATCCCAGCCAACGCACTAAGACTTTATCGCCCTTTCGTCTTACCACTTTTTCTATTAAATAAGTGTCGGGGATTTTCGTTTTACTCAACTCTTGTTGATAAAATCCCCCTTTAATCACTTTTCCCTTGATATCTTTCAGCAGGTAAGTTACCGGCTCGGTCGGTTGAACTTTCCAAACTGTAAATATCTCATTAGTCCATCGCGGAAAATAGCCTTTGGTGAATTCTTTTTGAACTCTGCTAACTCGCACCTTGTCTCCTACAGTAAATTTCTGTTTTAAATTAATTTTTTTCCTACTTTTTACAATTTTTAGTAACACATCTTTTTCATTGAATTTATTAACATCGACAGGCTTTTTGCCGGTGGTTCTGTGAACCGTGTTATTATAGCTGTCAATTAATACGGGAAGTATATTTAACCATTTGTAATTACCATTTTCACTGAATAACCTCCACATTTTCTGCTTGATTGTGCGATTAAAGCGTTCTATGATCGAAGCTTTCATGTCTGAATAAGTATTATAATGATTGATATTATATTTGTCTAACAACGACTTTACCTTTGAATTAAACCACTCCTTACCTTGATCGGTTTGAAAATGTTTCATCGGGAACTGTTTCAATACGGGCTCTAAGTTTACCACTATTTCATCACCTCTTTTAGTTTTCAACGGAATAGCTAAAGCATGTTTTGTAAAACAATTTATAATTGTCATTATATAATTATATCCTTTATTTATTTTTGAAAAAGGCCTCATCTCTACTAAGTCCGCTTGATACAAGTCTGTAACACCCTTTAGTTCTACATGTCTTCTTGGGAAGTTCACTCGAGCCTGTCTGTGAAGCTCTTTAGCGATAAGTGCTCTCGCTTTGCTCATGTTATAGGAAATGAGGAAGTTAGGGTGAGGATAAAAATAATACACCACACATAGCATGTAAAAACCTTTGTTTATTTTACAAATTTAACAATTCACAATTCGGGTTGGACTTAACATGTTCGGTATTTGGGTCATCTGAATCTTTCCAATCGTCAAGTACCACACCGCACGACACGCAGGTCGTGACATCACCTTCTCCGTTATAGTAAAATCCCGAGTCGACGAGAGCGTCGACAGACGGTTTTTCGTCATCGGGCCAAGTGGAAAACGTTTCTCTCATAATTTGTTTCACATCATTTACATATCTTAAACATTCAATGTAAGTGCCTACATCAAAGTTAACATGTTTAGTCATTTTACATTTCGGATTTTGCATTTTGTGAATAAAATTTATATGGTTCAAAGACAGTTTAGGATTACATGATTGCCAACCACAACAACAACAAACAATATTATCAAAATACTTTGTATGATAGTAACCTGATTTTATCAAATCTTTTTTTGTAAAGTTAAATATATTACAGCATGCTGTTTCATTGGACGATGAAGAAGAAGACATGTCCTGCACAGAAAATAAAAAAATCACAATAAGTTTATTTTATTTTTACAAAAATAACAATCCTTACGCTTAGGATGTAAATCAAAAGATGACAGACAAAAATAATGTTCCAAACATTTCATACTTTGCAGCACGTCTTTGTCTTTCTTCAAATGTTCCGGTAATTTATCAAAAATTAATCCTATATCATTAACATAGTTTACAATGAAAGACTTTGGTAAGAAACGGACTGACTCTGCAGTCATATTTTCATAATTATTTTTAAAACACTCATCTATTGCTAAATCAATTTTTTCAAATCTTTTTTTAAACCTTTCTTCTGATTTCCACCAGTCCAACAGCACGTGAACGTTAACATAAGCGCAGTGCTTAGTGTTGTGATTAAAGCAACAAGGTTTCAATGTTGAAATATTGGTTTGCTGTTTCAGAATATTTAAGTTTGGACAGTCCAAATCTTCTAAATTAATCACGTGAACATTTTTAAATTCTGATAATAGATTTGAAACAAATTTTTGTTTTTCCTTGCCTTTAACATATACATTTCCATCAATAGTTATACATTTAAAAACATCTTTTAAACTATTATAACTTTTATAACCAGAAGCCCAATAAAGTCCGTGATACTGCTTTTCAAGCCACAACACTTGTTTCTGCAAATTTGGAGGAAGTGAATTGAAATCGCAGGGCGGTTGAAACAGCTGTAGCTCGTAAAACTGGCCGTCCGTCGACACTATCGCAAGTTCTTTCACTATGAATTCGTTATCAACACTTTTAAATCCTTGGAAGTCCAAAATATATGACATCTGAAAAACCGTTAAGGGTTAGAATATGCGTAGTTAAAACGTCTTCTAAATTCAGCATCAATATCGTTTATACGATTTTTAAGTTCCTTCCACACACTTATATTCATATAAGCAAAATGTTCTTCTCCATCGTGATTAATGAGGAACAGAGTAGTATTGGTTTTCCAGTTAGTAATTGTAGCTTTGAAGTCTCCTGTAATAATAAATTCTTTTCCTCGAATAAGATCCAAATTTGGATGCTGAATATTAAATCGTTTATTTAGTTCATCATCAATTGCGTATAAGCTTTTCTTGAATTCAGTCCATTTATCAACATCAAAATAGGCATAGTTGTAATTTTTATTTATAAAAAGTACTTTTGTGTTTGAAAATAATTCATCTACCAGTACTCTAAAATCGTCAGAGGTTGAAAATGTAAATATCATCGTTAGTTAATGTTTTGAATGAAACGGTTGACACTAACCTTCCTTGGCTGGCGTACAAAACAGGAGATGTGCACGGTGTGAGAGAAGTCTGACGACTGAATGTTAAAACGATACGTGATAGAATTGTGCTCGGATTTATATGGACATACTTCCGGTTGCGCCACGTTTTAATAATAATGATTACCACCGCGAGATGGAATTCTGCGCGGATTTATATGGACATACATCCGGTTGTGCAACGTTCAACCGTCTAATCTTAAATTAAACTCTGTGTTTATAATTGGAAGATATTTTTTAAATTTTTTCCATTTTTCCAAATTTAAAACTATGACTTTATCATTTGCTTCTATCATTATATAAGTATCCAAGCTATGTTTCCTTACTAAAACCCTTAAATCAGGTAGAATTTCAAACATCCGCTCGTCCTCCATCTTTACTGCACAACGACTCTTTTACAACTAGTGAATAATAACTTATACCATATACATATATGTATCAATACTTACATCATTGGAAGATAATTTAGCAATATACTTTTTCTTCAGCTCGTAAAAATTCATTTTTTTCTTTTTTGAAGAAATCGTTGTTACAATACTTATTAGTGGTGGTAGAACTCTGATCCTCTACCACAGTCTTAATAGACACAAAATCGGCGTCTTTCGTATCGAAAACAACGCCGCTGTAAAAACGATTGAAATCAATATATCTTCTTTTGATTAGCCTACCGTTGTTCTTATAAAATTCAACCACGATACTAAAATTAATCGGCATTTTTTTCTTAACCCTCTTGAGAAACAACAACTTCCTTATATTGTAGATCTCCAACTAAATTTATCTGGTTCGCTTGTTTGCGTATTAGGCGGTGGATCATACGCGCTAAGCATATTAATACAGCACGCGACTGCGCGAAGCCGAACGAAGTACGTGAGGACCATACCAATGATGCGCGTGAGTCATTGTGCCAGAACCCGTATGGAAAACGCTGTTCGCGTGATGGACAGGGCCCTGTCCATCTCGAGTTACACACGACCATGTCCTTCTCAGTTTATACACGGTGGTGTCCATCTCGTTTTATACAGGGTGGTGTCTATCTCAGTTTATACATGGTGGTGTCCATCTCGGTTTATACATGGTGGTGTCATTCTCGGTTTATACATGGTGGTGTTCTTCCCGATTTATACATGGGGGTGTAGTACTTTTTCAGTACTTGTGCCAGAACCCGTAAAACCTCTCTACTCTGGGTAAAGTATCGAACCATAAAAAATGTTCATACTTATGCTCAGGGTCGAACTGACGACCTCTTAAACATGAAGCTGGTACTACTGTATAAACTAGTACCAAGAGGTAATCCAGCAGCTACAGCGGTAAACGCTAATGCTGTGGTCGCTCAAATGAAGTCCTTTCGCCCGTATGTAAGTTGCGCATACACGTCTGGACGGATGGGGGAAGGTGGGTTTAGTTTGGGTAAACACCGCTTAACGGTGGAGTCTCCACATAACCCTCGCAGGAGCGGGGGTACTCATAAAGAGTTACCACCTGCCCAAAAAAAAAAAAAAAAAGATATTGTTAGGGCCGAAAAACGAGTTTATCAATCTAATATGTTTGACAAATGGGCCAATTATTTTAAATTTAGAAGGCAGGAAATGATGCCTTACACATTGTACACTATAGAAATAAATCTCTTAAAAAGGTGATATTGTGCCGACTTTCTTAAGTCTTTAATTACTGCTTGCCCTCTTCGTTATTTCGGCTTGACGACGACGAAGAAACTTGACTTGAATTTGATAAACGGTTATTATAACACGTAAAGTGTAAATTATAATGTGTAAAATCCTTTTACCTGGGATTTATCCTCGTGCCTTCTGGTATCTCCTTGAGCCGCATGTAGTAGTCCCAGTCGAACACACCCTCCTTGGAGTCGTACCTCGTACCCAGACTTTGTCTTATCCTGGCATCCCACAACCTCAACACATTTTCAAACCGGGTTTTTGCCCAAAATTGAAAGATTGTCTCCAAATTGTCCCTCTCCTTGTACTTCATCATGTCAACGCTGATCAGAGGTAGTCTGGAGTTGAGATATGACTCGTTCGTTATCATATTCACCAATTGGTAAGCCTTTTTGACCAAGTATTTTCCGGTGTTTGGCCTCATGAGCGTGTTACCGTACAGTTCCATCCACATTCGCGTCTTCTCCAGCATTCCTAGTTTGTCAGGTGGTTCGAGGGCTGTGAGAATAAGAAGAATCTGCCTCGCAACCATTTCCAACATGACGTCCACAACGAAGAAATTCACCTTTTTCCTCGGGTGCTTGTAGTATTTGGCGATGGTTTGCAGAATGTGGCGTGGGTCCGTGGCGCCGATGATGAGTATGTTGATTTCACTCTTCGACATGACTGAATTCACATCGCCGACCTCGTCTAGAATGTCCACCGCAGGTCCGTAGCCCCAAAGCATTTTGAAGGGAGTAGAAACGTGCTATTTTTCAACCCGCTCGGACGACGCACCGAAGCCGACTGCTTATAGGCGTTAGGGAAATCAACGGTAAACAGCGGTTGCTAGGCGACCCGGTCAACATCGCGTTTGACATTCCATAAAGCCACTTATGGCTTTGTTTATAATATACGTAGATTATTTCCAGAATCTCGCTACGGTGGCGTTAGTGTCACGTGGAACACTGGCTCGCCGTCTAGTTTGTCAACCTCCTGTGGTGCCCAACACATACATGTACGTTTCAACAGCAGGGATATTTCTTTGTGATAAATCTGTATAGGTATTTTTGGTTTCGTTATTATTCCATACAAAATATTACTGTTAAATAAAATCCAGGTTCTGAACAGAAAACATACAAAATTAGCTCTTTCTGAATATTGAGTTGCTTGATTTCCTACCTCATCTCTATATATAAAATTGAATGTATGTCTGTCTATCTGTATGTATGTATGTATGTATGTCCTTTATGCGTTGCCAAACTACTCATCCGATCGCCATGAAATTTTAGGAAGTTGCTCTATATGTGTCCGGGAAGGTTTTAGTGAAAAAATATTTTCGAAAACCCCATAAGTTTCCATTTTATGGCGTTTTAAATTTCTAATGTTAACCTTATGGAGAGTAAGTTTGTTTACAAAATGTCTACAATGTAAACATTGTCTACATTTGATTTCTTAGCTACAGCTGATTGGTTTACTTTCCATTAGCTTTACTATCCAATGCCATCTGAATCATTCATTAATGTTAAACTATATAGTAAATGTGTACTGTAAAAAATGAACAGCTTTATTCACCACGTTAATAGTTTCGGTTTCGGGGGATTATGTATTTATATTTTTATTTTCTGTCCGATTAAAGTCACGTGTTTATATAATAATTACAATGTTTATATTATTACGTTTATTATAATAATCAGCTGTTGTATATCTTAACCAATTAAAGCCGTATTACAGTTAGGTTTCGTTTGGGTTTGGATTGGATTCGAAAATTGTGAATTAATCCACTCAGATTTATTTGTTTTATGGGAATGTTATTAATATGTTTTATCGTTTTGTTATTGTTATTCACTATGCCGCGACCCAGAATAAATAACCTTTTACAATGAAGCCGTATTGCTATTCGACTTCAAACATGGCCAATCTTAAAGTTAACATGTATTTACTGTCAGGCGTTACGAAGTTCGCCGGGTCAGCTAGTAAAGTATAAAGTGATATTTATTTTTAAGTGATGTTTGTGTAAAACTGGTTTCAGATCTAGGATATTTGTGCTTCGAGACCTTTTACAATTGATTTTATCAATGAATATCCCCAAGCCTAGTAATAATATAAAATATAATAGGAAATGTAGACTGAATCAACTTGGAAAGTATTGTTCAAAACTCTCTCTCAGTATAACACTACTTTAATTTTACCAACCAATGGAAACTACTGTAGTACTACCAGGTACTTCCACTGGTTTTTTGTGTTATTTACCCTCAAACTGTCTTCAGTTGTGAAAATTAGTGACGAGTTACATATACATATACCTTCGTTACAATTTAATAAACCACCCATTTTCTAATTTAATTAATACAGCTAGGGAAATTCTATGTTATCTTATTATGGAGACATCAGACCCAAAATTATATGTCACTTGTAAAGCATAAGTCAGTTTCTGACAAAAAACTACGAAGAAATATAATTATCAAAGATGATGCTTCTTGCAAATCAGCTCATATACTATAATTGCTTTCTGGGTGAAATGACAAGAATTTTTACGGAGAACTTGTGTCAATACCAGATGGAAGTAATGGCAGATTATCCTATATTTGGTTCAGTAAAGATCAATAAATTCTATACCTTTTCCAAATTCTTGTATTTTAGCGAATTTCCCATAGGGATTAAGGTATTACCAAAGGTCTCATGGCAAGCCTGGGACCATGTTATTTTTTTGTTTTGAGGTGCGTAGAGACAAAAAAATAGTTGGCAAAATTATATGTATGTATATAAATGTATATATATATATATATGTGTGTGTGTGTGTGAATACGATAATTCTCGTAAAAATTGTCCGATCGAGACCAAATTTGGTAGAGACGTGTATTCCTACATTAGCTCGGACGAGTTCGTGAACCAGACATATCGGTCAATCGGAATGGGTAGTTGTACTTAACAATTGGGTTTTTTACGTTTTTCATATGTAATTTAAAATGTTTTTAAATTTTATCTTCAACTATTAAAATCAGCTTAAAAACCTACACAATTTAGTTCCTTAAAGTTTTTCTCTATCTCTAACGGTTACCGAGATATAAAAAAATCTAAACACAGTACGTTGTATTTTGGGGCTCCAATGGTAGCCTTATGGAGGATAAGGAAAAATTAATATTTCACTTATCAATCAATATTTTTGGATGAAACTTGATATTTAGCTTCATATGGTTGAGATCTATAAATTTATACTTACAAATCATAGTTTATGTGTTTATCATGGCAGCTAACCTGCATACTCTTTTCCAATGTTAATCATATAAAGATTAGGTAAATTCCTTTATTTGTGGACACATAATGATAAAACTTGATATAAATGGTCAAAATAAAAATTGTTTATGCTATAAAGCCTACTTTCAGTGTTCCTCACAACAGCAAACCTGCATACTCATTCCCATGTTAATATGGAGAAAAGGCAAATAACTCTCATATTTATCGACAGATAATGATAAAACTTGTCATATATTATTATTATGTTACCGATTTGGAAATTCGCTAAGTATGCAGGTCTGCTGGTACGGGGGTATTTTTTCTTAGAAAAATTAAAAAAATGAAATTTTTGACTTTCAAAAGCCTATAACTTTTAAGCCCCGTTGTTTTGAGGAATACAGGTGGTGTCATTTTGTTTATCTCGTACAAGACTATAAACCATATAATTTAAAATAAAATTGTTATTCGTTTTTGAGAAATCTTTATTTTAGGTGTTTTTTTGGGGGTAATATACCCTTAAAATAAGAAAAGTTCTGAGATACCGTCAAGTGTTACCTACTTAACAAATTTCATGAAAATCGGACCAATGATCTCGTCTCTAGGCTTCTGCACATCCCCACACACACATACACAGAAAGACATCACTCTAAAACCACTTTTTTGATAGTTGGGGCACTATAATGAATATATCCTCCAGAAACTGAAATTTGAAAATGTTGACGAAAATAATACTTTCTCCTTATATTATCGTGTAGGGGGAGAAAGTAAAGTTTTGTTTCAAATTCAAACATGGTTGGACAATTTCTTTCCCACACACCCAAAATATAATAAAGAAAATATTCATTACCGGTAATAGAATTTTTCTATTAACTTATCAAATCATAAAGAAAAATATCTATTTTTTTCTCTTACAAAGGCCCTCAAAAAAAGTTAATGCTCACACATAAAAAATAGTATAACCCATGGGAGATATGAAATGCATAATCCATAAATACTTTTTTATTACAATATTCTAAGGGTATTTTACAATGGTAATCTCAACAAAATAGGCAAAAAGGGTACATAATCAACAACGAAAGGTAGTATAAGCTTAGTACAGATTAATCAGACTTGCAAAAAGATATTGAATAAAGTTTCTAAACTTATGAAAACTTGGGAATACAAAGGAGTAGTTGATTACTTTAATACTATAGAAATATTTACATATGTTCCTTTGGCAATATCCTATTCGATAACAATATATATGCTAAGAAGTAATGGCTGTCCAAAGTACAAGGACAATTATTTTCAATAAAAAATTAATTTTTGGAAAACTATTATTAGTGGATATTTAGTAAATGAAAACAATTTATAACTTATCCAATGATAATAGTAAAATAACTGAAATGGAGTAACATTTCATTCTTCACAAGATAATAGGGTAAAATTCACGGAAAAACTTATACCTGTACTTTGGAAAATTGTAAGCTACTTCTAGCGGCTTTCCACAATGTTTGCGTACTTATATATATTTATAACGAAACATTACTTCTACTACGTATTATCACTAGTAAAGTCTTATTGGCTGTTCTTTATAATTAATAATTTTAAGAAATGCTATTTTAAATACATAGACAACAAAATATGGAACAAAAACACTGCAGAAGTTAGATAAATAGACCAACCACTCTCATTTACCCAAAGAATTTAAAGTTCATCCATCCACATGAGACACTTAATACTGGACTCAATAAAAAAATTAAATGTTATAAGTAATACAGAAAAAAGGGAGGCAACAAATAAAAATAAATTATGGTTTGGTATTTCAAAAATTCCATTCAGTTATTTCAGTTTCATGAATTCTCTAAGGGAAGGTTTAAAGTCAGGGACCTATAAAAACATTGAGTATTGCAAAATATTGTAATAACTGGAAACCTTTTATATAATACTGTAATACTATAAGAATACAAAAATAACTCATATATTTTTTGTAATAATATAAAATATTTGAATTAAAAATATTATTAATTAGAAGCAAATCAAGTAGAATCGCATAGTATTTTCTTACAATAAGTAACTATTAATTGTTATTTCAGCCCATGGCGAAGTTTTTATGCTTGGACACCTCCATCCAATTAGTTTTTTTTTATAAAAAATATAGTGTGAAATGATAGTAGCCCATATATGTCTTAAAATGGTTTTAAATTTTGTCATAAGTTAAGAAGATAACAAAATGTAACAATTACTTTTTGAGGTTATATATTAGTATTTTTTTACTACATATGTATGAGAGAACTGGAGGGCAAGTGCAAATTTTGTTAATTTTTCAATGTAATACGATTTTGAGGGATTTTGATTTAAAGGGAAGTATCCTACGTGTAAACTTGTGCAGTGAAAGTCACCCACCACAACAGTTAAATTCAGCTATTAAAAATATTCCCTTATAATTAACAAAGATTGCATAATTTTTAGAGGGGAAATTCGAAAGATGTTAACTTATCACAAATAATAAATTAACACTATCACTAAAATTATTCTATACACTTTTCGGAACTTTTTAAGGAATGTCTTTTAAGTAATGTGTTGAGTTATAAAAAAAATCTAAATACTTTACCACATATATTATATTAGAAATTTACTCGATAAAAAATAACAAAAACAATAATACATAACAAAATATAAATAAACATCAATCAAAGAACAACAAATTAAAACTAAAAATTAACCACCACATAACAGCTGACACTGTAATTTTAAACACAATTCGGAAATAAACTGTACAATGAGATGAGATTTCAAATTCAAATTAAATTCTACAAAAATACAACATTACAACACTATTTTTATTATAGATTATTTTTTAAACCAGTCTTTTCTAATTAACCCATTTCTTGAAGTTCCAATTATTGTTCCACAATACTGGGCCATCTAGAAATTATGTTAGTACATTGTAAATTTATCGCTTTAAATGTTAGCACTATTTCTCCAAGGATGAATTTTATATACCTTGAAACAACAGTTTGAAGAAGAAAGACTACAAATACTGTCAAGATTATAAATATCATTTAAAATCATATCTTTATCTCATATCTTTAAAATGACCTAGTTTTATGTTATTTTTAGACTATTTCAAGGACTACTATGAATTATATCAAAAGGAATTAATATCATAAAAAGATAAATGCATCAATGTCTTACAAAATTAAAAATAATATTTATCAAAAACAAAGAGAACCTCGTTTAATTTTTTGTGCAAAACACAATCTTTTTAATGAAAATACAAAAATACTGTCACTAAGTTTTTGATTCAAGTAACTGTATGTTACACGTCAAATAATTTTTGATTACAAACAATATCTTATAATATTTAATAATCTAAAGATATCCGTTGTGTTAAATCACACAGGGCACCAAATGATTCTGAAATTCTAAAGATGTGAATGGATTGATTTATTTTGAGGGGTAATGTAATTAATTAATTGGGGGTAATTGTAAGGAATTAAAACCTTAACCGTACTTACTGTTAGTACATTAGAAACGAGTCATGACATGTTAAACTTAAAAAAACTCACTGAAATAATCATTGAAAGAAAAATTGGAAATGTTCATGAAAATAATAGAAAATATTTTTACTGGTATTAGAAACATCACGGTCCTAAGTTAAATCAGATTAATACCAAACTGATTTTTGGATATATTTAAATAATTTCATAAACACTTTTCAAAAAGATGTTTCTTCTTCTTGACATAAAATATTTAATTAATATTGTATATTTTCCTAGAGTTACAGGGTTAATTCGGTATTTGCACAATAAATCACATATTAATGCTAAGACCAAGTTATTCTCGATAAGTATCCAAAACTGACCGGAAAAATTATGGTAAAACATAAACATATTGTAAAATACAACAAGCTGCAAGGTCGGATGGAATGTAAAAAAATCAAAATGCAGTACCAAAGAAAAATTGTTATGTACATAAAAATACTGTTATATATAAATTTAGAAATAAAATTATTTTATATTCCTTAAATTTACCTGAACACAGTAAAAGCTGAACATTCAAGCAATAGGACATTCTCAATCACACACGCTCCAAAGATACAAATCAAAAACTTCTCAGGAGGCACTAAATGTACAATGTGCGTACCTACAACTTTGAGCGTAAAGATCCTCATGCTTAACTGAGAGCATAATGTACATACATAAAAATCGCTCTTGAGAAAAAAAACATGAGTATCCTGAACACTTTTTTTTATTTAATCTTCAAGATTATCTTGGTGATTACTGATAGATAGAGAAAGTGAAAGTGAAAACTTTTAATGATATTTTAAAATAGTTTTTTTGTCAATCTTATGTTAATTTTCAAGCATTTAAATTCAATCTGTAGACTGTGATAATGCAGTAAGGTTCTCTGATTTCAAAATATTATGTCACTTAAGTTGTGTTTTATGTTGTGGTCCTGTATGTTACTAATTTAAAAAAGCCTGTGAATAAAGCTGAATGAGAAACTATAATATTTGACAAGTTTGTTTTCATCACACAACAAGTAAATACATTAACAAAAATAGATTAAACAACTTAACTGCTTTTTGACCAAATCTTAGTCATAATATCACCATAAAAAACATTACTCAAACCAACTAAAAGTAAAAAACTGAATAAAAGAAAATGAGAGTGCATAAACTTAAGTATCCAAGATTTTCTCAAGAGGTTTTCCATACTGATGTACACAGCCCTCGGGGTAACTAGAATATAAACAAACTAAACACAGCTGCAGAATGGAGGACACAGGGGTCTGGAAGTCAATTCAGACGTCCACGGAATCTTCAAAGTGGAAATGGTGAGCGATGGCCGTCGCAAGCATTCTCTGTCTTGCCTCTTCATCCTGTGCCTTCCACGTGACCTGAGATTAAGAACCGTGATTTCAGTTTTTCAAATTTGATTTTGAATAAGTAAACAATAATATTCCTTCCATAAAACGAATAACAAATTTCTGATTTACTGCAAGAATAAAATGTATATAAATAAGAGTTAACTACCTACTTTAGCTATGTGTGTTTAAATTTACTGAATTCAATTATGCAATTTCTAATAAAAGTGGCAATAGTTCTATTTAGTATTTATTTGTTTGTAAACAGTAATTGGCTGGTTACTTTTAATAATAAAATTAGCCGGCTGGTGAATTAAAAAGTAACAATTTGAATTCAATATAGTAACGCCATCAATGATTAAGAAATCAATAATCCTTTTTAGTTATTAAAAAAATATTCTATCTTGCTCACACAACACTTAGAACTCTTCACTATAACACCTGATAGGCCTACCGCACACATAAAAATAAACAGAACAGAAAAAGTGAGGGTGCTTTTCTATTCTGTCTTGTTCAATAGCATTTGATGACGTTTTCTTTGCATCAAACAGAAATTGGGGCAGTTGTATTCCACACCTTGTGCATGTGACCAACAATCTTGTAGTTACAGAACCTTGCTAATTCGAATCTCAAGGGACAGCAAATATATTTCAAATAATGGGATTTTTTAAATAAAGGGAGTTTGAATTATAGAGGTCAGAATAAATAAAATTTTAACTAAGGAGGTCCAAGTTTATTTTAAAAGAACAGAATACTGTACTTGAGTTCAAACATATTTTGGACAAAATAATGTAAATATGTATACCATACAGGACATATTGAATACATACATTAAGATAACAAATAAAATAGCATTAAAGCAAATATTAAAAGTAATTACAGTGAAACTTAGTTATAACGTCATTCAAGGGACCACACAATTAATGACGCTATATCCGAGTGACGCTATAAAAGAGGTTACATAATTTTAATTTAAAACCGAGGAAAAATAGGGAAACACATTTTTTACATGAAATTAAGACATTTAATGAAGGTAATTTGAAATACACCTTAAGTTTATGTATATGACTGACTGAACTACTCTACTATATAAAAAATCGAATTTGAAAATATTGCAATGAAGTTCGGCTTGGTGAATTCAACTGTTGGTTCGATTTTAAAAAACAAGCCCGAACACACGTCTGCTATCTTACGTCCCTCCTCACACGCTCTTATAACTCACACCTTTTCTTCAGCAAAACCTTTCTCTTAACACTTGCCATTATTTTTCAATACTGTATTCGTAAATTAAAATAAAGAAAAACAAACTGTAAAAGACGTACACTGAACTAACGATATCTGCACGAACTGTAGGTACGTACGATCGGCATCACAGTGCTTTGATGCGACGTGAGTCACTGACACTGACCTTGATGACCGGCGACAGCGGATATAGGGTAGGGGAGGGGGTTGGGGTGGTTAGCGGTGAGACAGCAATAAAATGCCGTTTCTAAAAATAGAATGTAGCTAAACAATGGCCGCAGCCCTCATGTTGCACCATCGACCGAACTTTCTCTATTTAGGCTCCTTTTATGCACGGCGTCGGGCGTCGAGCGTCGAAAGACGGTCGTAATAAAAATGCATTGGCGTAAATGTGTCTATTTATGCACGACGCCCGACGGCCGTCGGGCGACCGTCGTCAAAAACACGACGTCGATAGTTAGAGTACGACCGTCGGGCGCTCGTCGAAAATTTGCCTTAATAACATTGTGGTATACGGAGCTATTTATACACGGCGTCTTTCGCTCCCCTCCTCCTAAGTGTTTTTATTACCTATGTGTCTTTGCTGCTAAGTGTATTTATGGAATTATTTAAAATAAATGGTCATTTCTCCTTCGTCAACTTTATAGCACATAATGTTTAAAATAGTATTACTTACCGTATAGTCACTGCTATCATTTCTTCAGGTTGGAAACACAAACCTTTAACAAGATCTTGGCTATGGGCTATAGTGTTTCTAACTCTTACACAAAGCTCATCAAATGAACCATCTCATACGAAAATAATTGTATAATTTGTCACCATGAACTCTTAATTCCTCATACAATGTGTAAAACGCACCTCTCAAATGGCGCACATTGTTTATAGGGTGAGCTGACCACCTCTTTCTCTTCCGAACTTTGTTTTTCACAGTTAAAAACATATAAACTACACAGGGATCCATGACATAGAACACTGTGAGTCCTACTGTGAATGTGCGTGAGGTGGCGGACCGGTGTTTACGTCCGGTCGCACGCTCGCTCGACGACCGTCATTTCGACGCCGTGCATAAAAGGGTGACATTTTCTCAGCATCTCACGACGGTCGCCCGACGCCGTGCATAAAAGGGGCCTTAGCTATATGTTGCCTTCATCTCGGCCCGATTTTCTTGACGTTATATACGAGGTTTGAGAATTTACAGACGATATATCCGAGGTTTTTTCCTATGTAAATACATATAGTTTGGCGGGACCTAAAAATAAATGACGTTATATCCGAGTTGACGTTATGGCCGAGGCCGCAATAACCGAGTTGCACTGTAATTATAATTAGAGTACTGTGTTATAAAATATGTATGATTCAACAGTAATTTGTCGGCAAACATTGCTCATTCAGTATTAAAAAAGTTTGTAATTATTGCCCGTTTTAACGCTTTCTTGCATTGGATGTTATGATAGTGTTTTCAATAGTTACAAGGGCTGAAAATACACGATCACCAATATCATACGATTGTTCAATAAAAGTACGAATGGTTTCGACTGCATGCCGTGCTTCCTTCATTGTCGTTACAATGAAGATGGGAAAGTCAATGAACAGACGTTCACGTTTCAACAGGTATGTCTTTGTCCTAGGTTCGAATTGTAGAAGCTTACAGGAACGCAGTTCGATTTGTAGAGCCTGACTTCGAATCATGAAGGTAACAGTTTGAATTACGGTCACAAAATTAGAACTGTAGAGGCTGAATTGAGTGTAAAAATCACTTCGAATTACCAGTATATTATTTCTCGAATTTCAGAGGTTATCTGAGGGAAACAGATAAAAATTTCCAATTACAGAGTTTTCGAATTAGTGAGGTTCTACTGTATAGTGTTGTTTTTGAAGTAATTTTTATAATTTAATACAGTTTTATATATTGTTTGTTACAATGGATGACGAGGAGGACACGGTTATAGAATTTTCTGGAATTGTTAGACTTGAAAAGGAAGAGAGAGATTTCGGTTCACCCCGTCAACCAAAAGAGATTTACCTGGATTAACATCATTGCATCATCTTTTCAGATGATGTTCGATTATGTGTGCGGGCGGCCTTGGGTATAACATAATTAGAGGGGTGTATAAAGGTACAAAGAATGAGTTAGTTACCTTGTTCTGGTTACAGTGGGGGTTGAACACAGGCCGAGGTTTAGGGTGGCTACCTAGGGACATGCGTACAACATGCAAAATAAAAGAGGGTGTTAAGTGGTTGGTTCGAGACAGCGGGTTACTCATGGTTACAAGAGTGATTCTTTATATAGCGAAACTTAGTATTCAACATAACCAACACCTTAAAGGTAAAATATTAAATTAACCAATTACATAATGTAAAGGTTACACATTTCACCAGCTGCCCACAAACCAATGAAAAAAATAAAAAAGGAAAAATGGAAATCAAACTAGAAACTGTACAGGTTTAACATTACACATTACAGACAAAGACCAACTGCAAACAAATCTTAAAATATAAATAGGCTTGAATTGATAAATGAACAAAACAACAATATATGAGATTTAATACATATAAAAAAAGAATATCACTGAATTTTATTGTCTTCTGAATGTTTTATCTCATAAATTAATAAATAGAATGAACAGTGTTTACATGTAAAACTTTATGGAGTATTTCCAACAAATATTTACATGTCTTTATAAAAATCAGTACCTATGTCTCAGACGCACTTTCACCTTTGCACAATATCTTGGTATGTCAAGAATGATAAAACTTGGTTTAATGATTTACCATATAAAAAAATTAAATATAAAGGAAAACCAAAATAACCCACAGGTGGTCGAGTGAAGAATACAGCACTCATTTTAGGTTTATACAACACATGGAGTTTGTAATATATTGGCCTGAAACTCAGAGTACCTGTTGTTTGGGGTGTCAGTAGTGGGGGGAATACGGTAGGGGAGGTTGAGTGACATACAGTCTGTCTCGCACCTTTGTTTCATGATGAGTTACAGTGCAGTGAACACAATTGAAAAGGCCTTTTATTTAAAAAATTATGTGTTTTGAATATTTATTACTCATGATGTTGTAATATACTGAGTAATAGTATAATTACATTTTACTGTATGCCCTGTATTTTATACAATTAATTAGAAGTAGTTAAATTAATTTCTTAAAAAGTTGATAGTTGTAGGTTTTTTATAATATTTTTAAATCGTGAAATTAGTTATTTTTAGTTTAATATGATTAAAGATTAGAAAAATAGTTGATAAAATTGGTATGATATAGTTTGTTCGAAATTCATGAAATATAAATCGTTAGCAAGGCAGAAAAAGGTTGCAGAATGTATGGGGCTCCACACATTCTGCAACATGTATAAAACAAATTGTAAAAATTTCAGTATTTCTTCCCTTACTAAGTTGAAAGTAAACAATTAGTATGCAGGACTGGATTGTTCTGGTTAATCATTGTGCTAATGCGTTTGTTAAATTATGTAAATAAATCAAGGTAAAAACTGAAAAATTAAGAATAAAAATAAGCACATGCTTTAAAGAATGATAGAATGACAATGAAATTGACTAGGAATGACGCTTACTCGGTTCAGGTTTCTTGTCTCCAACCGAGGTCTGCTTGTTGAGGCTCGCCGCTAACTCACGCACTGACCGCTTGTCACTGCTCGCTTTGGAACATCACAGAATAAATTGTAAAAGGTATACTAGCCAACACAAACATGTGAGCTCAGATGTTGAAACAGAGAATAACTATTCAATTTTGAATTTGAGAATACAAACTCTTAATATTCGGATGTTATTAAAAATTACTTAAAACATTTTTCAATTTAAAAAAATGCAAATGATAAGATTGGAAGTGTGTTAATCATAGGAGTTTTGAAATCTATGAAATTTCGACGATGCAGCGATTTTTCATATTATTATTATTTTTCATATCATATTTCATATTATTGAGTTGAAAATTTGCTGAGTACGCAAATCTGCTGCGACGGGGGTATTTAATTGCCTAACACCAAGAGTTTGTTGTTGATCAACAGCAAATGTGTCCAAGTATCGAACCATAACAACCAAACCAGTGATTTGAGACTGACGACAAGCCAAAACATTTATTGAACTTCAAACCGTTAGTACATCCATGATGCACCTACCCGAGGTAATGCTGGCGGAGTCTCCGTCGTCTAGCGCGTCACCAGAGTCTGGCGTGTTGGCTGCCGACGTGTTGGGGCTAGACCCGTCACTCAGCAGTGTGCACACGTCCCCTATCATGACACACACTCCCTCAATACATAGAGCAAATGGTGACAACAGAAGTTTTTTCATTACACTAAAAATCACAGATATCTTTACTTTTAGCAATAAAAAAATCATGTTTTATGGCCTAGGGCTGAACATTTTATATCCTAGAGTTTACATAAAACACTCAAAACACATGTGAATTAAGGCTTACATGTATTATATAGTTATATATGACAGTAGGTATTTAGTAAGTTGGTGGTATACCCACCACCCACTTCAAACTGGCCGCTGTAAAGTGGTTGTCCAACAGCTATCAAATTCATCATACTAGGTATTTTCTAGTTTTTGACGGTCCTACATACAAATATTTACTTCATTTTTATAGAAATACATTGCATAGAGTGATGTGAAATAACGTTTGTAACCTGTACGAAAACATTTTGCCTACTGTCAATTGATTCTAATTCTTGAGGTAATGGAAAAAACACTTTAAGCTCTTGTTGCAAAATATATTATTTGATAATTGTTCAACGGTAGACCGGATGGCAAGAGACCACTGGGAAGACAAAGACTTCGTTGGAGAGACCAGGTTCTAAAAAGACATAAGAAGACTGGGAGTGGAAATGGAGATGGCTGAAAATAGAGAAGAGTGGAGGCGGATCGTTGGCGAGGCCAAAAACCATCTTGGGTTTATATGGCCACAGGAGTAAGTAAGTAATTGTCCATTTCAAATTTACAAACAATTCAATAAAATTGAAATAAATTTCAATAATTGAAATAGATTTAAATATATTTGGCACATGTTTGGAAGCATAAGAGGATTGTGCAATTGTGAGTAGAAGTAAAAAGCTATTCATCTAACACCATTCAAAATAAAATAAGATGGAACCAGAAGGCCCTGAAAAATGTTTTGAGCTTTTTAAGTATACAGTAAAACCTCGTTAATCCGGACAACTTGGAGCCTCAATTAGTCCGGATTAACGAAAGTCCGGATTAAAACAAATAATCCAGACAGTGATTTTTGAGTACCCCTTGTATATAATGAAACACCTTTTGCAGATAAACTTAAATAGTATGTATATTCTGAATATAAAAATACATATTGTACAAACAGTACATACAGTAGTTACATTTGAACAAAAATATACACTAGGTATTTACGTCCATACAAAAAATTAGTCAACGGAAAAAGACAAAATTACTTTGAACATGAGGGTTGAGGTTCGTCCTCAAGTGACTGAACTGGTTTGAAGAAGGAGTTGAACTTTATTTGCCTTTCTTTAGTGTTAATTTCACAATTAAACAACGCAACTAAAACGTGCAGTGCAATTGACCTCTGTGGAGCAACTGACGGCCTGATACGAGCAGGAGAAACACAATCGTGTGACTGAGCTACTATTGGCTGACAGTAACCATGGTAACGGCACGTACGCCTTGCGCTGTAAGTGCCCGCACTCGGCATACGCACACAAACATCGCCGGGCGCAGTCGTACAGCGACGATAGTATGCTACTAATCAGCGTTCTGCGAATTAAAATTGCGATCCAATGGCTGTCCGGATTAAGCGAAGTCCGTATTAATGGGGTCCGGATTAACGAGGTTTTACTGTATTTCCTTTACTCTATTCTCCATTGTATTTTTATTATTGAAAAAATGTTTGAGTTACCTGATTTGCGGTCAGAGCCAGCCACTGACCAAGGGCGAGGTTTTGGGGCGAGGGGAGGGGGTGGGGATCTGCCTTTGCCTCCTGTAAAATATAATACAATGGGTGAATTGTTATTTAAAACATTTATATGTTAACATACAATTTTATAACAATTTGCCTTGCACATTTCAGTAATTTATAATTTTTTGTTAGTTAATAATTTAAACTGAAATAAAATAATTAATAATGACTCTTCAGAGATTATAACTGTTTATGTCCCTTAGTAATTTCCTAATTAATATAGTAGAACCATAAATATTAGACTAAAAAAATATTTAAGCCCTTTTATAACACCTTAAGTTAAATCAAAGAGCTTTTCCTCTCTTTTTAATTTTTGTTTTATTACTTTCTTTTTGATTTTCCCTCTAGTTGGTGACTGATGAAATTGGTTATGCTGTCCAAATTGTGTTGCCATAACCATGTGTACTGTTTGTATAACTAACTTTCACTTGCTTACTTTACATAAAATGTTATGCGCAAATCTGCAGGATAACCACAGACACAAGTACAGTTTAAGATATTTATTTTTTTTTGCCATTTTCATAAGGATCACAAATTTGTATAAGGTCAAACTTATCACTTACCAACAAACCAAAGCTAAGTAATTAAACCATATTTTTGTTCAGCCTTGATAACTTATTATATTAAACCATTTTCATTTTATCTAAGACTAAAACATTCACCTGAAAATAAAATTTAAGATCTTACCGCTGTCATTGACTTGCCGCAGGACTGGAGACTTGGGTATGGGGAAACCATTACTTGGCGACCGTAACGATTCTGCCAGAGATTTCACTCTTCCTCCAACACAGTCACAATCACTGTCCTAAGCAAGCATTTTGCCTCAGAACAGTTTAAAAATGTTTGACTTATTGGGTCACTGATTACTGCTTTACCTTAGGTACTGTGCAATTAGACTATAAACCACCTATAAACCAAATTAAACTTACATATAAAGTTACTTATAGTTATTATGTACTCTTAAAAATAAGCTAATAAATTAACCCAACTTAAATATTTTATACTATGCTATAAAAACGATTCATGACGAAACAAAAAAATCCTTTTACTTTAACAGCATAGAATGTTTTTAAGCTACACTTTCTGGTACAGATTTAAAGTTCTCTATACTCAGGAAATTTCCTGTAAATTCATACAATTTTGTCATCCAAGTTCTTTCCTTATAACAAGTTTTAACTATAGAATGAGACACATTGACGTTTTCAACAAAGATATTTAAAATGGCCATGAATGTTTTATTGACTGTTGAGAATTGGTCCTAAATATCATGAGACTCTTACCCACTTTAGATACAACAGCTAATAGGATACACATTGCTAAGTCATAAACCTGTATTAACTAACTACTCCGTCGTAGATGGACATTTTGTATTAATTCATTTTATTTAACAATTTTTATTTCAATCCGACTGGGTTTGTTAAAAAAATAATAAAATATGTGTAATATGTGCTAAGTGTATCTTAAATTTGAATTTTCTGTGGATAAAATAATAAAATAGCATTTTTTTACAGTTTTAGCAAAAATTTACATATAAAGTTACTTATAGTTATTATGTACTCTTAAAAATAAGCTAATAAATTAACCCAACTTAAATATTTTATACTATGCTATAAAAACGATTCATGACGAAACAAAAAAATCCTTTTACTTTAACAGCATAGAATGTTTTTAAGCTACACTTTCTGGTACAGATTTAAAGTTCTCTATACTCAGGAAATTTCCTGTAAATTCATACAATTTTGTCATCCAAGTTCTTTCCTTATAACAAGTTTTAACTATAGAATGAGACACATTGACGTTTTCAACAAAGATATTTAAAATGGCCATGAATGTTTTATTGACTGTTGAGAATTGGTCCTAAATATCATGAGACTCTTACCCACTTTAGATACAACAGCTAATAGGATACACATTGCTAAGTCATAAACCTGTATTAACTAACTACTCCGTCGTAGATGGACATTTTGTATTAATTCATTTTATTTAACAATTTTTATTTCAATCCGACTGGGTTTGTTAAAAAAATAATAAAATATAGAAGCTAAGTGTATCTTAAATTTGAATTTTCTGTGGATAAAATAATAAAATAGCATTTTTTTACAGTTTTAGCAAATTTCCCACAGGGAAGAAGCTATTACCGTAGGTCATATGACAAGACTTAAGTTCGGGATCATGTTATTTTTTTGTTTTGAGGTTCCCAGAGGCCAAAAACAATTGTCATTAAAAATTATATATATAATTTTTATGTCTGTGAACACGATAACTCTCGTAAAAATGATCCGATCCAGACCAAATTTGTTAGAGATATGTATTCCTACATTTACTCGGACGAGTTTGTAATCCAAACATATCAGTTGACCGGATCGGATAGTTAGGGGGGTTTTGAACCAAAAAATTGTTTTTTTGTGTTTTATATATGTAATTAAAAATACCCCCGTGAGACCTGCGTACTCAGCGAATTTCCAAATCAATTATATAATAATAATATATGACAAGTTTTATAAAAATCTATCCATAAACATGAGAGTTATTTGCCTGTTCTCCATAAAATTAACATGGGAAAGAGTGTGCAGGTTAGCTGCTGTGAGGAACACTGAAAGTAGTAATTTCTACTATAAATAATTTTTATCATAACATTTATACCAACTTTCATCAACATCTGTCCATAAATGAAGGAGTTTGCCTATTCCCTATATGATTAATATGGGAAAAGAGTATGCAGGTTTGCTGCCATGATAAACACATAAACAATGATTTTTAAGCATAAATGGATAGATCTCAACCACATGAAGCTAAATGTCAAGTTCTATCCAAAAATATTGATTAATATGGGAAATATTAATTTTTCTCTATCCTCCATAAGATTAACATTGGAGCCCCCACAATACAATGTACTGTGTTTAGATTTTTTAATATCTCGGTAACCGTTGGAGATAGAGAAAAACTTTAAGGAACTTAATTATGTAGTTTTTTGAGCTGATTCTAATGGTGAAATATAAAATTAGAAATTTTTAAAAATTACATGTGAAAAACGCAAAAAACCCCATTTTGGGGTACAAAACCCCCCCAAACTACCCGTTCCCATTGACCGATATGTCTGGTTTACGAACTCGTCTGAGCATTTGTAGGAATACACGTCTCTACCAAATTTGGTCTTGATTGGACCATTTTTACGAGAGTTATCTTGTTCACAGACACACACACACACACACACACACATATATATATATATATATAAATTTTAACGACTATTGTTTTTGGACTCTGGAAGAAAAAATAACATGGTCCTGGGCTTAAGTCTCGCCATGAGACCTACGGTAATAGCTTCTTCCCTATGGGAAATTCGCTAAAAATTAAATTTTATCTTTTACCATTAGAGAATCAGCTTAAAAACTACACAATTTAGTTCCTTAAAGTTTTTCTCTATCTCCAATGGTTACCAAAATATTAAAAATCTAAACACAGTACGTTGTATTTTGGGGCTCCAATGTTAATCTTATGGAGGATAAGGAAAAATTAATATTTCACTTATCAATCAATATTTTTGAATCAAACTTTTTATTTACCTTTATGTGGTTGGGATCTATCCATTTATACTTAAAAATCATAGTTTATGTGTTTATCATGGTAGCTAACTTGCATAATCTGTCCCCATGTTAATCATAATAGAGAATAGGCAAACTCCTGTATTTATGGACAGATGTTTATGAAACTACATAAACAGTATAAATGGTCAAAATAAAATTTTTATGCTTGAAATGCCTACTTTCAATTATCCTCAGCAGCAAACATGCAGACTCCCATGTTAATCTTAGGGAGAATAGGCAAATAGCTCTCATATTTATCAACAGATATTGATAAAACTTGTCATATATTATTGATTTGGAAATTCACTGAGTACGCAGGTCTGCTGGTATTTAGTTTTCTGATTAGATATAATTTTCAGATTACTTTTAAGTTGCACATTTTTTTGAGGATATGTTCCTGAGCTAATGTCTGTATAGGCCCTTGTAGAAATATTTTTCCCTAACCAGTTTTTTTTATTTTCCTCTTTCTAAAATAAATTTATTTAGGAAATAAACTGGATTTGATTTAATAATCCATAGTAGGTAATTGTAGTTAGAAAGGTACGATTTTGACAAAAACATCGACTTACTTGTCTGCTTTTCCTCGACCTAGATGCATCACTGTCATCCCCACTTCCATCTTCTTTACTACCTGAAAATCGGTTGTACTCAATTAATCGAACAAGTTAACTGTGTAAATCATGTAATAAGACTGGGTGGAATACATTCTCTAGAATCTCTTATAGTTCAAAATGTCCTCAGAAATCCCTTCAGGGGTAACTGTAAAGAGTAGAAATTTTGGCACAAAACTTGTGTTGTGTTGGCAGTTTAGTCATCATATATTTTTTTTCGTGGGTTACAGCATTTTCTCAAAACTTATCTAGAGTCCACAGTAGTATTATAGCACCCAATATCTATCTACAGAAGGTTACTCACTGTCTACAGAGTGGAAGCGATGAGCGTGTGCGAGCGGAGAGTGTGAATGCGTATGTGTGTGTCTCGCCAGTGCAGGAGAAAGGTTGTCACTGGACACTGACCGCGGTGTGTCCTTGTGACTGTGGTCGACCGTGTCCGTCTCTCCCATCAACACACTTGAACTGACGCTATAGAAACACGTCAAGTGAAGTTCAAGTGAACAGTATCACGTGATCTAGACATGGTAAGAAGGAAGGGATATATAGCTAGCTTAGCTAGGAAGAATTAAGAGTAGGTGATGCAAAGAAAAGAAAAACAAAACAATTCTTGAATTTCATTGCTATAAAAAACCATTTTAGGACAGCTAAATTTTTCTAACAATATTCTTTCACACATTTTTGTTGATGCTTACATTACATAGGTAAAGTTAAAAAATACCACACCAAAAAGGACTTTATTAAAGTTTTATTAATTCTCCAATAAAATCATCAATAAAATGGGTACCTTCCAAGTTACAAAATTTTAAAAACGGAGATATTTAGTGGATAAGGTTCTAGAAGCCACAAGCTAAACTGTTATATGTCTGGTTTTGAAGATATTTCAGTTGGCAGGCCTGATTTCATCAATCACATTTGGCACGCTTCGCAAGTCTCCACGGCCAATTCAACCTTCTATGCTTGATAACTCAAAACTAGGTTTTTGTCGTTTGAAACGTTTTTCGTTTAAGGGGACTCATTCAATTACAAAGATATAAGCATAATTTTTAAGTAATTTTATTTATAATTAAATGTACTTTAAGAAAAATATAAGTTTTTTAAACAAGCACAAGCAAAAATAATAATAACCGATTTTAAAAATGCATACTATTTGTCCGCAATTTTTAAAAATTAACATAACGTAGCTTAAAGTGCTAATGAAAATCACACTCCCTGCTCATTTAGGTTGAAAAAAATCAAAATTATATTTTCCCAATGTTATTTTTGGATTTAGGTAGCTTGAATAAAAAAGAAAACAGAAATATGCTTAATTTTTATTTATTGAACATTTTAACACTATTTTTCAGGTATCTAAAAAAGTTATTATTGCAAAAAATTCTGAGCGCTTGAAATAAAACTTGTAGGCTTAGATAAATGAAAAATTACTGTTTCTAAACATGAAAACCGTGAGAAGAAACATGCAAATAAAGTAAAATGATATTATGTAGATTACCACTAAACATAGTTTACATGGGACCCTACTGTGCCGCGAGAAAACTCGTCAGCTGCCCGGTAGGGGTTAAAAACTAGGAAAATTTTTAGTGTAGCAAACTTGCTCATCTCTCTGTTAGATATATTTTTCTTGTACGGTCCAAAGTTTCATTTAGTTTCAGTGAAATTCATAAAAGTCGTAAAACATAGAACATTGCATAGGCGACAGAGCACTACACAGTTAATAAGTGTTTTATTCACAATTTTCAGTTCATATGATATTAGTGTTTCCAGCATCAGATAATGATATTTCATTATTCTTATTACTAGAGTATATTCTCTTAACATCAATAAGGATACATTAAAGACAATGTGACGAAACTTCCAGCTGTAAGAAAGAAATAAGTGTTGAAAAACAATATCATATGTTGCGGGCAATGGATCGCTCGCGCCGTATTTCTCCCATAGGTACGTGCGGGCAACAGATTGCCCGCTCGGTCCTAAAAGGGTTGAGAAAACGATGAAAGAGAGATTAAAGCTCCTAAGAATGTTTTGGAAATTGTTTTTTTCCTGCTAAGGCTGACATGTCCGTTAGACAGAACTGTTTATTAATAGCCCAATAGTCAATGCCATATCTCAGGGACCTACAGTTTAACGTGGATTCCGAACCACTGCCTCGCACGATGAACTGGTCTAATTATGAGGATGGTCTTTGGGGATTAACATAGTGCGGACATTAATCCACACAAGAGAACACTACAGCGATCAACACTCACAACTATCCACAATTCATAATTAAAGACAAATCGTTATGCTGCATGTGCGTATTCGGTAGGTAATATACAGGGGGTGATATCATATGATGGTGGCCACTGCGAGTCAGGTGGCTGCTGCCGCCGCGTGTAGCTTCAGGGAAATATACAAGTGTGGGAAACCGTTCTTTACACACCACTTGGTATCTCAGTATCTGACAGTTAATTGTTTGCTAAAGAGGAAAGAGACAACATTTCAGTGCATAGTGTAATGTGGCTTTATGGTGCATCCATGGTTTGAAGACATTCATACAAAAAAGGTTCTAAAATGTTCATTTTATGTTATTTTGAACCTAATACATATTTCCTGCTATATTTGCACTATGCTGCAATGCAATTTAGTGAAAATAAAAAAAATAAAATATTTCACTCTTTGGAGATGTGATTTTATTTTTCCCCTTACTCCTTACCTGCTCTGACTTAATAACGTTTTGAAATGTAATAACTGTTTAATAATAATTCAGTAAATTCAGTCAATTTACATTCAATTAAATTTAGTCAGTTTACCTGTCGTCTGATGTGGGGGAAATAAGAGGTGTAGTGGGCGTAAGACTGAAGAACGTATCCACTGTTGTGTCCTCCAGGAGGGGCGTGGGTGGTCGTAGCGTGGGACGGGACGGGGCGCGTGTCTTGGCACGGCGGGGCCGCCCTTTGACCAGGTGTTGTAAAGGTGCTGCAGGGGGACCAAGCTCACACACACTGTCCAGGGACTCTGCAAAGTACACAATAAAAATATTACTTTAATTTCAACTATTTATTTAACTAAATTATAAAGTTAAAGTACCTTCCGTCTTCAATCCAATAGTCGTTTGAACGTGATTAGTTTCGGGAACAAAATGTTCCCGAAACCACCACTTCATCAATAAAATCAATTTAGATGTTATCTCAATGTAAGCTACTTCTGCCTCCCTCTCACTTTGTCATATATACCAACTTATCACCAGTATCTGGGGTTTACCCTCACGTGTCTCCAACATTTTGATTGATTGCACTGATGTCGCCAAAAAATAAAAATAAAAAATTACCTTTCTTGTCCAATTGTCATAATTTATATTCCAGTTAAGCTGAGTTCGGTCAAAAAGTTGTACAACACACATTTTTGCTAGAACATCAAAATATTTGCACAAAAAAACTATTAAAAATATCGAACCTTCCGCGCTTGTAGGCAGTGATGGCAGGAGATCTGGGATGTCGTCGGCAGACATCCCGTCAATATTGTCTACCACTGACTTGGGTCGGAGCTTCCGACCGTGAAGACTCTTGCGTTTGGTCGACAGATGAGGTGTTGCCTGCACACAAACACACTTGTGCACACACTAATCAATGCGTTCTCTACCTGGCAGCGACAAACTGAACAAATACTGTTCATCTCATTGAATGGTTCTTTTGGTCTCACTGAAATTATTAATATATATTTGTAACCATTGTGAATCTGATCGATATTAAATCAAACATAATTGATAATTTATTATTGTCTTGTATTGCAAATACTATTGTCTGAAATAAAGAAATACTACAATTACCAAGTACTAATATGTAGTAAAAAATACAGTGTATTGAATACACTACAAAATAATTAAAAATAAGAAAAGTAGACATTTATATTTGGGGATAAAAATCAAAGAAAAACTTTTCTGTTTCTGACAATGATAATGATTTTATTGTTAAATTGTTTGTTGTTGATACTTTGTTTCCTTTGATTAGATATGGAAAAAATTAAGAGTCAATAAACTTGTGTTTTACAAAATTCTAGGTTTCTTTAAACATTAATAACTCTTAAAGTTTTGATGACTTTTCTAAAATGAAATAATACTAAATAATACTGATTTCTTAATTGGAATTTACAAGAAAATTTAAAGGCAATTCTTTAATGCCATTGTCTAACCATGTAATGCCGTAGTTTTTCTTTTAAGGCCGACTTATCCTGCTTAGATAGTTTTTTACAGAAGTTTACGTCAGTTTATATCGTATACGCAAAAAATTACAGCAAACAGTATGAACACCAAGTTGACGCAACGAACAAAGACTATCTTTGTAAACAACATATCTCATCTCTGTTGCACTTGCAGCTGATCAAAATTAGTTGGAAAATGTAGAGAAACTCATGAGTAATATTCTCCACACAGTCCCGAGTTCGAAAAAGTTCACTAGGACGCTAGAATGCACCAGCTGATGGGTTGCGTGATGACGTGAAACTAACGTCAAAACCACAGCAGTTTCTTTTTTTGCGTGACATGTAACTTATGTAAAGCCGCCATAAAGGGTTAAGCAAAAAACTTTTAAAAGTTGTTTTTCTTAAGGATCATGTAATGTAAAAGTACATCATGCAATATACATGATCATGTAATTTACATCATGATGTAGGTATGTCATGTTACATAAAATGTATTTCATGCGTATACTTGGCATGCCCAGTCAAAACAAGTTCTCAATTGAACTAACATAATCTTACATTTGCAGTAATTACTAATTAGGTTTAAAATTTCATGCCTTGAAAACATTGGATGGAAAAGTAATATTCTATGAAAACTATTATTATACATTGCTGAAATTTAAATTTAAGTTCTTTATATAATTAGTAGTTAATATTGAAAAAATATCACTACAAATTATCATGTGAAAAAAAAATTACTAGTCTAAACTAAAATTTAGTCTTTAATACCTAGAGATACAAACCACAAACACAAATGCACTATAACTAAAAAACAAACTAAAAATTTACTAATGCTATAGATACATAGTCAAAAAATGTTGGTGTAGAAAATTGCAAATCTAGTGTAAAAAGGGAAAGGTTCGACTGTCACTACGAAAAATTTGAAAAGTGTAATCCTTTTGATGAATACAAACACTGCAGATTCATGCGACTCACCAAATTTAAGTATTCCAGCTTCTGGCATAAGAGAAAGATTTATATTAGAGAATGAATTAAGAGAAAAATAGTTGAAATTCTGAATATATAATCAACAATACTTCCTGTTAACTTAAATAATATAACACATTATTATTATACAGTAGAACCCCGGTATAACGAACCCCGAAATACAACAAGCAACAGTGTCTCATGATGCACTCAGTCAAGAGGTTTCGAAAGGTCAAGAAATATGCTGAGCGCATGTTCTCGCCTCTCAAGGCCATTGACAACCAATTCGATGAGGTTTGTGATTGCATCGATTGTGGAATAATTTTTCCTGAAACCAAACTGATCTGAGGTGAGAATTTCGAAATGCTCAAGGTACATAATAAGCCTTTCGAGGAACAGCTTTTCGATACCTTACTAAAAACAGGCAAAATTGAAATTGGCCGATAGTTGCTGGATAAAAGAGGGTTGTCGTTTTTGAACAGTGGAATTACTTTGGCCCATTTAAGTTTGGAAGGAAAACCTCCAGTTTGAAAGGAAATATTTATTATTGTTGTGAGTGGTTGCAAATTGTCCCTGAAGCAACGTTTGATCAACCAAACAGACCGTGCCATCTATATCACATGATTTTTTTCGGTTTCAGTTCTTCAAAAACACGTGCCACCTCAGCCACACCCACAGGAGACAAAGCCATGGACGAAGGCCGACTTCCAAATGCATTTGTTGTAGTCTTACAAGGGACATTGAAAGTGGGATCTGGCATTGAAACTGATGAGAAATATTTATTGAACTCGTTTGCTACTTCTTGCGCAATGATTTCAACAATGATTTCTTCGTTCAACTTGAAATGAATTGGTTTGAAAATCTGTTTTGGTTTTTAACAGTTATTAATTATTTTCCAGACTGATATAGAAAGGTTTCACTATTTTTGAAAGTGTGTTCGACATCATAAGCTTTAGCAGGACTGATCACTTTCCTGTAAATTCTTTTATAAGTAAGTCCTATAAAATTTTTAAAATTTTCGTTTTGAGTTTGAACGAAAATTGAATACAAATTTTTTAATTTTGCACGGGATTTTAAAATTCTGGATGTTATCCAAGCATTTTTTTCAAAAGAAGGTTGGACTTTAGTTTTTTTAAAAGGACAGAAATTGTTTAAATGGAAATTGAAACATGATTCAAAAGCCTGGAACATTTCATCTACAGTACTAAGATTATTTAAAAATTGCCAAGATTTCCTCTCTAATGCATTTTTTAGATTTTTTATGTTTTTTGGCTGAGTGACTCTTTTTATAGTATAGTTCGAAGGAAGCTTCTCCGGGCCGTGATCCTCGACGAATATCTCTTGCGCGTAGTGATCCGATATGGCAGAGTTAATGATGGAAACTGTGGAATTTGGAAGATTTGTTATTACGCTGTCGATGGCCGTGCTTGAAGTTGCTGTAACTCTAGTTGGCGTATTCCCGGACCAAATTAGATTGAAGTTTTCCAGAATATCGCGAAACCGCTGGGTTCATGGATGGGTGTGGTCTAGAACATCAATTTTAAAATCCCCCATTATAATAAATTTGGTTTTTTGTGTGAATAAAAAATTTATCAGATGTTCTAGTTTGTCAAAGAATGAATTGTCGTGTCCCCACTGGGTGACTTAAATAAACCGATGATGGAAATTTTTCCAAGAGTACCTAAATTCATCTTAATTCCATTTAATTTAAGGTCCAGTTCGGAGCTTTGATCAGTTTTGAATTTTAAAAATTATTGTGTTTCTAACAAAAATTGCCACACCCCCACCTTTGAATTATTCTCGTATGAAAGCGTTTGCAAGTACATAGTTGTTAATTTGGAAAAGATTTATGTTTTCATTTTTAAAGGCATGTTCTAACACGAAAAAACGTCAGGCATAACTTCCTCACACAAGAGTGTAAGTTCGTCTACTTTATTGGTCGCCGTTTGTGCGTTAATATGTACTGCTTTGAATTTGGAAGGAAAATTTTGAGCATGAAATTTAAGTTTCCCTGAGAATTAAAATTCATATTTACTTAACAAACAATAAAAAATAAAAAATCCCTGAAAAGCAGAACTTAAATGGCGGGGTTGAGTCATTTGAAAAAATTTTAATGATAAATAGTCTGTAATGAAAAAACAAAACAGACACAGCACTTGTATACCATTTTATTTTTTAGAGTTAAAAAAATAAAATGGTATACAGAATAATTGATAAATATGGCCATTTACTTATATAGTAATAACATGGTTAAAAAACGGTTTAAAATATTTTGCTTTAAAAAAATAACTCCGTTTGTAACTCCGTAATGCACTACACTACTTTCAGTAGACATAAAGAGTATTTGATACTTACTGTTTCTATATCATAATCAGTAGTATTTGCTCAGTTTTATTGTATTTGCTCTTCTATTAAAAAATTTTGTGTCTGATAGTATAAGACTAATTTGTTATGTATGATCTTTAAAAAAAAATCTCTCAATAAAATGATCTTTCAAAAAGTAAATATACATACAAGGTACAAAATAGCGTGGCTGCACATATTTTTTAGTTCATGTAGTTGTTTTTGTCCACAAAATGCTTCACCTAAAACATGTATGTGCAATTTTGTGAACTGTGAAGATGTAAGTACGTTAAGAAATTAGTCTAAACACAACAGTTTGGGGCTACAATGATTTATTTTAGTTGATAGTATAAGAATAACAAATCTGGAAAATATATTTAAAAAGTCTAAATCATCTTTCTAACTAATAATTTATGAAAAGTACTCTGACAGTAAAATTTATTACTTTTATAAAGTTATAAAGACAGAAGTGGTAACTGACCATAGGTGAAGGGTCAGACTGTTGGCTGGCGTCAGACATGCCGAGGCTCTCGCAGGGGTCGTTACGTGAGGAGTCGGAACTGACCCGAGACATCGTCCGCAGCACGTCCGGGGTTGAAGATCGCTTCTTGGTGACATCTCCCAGCTGGATACGAAAAAAACGACAATCAGATCTAAGTTATTGATCAGAAACATCTGTGAACTTCTAGAAGCTAGAAGCAATATTTTTGGTAGGAATAAAAATTAAGATTATTGATTTTTGAAAATCAATATTTGTGATGATGAGTTTGTTATTTCAATAATTATTACTGGGGACATTTTCTATCAAGATAAATACAAATATGCTTTATTTTCAAAATACATCAAGTATTGAAATGGCGTCTGCTGGATGGTTAAAAAAAATGTTTATTGTCTCCTTTCCATGAACTCGGTCAATGTATAGAATGGATTGTTGATCAGCCATTCTGTTAGAGCAGTCTTCATTCTTCTCCCGGTGTGGCATCTCAGTTCTTCTGGCAGTAGGTTGCAGCTTCATGCCCATGTAGGATGGTTTCTTTTCATATTGGGTGAGATGGTGAGCTGGGAAACAGTATCTTGTACCATGTCGAGTATTGTATCCATGGAACTGTCTATTTTGTGTAAATGTTTTCCCATTGGCATACATAATGACTTCATTTATATAGAGATTTATTAATGTCATAATCTTCAGAGTCTTGAAAGCTTCTCTACAACTTTCTCTGAAATTTAGCTCAGCTAAGGCTCTTACAGCCCTCTTTTGCAGTATAAAAACTCTCTGAAGATTTCTTGCTGAAGTTCCTCCCCAAACAATGAGGCCGTACCTGAGATGTGTTTCAAACTGAGAATGGTAGGCTATTTTTGCAGTAGAAAGGTTGCTAATGGATTTTGTACGTTTAATCACATAAAGTGATGAATTGAATTTAGGAAGGAGGTTATCTATATGCTGTGACCAGGTAAGACCTTCATCTACTAGGACTCCTAGATACTTAGCCTGGGTATTTCTTTCTACATGAGGTATTGTTGGTACATCTTCACATCTTCTCCCATAAGCCAGTTGGCTTGTTTTTCCTGGATTTACCACCAAGTCGTTGGAGTGGCAATATTGGTATGCCTGTTCAGTGCTGTGAAAGATTTTACATCTAGATCATTGTTTCCGCTTAAAAGCAAGGTGATGTCATCAGCATACATCGATAGCATACAAGAGTTTCCCAGTTATTCTGATATGTCATTTGTGAAGAGTATAAACAATATTGGTCCTAATATTTTTGGTTTTTCCTAATGGTTTTGATCTAGTTCTTTCTGTAACTCCATTTTTTGTTTGAGTGATTTCTATTTGTTTCCGGTCTTCAAGATAGCTTTTGAACCAAATCTTATCCGTGCCATTAATGCCTAATTTGTCTAACTTCTGTAATATGAGTTCATGGCCCAAGCAGTCAAATGCTTTGCTTAGGTCAAGGAAAAAGCTTATTGTAAGTTTTCCCTCCTCGAGACTGTCAATTATGTAGTCTGCCAAGTAGATCAGAGCTGTTGTGGTTGATTTCCCCTTTATAAAGCCATGTTGTCTATCAGTTAGCAGATTGAAATTTTCACAATCCTTCTCAAAACAACTTTTTCCAGGATTTTTGAAAAAGTTGGCAGTATTGATATTGTTTTGGGTACACTTTTGCAAGTTTTAAGGCTGAGGGAAAATTACCTTGACTCAATGACTTATTTATGATGCTTGTTAGAGGTATTGTTAGTGTTTCTTTGCAATGCTTGAGTATTTTTGTAGAGATGTTGTCTGTGGCTGCAGAGGTTTTTTGTTTGAGGTTTTTGATAATATTGAGAATCTCCATTTGGGTGGTCTGTTTAAAATGGTTTATATCATGACTTGTGACTGATGTTGGCTGTAGATTTGTGGGGGGTGTAGGATTTTTTCTTAGTGTTTTCTCGGCTACACTGGTGAAAAAACTATTTAAATGGTTTGCAATTTTAAGTGGTTTGTTTTCGTGCTGTCCGTCAATTTCAAGTGTGAAAGCTTGTTGTTCATCATTTTTGGGCTGACGTTCATTGTTTATAATGTTCCAGAAGGCTTTAGATTTATTCTCTGCTCTGTTGATAAATAAAACAAAGTACAGTCTGTGCCACCAAAACTGCGGTGCTGTTCAGGCTTTTTATACTTTTAACTGAAATGGCGACCTACCCAGGTAGGTATTTTAAGCCAAGTATGAATGAGGAATGAATGTAGGATGATTGTGGCGCGATCTTGTAGTCTTGTTACTGACTAAGGCTGACATATTCCTTAGACAGGACTGTTTATTAATAGCCCAACAGCCGATGGCAACTAATGGACCTACAGTTTAACGTGGAATCCGAACCACAGCCTCTGAATTACGAATTGGTCTAATTATTGGTCTTTGGGGATTAACGTAGTATTCAATAGTGCAGACGTTAATCCACACAAGAGAACACTACATCCACCAACCATCTCTTACAACTATCCACAATTCGTGACCTCCAAGTAGCTGGATTACAGGACGTCGCCACTGTCCTAGTCAGTAGTCCCAGTCAATTGCAAATCATGCTGTATTTTTCCTGCAAAATTTTTTATTTTTCTCTTAGAACCATTTCGAATACACCTGAATATCCCTGACACCTGAATACCTGATAAGCAAGTACCAGATAAACGAGGTTTTAACATATATACATAATTCCTCTTTTATATACTAAGCGAGTACCGGATAAATGAGGTTTTAGTGTATATACATACTTCCTCTTTTATATATTAAGATATACAAACCTTGCTTGTATTATAGTACTGGATAATTAACCATTATCATGAACTGTAATTTTGTTTGAAAATTACGATACCCAATCTAACTTAGCCAAGAGGTTAAGTTAAAATTCATAGACACAACTTGAAACTTAAAATTCATGTGATTTATGTGTGATCAAATTGTAATTAACATATACACCTGTTTCAGGTTAAATATAAACTAAAAGACATTTAAATTCACTCACCAAAGATTTATGACATTTTGACAGAGACTCTATGACCTCATCTGTGATCCTGTCTGATACATGCGCTGCAACGGCAAGATTCAGCTCACTGTAACCAGAGACATCAGTTATGAGAATAATTTGAGGAGAGATTACATAAGTAACGTTACATATTATATTTTGTAACATAATGAAATCAAGGATTTATTGGTGAAATCAATCAAACCTCCAACATACAAAAGAAAGGGGAAGAGGGATACAAAAAGGGGGGCAATTTGAAAATCAACTGAAAACGATGATTTAAAATAAACAAAATTAAATAATTTAATAAATTAAATATTCAAATTAAACGAATTTAAGAAATTATGATAATAAATAGTTTTCATTTAGTTTGAGACAGCACAGTATCTATTTTCTAAATTTATATTTATTTTTTAAAGTAAGGTGTTTTATCTCATCAACATGACTGAAATAAGTGGAACAAAAAATACCCCCGTCGCAGCAGACCTGCGTACTCAGCGAATTTCCAAACCAATAATATAATAATAATAATATATGACAAGTTTAAAAAAAAATATGTCCATAAACATGAGAATTATTAGTCTATTCTCCATAAGATTGACATGGGAAAGAGTGTGCAGATTTGCTGCTGTGAGGAACACTGAAATTAGGCATTTCTATCATAAATAATTTTTATCTTAACATTTATACCAACTTTCATCAACATCTGTCCATAAATAAAGGAGTTTGCCTATTCCCTATATGATTAACATGGGAAAAGAGTATGCAGGTTTGCTGCCATGATAAACACATAAACTATGATTTTTAAGCATAAATGGATAGATCTCAACCGGATGAAGCTAAATATCAAGTGTTATCCAAAAATATTCATTAATATGGAAATATTAATTTTTTCCTATCCTCCATAAGATTAACATTGGAGCCCCACAATACAGTGTACTGTGTTTAGATTTTTTAATATCGCTGTAACTGTTGGAGATAGAGAAAAACTTTAAGGAACTTAATTGTGTAGTTTTTTAAGCTGATTCCAATGGTGAAATATAAAATTAGAAATATTTAAAAATTACATGTGAAAAACGCAAAAAACCCCATTTTGGGGTACAAAACCCCCCCAAACTACCCGTTCCCATTGACCGATATGTCTGGTTTACGAACTCGTCCGAGGATTTGTAGGAATACACGTCTCTACCAAATTTGGTCTCGATCAGACCATTTTTACGAGAGTTATCGTGTTCACAGACACATATATATAAAAATTTTAACGACTATGGTTTTTGGTCTCTAGGGACCTAAAGAAGAAAAAATAACATGGTCTCGGGCTTAAGTCTCACCATGAGACCTACGGTAATAGCTTCTTCCCTATGGGAAATTCGCTAAAACAAACAAGGACTATTGATTGTGAGGTCATAAATTGTTGCCTTACTTAGTATAACAAATTCACAGGAGCCAATAAACATACTTGATTTTATTCATGACATGAGCACCAGCCAGCTCCAACACAGCGTTCTGTGTGAAGGTGGGATCAAGGAAATTCTTCTCCCTACAGGTGTTCCGTATCTCCGCCTGTACCCGTTCACTGCTCAGCACTGTGGGACATTGTTGTTCTGCACACTTCATCATGCACTCCAGACCATCCTGACAAAAAAAACATTTTACTCTATTACACTAAACACTCAATTTGTAATACGTCTTACTGTTTTAAATTAATAAAATAAACTATGAGTTCTTCTTATGCATCTTGCTGTATACTTTACAATGTGAAATATAATTGATGACTGTCAAACTAAACATCTGTACTTGCATCACAATCTTTAAAATAGCTTAATTATTATTTGTAATATTTTTATTATAAAATATTATCCATGAAGGAGCTATCCTGTGGAAATCTGCTAAGGTTTTTTTGATTATTTGATTAAAAAACAATGGTATTTAATCAAGTTGTACCTGAAGATAGTTGGTGATGACAGAGTGTAGTTCATCGGAGATCTGTTTCAGTTTTATGTCTATTGGATTGCCGGCCTCTTCCCAACGCTGGACTACCTCATGTAGCCTTGGTAGAAGCTTTCACACAAGAAAGACATACTTTATTTAAATTTTTTGTAAAAAATACTCCATTTATAAAAAGTTTACAAAGAAAAAAATAAATATAAAACTATAAAATCCAAATTAATTTAGCTGTAAAATTATTTAGTTACTATTATTATCTGTGTAAGTTCTGAGCAATATAATTGAATTGCAATACAGTGGAACCCCTCAAATCTGAACTAATTGGGGCTAAAGCCTGTAAATTTTCAGCTATTTTCTTTTTGTTTTCTCGAGAACATGAACGGATTTGCCGGGATTTCGGATTTCCGGACTTGGATTTGAGGGATTCCACTGTATGAATAGGTTAAAATTGTAACAACTTGAATAACTGTAAAGGCGTGAGTCACATAGGCTCATGATCTAACAGAAGTTTGAACCGAGCACACTTCACTTACTGGGCCAGCACTTTATTCCTGAGTTATCGTATAGGTTAAACTTATCGTATAGGGTTTATAAAAATACTTAATAATAAATAAAGTTAATAAAATTACTTACTGTTTTGTATAGGGTTTTATTTTTTAGGAGTTATTTACAATCTCTAACTCAAATCATTTACAACTTAATCATCCTTAAAATAAAAAAAGTTTTACTTTTGAATTAAAAAGGTACTATTGCATTATTTATAGTAATGTCATAAACTAATGAAATAAATTTTCCGTTTCCTAACAACATACATCTCTGCGGTGGCAAACTACTCACTACAAGAATTAATTTTATTGGACAATCAGACACATAAACAGATAGAATCAGTCAGAAACATAAATTCATATCATCTACATTAATTAAAACATGTAAGAGAACACTAGTCTGACCTGCTTGCAATTGTCTGCGTCCTGTATTAGGTTCGTTGCCAGGTTGATATCGTTGTTCTTGTCCGTTGACTGCTGAGCGACAGTTCTGATAGTCTCCTGCGTCTGTAGCACCAGTCTGTCTACCATCTGTTGCGTTGAACTGAGTAAGAAACCCTAGAAAATAAATATTTTTTCTTTACTAGGTGAATAAATATATTTCTGTAAAATGATGTCATACAACAAAAATGAGCGAAAAATATATCAAAGGTTTAAGCTAACTAAGTAAAAGGTAAACTCCATGTTTTTCATAATGGATGTGATAGTTCAAAGTTAAAATATATATCTAATGTGTCATGATATTAAATTGACATGGATATGTCTTAGCTCTGGGGATGGGAGCCGGTTGGCAATTTGCGTGACCAAAATTTGAGAGAGTGACGTCACATTTTGGTATAAGAACAGCTATTTAGATGAACTCAAAACATTCCCTGTAGGCATATCCATGATCTAACCTAATTCCCACAGGGGAGTAAAAACTAAATTTGATTGGGGTGTTAACACACTTAAAAATTATTGTTAAAATTTATTATTATATGAAGGCACAATATTTAATACTTCCACAGGAGACCAAGGTGAAAAGTTCGTGAGGTTTTATAAAAAAAGGGAAACATTATAAATATTGTTATATTTATCTATTTAATTCAGAACAAAGTGCCTCTTTTACCTCTAGCAGAGATAAAAGAGCAACAAAAAAAACTCATTGTAATTTTTTTCTTTTTGAATTTTTGTTCACTACAAAAGAATAAATGTATAAAAAGTAATTTATGCAGTTTTTGTAATACTTCAGAGGGATTTAAGTCAAACTTGTCAGTATTCGTACCTGTTGTAGCCTGAAGGCTTGACCGTTGCTGTATTTCTTCGGCGAGACATTCCTGTGCAGGACATCCTGAATCTTCTTCATCACAGCATCAGTCTTTTCAGCGTTGACTTTCATACATGGCAGTAGATCATACAAGGGCATCGGCATATACCTTACTGAGTAGTTGCTGAAAATGTATTAACAATTATTGAATTTTTGCCTCATAAAAATTAGGATGACCTCCATTTGTGCACCAAAAACAAAATAGGCGGCAGAAAATTAAGTGTTAGTCTTAAATGAAAATGTACGCAAACATTAAAATTAATTAATAAAAATTATAAATTAATTCTACAGCATTAGTAAAAAAACTACACAAGCAATACCTCTCTAATGCATAGGCCAAATCACTGTATCCCTGCAGCGTGATGTTGTTTCTGTCGTACATGATGCTGCGGATCTTTGAGTTAATCTGCAATGCCTTGGCCAACAACCTAGCTCCTGCATCTCCCATCAAGTTCCCACTGAAACCGGAAGACATTCAATTGGATATTCAAAATCAAACGGTTAATTTAAAATTGATTTATGTTAAAAAGAGATAACAAAAAAGCTGCCCCACTCCTCAAATCGGCCTCTTATAAAATCAATAACAAAATTAATGTTCAAAATTCAAGTTCAAATTTAAGAGGTTTAACTCCTTAAACTCTTAAAGAACCATGAACGGTGGTGAGTTTGTGTTACAATGCCCTTATTTTTTACTTTACTTTAAAAACATAATTCAAATAAAAAAAACACCAGTGCCCCCCTCCTTATAACTACTAACAACAGAAGCCTAACAGGTGTCCACTGCAATCCCAATTAAGCCTACAAATACCATCAACTTCCACCCAAGCCAGATTGGGATTGCTCATGGTCGGGATTTGAAACCTAGCATTTACGCAAAGGCTTCGACACGTGATTCGTCAGTGATACGCCGCAATGCAGTGTACAACAACGAATAGTCTAACATAAAGTTTAGTTGGGTGTAAAGCATACTTTAGCGGCAAAATAGAGAACTCTGTAAGTAACTAATAGTTCCAAGATTAGATCATAGGGGGCAGCACAGAATGTCATTTACAAAGTTCTTGATAGATGCCACTGCCTGATTCTCGTAGAACAGAGCCAGTTGTTTTCTTGAAACATTAGATAAAAAAACTTTGTAACGAATTGGTTAATGGTTCCCCTTTTTACCTTAACCAACCCAAAATTGCATTTTTATTCAAAATAGTATGGTTCAGAAAAGTAGATTAAAGAGAAAAAATATTAACCTATTTTCAGTGATAAAGTTTGAGTTAGGCTAACATTCTTCAATCGTTTTCTAAACCAAGAAACGTACCATTATAGCCTTTAGGGATTGATTATAACAAAAAAATCTAAAATGTATTTATAAAACTAATTATTAACAGATTTATAAATAAGTATATAAGTAAGCCTAATGGTAAATAAACTACACAAACACAAAAGCATAAGGAAACTGTTCATAAATGAATGCTAACACATTCTAGAGGTGAACTAACAAACTACAGCAATACAAATAACAACAATAAACTTTTTACCAGGGAACAATGTATCATGTCAGTGGCCCATTTTTGGCACTTTTTGGTTTACAACATGTGTCAACAAAAACCGTTTAGGATTTAAATGCGAGTTTCATCTCGAACACCTTCAAAATTTCATATGTAACCACAGTATCTTGCTGTACATGACAAGTATCACTAACGTATTTATTTTTTTTATTCTGTGTATTTCTACGGATGAAGAATTTTTTTTACATTTTGATGGGAAATGGTCCGAACCCTGGTGTTACTACCTGACGTCGACCTGTTGTTAGGAAGCATCATTATTTAATAGCCCAATGGACCCAGTCGCCGGTCCAGATTCGACCCATGCGGAATTCGATCCGGCGATCTTCAGTTTTAGAGGTGGGTTTTATAACCTCTACACCACCCAACCAGATATAATGAGAAAACTATGAACGCACACCCTGCAAGTTGTGCTTTTTTGCAAAATGGAGTGCTACTAACAACAATACTGCAGCTGTTCTGGCTACGACAATCCAGGGAAATGATATAAAAAAGAGGCCAGAAAAACAAAACATAACACAAATTTTTGTATATGATGTGGACATCTATTTTGTTATGTTTTCAGATTACCTGAAACTCCAGCTATCCTGATTCAGACACCACCACATTTGTCCGTATAAACTGGACATTACTATATTTTATAACAACATTGCCCATTCAGACTCCAAGTTTAAAAGAGCTGTATTACTTAATTTGCCTCACCTGAAGTCGATGGTCTGCAGGCACTGGTTGCTGCCCAGGGCGTTGATCAGATTGTAGAGATCAGATTTTAACCTGGAATCCGGAATGGCTAGGGTCTGGAGAACACAGTCTTCTTCCTGAAAGACAGACCAATAAAAGGATAAGAATAAATCATGATTTAGGCTTCGGTAATACACAAATTGAAACCCAAAAGTTGAGAAAGAAAATATTTACAGGGATTAAATTTAGTTTTTGATTATTTTTAATCTATTTCAGCGTCTTAGAACAAGAATACAAACAAAATCTAATATATTATAGATTAGATTATTGAAAGATAAGATAGGATAAGATTTTTATTTCCAGCAGATATTCATTTGAATACATTGGATTTGTCACAAATTTTTTCCAAAAGTCACTGGCTACAGGTTAAAATAAACAAGGTAAAACAAATAAGGTTGAAAAAACAGAGTTAAATGGGTTTATAGCTTGCCTATCTTTATGTGAAATAGCTAAAAGCCCATTTTCCATTCAAATATTCTTCTGTTGAATAAAAAGCTTTTTCAATCAGGAACCGAGTTACAGCAGTTTTAAATTTGCTTATGTTCATGTCTCTGATTGTGAGTGGTAATTATTGAATAATCTGGTGGCTAGTATAGATGGCTTTTTCATTGTTTTATTTAATCTACCATAGGCAATTGTAAGTTAAATGCTATTCTGGTATTTTAAGAATGAATATCATTAATAAACATGAGATCAGGTTGATTATGATAAATAATAAATTTTGCAGTATGAAGGCAGAGTAAAGAGTCATAATTTTTAAATCAACAAACCATGGTTTACAATGAGCTTTATAATGGACTCCTGCAATGACTCGTACAGCACACTTTTGTGGGATAAATACAGTAGAACTTGGATAATTCGAACTTCAAGGGACCAGAAAAAAATTTGAACTATCCAAAAATTTGAATTAGAAAGGTTTTTGCAAGTGGTTGAAATAAACAACTAAACATCATGTTTTAACATTGTATATTTAATAAAGTTAGGTTAATGAAGATATTATTGATTAAAAATCCTACTTTTTCTTAAATGTCGATAATGTGCTTGGAGGGATCCCGAAACTTTAGCTATTTCAAACTTTTTCTTAAAACCCTTTTCTACCTCCTTGATCGCCGCTATTTATTCTTGCAAAGTCAGAGATTTGTAGGTTCGCTTTGACGAAGCCATCATACACACGACGTGTTAACATGAACACAGACGAAGTCACAAATGCCAACACGAAACAAAGACGACGAATATCGGAATAAACCACCATCAATGACACACACTACTGAACTGAGCCGGCGCTGTGTAGTGACAGACTAGAGATGTCAATGTTGTGATTTATGAGCAGTAGAGGACTGGTAAGGGGGAGGGATATCATGTGACCAGTCAACAGCAGGTGTACGTGCTGTGAGCTAGGTTGGCGAGGGGTGGGCGCGTTGATCTAGCTAAACATAGTCTGCGGACAGGAAGCCTGAACGTCGTTTCCTGGAAAATCGCACACAATAACTTGTTCTCTTTATAGATTTACGCTGTAAAAATTTGAACTATCCAAATAATTATTCGAATCAACCAGAATATTTTAACATTGTTTTTATATTAAATTCTAGGGACAAAGTCAAAATTTCGAAATAAAGAAGTTTTTGAATTATCCACGTTCCACTGTACATCTTTAGATGCACAGGCACTGCCCCAAACAATCAATCTATACATCATTTTTGCATGAAATAGTCCAAAATAAGCTATTCTAACAACATTTTGCAAGACGATGCCACAGAGCCTTCTTAAAGTAAAAATGTCAGAAGCCAATCTCTTGCATAATTTTGTTGAGTGATTTGACCAAGAATGGGTAGGATCCAACCAAACTCCAAGGACCATAGCCGAAATATCTCCTTCTTCTCCGGCAAGATCTCTCAGACCGAAAAACATAGTGGTTGTTTTCTCTCAATTCAAAATTAAATTGTTGGCATCCAGCCAGCCACTGACCTTATTTAAATTTTCCTGGATGTCAACTTAAGCCAATTCTTTAATTTTGTTTCTTGCAATCAATGTGGTGTCGTCTGCTTACATAAAAATTCCAGATTATACATTAACTTCTAAATCATTAATCAATACTGAAAATAGCAAAGGTCCCAATATAGAGCCCTGCGGCACTTCCTGAGTAACATTTAACATCTTCGAACATTTACTTTTGGAAAAACATATTAAAATAAAATCTATTTTCCAGATAACCTATAAAATTAGAATTCCCTGCCTCTTACATTATAAAAACTCAATTTTTCCAGCAAGTAATTATGGTCGACTTTGTCGAAAGCCTTGCTGAGGTCGCAAAATGTGGCCCCAGTTCTCTTGACTCAAAAGAGTCCAAAATTTCCTCAACTAGATCTGTCAAGGCTGTTGTTGTCCAGACACCTCGTCTGTAACCATACTGCCTAGTACTCAGTATGTTGTATTTGTTAAAATGATTTATAAGCTTTTTACTTACAACTAATTCAATTATCTTGGAGAAGACAGGAAGTTCCTGAGGAACTATAGCAATGGGCCTATAGCTAATTACAGCTTGTTTGGAAACACTTGGGAAAGTTCCTTCACACATACACTGATTAACTAAAGTGACTAGAACATCCATGAACAGGCTGCTGTATCTTTGAGAAGGTTGTTAGACAATCCAAAATGATCTTTGCTAGTTTTACAAGACAAGGAAGACACAATTTTTGACATATCAACAAAATTTATACATTTATATTTAAAACGATTAAAATCATTAACTAATTTTGTTTATTTAATAGTATCGTCATTGATGTAGGTATATTCATATCTGATTGATATATATCAGCAGTAATAATTTCAACACAGTTGGGATATCTAAGTCAGCATCATGAACAACAAAAACAAAAAAATTATTGAAATGATCAGAAGCGACCCTACCACAAGGTAGGTATTTTAAGTCAAGTGTGAATGTGGACTGATGTAAGATGATTGTAGTGCGATCTTGTAGTCTTGTTACTGACTAAGGCTGACATGTTCCCTAGAAAGGACTGTTAATTAATAGCCCAACAGTCGATGGCAAGTATTCAATAGTGTGGACGTTAATCCACACCTGAGATTATCTTACCAACCATCGCTCATAACTATCCACATCTAACTATCTATTCGTGACCTCCAAGTAGCTGGATTACAACACGCCACTGTAAAGTTTACCATGAGTATATTAATAGATTTTTAGAGCAACACAAATGGCTATTTGAAGTGATTGTAACTGGCTGGATGGTTGAGTAATTATAGTACCCAAGTCATAGTCTGAACGTTACTGCTTTGATCCTCAGAAAAATCTTGACAAGATTTTGTAAGAGTAATATATTGGCAAAGTTGTCTTAGTTCATTGGGTTATTAAACTATCCAGCCAAATGAATTAGCTGGTCTTTTGTCAGTGACAGTAACAAAATATAAACTAAGTAGTTATTAATTTAATTTTATTTAAAGAGTTGAGGGGAGCGCCATTAGTGCTGTTTTTTCAGGAATTTGGCTTCTGAGCAGTATGACGCCAATCGGTACTTGAAGTGGAAGTGTACAAAGCTCCTTTGTAAGCTAGGTGGGGACTGCAAACATAGTTGTTTTCATGTATGAAGTGTGGAATTAAAAAGACAATTTTTAATTGTTTGAAGATCTCCCGTCAAAACTCCTGGTATTGTAATCATGCTAGGCATCTGATCACTCTTTTATGTTGTTTGAGACTCCTTTCAAGATCCATTTTGGCTGTCTCTCCCCATATTATTATGACATATTTTAGGTCTGATTTGAAAAGTCATGGTAAGACCATCCATTTCTGAATAAATCCTGGCAGGCTAAAGGTCATTGGTCTGGCAGGCTGGAGTTGGCATGTCCGACACCAAAAAAGCAAAGCGTAGACTAGCTCAATATAACAGAAGGTGCAACTGAAAAATTTCTCTGCAAAATGTCTTGATGATTTTACTATAATTTTCTTCCTTAAAATTCATATGAATATTTTTTAACTTACTAATAAAAATCTGAGATAATTTAAGACTTCCGCTAAGTTGTAACTCACATTCCGAGTAAAGTTCAACGAGTTGACAAAATTCAAAACAGGTAGATAAATCGACATATGGGCTCCTTTATTAAGATCAAAGTTATTGAGATTAATCGAAACCTAATTAAAAAAGTATTCTAGACTAAGATTTATAGAAAACACAAGCTATGAAGAACTTGACAACCAGTCTAATTCGAACAAGACCTGTATCATAGTGACTAGAGCGTCCATGATGGCGGAGATGTGTTTGGCCTTCATGTTGGCTGTGTTTCGACCCATGTGGAGGTGTTTGATGGACTTGTTCTTGCTGACGGCCACCACAACAGCTGCCAGATCCACGTCCATGTCTGCAACACATCGGACGTTAGATTCAGAATTTCAAATAAATTTCACAAATTAATTTGCTACTTTTTCAAGCCTTTTTCAAAACTTCCTTCCAAAAACCAACCTGATTGTGTGGCAAAATACAACAGGAGGCTCTTAATAATGTCATTTCTGCTGAAAAATAAGCTCAAACATTGTAAATTTGTTGAAAATAACAACTGAGCAGTAAATTATTGGCTTAAAAAGTAAAAATGATAATTAGAACTCACAAAATCTGAACATTGATGGTCAGATAGTTTTGAAAAAGTATTTTAAAAAGCAATCCTAGAAAAGTTACAGTAGAAAAGTAGAAAAGAAACTCCTAGAAAAGTTGGATGCATTGGTAATATAAAAAAGAGGAATTTTTTATTAGATCCAAAATTGTAAGACCCAAAACAATAAAATATAAATATTTTCTTGGTTTCCTAAGTTCCCAAAGTTTATGAAAAACTGCAGAATCGAAATATCCCAAGTCACAAGATTGAAACTGTGACTATTTTAATGTCAGTGAAAAGGAAGTTAACAAATTTTTACATCAGTGTAAAATATGAAATATAATATAAGTTTAATGTTTGACTAATATTTCAAAAAACCTTCTTAGGTTAGGTTAAGTTGGGTAAGGGTAACTAGGACAAGTGACTACATTGGCATTTTTAATTACCTATAATTTTACTTATGCAAAAACAATCACAGTTTTGTGACTCACTCCACCACCTCCACAGGCAACAAATACATTTTTACATTAATCCATTTGGGTCTAAAGACGGACTATATCCATCTCAGATCCCGAGTTACGTTAAGGACTAAAGACGGACAGTGCTCATTCAGCAGTTCCACAGTTATCTGTTAGGCAGAAGCATGTACTGACTCTTTTTTCCTAGTAGTTACACTGGTTCTTCATAGAGAGCACCACTAGTTTGTGTATTACATGATTTAACACTTGCCTTCGGTCTATACAAGAACTTTATTTTTGTTTATGTCGAATGCAAAAGTGATGCAAGAATGAAAGTGATGGTGAAACAGGACCTGACCTGGCTCCTAGACCTAGGCAGCCAGAGCTAAAAAGTCAGGCCCAGGCAGCAGTTTTTGATCTTGAAACTCAGTCACCTAAACACTTGCAATACCTACAGAATCACTTCAGCTGATGTAGATAAATCTACATCTCCATACAACATTGTAATTCATTGTAATTTGTAACTTATAAAATGTACGGCAAGTATGTCAACTGCGTCATATAAGTGGTTTTATCTGTAATGCAAGCGGTTAATGCAACGAAAATAGTTAGTAAAATGGGTTAGTAGACGAAATATTAAAGGGGTCTTAAAATATGGAGATGTTAAAGGCTGCCCTTATATCTTACTGTTCTCCGTGATATCCAGCGAGCCGATGGACCGGACACCGTGGATACAGGACTCCAGCACGTGAGCACCTTGAGACCCGAGGTTGTTACAACTCATGTCCAGTGCAATGTCCGTCGTAGACTCATTGCACGCCAGCCCCAGTAGCAGGTTCCTGGGGAGATCACATCAGTCAACATTTTAACTCTAAATGGAAACAGAGGTTTTGAATTTTGCTATAGCATTCTATCAATGCTTAATAATTTAAAATTAAATTAACATTTCGTATTTTAAAACAACACAATGTTTCTAGAGGTAATGAGTCTCGTTCAGTTTTAGAAATTACTGCTATGAAAAGGGCTGGGCAAAGTTTACATAATCATTTTTACAAAATGAATACACAATACATCCAAATAAATAAGATTAGTTAGGAGAACACAATAAAGTAAACATTTTCACTTACTGATTTGAGACACTTTTTCATGTGGAAAAGTGATTTGGTTGTTGTTGAAATTAGAGTCATAATCACTAGTTAGTATTTAGACTGGTGATACAGTGATTTTTCTTTGAATACTTCTTGATGAGGTGAAGAAGAGCTAAGAAGAGTAAATATATAAATTTCCATATTTAGTTCTTATTATTACATTCATTCCTTCTTAGACAAGGCCATTCAAACAGGGGAAGTTATAAGATACAATACTGTGATGATTTTTCATAAAAATCGAATGTTGGTAAATTCAGTTGAGGTAAAGCAAGGACCTAAATCTGTTTTTAATTCACTATTAATTTGCTTTAGGAACTCTTTGAGTTACAAAGTACCTTCTTTATGGTTCTGAAACAACTAAAACATTACTCTTGTTTCCTATTTCATCACATTTACATGTTGTGTGCAGACCACTTGAATCGAAGGGGTACAGTCTCGGCGCGAGGAGCGTACCACATGGATGCAAATGGGGGACTATTTAGGTTAAAATCAAGATGGTGAAACCGGCGATGTAGATGTGCTGCCACCTGTTGGGATCTCAGAAAACTACAGTCAGCTTTGTTATAACGCAGTATCTATTTCTGTATAGGTCAATAGCGTTTTACAATTGGTTAATTTGAAGCTGCACTGGCTTCGCCTTTGTCAGCACTGTGCGAGGAACGGGGTTTCGGGCACCGCAACATGTTAAAAGACATCTGAGTTGAGTACCTATTCACCCTCACCAAAAAGTAATTTCTTCAATGTTCAAAAATATCGGTTCCAATATATTGCAATGATCTCTTAGGCATAAAAAGAGAAATTGCATTGATCTCTTCTTTAAAAATAATGTCTTATTGCTTATCTGTTTCAAACTATTTTTAAAATTATTTCACTGTAACTGAGTTGTACTTTCTTTAGAGTAATAGCCACAAGTTATTCATGTTGCAAGATTCCGAGGTAGCACTCACACGTTTTCTTGTTTTTCATTATTTTCTGTGACATACTTTTACCATATTTTCCATGATTCTTGGCATTTTTCAAACCCTTCCCTCACACTAAACTAACTATCTATCTATCTAGAACTAACTTCTTTTTCTCTCCCTAACTGTCTATGGCAATCCGTCTCTAAAGTTATAGAGAGTGACATCAATATACTTATATTCACAATCAATTTATCATATCTTTGAACATAAAAATGTATCCTATTTCTAATACTCAATATAATGTATAAACAATAATTAAATCAATTAATAAAAAACGTAAAATTAAAATTATTTTCCTGAACTTACTTAAGCGCTTCAAGAGGCATTTTGCAGTAGGACATATTGAGGTATTTTAATGACAACGTGCTGGTGAAGAATTGTTTGAACGATGGAGGAACCTCCTTGGCTTTCTTGGTGCTGAACGCATTCTTTGACACATTCAGGTGGACTAGATTGGTGGCACAGCCTCGTAACAGGGCTCCAAATATCTGGGAACCACCATAGTACAATACATACACAATAGCATACTAATGTATTAAATGTGATCGTCTGCTTATATATTTGGATGTGATTCAATCATACAAATTCAATGGAATGACTAATTGAAACTATTGTTTTAATACATTTTCAGAACTTAGCAAGTTTAATTATTTTAAATTCACAGAATAGTCCTCATACAAAAAAAATTTAACGTATAGCATCTTTAAAATCCATAATGGTGTTAGTGATTAATTATTTTAATTTTTAATATTATTTAGTTGGACTTTTATAACAAGTCTGGGTTTTTAACGAAACAACGTTTCAGGAAGTGGTGAAACTCCTTCTGTTTAAAGTGATTACCTGATATTAAATTGAATGATAAAAATAATCCAAGTGGCAGTTAATAGAACATATTTCTCTGTCATATGCAAAACACAGTACACCAAGGGAATGCAATCATCTCCGTTCTCCATGCCCACACTGCCTGGTTCCTACTGTGCTATCTCAGAGGTGTAGTGTAATGCATTCACTTGGCTTATTGTGCATAACAAGGAAGTAAATTTTATTAACTCCTATTTGGATTTATTATGTTATTAAAGGTAATCACTGGAAAATGGGAGGAGTTTCACCACCTCTTTGTGATAAATAATTGGCTTTTGTAGTTTTAATTATGGGTTTGCGATGCATCGAAAATGTATCAAAATTTTGATTCGATTCGATGCATCGAATCACGATTCGATACAGAGGTAATCGAAATCCCGATGCATCGAGCGTCCCGATGCATCGAGCGTCCCGATGCATCGAGCGAGTCCCGATGCGCGGCAGCGTGTGTAGATTCTAATGGCATAGCTTATACCGATTTTCAAATTTTGAAACAAATTTATTTAATGTCTATGTTTGTGCAATCCAATTTTCCTTTTTATTTTGTTATTCAAACTGATTTTAAATCCTTTCTCAAAATTGACAAACAAGTCAGAGAAGTTTTTAACACGACAACAGCTTACGTGACGTGACAGTGACGATTACAATTTTAATGGAAGTTGTTTATGGTTAGGTATTCCTCCGCTGGACACAACAGACATCAATAGTAACAAAAAATACATCAAAACATATTAACAACCAAAATTGAATTGTATTTATTTAAATCATAGTTTGTTTAGTTTAGTTTTAATAATGGCTCCATCAATTGACAGCTTCCATTGCATTTCTTACGAAGCAAAAAAGTAGACCCATAGTTTTTTAATAATATTTATTCCAAAAACTAAACCTTAAGTATTTGACATTATTCTAAATTGTCTATTATAATGTACATATTAAATGTTTTATCAGTATGGAATCATGAATAAAAACATTAAATTTGTGATTCTCAGTTAAATCGGGTGTAAGCTATTATTGTTAAGAGATAAGCCAGGTGGTCAGACAATAGCGGCAGTAGGTAATGAAAAATGACCTTGAGCCTTGCTCTGGGACAAGGGAGTTTGTTGCTATTTGGAACTGACTGAGCGACTTCATTATTTTGTTTTTCGGTCAAATACTTACATTTCTCTACATAGTATGATCTAGTTAAAAATTGAGTTTTATGTTTTCTCTTTAAATAATCATTAATCTGAGGTCATTTAATAAATAGGCAATCAAATTAAATTCTTTGTTTGAAATTCATTATTGGTGATGGTGGATTGATATTATTTAGATTCTTATTGAGGACAATTTTCCATCACGATATTATGTAAAACAAAGTTTTACGACGTTTCGGGATCTGGAATCTGATCCCGTCCTCAGGTGAACTAATATCTAAAACATAGCACAATTAATTAACATATAATCCGGACCAAACCGGTATAAAGCTGAAAACATAAAAGTTTAAAGCAGTCAAAAAAACTTACAAACGAACCATACACTAACCATTACACACAAAAGAAACCAAACACGTCCGCTCGTCACGGAGACTCATAGACAACTGAAAGGAATGGGCGTGTCCCACCGGAACCGGACTTAAATTAAATTGTGTGTGTTTAATTAAGAAATTTACTTTTAAATAAGAGTAATGATTAAATAGTTTTTAATAAATAAGTAACCACAACTAACTTCATGTTTAAAAGTTTTATATATTTTTAAATTTAAAATATGAATTTGATTAGAAACTAACCATTTGAAATAAATGATACTAAAACTATTTTTTTTAAATAAAAGTTTACTTCTGTTTTTATATTTTCTATATTATTACTTTTTAAATTTTTATTTATAGTTTTCACTACAATACTACTCATTTCCTCTAGTAATATCTTTTATTTTTCTCATTTCCAAATTTGTTAGATATGTTATTTTTTAAAACCTATACAAAAGAATTTTGAAATTGTATCAAAATTTTAAAACTAGAGATATATTTGTTTTGGTCATACAATAGATTTTTATTTAATTTAGTAGTTTATAATAGATATATAATATATTTTTACTAATTGTAGACCTACATTAATTTTTTTAAATAATTCTTGTTTAGTCTCGTCAAGGCTAGCTATACATATTCCAAGTTATTAAAAATTTTAGCGAATCTTGGAAATCTTTCAGCAAACTTTGCTTTATTGATATAATATACATAGATAAAATACCTCAACACAAATCTTTGGAACTTGAAAGTTATCAAACTAAAAATTATCAAACTAATTATGAACTGTAAAATTTAGTAAATAGTCTAATAATATATTTTTTTGCTTTAATTCCATGGTTTTTTTTATTATCTTCTGTTATATGATTTCTGTTTTACAGGAAATTGTGTTGTGTGTTTGTCGTGTTGTATCGAATCGAATCGATTCGTATCGGAATTCTTTGTATCGCATCGTTGTATCGAATCGAAATTTTTTTGCTGCATCGCACACCCCTAGTTTTAATAATATTCAGTATCAATTTTTTGTTTGGAAAATAAATAAAAAAATTTTAAAAAAGGGGAACTGACAACACTGTACCCCTCAGCACGCTCAACATCGATCCTTGCACTAAGGCTCACAAAAATTAATTTAAAGTTTAAAGTAAATAGTTAAATTACTGTCAACATTTTTAAGACTTACCGTTTCTAAAGTACAGTCAGTGCCAGATATATCAAGGTGGGTTATTTGGTTCGGTTGAGCAAGGAAATTGCACAGATTCTGAAACAAAATATTATTTTATTAAATATTTTTATTCAAGTCGAACATGGGGTTAGCAAAACTGTACTACCATTTTCTATGAAATATTTATTACTTTTAAAGATAAATATTTAAGTATGATTTATAGGTTTTGAACTACAGGAAAAATTGTTCAGAAATGAAAAAAACACTAAATGCTATTAAAGTTTATGATTAAATAGAACTATTCATTATATCAAACAAAATTTATCGACGAAATAGGAATGAAAAGTTGTTGCATTGCCTTCATCTTAAATTACTTTTACTATCTCTTATTCATTTTGTCTAAATATATTACTCACTAGAAATATTTAATATACATTACATAATCATATTATGACAAAAATTTACTTTCTGTGACAAGCAGAGTTACTGCGAATACATGCAATTTGTCCTCGCTACGAATTATCTGAGGTGAGCAAGCATGGTAAGGTATTGTGTGACCATGCAAAATAATAGTGTGAGGAAAAGCAGACAGTAATAATATATTACGTTACAAGTTCGGAAAATAGGTATTTACCCGACGAGTATGGTCAGTGCGGGGTTACCATCAGAGTCCGGTTAACAAATTTTGGACAAGTGATGTAGGCTATTATAAGCCATATTACCCTAACCTAACCTAATAAACTAATAAAACTGTCAAGATGTGTCATACAGTATGCTCTCATTATTTAAAATGTTCATCCTGGCTAAAATAAATGCTGTGTTTGTCTTAACACAGTCAACCAACGACTGCCATTAGAATTTTTCCGATCTGTTTAGTCTGGGAAAAATATTCCCAGAGATTTTCAGTAAACAGTAGTTTCTAGGACGAAATACACACATGGGAAATTCATTGAAAGAGAGTAGTATGGCGTCAAATAATTAATTTGTATACCACATTTTTTAAAGTTTATGTAAATTTTAAGAGTATTTTTTTTTATGCGTTCACCACTTTTGCGTATCAATTGAAGAAAATTATTTGTGACTGTGGAATTTACCTTTCCACCATGTTTCACCTATATTACTACATTAAAAATGTTAAAATGAATAATAATTACATAGCAAATAAAGATAACAGGATGAATATGAAGTGTGAAAACTTTTGCAATGTTTGGCTGGGCATACAGAGGCAAATAATTAAAAAAAAAGAGAGCCATGAAGATGGGAAAAATATTACATCACTTAACACTTACCAGAATGGGTTCCTATGGGAGAAAATAACAACAAAGCTTCATAAGAAATTTTGAAAAAATAATTTTGTTCCATATAACAGCATATACAGTTACGGCTCTCAACTGAAAGGTACAACCCATTGAGTGCTAAGTTTAAGTAATTTCATAGTATTGAGATTTAGCGATTTAAAAAAAATTACATTCTATTACAAAAAATGTACAAGTTACGTAAGTACACATAATGTAGTATATGTATAAAAGAAGTGGAACACCTCTCAAGTGTCAAAGTTATAAACAATTCACCCTTCCCTACACTGCCATTGAGAGCCAGTTTACTTGCTTTTACCTTTAAACATGACATCTAAAAACCACCAGCCCAGTAAGAATTCTCATATAACAATGTAAATCTAGATCCTTGTAACACAATACAATTGAACAGATGACTTAATTATCTTTCCACAGCACTAAAACAAAATAAGTTTTCAGAATGAAAACTGTTAATTAAAAAATAATAAACCATAAATTTTTTTCACACACTCTGTATTTCCTATAATTTTTTACTCGTATTGAGTTTTGTATTTTTATTAATTATGAGTGTCCAAGATTTCAAAGAATTTATTTTACAAATATTTCATTTAATGATATTGAGTTACTTTGCAATATAAATATATATGAAAATAGGGTGATTAGAACAAAAAGAATCCTCTTTTTAAGCGGCATCAATCCTGATGAAAGTGAAAAAATAAATAGGAAAAGTGTAAAAGGTATTATAAAAACATTTTAAAAGAACTAAATAAATTTGATGAAAAAGGAACAACTAAAGCAACTGAAACTGCGGTCCATTTTTTAAGACCACTGACAACGTAGTTTTATAAACTAATAATGTTCTCCTTCTTTAAGCAGTTTAATTCTAATTTGTGCAAGGTGTAAGTAAAAAATATTGCTACACTTAACATAAAACATTGTAATTTTCTAAATTGCAGGAATTCTATTGGGTTTCTTTAAGACAAAGGACATTAAAAAAGAGGATAAAATAATTATAAGGATATATTAAGGATAATTAACAAATTTACTTCTTCGTGCTTCCACACACCTTTGAATTAATAAAATTAACAAGGATTACATTTTTGGAATGAAGAGGTAGAAAAGAGAGACAAGGTAGGGTTATTTGAATGAAAAAAATATGGTAGCAACCCATTTTGATGAAATTTATTTTTAGGTTATTCACAAGTCAAGACTCATTTTGGTGATTTTATGAATGAAAATCATTGCACAGTACTAGAAACTAATTCATTTGTACAACTAATTCATAATTAAACATTTAAAGTATGTGTATCTTTTTGAGGATACTTTTTTGTTCATGTTTTGTGTTAATCTTTTTATAGAACTTCTTCTTTTACAATTTTAGAATTTTTAACTGGTTCACAGAGCTTCAAATAATTCATCAAATCAGTTTGAAGTGTGCAAAAAAGTCTAACATACAGCCTAAAACATTTATGTGCGAGCCAATACAACTAATTATGTGCTTGTGCCAAGTTGTGTTTAGTTATCTAACTAATTAATTGTGAACACTAGTTTCTGTCGCAAGGTATATTAATATATGTACAAATATATATTTATATTTATAAAAATATAAAATTTGCTCCCCTTTGCCACCATTAAAAATTACCAAGTTACAAGAATAGGTATATTCTTGAGTAACTAATTTCAGTTTAAGTACCGGTACTTATCTTACAAAAATAACTAGAGTACATAAATAGGGATGAAATATAATGTCTGTTGACATAGAGATTATTTAAATTTCCAACTTGTGTATCAATATTTACAATATCGTACTTTTGCCAGACTGTTATTTATAAAGAACTAGCTGACCCGGCGAACTTCGTAACGCCTGACAGTAAATACATGTTAACTTTAAGATTGGCCATGTTCTGAAGTCAAATACCATTACGGCTTCATTGTGAAAGGTTATATATTCTGGGTCGTGGCATAGTAAATAACAATACTGAAACGATAAGACATATTAATAACATCCCCATAAAACAAATAAATCTGAGTGGATTAATTCACAATTTTTAAATCCAATCAAAACCCAAAACAAAACTAACTGTAATACGGCTTTTATAGGAAATATATTCAACAGCTGATTATTAAAATAAACGTAACAATATAAACATTGTAATTATCATATAAACAGGTTAAAGTCACCTGTTTATATGATAATTACAATGTTCAGAAAATCAATCAGACAGAAAATGAAAATATAAATATATAATCCCCCAAAACCGTAAACTATTAACGTGGTGAATAAAGCTGTTCATTTTTTACAGTACACATTTACTTCATAGTTTAACATTAATGAATGATTCAGATGGCGTTGGATAGTAAAGCATACGGTATTGCTAATGGAAAGTAAACCAATCAGCTGTAGCTAAGAAATCAAATGTTTTCATTTTAGACAATTTGTAAACAAACTTACTCTCCATAAGGTTAACATTAGAAATTCAAAACGCCATAAAATGGAAACTTATGGGGTTTTCGAAAATATTTTTTCACTAAAACCTTCCTGGACACATATAGAGCAACTTCCTAAAATTTCATGGCGATCGGATGAGTAGTTTGGCAACGCATAAAGGACATACATACATACAGACATACATTCAATTTTATATATAGAGATGAAATACATGTTCGTAAAATCTCAGTTTAATGGTTAACCAACATAAGAATAAATACTACAAAGATGGTTGCTCAATCACACAGTTTTTTTGATTAAGCACACATAAACAAAACACAATCACACGAAGACAACTTAAACTAAGACTTCACCACTACCTTTTAAGCTCGTTGACAGCAAGGATATTTAATTCAAATACTTTGTGCTGTTTTCCCTATGTCAAATGCTTTGATAAAAATTTTGAAACGTAAAAATGTTGAAATTTAAAAGCATAAATAATTCAGTAGTAAATGAAATGTCAATAGATTAAAAAATTATCAAAGAACAGAGGAGGAACAAGGAACAGGATGAATTGAAATACAAATTTTTCTTCCTTTGCAAGAAATGAATTAAATTTGGAATGTAAAATACATGAAAAACAATTTCCTGTTTGATAAAGTAAAAAGAATCAGTGAATCATAAAAAATATTAAAAACATATCTCGAGAATTTCAAAACATTATTTATACAACAATCTTTTTTGACAATCCCCCTTTTGCCAGTAGGATATATGAGCATATCTACTGTAAAGTTAAAGAGCCACCTCCGCCACCAGATCAATGTGCCAGGTGCAAGTGTTACTCACGTTGACATCCTCCTTGAGATTATTCCCGCTCAGGTTGAGGTACGTGAGGGTGTTCGGCATCAACTTGTTGAGCGAGAGCGCGTGTGCCAGTTGGTTGACTCCCTTGCTGGTCAGCCCACAGTGAGATACGTTCAGGTGCACCAATCCCTTGGAAACCTTGGTAAGCGGCGTGCTGAGGTGACTAGCTCCTGCAATTTTTATCAACATAGATTTTGCGATTATAAAACTTAATTTGAGAAACCTAGAAATTAGACATAATATCAAAGAACATTAACAAACTTTCCATGACTCTTAAGTGGTATTTTAACAAAACAGTTACATTTCTTTCAAGACAAATAATTTTAGTTTCTTGAAAATTAAATTAGTACCCGGTTACTAAGAGAACAGTATTATTTCCTCCTCATAGTTTATATCTTAAAAATTGGAGCAAATTTAGTCATATTGATATGCAACATCAGCATAATAAGATGTCAAGACCTTTTCCGAGAATATATCTTTCATTACCATTATCAATTATTTCTATAATTATGGGATTTTAAGAAGAATTTAGCCGATAATATGGACTAATAGTTTTCAGAAACAGATGGTCGTCCGGAACGCTCTTCATCATACATATCAGTACGCCCGTTCTGAAACTCTTTGACCCATTTGCGTATGTGATGTACGCTCATACACTTGTCTCCATAGATTTTGCATAGCTGGGAATGGATTTCTACCAGCAGAATGTTTTTTGCAGACAGGAAACGGATCACCAAGAGCAGCTTACACCTGACGGGCGAAGAGAGGGGCAGATCCATCATGTACTGCTGCCAAGCCAAGACTGAGCTCGGTAGGTGGCTTGCTGGGGAGGGGATTTGGAGTGGGGGAACCAAGGTACAATGCAGCAGCGCGGGATGCACCGTAACAGTCCTTTTCATGACTGTAGTGCCATGGGAACCTTACTTTACGGACATCCCTCGTAATAAGAATACATGATTGGAGGAATGCATTTTTGCAACTGTCATCAGTGTAGCTAGCCTAGAAAGTGTCTTGGCTTTTTCCTCTGCTTGCCAAGCCTCATCTTGATGAATCATTTTATCCAATTCACTCCAATTTATGTCCTGTTTTTGTTGATTCCGGAATCCTGTAGAGGGGTAGGACTGAGTCGTACGGGGTATCGGGGACCCTACCCTATAGCATAGTTCATATTTTGTTTTACTCTTTCTTGCAGTTTAAACCCTTATTACCGGGTTTGGTAAGGGGTCTTAGCATGTAGGATTTGTTGGAATAATAAAGCCATATCGTAAAATAATTCTATATATAATGTAAAAATGTGATAAACATTATCATTATATGTTAATTTCATAGTAAAGAATTTTACGTAAAAATAAGGAGGAAATCACTCCATTTTTACTTAAAGCACTCAGGTCCAACCTGTAATTATTTCTCATAAAATGTACTCTAAGCATAAACTGAAGTTAAGTAACATATGAGCAGTAACATCATTGACTTGCAACAATTTTTTATAATGTGTACATCATTTTTTTTATGTAAAAGTTGAAAGCTTAGTAAGGACAGTTCAGGAAGAAAACTGGGGCTAATCTTGTCCTCCACTGCTATAGGTGAAAATTGAAGCTTTCTAGACTGCCTTTGTGTTTTATGATTAGACCAAGTTCACAATTTAAACTGTATTTATGGAGTAAAAACAATATTGAAAAATGTGTTGGCTTACGTAAAAATATTATGTGAGATAATTGTTCATACTGATTCAATGTATCAGGCTAAATGTAAATTAAGCTGTAATTATTTTGTTAGTAATTACTACATATTTTATGAAGATCTATATAATATACACTAAAATCTTGTTTATCACAGTACTGTCGTCCAAAAGCACCTAATATTTTTATTTTGCACTTCAACTCGTTGAAATATGTAAACACCAATTTGATTTAAATACAAACTATAATTAAAGAAAAATGTACAAACACAATTTTTTAAGGTAAATGCTGTATAAACACTGTCATCAAAGAAACACAACCCCAATTCCCCCGTATTACAGGTACAGTATTTAAAAAAACAGATGTTTATTGAGCAGTTTTTAAAAGAGAAATGAGTAAAAACGGTTTATACAAAAATTTGCTTCTCCGCAATGACCCTGGTCCCATAAAAACCGGATAAATAAGGTTTTAGTGTATTTATATCTATATTTAATTTTCTAAGGAACTAAATAAGTCTAAAGTTTAACTTCCACATAGAGGTAGAGTATAAACAAAATGGCATGCATAAGATGTTTGTAGTGCGCACCTTGGCAAAGTTTGGCCACGATTCCACACAAACTATTGGCACCTGGGCAGAACAGAGATGTAAGCTGACGCTCAGGTGTAGGGTGGAGGGGTAGGTTGCATTCCTACAGGCTAACACTTATAGGAATAGGAGGACTTGCGATGAATGATGAGTAGCGGAAGGGATCAGTGACAAGGAAAAATAACTTTTGTAAATCTGTTGCTTTGAAGAGGTTGTAGATTCAACTACTATGTGCCAGTTGGTAACAAAATTACACCTAATTTTACCCCTATCCATTGATTTCCGAATCACTCATTTATCTAATTAAACAAAATATTATAATTTTCTTTAACTTATATTTTATAACATTAACATAATATATTAATGTTAATAATACATTAGTTTATGTTAATGTACGCCCATAGTAAATATTATTCACTATGGGCGTACACAATTGTTGCCGCGCCTGCCAGTGCCCGGACGTTACACGGTCTCTCGTCACATAGCAACCAAAACTGTTAGTGTTATCCCAGCTCATGCTGGAGGACTATTGCCGGTTAGCGCGGAATTATATATGTTATAATGTGAACTCTGGGACAGCCTAAGGACCACGCCAAGGCATCCCCGGGCGCTGAAAGGCCGATATCGACTACTTAACAATGATGTCATTTTTGGTGAGTCGGTTGCATTTTGATCAAAAGGAATGTTTTCATACTTTCTACTTCTTAAGGAAGTAAGTTTTCCAAATAAAATTGTTCAGCTCCGCTAAAACTATCATAATTTTTGTTCAATGGTGAACGTGTTAAGCTGAATTTTGTGTCATCTCTCTTCTATAATGGAAATGTTATAAAATATAATTTTGGACATTTCACATTTTCGCTACTTCTTATGGTTACAACTATCCGAGTTTCACTGTATTTGAAAACTGTTTTCACTTAAAAACGCACAAGGTATCTTCATGACATTTTTGAGGGAAAAGTGAGAAATTATTTTTAGTTGTCACTGATTGTGAAGGTAACTAAGGATAAGGATAACACATCACATATTGCAATTTAAATAGTAAAAATAATATTCTTCAACATTTTTTGAATCATATCTTCCTGTTTAAAAGCAATCAATTTCCAGGTTAGAAACATCAAAAATACAGCACAACTTTCATTTTATAAAACATTTTTTTTATCAACCACAGTAAAATTTTAAATTCTGATTAAACTATATTAGCAATTTTCAAAGACTTATATAATTTAGATATGTATAAACAAAGCTACTAATAATTATGGGGAGAAGATTTAATAAAAAAATGATTAATCAAGTATCTATTTGGGCAACTATTTAAAACTCAACTTTTTTTAACACAATTTTTGGTTTGTAAATAGTTTGCAACTGGTTGCAAGTGTGATGAGTTTAAAATGATTTTATTTTTAAAAGACATATATGTTGGTGAGGTATATTCCATACCATCTGTTTTATTGGACACACTCATAATTTTGTTTTTTGCGGCCCGCGAGCGGGAGAAACAAAGCTTTTTTTAAACTCTGAAGACATAGGACGTCTATGTTTCGGTCCCGCGAAACATGGGATATAGTGATTGGATCAATTTTTGTGTGTTTTGTGTATGTTTTTTGTCTTAAACTGATGAGATGCAGCAAAAAAAGGCAAAATTAGGTGAGTGTACCCATTAAAACATATAGTATAGTTTAAAATGATATAAGAGAACAGACAAAATGGCAGGGTATGATTAACACAAACGTAACAACGAGAATCCATAGAAATGCTTTCCCTTTCCACAGACAAAACTGAAAAAGAGTTGGAGTTAGTTTACACTGAACAATTACTAACCGACAATCCAATAAATATGATTTTATTATCACAGAGGATGTATAATATTTGTCCTGTGTGTAATATTAAAAATAAGGTAATACTTTAAATTAAATACACCTATAACCAAAATTTACAATCTCATTTAATATTCAGTTTTCAAAATTTAAGGAGATTATTGTAAAATGTTACGTTTGTTGATAAAATATTTTCTCAAACAACCAATGATTCATATTTCCACAATAGTATCAAATCTTGTATATCAAAGGTTCATGTAAAAATATATATAACTCAACACCAGAATTATGAAAATAATGAAGATGGATCCATTGTTGATTCATTGATTGAGATCATTGATTACCATTACATTGTATGATTTTTCAAGGACTAAAAATAACTTTGTAAAATATGGTCTTTGAGGACTAAACATTTTAAAATTTGCTAGGCTTGATTTTAAATGTAGGGAATACTGTTATGGTAATTGATTTAATATGAACTCACTCTTGATAACTTAACAAACTTGGAACCTGATTTTCAAACAAATAGCTTAGACCCTAAATTGCTGCCTTTAATTTTTGTGGCTTCATAACTACTTTTTCGCTTACACAACTATCGTGTTCTAGATTCCCATAAAAATATATTTGTCTATGGAAATAAATTATTATTATTAAATTTAAAAAAATATATAACCCAGAAATTATTAAAATCACTGCATACACAATTTGATTTTTAAAATAAATTAGTTAGCTAAATAGTAATTGAATTAGGAATTTAAACTTATTGCTCCCAACATCAATCTCAAGTTTATAAATTCTAGGAGGAGATTGAGATGTGATTTAAAAAAAAATTAGTTAACGATATTTTAGTGTCGCTAAAGTTAACTCATAAACTTTTTCACATTTATTTAAATTATTATTATTAAAGAAATACAAGGAAACTAAATAAAAACTGATTCAAAGAAAATGAAAAGATTATGAATGATTTGGGAGCGATGACATTTTATTGAGAGCTTCAATCCATTCCATCTACAAGGAGAATTTACATGCTGGATAGCATCATCTGGAACGGAAGCAGCGATTCTTCTAAGTAAAATCAATCTATGCCTAGTCAACTTTGTCTATATTTTACTTACAATGAACTGTGAATGCAATAATTTAACAAGCAATTTGTATTTTCTAGAGTAAAATGATTACTTAAGTGAACTGACGTGTCTGGTAAACAACTGAGGACTTGGAAACATGCTACATTAGAATTACGGTTAAACAATCAAACTTTAAAAGAGAACAGGCTTGTCTGAAGTTAACCAGCGATGGTGATCGTTTACCTTTGTCTTCGATCATGTTGTTGGAGAGATCTAGCGTGTGGAGGGGGGTGTGGTTGTTGGAGATCAGGGCGAGAGACAACTTGTGAGCAAATTCCCTGCAACATTTGAGAAAAATCTGGTATATCGTCTTATTAAAACTCTAAACCTCTCTTTTGAATGGTTCAAGATTCAGAAATAGCCCTCTCGTTGTACCAAAAACTATGGACAAAGATTTTTATCAAATGTCAATTCACTATGAAGAATTTATGATAAAGAATTTTTAAAAATTAAATTTTACTTAAAAAATGTATTTGTTGTTTGGTTGAGTTAATAATAATTATTACTCTTATTTTCACATGCAGATGCTACATGTAGCAATTTTCAATTTATTTTAAATTGAAATGGTATGGATGATAAATTTTGCACACTTCACCTCATCAGTTAATTTTACATATAAATAAATAAAGTTCAGGTATGGATGAAAGAAAGTTTAAAAATGATTATTGACAATTTTATACTAACCACAGCACTAAATTGTCTTCTATCCATCACATTTCAAAAATGTAAGTGTGATATTTAATAATACCATACCAGTGTGAAAGATTAATACACCATCTAAATGATATAACCAATTTTCAAAAGTGATTATTGCTCCACAGGTTGACATCACCCACCATTTAACCCCCAAGTTGTCCAAGTATAACTCTTCGATGGTTAGGTTCTTCTTCATGATGTGGATGATCCTTTCCAACGCATCGTGCGTCAGTTTTGTGCTACTCGCTCTCAGTTTCGTGAACCAAGTGTTGTATTCTAGAGCACTGATTATTGGCACCAAGTCTCTGTAAAATTAGAGAATGATTGTCATTTTTGAGAGTTTTCAAACCAATCAAACAATGAAAATAATTATACATAATTTACATTTACAACACAACGCTATTAAGACGAACGTAAAATAATTACTAACATTGATTCAAAATTCTCAAAGTAAATTCATTTGGTATGACCGACAGATTTTATGGGTGGGGAGGGGATTTTATAAATATATATTTATGGACCAAGGGTAACTCAGTAAAAACCCCAACAAGCCTGTGAAAAAAACTGGAACTGTTAACACCACCTACATATATCATATGTCGTTGGGGTTATCCAGATCAGTGGCAACTGATACAGCCCTAACACTTAAATTGGCTGTATATAGAACTTAAAACTTAAAAAAAACAAATTCAAAATTACAATAAATTAAACTTGATTCTACAAGTGTCAATGGTAGTTAGTACAATCGAGTTAAACATTATTATATAAATGAACTTACTTGGGATCTAAATGATCGAAATCTCTTAAACAAAGCTCCCTGGTGTCGTGTGAAAGGTATATGGTGTCAACATCCTGCAATCATCAACATATGTTACAAAAAATCGCAGACAAAAAATACCTTAACAATCCAACAATATTCATAAAAGAGCCTAATTCTAAAAAATTACTCTTCTTTTCAGGTTATAAACTAAAAAAGGATATATGACAACCAAATAATGGATAATGGATGCCTATACTGGAAGTAAAACACAGTGTTTACTGAAACAACTTCTGCAGGCTTCAAACTTGCCTCATTAGTTAATTTGAATGTCGTTAAATTGAAGTTTTTTATGGCAAACTAAAACTAAATGATCTAGAAATTTCGCTTTAATTACATTAGATTATACATATTGAATTTCTACCACAAAATCAAATAGTCTAACCAAATATTATATTTCCAAAAATGTTCTATGATCTTAAGGTCATCCCCCTTAATATAAAATGTAAACAGAATACTAGTTTTAGGGTTCAGGTTATTCTAATGATTTCTAAAGTGATCACCGATCCTTATCCCTACATATACAGTATTACAACAGTGATATATTTAAATGTCTTGTATGGCCGATACACAATACAGTAATAAGACATTAAAATAATTACATTACATAACTAAGATATGGGATAGTCACACACAACAAATTCAAATCGGAATAGATTAAAAGTTTGAAATGTCCTTCTTCACTTTGGTCAGTTCTTGTTAGTTTCTTCTTATCAAAACTGGTCTGAAGAAATTTTTCAAGATGTGTCAAATGAATTTAACACTTTCATATACAGTAAACTCTCTCATATCCGGATCTCTCATTTGCGGACCCTCCAATATCCGGATGTAATTTTGAAAGAATGCAAAAATTTAAAAACACTCTAGGAAGCCAATGTTTGTTAATCCAGTAGTCGCGAACGATGTTTGTAGGCTGGTCGCTGAACGCGGGGTTGAAGCCATGTGGACAGCGGTAATGTTCAAAAGCGGAGTGGGGGCAACGATGAGTCACCATAATCCTGAGCACCTGAGTCTTGAGCACTACTCTCTGTATTCTGTGCTATCTGGTGCAAGGTCACTGACTCACGAAACAATAAACCTCCCCACCCCACCTGTCCAAACCCACCTCAATAGCCAACACATCAGTGAACAGTTGTAGTGGACAACACCTGCATCAGTGGTCAGTGTCACCTTTGTTTGGTTGAGTGACCTACTCCTTCTTGCAACAGTTTGTTTTAGTTTCTCGTAGGAAGAGTGCTAGAGGTGAATAAGTTATTATTCTTGTTGTTTAATTTAATTTTACTGTACAGTAATATTTATTAGATAGTTTAATTTCATTTATTTATTGTTACAGCAGTATGCTAATATTGTTTTACTCTACATACTGTACCGCTTTGTACTGTATTATGTAATTTTTTGAGTATTGATGTTTTTAAAGTACAACCAAAATTATGTTTTTTTATTTAATACCCACATGATTTATTCTGCTCTCATATCCAGATTTTTTGCTATCCGGATCGGCCGCCACGACATTAGTCCGGATATGAGAGAGTTTACTATACTTTTTTACACCCCTCAGGCTAAAAAAGCATTTTTTTAAAGACATTTTGGGTTGCACTAATTGTTCATGTATTATAGAAATATAACCCATTCCTGAGTCCAAAACACAATTTAAAATTAAAAAATACCATTAATTTCTAACCTAGCCATCTTATTTTAGGTTAACTCTCCCACCAATGTAAACTACACATTTGCAAGTAAATTGGAATTGCTCATGGTTGGGAGTCAGACCCAAGTACTTCTGATTGGCTTCCAAAGCTTCTCTCGTTAGTGAGCACCATAACCACTCGGCCGACTATATCCCGATCAGTACACGGTGGAAATACAGAATACTGCTATGATAGTTTCCACTTTAGCTCATAGCAGCAAGGCAATAGCTCACTAAACCATTGACAGATGCCACTATCTAATGGGCAATGGTTTGCTATCGCTTCACATAATGGCGGTCGGCACTGCGACAACAGAACACTGTCTTTTTAAGTGAAGGACTTAAACCTTTTGAAAAAATTAAACCATGTGGCAGTGCTCACCCAGGCCACCTCCTCCCTGTAAGGCATGGTGTGGTAGTCGCACATGCAGGCGTATTGGGTTGAGAACCCGTTGCAAGGCCCGAGTCCCCTCACTTCCGACGCTCTGGTGAACTCCGACTCCCGTAGATGTGCGATACGCTTGGCAGGTATCACCTCCACCTTACGGATGATGTGTCTGCAACATGAAAACCATCATGCTAACTTAACTGAATTTATTACTCACTATCGACAACAACATTTACTATAATCAACAATCTATTTCTAATGTTTTATCATATTAAATTAGAAGCAAATTTTGAGCTCCAGGGCAAAATTATCTCTATTTAAAAGCCTGATTGTTTCAGGGTTAGTATAACCACTAATGCCTAGCTAATCATGCTAACTGTGTAATAAAACAATTAAGCTGTTTTAAATTTAAGCTCTTCAGTTACATTACACTATATTATTAGTCCCGAACCCATAACATTCCGTCAGTATAACTGGTAAATTACTTAGATCTTCTTCTCATAAGACAAATGTTTTATCCCACAATGTTAAGACAAATAAATAGAAAAAATGAAATATATAAGTAATATGAAGTGAAGAAAGTTGACATGCCAATTCTTTTTTTTGTGCATTTAAAAAAAATTGATTCTTCCATCCTCAAAACCCCTAACTTAAAAAATTAACCCGAGAAAAAGAACTACTGAGAAAAGAAAATTTGAATTTGTTCGACAATAACACAAACAGCTTATTTATTAACATTGTTATTAACATTTATTAACATATTCAATAAAATGTACGACCTATGAATGGTTTCACAACTGTCATGATATGTTTTCTCAAATACTTAATTTCATAAATTGACTATTAAATTTTGCTTTTCTAAGATAAAATTTCTAAAACTGACAGTGATGTCCCTGTGAATGTTACACTTTGCCCCTAGACCAAAACTGTTGTCTTACGTGAGAGGCACGGTGGGGAAGATGTTTCGTATGGCTGTGGCTAAAGCCTGAACCATGGCGTCCACCTCCGAGCTGCCTGGGTCCTCATTGGTCAAGAACGACCATATCTTATCTCCTACTGTCAGAGTCAGCTGTGACAGAGAAACAACGAATAAATAAAATACAATTTTCAAATCTTATTAATTTTTTAAAGAATACTCAAACCTGACATAGTTACTAAAGATCTTTGAAACGTGCCACTTATGGGTTTAAATTTAATAATTGCTACCTAATTTTTTTTTAAAGATTAGCTGATTCTTTATTTTACCAAAATAATGAAAAGTACATCAAGAAAAATTATAAAATATTTCCATTTTTCAAAGTTAACCTTTAAACATATGGCCCAGTTTGATTGAGAAAGATTTATTATTTTGACATAACGATGAGTCCCATGATGTTACGTTAAGTAAGAACCTTGGCAATTAGTAATCATTATGTTCTAATATAGCTAAACACCCTTTCATATTACCTTGCGAGCACTTCCTTGAGTTATTAAATACATATTACCAGGATTTTAAGTGTTTTGACCAAGTTCACTTAGACATCAGCCTTATTTTATTTAATGTAAATAGTAATTTTAAATTAACTTTGACATTCAAAATCTGCACTTTTTGAGACATAACTAACTAACACAACTAAAATTTGTACATTTTATGTACAACATGGTCATTGTTGTTATACGATAAATTGTTTACGATAAATTTGTTACAATGAATTTCAATGAAAAAAACATTCAGCTTTGTTGTAACCTTCTGTTCAACATCTAGGTACCTTCAGCAGAACAGAAGCAGTCAGAGGTACAAGTACAGTTGAGTAATATCAGGTCAGAGTAGTCAAACAAAAACTAAATTCTAACAAATCCCTATAGCAAAGTGGAGCAGACTGTAAATATAATTGCATGGAAAATATGTTGGAAACTCAGCTATTTTTTTTTGTTTCAATTATTGTATGTTTTCATATAAATGCTGCTCACCTGATTGTTTCTTTTGCTTTCAATCGCCTGAATTTCCAAGTAGTGGAAGTGGTAATCAATCTGTAAGAGAAAATTCTTTTCACATGTTAAAGTAAATTTTACATTTCAAACATAGAGAAATAGTTATCTTTTTATAAATAGAGGTTGTATAAATTATTTTGGATCGATAGTACTACAAGGGTTTTAATAAAAATAAACGGTACCAGTGGACTGACACATACTTTCTCCCTTAAGTAAATTTAAAAAGACAATCTATAATAAAACTATCATGTTCTACAAAGTTATTCTAAATATCATTTAATAATTGATTGTTCAAATTGCATGGGGGAAACCCCCCCCCCGTTATACCAAGCTTTTTTGAGCTGGTTTTGTTCAGTGATTTTACCTTACACTTCATACCAAGTTTCTTGGAAGACGGTTGGAAAGTAAGGAAAAAAATGATTTTTTATATTCTCCATAAGAATAACATTGGGCGCTTTCAGACAACGTACTGCGTTTATCGTGGACAGTAAATTTAACTTTTCTCTGGAACCGTTAGTCGTAGACAAATAATTCAAAATACTAATTTGTTTAGTTTTTTAAGCTGGTTTCAATGGTACCAGTCAAGTTATACTTTACTTTTATTGTTTTCGCTGAAAATTTAAAAATTTGATTTTTTGACATTTAAAAGCCCATAACTTTTGAACTGTCATTTTTACAGACATGCGGGTGGTGTCAAATTATTTATTACTCTGTGCACTATAAGCTATAAAATTTTAATCAAAATCGTTAGAGCCGTTTTTGAGAAATTTGGATTTTTCACGTTTTTTAAGGGTTTTTAGGGGTGAACTACCCTTAAAAATAAAAAATTCAAAAAAATGAAAAAAAACGCCTGGAGATACGGTGACTATATATATATATATATATATATATATATATATATATATATATACATGCCAAATTTCATCTAAATCGGACAAACGGGGTAGGCTGTGGCACTGTACACATCCAGACACACACACACACAGACAGACACACGGACGGACAGACATCACGCCAAAACCCACTTTTTTTGGATTCAGGGGACCCCAAAACGGATATATCCACCCTCAACTCAAATTCGAAAATTTTGACGAAAACAATACTTTCTCCATATACTATGTATAAGGGGAGAAAGTAAAAATTAAACATTTGAACAAAAAAGCTAGGAATTATCAGGAAAATGGCAATAAAAAATCAAGCATGCTCATGTAAAAAGATTCAAACCCAACAAGTATTACATATATTCAATAAAGAATTTTATGCATTATTGCATTAAAATTATTTCAATGAAATAGCTGAAGTAGCGGAACAGAAGTGTGAATGGGGTAATTTTACGCCGTTGAAAGGATGGTTTAAGGACGTAATGGTAATTAAACAAACCCTTATAATATAATGATTTATCAATATTACATTTACCATGTTACCAAAACCTCTGGTTAATTCAAACACAAATTTAATTTTATTCAATTTTATTCTTCAAGTAAACTCATTTTGAGAATTATTCAATTTCATTATTTTATCATCTATCAGTATTATTAAAAAATTAAACTGTACTGTGAAGTAAACTTATTTCATGTACCCAGGAGGCATATAAAAATCATTTGAAATAGTATAAATAAAATCTTCTAACAAAATAAGTAATAATGTTTTTAAGTTTTGAGATTAAAAGTAGAGTATCCCAAATAACGAAAGATCATGGTAGACTTCAAAACTGCAAAGACACAAACATAACTTACAAGCAATCCAGATTTGTCTCCCAGAAAATTTATATTCCAGAGCAAAACAATTACAATCTAAATAACTTATTGTTTAAAGCATTTTTGATCCTTTGGTCCTGATTGTTAAAAGAGTCCAGGATTTGTATCCAAATTTTGGTAATTCAACTGAATTTTGAAAATTATTAATTCTTCAGATTTGAGGAACATACAAATTAAGAATTTAAAGTAAAAATTAGAAATGCTATGTATTACCATAGCTTTGCTTTGGCTACACAGTCATATATTGTAATTTATATTGAAACTATAAATAATTTGGTACTCACCCTTGTTGGTACTTTAGCTGTGAGCAGGAACAGACGACAAGGGGAGAAGACCTGTGAAGCATTAAAATCAACTGTAACAGTCAACTGACACGTACTCTCTCCCTTTAAATAACTCAATAATTGTGAATGTAATAACCTAACATGCTCTTTTTGTGTTTAAATTCCCTACAAAAATTTGGATTTTGAAAAACAGAAACCAAATAAATACTTTCATACACCCTTTTTCAACAAGTGTTAATTTTTTCTTCCTGAGGGGAGGGTGTATTATAGTAATATAAATGTTTTTCTTTGCAGGCAATAAATCATCAGTCAATCCAAAAGTATTGATAAAGCCATTATAAAAATTGAAATTAACACACAGTACAGTATTATAATAATTTTAGTATTTATATAGATTCAAGAAATTCCGTGGAGTTCCAAAAGCTTCCTGTAATATAATTGATATATATGTATGTTAAAAGTTTCTCTAAGACTAATATAAGTTTAAGGATTCCTACAGCAAACTAACAGCTGCACACCTGTGGTCACACTTGTACTCACCAACACTCGGTTTTCAGTCTTGTCTCCCTTAGTTTCCAAACGAACAACATTTTTCAGCAATATCTTTACACGTTTCCCGAGCAATGCTTTAACACTTTCTGTAACACAAAGAACACAACATAAACATCTGTAACTTCGCCACATAATACCATAGTTAATTAATAATAAATGAACATAATTTATTATAATTTACAAGAATATTGGTTCCAGAATCTCCTTAATAACTATTACAGAATATCTTAAATACACAAGCAATTGTAAGTAGGCTACAAGGCTAACATTTTTTTAAATTCATTAAATAAATTAAATCAATGCTGATAGTTATATTATCATATTCAACACCTACTAATCTTAGGTTAAAATAGATATCTCGTTAAAAGTTTCTCTAAGACTAATATAAGTTTAAGGATTCCTACAGCAAACTAACAGCTGCACACCTGTGGTCACACTTGTACTCACCAACACTCGGTTTTCAGTCTTGTCTCCCTTAGTTTCCAAACGAACAACATTTTTCAGCAATATCTTTACACGTTTCCCGAGCAATGCTTTAACACTTTCTGTAACACAAAGAACACAACATAAACATCTGTAACTTCGCCACATAATACCATAGTTAATTAATTATAAATGAACTTTATAATTATTATTTAATATAATTTATTATAATTTACAAGAATATTGGTTCCAGAATCTCCTTAATAACTATTACAGAATATCTTAAATACACAAGCAATTGTAAGTAGGCTACAAGGCTAACATTTTTTTAAATTCATCACTTTTAAATTTAAACTATCAATGCTGATAGTTATATTATCATATTCAACACCTACTAATCTTAGGTTAAAATAGATATCTCGCTTATTATTTGAAATTTTGTTATATAAATTTATATACATCTTCATTTATTTAAGTTCAAATAATTTATGGTGAAAAATCTAAATTTTTTATCTTCATAGCAGCAACCCTTCTTACTTATGTTTTTAATGAAGAATAAGCAAAATTATCTAACTTTCTTATCATTTGAGATGATAGCATTTTTCTGATAAAAATTTCTTATTATTTGAAATATTGTAAGGAAAACCTTTTATAAACCTTCATCTAGTTTAATAATATATGTAAAGAATTCCAGTTTTAAACCTACATTCTCACTTATTACAGATAAAAATAACAACACTGACGTAGATTTAAAAACTTATGATTCTTCCGAGTTTGTCCATCAAATTCTTTGAATATTTTAGGGAGCAATTAGGTATGATTAAAGACAATGTATGAGTATGACATTTTTTTAAGAAATTTGACTATTGCAAAAACTGAAATAATTCCAAGAACACTTAGGCCCGTTTCTTATGTTTATCTTTATCAAAAAATAATTTATTAAAATCAGGCTACCAAATGTTTCAATAAACAAATATAATTTACTGTAAAGGAAGATACACTAATCTACAGCAAAAACTTTCTATCGTCACAACTCATTTCGACCTCATCGACCGATTTATGGTTGAATTCCACACATCCAATTAGAAATTCAGCTGGCAATTAATTCAATCTTGTACTTCCTCAATGTAATGTGTAAATTAAGGAGAAAGTATGACCAACGAGCGTAGGAGTGTTACACACATTGAGCACAATAACACTCGCCCCTTAACATACTGGTGTGTGCGATGCGTCATATGTATATGAAAGTGATAGTTCTCCACAGGGAAAATAAGGAAAATGTATCTAGGTACTAACTTACACAATAACATCAGTTATTGTGTACAACATTTCGGTATTATTCAGTATTTTAATTCAAAATACCGACATGTGTTCAATGCAATTATTTACACTCATCTCAATTGAAATACTGTTCTAAATTAATAATAATTAGAAAAGATAAATTCTGAATTATGTGTCTTTATTTGAGTGAGCAATTCTTTCACATAAGGGCATTAGAGAAGTGAAGCGGTTAAAGCATAAAATCACAAACCACAAAACAAATATTACATTTTATCAAGATTTGTACAGAGTCAAAGTATGATAGTCATGGAAATTAAAATTACACATTTTACTGACAAAACAATTTTATAATTAACTAAATTTAATTGAATAAACATAATTCATGTCCATGTTGTTTTCTTGTTTTTACTAATCGGGCAACACAAGATGAATTCTTTTAACATAGAATCTGACTCAATCCTAGTTTTTACACTTAAAAATCCAATTTTAGAGTAACTTTTACACTTCGTAATGAACAAATTTCCAAATCTTTTTTGTTAGCTAGACTTGTTTCCAACTGTTAAGATAAATTATGATAATCCTAAACAAAAGAGCAGGTATAATGTAATTTGTGGGGTAGATAAAATAATAATAATATAATAACACACAATAATACACAAATAATATAATACTGAACTAATATAATAAACTGAACTTTAAAGAAAACAATTTTATTTATTTTATCATGTTGTAGACAAAATTAATAATCTTTAGCTGAATTCAATCTTCACAGTTCAAGGGTTAAACGAGTAGCAGTAAATCGGTGTTGGAGACAAGTGATGAAAATCACCAGGGAACAACCTTGAGTGAATCAGACCAAGTCAGCTAATTGTCTGTTAGTCACCAAGAACATGGTTCTCACTGTGCCAGAGATAAGGTGTGGGAGGTCTTCGTGGAATCACTTGATAAAGATGTCAATAGTGACCGAGACAAGAGCTTACCACTGGTGTGTTTGAATGGAATATTCATAACACTCTAATCAAAATCAAAAGCAATGTCTCTTGTTGGCAGGGACATGAGTCTAACTAAAGCTAGTCGTGATTTGTTTATCAAATAAATACACATGTTCATACTGATTATTACACACACATTGTTAATTATTTATTAAGTTATAAATTCAATTTACATTTCTTCTGTCTAAATTGTAATTATAATTTTTTCTCATCTTCAGAGTCAGTGTTATATTAAGTCCTATATTTCTTGTTTCTTTTTAAAATATACTCATATACCACGAATGGTACCGGTACACATAATTTGAAATTTATTTAAAAGTGTAAACAGATAAATGAACCAGCTTGTAGATTGCGGTTCGGATCCCATATTAAACTGTAGGTCCCTTAGATGCCATTGGCTGCCTTTGGCTATTAATTAACAGTCCTGTCTAAGGAACATGTCAGATTTAGTTGGTAACAAGACTATAAGATTGCACCAGTCATCTTACACTCATTTCCCATTCATACTTGGCTTAAAATACCTACCTGGGTAGGTTGCCATTTAATAATAATAACCTTCTCATACTGTAAACATTAAATGTACATTGTACATTCAATGATTACAGTATGAGAAGCAGTTATGTTGAATATTTATGTTACTGATGTTATTACTTTACCTATTATTATGTGAAGTTGTATTTGTATCATTTTTTATGTTTGTTAATTTATTTATTTGGGGTAAGTGACCAAAGTTATTCTGGGAAACAGAATTTCTTTGGCAAGTACTTGGAAATAAAGGCATAATTGTTTAGTTATTTATTTATTATATCTCTAGCATCAACTTTAAATCAAGTAGACCCACAAGTTTGGATGTAAACAAAACATTTTTTGAATCTAAATTTTGTTCCTACAATGGAAACATTAGGCCTAGGCCTACATATAAATTTCTGTTTAATTTTTTCTGAACAGTCACATGATGAACTTTTTATTTCAGACCTCTCCCACAATCGTAGGACTTCGTAAGTTCACCTACTATATGGTTGTCTACTTCATTGTCATTGTTTTCTCCTAGTGCACAATCTGACATGCAGCATTTCACTTCACTCATAACTCTTGCCACTCTGTCGAGCGTGTAATGATGTTGTACATGATCAATGATAGTAAAGAATGCTAAAGAACTTCATGACCGAGAAAACTAAAAAAGCTCAGAATCCGATACAATTCACAATTAGTGATGGTATTACAGTCATAATGCATTTTGTATATAGATGTCATAATGTATATAGAAAATGAAAAGGTATAATGATAAAAACAAATAAATTTAAATTTTTGATGGAGACATTTCTTTACATAAGAAATATACCTCAAAAACTATTTAACTGAAAAAGAAACCTGATTTTTATGATAAAGAGATAGTAAAAATTAATAATGTTAATAATACAGTACTAGTAATAGAGTATACAGCAAATGGAAACTTTGTGTATACCTATAAATAATAATAACTGAAATACAAGTATTATTACAATTTTTCTTTGATTAATTTATTTCTTTTACTGAGAGTCTTGTAATTGGCAGTTACGGCAGATAAATGTAGTGGAAGCTTAATGCTCCTTACAAACATCACTTCCACATTTATTGCAGTGCACACCACCGAAAAGGTATGGTGCCTAAATAACAACAGATCCTCAGTCCTCTAAATGACCTTGGAGAATCGGGGGTAATCCTAGAGTTTCCCAACAAATACAAGTTTTATGAGAAAATTACTTTTAAGTATTAGATTTGCATTAACAGCTATCTTGATAGCTGATCACAGCTTAAATAGACTTCTCTTAATTTATTTTTTAATACTCTTAATTTATTTTTTATAACAGGTCCTAATCTTTTGTTTGGTTTTCACGGTTACCAGTAAGCAATCCAACAATAAACATAGTTTCCATAGATATGTAACACATTTTTTGGGAATAGTTCTTAGAGTAGTATTTTAAGACATACATCAAAATCGAAAAAAGGTATTTTCAAAATTTTATAAACAAATTCCAACTTCAAAATTAAACCACATTAAGAAGATTCTATGGTATGTGTATCTTCCCTCCCGTTTCACTGTCCAGGAATGAGAGGACAGAATGGACTCCTTTAGTCATTGAAGAGGAATAGTCGTCACTGAACTGAGGTCAGTTATTATGAGGAAACTTCACTTTCTTCTTTTACAATTCGACCTGTGCCCACAAAATCAACTTCATGAGGTTAAACAGACAAGAGTGTTGGCGCCTGTGACTACAATTCTTCCTGTGCTCACAACATTAACTTCATGAGGTTACGCAGATGTGGGCATGTTTGGCTCCTGCGACTGCAATTTTTCTTGTGCCGACAATATCAACTTCATGAGGTTATACAGATGAGAGCTTGTTGGCTCCTGCGACGTCAATTCTTCCTGTGCTCATAATGTTAACTTCATGAGGTTAAGGGCTGGTTAGCTCTTGCGATTGCAATTCTTCTTATGCCCACATTCACCTTCATGAGGTTACACAGACGAGGGATTTTTAGCTCCTGCGACTGCAATTCTTCTTGTGCCCACAATATCTACTTCATTAGGTTATACAGACGAGGGATTGTTGGCTCCTGTGACTGCAATTCTCCTTGTGCCCACAATATCAACTTCATGAGGTTATACAGACTAGGGCTGCTAGGCTCCTGCAATCGTCAATTTGTTCTGTGCCCACAATATTAATTTCATGATGGCTCTACATGTGATTTTTAGAGGAATTTTTCTGCTGCTTCTATAAACTCCATAATTAGTCTTGTGCCAAATAATAAGTAAATTTTAATTTTATTTTATTGATAAATTTATTTGATTAACTACTAGCTGACCCGGCGAACTTCGTAACGCCTCACAGTAAACACATGTTAACTTTAAGATTGGCCATGTTCTGAAGTCGAATAGCAATACGGCTTCATTGTGAAAGGTTATATATTCTGGGTCGCGGCATAGAGAATAACAATACTGAAACGATAAGACATATTAATAACATTCCTATAAAACAAATAAATCTGAGTGGATTAATTCACAATTTTCAAATTGAATCCAAACCCAAACCAAACCTAACTGTAATACGGCTTTTATAGGAAAGACATACAACAGCTGATTATTATAATAAACGTAATAATATAAACATTTTAATTATCATATAAACACATGATTTTAATCAGACAGAAAATGAAAATATAAATACATAATCCCCCAAAACCGTAAACTATTAACGTGGTGAATAAAGCTGTTCATTTTTTACATTACACATTTACTTCATAGTTTTACATTAATGAATGATTCAGATGGCGTTGGATAGTAAAGCATGTTGCTAATGGAAAGTAAACCAATCAGCTGTAGTTAAGAAATAAAATGTTTTCATTGTAGACAATTTGTAAACAAACTTACTCTCCATAAGGTTAACATCTGAAATTTAAAACGTCATAAAATGGAGACTTATGGGGTTTTCGAAAATATTTTTTCACTAAAACCTTCCCAGACACATGTAGAGCAACTTCCTAAAATTTCATGGCGATCGGATGAGTAGTTTGGCAACGCATAAAGGACATACATACAGACATACATACATTCAATTTTATATATAGAGATTTTGGTAACTGTAAATTAAGTAAATACCATAACTAATAATGAAATTGATAAGACAATTAATTATAAAAAAGATCAATTTATCAATAACATTTATTTTTTTTAGTTACGTAATAAGATTAAGGTTAATTTATATTAAGAAAAATGATAAGTAGCATGTAGTTTACAAAATTATATAAACATAAAAATGTTCCTAAATGTCTATGGCCTGTGCAGTGAATAAAAAGACAGCGAGTTACCGTAGCAGTATGAGTCACAGGATAGGTAGAGATTTTTGCTAGTAGTATGACATTAGAACAACCCTAATGCTTTCAATACGGGAAGGTTTGACTTATGCAAGGATAAACCTTTTGAGATCCAATATGCAGCCTTGATTTTTAATAGGTACCGTACCTAATGTTACTTTTAAAACTGAACTTGAGCAATACCATTACATTTTCTTTTAACCCTTTTTGAGCTGATCAATTAGCAGTGGAAAACTGGTATCTTTAACGGTTTGAATGCTGTGTGAGGGTGCGTGAAATGATATTTTGAAAAGTTAATGAATAAATGAAACATGAATGGAAAACGCTGAATGAATAGATGAAATTTTTAGAGTTCAGGTACTTTGTTTTTTAGAGATGCACTTCCGAGACACAAACAAAACTAACTATCGTACACCAAAATGAGTTTAATTTTATGCTCCTGCGGGGAGAACATAAGTTTCGGCCTATCCCGTGCATCAACTTAATAGACCACTTAATAATTCTTCATTAAAAAGATCACAACACAATGTGAATACAAATAGGTACCTAACATGAAAAACTAACAATTTAAAATAACCAGATTAAAGAATTTTATAATAAGAGGGGTTTCTCTTAGAAGGCCTAATAAGATCTGCTCACAGAATAGGCTTATACGATTTTTAAGATAGCGAATGTTAAAACCTAATGATATATACAATAACACCTCAAAATACATCAAATTTAGTAAAAATATTAAGTAAAAAATAAGCTGCTTAGTATGTAATATAAAAACCTTGGTACTTTTCTATTCTACCGACCACATTCATAGTACATTGTATTGTATATTCCAACATCCAGCGCTTTGCAGAGTTAAATTAGGTGGGTAATTAATATTTTGACATATTACTATTATTTTACTAAAAAAACAACCTAACCTAACTCTGCAGAGTGCTGTATGTTGGATATACAACACATTGTACATGAATGTGGTCGGTATAATACGAAAGTACCAATAGCTCAGGAAAAATATGCTCACCTCGTACGATGTGAGTTGGTTCAATTCATAGACTCAATCGCCATTTGAAATTTAGATATCAATTAATTATCTAGCCTATTTGGCTGGCCTACTAAAAGGTTAACTAAGTTAATAACACTACAAGGTGAACGGTACTAATAAAATATAATCAATAAAGTTACCAGTAAAAAATCATATTCAAGGAAGTCTCCAAAATTGGACAAAACAATACTGACATTATTGCCTTGTGTTTAGAGACACTAAGGGCTGGCTTAGTGAGTTGTGAGGGTAGCTATTTCAAGACTAGATTTTTACTAGATTACTTCTAGTAGTGTACTTTTTATACATGTAGAAGAATTTAGATTGTCAACTTATGTCAAAGTTTGAATAGTTAAATTATACTCTAGTCTAAGTAACTACCCCAACTTTATAGTCATTAAACCCTGTCCCAAAATATGTAATCCTTTTTATTGCCTTTTTTATTTTCCTTATTATTATTAATTTACTTTAGTTTTATCTCAACAACCCTATTATTTTTATAGTATTAGTTATAAATTTAAACTATAATGTGGGTGATCTTCATAACAAAATGCTTAGGAAAATCACTTAGGCCCCTACATAAAGTTTAATTAAATGCCAGCCAGTCAAAACAGCATAACATACAGTGATGAACAATTTTTAATTATAGATACTGATCTAGTGAAAGTTTAAACTGAATACAAATCATGTTGTGATTCGAATGAAAATTAAGCCTCTACCTAGTCTCTAGGTCAAGGTAATGCACAAGAAAACTTGAACTTGACTCACCATTTAAATCCTTTGTCAGCTGGGATCGAGTAGACATTTTTCTTAAATGAACTATACTGCATACCACTTATGTTTATTTCACTTCACATTACTTAATCCTAAAACTAGTTTTCATACACGAGAAAATTTGGAGCCTAAACTACAGAAACCTACAGAAGCCATATTAACGTTGACAATGAAGTGAATTCGTCTGCCAAAAACTGTGTACACTGTTTTAAAGTGTTGCCAACTTTTACTTTTCCATAGTGCCAACAGAGCAGCTCACTGGTCATCATGCAGGCTAGGCGTATGATATATTTAATCATGTAAATGAAATGGACACGCAATAATATGATGTTTAAAGTGTCAAATATTAACTTATTTCTACTTTAAATTTTGTAATCATTATATTTGTTATTATGATTTTAGGTCAATTACCAGTGTTACTTACTATAGAAAAGTTACTTCTACCCCCCTCCCCTTGTTAGAGGGGAGTATCAAAGTACATAAACTTTGGCATATACGTATGGCGGGCTTCTCTATCACCTTCCTTTAAGACTTCTTATCCTTGGGTAGCTCGATTACCAGCTGAGCACAATCTTGTTTGACTAGTGTCGGTAAGCGGTGTATCTCCTTAATGAAATCTGTGAGAAGAGGTGCTCAAGGGGGAGGAAACCTAAATTTTTACTTTTTATGCCCTCCTCTCAGGGTTTGTTAGGCAAGGGCGTGTACTGTACCATGTCGTGAATCCTCAAATGAAAATTTGAGGGCTCATTTCTTTTCTCTCTTCTTTCCATTATTTGGGGGGAGGGGATTTGTTAAGATACAGTATTAATCTTCTTAGGGTATGGCCCAAGCCTGGAGCTAGAATTGGTTTGGGGTTTTCATTAAAGTACTTATTTTCTGAGAATTAGGTGGATAATTCTTACCTTTCCCATCCTTCATTAATCCTTTCTAGCAAGTGGAAGAAAGAATATTATCCATATTATCCATTAAGACGTACTCAGTAGGATTCACTGGGGCCTCCTTGTTCACCTATATCTAACACCTAAAAGGACTGGGACCTTGGCGTGTCCTGTAATCCAGCTACTTGGAGGTCACGAACTGTGGATAGTTGTGAGCGATGGTCGGTGGGTGTAATGTTCTGTTGTGCGGATTAACGTCCGCACTATTGAATACTACGTTGATCTGCAAAGACCATCCTCAATTAGACCAATTCGTAAATCAAAGGCAGTGGTTCGGACTTCACGTTAAGTGTAGGTCTCTTAGATATGCCATTAACTGTTGGGCTAGTTCTATATAAGGAACAAGTCAGCCTTAGTCAGAACAAAGACTACAAGATCGCGCCACAATCATCTTACACTCATTTCTTGTTCGTACTTGGCTTAAAATTAGATTAGATTACCATTTGAAATGGCGACCTACCCAGGTAGGTATTTTAAGCTAATTATGAATGAGAAATGATTATGGGATGATTGTGGCGCGATCTTGTAGTCTTGTTACTGACTAAGGCTGACATGTTTCTTAGACAGGACTGTTAATTAAGAGCCCAACAGCCGATGGCAACTAAGGGACCAACAGTTTAACGTGGAATCCGAACCACCGCCTCTGAATTACGAATTTGTCTAATCATGAGGATGGTATTTGCGGATTAAAGTAGTATTCAATAGTGCAGACGTTAATCCGCACAAGAGAACACTACACCCACCGACCATCGCTCATAACTATCCACAATTCGTGACCTCCAAGTAGCTGGATTACAGGACGTCGCCACCGTCCCAGTCCTAATACCTACCTGGGTGGGTGGCCATTTCAGTTACAAGTATTTAAGTTAAAAAGGTATCCTGGTACAAGTCATGGACACTGGAAAGATGCTCGAAATTTACGATTTCGTTGCTAAATGATTTAATTCATAATGCTTTTAATTGGTCAAAGCTTTTCTCACTGAATGACAAAATAAATTAATTTTAATCATTTTAATGCAATTTTTTTAAATTTATATATATAACCCGTCTCGATATACCTGCATACTAGAGACCTGCATACTCAGCGAATCTAAAAATCTATAACATCAATTATTTAAATTACAGTATCATATTTTTACATTTCTGAAATGACAAAGAATATTATTTATCAATTACATGTCATTTTATAATTAATTTTAACAGGTTAATAATTATAACAGGTTTGATCAATATCCATAATAAATAAGAGTTTCCCTATTCTTCATAATATCAACATGGGAAAGAGTATGCAGGTTTGCTGCTGTAAGGAACGCTGAAAGTAGAAATTTTTCCATATTATTTTGACGATATACCAAGTTTTATCAATATCTGTCCATAAATAAAAGTAGTTTGCCCATTCTCCATAAGATTAATATGGGAAAGCGTATGTAGATTTTCTGCTGTGAGGAAATCAAGTAAGAGGAACACTGAAAGTAGGCATTTTATAGGTCTTACACGGCAACCATATAGCTGAATATTTCTATAAGTTTTTGTTGTTAAAATATTTTCCAATTTTGCTGTTCTGAGTATAATATTTACTTTTACAAACATAATATATTCTGAGATCAAATGGAGATGAAAATATTACGCAGATTTAGTTATGAAAAACTATTTATCACTAATTATTACTAACCTTTTCCGGAAATTTGAGTGGTTTTAATAGCTTAAAAGTAAATTTTAATGGATCATATTTTTTGTCAAAAGAAAGAGTATTTAGTGATGAGATGTGTCCTTGCGTATTGGAGTTTAATTTCATGAAAAAATGTTTAAGTGTACTTTTCATTATTCCTAACTCAATTTCCATAAACAAGATGCAATGCAATAACACAACAGTATTTATCTAGGAAATGAAAAGAATAAATTTGAAAGGAAATTATTATTTACAGTAAATTAAGTAAATTAATTACAGTATATTACTTTTATTTTATAGATAACCACTATAACTTATAACTGTAAGTTAAAACCTCTACCACATTCTTACAACCATCGAGTGACTTTTAATATTATCATCAGATTGATATTTTTTTCATTGGGCTAAAACCAAATACAGTATTGCACCACTGATGAGAAAGCCCACCCTGGCTTTTGAAACCTGCAAGGCAAGCGACGCAATATTGGTACAAGAGCGACGTGAGGGTTGCATCCCATTGATTGAATTAAGAGTCTTCAGGAGTGGCGAAATATTTCGTTTTATACTAAACCCTTGATTTTATGACAGCATTACTATACGACAGTTGAAAAGGTTGGTTGATATATTAAATTAAAGGTAAAGAGGTTGCCTAGTGAACTACATTTCTTTTAGATTTATTGTAAACTTGTACATGTTTACAATAAACAAACACTTTTCCATCAATTGCAATCGAGTATCTTAAAAAGCTTCTTCTAATAATACGAGTATCAGAACGTAAAACAACAGCAGTACAATTAAAGTAAGTACAATTAATTCAAAACAAAATTCCTAACCTTGGTTTAAGCTAGTGTGTCTAGGGTAGACGAGAAGAACCGTAGAACCGTAGAGATTAATAAGCTCTCTAAGGCAGTCCGATCCCTTGTGCACAAATGTAAACATTAATCATACCTAACACACTACTTTCATGCTCACTTAAAATCAAATTATTTACAATCTTTAAAAATGTCTAAAAAGCTTCATTTAAAAAACAAGTTCCCAACGACATCAGAAAATAATTTTTGGCCTTTTTTATTTTATGTATAATTTTTTACATTTGGGGGAAGGGGTTTTTAGCAATTTGTGAGACACGAAAAATGTAACGTAAATGACGTCATATTGTTATGAGAACAGCGGTATAGAGAAACTAAAACATTTCGTTAAGATATATCCATGATCTAAGCTATTGTCACAGGGAAGTAAAAACATTCATTTTTTGTTTGAACATCCCTATAAAAAAAGTTGGAACCGATAGTCGACAAAACCGATGAAGTCGTATCGCAAAATCGCATCACAAGCCACGTCGGTATTGACTCTAGCCACCTGTTGCTGCGTCGGCGCGATGTGTCTCCCCGTCTCCATGACGACCCCTCCCACCCCCTCATCATCTAGTAGTGGCCCTTCTCTGGAGTCTGGACCAGTATCCAGTAACGGGAGGCATGAGGAGGTGGATTGTCGGGGACGCAACTGTATAAACATGTAGTCTCGTCAGTAATAACCAACAGGTTAGTAGGCTTCAAGTGTATTAGTAGTGTGAATTTGAGGCTTCTAGAGCTACTTTATTGGTAAGGGGAAATATTAGGGTAGTATTACGTCAGAACTACTTGACGAGACTACGTTCATTGATGAGCGCCACTCGTCCTGAAATAGCTCATTGTTCGATACGACGATATTGATGTTGTAAATATTTCTACGAATAATTGGTTTTTTATAAACTCAACAAAGTACTTGGTAGTGTGTAGTTAATTAGTAATTAATATCGATTTCATAAAGGTACAATTACATATAATTATACACATTTAAAAATAATTCTGTTCCAAATTAATGAAAAACATTTATTTAAATTATGTAGTAAGTAAATACATTCCGGAAATAAAAAAGACGTAAGGTGTTGGAACGTCATTGATTATATTCAGGGGCAAACTGTTGCTTGGGAGGAACGGCAACAAGTGATGCCGAAACTGAACGTGTGAAACATCGATATTTGGGAAAATTGTGTCTCGCTGTTGTGTTATTAAAACATCCATCATTAAACAAACTAAAATATTTTATTTTTACTGTAGAATGCAAAACTAATACAGATGCATAATCCATTTACTCATTGAAATTTGTTATTTATAGATTCTAAATCTCAGTAGAATTTAAACGTTTTCATAGGAAACGGTCCTAACCCTGGTCTATTTACTAAAATTTACATTATTCCACGTTAACGTTTAAAGACTAAACAATATGCTGTAAATTTGGGAATGAGTTTTGTTTTTTGCATTAGTAAAAATATCTTTGATAGGAGTACTTAGGAGTACTCTGGTTCATTATAGTTATAATTTATGTTTTATGTAGGCATAATATTTACCGTTGACAATCAATCCTAAAGCATCAGATCAAACTATACGCATAATTACTGATAAAACAAGCTCAGATACTTTATTATTTAAGGCTAAACACTGAATAAAAATGTTTGTATTTAATTCTAGGATATGTCTAAACTAAAGGTTTTCAGTTCATCCAAACAGCTGTTCTTATTCTTATATATTAAAAATTTAATATAACAGCTCAGGTAATTTCTATGGAAACCAGTATCAAATTTTCGTCTTACAAATTGTCAACCCCTCTCCCCAGACATATTCATGACAATAAGTCCGTAGATTTCTCATTAGTATAAATTAATTCTAAATTCGGGAAATTTTGTTGAACCAATAAAGCTAATGCAGCATTAAATATTTATCCCTGTAATAACCTTGCAAAAAGAATATACCTATCCAACATAATGTATGAAAATTGCATTTTAAATTTTTTGGATAAAAAGGAAAATAAATAATAATATAAATATATGTACAGTATCGTGTTCTGTAAGTTTATTCTTCACACTTATCACATTCACACAAGTCATTGTGCTAAACACAGTATACTGGCTTTGTTACATACATATTCAGATGCAGCAACGTGTAGGCTAATGATCTTAAAGGGTTATTAATGACTGTACGTTCTTTGTACAAATTCCTATGCTTTCTATGTACACCGGTGTTGTAGCAAAATATAAACCTGACAAATTTAAACTTAAAATTTCAATAAGAAAATGAGCTTGGTTATATAATAGTTTTTTCCATCATTATGCGTATCTATAATTAAACATAATAAGTAAGTAGTTTTTTATATTATCGGTAAATTTTGTCTAATTTTGATAACAATATTTAATCTGATGCCATATTTAAGTAAGCTTAAAATTAATAAATGATCAAAATAAAATAAATTTTGACTTATATTACATTATCTTTCTGAAGTGACGACATTCCCAGATAAGTATTTTAAGTATGAATGAGAAATGAGTGTAAGATGATTGTGGCGAAATCTTCTATTCTTGTTAATGAATTATGATATCATGTTCCTTATACAGGTCTGTTAATTGATAGCCCACCAGCCAATGACCTAAAGGACCTACAGTTTAACGTGGGAGCCAAACCACAATTTTGCCTCTTAATTACGAACTAGTTTAATTATGAGGATGGTCATTGCGAATCCACACTTCAAGTAGCTGGCTAGAAAGGATTATCATAACGTCTGATTCTTTCTTTCTGTTAAAAATTACTAGTAGATATAATATGACGATTAAAAACGTGACTAAATTCTCAGAACTGGGTTTATGAGAGCTAAATGCTATGTTTTCAAAGTGCTTAGTCATTTTTAAGGCATAAATAACCTTTTTCGACATGTGTATAGTAATGGGAAATATTTTTGATCAAATGAGTGCTATAATTTTTACGGAGAATAAAACAAAATACCCCCGTCGCAGCAGACCTGCGTACTCAGCGAATTTCCAAATCAATAATAAAAAAATAATATATGAAAAGTTAAAAAAAAAATCTGTCCACAAACATGAAAATTATTTCCCTATTCTCCATAAGATTAACATGGCAAAGAGTGTGCAGGTTTGCTGCTGTGAGGAACACTGAAATTAGGCATTTCTACCATAAATAATTTTTATCTTATCATTTATACCAACTTTCATCAACATCTGTCCATAAATAAAGGAGTTTGCCTATTCCCTATATGATTAATATGGGAAAAGAGTATGCAGGTTTGCTGCCATGATAAACACGTAAACTATGATTTTTAAGCATAAATGGATAGATCTCAACTACATGAAGCTAAATATCAAGTTTTAACCAAAAATATTCATTAATATGGGAAATATTAATTTTTCCTTATCCTCCATAAGATTAACATTGGAGCCCCACAATACAACGTACTGTGTTTAGATTTTTTAATATCTCGGTAACCGTTGGAGATAGAGAAAAACTTTAAGGAACTTAATTATGTAGTTTTTTAAGCTGATTCTAATGGTGAAACATAAAATTAGAAATTTTTAAAAATTACATGTGAAAAACGCAAATAAAAACACCATTTTGGATTGGTACAAAACCCCCCAATATAAACTACAGTTTTCCCATTGACCGATATGTCTGTTTACGAACTCGAGGAGAAGTTGTAGGATACACATCTGACATTACCAAATTTGGTCTCGGATCGGACCATTTTTACGAGAGTTATCGTGCTAACAGACACATATATGTAGATATATATTATACATATATATACTATAATTAAAATTGGGTTTAACGACTATTGTTTTTGGTCTCTAGGCACCTAAAGAAGAAAAAATAACATGGTCCCGGGCTTAAGTCTTACCATGAGACCTACGGTAATAGCTTCTTCCCTATGGGAAATTCGCTAAAACAACCCTTCTTGAGTGATACAAAAAACAGAATTGATAAACCAAAAATGGTGTATGCTACATGTCATAATTCTAACTTTCTAACTAATGTTCAGACAAAACTCTAGTTTTTTTTAATATTGCAGAAAAAATATCAAAGCGATTTTTTTAAACATGCGAACTATACACGCCAATAAAACTAAATCATTTGAAAAAGTAATATTTTCCACGATGAGTTTCTACCAAAAATTCTTAGAAAAATATAGTAGATATAAAAAAACGTGAGATTCTTAATGTAAGAACATAATAATTGTGACATCTGGAAGTAGCTGGGCCCTTCTGACAAATCCCCTGCAAACTTGTTCTTTTGTTTCACCTTTATATGTGTGGTTCTACTTGAGTGACATTGTTAACATTGTTTATAAATAACAAAAATGATTTTTTAAGGGGGTTATCACCTTAATAATATACCTATAACGTACATAAAATTATTTTTGTAATTAATCGACTGCATAAACACGAAAAAAATTATGTTAGATTGCGTAAATAAAATTAAATATAAAATATGCCTCCCTAGTGAATTTCCATTGAACCTCTTGTTATTGACCTGTTACTGCGACCGACAACCATAGTCATAATTTAATTGATACATTAGCGTGACATTACCGTAAATCTGTTTCACTGCTCTTCTGTTTTGTTCATAATTCTTACTTATATCATTAATAAAGTTGATAAATTGTTGTTATTATAATTGTAAACCTCAAACATCCTCAATTTAATGCTATTCACATCATTTATCTTCGAGTACCATGAATATTGTAGAATATTACTAAAACCTAAAATCTAAATAAATTTCCTTAAATCCTTTTTCAAAATAATTACATCCATATGCAAACAATTTCAATTTAAAAACTATAGTATAACTAAGGGTCCTTCGTACGGCTTATACGACTTACTGTTATACTGTTTAGTAAAAAACTAAACAAATAATATTTAAAAATGTCAGCTCAATTTACTATTAATTAAATTTGTGTAGCATTGGTAAAATTCTGTTTACATTATAACTTGCATCAAATTATAGTAAAATCTTAAAATAGGTTTAAAATGAATGATCAGTAGAGACAAACTAATATTCATTTCAATTTGAGAGCTGGTTATTTTTTCCAGTTAAATTACCTACAGAATACATGTTCCGTAAAACCTAGAAAATAAATGGTTATATTTACTTCCCAGAGGGAAATAGCTTAGATCATGGATATGTCTAAAGGGAATGTTTTCAGTTCATCTATACAGCTGTTCTTATTCTTATATATTAAAAAATCAATGCAATAGCTCTGGCAGTTTCTATAGAAACCTGTTTTAGATTATTGTCTAACAAATTACCAACACCCCCATAGCTAAGATATATCCATGTCTAAATGTTGCTACATTGAATACATCTCCAAACCGGGTTTTTGAGATCTCATTACTTTATTTTAATAGGTTGATTGTTGATCAGTTTAAAGTAAACAGCAATCTTCTTCTTAAAAATAAATAAATTGAAAAATAAAACAGACAGACATTTTGAGATATGTTTCATTTTGGCTTTTCGTGAAACGTAAAAATAACCAGAATGATAATAATTCAAGCAATTTAAAGGCAAAACTCTAATCGTATTTATATTGATCGTTTGTGTTACGACAACACCGCTTTATATAATTAAGGATGCCGTCGCCAGCCGGACCTATGTAAATGCATTTATGTTAATTGGTGCACAGAACAGCATCTTTGTTGACCTTATTCTCAGCGTTCGCCGAGGAAAGTCTTTGATCTCAGAGTCCCATTATGCGAGCCAAAATCAATATTTAAAGCAGAAAAGATTTGAAAGTCCCCCGAGATTATTTCATCCAGCATTTACAGTTTGTAGGCTACCAGGAACAGCATATTTGAGGAGATTTTGAAGAAAAACGATAAAAATTAAAATAATTGTAACTGTTTAAATATTACTTGTATACTACAAGGGATACTATTTTGTATATGTACGTTGAATTCGTACATTGATTAAAATTAGTACAGTACTTTATAGAATTGTACGTTTATTCACGTTTGCGCCACGTTTATTCATACTTTATTGCATACTCAAAGCCGATTCACCGATTTTTACGTTTGAAGTATCACCAAAATTGTATCGGTTATCAGTTTTACAATAAGGGTTTAGATTTTCAAACTATTTTTCTGCTGGGAGTAGGTCCCGCCCAAAATTTTGTGTTTGTTTATTGAGTATGAGAAAATTTATATACTATAGTCAAGCAGAAAAAATTCAGTCGATCAGCAATAACACGTTTTCACTGTTTATATTTTGTTAAATGACATTGTTATCATCACATAATATAAAAGATAATACAATTTTCCACAAACATATTTATACTATCATAAGTTTATCTTTCGTTTAGTGAAAAAATAAAAAAAGTCATTGCTAAATTGGAAACAGATGTTTTGTGGTCATGTTTTCTACCACAATATCTATTTCTGACGCAGCTCTCGCAGCTATTTTATATTTTTACTCATACCAGTATATATGCTGATTCTAGGAAAGATAATTAATGTGAAACAGAGTAAATCTTCTCACTATTAAATACTACGTTCATCCGCAAAGACATCCTCATAATAAGACCAATTTGTAATCAAAGGGCAAAAGTGGTTCGGACCCCACATTCAAACTGTAAGTCCTTTATGTGCAATGGGCTGTTAGTGGACTGACACATACTTTCTCCCTTAAGTCAATTTAAACGGCAATCTTTAATAAAATCATCATATGCTTCTCTATTTCTATCCTCTGTTATATTCTAACAACAAGAGAAACAAAATTAATTTAATTGTTAGAATTCCATGGGCTGGACTACCCCCACTCCTCGTAAACCAAGCTTTTTTGAGTGATTTTGTTGGGTGATGTGACCATACGCTGCATACCAAGTTTCATAGAAATGGTTGACAAATAAGGGAGAAATTGATTTTTAATAATCTCCATAAGAATAGTATTGGGCGCTCTCAGACAATGTACTGAGTTTATCACGGACATAAAATTTAACTTCTCTCTGGAACCGTTAGTCTTAGACTAATGATTCAAAATACTAAGTTGTACAGTATTTAAGCTGGATTTAATGGTGGTAGTCAAATTAAATTTTACCTTTATTGTTTCGCAGAGAAATTCAAAAATGTTTTTTTTCGATTTTTAAAAGTCCATAGATTTTTTTATTACTGTATTACATTTCTAAGAACATGTAGATGTTATTAAAAAAACAGTGATTGGACTGTTTTCTATCCAAACGTAAAAAATGTTACTGGCGTTGATACACACAAAACCAACTCTTATAAATGTACGTTAGTTTTGGTTTGAAAGTAAGAGTGACATTTAATCAAGACATTTATCATGTCGGCGCTGACATATATAAAGTTCTCACACTAGGGAAGTCCGGCTTGTTTCCACGAAACGTGTAGAGTTTGTCAGCCTCCGAGAGTTATCTACCGCCATTTCCCAACACGCTTCTCAGTGAGTCATTTTTCACGGATTTTCTTGTTTTGAAATTCGTTACATCTTGTTTAACATCTAAGTGAATAATAACAACATTTCTATTTCATATATTTTAAAGAATTAACAAAATATTGAACAGCAATCTACAAGTACATAAATAAAATTACAGTTTTTTATACATTGCTTGGAACTATGATATTTTTGTTATTTATATGTTTTATAACCCCGAAAAGCCGAGATGAGTCTTATCTCAACTATTGTCTGTCTGGAACGCTAAACAATTCATTGGAATACCCACAGTTGAAACTTATTTTCCTTATTCTATACATTTTGAAGAAGGTTTATGTTTACTTTAAACTGACCCACGAATTATGAAAATAAAATAATAAGCTCTCAAAACCCACTTTCAGCTATTTTTGTTATTCATATCAGAATATGTGATCTATATTTTTATAATTTAATCTAATTGATCTAATTTTATGTTAATGCTAACTGATTAAGCTGAGAATTTCTTGACATGGATATGTCTTAGTTCTGGGGGGGGGGTTGGCAATTTGTAAGATGACAATTTGAAACAGGTTTCCATAGAAACTACTAGAGCTATTGTATTGAATTTTTATTATATAAGAACATTTATACTGTATTATAATAAGAGCAGCTGTTTAGAAGAACTGAAAAAATTCCCTTTATACATATCCATGATCTAACCTCTTTTCTAGAGGGAAGTAAAAACAAACATTTTTTATTTGTATTTATTTGTTTAAGATTTCAGCTCAACGGATATCATAGCTGTCCATTATTAATAGATATGATAAATACAAGATATAGTAATTGATTTAATATAAAGAAATAACCAACAACTACTAACAAATTAAAATTAAAATGGGTTTACATTTATCACTGATTTTAAACCTATTTAAAATTATATTGTATATTAAAACTTATTGACCTATAATGAATTTTGGTAACACTTTTTAGGTAAATGCTTCTCCAACCGTAAAAGTTAAAAATAGTGTCTTGTAGCAAGTTTAATTACAAATTATAGTCTATTTAGCAAACAATATTTCTTTTTGCTTCATTAAAGTAGGAAAATAATGGTTATGATACAACTAAAAAAATTTATCAATCATACGATAAACAGTCAAGCATATTATGTCTCAGAAAAATGATTAATATTATTTTTACAGCGATTATTTTAAAATGTTTTAAAAAAGGTAGGCCAAGTATTATTCATTCTTGGCAATATTAATATTATTAAATATTAAATTATCTTGACGAAAAAAAGTAGCTCATTAGCCATATGGTTGGCTTGGTAAGAAATCAGCGACTGGTATGAAATGTCAAGCAAGTAATAATAATTGTGAATTATTATGACACTTTCGTGTAATCTGGGCGAGAACGTAACCATTAAAGGAGAAAATCTGAGGCATCGGTTTCCCTTGGGGAAAAAACTATAAAACGTGTCATAATAATAATCTAGTTTGCTCTATTTGATTTGCTAGGAATCTCATGTTGATTTTTTATTATTTTATGTTTATAGTATCAATAAAACAAAAGAAAAACAACCGACTCTCTTTAAACTGCCAGAACGGAGAGATGCTTCCATGCGTTTGTTTAGTCCATTACGGAAAGAGGTTTCAAGTGGTTTATGACACAACACCATCTCGGTGCCCGAACATTTTGCGAACTTCTAATCTTTTCAAGCTACAAAGGTATGCTCAGCCTTATTAGCGGACTAATTGCATTCTGGCTTAAAGGCTTAGAACATTTGAGACAAAGACCTATCACTCTTAGCAAGTCGTTAATCAAAACCTAATGATCGACGGAGGCGAAGAGTTTAAACTATCCATCCACTCGGCTGATGAGGAATTGTAATGCAAATTCCTCCTAAACCGCGACTCTTTGTCAAGTTTAATTAATTCTGTATTTGCATTTCCTTCTTTTTAAACCTTGTAATAGGGTGTATCAGAAATAGTTTGAATATTATAATATCTAATGATATGATTTATCTTTTATTTTTAGCTATAAAAATTAACCTACAATAGAAAATCTTGAATCTCTGATTTTGAGGACTGTTTTTCTTGATTATAAAGGGGGTTTTTGAGACCGAGATCTTGTCTAAATCCGGAAGTTCCCTGCGGGTCCTCGTCCGCCGAGGCCTATTGTGCTAGGCACCGAGAGACAAGAGATGATCACTCTCATTACTGCCATGCCTATAGCAACATAGAAGACATAGGGAGGAAACGAGATCGCACGAAGCACGCTGGCGTGAGTAGAGCGAATTTCAAAAAACCCATACAACATTAAGTGACTAATACCAATTTATCTATTATCCATAACAATTACATGGACATACATACATTACATTTCGTATATGTAGGATTTCTACCACAAGAAACATTAAATTTGAGGTTTTATGGATGTATTGATAAAATTTAACTAGACGCTCTTGCATCCTTATACCTTACTAATGATCATACAAAGTATAGGAGGTAAGCCCCGCCCTGACAGGTCTTTGACTTCTGTAGAGGAGTCTGGGGTCTCCAACTGGGCCTCGAGCCCAATTTGTCCTCCGATACCTCCCAGTGGGAATAAAGTAATGTTTACTTGGAGTACAGATAAAATGTAACTGTTTCCGAATGTGACAACAATCATTCATGTTACGATTAAAATTGTTTTTTGTGAAAATTTATATAATGTTGTTATGTTTTGTGTAATGTATATATTTCCTCTGAATAACGCGTATTCCAGAAAATATTCACCATCGTATTTTTCACAAAATATTCTTTATTCCCTGTAAGTTTAACTTATCCAGTTTAGTAGCTTTTTACCCGTGCGAAGAACAGGTACTTTAGCTTGTAACGGATAAATACTAGTAGTTTATGATTATTTGAACGAGCTTCAATCTATTCCTAACCCGAGTCATCAGTGCACACTGTACACTGTACAGGTACAGCATGTAATATCACGCTTCATCTTCTCGCCGGGAGGGACAACATGTAGACTATTTATTAACTCCCCATCCCGACATATGGTTCATAACACGTTATGGTTTTTTTAATTGTCATCCCTTCTTGTCCCAGGACTGTCTAGGCCATCGCCCAGCACTATTGCACTTATTATACTAGGCTAGACCTAGTGGGTTTTGACACTAACTTAGCGGGAAGACATTGGTGATTGGCAGGATTTGAACCGAGAACCTCGGGGACCGAAGTCCCGCGCTCTAGCTTTGGACCAGCAATGATAAGCAAACTCCTTTATTTATGGACAGTTTAAATAGTCAAAATAAAAATTTTTATGCTACAAACGCCTCCTTTCATTGTTCCTCGCAGCATCAAACCTGTATGCTCTTTCCCATAATAATATTATTGAAAACTCTCCTTTTTGTCGACGGGTATTAATTAAACTTGGCATATTGTCATATTATTTATTTGGGAAATCGCTAAGTACGCAGGTGTGCTACAATGTGGGTATATTTTCTCTTCGCAAGTCAATCCTGAACATGTTAAAAACATTTCAGTTGGTGTAGTAAGGTATAAGTTAAAAGTTTTTTTCTATTCTCAATACATTTGTCTTTGCTTGCTGCTGCTGTATTTTCTATTCTCAATACATTTGTCTTTGATTGCTACTGCTGTATTTTGTGTTCTCAAAACATTTGTCTTTGCTTGCTGCTGCTGTATTTTGTATTCTCAATACATTTTGTGCAAATGCACTTCCCTATACAATTTGAAGAAGTAATTGAATAATTAGAAGAAAAATTATTTCGATTAACGGTTTGTAGGAAACTGTGATAATTAGACACAAAGAACTTACACATAATTTAAATAAAGACAAAACTACTCTTTTCATTACTTCGTGTGAAAATTTAATGAGAAACTGATTGGTACAATCAGTGGCCGGTACGGCCACAATGACAGGGATAATTTAGGTTCTCTCTTGATGCTGGAATATTAGAAAACTCAGATCAAATTATTTAGGAAACAAGGTAGAGATTCACGATGGGAGGAAACGTTGTTTGAGTAGTTTTGTAATACTCATTGTGAGGTATGATGAATACATAGTTTGTTCGCTTCCGGATTCGGGATGGCGACCGGTAGAATTTGTATAAAAGTTTAATTTGTATTTTATCAGGATAAATATTTAAAGAATATTTTTAGATATTCTATTTTCAAACACTAGTTTAAAATGCAAAGTCAGACTATTCATTTTTCAGGCTTTGAAAACCAACCATTCCGTGAAGACTTGTTGTCTTTTGACACATTCTGGTCAAAATATACAAACTGCAAAACTATAGTTATAAAACTATTTTTCCAGATTTGTGTCGTATCCGAAATGGATTCCGAAGACAAAGTAGAACTCGGTAAAACCAGCAGATGTATGTAGACTGTGAATCAGGAAACGCCATATTGAGTTATGTCACTTTCTAGTTTATGGGTGCTATAAGGGTTGGTCCCAAATGAGAACAACGCCATTGACTTGAAATATAACGCATTTGGAATTCAAGTAATTTATCCCTTTATTGATACAATATGCCACACATACACTTCGACATTCCACCCTTATTTTTTTAATTCTAGTTGTAAGATATCACAGTTAGAAAAACTGTTAAAGCAATTGTAAAACAGGCTATAGTAAAATAAATTTGGCACCAACATTATGGAAAACATGAAAATAAGTACCTTAAATATTGAAGAAATTTATAGATGCATCAAAACACTTATTTATAAACTATCAATGTCCTTTGTGCCGGTTGTATGATTCTGTGTTAAGAAGTAAGATTAGCATAACAAAATATAAATTTGAAAACTTAAAAATAAACAAAAAAATTAATTTATCAGCTCAATTATTTGACATTACTTTACAATTAGATAAATTAGAAAATTTGTTTTATTTTACGTTACGATAATATTTTCATAGTGTATGTTACAAATTTGAAATAAGTTTAAAAATAAATTATCAATGTAAACAAACTGACATTTATTTTAATTTGACAACCGATTGTTGTTAAATTTCTAGTAAATCACTTTTTTAGATCACATTTTATGTAAAACTTCAAAAATATAAGTCTAATATTGCATGTAACTGGGGTTTTAAGAGCTCATTATTTTATTTCCGCAGTGCTTGGGTCAGTTTAAATAAATAAAAACCTTTTCCAAAGGTATGGAATAACGAAAATAACTTTCATAACCGTGGATGCCTTTGTTTTCACGCAGAGGTTAAAGCCACTTCGGCAGAAATTGAGATACACATTTAAGTTTTTCTGTGGTATAAAACATAAAAACAATAAAAATATCATATTTACAAAAAAATTACAGACATACCTATAAATTTATTTATACATATTTGTATCAAAGTTGAATAATTGGGGCTGAAAAAACTGGGTGGTTAGCCTGATTGCGAAATCGAGAGTTTGTTCAAGTGAAAAATGACAAATGATGGGGATAGAAACGAGCGGTTTAATAATCCAAACCAATCAATCAGCCGGGGTAAACTATCAGCTGGCTTATTATCAATCTTCCGAGTTCAGGTTCTGCTATGAGATATATCCCTTCCACGATCTATAGGCCTACTGATCTCTGTTCAAACTAAATCCCTCCAGAAGAGAGTATGATTGAACGGTAGAGCTAAAATTGTTTCTCTGAGAGAGTTAATATAAAATAATATTTTTTTAGTTAAATGTAAAATTTAGATTTAGTAGAATTGGACGAATTGTAAATTGAAGGAACTGTAAATTGAACGATAAAACATCCACATAAAATATTTTTGAATATTGTTTACTGAAATTTTAAGTACAGTACTTCTTAGTACACGACCGTACAGTTTAGACCGTTCCTAAAATTATGAAAATTTTGAAAATGAACACTGCAGATTGCAAAGTCGCAGATTAGAAACCATTCTGTTTCTGTTGGATTTGATACCGAATTACACTCAACGCTGGTTTGTAATGTTGTGATATTATAGGCGAAAAATTTTAAAATACTTGTTTTACCACTCACAAAACGTGATTTTTTATTTTAAATTGTAAAACAACTAGTTCAATAAAATGCAAAATGTATAAATAAATATTGCGAAGTATTAAAAATGGTTGTATAGGACGTAAAGTTAGTGAAACCCAGAAATACTAAATAATCTAACACTAACAATGTGAAAAATCAATATCAATTAAAAAATCTCAATAAATGACTTCGAAGTTTCTTTATACACACATCATTGTTATCCTTTTGTCAGTGCTAATATATACAGTCCAATATGGCGGCAACGGTAGGTGTCGCCATATTGTATTTTTGTCCAATAGCTAATCGATATAAGAACAGTGTCAAAATTCCTACTCCATTGCTCCCCAACTCGATGGAGAATCAAGATAGTCTAGGTGTTAAAGGAGTATTAGTCATCTAAAAAAATGCTAAATTGAATTTTATATTTTTGACATGGATATGACTTAGCTCTAGGGGTGTTGGTGATTTGTTAGATGGAAAATATGTAACAGGTTTCCATAGAAACTAACTACCTGAGGTATTATATTGAATTTTTAATATAAAAGAAGAACATCTGTTCAGATGAACTGAAAACATTCCCTTTAGACATATCCATGATCTATAACATATTTCCCACAGGGAAGTAAATACAAATATTTTTTATGAGAAAAATTGCCTATTTGCAACAGACCTTCATTCTCAGCGAAATTTCATATATTTAATAATAACCAATCAAAACCATTCAAGGATTATACATTTGAAATATTTCATTTAAGTGCGAAATCTCTTTAGGATTTTGAGTAAAAATGTCTTTACAATGATCACTCAATGGCGCTTACATTTAAAACATTTAATTGCCCTAAAAATCCTTCATTTTGGGGGAAGTCGCAAAACAATGAGATACACCAAAAAGTATGTTTCCATTACTTTGCAGGAGTATGCCTTACTGTCAGGCTCACTTGAAGGGATTCACTACAGTATCTCTTTTTTAGATTTGTCTCATCTTAATTAGTATATTTTGTTGAGCACTACCCCAGGTGCATTAGTGTACTACCCCAGGTGCATTAGTGTAAAACTCGATGAATAAGCTTTTGAAAAAACGCATTCATCATATCAGCAATGCGTGGTAAAAAGGATTTGATATCGAATTACTCTCTCGCTGGTTTGTTATGTTCTGATATTCACAAAACGTGATTATTTATTTGAACTTGTGGACCAACAGGTTCAAATGCTTGATTGATGTAACAGTAAGGGTACAATTTCGTTTCATGTATCAAATCCAGTTTACTAAAAATTGCTAACACAATTACGGTCAATAATTGGATTATCATTTACCCCTGAAACCCTCGTTTTCTCTGTCCAAGCGATGTTATTTCGTACCACGGAAGCGGATTTTGCCGTGGGTTAGGCCTCCACCTTGAGAGTGCAATAATAAAATTTGTACTCGATTCCCATATCAATATTATATTCATAAATTGCTGCAATGTTTTTTTATCATAAGCCCTTAAATTTAATGTTATTTGAGAGGAGATTATAATGTCCAGCGATGTAATGTATCTGGTTGGTTAGAATTTTATTTTTTCATTTACTCAGTAGACACTTGATAAACTATTGATAAAAAATAACTATACAAAATTTAAAAATTTCGTCTTCCCCCCCCCGAGCTAAGACACATATATAGATATGTCTATCTACTCCAACTTTTGACATAGGTCAAATATTTCTTCATTTTTAAAATTCGTGTTTGAGAGAGACAAGTATTTTTACAAGAATTTTTAACATCGCTTTAACGGAATTAAATATGACAGAGGTGCTGAAGACTGAGGGTGGATCAAATATATATCCAGTTCACGGTGCATTTGCGTAAACTTATGTGTGGCACTCACCGTCGAAAGCTGTTTCGGTTGCGCGGCTTGCGCCGTCGTGTAGAGTGCCAAGTCTCGTCACTTCACATCATGCGTTTACGGGATCTTAACTAACCTTAAACTGGCCGGAAATAGATTTCTGCGAGGCCGGAAACAGCATCAGAGCTTTCGTATTTATTTGCGCTAGCATCCCTCATCAAACGCGTCCGCCGCGCGGAGAGTGGCTTCGCCCGTAAACAAACCGTCTTGTTTACTAAATCTTGCCAAAAATAATTTTTAAGGAAAATAAGTGTTTGCATACATGCAGGAATATTTTTTATAATTGTGGCATAACTGAATGGATTAAAAAAAAACAGAAAATAAATCATTGATATATCAACTGTGTCAGTTTTCAAAACGTTTTTTAAACAATTACGCAAAAAAAGAAATTCTCGATTATGAATAAGCCGTAACAGGAGGGGAAATTAAATAAGTCTACCAACTAATCTATTTTCCAGTTCATAAATATTTGACGGATCGAAGCTGAATTTAGCCTTCCAAGAGGTAAGAGGTTTTCCATGAAAACACTTTCAACATTTACTCACAAATATCAATACTTTCTGGTCGTAATATTTTTTATTTTTATATGGTGTCGGCGTCTTAAGTATAAGAATAAGATGTCAAGTAGGCTACGGTGGAAGGTTTCATGGCATTGAACATTAGCTATACGGGAAATACTTAAAATACAGCAGACCTTCAATCCGTGATGTCATGACACAAAAAAGTCTCAAAATTAATTATTTTAAAAAATCTATTGGGGTTATAACGATTAGGTGATTTTTTCCAAAAATTAAATGCAATCAAATATTACACATTTTTTGCTTTTTATAAATGGGACACACTATTTTTTAACATGAAAACATTAAATAAGAATAAGAAAGGTCGATTAAGAACGTATTAATCGAAAATAATGTCGTTGTAAGGAGAAGAATACCGAAATGTCCCTAATAGAAGTACAATTGATGAGGATCTGATACAAACTCGGTCTGAGGACTAGAGAAGAGAGAGAGAGGGGATGGAGAGGAAGGCATCTCTGTCACTCCGACGTGGGTCTCGGATGAGCTGCCTCCTTTGTGTCGAGCCTGGGAGGTTTGATTAGATCGCAAACTACGCTGTAGCTGGCCTACTTCCGACATCACTCCTAGCTAACTCCTCGTTATCGATGTCGCACGATTTTAATTTCAATTTTTATTTTACATTAAGCCGTACACATACTATACTATACACTTAATATTATATAATTGTACGATTACTTTACGATTATTGATGGATCAGTCGGGTAGGTTAAAGGCCTACTTAACTTAAGTTTTTTCCCTATAGTATACTTTATTTTACTGGTACCTTGTATAAGTCGATAATCTAAATACTTTTATGTATTCCCTGACTGTGGAACTCGTCCCGCACACACAGACTTCTGCCCATGTGGGGGTTTCATGTTTTTTTCTAAGACCGGTTTGTAAATATTTATTTTTGAAATAAACAATTTTTCATTTCATTTCATTCCAAATTAGCAGTTAGCCCATCCGTTGTATAACTCAGTTTTAAGAAAAATATACTCAATATTATGACGAAATATCTACCTAAAATCAAAACAAATAAGTAAAACAGAAGCATAAATTCACAGCTCAATAAATTGTTTAGGACCATAAATTAAAGGAAGATAAATTAAGTTAAAAATGTGTAAAATTATAAAAATGTTTAAATTAATATAAAATTACAGTGAATTACTTGTAGTATAATTTAGAAGTAAGTTCAAAATCAATTATCAATGTTAACAAACTAATGCGCTATTCATTTTAATTGACAGTTGGTTATTTCGTCACACACCTTAGTAAAATGTTAAGTAAAATTTGTTCAGTAAAAATGTAGCTAATACCGCTCAAAACTTGGATTTTGAGAGCTCATTACTTTGTCTTAATAGGTCGTGAGTCAGTTTAAAGTAAACAAAACCTACTCGATTTCACGCGGAATCGTTAAAAAGACCTTATTCAGCGTTACAGAATGAAATAAATATAAGTACAAAGACAAATAGACAGTCAGCCAGACATTTAGATCAGACACTTTTCGCGTCTACTGTTTTATGCTATAGAACATAAAAAAACTGTCATAATTCCAAACAATGTACAGAAACCTCTATCGTTTTATTGATATAAATGTAGGATGATCATATTCAGATGTGGGTGCTTACTTTGTTATCCTATACTGTATCAGTGTTATAAAGTATAATATTATATAGGGTGTAAACATTATTTCAGACTGCTTACCTAAATTATACGTAGCATCTTACGTTTTTATTATTTTATTTATTCCAACATTAAAATTTCCCAACCGAGTGAGATCTTGCAAAGATTAACAAATATGTATAGTAAAATCCATCGTACCTACATATAAGAAGAAGAGAAAAAATAGTGAGCACGTGTCAGTATCATGGGATTTTCTTTCGTGTATATAGATAGTAAAGCTAAACAAAAATAACAAAAATAGAAAAACTGCCGATAAAACAGTAATTTTTTGTGTTTGGTAAACAACAAAACACACACACACCCCGAAACAAAACAGTCACAATAAAATAACAACATAAAATAACACATAAAACAACACGACAGATCACACACAACAGCCCAAAATAACAGAGCACAACAGATAAACACATAACACATAACGCATAACACAACAGATAAAAATTACAACATTACCTATAAAAGATGAATAAACAGCTATTTACTAAAATATTAATTCAAAAAGGCAAGATGCTGCAACAAATACACTGTAATGTCAATGACATAGCATTTAAACCAGATACTGATAGAAAGAGAACTAATTCTCAATATAAGCTGATTTTTACCACAGTTCATTCGTCAAAGATATATTATTTTAACTTGAATTGGCTTAGGTCCATGAAAAAGAACTTAACTTAATTTGAGACAGTATTTTTCAGAAGTTGAATACGTTTCTTTCAGCATGTATGTTGGGTCGATGATTAACATAATAAGAATAATGTACCATCGAAATAAAAAATACTGATATTTTCTGCAGTACTTCTTAGTTGCAATGGTAATTTTCAAGATTACCAAAATGTATGGTTATCGATTTGTAAGTTAGATAATGAGTACAATCCAAGTTTCAAATTTAATAATTTGATGAAAAGACCAGTTTGGAAGAGTTAACAAACATAGAAGGTACAATTGCTTATCAAGTGGTATATTGTGAAACATGGGTGTACAGTATGATATTGCATACTGTTCACACAGTGTATTAGTATGTGTGTGCGAGTGAGAGAGAGAGGGGGGAATGTAATACTGTTCTGGCTCGTCACACTCATGAGAGGGTTGCGGGAGGAGACAGAAGAGGCTATCGACTGACGGATAGGCTGCAACTGTTACTTCATATAACTTTGCAGATAACTATTTACGTACATTTTTAGTTTAAAAGCTAGTGGAAGTTGCAAATTATTTACTGGGAAACGGTGCAAACCTTGATGTTTCCATACCTAAAAATTCCTGTTACTTCCTAATATCGAGCTGGTGAGTTGGTATATTGTGTTTATCAACACCAATGTCACTTTTAAAATTTTGATAGGGATCGATCCAAACTCTTTTTTGCTAATGCCTTTTTATTGGTTAGGTAATCATGATCAATTTACAGTCGAATTACAAATAACGAATGAGTCTGGATCTTAACCGATGACCTAGTGCTAATGAGGGGTGAGTTTTCCACTGAGCTATCTGCAAAATTTTGTAAATTGAATCAGTAAAATTATACTACTGTAGTAATATAAAAAAATCTTGTATATTTTGATTTAATATATTTTAATATCAATATTAATTATTTTAATAGTAAGTTCTATGTAACCGTTTTTAGTTTAAATCTTATTTTTAATCTGTATCCCATTCGTATGTTAAAAGTGTTTTCCATTAAACGCATATGTTAAAACTAATATGTTGTTAAAACTGTATTATCAGAGTTGCTTTTCGAAATGTTGATTCTTTTTGGGTAAATTATAAATTTTTATTCAAGTGATTTATTTGGCCACCAAGAAAAACCTTTTAAGTTTAGGTAATTTTCAACGCATTGAAATGAATTTTGAAACGGAATAAAGTTAAAGTTTATAAAAAAGGTAACAGAAAGCAGAGCAAGGTTGAGGCAAAAAGATAAGCACCCCTTGACGAAGTTTAGTAGTTAGTATTAAACGCCTCATCTGGTCTGTATAAATGAAAATTCATATAATCTACACTCTGATATTATAGACGAAATATTTTCAAATGTGTAGTTGTAGTTAATAGAAAAGTGGTTATTAATTTTTACTTATAGTCGTAACTAAATTTGTTGATTAATTGAAAACAATGAAAAATGATACTTTGTTGAATTTGAAAGGTAATTCTGTCCGTAACACAATTTTAACATATACTTGAGTCGCACGATGGTTTACCAGTAATCCTCGTTTCTTGGTTTTCAAGATAAAATAACTGTAAACGTCCCTTACTAAACTATACACAATGTAGGAAGACGAACATACTAATGTTTAACATTATTGAAATATGTGTTCGTAAAGTAAATTGTAAGATTAAAAATGAAATTTCAAAAGTGGTACACGTTACAATTAACAACTATTCCGATTGTAAAATTTTCTTTTATTGAACTAATTTAAATTTTAGCCTTTAAACTCTTGGAGAAGACTGTAATTTCTCAAGCAAACGCTAGAGTTCGCTGTAAACCACTCGAGGGGCGGTTAACTCAGCCAAGCGGCGCCCACAGACACAAAATAATTGTCCCCTCACGCCATAATTGTACCAACCTGGTTCCTTCGCATCACTTAGGGCAACAGCTTAATTAAATATATTGTAATACATTTTTACACAAACGTATTTCCTAAAAATTTCGTTAAACACACGTTATTCACCCACCAATTGATTAATTGAAAAATTGCTTATCGTTGAATTACGAGTACAAAACGTTGTCAAGATTGAATAAAGTTACTTGTGTTACTCGTGTATGTTTTTGGATAAAATAGCAAGGTGGCTAAGAGGTAATTTGGACTCCACGTTAAACGGTTGGTACCTTAGATATGTCATTAACTGTTGGGCTATTAAATGGCAGTTCTGTCTAAGGAACATGTCAGTCTTAGTCAGTAACAAGACTACAAGATCGCGCCACAATCATCTTACACTCGTATCTCATCTATACTTTAATACCTACATGTATAAGTCGCCATTTCAGTTTAATGTTAACCAGTTCCCTGTAAAACGTTCAAATGTCTCTGGTGTTTATAAACAATGGTATTATTATTAATGATTACATGCTCTAGAGTGTGAGATACATTTTCAATTTTGTTCAATTTCTATAATTTTTCTATAAACAAAAGAACAAATTTCCTCGTTGCAGAATCATTGATTTGTAAATTATAAATATTTTATTAATATCGAGTTTCAAACTTGTCTATCATAACTAAAACGGTTATAGGGATGTTGTTCGTGAAAATATTAACCGGCGTTGGAAAGTGTATATTGGCTTCATCGGAAGCTGAAACGATCTATTATGGAGGGGGTTGGAGCCAAAGTTCAAAAGCGGGGCGGTTTTTCATAAACCTCACTTTGAACTTTGATATCTGAACACTATAACGTACATACTTTGTATATAACTTTGCTCAGATTGGTAAATCAAACAGTATTTCTATATTTTAATACTGTAGTTATTTTTTCTTCCATGGGTCTGTTTATTATGGATAATTATTAATTAAATATATTAATTAAACAGTGTATTATTAAATACGCGTTAGTGTAAAAAACTATTACCATAAAATTACTAAAATCTAGTTATTTAATCACATGTTCAGTAATAGAAAAGGTATGTAATTATAAATATTTTTTCAGTTCATTTTGTTGTATGTTTTAAATTTTTGTATTAAATTGCTAACACGAATAAGACATATCCAGTATATGCGTCTATATATCGCTGAAAACTGTGTTTTAAATTTATAAATATTTTATTAATAGGTTTTTAAAATATACAAAAATTCTTTAAGAGGTTGTTGAATACATCAAGCAGACCTATTCAGTGAAGCCTGATTATATAATATATGTGAAAGTTTTATAATATCTGTCGATATTTGAATTATTTGCCTTTTCTATAAGATTAACATGAAAGATTTGTATAACTTTGCTGCTGTGAGGAACACTGAAAGTAGGCGTTTCTACCATAGAAAAATTTTATTTTGACCATTTATACCAACTTTTATCAACATATGTCCATAAATTAAGGAGTTTGCCTATTCCCTATATGATTAACATGGGAACAGAGTATGCAGGTTTGCTGGATTGGAAAACACATAAACTATGGTTTTTAAACATAAATGGATGGATCTCAACCACATGAAACTAAATATCAATAACACAAACAGTAACATAAAATATTCGTAGCTCCCAGCAGTGTCTCAATTAAGTCAGTAGTAATATATGAAACCGAATACGGTACTACGAAACCGATCGAAGCTCTCTACTTACGACGAACCGCTGAACGAATATTTTGTGATGCTTCAAAATACGAGCAGAATAGCATATATTTATACTATTTTGCCTAAGTTTAGCGAAATTGTGTTTGAAGTAATTGAAAACTATGATTGATGTTTGATTATGTGAGTGCAAGTTTAAGACCATAATGTAATTATGTTTAAGATCATAATTACATTTTATGTAGGGCTACAGTTCTTATAGCCTGATGCATTCAATTTCGTGATCAATAAGACAATATTATGTTTGCCATAAATTGATGCTTGTTTTTGTACCAATACATTTTATTTTTAAACGCCATACATAAATGGTGTTACAAGATTTTGTAAGCTAAAATACGAGTTTTGATTCTGGTACCAGACCTGCGCTGATCAAACGTGGTAAAACGTTATTACCAGTCATAAAACGTGATGAAACTCTTAAACGACTTAACTGTGAGCTAGCTACATCTCCCACTTTATACACGGTGATTCAGGAAGATATGCGGTAACTTTGAGAGCTCATTCTACATGTGAAAACAATGAAAAAAACTATATAAACATAGGTTCGCTTTGTTAGCGACTTAGGGCTGGCGCAAAATGTCACAGAGATTTTGGTACTTTGGGTTAGATACGGACTTCCTGGAATTCCAGGTAGGTAAATTTAGAGGAAAATTCAGCTTTCCTTAATGTATTTGATGTGACAAATTGAATAAAACAGGTCACAGAACTGTAAGTTAAACAGTTTTTGAGAAAACCAATGTAAATGCAGGAAATTGGAGTAAAACACAAATTTGTTTTACATTTGTCCACACTAATTTTTTTATTTTACCAAAAAAAAGATCAAACTTTGGTATAAAACTTGTAGAGAATACAGTTCTAAACAAAATGGTACAATAAAAGTATACATAAAGTGAATTAACCATAGATTAAAAGATTTTTTCAGAATAAAAACTACGCACGTTTTGTTGCTATTGCCATTGTAGGCCATATGTAAAACGTGCATAGGTTCGTTCTGATTAAAAATTATTTTATTCGATCATGTATTCACTTTATGTACTGTCTTATTGTACCATTATGTTCAGAATTAAACTTCCTACAAGTTACATTTTAAAGTTTGATCTGTTTGTTGGTAAAATAATAAAGCTATTGTGGCCAAATGTAAAAATACCCCCGTCGCAGCAGACCTGCGTACTCAGAAAATTTTCAAATCAATAATATAGCAATAATAATACAATTATGTGACAAAATTGATCAATCAATAACTGTTGATAAATTAAAGTATCTGCCTATTCTCCGTAACATTAAAATGGGAAAGAGTATGCAGGTTTGCTGCTTTGAGGAATACTAAAAGTATGCATTTTTACCATAAATTTTATTTATTCTGACGATATACCAAGTTTTACCATTATCTGGACATAAATAAAGGGAGTTTTCCTATTTTCCATAAGATTGACATGGGAAAGAGTGTGCAGGTTTGCTGCTGTGAGGAACACATAATTTATGATTTTTTAGCATCCCAACCACATGAAGCTAAATATAAAGTTTCATCCAAAACTATTGGTTAATAAAAGAAATATTAATTTTTCCTTGTCCTCCATAAGATTAGCATTGGAGCCCCTAAATACAATGTACTGTGGTTAGATTTTTTAACAACTCGGTAACCGTTGGAGATAGAGCAAATCTTTAATAAACTAAATTGTGTAGTTTTTGAGCTGATTCTAATGGTGAAAGATAAAATTTGAAAATTTAAAAAATTATATGGGAAAAACGCAAAAGCCCCATTTTTGGCGTACAACCCCATCCCCAAACAACCCGTTCCGATTGACAGATATGTTTGGATTACGAACTTTGCCGAGCAAATAACCTTGTTAGACCCTTTCTTTATATGGTTCTTTGCATTCATGGGATAAAACATGGTTTGATTCCTCATAGCAAATTATTTTACAATAGACAACCTTGGAAATAACGGATTTTAATCATGTAAACATTTCTACTGGAAGTTGTTCTGTTAGACATAACAAACTTTTCAGAGACAAACAGAACTGAGAAACTTGGAATTGGCTTCCAACCAAGTTTGGCTATTTTTTAGTATTATTTACTGCATTATGTGCTTATATTTAACCTGTAACAACCATTACCAAATAAGAGACACAATAATAACAATATAATAGCAGTTAGTAAAAAGACTTCAGATATGAAAAAAACTACCTATAAATACTAACATTAAGCATTTTTATACATTATCATATACATTTTTAAAAAACAATCTTTGTCACTCATTGATTCAGGTTTTCCAAAGTCTCAAAAGGTCGCCATTTCAAATGGTAATCTAATCCAACAAATTAAATAAATAACTATTTTTATAATTTCCATTGCCGTTAAATAACCTACTACAGTAAAAAAGTGAAAAAATAGTTTTGAAATGAAAAAATATTTGTGAGTTTATGAGAAACAAATGATAGTTAAAGTGAAGTTATGATGAAAAGGTTGTGAGTTATATGTAAAACAATATGTAAAACAACTTACCAGCTATAAAATTAATAGCAAAGTAATATAATTCATTATTTTTAGTATTTGCTATTTTGACCTATTTTTGATGTACTTTATCTAGATTTATAAGTTAAATATTTTGTATAGGGCTTTTCGTACTGTGATAACAGACTTTATTTATTTTTATTGTTAAAAATACAAAATTTTGAATTTAAAAAAACTATTAAATGCGTGTAGTTGTATGGGTTTAATTATTTGTTAACATTTTTACATATTCTGGTTTCATTTTCCACTGACAATTATTTTTTACACATTTTCTAATCCTGTAATCTCAGAAAAAAATGAACGGTCAGATGATGACGGGAGAACGCAAATATGTTACAGTACTGATAAAAATATTATTTTTTAACTGAATAAGAGATAAGCAATGTTAGTCTAAAAATCTAAAATGGATTAAACTTGATGGTACTATTTCTAAAACATGTGTGCTACAGTGAACGTGTATTGCAGTTTCAGTGATATTAATGTAACAATAAATCTTTGGTAACAAAGAGTTGAAAGATATATAAAGTAGGCTAACAGCAGTTCCAGTAGTTCCATCAGTCAATAGCGTCTTTCGCCGACCATAATCCCCCTCCCGAGAGTGACGAGGCTATATTACATTCTCCATCTCTCTCTCACTAATGCAAAGCATATTGTGGCACAATGCAATGTCGTCTCATAAAGACGTCTACTATTACTATTCCGCATTCAATATGGTTGATATATTTCTACATCTACTTTTTAGCACTTCTTTGCTACTGAATAAATTAAAACTATAGGTAATTGACTCCAGTAAAATATTTTAGGTGGTATTTTAGTTGAATACACAAACTCGCCACATCAGTTATTATTTCTGGCGTTACATTTCACATAGCTGATATAATACATTTTGCAAGTTTATAATCAGAAACTATAAGTACAATGTAAATTACATGACAAATTACAATACATATTAATCATAAGTGAGTTTATTTTATGTCCATACAAAAATTCAAAGTGTTGCCAGGAATAAATTTATTCTACTTATCTTCAGTGGTATTTTAACAAATAAGTTTAATAGCCTAATTTCACTTTTAATGCATAACTGATTTGTGTGAGTTTTTTTATTTATATGTTAATTAAAAACATTTTGAACATGCATGAGGAGTTTTATGTTTTCAATAATGGATTAATAATCTCATCAATAATATAACTGAATATTTTAAGTTCTAATGTGTAAGAGTATTAAATTAAAAATTGAAAAATAAGCATTTGGAATTTAGATTGGTCTTGCAGTAGTTTTAAATGGCTGGGCATACATAACACACAACGCCATCTTGTATGACATCTGTGCATGTGAAAATCAAAGAAAAAAAATATCCTAAACTTGTCAGATAAGCAGGAGAAGCAAAACCCTTTCACAAAATTAACTGATGGAAAGCAAAGTTTATATTTGTTTGATTCACTTGACCAGCGGATTTCCTCTAAGGAAATGACGGAGAGGACGAGGAGGACTTAAAGTTCCTTCATAGTCATTAACAGATCTAGAAATAATACACACAAATATGGAGATATGAAAAGACATTCAAAGGAAATGATGACATAGGCCTACACATCGACTCGTTAAGGGATTTATCAAGTATAAAGCTCAATTATTAATGATTTTTAGAATTGTTAATTTAATTTCTTTTGGAAAAATGATTTAAAAATAAGGTTACAGAGGTAACACATTTTTATTGTTAAAAAATACTAAACCGTTATTTTTTTATTTGAATATGTTTTATTATGATGTACGATGACTAGTTGGCTGTTTATTTAACTAAATTAAATTTTAAACTGTTTTATTGGACCACTAATTGGAAGAAGTGATAATTGTGATTCATTTCATGTTATTTGCATTCTGAAATACTCTCTTTCTTTTACCCTTAAACAATAAAAACCGTGAATTGACAAATTTTTGTTTTGCTTAAGTTTTACTCTTGTCAAGCTTAGCCTCCATGATTTCTTATTCAACAGGAATTTTACTGATATTTTTTCTCTAGTCTGACTTTCAAACAGTCACAACAACAACAGACAAACAGTCTCTGATTAGTCGTTAGGACACTTAAGCAGTTTTGTAGGATCAAAAAAACTATTTTTTTTGATTAATGCCGTTTTTTTTGCTGTATTTGTAGTTATCTATCACATAACTTAATATATGTATATTGACTCTAGAATTATTTTTTATACAGAGTATAAATTTTTAAATATAATTTTTCTGATTAAGAATATTCTCTTTTGCAATTTTTATATATAAAATTATAAAAAGAATTTACAGAAATTTATACACTTGTTGTTGATGGATATGGGTGGGTCAAAGTTAACACTGTTATATGTAAATTAATTAAGTGTGATATGAACTCCAACTGAACATTTCAGTAATTCTATTATACTTTCTTACCATTTAAACCGCAACATTACATGTTACAGAGAACATTTTGCTGTCACATCATCAGATGCTCAAATTTCTTCTACAGATCAAACATAGGTTTCGTGAATCTATGTGCAGTTCATGTATAAAGAGTGCGTGAGTATTCTAAAGACAAACCTCCATAAAAACAATGCGTAAAAGTCTACTGTAAACACCCAATACTTTAAGAAGCTGTAAATAATAAGTACAAATAACCACAAAAAAAATTTGTACAATTAATTACCACTCACTTTAAGAATTGTATTAACTACAATGAAAATTAAAAATGTGTGAAAAGAGAAGTCTTTTACAAAGTATGATCTGAAGAAGTTTTGACAACCAAATGTAATATGTATTTATTCTTAGGAAAACCAATACATCAGAATGTGATTTGGATTGAGGAAAAGTTTCCTTTTTCATCTGTGATGGTTCAGTTATAGGTGGGGTGAGTGGGGGCCTAACACGTGGGCGGGATCAAGGGGTGGGTCAAAGTTCAACAACTGTTCCGTTGAATAATTGCAATAAGCCCTGTGATATTCTCCAACTCCATAATGCTCATTAAATTATACTGTATAAGCCATTATTTTACCTTTGTTAAGATTTATGACGTACAGTATTACAAAAGAGAACATTTTGCTGTCCTACATCACTGTAAAAATTGTTTTTCTGAATTAATATTTTTACAAAAAAAATAACAATAACACAAATATGGCTACAAAATTCTAATTTGTTCAATAAGTAAGTATTCAAAGCAAGTACTGGTGAGTAAGTAGGAATGGTAATAAGTAGATATTCAATTAAAACAATGATTTTAAAATGGTGTAAATGCAAAGCCTTCAACCAAGTAATCATTGATATATGTTTATACTAAAGTGCAAGGTAATTGTGGATCATAACTAAAATTATGTAATGGAAACAAATACACCCTTGAAATAAGGGTTCTTTATGTTTTTCATCTTTGTTCGTGAATACAATTAATATGGCTAAGAAACTCGACTTCCATGCTTATTATCCTTCTGTGGAACAAAAATGTGTGAAAAGAATAATAATTATGCAAGTATGAGAAACAGATCATAAATAGTGTTGTAGAAGAGGCAATTAATTACACACCACTCCAAACAAGTATTATAAAGAAACAAAACTGCGAAGCTTCACTTTTCTTGGTTGCTTTTTTGAGTTTCAATTACTGTATTGTGGGAGCACAGAACATGCTATTGTATGAAATCTTGTTAATCTTAAACCCTTTTTAGATTAACTTTACAGCTGTTATAACCTCTAGGCCAAAACCATGAGACAATTTCTTCAAATTCAGTTGGCAACTCTAGTAACTTGAATAAATTGTAATATAACTATGACCTAGGAGTTATAATGTTATAATAGATCCAAAGTTAATCAGAAAGGTTTCTATTTCTTTGGAGCACATTTTATCATAGGAAAAATAAATTATGGATAACAATTTTCTTCAAAATGTTCATTACATATTTCCCATAAAATTTTCTTCTAGCTTCTATACTCTTTAATTTGTATGTGACCTCCTTGACAATTCTTTCCTTAACCCCCATTCTATGACAGTTTAGACAAATACATGGTACATAGAAGAATGTTGTTACAATTCGAGATAGTTATACAGGTATACTCTTAGTTTGTTGAGGAGTACAAAATTGGAGTGGTTTGGGCTCTATACAGCTACAGTAGAGTGTCGATTATCCGAAGCCCGGTTATCCGAAACGCCGGTTAACCGAAATACAGCCAAACATTGAAAAATGAAACCGCACACCAAAATTGACTTGAAAAATAGAACGTTGGCGTTTGCAGCGGCCCAGCGCCGCCGACCCGACTAAACTTGCGTTTTTAAGATTTTTATTAAGCTCAGAATGATTTTGTACTTTATAAAGAGTTCTTTGTATCTTTTGTGAGTATAATGTTATAAAAGGTAAATTAAAAAATTGTTTTATTCTTCATTATGTGCATTGAACATCATTTTCCCGTCTGTGACCGATCATCCCAAAATTCAGTTTCCCGAACATACGTATTGTTTCGAATAATCTACTCTCTACTGTAGTTATCACATATTTCTTTGAAGTTAACTATCTACCTCTCAACCCTGTATGGTCAGCTGACTGAGCCTCTCCTCAGCCATTCAACACACTTTCCTTCCTATCTCACCAATATTATACAAACACTGGAGGCAGGATAGTGGCAGATAATGGGAGTGCTCTCTTTCCTAACAGTGGATAGTACAAAAAGCCTTTATAACAAGCACCCACAGAAAATTTACCTATGGTTGAGATAAGATCCCTTCCTTCAAATACTCCAAATCAACATCACCCTTCCTTCAGAAAAATCAAGATTGTTATGCTTCTTTGTTAATTGTTTAGACTCTTCATTTAGTGAGACTGTCCATTCCCTATGTTCTCCAGTGGCTTTACCTTTAATCATCATAGTCTCTTAATCATTTACAATGGATCTTGACTTGTCCTGTGGCAGGAGCGGGATGCAGGCAGGACCTCCCACCTGGCGGCAGAGCAGTGTCGCCCCCCGCCGAGCTCCAACAACCCCGCTGGGCCCCCTTGCCTCCTTGGATGATCCCATCGCTCGCAACAAGGTCTCCACCCGCTGTTTCTGGAACGCCTGCAAAGCTTTGTCCTTTGGTCTGTTGCTCATGGTCATTGGAACAACCATGGCGACAATAGGTAGGTGATCATCAGCTTGCTTGTGGTTTTCAGTTTGGTTAGATATAGAGAAGGCGTCCTCAGCATCAGCAGTTTATGGCTGCTAAACAAATAGAGTGGAAGAATGTAATATAATTAATGTAAAATCTAATAAAATCTGTTTTAGCTGAGTGTCAGACATCATCCCATTTTGCTGCCCTTGTACTGTTAGGAAATAAAAAAAAACTAAATTATGACAAAATTAATTTTATTACGCTTTTTATTTGCAGGATAATTTATTGATGTAATATTCTTAATATGTTATAATAATATTTTTTGAAAGTTATTTAACATCACTCAAACTTACAGGTTTTTCCTCACAGTTTTGTGCTTCAGGTAGCTTACAAACATGTTTTTAGGCTTTTATTTTGAAAAATTTTCTGGACCCCCCTTTCCACTTGGGGATAGTCCAGACCTCTAGATGTGTACATCCTCAAAAGCAATCACGAGCCACCACTGCTTGCAGCCCTAAGGAAAATTGATGCAAACCAATGGGGGAATTCCTAGTGAGGATCCCTGATATAAAGAAAACATTTTTAATCTAATATATAGGATGGTATTTGCCATTTTTTTCTACGAAAGTTTAGGAGCTGAAATTTTCCCAGAATATTTTTAGAACCTTACTTTGTAAACTGTGTAAAGTTTAAAAAAGTTTGGTGCATGAAGGGTACGTAATATAAAATTAAATGTTTAAACCTCTTCGTCGTACTCTGTGTTTTTGATATATGACAACTTAGCGTTATATGAGCTTTTATTTAGCCTTATGTTAGAAGATCCATTTACTTGAACATTACAGGTCTACACTGATGGGAAGCTGTGAAGGTTGAAAGTTGACAAACACATTGCATCGTTTTATTAAAATTCTTTCTTATAATATAAAGTATTATGACAAAGATAATCTAGCGAAATTGGTTATTACCAAGAGAGTTTGTTTACTAATAAGGATTTATACTAGTTTCTATGTTCTCTATAAAACTATATTTCTTACAAGAAAAAATGTTGTGATTTTGAATAAAAATTGGTAAAAAAAACTGGAAGGTATGACAGGATATACTGTACCGGTAAATAAAACATTTTCACAAAATGTATTTGCTTTGATGACGAAGGCGAATTGAAATAGGAGGTTCAACTCAGCTGAGAGCCAAAGTAAATGTAATTGAATTACAAAGATAAACTGTGAGGGTAGAAGGAAAGCCAGGATAATCCTGTAAGCTCAGTGATCTATCAGAAATGTGGGTGTTTGGTTGGACCGAGGTGGTGGGGGATTGTGTATAATGGAATTTTATATCTGTTTTATATTCCGAGTGAAATGCTATGAGTAAAAACCAACTGTAAGTTTTTATGTACTAGAAATTTTACTTACCGGTATGTGAAATCTTTTGACTTCATTCACTATTATATTTATGTACAAGAATCAAACACAACATGCCGGTGTGTGCATGACGGTAGGAGTATTAATGTTTCAAAATTTGGTCAACATATTCATTTACCATTTTCATATTTCTTAACGTCCATTCACGTGTTATTAACATCTGAACAATCTCATCTTAAAATTATTTTAACTCCTCATTTATTTATATAATTTTAAATTAAAAAAATGCTTGATGTTTAAGCAAAAATATGAACATTTGGAAATGTTCCCTTTTGGATTTCACATCTTTCAAGGATTTTCTGGCATGGTTTCAACCACTTGAGGGATTAACTACAATAAACAAAACCAAATGATTTAGGATTCACACTTAGTATGTGCCTTAGCATGTGATGTTCAAACTGTCTTAACCTTTTAGCTGATGGTCTATTAATTAGATCTATTTTTTATAAAGAACAGGATGGAGTATACTGTGACTTTTATTGGAGTAGTTAAGTTAACTTGTGGCAAATGAGTGTACCTATAACATAAAAAATTCAAAAACATGAAAACCATAGAGTATTGAATAATAGTATTTGAGATATAATAATCATGTATGCATTCTTTTTTGTCTGTTAATTTGGCATTGTTTTTATTCGCTCAGGTTACTACGCAGACCAACTTTCAGCTGTGCCGGATGTTCGGTCCAACACAACTGTAACACTGAAGAGTCGAGGATTTCACCTGCATAACCTCTCATATGCAGGACCCATCGTTATGGGCGTGGGAGGTGAGCATTCTCACGGTTGTTATTTTCGTTACTAGATAAATTCATTATGAAGAAAATTCAGGTAAATGTGCTGTATACCCAAGCAAACACTATTCTTACTAGTATTACCTTCAACAAGCTCTCATTATTTGTCATCAGGATATGACCAACCGACCTTATTCTTCTATTTTTTACCTCTCTTACTATATCAAAGTCTATACTCTAATAATAATAATAATTTCTATAATCATTAACTTGTCCTTGTGTATGTGTAGACACTATAGGAACATAAGCTTTTACATTGGACCAACAGAATCAAATGAAGAGGTTTTGTTTGACTAATTACAATACAAATTATTATATTTTTTATGTTAACCTCAGGAACTATTTTTTTATTGAAATGGTTTAATATTTTTCCATTTATATCCTGATATCTTCAAATATTAGGTTTCAAAATCAAAAAATTGTCTTGTGATTAAATCAGAACAAGGTAATATGGCTGTATGATATATCTTTTACAACTTGAAATTGCTTGGATAGTTTGAGAGTTGCAAAATAGTAAAATTTAAAACACTATAATTTTTTGTGGAAATCATGAAAACAAATTTAGAATTATAATGGTCTTCTAAACGTCCTAGACCTTTATATTGAATTTAACTCAATTCAATTAGACAAAAGCAGACCAAATTTTTCAGTCCTGAAAGTGGTGAAGCTATCAAGGAAACACTGTCATTAAATAAATTTTGCTCATTACCATACTGATAGAGATTTGAATTCATTCAATCAAAAGTGATACAAGTAATTGATTTATTACAAGTTGCAATCACTGTTTCCAGTTCTGGTATGTAAAGTAACAATTATCGTGAAATCCAAGCAATTAATACAAGTTTTAAAAACAATTGATTTTATATTGTAAATCCTTATTCTTGCATGAGGCACTTCTAGATTTACTGTTGTAGGGTTCATAGTGGTGGCTGCTTGCGTAATGACATTCGAGGCGAGAGACAGCGCCGCCAAGGTAGTTCCTACAAGACTCAAGTACGCTACAACTACACACCCTCACCGCCACAGCAAGCTCAGCCCCGCCATGTCCAGTAAGTTCCACTCCTCCGTGCGTACCGACAGCAGGCGCAGCACCACCAAGTGGGAGCAGTCCCAGGTGTTCCGTGCACCAGCTGGTTCTCCGGGTGCAAACGAGGCGCTCAACAGACGAGCTCTCACCGCTGCTTTCATACAGTTCTCAAAAAATCTGCAAGCCCAGCAGGGAACTTTACAAGCCACCATCAGCAAAAGCCCTTCCGCTCCGAACCTTGCTGACTCTAAACTTCCCACTCCCACAATCTCACCCTTCATGAAGTCCCATATTTCTCCAAGACAAAGGCAGAAGAGGAGTCGAAATTCATTACGTCCCTCAGGCAGTGGTTGTACTCTACTAAACCCTCATGCTTTACTACAAAGACAAGCGCTGTCGATGGACAACCCCGATTACAACCCTTACTTCTCTCCCCCCCGTTCTCAGCAGCTAAGTAGGCAGCATAGTGGACAGCACAGTGGCAAAGGGAGCAAGGAATCTCTGGAAGTGGATATGACATCGGTGTGCCAAGCTCACGGTTCACAAGCTTCCATGGCCATGGACCTACATCTCCCCAACGACTGTCCTGTCACTCTAAGGGTCCGGGACAAAACAAAAAGATCAGACACAGCTACCCGGCACGCTTTTGTCAGACAATCACAAATAATTATAGACGATGATGATTTGGAAAGGAGAGAAACTCACTCTTGTAGTCCTAGACTTCCTGGTCATCATCCAAGAGCTTATGATGAAATTACTCCTTATTCCAGATCTACTCCTCATAGTAGAAGAGAATCCCTGACAAAACCTCCCTGTATTAGACCCAGTAATGATGATTATCCCCGGTCAAGATCAAACACTGGGGAGTCCCGAAGAAGCTCTATATCGAAAAATGAATCTCGCAGGAATTCAGTTACAAAGAAAAGGTACTCTAGAACAAATACAGAAGAGAGGAGAAGAAGAGGTTCAACTACGTCGGATAAAAGAAGAGATATTAACGTCTCTCGATCAAGTTCTTACGAGAAACAAAGACCTTTGGAGGGGCAATCATCATTCTGCTCTACACGATCAGATGTTCCTGGTGAATCTGGTAGTGAGGCTGCTGAGGATTTTGACAGAAAGTCAGACACTTACATAGTTATAGAGGAAGTTGATATTCAACTTCCAATAGTGTCATGTTCAGGTGAAGAAGAGATGGAAAATAAAACAGAAAGAGTTGAAAAAACAGATGGTGAAACTTGACAAGAATAAACAGAAGATATTTAAGGTTAGTCTTGATCTCTTGAAAGGGAGAAATATCATGGATACTCCCATGAGGATGATATCTGCAGAGATTTTGCAGCAGAGTTTCGTCTTGAGTCAGGTTACAGTCAAGTAGAATAGAGAATTGTGAATACCGTACGTAAGCAGAGAGTATGTAGTTAGTTTTCTCCTTCCTTGATTCTAAATGGTTAAAATCTTTCAATTCCGTCCTAAATTGCTAATTAAATGCTTGTTTTCATAAAATAAAAACATTACCATAGATTATGTACAGGTGACTTGGTGATGTAAATAACTAACTAATAAAACTAAAAATAACTAACTAGTAACTAAACTAGTAAAAATAACTATGAAAATATCACTTTAAAATCAGGACTTTTTGAAAAGAAATCTTGAGACCCAAACAATATTTGTCATTAGACATGATTTGGTCAATGATTTTTGTAACGTCAACAAATACATTTAATTATACACTATTATTGAAAATATTACTGTTTTCATTTTTTTCAGTCACTTCTGAATTTTTTACATGGATATGTCTAAACTCAGGAGGGGTGTTAGCAGATTTATGTAACGCAAAAAGTTTATAATGCAAAAAGTGCAGCAGAAGTGTTCAGATCCTGTTTCCATAGACACTACCAGAGCTATTGTATTCAATTTTGGCTTATATGAACAGATGTTTAGATGAACTGAAAACATTCCCTTTAGGCATATCCATGATCTAACCTATTTCCCACAGGGAAGTAAATACAAACATTTTTGTTTTGTAAGGGGTTAAATTATAAAAATTGAAGTAACTTTGTAATTCATGTTTACTGTATATTGCAAAATTACCCACTTAAAAATGTTATTATATTTGATTGATATCAATTTCACAGTTAATGAAATCTCCAAAAAGTCTACATAACTCATAATGTTATGTCACTGAAATAAAAATAAAATAAAATTATAAAACCCAGTATAGATAAAATAACACTTTTCTAAAATAATTCCTATGAATGTATATAATCAAAGATATTTCATGTTTGTCAGTATTACCTCTAGAAAAATATTTTATACTATGTAAAATTCAAATTACCCTAGAAGTGGCAAGATTTTCACTTTTAACCGTAACATAAAAATAATTACTTTTATCTTCTTGAAATATTAAGTATAAACCAAAAAAGCAAAAAACATGCCCCTCCTTATAACCACTAACCACAAAAGCAAAACAGGTGTCCACTGCAATCCCAATTAAGCCTACAAATGCCGTCAACTTCCACCATGCTACCGTTTATTTAAGGTGGGCCCCCACTCCGCTATACTACACATTTGCAAGCCAAATTGGGATTGCTCATGGTCGGGATTCGAACCCAAGCACTTCCGAATGGCTAAAACATTACACTCGTCAATGTAACGCTTTAAACCAATACAGCCTTGCTTGGCTATAAGACATGCCCTATTGGCAGTTTAAAGAACTGCATGAACAGGTTCGGATGCTTGCCCCCAGAGGGCAATAAAGTCACGAAGGTGATAAGTTCACTAAATTGACAGATTTTGACAACAGATATCTCCACCTGCCACTTCTTATTGAATTTGTAAATGCGTTGTGAATTATAAACTTTACCACTTCTAGGGTTAATTGAGTCAAACTTAAATTTAACTCATTAACCAAATAAAATAAACTTTTGTTCATGAATAAATCTTGGCACTTACTCTGGTCCAAAAGTTGGTTAGGGGTATGAAAAAAATCAGGATGGAGTTGTAGCACCAAAACAGACGTAGTTGGTATAGTCATAGTTATAGGAACAATGCGTTGTAGAATGGTAGACTATCAGTTAATTATAACAAACATAACTGTGTTTCGCCAAACATTGTTACATATTTTTGTCATTTTAATAATTGTTAGCTCTCTTAATCACATGTTGTATGTGACCGCACAACTACTTTAACCAAATACTGATCAGGGTATTTTATAAAAGGTTCTAAATATTATATAGGATCTTTATCGCTTCAACTGAATATGTATTTATGTACTTGAATGCAGCTTAGATATATTTAGCTGCGGCATAAACTGTTGTTACAGTTTTTGAGAACAATAATTATTAAAGTGTATATATATTTGAAAAAATTACATGATTTCAAACATTTTTCAAAGTTAAATAATAATGAAATAACAAGATTGTCTTAGTAAAAATTTCTTTTAAAACAATTGGATTTACCAATTAATATTTTACAATTTACTTAACAAAGTTTAGTGGAAAATCATCTACCTTTTTGTGGTATCAATTTTTTAACTACCTCGCTAAGTTTCTATCCACAAGTCCAAAACTCCAGGGCCAAACAACAACGCAGCCTTGTGTTGAATTGATATTGTAAATTTTTAAGCCTTTATAGATGTAGCCAAATAACTTTACCTCTGGTTTTAGACAGTTGCTAAGGTACTACCCACCCAAAATATGTGATTTAACTGATAATAAGTAAACAATTTTAATATCTTCAACGTTTACAAACTGTGTTTCTACTTTCACAAGCAAAAATCCCAAACCCAGGCCGTCAATTAAAATGAAATGTTTTTTGCGGCGGGGGGGGGGGAATTATTAACAAGAAACCTAAAATATCTAAGTCTCTATAATGATCACTAGTTTAAGTCAACAAAAATCTTCTCTGCCAATAACAAAAACATTTTTTACAACTTCCTTGACATGAAAATTATTTTGTTTTGTAACCTTTTCTCAGAGTAGGACACATCTCTAAGAATAGATTATGATGGTAAACATCCCTTTCTGTTAGCAAGTATAATAAATCTAAAACCACACAATTTAAATGAAAATAAATAAATAATCATAAACTATTTACGCAAAATAGTAACATTTAATGAGTGATTATAAACTCATGTTTTTAGAAAAGTTAAATTCACAGGTTTCAGAGCTCTCTTGTGAAATTCAAAAGAAACATTGAAAGGCAAAGTTATTTGACTATACCTATATGGTTTTTTACTTTGATCTACTTTACTCATTTAACAGCTGTGTCCTAGCAAAAAAATGTTGCAACAAAAACAATTTCGAGTTTTAGGTATGCAAACTCTCAGGGGTTTTCTTGGGACTCGTGGTCAGAAGAACGGTCATGATATGAGTAGGAATTAATTTTAAGAAGCAAAATACAGAATTTACTTATGTTAAAAGCTCAATAGTAAAAAAAATCTTGCTCATATTTGGAAAATGTTACAAGAATTTGTATCCTGTAGTTGATCAACCTGATGGGATAGAATTTCTATCAGAATAAACTATATCAGTGAACTGACACAGACTCGTGCTATCACTTTGAATCTACTTTGAATTTACTCAAAACCAAATTCAGGTTATTTTGAAATAGTAACATTACATCACTAAATGAGATTATTTTCATTAAAAATAATAAATTATTTATCACATATTATCGCTTCCAACACTTCATTTTTTTCAGTGAACTAAAAAGAGGGAAATTATTTTCATTCAACAAAAAACTTTCAATCTTAATTATGCTTTACTAATTTGAATCTGGTGTCCAGAAACAAACCAGCTTTTAGGTAAGGTGGCAAGATTGGATAATGATGTAACATGTACTACTATATAACACAAATATAAACTGTATGTGTAAAATATTTGTTAAATATTATGACAATAACAATTATTATTTTATGATTTTTTGTCATTGACCAATCAGTGTAAATCTTTTAAATAACAGATTAAACTCATAGCCCTCTCAATGGGTTAAGACGTTCTTTTATGGTACTGTATGTAAATGGGTGAATATGTAGGAAAATTACAGCAATGATGTCATAGATTTAAATTGATTGGCACCTTGATCTGTCTCACTCATTATTTAATACTTCCTGCAAATAGATTTTTTTTAATATTTGGTCGGTCAAAGGAAATTTAAAAGAAAATTCCATTCTTTAAAAATAAACCATAATGTATTGCTATAACTAGCAATGTAATAAAATGTAAAGAAAATAAAAATATTACTTGAATGTTTTTATTTAATAAAAGTTATTATGTATAATATAAAAAATAATAATACTACGATCTTAGAAGGGAGTGCTACAAGAGCAGAACTTCAAAAAAAATCTAAACGAATTTTCAAATATATGATTATTGAGATCTTAAAATTAACCCATTATAATAGCAGTTTTTACCTTGTTAAAACAAAGAAAATAGAAGGGATTTCAAATTTGATTACAAGACACTTAAAAATGGTTTTTTTTTAATTTATCACTATATACAAGTTATTTAGCTGAACGAGTAAGATCACTCATTAAAAATATAACTGCCTAATTGTTGCTACAGTTGAGATTCTTATAAGAAAAATCATAAAGCTAAAAATTATAAAAAATATGTGTAAGTAATTTATTTTTTAACCAACTTTATAATAACAATAAATAATTAATAACAAATTATTGGAACAATCAATGACATAGCAGAAATTTTTGATATTTTTGATAAAAATTAAAGAAGGAATTACTACAAGTAACAATACAGCAGATCCAAAAATATAATATTTATCAAGATAAAAAAGGATAGACAACGTTCTGTAGATTTAGAGAGTGTATAGAATAGTATCTAGATAAGGCCTTCTTCTAGGTTCAATATAAGTCCTGGTCTGATTAAATTGGCAATGTAAAAATGTTCTGTTGACTTTATTTAGTAAAATAATGAGTTAAATAAAAAGTAAAACCGTCAAGTATGTGCTCCATACCTTGATAAAATTATTAAAATTTTAACACCAACATAAAGTGTTACCAACCCATATTTAAGCATAATGAGAAATTCATCGATACTGTACATATTATAAAGAATTTTACTCAATAGACATTAAGCTGTCAATTAACAATTAAAATTGCAACGATATCAAACATCTCAATGTGAATACATGACTCAATTCCCTGGTATGCAATCAGGATTGCCAACAGAACTCAGACGGGCTTGAACACCCGGCCTCATGATCACGCTCATACCATTACACAACCAATAAGTGTTTAACTGTGATATGACTGTTGATGTTTATATGTTTTGTATATGTAAATTTTACTGTTGTGCCAATAAAATACACTGGAACACAAACTGTATGTTTTTATATCCATTTCAATTTGTTTATAAAAACTCATTGTTTGGAATTTATTGTTGGTGATGGTGGGTTTATGTAATTCATATTTTTATTGCAGACATTTTCCATGATGATTAGTAAAACAAAATTTCATGACATTTCAAGATCTGGAATCTGATCCTGTTCTTAGGTGAGCTAGAACCTAGAACCTCTAGTCAAAGCTAGAACATGACAAGATCAGTGCTGTATATAATCCAGACTAAGCCAGTATAAAGCTGAATAAAAATTGTTTAAAGCAATAAAAAAATGTCATTGCACAAAATAAACAAAGTATGTCCACAAGTAACAAGAGCTCAATAAGAATTACCTGTGACCAGTGTTTATTTACGCAATTGAGCACAGGAGTTTGTTTTACCAATCATGATGAAAAATGTCTGCAGTAATAATCTAAATAATAGAACAACTAATTTCTGAAATCTGAAAAATTCTACTTTTAAAGAGTGGGCAGACTCGGTTATCTTTTATTTTCCTTTTTGAAGAATCATTGAAAAACTAAAATGGCAAAATAAACCACCTAAGTTATCGAACAAATTACTCAGTACAGGTTAAAATAATAGTTAAAAGCAAAGAATTGAATTGTGGGTTGACATCAGATACAAATGAAATTATTGTATATTTTGGCTGTCTCGTACAACATGAAAACCCTTGTGCATAAAAATCTAGAGGTAGAATATCCATGCGGAGACTAACTGTCTAACGTGGATTGCCATCCCATGATTTCCAAGGACAAAATATTGTCTGATAATCCAAGGACAGTTTCAAAATAGCTGACAAAGAAGAACAGACTTTGGCCTTGTGATGGACTAATCAACTGACAAAATTGTCTTGCTTGTAAAAAACTCTTATATAATGAGATCATTATTACATTGATTGGCTATTCAATGTGTTATGCTTCCATGCCGCTTTGATTCCTCCTTGTCTCTTGGCTAAGGTTGGACAGTGAGTACTGTTAGAACTCTCGGAGGGAGTAGAGGAAGGATCCTCTACTCCTTTCTTGACTAAACATCAAGAAGGACTTGATGTTTAGTCAAGAATCTTAATTTACCATTGAATAATACAGGTTTATAATAGACTTCATCATATAAACACTTACCAAATGCACGGCAATTGCCTTTCAGGTGTCAAAATTAAAAAAGAAAGGCAATTGCCGTGCATTTGGTAAGTGTTTATATAATTATCTAGGTGTCTAGGCTTTCGAAATAAGACTTCATCAGTTGTACATTTGTGTCAGGAAGTAGTAATATCTATTATAATTATGAAACCATTAAACCAAATACGTACTTAACTATTCAATAATAATTCAATAATAAATTTTTTCTAAAATAAAAAAAATTACTTGTAGATCAGACCAGATTTTAGTTTTACAAACCTTTATTGAATGAAGACAGGTGATTCCCGAGCTGAAGATCTAAAAAATAAGTTAAGGCAGTTCAATTATGTTTGAGTAGGAAGGACAATACTATGACAATTGTACCATTGCAGTTAGAAACCAAACTGTAGGTTGCTCCTGGAGCCAAAGACTCAGTAGACACTTGAATACTATCCAACTATATTATAAAAAAATAGGTATAAATATAACTCTCTGCGTGAACCATGCTACCTTGACATTATGGTATTCTCAATTTTGACATGTCTTGCAAACAGTTTAATTTGAAATTTTAAGTACGGTATGAATATTGAACAGTGCCTTTGACTTTGCTATGGTTAGCTTTTTTGTAATAAAGTTGGGTTAAGATAAGAGTGACACCTGATAACTCTAATATGTTAACCTTGTTCTAGATATTAAGCTGCTTCAAATTCAGCCATAGTTACTCATGAGCTACTTGCTAGATGTTGGGTAGTTTTCACATGTTGAGCTAGTTTCAGATGTTGAGTTAATTTCACAATTTTCAACTTCTTCCTTAGTAGACAGGTTCTTAGGTGTTGAGCAGACACTGTATCTGTGATCTTTGTCGTCCTTAGTCTGTTTTTCCCCTGTTTTCGTCACTGGATTCTCCCTCACTGTTTCATCAAAGCAGCTTTTATTGTCTAAGTGTCTGTGTGTTTGTGACTTTGAAATTGGAGAGGTATTTCCCTCAACACTGGTAGCCGTAGTACTTATTTTTTTTACTTTAGCTTTAACAGTGGTTGACAAACTTTTATTCGCTTCGTCAGTTGAAGTCCCTTTAAACTTGATGTGAGGAAATGAAAAGTATTTCCATAATTTGCTCGGTTTTTTAGTAGAGCGAAATCTTGGTTGTGGCTGTTTGCATGTTGTGGGAGTTTGTGAGATCTTTGTTGATGGCTGTAATACCTCTTGGGTAACCGATTTTGAGACTCGGCAATCGTTTGTGAGTTGGCATAAAAACAGAGGTGGTTTGTGAATGTCATCAGTGGCTGGTCGAAGGCTTTTAATCATTGGATAGGTAACTGTGTATTTATCTTTGATATCCAATGGGAGAAGAGGTTGGGGAATTTTTACCTGAATCTTTTTGTGCTTAATAAAATTTTTTGTAGAATTGTCATTTGTTTCAATATTCACTAAATTTTCTTCTTCACATGGAGCTCTCAGTGTAATTTTTGAAACTGATTCAATGGAATTAATAGTAGTCGATTTGGGCATCAAATTCATATTGTTTGGCATGTTTACAATGTTCTCGTGGTTCAAAATATGTTGTCCCGGTGACGCATTATCATATTTATTCAGATAAGGAGGGACCAATTGACCATTTACCATGTTTTTTGAACCAATAGCAGGTGCTGGTGATTTAGTAATGAAATTTGGGGTGATATAAACGTTTTGTACAGTAATTGGGCTCGTGATGAGAGGTCTTTGTTGAATAATATGTGTTTTACCAGAATTTCTATCACATTGAACTTGAATCACCATGTTAATTACTGCTCCTGGACTAATATACTGGTATGAATTGTTAATTACTATTGGAGTAGTACTTTTTTTATCATTTTTGATTGTGTCAAACTTTCCATCAATTATATTTGGATTTGTTAAGCCTTTTTCTGAATTGGTGCCACAAATAAACTTGAAGAAAAGTGGGGAAGCAATATCTTTGATTGTAGAACAGGTTGTCCCAAACGATGTTGGTGTTTTAGTTTCCTGCATGGATTTTTCTTCTGTTGACCGACATGTTTTAACTGCAATAGTTGATGTTATGGTTTCACAGGATTTAGGTGTCAAATGAGTTTCAATACCCTCGTTTTGTGACTGTGTACAGTTAAACAAAGCTGCAATATCAACATCTTTTGCTGGACGATCCTTATCAGCCTTGCGATTTTTCGAAAACAATATCTTGTCGAGTAGTGAATTCTCAAACTGAAATTCTTTTTCATCCATGTATTGTAGAGGCACATGCAATTTTAAATGATTGTCATTTCCATCAATGTATTCTTGAAGAGAGAAACTATTATCTTCACTTGATTCAGAGGGCCAATTATGAAGACGAGGTCTGTCATCCCTGTACACTTTTGGACTTTTTCTCAATTCGGGCAAGTTGTTCAAGAATCTGTTTTGATCTGAGCCAAGTGAAGATGTTTTCTGCAAAGTATTCAGTGAATAGAAGCAATATTTAAGTGTACCGTATTGTATTAAGTTAGACAATTAAGACAGTAACTTATAAATGAAAAATTAAGTCAAAGGATAAATGTATTGTTTCAAACTATAGATTTCCTTTGATTTCTTTAACACTCCAAAACATGTGCAAACAAGGGTAGCTTCACATATTTATGTAACTGTTGCATTGAAAAATCTTAGGTGCAATGTTTATATTTGAGATATTTATGTACATAACATATCATCATCATCTTACTCTATAGGTCAAACTGCAATTTTCCAAGTCTTATTGATTTTCTAAAGTGGGATTTTATGAATTTGTCAGAAAATTGTCCAAAATTGATAGGGTGGTCTAATTTTTCTCTCTGATCTCTCACAGTTCAAGGTTTTTTTAATATTTCAACCATATCATCTAAAAAATATTATTTATTATATATCCATTTTAAGTATATATGACTTACTTTTCCAGGAGTGGATTCTATAGAATTTAAAAAATATGCATTAATTTTACAAAGTAATATGGCAAAAGTAAATTTATAGGTTATTAATACCATGTTATGAAATTTTCTTGACACTCATATGTAGTGAAATGTTTGTAAACTTAGGGTGGCTTGGTGTTATTCCATAAGTTTACGAAGTATACAGTTTCTTAATTAATAGTAATTTTGAGCACAGGTTGGATATAGGGCATTTTTAATATTATGCTAATGTTATTTGTTAAGTTCATAATAATTGTCAAGAGATTTTCTAACAGACCCTTTATTTAAGCTTGAAGAAGAGTTCCAACAATATTGTTAACTCTTGTAATGTTTTTGTCTAATGTGATGTGGTGTATCAAATTTAGGAGAGTGAAATACTTGGTTACATAGACCAATAAATTGGTCTATGTAATCAAATGTATGGAGGTAAAATTTATTTGTTCTTTCATAAGAAATTCTATCTTGAGTGAAACAGAAATAAATCTTGCTAACAAAGTTTTTGATGAAATACATATATGCCCCTTCATAAAAATACTGGCGTAGGGGTTGGCGATCCCACTGCCTAGTGGCATGGCCATTGCAGACAGCCTCCCTGACTCTCTACTCTTCTTTCGAGCAGGGTCTTTCCTTTCTACCCACGCTTCTTCTACCCTTGAATGTGTGGATATACTGTCTTCATCTATCTGTACAAACCCAGTTTTATCTTCTTCTTCCACCTTCCCCCCGTTTTTCTTCTTGGTTTCAGGCCAACTCAAGGTGTTACGTGGACCGTGGATGGATGGCATCAGGTTTTGTAGATAGTGTCTACAACTGTACCTGCAGGATACCGGGCGACCTCCTGCAGTAAGTAGCCTTACCTGGACATGCGGGACTCTGTTGGGGGGGGCCAAAGGTTTCGACAGTTGGCAAGGTACCCAAAACTGGGGGAACTAGGGGGTAAGGATGACCCTCGTAGACAGGGGCTGAGTAGGGTAGGAACCCGCCGATACCTTCGATTCCTGGAGCAGGGCGTGGAACTTGACAAGGCCAGGAAGAGGGTAGACGAAAGGAAGGCAGCGAGCAGCACTGTTCAAACCTGTGTCCAGTTAAGGGAAAAGTGGAACGCAGGAGATCACCCCACCCCAGAGGGAGTACGAGGCAAAGAGGATGAGAGTGGGTACAGAGTGTTTACCCTATGTATCTGTATTTGTATCTGTATCTGGCAAGCAACCACCTATGCAGAAACCACTAAACTTGTCAAACTTGCCGTACTCCCAAAGGAGTACGTAAAAAGAGGCTGGGGACGGAGGAGCTTTCACATCTAGAGGATGCAATCACCAAGGAGATAGCGAGGGGTACCTCAAGTAAAGTCAAATTTGCGGGCGTGCACTTCAGGCCCGGATATATGCTGGTGGAGTGCATCAACCAGGAAACAGCCGACTGGTTGGGAAGCAAGGCCACCCAGTTGCTGGAGTGGAAGGGAGTGGAGCTGATGGCCTTGGGGACGATATACCTAAGGCCCATATCGTCACGATCTTCTTCCCAAGAAGGTGAAGACGATAAGTTTATTCTGTCTCTAGTTGAATGTCAGAATGAGGGGCTTGGTACCCAGACGTGGCATGTTCTGAGGAGTTAAGAGGAAGGACAGGGAAAGCTACTGCACATTGGGATTGATGACCAAGCATGAAAACAAATCAAGAAGGAGGAATACCAAATCATTTATCGGTTTGGGTGAATCCCTGTTCATGCGCACAAGCCCACAGAGTAGGAGGTAGGCGAAAAGTCGAATAGACAAACTCCTTTATTTATATCTAGATAATGATAAAACTTGGTATATGGTCAAAATAAAAATAGTTTGTGGTAAAAATTCCTACTCTCAGTGTTCCTCAAAGCAGCAAACCTGCATACTCTTTCCCATGTTAATATTAGGTAGAATAGGCAAATACCCTAATTTATAACAGCTATTGATTGATCAATTTTGTCATATACTTGTATTATTATTGCCATGTCATTGAGGTGGAAATTCGCTGAATACGCAGGTCTGCTGCGAAGAGGGGATTTTAGTTTGTTGTTGGTTTATATTTTGTATCTTTATATGGTACTTTCACTATTTATTGCACCATTTGTACATAAATATAAATAAAGAAATATGATGACTACTATACCAAATTGAATTTCTATAAAGAAGGCCGTTTTATCATTATACTTATTCTGTGAAAGAACAACACGGGGAAAGAGAAATAAGGTAAAAATATCACGTATTCATTATTAGAATTCAACTCAATGAAGCTCAAGTTTGGTAAAAATAATACAATAACTTCACAACCATATTTAAATACCAATGAAAGTTTCACACACAAAATGGAAAAAAATTACTGTAAGCTATTTCAAGTGTATGTGTGTTGATTTTTTTAGAAAATTGTAAAATATAAAGTTGGTAAATCTTTAGTCAAAAGTATTTAAATAGTATAAAATGTTAGTTACATATGACACATATGAAAATAAATAACATCAATATGATTTCATTAACCTATAAATTTGTTTCCACCTTTATAATTTTGCAAATAAATGCAGTATATATTAAAAAATTAGAGGGAAATGTTTCCACACAGGTAAGTTACATTTTTGTGCTATTCTAATCTATTCTTAACCAATATTTTGTTCAAACAATTTTTGTGAGTTTTTTTAGCTAAATTTTTATCCATGGAGTTACAGTGTGCAAATTTGCAGGAAATACTTTTCATGCATAAAAAAAACTTGTCATGGACAACAAGTTTGGAAAAGTATTATTCACTGAGCATTGAATAAAATATTTTAATTTTCAAATAGTCTCCCACTATTTGTAAATAAAACATCAATTTGCACTAGAACATTTTCTTTTAAAACAAATACATAATTTTATAAATTAAAAATTCATCTGAGTGTATTAGGGTAGTTTTGAAGATATTTTTATTTTTTTTAGTTATTTTTAGTTTTGAAGTTATTTTTTTGATGGATATTTTCCATTCATGAGGAAATCCCTTTCCTTGGATTATTGCAAAACATCGGTATTACTAATTTATTTTATTATCCAACTTATTTGTAGCCTTTGTACTTGTGGAATTATGGTTATTATTTGATTTATATTATATTTTTTACTATTTACAGAGTGTCCCTGAATTTTAATTTTTTTAAAGAAAGGCTGTGAACAATGAAATAAAATTTATTATGTCGTTTTATCTCCTAAAGACCAAATTACAGAAAAAAATCGGTTTTTCAATTATGATTTTTAAAATGGCGGATCTTTAAAAATTAAAAATGTAAATATCTTAAAAAACCGCTAATGATAAAAACCCAACAGCTATTTCAAAAATTCCGGTTCAGGTTATTACCATTAAACAGCTGATTGATTCATACAGTGTTACAAAATATGACCGTTTCTTGATATATTGTTTCCTTTTTCTGTGATAATTATTTATTATTTATCAATGTGCCGCTTTTAAATGATTATGACATAATTAATACTTACAGTCGTTGCTAATGGGAAAATTGTATAAAATTATTCAATATGGCCTGCCAAGCCAACTCAGTTAATCAATACATTACCATCATTCCACAAGAACAAAGGCTTCTAATAAAGTAATAAAATAAATTAATACTTTTAGTCCTAACTACTTCTCGGTAATACTGGTCTAGACTTTCTATCCATAAACTCCAAAGGAGTAGCCTATAGTTTTTTTTTACGAGGGAAAATGCTGAGCACCATCAGGGAAGAAAGATCGGTACACATCACGGTGTGTGGGACTCACACTCACTAAAAACTCCTCGTCTCAAGCTGAAATCCGCCTTGGAGGCCGAGGGTGTCACTAAACTACCCTGGACTGTCTTGGTGGTGCTGATCTGAAATGATGACGAGCTCAATACCCCACTCCCCGACAAACTGAGTCAAGAGGTGGTCTACCAGTACACTCCTGTGGAATTTCTCCTGCAGGATTTTCATTTTTATATTTCTGCCGCTTCTGAAGTAAAATGTACCGTATAGAGTTAAGAAAGAAGAACACATAAGTATTATTCAAGAACCAGGAGACCAATACGTTTTCATGTTATTTTTAAATTATGCCGATATTTTTTGAAAACTTTATATCCTGTTTTAAACTACAAAATTGATTATTTAAGCCTATGGAATTATGAACGCAATAAATATGTAGTAGTACGATAAATAAAATTATAATAATACAGTAAATAATATTTATAAAATATTATAAGTTCAAAAAATTTATAAGTTAAAATCTTTAAGCCCGATGCGCGAACTAAATATTTTTAAAATTATTGTTCCCTTCATCTCTGTAAGAACACACAGCTTTTAAGCCCTATTAGAACTAAATATTTTTAAAATTATTGTTCCCTTCATCTCTGTAAGAACACGCAGCTTTTAAGCCCTATTAGAACTAAATATTTTTAAAATTATTGTTCCCTTCATCTCTGTAAGAACACACAGCTTTTAAGCCCTATTAGAACTCAATACACAAAAATTTTATTTTTTCGGCCCACCCTATTGTCTATTGGTTGTTTGTTGTTTGTGTATTATTACTAATAGTAGCTTTGGAGCATTGCTTCCTAGCCTTAATACAAAAAGTTTTTTGGTTTTTGTATTTAAAATCCGTATTTAAATATATTTAAATACATATTTATTTTATTTAAATGTATTTATTTACCTATGTACAGTATTATTGTTTCAGAATAATTTTGTCTGTTTTGGGTTAATACTGGCTATGAAAATCATAATCGGTTTGAGAGTCACCTCAGTTGATACCTAGAAGCATCAGTCTACGACCCTTATGTTATACCCTTATGTCTACGAGAGCAGAACTTTTGAATATATGTTGGGATTAAATCTTAATTATGTCATGAAAGTTTTGTCTGGGCCAGAGAATCGCTTGTCGGGGATACTGAGTAAAACTATAATCTACAAGAGCATATCCTGGGTTCGGGAGTGGAAGAGGCTTGGTGAAAAGCATGGCGTAACAGTTCATTTTAATTCCATCAGTTTTGAGGTATTGTGTCAAGAGCTAATGAGCATTGTAGTAGCGGAAAGAATAACATAGTGGACGTAGTGCACGGACATCCGTTTATCATAGCCAGTATGCAGCTTTGGACCTTGATCTGGACGGTGTCCTTGCAAGCGACACTGGTATCGGCGTGGTCTCTTGGGTTATTAAGGCTAGGGTAGAGTTGGTGAATTTAAATTACAAACCTTCGGCACTGGAAAGGGAGGGATTATGTTCCTTGTGTAACTTGAGGGAGAGGGAGACAATATACCATTTTATGACAGCATGTCCCATTTTAGCAAATGTTAGAAAAACTTGGCTTAGTAAAGAAGAATTGGGTTAGAAAATGAAGAATTTGAAAGTATATTAAATGAAAGAGATTGGCGGGATTTAACTGGTTGTATGAAAGAGGCATGGATTTTTAGATGGTCTTCGATCCAAGAATTTAATGTTTTATGAGCAAAAGCAGTAATAATTTTAGGCGTTGTCTGATAAAAAAAATCTTTTTAATATATAATTATTGTATGTTTGTTATCCATTTGTTTGTATTGTTTCCACTTCTCTATTTATCTGTAACTGTTTATCCACTTCTTGTGCAACTAGGGTAGAACTAATTTTCTGTTGATTTTACTTATTGAGATAGATTATTTTTTTAAAAAGATACCAACCCAGCGAATGGCTACTTTGGCCATGCTGTAAAATTTTAATTTTTTGTTCCCTGCGAGAAACATCTATCTGTGGAAAGATTATTTTAACAATAAAGCACATTTTTACTCATTTATCCATATTGTTTCAGAATCATGAAAATCGTTCACCGTCTAAAGACATATTTGGAAAAATTTTCCTGAACAAATTACATAATTTTAAAAAGTCCCCGGAAAAATATATACATGAAGGGGTAAATAATTTACCTCACTTTGATCTGAATAAAAATAGACAAAGTAGTTCTCAAGAAAAATATGTGCAGAGGCAAGATAAGTATTTTAAATTACAAGTACCAGTACAGTTCATTGAAGACAATGAATTCAATTCTGTCCAAAACCAAATACCCCTTTCAAGCTTTACCCAACCCCTTGAAAAGTGCCCTTCAAAAAATGACATTGCAGACTTATTTGATGAAAAGATTAAAACAATAACTCTTGAAACAGGATTCAGGGAAAAACAGTCAACTAGTGTATTTTCAAGAAAGTTTTCCTCTGAAGAGTCAATAAACAAGAGAGATTCAACATTGCAATTTGTAGGAACAGATTTCATTACACAACTCGGTAGAACTGGTCCTATAGAAAACAAATATAGGCCTACTAATGAACCAATAGTATTAACTTCAAATCAAATATCCTGTTCAACAATCAAGCAGATATCAACACCTTTATTTTCTCAGTTCGTCTGTGGCAGCACTGAAAGAAATGCTTTCAGAACCAAAAACAGAAAACAGAAAAAAACTAAAAAGAAGAAGTGCACCACTCAAAAATCCTGTCCAAAAATCAAACAGGTTTCAAGCTCTAAGAAATTTAACACAAAAAGATGTACGACTCCAAAAATAGTAAAAAATATGTTCCACCAAGTTAGCCACGAATCAATGGTGCATATGGAAGTTCATGTTCACTGTGGTCAATCAACAAACCAAGTTCATATTATTCCACAAATAACTATCTATCCAAGTCCAGTGAACTCAAAAAATGTGTATTTAACTCCTCCTATTATAACAATGTCTCCACATACAGATTACCAAAGCTACATAAAAACTGTTGATAAAAAACTGGATTCTCCAAACATTTATGCCAATCAACTAAATCAAGCGTCACAAACAAAAACAGTTTTATCACAAGCAGATAGTCCAAGGAATCAACTTATGAGTCAAGATTTGTGGAACCATAAAAAAACTGTAAACACATGGGACCAACCAGCAACTAAAGGTTTTGAGAAGCCCATCTCAAAAATTAAATTAGGAACTCTTCCAACTGATAAAAACAATGGTATTGAGTGGAAAAACCAGAATAAATTACCACAGCCTCTTTTACCTCATGATATCTCACCGAAATGTACAACGCCTTTCCCAATCATTTATCATACAACAAAAACTTCAGATTCTACATCAGTTCCTCTGTTCTTATTTCAGTTATCTGAATTAGATAAAACTTCAGAAGTGACAAGAACATCAAACATAAAATCAACCAACAGCCAAAAAGGTACAGAGCTAACAAATGATAATAGAAAGCCAGCCAAAAAAACTTTAAACTCTACATCAAGCAAATTGGTTAGGCCAAAGTTAATGTTGTTGAAAAACTTGGCACTTCCCCACATAAGGAATCATTTTAAAAACAAATTATTAAAACAATTTAAACTCTACATCAAGAATGCATTGACTAATAAAACAAAGAGATAATTATTTAAAACTTGAAAACTCACAAGGAGTCTTTAGATAAATTCAAAGATAACAAGAATTAAAAAAAATGTGATACAATAACTTATACTACAATAACGCTTATCACTACTCAATTTTGACATGAAGATATTCTAAAACAAACAGAGAATACAATTTGTCAAACTTGAACCACACATGAATGAGTCTTAGAACAAAAAAAGAAGAAAAAAAATAAAAATGAGAAGATGAATTAAACTGAAACAATAAAGAATAAAAACTCCTACACTAACAGCAATTTCAACAATATTATAGCACAACATAAAGAATAAAAACAAAAAACAATCTACGACAAACAAACTGTGAAAAAAGCTACTACATTTCTGAATCCCGTAGTTCTTGGAGAGAGACAGAAAAAAAAAGAAAAAGAAGAAGAGGGAAGAAGTGAGAATGGAAGAAGAAGAAACGAGGAGGATGAAAGGAGGACAGATGTCTCCTACAATGACTGCGAATTTCAACAAGTGATATACCAATAAACAAAAAAAATAAAAATCTTGACTCTAAACAAATTTGGAGTAAATACTATATCAAAAAATTTAGATGAAAGACGTTCACCTGTTCATTTGGAGAGAAGTACAGCATCATTTTCAAGTAAAATTCACTCGTTAAAATATTCTGATCAAACTGATAGTTGGAGTACTGAAAGTGATAATTTCCTGTTAGGAAGAAGTCCTCCAACAAACGAGGAAAGTGATGATTTAAGGTTTTTGGGGAAAATTCCCCCTACAAATCCTCTTATTTTGCACCAAAGTGTTTCCCCCGATTTCTTAAGGGGAAGTGATCTTATTATTCAAAAAGGACTGAGTGTGACTTTAAAAATGTCTGAGGAAAAGGGTACTTTATATTTTTTCAATGTGAGCAACACACTTCCTTTAGAAAATAAACCAGCACTAAGTATTGAAACTCCAAATTTACTGAAAACGGATACGTTAGTAAGCAAACAAATTTCTTCTGATGAAAGAAGTGTTTCAACTGATTTATCAGAAACCCTGGCCCTTGATCATACAAGTAAAATTAAACCTATAAGTATACTTGTTGAGACTAAGCCTATCACTAGCGAAAAGGACACAGGAGGTATGTTTAACCTAAGTGGTACACTTCCACTTGAAAGTGAATTGGAACAGAGCATTTCAATTCAAAGCATAGATGAAAAGAAAACTTCTCTAAGTGACTTAACATCAGTGAATATAGAAGTAACAACAAATTACACAAAAAATCCATCCGATTTGTCAAAAAATTTGATCATTGATCATGTAACTAGCTTTCCAACGTTGACTGAGCCTTTGGAAGAATCAATCTCTTTTCAAGAGGAAAAATATACTTCACATGGTTTCAATCTTAATCGTACACTTCCGCTTGAAAGCAAATTGGAACAAGTTATCTCAACTCCAAGTCCACATGGAATGGAATCTTCTGTCAGTGACTTAAAATCAGGGTATATAGAAGTGAATGACACTCACAACCCATCTAATTTGTTTGAAAATTCAATGCTCGATCACACAGATAACTCTATGAATATACAAAGGGAGACTGAGTCTTTGGAGTTTAACAACTCATTCACAAATGAAAGTAGCACTATAGCATATGAAACTGATTTTGAAAATAAAATTAAAGTCACAAAATTTGTGCAGGAGTCTAAGTCACCTCAGCTTATTGTTATGCAAACTCAAGCAAAAGAAAAGGGAGGAGGAACCCGTAAAATTTATAATTTTAGTTCTGGAGAAATCAATACAACGCTTGATATACCTTATAATTCAACAATAGCTTCACTAAATAATCAAACTTCATGGGAAATTGAAAACCAGTCTTTAGCAGACACATTTTCAAGCTTATCAGAGGAGGAGGGTAGTTTTGAAAACAAACTAGAACCATCCAATTCACTTTCTAATATCCTAAGAACGGATTCTTCAATTAATAAAGAAATTTCCTCAGAAGAAAGCAGCTTGCATAATGATTTATCTGAAAGCTCAATCATCGGAACCACAACTAACTCTAACAGTGCTCCAACTAAGACAGACTCTTTGGTATTTACTTACTCAAACACATCATCGGGTGAAAGTAAAGATCAATCACAAGAAGATGTAACTTTTTCACACTTGATCACAGAGGAAGAAACATCACCTTCTAATGATACGCAATATGAAGAAACAGTGATTAGCTACCCACAAGCTGCAATGGGGACACGCGACAAAATATTGATGCATTCACAAGGAGATTCAATTACTCCTTCCAAATCTGAATTTAATAAAAAAAGTCAAAGTTTTACAGAAGCATTAAGAAATACTGTCCATGAGAAAGCTATCCCTGAGACAGAGTCACAAAAAATACAATATTTAATACATTTAGGAGGTAATACATATCAGTTTTATTACAAGAAAACATGGTACATAACAAATAAAAATAGAACTTGGGCTCATGACAATTACACTACTGTCACATTGAATGAGTACTTTCAAAATACATCTCAACAACTTTCACACAGTGTACATGACACAAGATTTGTAGAGAAACTTTTAATAAAAGGCTCATTTAATACAAGTACAGATATGCCATTTGAACTTTTTGCTGAAAGTATCATATTCACAAATAATTATAATCATATAATTATTCCTGTAAGTTGGATCGGTTTGAAATTGACTTTCCAAGACATAATTGCTATGTTACGTCTCTCAGACATTGATTTGCCTAATAAGATAACCAGGTTAAGTGAATTTGGGTCTTCTGACTACTGGAAAGAAATTTATCAGAAATTAAAAATTTATAAAACAACAAAAGTAAATGATGGTATTGAATATATACACAAAACAGAGGACAAAACTGAAAGTAAAATCAGGATATATTTAGATGGTATATCCATCAAAGATAACAGAAAGTTATCTCTGAACGAGCTATTAGTAATATTGCAGGGGCTGAATGATTACAAAAATGATTCAAGTCAAATCTCAATTTCTATAGCATCTACAACTCAATATCAAGAGATTACTGAAAATAATATGATACAATGGTTAATACATTTAGGAGGGGAAAATTATCAATTTTACTACAATAATAAGTGGTATTTAACTAATATGCAGTATATTTGGGCATATGACAACAATACAAGTTCAATTATGAATGAAGCTTTTAAAAAAGTATCAAAAGAAAATTTAGAAGATAATGATGAAATTATGAAAGGAATACAAACTCTCCTTATGAAAAACGTCTCTACTATTACTCAAATCCCATTTGAATTATTTGCGGAAAGTATTCTGAGGTCAAGTACCTACATTCGTCTGGCCAGCCAACTTGGTTGGGGCAGTAGATTGTTGAGTTATAGTGACATTATAGGGATGTTGCGGTTGTCTGGATTTAAGCACTCAAATTTGTTACAATTCGGAAAAGAATGGGGCACGGTTAACTGGGAAAATGTATTTAAGAGTCTGAAGCAATCTGATATTAAATCATATTATGACCATAATGAATATAGTATAGCTAACGAAGGGAATGACACATCCATATTGCAGGTGTATTTCAATGGTTCCTCCACTTGGAAAGATAAAACTCTTGACACCAAAGAATTGTTAGATGATTTACAATATCTCAATAGCAAAACAAAATTTTCAACAGTTGAATCCATGTATGTTTCGAACGATTTGTCACTAATTTCATTTGTTCACAATGTATTCAAAATTCAGACAGATTCAAAAACTAGGTATACTAACTATAATTTTCATAATGAAAATATGAACTTTAATGAGATTATAGCTCTCATGGCATTGATATATACTTCCTCGAATGACATTAAAACATTGCAAATATCAATGACAGATGAAAATTTTGATATTTACTTTACTAAGCTTCAGACTTCGAGGAAACAATTTTTCCCAGATAGAACAGTATATTATATATCAAATGGAACAAACTATACAAAGTTAACGGTTTTCATTAATGGAACATATGAGTATAAAGACAAAAGAGTCACACTTGAAGAAATTTCTAGAAAATTAACAGAGCTTAAAAGTTCTTCAGAAACAACATCATTTAATGTTATTCAACATTTAGTTAAACTTGGTGAAGGAAAATATCAGTTTTACTGGAAGGGAAAATGGTATATAACAGATGAAAAAAATATTTGGCCTTTTGATGATGAAACTAGTCATGATATGAATGAGACATTTTTTGGTATGACAGAAGAGAAAAATGTAAATAAGGAATCAATAGCTAAATTATTGAATAATTTACCAAAAGAAAACTCTAACGAACAGTTAAGAATGCCATTCGAACTATTTTCTCAAAGTTTACTTTCAGTCTGGAAGATTTCTAAAACCTTTCCTAATAAATTATATAAATGGGGTGGTTACTACATTAATTACGAGGACGTGTTAGCCATGATGAGATTATCAAATTTCAATGTCTTATCATCACAAGGTAAGACCTCGTGGGATGAGATAAACTGGGGAGATATGTATCACAGACTGAAAAATTCAGGATCTAAACTATATGATGACCGAATGGAATATTCTATTACTGATGAAAATAATGAAGTTAAAATAATGATCATCTATTATAATGGTACTTCAATTTGGAATAACAATAAACTCGATTTGGAAGAATCTTTAATCACTCTTGAAAAACTAAATAAAAACACCAAATTTTCTAACAGGTTTTTACAGTCATCAAATTTAAATGATTTCCAACATTTTGTTAAACTTGGTGAAGGAAAATATCAGTTTTACTGGAAGGGAAAATGGTATATAACAGATGAAAAAAATATTTGGCCTTTTGATGATGAAACTAGTCATGATATGAATGAGACATTTTTTGGTTTGACAGAAGAGAAAAATGTAAATAAGGAATCAATAGCTAAATTATTGAATAATTTACCAAAAGAAAACTCTAACGAACAGTTAAGAATGCCATTCGAACTATTTTCTCAAAGTTTACTTTCAGTCTGGAAGATTGCTAAAACCTTTCCTAATAAATTATATAAATGGGGTGGTTACTACATTAATTACGAGGACATGTTAGCCATGATGAGATTATCAAATTTCAATGTCTTATCATCACAAGGCAAGACCTCGTGGGATGAGATAAATTGGGGAGAAATGTATCGCAGACTGAAAAACTCAGGAACTAAACTATATGATGACCGAATGGAATATTCTATTACTGATGAAAATAATAAAGTTAAAATAATGATCATTTATTATAATGGTACTTCAATTTGGAATAACAATAAACTCGATTTGGAAGAATCTTTAATCACTCTTGAAAAACTAAATAAAAACACAGAGTTTTCTATCAGACCTTTAACGTCAACAAATGTTTCATTTGCAGTATCTTTTTTTTCATTTGTAGCAAATAATTTCTTTAAACACAAATTCACTCAGAAAACACTGTACAATAGATATACATTTCATGATAAACCAATGACTTATTTTGAGATCCTAGCATTACTGGCATTAATGAACCTGATGTCAGCTGACACTATTAGGTTACAGCAGTCACTGACCGAGCAAGAAATTTCAACTTATCTTACAATGCTCCAAACCCGGTCTGAACATTATTTTTACTCAGATTACATAAAATATAACTTATCTGATTTTTCAAGTTCTGTCGATGCTGTAAATTCTATATTTGTCTTTTACAACGGAACAACAGAGTATAACAATACAGTGATGACATTTGATCAAATTTCAAAAAAAGTAATAGAACTTTCAAGACCAATAACGGTAACAAAAGTGGAAATGGCTAAAACAGGATATACCGATTCAAAGGTTGAAGTGCCCTTTTTATCATTTGCAAAGAATGTCCTCAAGCAGAAATATAATTCTGAAACTAGACACATTAAACATACATTCCACAATATAACGATGACTTATCAAGAAATAGTAGTCATACTGACAATGATGAATGTGATGTTTTTAGATGCTGATAAACTCAAAGATGTATTTACAGATGCTCAAATCGAAGTAAATGTCAAATTTCTCCAAAGTTCAAGGCGGAGTTTTTTTCCTGACAAAGAAGAATACGTTATACCTTATGGAAATATGATAATTTTTTTTGATGGCTCCACAGAGGTTCGTGATGGACAAATAGTGTTGTTAGAGGTAATGTCAAACAGAGTCACAGAACTTTTAATGGGATCAACAAATTTTTCAATTGCCCTGTCTTTTTTATCATTTGCAAAGAATGTATTAAAACAAAGGTTTGATTCAGAACATAGGAGTTTAAGATATGTATATAATAAAGAAGTAATGACTTATGATGGTGTTCTAACCCTATTGAGAGTGGTCAATGTGTCCTCAAGTAATGTTGAGAGCTTGAAAAACATGTTAACAGAACAATGGTTATATCATTACATGGCATTATTGAGGAGTGTACAATATTTTACACTTGAGGATGGTAAGTTACAGTATGTCATCGAAGATGGTGCAAAAGTTGAATATTGTATTGTTTCTCCCGATGGAACAACAGAGTACAATGGTATATCAATGACAGTTGAGGAAATTTCAAAAAGTCTAACAATACTTCTGAACTCGGAAAAGGAACATTAAATTTCAAGTTTAAATAGAACCATCTTAATAATTTTTATTATTTATAAGGAATTGCTTTGGGCTTAAATATATTTTGAGAACACTTCCTACAAATTTTATACTTGAAAAATGAACATTCTTAAATTTTATTACTAATGGCATTGATAAATTCATGCTATGAAATGATAGATTGATGACTGAAGAATTGATTTGGTACTGTGAATTGACTGATTGTAGTATTGATGGTACTGTCTAATTGGTGGAAAGTCACTTAAAGAAAAAAAATTACCCAAGAAGGCTTCACATTTGAAATAATGAATTACCCTAAAAAATAAAAATAGTCTGCGAAATGTGGGGTCAGTTAATTTTTATATTTTCAACACTTTCTTTCTGCAGGACCTACAAATTTTCTAAAAAGATTGACAACAGTGTATTGAAATTTTGTTAACATAATTGATTCACAGTTGAAATAGGATTATCCAAAGTATTGTATGTATTTTATCATATAGTTTCAAGCATAAAGTTCAATTCATAGACATACAATTAACAACAAGGATGATTTACCAATAATAATTCCAGAATTTATTATTATCCGAAACTACTGCTACTATGATTGATAAATTTAGCCTCAAATGACTAATAGTTAAAAAAAAGAAAAAATTCAATTATTTTGGAATTGTTGATAACTTAACATTCTCATCTTGATGATTAAATTATGTGTATTGTGAAAGAAGGGCTAGAATATAATATATTAAATGTCTTTCTAAATGGAAAAGGCATATTGTATTTCAACTGGCTTGTGACATTCAAAAAAACTTAATAAACAATAATAGGACTTCTGAAATGGGTTTACAACACTTACAACAATTGCACAAGAAAAAAATTGAAATTGAACAAGATATAGTTTAACGGAAAACAGGATACACAAAATTCAAATATAACCATACTATTTGAAAATGAATTGTGTAACATATTGAATAGGATTTTTGTGCTAGAACTGTAACTGTAGAACCTAAAAGCCAAGTTTTGGGCAATCGTAGATCATTAACCAATAGTTAAGAGATGATTCTGATAATTTTGATTAGAATCTTATCAATTCAATGGCTGTACTAAAATAAACATTATTTTGCAAACAATTTTATGATTTTTTCAATTATTAACTATAGTTAAATTACTATAGACTACTCACGATAAAACTAAAAAATAAGCAAATAAACATATACATTAAAACTAAAAAGTTGTAAATAACTTAGTGTCATCAATCCTGTTAATATATGTAGAAACATTACAAGTTTCAAGGTTTAAGGTAAAATCATACATCACGTCACAGGAGTTACTATTGTATACAAGCAAAATTGTAAAGTTTATTTAGCTGAATATTCTACAGAATATGTATGGGATTCAGGTGTTATTGTTTCCAAATTAGATATTAAGCAAAGAATTTGTAATCCACAGTAAAAAACTTACCAAATGACATCACTGCATGTTTCAAATTTTGGTGTCGCAAATTTCCAACACCCCCAGAGCTAATACATATTCATGTCAAAAGATATTTAACTGTTATATGACTGTCAATATTTTATATGTCTAGGCTTGGATGGGAGGTGTTAGCAGTTCATGTCACACACAAATTTTAACAACAGTTTAACTGATAATATACCAAAAAAAAACAAACGACAAAATGTGGGATGCTAAGTTTCTTCCCTTATGGTTACAAGGACAACAGCTGTCCTTATATAACCATTATGTTTCCTTACAAACAGTAACTGTTAGATGAATTGAAAACATTCCCTTTAGACATAACCATAATCTAAGCAATTCATCAAAGGGAGGAATAGTAAATACATTTTTTAGATTTGTATTTAATAAATTTGGTTTTCTTTATTTAGATTTCCATATGAGCTAAAATAGCTTTTGTCTGTATAAATATTAATGTAGTTTTGTAACTTGAACTTGAATGTTACAGTTTAAAAAAAATAGCATGTTTGGAGACCAAATATACAAACCACACTATTGACATTGAGGAGATAAAGATAACCTTATCAATACCTCCTCCTTTCATCCCTTAACCTTGGTTAAGTCAATTATTTATTTAGGAAGCAAGAATGATTAAATACTCTTATCAGAGTTACCAGTGTTCTAAAACAAATTTCATTGCTCCTACAATTCTTAGTAAAAGTTTTACTATATCAAACTTCATCATTATAAAGAAACACTCAAGTTAGTTAATAAAATTTATTTGTATAGTTACAAAGACTGATGTCTCACTTCTACGATTCATCTCACACCACAGAGCCATGTCGCTGGGTTTCTGATGAAAATATCATCAATTATACTTTGGCTGATGTTCTTTATCAACATTTTTGGTGTGATATTGTTCAGAATATGAGAGTAGCCATGACCTCCAAAATGAACCTGGAATTTTAAAACAGTTCTATAATAATGAATACCAACTCAGATAATTTACTTAAAAGCTATACAAGGGTTGTTTTTAAGTCTCTTTTTGAAATTACTTTTATTTTTATTGTAGACTTTTTTAATAGTATTAATTTAGTCATTTAAGATTCCTTGTGTTGTTTACAATAGTTTTAAAACTTCATCTACAAGTTTTACAGTATTTCTTTGTAAGATCCATGTGCCGTATACCTCATTGTGATTATATCAGAAAACAATCAAATATCTAAGCCAGAGAAACAAATTGTTGGTAAGTCAACAAACCTATCCACAACATAATTAACATGTTAAAAAATAACTGAGGAAAAAATTATTTTTAAAATTTATGTTTGTTACTACAATTTTCATATTCTATAGTTCCTCCTCAAAAATCCTATATACTAATTTACAGTTTTTATTTTATTTACATTATTGAATATTTTATTTCCAGTCCAAACTTTGTCAGTTCTATCATTATATCTTTAAAAAAAAATAATTGTAGCTACATTGAATTTTAACTATTAGAATGTCATTGAAACGTCAACATACTTTTAAAAACTTAAAAAATGAAAAGGAAAAAATGATTCAGTATGAAAAATGTCTAATAGCTTCAAAAATTTAAATTTCAATATTGATATATATACAAACCAGACGATGTTTGGTGTGAATGTCATGGGACATCAATATACAATCTTTTTTCCCTTCTTCTATCAACCGACAGATTTTATCTACTCTTTGTGCATCGCTAAGCATGTCAACAGAGGGATTAAGTTGATAAAATGAGCATTCTGTCCCAAAGAGATCAAATTGGCAGTAGCAACCAAGTTTGGCGAACTCTAGCAAATCTCCATCATCTGTCAGCGTTCCTGCAAAAACCCATACTTTGTTTCAAACAAAAAAATGTTGATTGTTGGAAAGTGGAAAGTCAGGTAGATTGTCAAACCTGATCATCCTGAATGAGATATGCCTTCCTGGTGGAAAATTATATAACCACCAGAAAAAGGAATCCATATATTGATTCCTAAGATCCCCAATCTTTTAGAGTATTTTAACCTAAATATGAGGATGAGTTAGGATATTGATTATATTATTTAGCTTTTTTACTGGAAAACATCAGCATTTATTTGTCAGAATCATTAAATAACAGCTCAATGATCAAATTTGGACGAAGTTTGGTGATTTCCTGATTATTAAGTGGGTTTTTCAACCACTCAGTCACCAATTGGAAAAGTATGACATAAACAGTCGATGTAGATGTCTGGGAGGTCACACCCTCTGATACAGTACCTCAACTGGGAGGTCATACAATAAGAGTGGACATGCAGTGAGAACTGAGGTTAATATTTCTAGACCCATCCCCACAGAACTAAATAAATATAAAGGATCTTTTTCCAAGTAGACAGCCTCAGTAGATAGAACCAACCTCCTCAGGGTTACTTTGAGTTTTTAGACTTAGACAGTACCTTGAACCAAAAAATGGGTACGGAAATGATGAGTGAAGAGTGAAAGAGTAAAGTGTTACATACTTAGGAGAGGCACTTACTGGCAATAACTCAGAAGAACTGTACGTTACCAACAGAATTTGAACAGTAAATAAAAGTTTCTTTGCATTCAATGAACTACTCAACTCAAAACTCCTCACACACGCTTCAAAAGAGAGATACTGGATTCATCAGTACTGGTCATTAGACCAGTAGTAATGGTTTCTGAGCCATATAATATATAAAATGACTGTGTCATATAATACACATGAAGTAGATATGAATTAATTAACCTTATTCCAGTCACTAAACTTACGGTCAAGATGGGACATAATGGCTCTCTTCTTGTCTCCTCCAGCCTCCAAGTAGATTCTCATTATCTCGGACGGGGCGCAAGGATCACGACCAGGATGGAAGCTAACAGCGCATTTCCGTGTACTTTGAACCTCTGCAGTTGCGATGATCGCCCGTCTCTCAAAATCTATCAAGTGAAAATACAGAGGAAATAGGAAATAAGAGTTAGCTACATTCTTGATGAGGGTATCAAATACCCTCATCAAAATAAACCGGTGAGAAAATGTATATCCAAATAAATATGTATATGTATATGGTGTACAGTCATATTGGTTTTTGGAAAGAAACTGTAGATCTACACGTACATTTTTTTAAAGTAAGGTCTGTATTGTTGTAGGCACTAATAGTTCATGCACATACCGCAATGAGTATGTGTGTTGTGTACCAGCATGCTTCAGGAACAACTGTTCTCAATATCAGCTCTTTAGCTAACCTTTATACGTTCTGTGCTTTCAAAATGTTTAAGATTATCAACTCGCCTGCCACACATTTAAATTTCTGGATTTTGAGACACCCTGATTCTTTTGTTAAAAAAAGTCGTATCACTGAGCCCACATAACAAGCAGTGGGCGAGTTGATAATCGTAAACATTATAAAATCACAGCACAGAACTGATTACAGGTTAGCTACACACCTTATATTGAACACAGTTGTTTGCGAGGCATGCTTATTGATTATTGTTCGAGTTCTTCGACGCACTTGCTCATTGTGGTATGCACATGAATTATTTGTGTCTTCTACAAAAATACAAACATTTTTTAAAAACATGCCTTGTAATTATCATTTTAAAACTACTCATGTTGATTAATCTTCGTGAATTAAATTTTAATAACTTCTCTTTTGTTTAGCAGATAAACAATAAACTCTGCATAACATATCAGCATAAACTCACAACCCTCATAACTTCTGTATTACTAGTTCCTGCTTTATACACTCGTTTTGTGGAAGTTAAAATCAAATTTTGCACAGCTTAAAAAGATATGAAGGCTGTACTTCAGCGCTCCTTACAAAGCCTGTTTTCATTATGATTTTGTACTACTTGGTTTAAGTTAATGTTATATCTCTATGAACTTAAAATATAATTATCAGCTGTGATACAAAACAGATGGTGTTAATCTTTATTATGTTTACTTTCAGTTCAGCTATTTTCCCAGTTTCAAAATGTACCGTACCTAATTTATGTTTTTAATTTATAATAAAGTTGTATATTCAAAATATCATGCGTGCATTATATTTGCAAGTCACAACAGTTAAATTGGCGACGATTGGTAAATAGTATCATTAATATTTCTACTTATTTTGTCAAGTTTTTAAAAGGTAAACAACTAAATTTTCAATTAACCTTTTTTGTGTTTTCTTAGAAACATTTTTCTAAAGAATTCATAAAAAACAATGAGCATTTGAGAGTCAAGGTTATTTACTCAAGAATTTTAAAGTAACTGAATTTTTTCAATAAAGTATAACGTTTAATTTTTCTTTAGATTTTTACTTTCTCCCCTTATACGTAGTATACGGAGAAAGTATTGTTTTCGTCAAAATTTTCGAATTTGAGTTGAGGGTGGATATATCCGTTTTGGGGTCCCCTGAATCCAAAAAAGTGGGTTTGGACGTGATGTCTGTCCGTCCGTGTGTGTGTCTGTCTGTGTGTGTGTCTGGATGTGTACAGTGCCACAGCCTACCCCGTTGGTCCGATTTAGATGAAATTTGGCATGTATATATATAGTCACCGTATCTCCAGGCGTTTTTTTCATTTTTTTGAATTTTTGATTTTTAAGGGTAGTTCACCCCTAAAAACCCTTAAAAAACGTGAAAAATCCAATTTTCTCAAAAACGGCTCTAACGATTTTGATTAAAATTTTATAGTTTATAGTGTACAGAGTACTAAATAATTTAACACCACCCGCATATCTGTAAAAATGACGGTTCAAAAGTTATGGGCTTTTAAATGTCAAAAAAATCAAATTTTTATATTTTCAGTGAAAACAATAAAAGTAAAGTATAACTTGACTGGTACCATTGAAACCAGCTTAAAAAACTAAACAAATTAGTATCTGGAATTATTTGTCTACGACTAACGGTTCCAGAGAAAAGTTAAATTTACTGTCTACGATAAACGCAGTACGTTGTCTGAAAGCGCCCAATGTTATTCTTATGGAGAATATAAAAAATCAATTTCTTCCTTACTTTCCAACAGTTTTCCATTAAACTTGGTATGAAGTTTAAGGTCAAATCACCGAACAAACCCAGCTCAAAAAAGCTTGGTATTACCGGGGTGGGGGGGTCCCCATACAATTTGAACAATTAATCTAACTTTGTCTCTCTTGTTTTTATTTTTAGAAATTGGATGATTATTTTTGAAACAATAAATTATTAAATGATATTTAGATTAACATTTTAGAAGATTATAGTTTTATTACAGATTGTCTTTTTTAAATTTACTTAAGGGAGAAAGTATGTGTCAGTCCACTGGTACCGTTTATTAATTTTCAATTATACTAACCTACTATGGATCCAGACCAATTTAGACAGTTCATGACAGCATTCCAGGAGCAACAAATGGCTTTTATTACCCAGCTTTTTACTCAGTTAAGTCCAGAAAAGAAATATGATTCTTCAAACAACTGTACAAATATTGTACCTTTTGAGAATTTCAACCCTAAAATTGAAAAGTTTTCCTCATATTTAGAGCGTTTTGAGAACTACTACACAATGAAAGAAGTCAAGGATGAAAATAAAATTGCTCAGTTGCTGTGTGCATCAATAGGTTCGACCCATTACAATAATCTGGCAGCTTTTCTAGGTCCTGAAAAACCTGTAAGATCTCTTGCTTATGATGTGTTAATAGACTCGTTCAAACAAATGTTGATTCCCAGAAAGAACGTTGTTGTTTCACAGCATTACTTCTTAAATGTTTTTCAAAAGGACGGACAGTCCATTTCTGACTTTGTTGCAACTTTACAACGTGATATTTCTGATTGTGAATTCAATGTGAAATGCGAATGTGAAAATTCGGTGTCAATTTCTGATGTATTCCTCAGAGCACAATTTATAAGAGGGCTTCGGGATGATTGGCTCAGAGAGCAAGTTCTACAATCAGGTTTAACTAAGTTTGATGATATTTTAACAAAAGCTATTGCTTTAGAGGCTTCGAAAATTGAGAGTAGGGTTCTTTCACAGCATCATAACATTAGTAGTAATACTACTGATGACGTGAATAAAATTCAATCTAACTATCACAAGTCTCAATTGAGAAGTAAGTCAAACATAGGGTCAAGACATGGTTCCAGTTTTAGGTCTAGACATCGATCCCTCTCCAACTCCAGGAAATTCAAAACTCGTCAGTGAGACTACTCAGCACTTGGAATTGATAATAACTGTATAAGATGTGGAAGGACGAACCACCATATAAAAGACTGCCGGATCGACAGAAATGATGTTTTCTGTGACTTATGTAAGAAAAGGGGACATGTTTCTAAGGTATGTATTTCTACATTAATACGATCTTCTCGGCATAGTAAATATTCCAGATCGAAGGTACATGCTATTGACTCTGAAAATCAAGAAACAAACCCATGAATATGGTTTATGCAAATTGGAAACTATTTTTCAAAGTAGTCAGGTTGTTGATCTTTTTGAAATGACCCCTGACCCAGGTAAATATTTCATTGATGTAATGCTGAATGGAAGGAATAAACGTTTTGAAGTTGATTCAGGGGCTCAATTTTCCTTAATTTCCGAAAATGACTTCAATGATCTCAAATTAGATGTAAACATTAAACCTTCAAATATTGCTTTCCGTTCCTACTCAGGGAACATAATTGAATCCATAGGAAAAGTCGATATTACAGTTAAGTATCAAAATAAAGAAATAGAGGGCGAGTTACATATAGTTTCAAATGGACATGAACCTCTCCTTGGTAGACAATGGATAAGAGGATTAGGTATAGAACTTAAACAAATAGATCAAGAAATGAACAACTCTGTATCTCAGATTAAGCAAGACATTCCTAATGAAGACATTCTTACAGAATTTGATAACATTTTCCAGGAAAAGATAGGTTGTGTACCTAAGTTTCAAGTATCTCTTCAACTACATAAAGGGGCAAAACCAGTCTTCACAAGGGAACGAGACGTCCCTTATGCACTTAAAGATCGAGTTGACAAGGAATTAGATTCTCTAGAAGCAGCAGGTATTATTACACCAGTAGAAGTTAGCGATTGGGGCTCACCATTAGTCATTATTCCAAAACCAGATGGAGGTCTTCGCCTATGTGTCGACTACAAGTGTGGAGTTAACGAAAGGTTAGTACAAGCAAATTACCCCATCAGACGTATAGATGACGTACTCAGCTCTCTTTGAAATTCTAAATATTTCTGTAAACTTGATTTATACAAGGCCTACCTTCACCTTAAAGTGGACGAGGATAGTAGTTCAATTCAAACTATTTCAACGCATAGAGGCACATACCGCATGAATAGACTCAGTTTCGGTATCAAAACTGCACCTTCCGAATTCAATCGTATTCTTTCTCAGATTCTTAAGGGAGTTCCGGGAACCGAAGCATATTTTGACGACATCATTGTTCACGGAAGTACTCTAAAGAAATGCAAAGAAAATCTCCAAGCTTGTCTCAGGAGACTCTCAGAATTTGATTTACATTTAAATAAGAACAAATGTTCGTTCTTCACAGAAAGAGTAGAGTATTTAGGACATTTGGTAGAACACAATAAAATAAGTAAATCTCCTTCTAAGGTCCGTGCTGTTCAAGATATGCCACGTCCATCCAATGTAGTCGAACTCCGTAGATTTCTAGGACTTCTTACATATTATTCTAAGTTTATTCCAGACTATTCAACAATCACATATCCTCTACGACAGTTGCTTTGTAAAGGAAGAAACTGGATATGGTCTGCCTCTTGTGAATCTGCGTTTTTGAAACTCAAGTCCGAACTTTGCAGTGACAAGGTTCTTGTACCGTTTGACCCAAGTTTACCTGTAATTTTGACAACTGACGCAAGCCCTACAGGTGTTGCAGCTATTCTTAGCCATCAAATTGAGGGTGTCGAAAAACCTATAGCATATGCTTCTCGTTCTCTTAACATTTCGGAAATGATTTACAGTCAACTAGACAGAGAGGCCTTAGCAATAATTTTTGGTGTTAACCACTTTTACAACTACTTATTCGGGAAACACTTCTTACTGATCACTGACAATGAACCTCTGTCACGTATATTTCGCCCAAATAAACCTCTTCCTCAAATGACATCTTCACGGCTTCTTCGCTATGCTTCATTCCTCTCAGGATTCGATTACACTGTCCAATGCAAGAAAGGAAAAGACAATCAGAATGTGGATTGTTTGTCACGATCTCCAGCGAAGGTAAAAACTAACATTTCCTCAGATGTACTCATCGGTGAAGAAGTAAATCAAATATGTGCACAGACTATTTTCCAGATATCCAGTTCCAAGATCACATTGATGACCATCAAAACAGAGACAGAAAAAGATAAAGACTTAAAGCAAGTCGTTCAAAAATCTCATGACAGAAACTGAAGACTCTGAATATACTGTCTGTGAGGAATTCTCTTTAGAAGAGATCGAGTTGTGATCCCTAATTCACTACGTTCCAGTACCACAATGTATCACGGTTGTATAATAATCCTCCAACACAACATGAAGCTCAACCTGTGTGTGAACCAGACAACACCCAGCCTCAGCCTCAGCCAATACAACATCAACGGCCACAACGACAGAGGAGACCACCAGTTTGGCTTCAAGAGTATGTGTGATTCAAAGTGGGAGAGAATGTTATATCTCTATGAACTTAAAATATAATTATCAGCTGTGATACAAAACAGATGGTGTTAATCTTTATTATGTTTACTTTCAGTTCAGCTATTTTCCCAGTTTCAAAATGTACCTAATTTATGTTTTTAATTTATAATAAAGTTGTATATTCAAAATATCATGCGTGCATTATATTTGCAAGTCACAACAGTTAAAGCCAGACTAGTTGTTATTCCAAAGTTTGGATATTATTTAGTTTACAGAGTTGTATCACGAATGTTTCAAAATTGACAAAATAATGGAAGTGACAAAGAAAAAAACTTACGAATCAAACAAAAGTTTGTTTATCTCTATTAAATGAAAAGCTGCAAGCAAGATTAATTTAATTTGAGGAAATTAATGGAGCAGGGAATATTGGTTAAATGGTTAGGTAAATTTATGCTGGATACTTTTGAGTCTCTTGTTTGGTTAAATAAATACTAGAAGGGACTTTAACCACTTTGAACAGAATATATCAGCGATGAAAGATAAATTTGGTTAAAACAAACATTATGAAAACAGTTTGGTTTATCCGATCAAAACTTCGTCCCAAGAAGGCCAGATTTTTGACTATTGGAAAAAGTCATAATTCAACACATTTAAATTAATTGGATGATTATTATATTATAAACACAGAATGGTTAAAAGAATTCAATTTGTAGGGGTATCAATTATACCATTCTCATACTAAAAGAATTAATAGTTTTTTAAAGTATTTTTATAGAATAAAAAAATTCTAAAGGCGCTAAAAATCAGTCATCACTAAGGTATTGCTAAAAAATATCAGTCTGCTTTTTTGAGTTTTGTGAATAAGAGTATTTAGTTTTATAGTACAGAAACCAAGAGCCTCATTCCTTAACCCTTTCAGAGCTATGGACTGAAAGTCAAGTGGCAAATAATGGCATCTATCAAAGTTTTAGTAAAACTATTAGTTGTTTCGCCACTAGGGTTTGCTTTTTAGCCAAATAAATCCTTGGTCAATGTGTTGGCTGACGAGTGAAGTATTTGAAACCAATCGGAGGTACGTGGGTTCAAATCCCAACCATGAGCAATGTCAATTTAGCTTGCACATGTATGGTACACTGGAGGGAGGACCCACCAACCTAAAATAAACTGTGACCAGCTTGTGTGAAAGTTGACAGCATTTGTAGGCTTAATTGGGATTGCAGTGGTCACCTGTTTGGTTTTTTACAATTTGATTATGGTTAAAGGGGGAAGGGTACACATTTACAAGTTTTTAGTGTTCGGTATTCAGTAATTGTTTTAACAACATGAATAACATAAATAATTCATAGCAATGAAAGGGCTAAAAGGAGTAAAAAGTAAATCCTGATAGTGATCTGTTAAAATATATACTAACAAGGAAGAATAGAGTGAATTACCAGTGATTGGCCAAGAACTCCCGACTTCACCAATGAAGCCGCACTTCACAGACTTATCTTCTAAACAGCCTTCAGTCAACTCCTGAAGTATTATGTCACACATGGCTTCAACGGACAACCCGAGATTACCAGCTGGCTGACAATCTGACACATAAAAACCTGCAGCAGAAAATCAATTTTACTGGAATAAATTTGTTCATATTACATTTCCTTTTCTTGAAGCCATTTTAAGAATAAATAAACATATTTTAGTTTATTTATATTTCTTGAAAATAGTGCTGGTATTGTCTGTTAGAAAATAACAATAAGTAAAGAAAAGCTATATACCGGCTGATTTATTTACTGATTTTTATTTGTATGTTTATTACTGACTTTTAGATGGCACAGGAGTAGCTATTGTAATGTAGATATTTATCAATTTTTATGAAAAATATATTTTGTTTATAAAAGTATCATACATTTATTATAATACCTTAAAGAATATGTGTACAAAATAGCGTCAATTTAGCTTGCACATGTATGGTACACTGGAGGGAGGACCCACCAACCTAAAATAAACTGTGACCAGCTTGTGTGAAAGTTGACAGCATTTGTAGGCTTAATTGGGATTGCAGTGGTCACCTGTTTGGTTTTTTACAATTTGATTATGGTTAAAGGGGGAAGGGTACACATTTACAAGTTTTTAGTGTTCGGTATTCAGTAATTGTTTTAACAACATGAATAACATAAATAATTCATAGCAATGAAAGGGCTAAAAGGAGTAAAAAGTAAATCCTGATAGTGATCTGTTAAAATATATACTAACAAGGAAGAATAGAGTGAATTACCAGTGATTGGCCAAGAACTCCGACTTCACCAATGAAGCCGCACTTCACAGACTTATCTTCTAAACAGCCTTCAGTCAACTCCTGAAGTATTATGTCACACATGGCTTCAACGGACAACCCGAGATTACCAGCTGGCTGACAATCTGACACATAAAAACCTGCAGCAGAAAATCTATTTTACTGGAATAAATTTGTTCATATTACATTTCCTTTTCTTGAAGCCATTTTAAGAATAAATAAACATATTTTAGTTTATTTATATTTCTTGAAAATAGTGCTGGTATTGTCTGTTAGAAAATAACAATAAGTAAAGAAAAGCTATATACCGGCTGATTTATTTACTGATTTTTATTTGTATGTTTATTACTGACTTTTAGATGGCACAGGAGTAGCTATTGTAATGTTGATATTTATTAATTTTTATGAAAAATATATTTTGTTTATAAAAGTATCATACATTTATTATAATACCTTAAAGAATATGTGTACAAAATGTTATTATGATCAGCCCAGAAGTTTTTTGTAAAAGATAACAAACATCACAACAAACAACAAACATTTTATGAATGAATTTTAACTGTCTTTTGACGATAAACACTTTTGACACTATCAATAAAAAAACTTGAACCAGCTTAAGTACAATAAAAAATCAACCCTGGCACTACAGGGTGTATTAAGAGTTGGGAAACTTAATTTTTTGGGTTATGGGACCTTACACTGCATAATAGGTTTCATAGAAAATGGTTGAGAAGTAAGGAAGAAATAAACTGTATTGAAACTGTTTGAGCCACCACTTGAAACTATTTAAAACAAAAATCTTAATCTGGAATCAATCTCAATCATACTTTGGAAACTCAAAGACTACAAACCTTGAAACTGCAAACTCTTACGAGTTTTACTCCAGGATGGAATTCAATGATATCACTACAAAAGATGTTGCTACTGGAATAGCTGTTTTATTCACTCGATCAATTTTTCAATGGAGCTCTCAATAATTTATAAAAACAAAAACCTCTACTATCTTCGTACTTTTGACACTATTTTCAGTCGAAACCAGTAAATAAATTCAGCACCTTCAGTAAATTCCCAAATCAGTAAATTTTCAGTAAATAAATGTGATTTTAATTCTATGAAACCCTACCATATCAGTTTAGATAAACTTGTAGCTTATTAGGTATATTGAGTAATTTACATATATTACTTAAAAATTAATATATATATTTAGTCAATTCCCAAACTAACCAGTTCCAGCAATAACATTTACACCTGACTCTCTGCTTGCTCGAACCAACAAGGCAGTGTTGCGTTTGAGACCTATGTTTGAGTTTTCCACTATTGTCCCTCCTCCAAATTTGCGATACAATTTCATTTCATCTACTACTGCATTCTCCACCTCTTCACCACTGAAGTCCAAGTTATACTTGCTACTGTATCTGGAACAGAAACAAAATGAAGTAACCTAGTTCTTGAGAGTGGTTAAAAACGTTTTTTGCTAAATTGTGGTTCATAACAAGGTACTAGATAATAAAATGGAATAGTTAGCAGAAAATTATAAAATTCAAATTAAATGAATTAGGAATAATTTTGATGCAAATAGTAAATATACAAATCAAATTTAATAATTAGGATTGTTGGTTGTAACAAGCTATTTATATTATAGGCCTAGGCTAAATTTGTTTTTAAGAAATTTTGGGTATTTGAAAAACTATTGCAGGATTTTAATTCAAAAGTAAAACAACAAGAAAATATAATGAGTTTTGTCTAAAAGACAGCTTCACTGATTCAGTTATCTAATTACATCAATATACTTTAGAGATCAAAATTGGGAACACAAAACCTGTCAAATTAATGAGCCTGGTTTAAACTGACCAGAATTCTTAATGAGTGGTAAATATACCACTCATTAAGAATAGGAAATTCTTAATTCTTACTGAGAATAGGAAAATTCTACTATCCAAGGAGAGTACTCTGGAGGAAGGAGGCTTTCTTGGCATGCTCTTAGGGTTTTCCAGACAGTAAGAAGTACAGTCCTAGAAATTTTACTCTAAAAAAAGTTGAGAGTACCCTGGGGTAGTCCAGTTTCTTCTCTGGGAGGGTAGTCTATGTATGAATCTTCTTAGGGCATCGCATGGCCCAACCCTAGATCTGGATTGGTTGGAGGTTTTTTTACTTCTCTATGAATTAGGTAGACTGTCCATGCCCTACCTTTCCCATCATTACAAATTCCTTCTTTCCGGTAGCTGTAGAATATTCTACAGAAAGACTTGCCTACCTGGCTTTTCTGGTGTCTCCTAACGCTTTAGAATATAACATATAACACCTACATCGATATAACCACTGAACTTACGGCCACTGTTTGATGTAGCCGACATTGTTCAGAGTAATTCCTCCGTCAAAGAAGCCACTAAGTTGGGTGGGAGGAGCGGAGAAAAACTTGTGAAAGTCTATGTTGAAGTGTTCATGTGTTAACGTTCGTCCCAGCTCGGTGGCAGGCACAGGTCCGGTGACTAAAAACAAAAAATAGTAGGCTTCTGTTCCACAAAAGCATATAACAATATTGTTAAGTTGGACCTGGACAATCAACTTTTGCAGCAACAAATTTAAAATGTTGATACAGTTAAAATTCTTGAAACTCGTAATAGCGGAGGATTTGTAATTATTGGACTTTTCCTTTTGCTTTAAGTATTTAACTGCACTACAATTCGGGAGGTAAGGAAACTCCTCCAGTTATCAAATGACCCTTATTAAAATCTACATTACTATATTTAACCTACATTTTTGGTTTTTTATTTTTTTGTAAACATCATACACATGGAAAACATGTACAAAAAATCACACTGTTACATATACAAAATTAAAAAACCAAAAAAATATAGGTTAAGTCCACTTATTCAACATGAATAGTTTGGTATTCACATTAAAATTCCAATTCCAATAAACTCTAATTTAAAGGGACTGGCATTTTAAACACTATGTATTTCATCAAAATGTGATCACTTAATAAACTCATTGTTATTGCAGTAAAAGTTTTAATTTTCAATAAATAAAAATATGGTTTTAAAAATTTTGTTTTAATTTTAAACATGAAGAGATGAAACTGATAAACTGATCAGCAAACACAGCTTAGGAAGTATTAAAGGTGTCATTGACCTAACTAGGACATTCCTAAATGGTCAAGGACAACCACATTAATCTCAGTAGACATTTATATAAAATTCATCATTAAATCATACTTTTTCATCCTAAAAGTCTCAGAGTAATATTTTTAATAAATCTAAAACTAATCAATGTAAGTAATTTTTAATAATATAATTCACTTTAAGTGAATACATTTCCACCTGAACCTTTAATTTGACAAATTTATTTGATTGTTTAAATAGAATATTTGTAGTAACTATACAGAAAATTTACAATACCTGTTATAGCTTCCATTTAAACTTTTGAAATGAAATAGATCTGTGACAGATATCTACTGAGTATCACATGGCTGGCTCTTCTGGCAGACTTTCAAGTTTAAGGTGCTTCAACAACCAGGCATTCAAACATAACAAAAGTAAAAATTTGATCAATTGTGTTTCATGAAGAAAACTGTTAGGAGGTATTTGTTACAAGATTAATCTTCATTCATGTGTTTAACTTAGAATTATCTTTTTAATCAGTGTTTTACCTGACACTAATCAAGGATTTTTTTATTTATAAGTTGGCACTAGATAACAAGATTTGTCTATTTAGGAATTATTTCAAGGCCAGATTAATTGTCTTAGTTAACTTCTTATGCTGAGAAGAACTCAAATTAGATTTTTATAAGTCCCTATTTCATGATAAGAAATAACCCTGATAAAACAGACCTGCATATTCAGTGAATTTCTTATATATTTGTAAAATTATATGCAATTGTATACACCATAAGATAAATACTATCACCATTCTCAAGAATGAATTCATAAATTCTTAGCTTTTATGGAGTTTCCCATAGGAGTGATATATTATTTACTCCACTATTTATTTTAAAACTGATATTATTTTCCAAAATAGTGTGACATAACATTGTCTTTATATCTAATATACTTAATTTTATTATCTGATCCCTTCAATCATCAGTATATCTCAGTAAATTAGGAAACCTTTTTTTTACAAATCCATTTCATCCCACAGTTAATATATACCAAACTTGGGAAAACATTTCTCAAACTATCCCACAAACTGTTGTAGGACTCTTGTGTATAGGATACATTGTGTTTAGAGCTTTTGATACCTGTGCTCAATTAATCTTAGCGAGGAATTAATGTTTTAAAACCCATTTTTGTGGATAAAAATACTCCAAAAGTAATCTAATATAATTGTTTATTGGAATCACTGTAATAAAACATTATGCCTGATTTTTAATTCAATAAATATTGGATCTTGTACTCAAATATTTTAAAGAAAAAAAGGGAATCAACAATACACAATATTTAATTTTTGGAATGCTTGCCATTTATTTATTACATTCAACACTTACAAAATAATTTAACCACTAACAAAATCTTTAATATTAATTATTTACAAATTAACAAAAACAAGAACTTGATAAATCTTCTGGATTATATTACCATTTTAAATGGCGATTTACCAAGGTAAGTGTTTTAAGCCAAGTATAAATGAGAAATGAGAAAGCAATTAGATGATTGTGGCACGATCTTGTAGTCTTGTTAATGACTAAGGCTGACATGTCCCTTAGACAAAAATGTTAATGAAAATGTTAATAGCCCTTCAGTCAATGACATATCTAAGGGACCTACAGTTTAACGTGGAGTCTGAACCAGTTCAGTAATTCAGAACCTAGACCAGTTCGTAATTCAGGGGCAGTTGCCTGAATTATCAACTGGTCTAATTATGAGGATGATCATTGCGGATTAATGTAGTGTTCAGTAGTACGGATGTTAATCCACACAAGAGTACACTACACACACCGACCATCCCTCACAACTATCCACAATTTGTGATCTCCAAGTCGCTAGATTACAGGACACGCCACGGTACAGCAGGTTAACCATTTAAATTAGCTAAATTAGGAAAGCCACTACAATATCGACCACTACAATAAGGAGATCGAGTTATTATAAAGCTAAATATGTGTCATCCTAAAAATTATTTAGTACTCATTATAGTAAAAAAAATAAAATAAATTCTATCTTAGTGATAACCTTCATGTAAAAATATGCTTGCCAGTGAGAAAAAAAAGAGGACCTCATTGGCCTACAGACAATTGAAGGCATTCCGTTTCAAGTACATCAATGTACTTGATGTACTAGCTAGCATCATTAGAAACAATTAGAAGGCCATTAGAAACTGTTTAGGGAATATCATCAATATTCTTATGAATGAAGTAAAATTTAAGGTTGTATTAGAGGAACTTATTTTAAGGTTCAAAATTGGAGTGGTTTTTCTGTTGAAAATTTTTTATCATAGTTTTTTCCAATTTCTCTTGTTGTTCACAGTTGTCAAGTTAGAGTAAGTCTGAAAACAAAAACAGTACTTTTTTACTCAGACATAAAAATTTTCAACTGACAAGAATATAAAAATCATAAAATGTGTTATTATTTGTATGTAATTTGTTTTCTTATAAGCTTACTGTTGTATTAATCTTCCAAAATTATTATTGTATTAAAATCCAAAATTTTTAATCTGAATTATTAAATTTTCATGGACTGTACAATTATATTTTTAGTTATTGTAAAAGGTAACGAGTACTAACACACAAAACAAGGCTGATATGCAGTTCCTGAGGAGGCATCTTTCCTCTTGCTGGCTGTATATTATTACTATAAATAACTATTTCCCCCTCAAAATTGAAATCTAATTGATCATAAACATTTGTTTTAGTATTTCAAAAGGATGCTCTATTTGAATAAATTTATAAATTAATAAGTCCTTGTATGTAAAAAATATATTTTTAAGTGCTTGAGCAAAGGGAATTATGCAATTAATGCTCTGAAAGTTGAAATCCTGGCTGTCTAGAGAGCCGATAATTATTATTTTTTAGTAGCTGATAAGAAACCTCTTACAGGCACTGCCTACGAGGCCCCTAAATTTTCCAATTCAGAATACACTTTGCTGAATATACTTTGAAATGTGTGGTAGGACTTAGTTCTTTTGTTGTAATAATAATAATTTAATTTTGTATATGTCAAATGCAATGGTATATTTTATTATTTTTATTTAAGATATTATTCATTTGTACAATTGTAACTATAAGAAGGGATGATAAAAAAGGAACTGTAATTATTGAATTTTGTTATTTTTTTGTTATTGTGAAAACACGAAGTTGATATTGTAAACTTGATTCATTTTTGTAAAATAAATATAATTATTATTCTTCTGTTAAACTACTTATACAGTGACTTATTAAAAAAAGATTACATCATCTTTGCATCTAAAAAATATACACATGGGTGCAACCTAATACACCTCTATTGAACCACTTGTCCACATTAAGGTCATAATACAATTGATGATCCTGTATCATATTAACCGTTAGCAATAAAATATCTCTTGAAATAAACACTGGAAGTTAAAAAGAATTACTTACGTTATCACAGAAATATCACACTTACTTTCCTTAACAAATCACCACAATATACATAGTCTGAGATTTTACAACTTTTCTGATTTTGAGATCATAAGCCAATCCAAGCCTGCTATTTTAAATTATAATTCTAACTGAAAATTAATAATGGTATAATCGAAATTTCACCATAGATGACTTATTTATAGATACATTGAATTATTACTTTCACTAAAAAAACAGCGACTTTGAAAAAATAACAATAGATACAGTAAAACCTCACTAACTCAACACCCGATAACTCGACAGTCAACAGTTGACAGAGCACCTGCATTTTACAGTACTAGTGCGTTCAACTTTTCAAGGTCACAGTACGAGCTGAGACGGAAAATCTATTGCACACCTTTAGACTATCTCAAGTTCAAAGACCCAGGCTTGGATAGGGGTGGGATAGATTTTTATTCTTGATTTATTCAAGGAAATTTGCATGGAGGGGAAGCTGGGTTACTTGTAACAGCAAAGATCATTGGAAATGGGCATTTTATACCTCCGGCGATTCTGTGATGGAGCAGCGAAAAAATAATTTTCAACTAAGCATTTTTTCTGAATATGCAGGTTTAATTGTTAAATATTTTATATTTCTTCAAAAGTCATTACTGTACAGGTCAAAGGTACTGTACTGTAAAAAATTTATATGTAAAACTTGAGTATGTAATATATTAAAACGCAGAAAAAATTCCAATTTTCTGAATAACTCAACAACCTCTGGGTCCACAAAGTGTCGAGTTAGTGAGGTTTTGTTACTGTAATAACTTCACAGGACATGAAATTCACACATACATGTAAAAGTTGGGTTTAAACCACTAAGCCTATTAATCTTTACACCACAAACACATTGACAAAATAAAATTAAAATACTCAAAGAACCATCAATCATTAAATAAATAATTAATAATTAAATTAGTGTTTTCCATAAATAACAATCAGCAAAATTGGAAGAAAATCACAGTTTACTATAAAAAATTGTGTTACTACCTTTGTTTACTAACAACAATCAGAATAAGAACAATGTCATAACCTCGTCTGCTGTAACAGCAAATTTTTAGCTAAACTAATTTCACTGTCACAGACAACATAAATATCGCATCATTCTCAACTTTGCATTTAGAGAAACAAATCCATCCTCAACATACTCCAATATCATTAATTTTAAAATAGTTCTGATTATACCTTCTAGATTGGATCATCTGACCAGCTGTTTTTGTGTGCATGCTATATGTCAAAATGCAGCACAACTGGAAAATAATGGTGTATCGCTGGACGTTAAACACGATGAAACGTTAAATAATCTTATTTCCTTTATTTGGAGTGGTTGATAACATCCAGAATCTCAAAACTATAGGAGATAAATCACTCAATTTTAACAAAAAATAAAACTGTATTCAGGCATTTATAATAAAAATATTACTTGTTGAAATTTTTTTGGACTGACATGGTAAAGAAAGACAGTCTTGAAAATTTATTATCAGTCTCATAAACTCGTTTCAAGTTCAGTCTTATAAATAACCCTTCAATATCTGTTAAATATTAATAATGTTTATAACTTATATAGTTTTTGCACCTTTCAAAAAGCTTATTTATAATGTAATATCAAGTAATAAAAATAACTAAATTATGAAGATCAAAATGCTTGTACCTGATTTCAATCCAATATTTTGTCCACAGATTATGTGTTTTAGAATTTAAAACTGCATTGTCAAACCTCAGGATTGAACAGTGAAAATCTTGACAGTTAACCCCAGCTGACATATTATGTCATCAGCTAAAAAGTGTTAAAAAAGGCCACTGATGTTATATTTTGTTCCAAGGTAAAATAACGTTTTATATTGTTCTCTGTCAGGATTTATCTTTTTAATTCGCTCATTCACCACTAGAAAGTGTTAGTATTCAATTATGAGCTGTTTCGTTATGACTTCACTTTAATAAGTGATGTTATAAACAACTTAAAAAAGCTGTGCGGTTATTTATTTACATATGGCGACTGGAAAAGTTGTCTAGTTTTATGTTTCATATTTTTCTGAAAATTACAAGGAATAATAATATGTTAAAATGAAGCTTACCAAAAATGTCATGTAGATTCTTCAGGTAACAAAAAAATTGAATTTGAAAACCTTTCATTTTACTCTATAGAATATTTCGGTCCATGAACACAGTTTGAATTCCAAAACACAATAATAAAGATTCTATTTAGATTCAGAATATATACATTTATTACCTAAAAGAAATGTATTTACAAAATTATACGCCAAAACACATAAATTAGACGCTGCAACAAACAACAACGCTTGACAATGTATAGTTCTTCTGGTATCTGTAACATAGATATTTTCAATACTGCCAGTATAAATGTCTACAATAAGAAAATAATATTATTATATATGCATATAATAGTCTGACTCATGCTGAACATAACGGTATATTATAACATACGAAAGTAAGACCTTATGTAGTTAGTTGTACGAACGCAATAAATAATGCACAGCATAATCCATCACAAACGTGATGTTGCCAGTTGAGTCGGTGTAAATGGATCGTGATCGAGGCGCTTGCCGGTTTAAGGGTTAAAGGTTAGGTTTTTAGGAACTGACAATATTTTGATTTATGAAATTGCATTATACAGTAGTTTATTTTTTCATTGTAATCTATGACTTGTGTCCATACACAGTTAATGATTTTTTTTTCAAGTGAGCACAACTGTTTGAGCTAGGGGTTGTAATAAAAAAATTTCAATAAATATATCTTTTTTATCCATATATTTTTTAAACATAGAATATTGTAACTAGATATAGATAAGACATGAGCTACGCTCAATATTGTAATGTTTATGGTGAATAAAGAGTTTTAGTTTGCCTAAAGTAAGCTATTATGACTATTATAGAAAAATGTTTTTTAACTCAAATTTTGTCACTTAATATGGGTTTAATGAGATGTTGTTTACCCTGAAATATAATTTTTTTAACACAAACAATATTTTTTAACTATGTTTTTTTGGGTTGTTTAAAATAAAAAAAGGAATTAAAATGTCTGTTGAGGAATTAAAATTGTATTGTGTAATCTCAATGTATGGCGTGTCAACGTGTACCGAGATTCAAAATACATAGCACTGATATTTGGCATGCATAATGAGTTTAAAATTTAACACAAAAAACCCCATACCAATGTGGTTTGTTTTTTAACCCCGAAAAGTCATTATTGACAAAATATTGGATTGATTATGGGTAGATGGTATTCTCATTTATGATTTTTTAGTATTGAATAACATTAGTAAAAAATAATCATGAACCAATAAAATACACAGCATGTAGAGTAGGTCGGGGTAAGAGTGCGCATGGGGTAAGTGTACGCAGAGCGGGTATTTTTACTTTGCGCTTGGGCTAGTTGGTACCACTGAGTGTCAGCCGATGCGAGGGAATGTCCACGCCGTTGCTACGTAGTTTGGTGTTCGCTCTGTGATAACTCTTCTCACAATGAGGTAAGAGCTTTTTACAGCTAGTTTGATCTAATTTTTAAGAATTTAGGAATTAGTTTAAGCTATTCCAACCCTCAATTCAACCATTTCAATCCTATATTGTTTCAAAGGTCATTTAATGGTCTACTTAGAAAAGTAATCGTTTAGTTCCTTTGATGGCCACAGAGAGCAGCAGCTCCTTGCAAGTAAAATATGTGCATGTGGGGTAAGAGTTCGCATTCCCGCCGGGGCAAGAGTTCGCATGCGTACTCTTGCCCCAAACAATTCGTTTTAGTGTTTACACTCTTTTTTATTAATCATTAGTCACCATATGGGTGGAGTTTATAATACCAGATGTTTCATTTATAGTTCTAACACCTAGATAATCGTAAAATGTGTGATATTTGCCTTGTATAGTACCATGCAACCTTTTGTTTTGTATCCATATCCGTGGGTAGCGCTAGCAGGCAAGCCTAAGCACACACCTATTCTACTTTATACACCTTGAGTACCATATTATTCGTACTCATTATTTGCTTATGATACTGATTTTATTTTATTTTTTCAGAACATATAAAAGGAAGACTGATCGGAAGATGTGTACGGAGGAAATGCTGAAGACCGCTCAACAACTACTGGATGCTGGGATGTCAAAGAGAAAAGTCGCCAAACAGTTGGGAATCTCAGACGCTACTCTCAGAAAAAGACTGTTAAAGGTAATTATCCTCGCTTGTGGTAAATCTTTTCCAACAAATAAACTTAATCGGCACGTGCTAAAAAGGCCAATTGCACAACAACCTAGTTTTGAGAAAACTAAAAAAACAGTTTATAAGCAATAAAAACATATTTTTCAACAAACAAAATTTACCTAAATGCAGTTCTTATCTCAGGTTTACTATTTGTTAGTCAAAAAAAATTTTTTTTAGCTAAATATTTTTAAAAAATTCTAAAAATTGCTGGAGATCCTTTTAGCACGACTCGATGGAGCTATGTTCAAATACCCAGTTTTCATATTTAACCTAATTTGTCATTTTTTGCGACTTTGTCCCTTTTAGCATGTGCTGATTCAATCGTGCGCAACATTATAGGTATGTTGTGCTTTGTTGCAGGGTGTTGGCGCAAGCAGCCTTGGACGTTTCAACCCTGTTTTCAGTGAAGAATTTGAGGCTGAACTTGTTGACCATATCAAGAAATTGGATGAATGTTTTTATGGTCTAAGCATGAAAAATCTCCGAAGCTTGGCCTTTCAATTTGCAGAAGCAAATAATATTAAGCATCCATTTAATGCTGAACATAAACTTGCTGGGTTGGATTGGGCTGATGGTTTCTTGAAGAAAAACAAATTGTCTCTAAGAACCCCTTCGAAAACCAGTCTGGCCAGGATGTCTGGATTCAATAAGGCACAAGTTAATCTATTTTACGACAACTTAGAAGACCTGATGAAAAAGTACAAATTTCCAGCTTCCAGAATTTACAACATGGATGAATCTAGTACCAGCACTGTCCCTAATAAAACTCCAAAAGTTGTGTCTGTTCAAGGAAAAAAACTCGTTGGAAAGGTTTCCTCAGCTGAAAGAGGAACAACTTCTACTGTTATTTGCACTATGAGTGCTAGTGGCAATTATGTGCCTCCTGTGTTAATTTTTGCCAGGAAACGGTTGAAGCCAGAACTGATGAACGGAGCGCCTCCGGACTCAATGATGCTCTGCTCAGACAGTGGATACAGCAATTCAGATTTGTTTCCAGTATGGCTTAAACACTTCCAAAAGCATGTTGTTTCTTCTGAATCAAACCCGGTTCTACTAATCTTAGACAACCATAGTTCTCATATTACTATTGAGTCTGTGTTGTTCTGCAGGAAACACAGCATTCACCTACTTTCACTACCTCCACACAGCAGCCATAAGATGCAACCCTTAGACAAGGTTTTCTTTAAACCTTTAAAGGATCACCTAAGTCAAATATCTGATAACTGGCTTCTGAATCATCCGGGGCGGGTAATTACACAATTTCAAATAGCTGAAATCTTCGGCAAAGCCTATCAACAAACAGCGACAATGGGAAAGGGGATAAAGGGATTCGAGGTTTGTGGAATCTTCCCTGTAAATCGCAACGTATTTTCAGACGACGATTTCCTTCCTAGTTCAGTAACAGATCAACCAATGCCTATGTGCTCACAGAGCACATCTCAGAATGAAAATCGTCCATCTGCTACCAACATCATTCCTTCAACTTCAGATGAAATTGTAGGTCTACCTGAACAAATGTCAACGGAACAGAGTGTAGAAGATGTCACCAGCCCAGAAGTATCTAGCTCTGGTAGACCTAATGGAGGAGAGCTTATTGAAGCAGTAGCAACACCGGTTATGAATCGCACTGTTCAAAAGAGGAGCTCGCCCGCAGATTTGTTACCTCTCCCAAAACGGAAAGAAGCTCAAAAAAGAAAAACAAAAAAACAAAAATCGGAAATTTTGACCAGTTCTCCGTTTAAAGATCAGTTAATTGCTACTCAAGAGGAAAAAAAACGAGCAGAAGAGGAACGTTTGAAAAAGCTGGAAGCAAGAAAAAAGAAATTGAAATTCACCCCATTGAAAAAACCCAAAGGCAAGAGAACAATTGAGCAACCGAGTACCTCAAGTGAAAAGATTATCTGTCCAGCGTGTGAAGAGGACTACACTGAACCACCGCGGGAGGACTGGATACAATGCACTAAATGCAAAGAATGGTGGCATGAGGCTTGTTCCAATTATGAGGGTGGACCTAATTTCATTTGTGATTACTGCTAAAAACAACTGATTTGAACTTTGACATTACTATATTTAAGTTGTTTTGTGACATTTCATTGAATATGTAACTGTACTAATAAAATTTGTTTCAGTGTGTCTTGCGTACTTCTACCAAACAACGTGCGTCCTTTTGCCCCATATACGTGCGAACTCTTGCCCCACATACGGGGCAAGAGTTCGCATATGTAACGTTTTGCTATATGATTTTTCAACAATGTTTTATCAAAGATAATAACACCAATACAACGGTACTTGGTTACCAACTAACAGACGATTATTTACTATTAGTTTTGTTTCAATCAAGTATCATTTAACCGATTTGTGAAGGGTTAAACGTTAAGTGCGCACACTTGCCCCGACCTACTCTATGTACTGTATGTTCTAAATAATTGAAATTAGCAAATAAAACTTACATGATTATACAAAACTGCGGACTGGCTATAAACAAAAATATTTTAAAGCTGAAGACTAATCTACATACACATATTTTCCTATTGAAACAACTAGTATATCATGCCCATACTTGAGTGTAACAGCTGCAGACAAAATCTTGATTGTTTTCTTCAGACACATGTTGTTCTTATTTTTACTTCCAACTAGTAATTTCAATATTCTTACTCATGTCTTGAATGTTGTCTTCAGACATATATTGTTTTTATTTTTACTTCCAAGTAATTTCAATATTCTTACTAATGTCCAAACGAAGGCTTTTAATTCCCAGAAGCTGGAACAAAATGTCTGATTAATTTCTACGTATTGTATATAATATATTCTATCTATTGTGTTTTGTAAAATGTCTAACAACTCAAAAAATCATAAGTGAAGATATGTTGCTTTTTTTTTAACTGTTGCAGTGTTTTCCCTTCGTCATGAAAACCATTCTATTTCTGTAAATGAGTACTGTTGAAGGATTCAAATTAGTATGGTTAACATATTTACAGAGTGTTAATATTGATTTAATCGATTGCATGAGTAATTTTCATGATAAAAATATAAACCATTATGTTAGGTTATGTTTTCAACTACACTTTGAGTTATATTATTTATTCCTCAGCATTTTGAATAGTTCTACTGGATTATTGATCACACAAAAAAATTGAGCACCAGTTTAAACTTAATAACGTTTATTTATCGTGTGATCTAATAATATTTTATATTAGGCCTACCATAAAAATATTGTATGTCTGAGTCAGATGTCTTTTTAGACATTCGACTTTTTGCAACATGCATTAATTGTAGCTTTGGATATTTTCAAAAATGAAACAAAGAGAAAAATCCATGGTAGAGTTGGCTGAAATACTTTCATACGACCCCGCTACAGTTTGCTGTTAACGGCAACCCTAACGTTTTTGACAATCTAAAGTTAGACCAAGCTAAGATACAGTAATGATGTTATCATATAATAATCACATCTTTCAAATTTCATTATGTTTATGGTATAAAATTTAAACTTTTCAACGAGGTCTGTTCAAAAAGTATCTGACCTTGTTCAGGAAAAGCATAATTTATTGATCAGCCTGGAACTCCTCTTTCCTTTCTTAATGGACTTCAGATGAGCTGTCAGATTTTCCACTATCTTATTTCTGCTCTGAAATCAGGTCCCTTTAAGAGGTGTCTTAGGAGGGATCAGAAGGGTAAAATACCCCCGTCGCAGCAGACCTGCATCCTCAGGGAATTCCCAAATCAATAATAATAATCAAATTATTATTAATAATCAAATAATCAAATTATTATAGTGAATACATAATAATATATGGCAACTTTTATCAATATCCATCGATAAATATGAGAGTTATTTGCCTATTCTCCATAAGATTAACATCGGAAAGAGTATATATGTTTGCTGATGCGAGGAACATTGAAAGTAGGCATTTCTAGCATTAAAATTTTTATTTTGACCATTTATACCAAGTTTCATAAACATCTGTCCATAAATACAGGAATTTTCCATTCTCTATATGATTAACAAGGGAAAAGAGTATGCTGGTTATCTACCATGATAAACACATAAACTATGATTTTCAACGTGTTCACTGCGGTACTGGTTCTGGCGCGTAGAGTGGACCACTCGGATCCGAGTGGTGACATTTAGGTTACAATCAAGATGGTGGATCTGGCGATGTAGATTGTGCTGCCACCTGTTGGGATCTGAGGAAACTTTGACCAGCTTTGTTAACGCAGAACCTATTACGCATAATGCCACTCCTCACGAGGAAGGGGGGTTTTGGGCGCCGCGGCGAATGTGTTAAGCATAATTGTATAGATCTGAACCACATGAAGGTAAATACCAAGTTTAATCCAAAAATAATGATCGATAATTAAAATATTAACTGTTATTTATCCACCTAACATTGAAGTCCCAAAACACAAAATACTGTGTTTAGATTTAATAATATCTCTGTAACCGTTGGAGATAAAGAACAACTTTAAGGAACAAAATTGTGTAGTTTTTTAAGCTAATTCTAATGGTAAGATAAAATTTCAAAAAATTTAAAATTACATATGAAAAATGCAAAAAACCCAATTTTTGAGAACTACCCTTCCCCCAAACTACCCATTCCGATTGATTGATATATCTGGATTACAAACTCGTCCGAGTAAATTTAAATGTGTATACGTATGGTGTGTATATATCTCTACCAAATTTGGTCTGAATTGGACTATTTTATGAGAGTTATTGTGTTCACAGACACACACACACACACACACACACACACACACATATATATATATATATATATATATATATATATGTATACTGTTATATATATATATGTATATATACACAACTATTGTTTTTGGCCTCTGGGCACCTCAAAACAAAAAGATAACATGGTCCCGGATTTAAGTCTAGCCATGAGACCTACGGTAATAGCTTTTTCCCTATGGTAAATTCGCTAATATGACAAACACAATTTCACCTTTGGTGTTCTACCATGAACTGACACCATGTCAAGGTCATGTGATCATAGTTTACATTTCGTAGTTAACAGTTGCCTCAATCTATGTGCAATGGTGCAGCTCGATGCTGTTGTTGGATTACTACATTCAAAGCAAGGTCAGATGCTTTTTGAACAGACCTCGTATATATATATAAATAGCCTAGAGTTATTGTTATCTTGTACTGTACAAAAATAAACAATATACTAGACTAAAAGTTTTGCTAAGACCAAAGGCTTCTACAACCAAAAATAACCAAAAAATAATAAATAGTAAAATATTTTGTTTATCAAACTGTTTTAGCTTTTAACTTCCATCTTCATCGTTAATCACATTATTTTATTTTGCTGTAGAGAAAAATTGACAAAAAGAAAGTTGAAATACGTCTTTTTTCATCCGAAAAAGAGGAATTTCATTCAAGACCTGAAGAGAATAGAAGAGGAGAGGTAGCGACAGAACATGTCCCTAAATGTATTCCTCTGTCTTTAACCCTTCACAACATGGACCTTCCCAGTCTCAATAAGCCTTTGTTCCATCATGATGGAAGAATAGGAGAGTTTATTTACATAAAAAAATAATTATAATCTAAATACCCTAAACTATTCTAACCAAATCTAGAAGAATGTTATAACCAGAGTCATACCTTAAGATAAGGGCTGTAAATAAATTGGCCAGAATCGTAAAGAATATTGTTGACAAAGACTTGCGTTACTTGATCCATCGCTCCAAACACCGATATATTAGCCAATACCAGGGTAGTGTTATAGCGCCACTGGACCACTTCACTCAAAAGCCGTTTGTCTCCAACCATGAACTTGATGTAGTTGTACTCTCCATCATTGTGAGCTGGAACAATATGGTGAGGTAAGAAGAGAAGAGAAGATCTCGATAGTCCAGCAGACCTGCTACAAAAATGTATCGCAGGATCTTTTCTATTGCATGATAGGTAGTGCTTGATTGTTTTGATAAGTAGCATGAGATGGTGTTCCTTTATTTCCAAATTTGAGATTGTTTTGCGATCTTGGTTATGACCAACTAACTGCATTGAAAGAGAGAAATTTGTTCCTATTTGAAATAAACTCAAAAGTTTGTTACGGATAAATGAAAAAAGACCTTTTTTGGCCAGAGTATTGACCTGTATTTTTAGTAAAATCAGTCATCTGAAGGCTACAATGGTCAAAAAAGGTCTTTCAAAAAAAGGGCATATCAAAGATTTTCAATTTATAAGATTTTAAATTTACCAATAAAATCACCGTCATTAAAATATATGTCATATTTTTTTAATATTAAATATATTGTCTTTTTCTGTAAAAGAAAAAAAATATTATTTACACTAGCCTCCTATTTAACAACTCTAAAACACATTACTCTAAAAAAAACACAGATTAAAATTAAAGATTCTAGGCCCTTTTTATAATTAAAAATTCATAAAATTTTATATCTAATTTTATTCAATTCAATAATATTCATTAACACATTGAGTGTTTTAATTTTAATATTCTTTAGATAATTGCCTTTTTTAATATAATAAAACACACCATGAAAACTTAAAATTTCAGCGAATTTCCATCAATAATTTTTTAAAAAATGTATATATCAAAGTTTTAATATTTAATAAGAGAGTTTGCCTATAAGATTAACCTAGAGATCAGACCACTTAAAGTAATTTTTAATAAAAAAAATTTTGCTTTAATCTTAAGAATATTTTAATGTTATTTAAACAATCGGTAATCTCAAAAAAAAAATAAAATTACAAATTGTGTACTTTTTTTTAACTATTTCTAATTCAATTAATAAAAATATTAATTTTTTTTTTATTATATAATTTGGGTAATATCAAATTACCAATTTTGGGGTTAAATAATAAAACAATATATATCAAAAATTATTTATCAGCATTCCAAACAATAATTTTAAAATAATGATATATGACAAGAATACAAATTTGTAAATAGATGTGTTCACGAGAATATCAGGACATAAGTAATTTTAAATAAATTTATGCTATTTATTATATATTAAATATTATATTTTAGATTTTTATATTTAAATTTAGATACTAAAACAAAATATAAAATTGATTAGTTTTGGACTTTTTATGAATTAAAATTTGGTAAACAAAATTACCCAATGGGATAAAATTGACTAGTAATGACCTTCTGGTACAAACTATATTAAATTTGCTACACCACAAATTTGGAACTACATCTTTGAGAGAGTTATTGTGTTATGACATAACAAAATTTTAACAGTAACAAATTATTTATATAAAATTGAATGTATATATATTATATTTATATTAAATTTATCATTTATATAAAATTTTGTTTTGCTCTACATGTGCACCTCAAAAAAAAAGTAACCATGGTCCTGCTTAATTCTTGCCATAATTATTAATGCTTCTTATGGGAATTTGTAAAACCACAAAACACATTTGATTAGCTACCTTTCTTTGAGACTATTTTATGACAGATACAATAATTTTAACAAAGTAACAAAGCCCCATTTATATAAATATATTATTAATTGTATATTATTATATTTTTTATTTTTATTTTATATTTTTTTTATAAATATATATATACTTTTATATTTTGTTTACTATCTGTTGACTATAAAAGATATTATATTGTTTGGTTTGGATTGGATTTGTAATTTTTTGTAATTCACCAGTATTTATATAATTATTATATAATAATAATTTATATTTAATATAATAATCTATAATAAATGAAGCCGCATTGCTATTCGACTTCAGAACATGGCCAATCTTAAAGTTAACATGTGTTTACTGTGAGGCGTTACGAAGTTCGCCGGGTCAGCTAGTTATAAATATATCAGGTTGAACACCTCTCCTTAAAATTAAAAAAACGAATTTATAAAATTCTAATTCTTTACCTCCTGGTGGTGGTACGATCTGAATCTTGCATAGGTATCACGTATCCTCCACGACACAGAAGTGAAACTGATTCAGGAAAAATAAATGTGTCCGGTAAGGTCACGGTCATTCCGGTTGTTATGTTTAAGCTATTGCCCACATAAAAATTGTACCATTGACCGGCTGGGAGATAGGCCTTCACTTTTGTAGCATTCTGGAAAGGAATGGAATAAAAATTCTGCTTTATTGACATGTAATATATTGATATGACACAATGTAAATGAATCAAACTTGAATGAATAAAAATTCTGCTTTATTGACATGTAATATATTGATATGACACAATGTAAATGAATCAAATTTGAACACTGCACAAGCCTTTTTTTAATTATAAGTAGCCTATGTCTTTTGATCAATTTCAGTGACCATTAAAAATTAAATCATCTAATAACTGACTGGAAAAATGCAAAATAGGAGGAAATTACATACTTAAACTGAAACTAAAAAGATTTAACTACTTAAGACTGAACCAAAGAGACTTTTAAAACTAAAGGATACCAAACTTGTTTACTTTCTTTTATAAAATATTAAGGGTATATATAGTTTTACCTCTTTTAGTATTGGAACAATCAGAAGAGCTGGACCCCACATGAACTGAGCATTCAAAGCGTAGGTGTTGATATCTTTAGGAAATCTACAATAATTAAAAACAGTATTAATACAATTGTAATAAACTAAAAATAAAATTGAGATAAGTTTTTGAGATTAATGAATTAGTGTTGATCCAATTGGACTACACAAAATGCTTAAATTGTCTCTTTTTTTTATTTACAAGGTTGGTAAACTTTGTTTCATGCAGCAACTGCTGGCTGCTCCACAGCCAGCAGTTGCAGTTGCAGCAGTTTTTATGTTTTAACCCCAAGTTTTTTCATAATTGCATTTACCCTGCTTTCAATTCGGGTTGATGTTTCAAAAAAACTGACCAGTAATTTAGAGACAGATTTTGGGTTATCAAAAAGCAACCACAAACTACCTATGAGGTGCTGGATGTACTTTGTCGATTTAGTATGTCAAAATGACACTTTAGTCAACCAATGACTGCTAGTGGCTAATTGGTAAAGAATTGCTCAACCCTGACCACCGTCTTGGTTGGGTTGGCAGGTCAATTTGCCCAACCTAACTATGGCCATTAAAACGTTTCAGGCCATGGGGATCCGCGTGGTGAGGGTGTAGACCGGGACGCTGCGTGGACGATTTCGGCCTCTCGTCGCATAGCAACTAGTGCTGACAGTGTGAGCCCATTTCTTGCCAGAAGAGGACTATTGCCGGTTAGCATGGCGAGAAGTGTCTATCTCATAACGTAGGATAGACAGGATAGTTTTCAGTTAATTTTTTTTTTCACCCAGGTTTGATTGTGTGTGTATTTTCAGTTATTACAAAATTGATCCTACGATGTAAATAAACTATTACTTAACTGTTCCTCATTTTGAGGTTATGTACTGAGTGCATTTGATGCCAAATAGCAACCACTGATTCACGTGAACTTGGGAGTGCTTTAGTCGTTCATTGTTTTTTTTATTTATTCTTCTGTGACATATTTTTCATGAGGTTATTAAAATGGCTTCAACATCATGAAATGATTCTTTTTACGACTGATGACTAAGACTTTGAATTATTTGGCCGCTATCAACCGCTCAAAAATTAATTCATTTTTGGTGAATCGGATGCGTTTTGATCATTGGTAACCGAATTAAGCCTACATAATCAATATTTCATATGGGAGTAATTTCACTTTTAATATTTTCAGCTCCACTAAAAGTATTATAATTTTTTTATCACTGAACGTGTTAATATATTGATGGAGATATAAATTGCACTCACTCTAAAAACATGGGCCGTGCCACTGTCTCGCCACTGTTGTGAGCATGCCAGAAGAGGGTGTATAGATAGGGCAGGAGCGTGTAGCGGATCCCTAGCGATGTGGCTGCAGATCTCACTACTTTGGGACCCATGGCTACAGGGTCTTGGTCCTGGGCACAGACACACAAACTTCAAACTACCACCACCAAGAGACAACAAATAATTAGATAATTTATTTAAGCAAATGTATTACAGAAAATAGGTATATTACTTCATTTTTGTGTATTGTCTTCTGGAGTACCTAATAACAATTAATCAAGAGGTTAAATACCTTCACATAAAAAACATCATCAAGTCTACAAATGCTTTCTACACATTAACCCATTGGCTACGATAAACGGGCACTGCCCAACACGGGTTCGGCAGCACGTAACTACAGATGACAGGCAGTTTCCGTCATCGACGTAACTGTTGATTTATTATTTTATTTGGAGGCCTTTGACCGATTTTACGTTTTGTTTACATAGTTGTGCAGTCTGCAGTTTGACATTAACAATGTCGTCTCATGGCAATGCATTCCTTGTTTTTGGGAATTATTCTGATTTTGTCAGACGGATTTTAGATGAAAGTGGAACCGAAAGTAATAGCAGTGGTTCGGAAAGTGAATGTAGTGATAAGTCAAGTGTTTCCAGCAGTGAAAGTCATGTAGAACAACCTGAAAGTAGGCCTAACCTTCAACAGTGGAACTGGACATCGAATGAAAACACAGTAAGAGAAATCTAGTCCTGGAATAAATCCTGTAATAAACCGACGACTAATAATTGTAATAAATTAGATATTTTGAACCAGTTTTTGGCCAATGAGTTCTGGGAAAAAGTCTTAAACGAAACAAACACATATGCGAAACTAACCATATTAAGACAGGTGGTGACAATACAAATAGAGCACCTAACTGGACCAATATCTCTGTGGATGAACTACAGTCTTACTTTGCCATTGTTACTATTATGTCACAGAACCCTAAATCAAAAATCAAAGATTATTGGTCCAAAAGAAAAATTATTAGCTCACCAATCTTTGGCGAAACAATGCCTCATGACCGTTTCTGGGCTATAACTAAATACCTTCACTTTTCACCATGAGATGATCAATCTGACAAAATGAAGAAAGTCAAGCCCATGACAGACTTTTTACTCAGCTCTTTCAAAAAGATTTTCACACCAGGAAAATTTATTTACATTGATGAGAGCTTGATGTATTTTTGAGGAGGACTCTCCTTCATCAAGTTCAACTCCTCTAAACGTGCAAGATTTGGTATCAAAATCTACAAAGTTTGTGACTCCTTATCAGAATGCTATTACAACTTCAAGATATATACAGGGTAGGAAACTGAAGACAACTTAGAGCAGAACTTATTGGTGAGTGAACAGGTTGTTTTGAATTTGTGTCAAGACCTACTGGGACACCATGGTATTCTTCACCCAATATTTTCCTCCAACTTCTTGATAAAAATACATATGCAATTTGCACCCTTAGAACAAACAGTAAAAATGTTTCCACAGAGGTCAAGACCACAAAACTTCAAAAGGGTGAGCTGGTGTTTCAGTCTAGCAACAATAATGTGCTTTGTTTGAAATGGAAAGATAGAAAAGATGTTGCTCTGCTAACAACTTTCCATGATAAGCCTGATTTTGAGGAAGTTGTGAGCCAAAGAGAAAGAGGTAAGGCTAATCATATAAAGCAACTGAACCACAATGTAGTTGTTGACTATAACAGACACATGAGTGGAGTTGAGAAACAAGACCAGAAATTGTCATCTTTTCCCATCATGATATTTTTTTATCTTTTCGAAGTAGTGATGTTCAATTCCGGTGTAATACATCAAATTGTTACACAGATAAATCATCACTTATCTGAATTTAGAATAAACGTAGTGGAACAGATTTTAGAGACAGTTCAACTATCTGAAAGAGTACCAAGAGGCCTTCATCTGAAAATTCACTTCAGCTCCAAGGAAAAGTTTGGAGATATTTCATTGAAAAGATTCCATCAGACAGTAAGGCAAGACCTAAGAGGCGTTAGTCAGCTACAGCCGAGGAATTAGATCAGAAACTGTTTATCAGTGCAAGAAATGCCTAATTCCATTGCATATGGAGAGTTGTTTTGAGGTTTATCATTCTAAACCAATTACTAAAGTAAAAAGGGAACAAAAAATTTATATAGTGTAAATAGGCAGTGAAAACAATTTAAATATGTGTAGTGCCTCATCCGACAAACTTCAGCCACATATATGGTGAGTAAAATATTAATGTTTTGTGTTTTTATTGAATAATAAGCTATAATCCTCAAAAATGCTAAATTAATTCAGTACCGGCATGCTTCAAGAGTGTAAATTTATTCAGTAGCCAATGAGTCGAATTATTGTATCATTGCCAAGCTGGTCATTTTAATGATCTTCCACGCTTGAAAAAGTTCCACATTTGACATCTTCTATGTTCCAAGTTTGAGAATTGGCTGGATCCTGAAACTTGGACATAAGACTTTGGACTTAAGATTTGGAATGACAGCTTAACAGCGCAAATATTTTATTTTTTGCTTCTTTTCCTTTAATTGAAATGTTTGAGATTTTTTAACCGATTGAATATTTAAAATTATAAATTAAAGGCATTTTGCCAATTTTATTTCAATGAATAAAAACTCACAGAGCTGAGATCGGAATTGTGGTTACGAGAGAATGGATAAAAAGCACCCAGCTGACTCCATCTGTTACATAATTCGGCCGTGGCGTTACCATTGAATCCACAGATGTCTGCGCCCACCATCGGGATACCAAATAGACTGAAGCTCAATATATCTATGGAAAATACATGTGTTCAGTTATATAATGAAAGGAACAGCTAAGGGATTAGTGACACTGTGTTGAAATTATAATACTTCTAAACAAAGGCGAACAATAGGAAGTAACAATAAGGGTATTTGTTAGGTTAATCATAAAACTGTAATTATGGGATAGTTGATGATTTCAAGCAAATGTTCCAAGAGGTGAATTAAATTTGAACCAATGTAAGGGGCTCCAAATTATCAATACTTTTTTAATTATAAGGAATAAAATTACCGTCCTGAGCAATTATTCAGTGATTAGACAATTAATTGAATTATTAATTACAGTATTATTGAAAATGATAGTTATTCAGTTTGGAAATCATAATGAATTAATTAAAAATTGATATTAAATCCTAAGACATTAGTTAATTAAGGAAGCAATAATATTTTATTGATTTTGAATATATTCAACTATATTTTAGGAAGTAACACAGTTATTAATTAACTGTGTACATATGTTTAATGAAGCGTAATAGCAAACTAAACCAGTTATTTAAATAAATATATATTTTATATGGGATCAATCGATTTATATTATTGAAGTGTATATTAGATCAGCTGTGTACAACCCGGGTTGGTACGCTTATTGTTGCCACAAAAAGTCATGTCGACATAGTCGCCACTCGACCGCTGCCTCGTCCCTTCCCCGCTTCTTCGCCTATCCCCACCGCTCGGTGGAGGGGAGTGCGCGCATGCGCAATGACAGCCTTAGTCGCCAGCCAAACGGCAGAGCCCGGTTGAGCCAGAGCAGTTCCGACACTCACTCGAACGACACATAAACTTGAATGACATTGAAGGAACGAGGAACAATTTTCCCATTTTGCCCATATAGTAAGATATTACTGATACACTAATTATTATTGCTTCTTGTAAGGAAATTCACCAACCTTAATAAATATTATAATATTAATTATTAGTTATTATTAATAAATAAATATTAATTGAATATAAATTTAAATTTTTTATATTAAAGTATGTCCGTGCAAACACGGTATTTTACTTGATTAAAATAAACATAAATTTATTTCAAGACTAATTTAGGTCCGTGCAAATACGGTACTTTGCTTGATTAAATTGAACATTAAATTAAGTATCATTCAGGTCCGTGAAATACGGAACACATTCAATTCTGATAATTTTATTTAATCAATTATTTAAGTATTCATTCACTTAAATAATTGACTAAATAAATTATATATTAATCTAACATGTTATTCAGGTCTGTACAAATACAGGGTTATTTCTGATAAATTAAATATTTGATTAATGGTAATGACTGTGCATTATTCTATATGCTATCACGTTGTCTAATCCAAACTTTAGACAAATAACAAACATTATAGTATTTCTAGGCCCGTGTTACAATGGCATTAGCCCAGAATTGATTAAATAAGTTACTGTAGGATAATAAGTGCTCAAATTAATTTGCTAAGCAGTCGATCATTTCCCTCAGATTTGGGTGAACCTGAATAGACCTGTATATTCTGATTACACATATTTTTGGGAGCATTTAAATTAAGTAATAAATAACTCGCCCTTCATTGTTAGTATAACTAGTAACCTGGCTCCTTGTTTACTGGTTATAGAGCCAGTACTGTTACTGTACTGTGCCACTAATACTATCCGCCTTGTAGTATATCAGATTCTGGTGCGAGAGTGCAATCTCTGTGGTGCTGGAACTATGATGACAGACTGAGCTTTGTTCCTCCTCAATAAGTCATCGAAGTAAAAGAACTGGAAATTTATCATTTTTCAGCCTCCGAACGATACCCTGCTTGAGTCACTATCCGGAATCTATTCGAGACACATTCTCTGCCCAAAACAATCCTATTTAGTAAGGTAAGAATACATCACTCCAACAATTCACAAAGAATGAAAAAGTGTATAAAAAGGATTGTAATGTAAGAACAACTCACCACTAATAGAGTGAGCCATATCGTCCCAAGTTGAATTAATGTCCCCTGTCCAGACTCCAGCATACTTTCCATGACCAGGGAATGAAGAACGAGATATCACAAAAGGTCTTTTTGCCCTGATTTGCTGCATTGAACTGAAAAATTAAATTCTTTCCAATTTATTTATTGATTTCCAGAAAATACACTACAGCTATAGGACAAACCCAAAACAGCTGTATTGAAAAAACAATAATACAATGAGTTGATTACATTAAATAAATAGTACGTGAAAAATTATATTGAACAACCTGAAAGCTTTAAACATAAGTGGAATTATAGGAATAATTAGTGCTGCAACGGGCACAAAACTATGGATGGTCGTAAATTATTTCTGGGGACAAAATTGCGTATGTTGCTTAAAAGAAAGGGGTTATCAATAAAATTATGTAAAACCTAGTAAATGAACAGTATATTAGCCTTACTTCTTCTTTTGGAAAGGGAATCAAGAGAAAAAATGCTTCTTAAGATAACTGTTGAAAAGTATCTAGGGCAAGGAGTGTTGAATTTTTGAAAATACAGATATCTTAAAAATTTATTTCGGACTAATTCGATTAAATTATCACTACATATAAAATATGAACAATGATCTTACAACTGGACTACTAGATACATTATCCCGGATAACACTTTTAATTTCAGGTAAATTAAAATCACCTAGTACTAACAGATTATAAAAAATTAACTTGTTTTTGAAATTGTCAAAAACAAAAAAGTATTCATCATGCAAACTACAGGGACTATTGGGCGGTAAATAAACATTAACACAAACAGCTGTTTGAATGAGGCATGCGCAACTGTATCCAAATGGACTCCAAGTCGCCCAGGATCAGTTTATCACCAGACGCTACAGGTAGCTGTGTGACATGCAGCCTCCTGTGAACCGCCAATAATACCCTCCGTCCACGTCCCTTACCCACTAAGTCTAGCATGTCGGTATCGCTTGATAACCACAAAGCGATCATCAAACAATTCACAACTATTAATTTCATCAGTTAACCAAGTCTCTGTAAGTGCAATAATATCGTAATGTTTAATTAGCACTGACTCAAAAAGTAATTGGCTCTTAGTGCGCAAACCTCTAACATTCTGGTAATAAACCGTTAACATACTATAGATTAATACGAGCAAAAATTAACAAATAAAATATCCACTATTCTAATATAATAAATTAAATTCAGAGTATAAAGAATAAAAAAAAATAGATCATATTTCCTAATAAAATAAAATAAGATTCCTTACACTTAAATGATACATTCGAAAGGAAACAAAAGTGAATATGTGCAACAATCTCTATATCTAAGTTTTAGCTTTGTATTTATCATTCTTATTAGAGGATTCTCTCTGAATAAGTGAATTCAAATCATCCTCATCCCTCAACACAATCAATCACCCTAGAATGGTCATCATTCGACTTAATTTGACTCTACCAATCCTATCAGTCCATACAAATCTATAATTAATATCAGATCATAACTTACGAGCATTGGCGAAAAAACACATTTGGCAGGATTCAGAGTAGGATTAATGTAAATCACTGATTTTGTGGTATGCCCCTGAAGATATCGGGTGGAGAAGTCTCTTTTTACCTTCCTATTCTCTAGCAGCTTATCAGGGTCCTCACGTCTCAGGAACTATAACTATACTTAACTATATTGGTCAGTTGTTGCCACCGTTGATCCTATGACAGGCACCAATCCCGTCCTCCCTTAACTGCACTCTAAGGGTGGCTCCTACCTTGATCACGGTGTTGACCAGAGACTCGGTAGACTCGTTAGGGCTCTCCGGAATCCCAAAAATCTTCAGAGTATTTCTTCTAGAGTATTGCTCCAGGTCTGCTTGCCTCCTTGACAAATCCCTCAACTGTATCTTCATATTTTTATTTTCCTCTTGGAATTCTTCAATTATTTCCTGCTGTTTATTTATGATTTTCTGTAGAGCCCCTAACTATTCATTATTTTCTCTAATCCTTTCTGAGCAAAAGTCAAGAGAATTTACAAGTTCCTCTCTATATTGCCTTGGCTGTCAATTATTTCCTTCTTCATCTGATCTAGTAAAGTTTTAAGTACATCCATGGTGATGGCCGTGTCAGAGGACACAGATGGGTGGGTCGGCGATGTAGTAATGGGAGCTGAGTCAGAGCGGTTGCGGCTGAGACGTTTCCTCCTGGTGCATGAGTCACTACACCAGACTCCGCTCACCGTGAAATAAAGTACTACACAGCTTACACTGTACCTTATTCTTAGCAGTTCTACCTTTAAGTAGAACAGCTCAACATTTACCACAAGTACTCATATCACTATTGTAGACATTCACTTTTAAGGTTATGGTACCAAGAGTGACACTGATTTGCTAATATATCATAAATCACAGAAATACAATAACAATTTATTAAATACTTTATTAATATATCATTGAAAGTTCAAATCATAAAATCTTGATATTATAAATAAGGTTTAAGCTCGTTGTAAATAACCACAAACACAGAGCAATGCTAATGTGACTGATCGTGCTGACTGCCAACGCTGTATAGCAACTGTATTTAGCCAGCTTTGTAGTTAGCATCCCAAGATTTGAACCCATGACCTCATATACCAAAATTCGAGATGTTAACCGTCCACTATATTAAAAAGAAATTTAAATTGCTTTCCAGCAGCACTTGATTTTGCTGGGGTGAGAGTATACGATTTAATGAATTTTTACCGAATACAAATAATGTTTCATTTTGAGACCTAATTGCACTGAAAGTAATTAGGTTGGGCACTTGTCACTTCAAAAGTAACCAAATGGACAAATATTCTATGTCTACTCGGCATAACTGTTTGGAATGTGAAGTTACATTGTTAATATATATGATTTATATTTTCAGGTAAAAAAGAAAATTGTGACAATTAACATTAATCCGTTTATAATTATGTGGCCAAGTGTTTGTATATTGAAATGAGAAAAGTTAAATATTAGTGTGAACATCAGCTGAATATTGTTCTCAATTCAACGCGTTGAAATATCAAAAGCAAATTGAAAGTAGACCCAAGTAACAAAAAAGGTAAATGTTTCTCCAGTAAAAACCCAAGAATAAACCTCAGGAAAAACTTGACGAATTCACAACACAGATGCTGGATATATATGGAACTGGTAAAACATACCCTGATATTTTCTTTCCAAAGTTCCTTCCTTTATTAGCCAGAAGGGAACCAAACTAAGCAAAAAACTAAGATTGTAAAAACTAAGATAGTGTTTTAATTTCCAACTTACAAACTGGTGACAATTGCTTCAGCAAGCCCATACACATTGTGTACGTCGTAATGGTTCAACGTGCTGCCGTAGTGTCGGGCGGACATGCAAATTGTCCGATAGCGCAGCTGACCCCCGGCTACCGCAGGAACGTATGGTGGGAACTCCAGTGAAGAGTTGCCACAACCTCCTAACGAACCATCCACAAAATTGGATGGATCGTTCATGTCCTGGTAACACAAAAAATTCAACACGAATACAGACTTGAAGTGAACTTAATGAAAAATAATTAAAATCATCTTTATTTAAATAAACATCATAATAGGAAGAATTTACTTTGAATTTTCCTTCAAGCCTTACAATCTAGAAGCGTGTAAAAACAGTCCTAGAGCAAGTTTGTTTCATTTACTTTTCTTTCTCTCAAAATGAGAAAAGAAATGTTTATTTAGTTGATGTTTTACCTTACAATTACTCTATTACTAACAAATGCTAACATTTCTTTTGTCAGAATCATAAATAAATAAACCAATGACCAAATCATGACACTAACCACAAGTATGAAAACAAAGTATTCAAAATAGTTAAAATTCTGGCAACCCAAAACTTACAATCCATGCTCCGTCAAAAGGAACCACAGCATGAAACTTCTTCAACTGTTGCAGCCAATAATAAACGGCTGCTGGCTTAAAGAAATCCACAAACACTGTTGATTTCTTATTCCAAACCTATAAGAAGAAAACAATGGTTAACACATAGTACCCTATGCCCGAGTACAGCTCGGGATACTGCATTTGCTTTGCATACGAATCCCAAGTGTAACTCGGACTCAGCCTTTTAATTCCATACATCTTCATTTGTGCTATAATTACATATTTTAATGTATTAAAATGCTCCTCAATACATTCTATAATACAAAATAGGTCAATTGTACATTTCTGATAAGTTTATTAGTAATTAATTATAATGTTACTATGTACTATTCAGTTTTACAATGCCAGCTGACTTGAGTTGAGGTTAGTCGTCAAGTCAGCTGTCGTGTTATGTCTACAGCCGTCATTTTTTACATTCTGTTATTGATTTTTCTGTGCAATTCATACACTAGTAATGTGTTTATTATTGTTTGATCAGCTGTTTAATAATAATAATATTATTACATAATATGCAATTGCACAATACCAGCTGACTTGATTTTATGTGAGTCGTCTGTGCTGTGTGTGACGGCGTTATTGTTTTAGTTTTGTTATTGAATTTTCTCTGCAATTTGTTCACTAATAATGTATTTTTTTATTTTTGTTCAGAACTATTTATTTGTTGCATTAAAGTAGTATATATGAAAATGAGTGATCATTTAGACAAACATACACTTTGTACGATTTGACCTGAGTCATCAGATAATGACTAAGACGATGAAGATGTTTATTTATAATAAGATATAAAATCAAAGATATACTCATTTATTAGTTTTTATTTTAGATTTTTGGTTTTAGAATTTAATAGGACTAATTATATTTATAAATGTGCATATTATAGGTGTGCGGATATCCGAAAAGTCGGATCGGTTTCGGATCAGATCAGTTATCCGCCTCCGATCCGAATGCAAAACAAGTATCCGAAAGAGTCCTATAAATATCTGAACTTTCGGATAGACTGAGTAAAATGAGGTTAAAACTGAAAGATAAATGCTAAACTTTCCGTTTAAGATACCTCAGCGATACGGATGAACAGAAATATTTAAGCAGATGACGAAATTACACAATTTATAACCTATTGGAATTTAAGAACATCTTTGGGCGGTCCGAGGATGTGGTATGATTATTCGATTCTTCAACTACGTATTTAAGTTACCCATTAAGTTCAACACAATATTGCATTTTGAAATACAAAGAATAGCGTCATCGATAGTTGCACCTAATCAGATTGCGGTTTGATATTATTTTGCATAAAATATGATTTCGGCTACGAAAAACCGTGAATTGTCGATTTAATATTTGGTAACAAAGCTTAATCATTATAATAGCTCTGGTATTTGCAGCAAAAATATATACTATTTAATTTTGAATGTGTACGTAATTCAATCATCTGATCTAATTAAACTTTAAAAATTTTGACATAGTGGACTATTTTTTGTTATCACATTCTCCGGGTTTGAGCAGTAAGTGTTGTCAAATTTACATTTGGCCTATTTCGTCTGTCAGTGTTTACATAACCAACAAATTTTCCACTCGTTTTCATTCTACATTTTCTCTTTAATGAATGGTTTTTACATGGAACATTTTAGATAATTTTAAGATGAATAATTAACTAGATTACGACAAGGTACCATAATTTCACGGGTTTAAATATTGTTCTTCCCGATACTCCAACTCTGCTCCTGCGCAGAGTCCTTTGTCCAATAGTCAGCGGCAGCGCTGTTACTGCTTTTTCTAGTTACTTGTCACAGATATATCAGTGACAGAACCATAACGCTGACTTTGTCACCGGTACAAAAATATCGCATATCCCTACCGATATGTAGATAGCCGATGGCAACGAGCCGATGTCATCTGTCAAATCTTGGTTCTTTGTTTATGATGATTCGTTTTTGTCATTTAAAAAAATAAAATAGTTGAATCATGAAATAAAATTTAGAATTATTATTTATCAATCTATCCATGGTTTTATATAAGAAACTTTTAAGAACTGTTTATGTTTTTTATTGGTAAATTATAAGGTTTCTGTTGATTTCATTCCGTGAATAATGTGAATAATATGGCGTGTATTAAAATTTGTTACTTTTCAGTTTTCAATGCAGTGAAGTAAAAATTTTAGTTTTGTTGTTTAGCCTATGACGAATTTATGATTTTTTTTGTCCAATCTAATAAATTTGATAACATTGTATTGACTTTTCCTCATTCATTCTTAGATAAGTGTGATTCCACTGTGTTATTGTGAGTATCCGAATCCGAAAATTATCTGATCCGAACCCTAACTATCCGATCTGAACTTGAGCCATCCGATCCGAATCCGATCCAAAAAAAATTCACTATCCGGACACCTCTAGTGCATATAAAAAGTAAAAAAAGAATACTTAGTTGATCATATGTGAACTCTTGTGTAATGCAGCTATTTTTATTTTTGACAATAATTATAGTTTTTTATTATTGAAATTGCAAAAAAAATAAAAAATATACCAATGAAGTGTTACACAATCTTAAAGCTCTTGATTTCGCCTGTAAAATTATGTAAGGTTTAGATTAAAAATAAAAAATTATTAATTTTTTTATTATAGGTAGTGCAAAATCCCCCCAGTATTCAAGCAAAAACAAGATTCTTTAAACTACAGGGTTCAATGTGTTAAGAATATTTTATAATGTAAACAATATTTTTTGTAATTATGAATTCTCATTACTTAATTTTGAAATACTCAAAACCTAACATGCGACTTTTAATCAGACAGAAAATAAAAAATATAAATACATAATTCACAAAAACCGTAAACTATTAACTTGGCGAATAAAGCTGTTCATTTTGTACAGCACATATGTACTTCATAGTTTTACATTAATGAATTATTCAGATGGCATTGGATAGTAAAGTATATTGCTAATGGAAGGTAAACCAACAAATGTAGCTTTAGAAATCAAATGTTTTCATAGTAGAAAATTTGTAAAGTAACTTCCCCATTAGGTTAACTTTAGAAATTAAAAACGCCATAAAATGGAAATTTATGGAGTTTTCGGAAAAAAATGTTAAAACACTAAAACCTTCCTGCATATACATATAGAGCAACTTCCTAAAATTTCATGGCGATCGGATGAGTAGTTTGGCAACACATATAGGACATACATACATACATGTATTCATTTTTATATATAGAGATGAGGAGTCCATAACGGATAGAACGTCTCTACAGAAACTCTTGATGTCGTTAAGTGAAGATTAACGTATAATTTTTTTATGTTGAACTAGTTGAAAGTTGAAACAAAAAATTTGAAAACAAAGTTTTCAGATGATGTGTTGAGTGTGATGAATGTGTTTTAGTAGGATTATGTATACTATATTGTACTGTGCTATATTCAACACAAAAATACAATTTTATGAATGACACCAGTGATGGTAAAGGCATTTGTATCACTTACTTTTCCCACCAGTGGTCGATAACCAGTAGAGTCTGTGACAAACACTGACTGGGCAATCCCTTCATCGTATGGTGGGTACTGGCCAGGCAGCTCTCCTGCACTTATCCCAGGGTCGACCAACACCATGTAATGCATTCCTTCCTGCCACCACATACAAAAGTACGAATGTATTGAAGGGTTCAATGTGTTAAGAATATTTTATAATGTAAACAATATTTCTTTTAATTATGAATTCTCATTACTTAATTTTGAAATACTCAAAACCTAACATGCGACTTTTAATCAGACAGAAAATAAAAAATATAAATACATAATTCACAAAAACCGTAAACTATTAACTTGGCGAATATAGCTGTTCATTTTGTACAGCACATATGTACTTCATAGTTTTACATTAATGAATTATTCAGATGGCATTGGATAGTAAAGTATATTGCTAATGGAAGGTAAACCAACAAATGTAGCTTTAGAAATCAAATGTTTTCATAGTAGAAAATTTGTAAAGTAACTTCCCCATTAGGTTAACTTTAGAAATTAAAAACGCCATAAAATGGAAATTTATGGAGTTTTCGGAAAAAAAATGTTAAAACACTAAAACCTTCCTGCATATACATATAGAGCAACTTCCTAAAATTTCATGGCGATCGGATGAGTAGTTTGGCAACACATATAGGACATACATACATACATGTATTCATTTTTATATATAGAGATGAGGAGTCCATAACGGATAGAACGTCTCTACAGAAACTCTTGATGTCGTTAAGTGAAGATTAACGTATAATTTTTTTATGTTGAACTAGTTGAAAGTTGAAACAAAAAATTTGAAAACAAAGTTTTCAGATGATGTGTTGAGTGTGATGAATGTGTTTTAGTAGGATTATGTATACTATATTGTACTGTGCTATATTCAACACAAAAATACAATTTTATGAATGACACCAGTGATGGTAAAGGCATTTGTATCACTTACTTTTCCCACCAGTGGTCGATAACCAGTAGAGTCTGTGACAAACACTGACTGGGCAATCCCTTCATCGTATGGTGGGTACTGGCCAGGCAGCTCTCCTGCACTTATCCCAGGGTCGACCAACACCATGTAATGCATTCCTTCCTGCCACCACATACAAAAGTACGAATGTATTGAATACTTTTTATAAATAACTAGCAATAAGCCCGTCATTTGTATGGTTTGTAGGATTTAGTTTAAAGAAGAAATATTATCATACCAAAATGTAAACCTGAAATGCTAAACAAATCAGTACAAAGAAAATAAATCAATACCTAGCTTTATTATTTAGCATTACTTTACAATTAAGTAGATTAGAACATTTATACCATCATTATAATTAGTTATACGTTAAAATAACTTTTTAATATTGTATGATTTCGAAATGGGTTTAACCCTTTCAGTGCCAACGTCCGTATATACGGACGTCGGCAAAACGTGCAAGAAGAGCCAGCGTCCGTATATACGGACGTCCAAAAAAAAATTTTTTTTATTTTTTTATTTTTTTTCATTGTTTATATTTGTGTTTAGGATATAAAGAGCACATTAAACATAATTATTTTAGTTAAAATTTTATTAAAAGTATTTTTGACTGCAGAAATGTATTGATTCACCTGTAAATGATAAAACAATTCTTAAGTGTTAAAAAGAGTGTTAAAAAGGTGATAGTAATTTTTCCATGAGTAATTTGAGTGGGAGTGATGAGTTGTCATGTTTAGGCTTTGACAACACGGACAGTGATCCAGATTTTGATCCTGATAATCAGAAACTCTTAAAAGTAATAACCAGAATAGTTTGAATCATTTTATTCATTTACTCAGCTATAGAACAAGTTCAAATTCCATGTCTAATGTAAAATATTTTCAAGTGTGATTAATAGTTTCAGTAACTTATGGAAAAACCAAAACTCACAATATTTCCTAAAATAATCACAAAAACTTTATTTTTGAAGATAAATGTTCAAACTTTTTGCATTTATGTACAAAATTAAGTATAGTTCAACAAAAATACTCAATTTTAAGCATGAGGAATTTTCTACTGGCAATTTTTTTACTTCAAACTGAAAAATTCATTATAAAATATTAATTAAGTAATCGTTTTTCATAATTTATTTTATGAATAAAAATATTAAGTATATTTTTTTATCTGTTACATTTACCAAACTTATTTATGAACAAAACAAAACCAAAAGTATCCATTTTCATCAATAAATAATAAAACAATGACAGTTTTTCTCAAACAGCTAAAAACTGCTCATTTTAACCTGGCATTTCTTGCACACGCTATGGGAGTAACACCTGGCACTGATAGGGTTAAAATCAATGACCAATATAAACTAACTAATACTGATTTGACAGCTGTTTGCTTTTATTTATATTAAATCTTTAAACTACAAAGACAGCTGATTATTACCAGTAGGTTATTCATTGAAAACTGAATCAAAATGTGAGTAATATCGCGTAAAAGTGGGTTTTAAAATGCTTGTTATTTACTTTTCAAGGGGCGGCGGGCAATTTCAAGCATTTAAAAACCTTCTCTGAAATGTAGAGAATACATGAAATAAGTTTCATTGTAATCAGTTCTCCCGATTTTTTTGGAGAAGATGGCGTAAAATGCCTCCTGGAGCGTCACAGACAAACCGACGAAAATTGAGATAAGACCGGTTTCGGCTTCTCTAAAAATATCTAAAAAATGATTAATTCTGAGCAATGTACAGACAAAACTCTAATTTTATTTATATAGATATGATCACAATTTGCTTTGAAGAAAAGGGAACGCCAATAATTTCATTATATTGATCTAAGATCAAATTCTAATCAAGTTCTAAGATAAAATCTCTACCTTGTGCAGAAGATCTACAAATTCCGGCAGTCCATTATATGAATTATTGTCATAGGTAAAGTCATTCCCATTTTCCATGTAGTCCAAGTCATTCCATTGGGTGTCCTGTAAGATTAGATAGATTACTTATGTACACCACAGTCTAGGTAATCTGAAATCCGGTAATCCAAACGTCCGGCTAATCAAAACTAACTAATGGGGAGAAAAAGATAAGTTTAGATTAAAAATGAAGCAATTTAATCTGAGCTATAACACTTCTAACACACTAATCTACAGTACGGTATCAATGATTATACAGTCCTACGTACACGTTGTTAACTAAATATAATAATTTACTTTTTGGACCATAAGAATTCATGTACTGTCTTTTGGTGAAACAAGAAATCCTATTAGCCAATGCGAAGTTCTACCTCATAAACATCAACATCGTCTCATAAATATCAAGTATGCAGATGTAGCAGTACACTGTTGCTCGAGATAGTGTAGGGTGATGTCAGCTACATTCAAAGTAGATCACAATAGATTCGGTCTGACCGGTCTGGTCTGACGGCAAACTACTTTTTGAACATTTGAGTTCATCTCCAGCAATGACCGATTGCGTAAAAAGTAGGCCTACAGACAGAACTATTTTGGAAAAAAAGGATTTATATTTAATGATTGTTAGTTGTTATGTGTCAATGTGTGTAATGTTTTATATTTCTAATGTGGAGTCCATAACAGATAGAAGTGCCTGCAGCAACACTTGATGCCATTCAGGCAAAACATGAAGTGGGCTATGTGAATTTTGATAAAGACACAAGTGAATTGGTCAAAATACACAGTTCGGGTCTAAAATAAAGCATTTTCCGAGAGTTGTCTGTAGAATAAGGTTCAAATGACACTACAGTCGTGAAAAGCGTTGTTATGGTGGATCATGCGCTGCTGCAGTGTACCTTGTTCCCCCACTCCAAATCCCCTCCCCAGCGAACCACCTACAGAGCTCAGTCTTGGCTTGACAGCCTCACTACTAAATAAGTCCTTATTAACATTTACTGATTGTTAGTTTGATAATGTAAAAGACATCAAGTACAAGATTACCTTTTTGTAAACAAACAATTTCGTTGACATTATTTTCACATCGGTAAAAAACCAGTCCAATACGTGAGACAAATGCAATGAATTACAGACCTACATTTGATGTTGCCGTCTTAATTGACTTTGAGAGAAAATTCCATTATTGAGTTTTTTTTTAAGGTATTTACTTCCATTATAACAATGGTTAACCGAATTTTCTAAGTACAATGAGATTGCACAGCGAAGTGTCATCTTTCCCTTCCAAGCCCAATAGTCTCTTTGCATAATGGTGGGCAGTTACATACGATCGCCCACCCAAGACCAAGCGTGTCGCGGGCGGTAGCTATAATTTGCAGGCGCAAAGATGGACATTTATGCCTTAAACTTCACGTGCTGCGATTGTTAATACTTTTTTTGCTGATCGCAGACAATCAGGAGGCTACTGTATTAACACTTCAAGGTGTAACCAATCACATAGTTCGAAGGTTATATGTAAATAACTACATTAAAGAATGTGTTGTAAATACTATTCAAATTCTTGAATTTTCTGTTTTTGTAAACTATTTTATTTTTAAATTCATTACTGTGAAAAAAATAGAGCCTTGAATTTGCAGAGGTTCATTAGGTAAAATTTGTGATATTTAACTGATGAGCGTATAGCAAACTTCAATGTTTTGAAGTTTTTCAAACTGAAATAAGTTCAGTCACCTGAATACTTACAAAGGGTATCCAAGCATTTCGTGTGCGATTCCAAACTTTTATGGTGTCATTGAGCGTCTTGTATCCAAACCTGAGAACAAACAAATTAATATCTGGGTTGCTACAGAACTTTTTTTGTAGAAATGAGAATTAATATTTAGCTTTAAGTCTAAAAAAGAACTAATTTCAATTTAAGATTACCTGAAAATCTGATAAAAAATATAAAATATACTATTGAATGAATACGCAAATGTCATGCCCTATATTTTAAGTGTAATGTGAAGTAAAACAAAGATGCAGATATTGACATAATGTCCTTAAATAACATTAGAAACTCACACAAAATTTAGGATTAACAACTTTCTTAAAGGAAATAGCTCTACAGTCAACAAGTCGTGGTAACAGTTCATTATGGTATGCTATTGCAAATGAGTGTCTCTCAACCTCAATCTTTTTACTATTGTGATATGGTAATCTTAAGATGATTTTAAATAAACTACGAAATAGAATATTATTGGAAAGGCATTTTTTGTGATTTCCAGTTTTTAGATCTCTACAAATACAAAGTCAAGTTTTTACTTTTATTTGCCTGTAGATATGAAAAATATAGCGCTCAGGGCAAATTTATTTTTCCACTCATATGAATTATTTAAACGTAAACTTACATCAGCAGTTTCATCTCTTATCTGCTGTAAACAAATATCTCTTAAAAATATTTAAACCACATAAAGTTCTGAACAATTAATACCTAACCTACCAGAAACAGTAGCACCTGAGCCTCCGCCAATTGAGATTTGTTTGGCATCATTACTAATGAGCTCAGTTCCTCTGTGCTTATAGGTTAGGTGGATTTTCCTACTCAATCTCCAAATCAACGTCGAGTTTAGATATATTTCTATCTTAATTTTCACAACACATTCACAACACAATTTTATACTTTCACTTTCATTCAGAGCTTCATCTAAAAAATTTTAAAATTCGTCTGACTCAATCCATACACCACATACAGTAGAATCTCGCTCATCCGGACTAATGGTGGTCTAATGATGTCCGGTCCGCCACGTTAGTCTATTGGGACTATCGGGAATCAAGCAAATATTCCTGAATTTTTGGCGAGCGGTTTCATCAAAACACACGTTAATACTAATACTAATACATTGTTTTGATGAAAGACTACGTACTACGTCTTTTAAGCAAAAATTATTCTGGCTTCGCAGGTATTAACTCGATGAAAATCTCGTTGTTTTTGTTCAAATTGCTGAAATATACAGTCTATCCGAAAATTCGGATATTTATCGGATATCTTAAATACATTCGGATCGGTTTCGGATATCCAATCCGATCAGAATCCGAACCGAATTTTCGGATATCCGCACACCTCTACTTATTTTATTTATTTTAAATAGAGATAACACTAAAAATGAAAAACTTAAGTTACATACTTTCAGGAAGTTAACTGTCATAAAAAACAAAAAAGTAAAGTTAATAAATTTAAACGTTACAAACTGGATGTAAGTAACAAATAACTTAAGACAGTTATTACTCTTTTAAATAAAAATAAATACTGTAACGTATTCTAAAACTTTCGTAACTTAGAGTTCAGTACGACTTATGTTTTGGAAAAGTTTTTGATCATGGCCTGCTTTACCGTCTTAGCTTATTGTTAAGTCGCTCTGGCACAATCGCCGATCCGGACAAGTGGGAGTCCGGACAAGGCCGATCTGGATGAGCGAGACTACTGTACTACCGAATAAACAGTATAAAACACTTACAAGTATTTGAAGCAGTTTACTAAATGAAATAATCAGGTTACTTTTTACAAAACTGAGGACCAGTGGACCTCAGTGGTCATAACATAATATTTGTACAAGGATGGACTATGTCTTGTTTATTTATGATGAACCAACCTGCAAAGGTGGAAACCCAAACTCCAGTATGGGGGGAGGAAGGGGCGGCCAACAAGCTCCGTGTATTGCTGGATAACTTCTGTAGGTGATGGGCCCAAGAAGAAGAAGAAATCCAACACCCCACCAATAGCACGGTATGTAATGGCTGGAGCGGGAGTGAGAATGATATCTAGGTAATACAAAACATGGTCTAATGATGTCCGGTCCGCCACGTTAGTCTATTGGGACTATCGGGAATCAAGCAAATATTCCTGAATTTTTGGCGATATTTATCGGATATCTTAAATACATTCGGATCGGTTTCGGATATCCGATCCGATCCGAATCCGAACCGAATTTTCGGATATCCGCACACCTCTACTTATTTTATTTATTTTAAATAGAGAAAACACTAAAAATGAAAAACTTAAGTTACATACTTTCAGGAAGTTAACTGTCATAAAAAACAAAAAAGTAAAGTTAATAAATTTAAACGTTACAAACTGGATGTAAGTAACAAATAACTTAAGACAGTTATTACTCTTTTAAATAAAAATAAATACTGTAACGTATTCTAAAACTTTCGTAACTTAGAGTTCAGTACGACTTATGTTTTGGAAAAGTTTTTGATCATGGCCTGCTTTACCGTCTTAGCTTATTGTTAAGTCGCTCTGGCACAATCGCCGATCCGGACAAGTGGGAGTCCGGACAAGGCCGATCTGGATGAGCGAGACTACTGTACCACCGAATAAACAGTATAAAACACTTACAAGTATTTGAAGCAGTTTACTAAATGAAATAATCAGGTTACTTTTTACAAAACTGAGGACCAGTGGACCTCAGTGGTCATAACATAATATTTGTACAAGGATGGACTATGTCTTGTTTATTTATGATGAACCAACCTGCAAAGGTGGAAACCCAAACTCCAGTATGGGGGGAGGAAGGGGCGGCCAACAAGCTCCGTGTATTGCTGGATAACTTCTGTAGGTGATGGGCCCAAGAAGAAGAAGAAATCCAACACCCCACCAATAGCACGGTATGTAATGGCTGGAGCAGGAGTGAGAATGATATCTAGGTAATACAAAACATAGTTTTCAACATTTATTTTGAGTCTAGTAAACAACACTTAACACATATTTGGAACACTTTTTTGAAAGAAAATTAAATAATAATATCTAACAGACAAGATGACGATGTTTTCAAATCAATAGTGAAAATAACAATATTTCAGAAATTTAACTGTCAAAAAGTCCAGAAGACCAACCACAAGGGGGTACTCAAAAGTAACTGAAATTTGTCTGCCGAGGTCGGAGCTTTGGTAGTACGGGTGAGCGCCACTAGGGCGTGTCTAGCGCAACTCTTTGCCAGTTCAGTCCCGTGCAGGTCGTTCAGCTAGCACATTCTGTTTGTCTGTAGCGTAATTTTTTTTGTAGCTGTTTCACTGTTACTTCGTTTTTTATGATGGCAAGAACAATGCGCTTTTTTTACTTGGTAAAACCGCTGCTGAAACTGTTTGAATGTTGAAAACTGCTTACAAAGATGATGCTTTGGGGAAAACTCAAGTGTATGACTGATTTTCTCAATTTAAAAATGGCGACCTTTCGATTGATGACTTCGATTTCGATTGATCTCGTTCCGGACGTCCATCAACTGCCCGAATTGATGAAAATATAAAAAAAAATGTGAGAGCTTGTGCTCACAGACCGTCAACAGACAATTGATCAACTGTCAGAAATTAGTGCAATAACTTGGAGCTCGGTTCAGCGAATTTTAACTGAAGATTTAGGAATGAGACGCATTGCTGCCAAATTTGTTCCTCGGTCTCTGACTGACAATCAAAAATCACATCGAGTCGAAACAAGTCATGAACTGAAAGAACAGCCCAGAATCGATCAAGATTATATTTCAAAGGTTACTGGTGATGAATCATGGAAAAACAAAATTTCACAGCGGCGCGTTGTTCACTTAAACTTTTAACTACAGTTAAAACAATTTTAACTAAATATAAAGAAAATGGTACTATTTTATAATCACGACATGTGAGATTCGAAAAATTCTTCAACTGAATAAAAAGCTTTCTCCAGTAACCACTCTTTGAACCCAATTTTAAATTTTGTAAAAAATTCAATATTTCTTAGGGATAACGGTAATTTATTATATATTTTAGGCCCCATATATTAAATGGAATAATTTCAGTCTATGCTGTTTCATATAAAATATTGCAAAATCACCAAAAAATGGCTGGCATTCCTGGCAACATTTTCTGATATGTACACGGCAGTTGGAGGGTTAAATAGAATACCGAAAAAACACTTAGAATAATTTAATATTTAACCCAAAATAAAGGCACCCTGTTGATGAATATTTTTCAAAATTCAAAATTTTTATTTGTTTCAAAATTTGGAATTTTTACCGTTTGTATAAACATTTTGAATACTAATTTATGTTATATCTAGTAATAATAATATCATGATAGTCATAATATGAAATTTTATGATAAGTAAGCTACAGTAGAACTCTGATTATCCGAACTCCGACTATCCGAATCGCCGATTATCCGAATCACTTTCAGAAAAAAATTTGTCCAAAAAAGTCTAAGTGCACTATTATTCTTCTTCCCGCGAAGCCAGTGTTTGCGTGTAAAATGTAAGTACATTTTATTTTTATTTAAAACATGTGAAAATATCAAGTTTCTTACATTAAATTCAATAAAAAAATAGTGCAATATCAAAACGTAGCTTTTTTTCTCTCTAATGGCAATTAAAAAAAAAATCCGATTATCCGAATATTTGATTATCCGAATGGGTCCCGGTCCCCATTAATTCGGATAATTGGAGTTCTACTGTAGTTCCATATATGTAAAAAATGCTATTTTCCCTACCAAAATACATTTTACACAAAAAAGTGTCAAAAATAAGCTGAAAGATACTTTTAAACTCACTTTTTATACATTCCAGGACATTTTTGGAATTTAAATCAAGTATAACCTTATCTACTTAACTATGTAAAATAAAAGCATCAATTGTAATACTTTCTTTAATGTGTGGATGATGTGACACTATTTAATATACATTTTATGTATTGGACAAATAAAGGGAATTTAAATATCTATTTCATGTCAATATACGTTCAGTATGTAAGTAATGGGTATAAAAATCTTTAAAATCTCTATTAAAAAGTGAAATAAATAAACTGGAAGGGTTTAAATAGATTCATGAGCCCAGCAGTAACTATAGAGCAGGAAATCGTTTTTCTACTGGAGCTTGTTAACACATTCGCTGCGTAACACTCGGATCCGAGTGGTAACATTTATGTTAAAATCAAGATGGTGGATCTTGCGATGTAGATTGTGCTGCCACCTGTTGGGATCTGAGAGAACCATGGCCAGCTTTGTTATAACACAGTATCTATTTCTATATTCTATATTTCTATTTCTACACAGGCCGCTTCGCATGAAGAAATAGGTTTTGGGGTGAAAATATCAAGTTTCTTATAAATTCAATAGAAAAATAGTGCAATATCAAAACGTAGCTTTTTTTCTCTCTAATGGCAATTAAAAAAAAATCCGATTATCCGAATATTTGATTATCCGAATGGGTCCCGGTCCCCATTAATTCGGATAATTGGAGTTCTACTGTAGTTCCATATATGTAAAAAATGCTATTTTCCCTACCAAAATACATTTTACACAAAAAAGTGTCAAAAATAAGCTGAAAGATACTTTTAAACTCACTTTTTATACATTCCAGGACATTTTTGGAATTTAAATCAAGTATAACCTTATCTACTTAACTATGTAAAATAAAAGCATCAATTGTAATACTTTCTTTAATGTGTGGATGATGTGACACTATTTAATATACATTTTATGTATTGGACAAATAAAGGGAATTTAAATATCTATTTGATGTCAATATACGTTCAGTATGTAAGTAATGGGTATAAAAATCTTTAAAATCTCTATTAAAAAGTGAAATAAATAAACTGGAAGGGTTTAAATAGATTCATGAGCCCAGCAGTAACTATAGAGCAGGAAATCGTTTTTCTACTGGAGCTTGTTAACACATTCGCTGCGTAACACTCGGATCCGAGTGGTAACATTTATGTTAAAATCAAGATGGTGGATCTTGCGATGTAGATTGTGCTGCCACCTGTTGGGATCTGAGAGAACCATGGCCAGCTTTGTTATAACACAGTATCTATTTCTATATTCTATATTTCTATTTCTACACAGGCCGCTTCGCATGAAGAAATAGGTTTTGGGCACCGCAGCGAATGTGTTAATTGTGTTGTCTCTGATATAGTTTTATGTGATTGTGATATACAAACCCATAGCATTGCTGTTGAGTAGTAAAACTCCATCACTCCGTCCTTCTGTCTCCATAGCAAGATAAAAAGGATGACTGCCATACAGGTTACTCTGAACCAATAATAGAACACTTAAATTAGTAATCAAAGGTACAGCAATCAAACAGTTCTTTAAATATTGCATAATATATACTTTGCTTATCCTGTAGAAACTCTGAAACTCATCAGTGTTCAACTTGATATAATAAAAAACAAGGACCCATTCCTACTGAAATGACGGTGCTGAATTATGAGTGTCAAGTAGAGTTTTTTAATATAATAAAATAATATAATATTAATGTTTTTATAATATTAATGTTAGGGTAAATAATTATAGGCATTGTTGTAAAAAAAATCATTAACGTATCTTAAAAATTTTTCTCAGTAAAAACCTTTTTACAAACCATTACAATAATGCTGATTTTACATGGTCTTTTTATCATAGCATGCCGGTATGCTTTTTATAAAAATTCAGACCTTTGAAAAAAATGTAAAATGGTTCTGGTCCTCAAAGTGTTCCCTATGAACAATACTGAACTACAAAAACTTAAAACTTGGCAAAATCATTGCTTAAATTTAAAAAATATAGTAAATTTGGGCAATAGCCTAATTTGGTGGAGTTCTCACATTCCCTTCTCCAGTTTATCTTATATTAAATTGGAATATTTAGGCTCAGTATTTTTATTTATATAAGTACCATACTAACACAACTAACACAGTAATGAAACAAACCCCATTGATTACTAATTGAATGTATTGTGTAATGGTACTCACCCCATCAACAGGGGGTTGATCATGATTGAAAAGAGTAATCTTTTTCCAATTGATGTTCAATAAAAAGTTATTTCTCTGCTGTCCAAGACCATATAAGTATTTTGATGGCAATTTAGCTGATATTTGCAAAAATTGGTCAGAAAATATAAATCCTCCAATATTCATGGTATCGAATCTGCAAAGAAGCTGCACTAACATACAATAATTAAAACTAGCGTACCTGGCGCACGAAATCGTGCGCTGTCAAGGAGACAATATGTCCACCAATAACTATGTTTAGAAACTAAGTTTAGATTTTCCCCAACAGATTTTCATTTTGTTTATGTTTTGGTTTTATGCAAATAAAAATTGGTGTTTTATTGCCAGCTGTACGATGATGTCTTCATTAAACGAAAAAAGAAAGAACCATGTTTAACTGTCAGATTTGATTTGTTTATTTAACCACTTCCTTAAATAAACAGCTGATTTCTCGATTGTCGGTGTTTACCTCCATATTAAGTTTATGGAGAAAATCACGACTTTGACCCCATTATTTTCCATGACCACGGTGAATTTTCAAATTTTTTTTAATTGATGGCAAAACTACATGCTAAGACCTTTATAACGACACCTTGGACATGGTGATTGGTAGCACCACCGCTCCAAAACAATTATCACAAAAATAGGCCTAGTGTATTAAATATATAAGATGACAGAATAATAATATCCAGATAGCAAGAAAACTAACCCTTCGAGTGGTGGAACTTAAATTGTATTTATTCATTTTTTATTTTGACTCTGCAACTCTTCTTAAAATACAAAGTTTAAACAAAAACACAAAAAACATGCCCCCTTATAACCAAGATTACATTAGATTAGATAACCATAAAAGCAAAATAGGTATCCACTGCAATCCCAATTACGCTTACAAATGCCGTCAATTTCCACCCAAGCCAGTCACCGTTTATTTAAGGTGGGCCCCCTCTCGACTACACCATGCATTTTCAAGCCAAATTGGGATTGCTCATGGTCAGGATTCGAATCCTCGTCCCTTCAAATGGCTTCAATCGTACTCGTCAGCACAACGGTCTAACCACTACACCAAAAGGACCACCGTCTAAGAAAGCGCTTATTTGGCTATGAAAAGCATACTCTAGCGGCACAACAATGAACGAGCTCAGGAGTTCACAATAGTTCATGCATTTGCTCGCAGATTGCAGCACCGTGATAGTAATTCTTGACTATGACAGCGCTTTATGCATCGTTTAATATAATCACGATAAAGAGAAACTGCAGCATCTTTACCACTAGTAGGGTTAAAACTAGTTCATTGTGAAAAAAGCCTTTGTTACTTTGTTTATTACTGTGTATAGGGCTTAGTCTATGGCAAATTTCAATGGAGGACACTTGGCAGACCTTATATTAAAAACTTATTTTTTCACTTATTGTACAGTAAATGTAAATGCTACCTTGTTACTTTGTACTTATAACCATAAAATTAAAAAAATACATTTTCTGAAAAAAATTAGTTTGGCCTACTTATTTTTATCTCCCGTTTCACTGGCTAACCCTGTATTTTGGGGCTTCAATGCTAATCTTATGGAGGATAAGAAAAAATTAATATTTCACAAAAATTAACCTAAGTTTTTGGATGAAACTTGGTGTTTGGCTTCATGTAGTTGAAACCCATCCATTTATGCTTAAAAATCACAAGTCATGTGTTTATCATGGCAAATAACCTGCAGACATTTTTCCCATGTTAATCACGTAGAGAATAGTCAAACTCCTTTACTTATGGACAGATGTCAGATGGACAGCATTTTTTTATGTTAGAGCTAGACTGAATTTTGTCAATATTTTTACTTGTTTTTAGTTTCATTTGCTTCACTGGCCACACAACTGGATTTAAGTGGCCAGTATATTTCCCGTTTATGTAATGTATATTTTATGAAATTTCTTGAAAGGAAATAAATCATTTATTCATTTATTCATGTAGATTTAAAAACAATGTTTGTATTTACTTATGGGAAATATGTTAGATCATAGATATGTCCAAAGGGCATGTTTTTAGTTCATCTAAACAGGTGTCCTAGCCAAACTATGACGTCACTAGCCATAGACGTCCCTAACCAAATGATGTCACTGTGTCAAATTTTGGTCGCGCAAATTGCCACACCCCCCTGAGCTAAGACATATCCATGTCAAAAACAAGAAAAGAAGTTTGGCAATAGCTCTACCAAGATCTTTTACCTTTATCATACACTTATATGATTAATACTCGTATAATTATTGTGAAATTAATATGATTTATCATATACCAATATGATTAAGGTTCTTAGGTAATTAAGGTTCTAAGTTTGACATTTTTATGTAAATTGACATGATCAATCAAGAGAACTGGGCCACGATGAAAGATTTGGTAAAGGTAATAGGATCAAATGGTAATAGGCTAATAAATGGCTAAAGGGAATAGGATAACATTTGAATATACTACATACGTTTAAATTATACTATTCATTATTTCCTTGTTTAGGTCCCTACTGTAGACTTCCTCCATGAATATAGTTCAGTTGTGATGTAAGACTTAGATCGCTTTAATAATTTACTACTTTTCAACAACAAAAATTTACAACTTACATTGTTTGGTTATTACTTTTCCTCACTACTCGAAATCCAAATTTACTTTTGTCTATTTCAACATTGTATTTTGGATTTCTTGCAGGTGATTTTTCCATAGGGGGTAGTTCAGGATATGGAGTTTCATATCTAGGATTTATTGGGTCATAAATCTGAAATCAAAATAAAATATTAATGCAAGCTATATATAGATGTGTATGTATAGATTGTGGATATATAGATTGTATGGTGAGAATAGAAATAGGTATTATATAAAGCAACAAACAATATTCAAGACCTTTCAATGTAGAGACTAACAACTTAGGAAAGAAATTTTACTAACTAGATAGTTAGTGATATTGATATTGAAGATTTCTGTATCGACTTTAGAATAAGAAATGAAACAGATTTGCCTCCGTATCTTGTCACAAGTAAACTGAATAATTAAAACATTTAATAATTCTGATCTTTTAAATGTAGTATTTATTTCACTGACAGATTTGTAGTATATTTTCAAAGAAAAACAAGAACAAAGAACAATAATTATTGAGGCAAAATCAAAACGACTTTATTTATCACGAATTACCAATACTGTTACTGACCGCCTAACAACATCCAGTGATTATATAGTGTTTCAGCTCTTCTCATTTTATATGCCATTTATCAATAGGCCTAGTATTAAATATCGTAACACAGCATGTGAGTATTAATTATTGTAAAACACGGATTTGACTTCTACAAGACCGACAATCAGCAAAATCGTAATTACAGAGTCATTGTGTACTTAAGCAAACGTCAAGCCATCACTAGCCGCCAGATAGGTCACACTAGCTGGAGCTCACGCTCTTAGTTTTTACTTTGCGTACTCTAACAAACACTTCAATTTACTATCGCTTTACTTACAGGACACTTGACTGTGACGCTGACCTATTCATCAATGCATTATTAGATTACTAAAACGGATTAGCAAGGAGTAAAATGTGCATTCTTGCAGGAGATGTAAACATAGATATTCTGAAAAACGATGCTACTTCTGACTCTTATTTAAATATGTTGATTTGAATTTATACCTAAATAATTACTGAAGTTACGGACAAAAAGTAAGTAATCTCTTGAAAAAAGCAAAACGAGATTATTACCGTTTAAAACTACAACATTCGGAAAAAAATCCAAAATTGTTTTGGGGTTTTATCAGCGAATTGGCTGGTAGAACGAGGAGCAAAGAGTCTTTTCCACTAGACAAAAGTTTGCCAAATAATAGTCGTAATAACAGCAAATTTAGAAGTTGCGAAAATTTTAATAATTTCTTTTCAAATGTAGGGGAAGCTCAAGTTCAATCGACTCTGGCGGGGTCCCAGTTGTGGATGACACAGACTTTAGACCTATCTCAATGCTTTCTTTCAACACTGTCATGGAAAACGATGTTGTGCGTCAAGTGTCCGGTGTTCATGGGGGCTCTGCTCCGGGTCCGGACGGTGTCCCGGCCTCTTTCTTGAAGGAACATATTCAAGTTATATCTAGGTCCTTAACTCATCTTAGTTAATCTTAGCTTAAAAACTGGAGTATTTCCAAATAATTTTAAAGTTGCAAAAATCATTCCGTTATTTAAAAACAGTGAGTGATATTACATATAAAAATAATTTTCGTCCAATTTCTTTGCTCGGTGTTTTTTCTAAAATATTAGAGAAAATTGTGTAGGAACAGCTGACGGATTATCTTTATAGAAACAACATTTTATGTGAGAGTCAATATGGATTCAGGCAGGACAAAAGTAATTCGGATGCCCTTTTTGATGTTAGTAAAGTTTTAAATGAGTCAATTTCGGAGGGTAGCTGGACAATGTTGGTATTCTTGGATCTGAAAAGGCCTTTGACTCAGTAGATCGAGTAAAATTGATAAATAAATTGAAACACATTGAATCAGTGGAACCTTGATTGGTTGGTTCAGAAGCTTCTCGTCTGACAAGTCCCAGAAGGTTTGCATTGACATTATTTATAGTAGATATCTTCCAATTAATTATGGTGTCATTCCAGGACATACTCTTGGTCCAATTTTATTTTTAGCTTATATCAATAGCATTTCCAAGTTACATTTACATACTAAAGAATTTCTGATTGCAGATGATACTCTTACATGAATAAATGGTAAATCATGGTTAGATGTACGTTCTAAGGTACAGCACGGTTTAAAGGTCTTGAGGAAATAGTTTTAATAAAATGTTGTCTCATTGAAAGTTTCCAAAACCAAATTTATGCCTATATCTCTTAATTTCAATACAGATTATTCTTTGAGCGATATTAAAATTCACAACTTTGATGATTTTAATAATGCAGTGTCAATGCGAAGCTCTGGGTAAGGTTGATATTTAGAAGTATTTGGGGGTTATTTTTGACTCTCACATGAAATGAATCTATTATAGGTATTAGTTATTTTAAGATAAAACTTAGAAAATGTATTTTTGCTTTTAAGAGATTAAGGGAAGTTTTAAATGAACGGGAAATTAAAATTACTTACTTCTCTTATATTCAGTCTCTATTGCCTTATGGTATTATAGCTTGGGGTGGTGCCTTCGAATCATTCAAAAATCAATACTAAAGGTAGCTTTTCAAAAGGGGAGAAGGTATACCTGTCAGCTGCTCTATTTCACGAAACTAAAGTCCTTTCACTTTTCCAACTTTTCATTAAGGATTTATTGATGTCATATAATAAAAGATTTAACAGTATTTTTTCTCTAGTTTCCCATAGTCATAATACCCGATACATGCGCAAAATTTTGCAATATCTGTCCTTCTGTTAACCAGATCTGTTTCAAGAACAAATCCCTTTTAAATTTTCAGTATTCTGTTTCGTAACTTAATTCAATATTTCCCCAATTTTAATATATTAAATTCACTGTCAGTTTTAAGTTTGAAAAAAAGAGACTGAGAATTTCTAATAGACCTAGGCAAAGATAAAACCATTATCACGGCAACCTAAAGTCGACCGGGGAACTGATGCCACATTCTGACGTTCACTCCCCCCCATTAAGTTGGCTTAGCAATTCATATTTCAGATCCAGTTTTTGTTGCTTCAATTTCTTTTATTGTCTTTCAGGCAGTCTCATTGTCTTGTTTGTCTATTTCAAGTTTTTCTTTGTCATCCTATATAATATTTTATTTTAGGTTGTTTTTATGTTGATTTTTTTCCTAATGTGCAAACCTAATTACTGCCACCCATTATAAATATAATTAGTGCTTCAACTCAGGCCAACGCACAAGCTCCTGCCCATGTAGGCCTTTCCTTATGTTTTGGCTAAGATTATACTTAGGCTTAGTTGTTTAAGTTATTATTTGCCATAGATTGTTATTTTTATTTAATTTTTTCTGGCATGTAAATTACTATAAGGATGAAAAAACATACGGTATTTAATTTAATTTCATAACATTACTACTAAAAACAAGAGGAACTAAAAACAAATCATAGCTTAATTATAAATGAACCAGGCTGTACTTGGCTTTTAAAAAATACCTACCAGTGTAGATCGCCATTTCAAAAGGTGGTAAATCTAATCTAATCTAAACCTTAAATATCTATACAACTTACCTTAACTTCCAAAATATCTTCTGTTCTATACATAAAATCAATTTTCACCAAGGGAATATTATTGGGATATTTTGATTCCCTAGCTAACTCATAAAAAGCAACAGATCCCACATCTGATGTAGAGCTGTTGATAAATTCATAGCTTTCAAAGGAAGGTGGATAGAAGCAATATGGAGCAGAGACAGAACCATTTTTGGGGATTGACCAACAACAACCCTTGAGATAACACTGAAATCTATCAGACCATGTGTTGTTACTTTCAGGAAAGCAATCGAAACGTTCTTCATCAGGGACATTCTTGCACTCATTCCACATAGGTATGGAATCAAATTGTTTGTATTTATCTGTGTTAACTTCAGAATCAACAAACAAAGGATTATTATAAGTGCAGATGTCTGGGTAAGGTTTACCATTGGTGCTGTCAATGCTATTAAATAGTAAACATTTAGCATAGCATATTACTGGTCCAACAAACACCAAGCTACTCAGGAATAGAGTGAAAATAATTAAACTGACCACTGGATACTTAATAATCAATAGGACAATAGAAAACAAGCACTTGTCACATCGATTTTCAGGAAGTGAATGTAGTATCCTGTACCTATTTTCAGGTTTAGATCGGTTTACTGATTTACCATCAAAGTAACCCTGAGCGGAGCCAAATAATTTTTCCTTCTGTTCTAATGATAGAACTCTTGAATCAATCTTGACCATTTTAAAGCTAATATAGGATTATGCCTACTACGAAATAAAAGTTTAGTATACAATCAAATGAACTCATGACCTAGACTATACACGATAACTTCCACATAATAAAATACTCAGTCAGTTAAAGTATTCAGTAGTACTTCTATCACTAAACAATCAGCGATGAGCGAAAATTGATTCCTTGATTGTAGAGTTAGTTCCAATAAATTAAACGTATGCCCTATTGAATAGATTGTTAGCACAAAATTCTGAAGACTGAAACAAAACAAGAATATATTCTTTGTTGTTTGATATTCCTCAATATTACAAGTTTTATCTCTAGACTGTAGATTGTTATTATAGTCTTAAAGTCTAAAAATAAATATAAATATAAACATGGTAACGTCAAAAACAAACAGAAGATTCTCCAGTACTACCAACACTTTTTAACATTATACTTCCGATAAACTGTACAGTATAAAGTACTAAATTAAATACTGAATACACAAAAACACTATATTACATTACCTTTTGAAATAACGACCTATCAGGGTAGGTATTGTAAACCAGGTATGAATGAGTATTAGTTGTGAGTGATCAACGGTAGGTGTAGTGTTCTCAAATGTGATAACGTCCGCACTATTGAATACTACCATAGATCAACGGATAGTAAATCCTTATAATCCGTTCCTCTCTGATACTACGTTATGAATGGATGGTCTTTGCGGTCTAATAAGACCGCAATCAATAAGACCAGTCTTAATTCAGTACAGTAGCTCAAACTGCACGTTAAACTGTAGGTCCCTTAGATATGTCATTGACTGTTGGGCTATTAATTAACAGTTCTGTATAAGGAACGTGTCAGACTTAGTAAGTAACAAAACTACAAATCGCGCCACAATCATCCTACACTCATTTCCGCGACAGGGGTATTCTTCTTGTGCTTCTTCAAGAACAGTAATCAATAGGGATGAAAATACGTATGTTGAGAATTGTAAAGAATAAACTAGTTGCTGCTTTTAGTAGGTTCTACCTACCTTATGTCGACCTTAATTAGATTAGATAATATTAGATTGTTTGAAATGGCGACCATACCACAATAAGGTAGGTATTTTAAGCCAAGTATGAATGAGTGTAAGATCATAGATGAACGGATAGTAAAGTTGTAATCCGTTCCTCTCTGGTAAAATGATTATGGCGTGATCTTGTAGCCTTGTAACTGACTAAGGCTGAAATGTTCCTTAGAGGACTGTTAATTAATAGACCAACAGCCGATGTCAACTAAGGGACCTACAGTTTAACGTGGAATCCGAACCATGGCCTCTGAATTACGAATTGGTATAATCATGAGTATGATCTTTGTGGATTAACACAATATTCATAGGATAGACCATGGATATGTCTAAAGGAATGTTTTTAGTTCCTTTAAACAGCTGTCGTTATAAACATATGGCGTTACAAATTTTCACCTAACAAATGTCAAAAATAACGAATGATAATAAAAAAAATACTTTAACGAATCGTTCATTATGACAGTGATATCAAGGCTAATAATAATAAGAGGAAAATATTCTCAAACGATTCTGCGATTTCAATTTAAATTTTTTTAATTCTGTGTGATTTCGGGGAACTTTTCCGGGCGATTCTTTTCTAGTCTTACTTGCAACACTGCTCCAGAATCCAGTCCAGTCTCCAGTCTTGAGTCTTGAGTTAACCCAAATATTAGGTAAGGTCAGCAACCGTTTAAATAATTGGAACTACGAGGCTGCATAGCTTTTGCTAAGCCTGCAACTGGCAAAAAAAGGAGGAAAAAAGTCTTGAGTTGAGTCTCCACTCTCACTCGTCCACTCATCACTCACTCTACACTACACTCTCCACTGTCACTTGTTAGTCGTTACAGGTTAAAGAAAGACAGATTTATAATATGTATATTTCTGTTTGTTGATAAGTATATTTTTAGTAATATGTTCTACGAGTTCTGATTATATCTGAACAGATTAATGTTACTTATTAATTACTTTAATTGTATGTAAATTTAATCTTTATTGTTTTGTGTGAGTTACTTGTAAACGTATGCATTAATTGATCTCACCAGTGTAATTTGCACGAAAGTAGTCCATGAAAGTCAGTTCGTATTGCCAAATTGCCCTATTCTATTAAAGCTCATGGTTACCGTACATCAGCTGTTAGGCTAAATTAAAAATGGCAACACTGCTTGGCAAGTGTGGTTGAGGGGGGAACCAGCTGTCGAAGACCTCTTCGGACTACTTTCATCATGCGGTTTACTCTATTTCAGTGTTGATTGAGAGGGCATAAATACATAAGCCTAAATTGTTGGTAATAATTCTATAAACATAATGATGATCTCTTTTGCTTTAACTTTGAATACATTGTTTAAGATTTCATTGATAAGGTACAGTGTTTTCTCTAGTTCTACAACGACTTGGTATTTATTACTCAGCCTCTGACACTTCATCCATCATTTATGTTTAAAAATCATAGTTTTTGGGTTCAACTTGCATAGTCTTTTCCCATGTTAATCATATAGACAATAGGGGAATAAATGCTTTACTTATGGATAGACGTTGATAAAATGGTCAAAATAAAAAATTGTTTATGTTTAAAATACCTACTTTCAGTGTTCTTTACAGCAGCAAACCTGCATACTCTTTCCCATGTTAATCTTATGGAGAATTGTATATATAGATGAAATTTCAACAATTATTTTTATAATATTGAAACCATTTTAGGACAATCCCTTTTATGCCCAATTTTCTAATTCATTTAATATAGTTTAATGATATACACTGTTGAAAGCTTATGATGGATCCATACATAAGGTAAAGGTAAAACTGCCAAATACTGAACACTACTAACTACTGCTAGTGGCATAAATAATTTGATAGTTCAAGCATTTTTGTTAAGTCGACAGTAAGGTATTCTGCAGTAACTTTCCTCCCCCTCTATAACAATGAGCCTAGCGGCTGAATATCATAGCAACTGCCGTAGACATGGTATAAGAAAATTCACATCTTCATAATCACCTAAATTTCTCAAAAACAGATATAAAGATTTTGAATAAGATGTTATAGTTTGTGGTTAATAGAGGTCAAAATAATACCCACCGTTAAGTTGTAGATATGATGGTTCTTTAGTTATGGGCTTTTGAACGTAAAATACTTTATGCAATAAATTTATAGAATATAATGATGTTCACAAACAAACTAGTACTTTGAATGATGTCTATGACAATCAGTTGAAAAGAGAAAAGATACATAAACTATGTCCGCAGAAAAAACATCATGTTGCATAAAGGTATTGTATCCAATGTTATTCTTAGGAAAAATGAAAAAAATACAGAACTAGCATATTTATCTACCTTTCTGATTAAAAATTGGTAAGAAACTTTGGGTCGCATTGCCGAATAAACTGTTCACAATATGTTGATAACATGTTCCCAACGTGAAATCTTACCAAGCCGCCTATCCTTTAACTATTGCTTATTCCCCATAGAAAAATTTAAAAATGATGTGAAAGGAAGTTGCTGACCGTGCAAAGACTATTGATTCTTGAACTATGTGTTTGCTAAGCAACAGAGACCAAAGATGCTCAAATGGGAAATGATGTGTTAAACAACAATTGGTGGTTTAAAAACAATTTCAAAATATTATCATAAATTTCTTTTTTCAGGATACTGTTCCAGTATGATAACTAATTGGAGCCATAGGAAAACCTGGAAGAAAGTTTTACATAATCTTTACTATAGTAGTAGTTTTAGTCTAGATTGAAGACAAAGAACAGTGACACAATATTTTGTAGAACTTAATTGCATCTTTATTATTTTGGTTTGGTAAAATACATAACAAGACAATAGAGGCGATTTTAACTGTAAATGTTTGCTCTATAAAGTATCCATTGTCAATCACTAAAACTCAGTCAATTACTAAAACTAGTAATCAAATCATTTGTGTTTATTTTTAGCTAAATTATTCATATACACAAATAATTATTCAACTTGGCTATTGAAATTGTTATATATCACCTCACAATACTGTGCAATCCAATTAATGTCCTAAACATAAAGAGATGTTTGGAAATGATCAGAGTTTAAGTAGTCTCAAGTCATTACCCACTAGCAAGTGTCATCAATGTCCAGCATGTGATAAAAATTTTGTACGCAAAAAGAGTCTAAGAGAGCATTTGTATTCACATACAGGTGAACTCCCTTACAAATGTCTGACATGTGGAAAATGTTTTATACAAAAAGATCGTATAAAAGCGCACCTAGATTCACATACTGGTGAGCGTCCTCATAAATGTCAAACTTGTGGAAAGTGTTACTCAGAAAATAGTGTGCTGAAAAGGCATATGTTAATACACACTGGTGAGCGACCTCATAAATGTCAAACATGCGGAAAGTGTTTCACACAGAGTGGTACGCTGAAAAAACATATGTTGATACACGCTGGTGAGCGCCCTCATAAATGTCCGATATGTATAAAATGTTTTTCACAGGCAAGTAATATGAAAGAACATATGTTAATACACTCTGGTGAGCGCCATCATAAATGTCAAACATGTGGAAAGCGTTTCACAAGGTCTAGTACGCTGAAAGAGCATATGTTTGTACACACTGGTGAGCGCCCTCATAAATGTCTTACATGTGGTAAATGTTTTGCACAAACTAGAAGTTTGAGAAGACATAAATGTGGAAAACGTTCAACACTGACCAGCAATGTAGATCATAGGCTATTGATACCAAAGATAATATGGACCTATGAATGACACATGATATATTACTTGAAAATACTGTACTTATAACTCTGATTTCACATTTAACATAATGATTTGCAAAGACACTTGCCCGAGTGCCAGTCCTATGTGCTAAAAGGATTTTTTCTCTAAAACACCCTTTAAAAATATTTTTTTCTTTCATTCTGGTGAACAATAGAAATGTCATTTATATGAAATAATTTGAAACAACCGAATTTAAAAGAGTATATTTCATGTGTTGAGTGGCCTTAAATGAGCCATACAACCGCTGAAACTTGGTCAGTACAATATTTATATCTGGTTAGTTCATGTTGTAACAAAGATATTAAATTTTTCTGTATTCTTTCTCGAGCAACAGTAAACCGCTATATCCAAATGCTTTTTTTATGTTACAATGCAACTTGGCTACCAGGATTTCTTTGTTTCTCAGTAACCTTTTTCCCCATCAAGTTGTTCGGATTACCGGGATTCTGGTATACTTTTACAATTTGAACGTAAAAAAACATACATACTATAGATTACTCTGTACAACCTGGCTGTAATTTGCTATGTTAGGCTATATGATGGATGGAAAATTGATCTGTCATAAGATGTAACAACCTGTATTTATAAATTAGTAATTTATTAAGTAAAATAGTCTTAAATGTGCAGCAATTTTATACTACCGTAACTTTATGTATTGTCTATAAAAAATAGTTATAAATAAAAGTTGACTTTACTTTTGGAAATCCTAAAAATCTATCTTTTCCCAACAGGCTTGGTGATCATAATTTTCCACAAAATATAACAGGGGAAAATCTTAATAGTGAAAGATAATAGTAGAAAATCTTGCCGTTTTACATAGTAGGCCTACTGTTTGTACACTTTTGATCAGTTACTTTGGTTTGACAAATACAAGTAACAGTCCTTATTATATTTACATAAATTACAAAAAAATTTGAATGTAAACACTGTTTTCTGTCTTAGAGGTCCATAAGAAATAACTACTTTAACCACCAACTTAGCAGACTACACAGATTATTCTTAATAGTTTGAGTTTTTTAACATCCCTGTCATGCTTTCATGCAGTGAAAATTGAAATTACTCAGCAGGACGGAGTTTCCGTTTGTGCATTATTTCTTATTGGCGGGTTAGTTTAATATAAAATATATTGGATTAGATTCAGGATTGCTGCATCCTGCATACTAACTATCTAAAAAAACATCACTGAATCCACTACAAAACCATTGGTTCATTTTCTTTGCAGCTACTGTCTACCATAAAATCATTTTTTGGGAATGGTAAATTATGAGTCCTTACAGGCCGGCAGAGACTGAATTAAGGTTTTTTTATAAGTTTAGCATTTGACTAATTTACTATTTTACACGATAAAATGCTTATAACGCTACCATTTTTAAGGTGGCCATTGTAAGCCAAGTATGAATGAGAAACGAGTGTAGGATGATTGTGGCGCGATCTTGTAGTATTGTTACTGACTGAGGCTTACAAGTTCTTTAGACAGAACTGTTAATTACAATAGTCATTGGCACATCATCAAACTTTAGGTCAAGGCTCACCACAGTATAACGTGATGTCCGAACCACTTCCTCTGAATTACGAACTGGACCAATTAAAAGGATGGTCTTTGCGGATTAACGTAGTTTTCAATAGTGCAGAAAAATACACACAAGAGAACACTATGCCCACCGACCATCGCTGACAACTATCCCCAATTCTTACCTCCAAGTAGGATTACAGGACGACGCTGCCGTCCCAATCATTACACCTAATGAGTTTTTAATTTTTTTTGGAAGATTAAAAAAACAACAACCTGTACTGAAGCGATGGTATTGTTGTGTTCATTGATAACATATTGCTCTGAAAATTAAACTATTGATTATGTCAGGTGATATGAATTGTATTATCTTAAACACAAAAATATAACTGCCGAATAGCAGTATCTTGATAAACTATATGACTTAGGTTTCATTTCCCGCATTAACAAAGTTACTTGCTCTTAAAGTCAAAGCTGGAATTAAAACTGAACTGAATCCCACTTCTTTATAAAATAAAAAAATCGAATCAAAGCGTAATCTTATGTTTCACATGCGAACATTACAAACCATATTCAGTCATAATACAGCTTGATATGCAAAGGTATAATTTAAACTTCCATGTGAAACCTATTTCACAGGTTACCAATTAGTTGAAAGTGTGTGATGATTTAGGGAGTCAGAAATGGAACTATGTTGTTCAAAGCATTGATGTCTGCTGACGCAGTAGAGAAGATTTAAAATGTAATCAATAATAACACAAACAAACATAGTATCAACTGAAAGAATTCTAAATTAAAACTCTGGATTACTTTTGGCCTTATTACGTCTCTGCATAAAAGAGATAAATTATGCAGTAAAGTAAAATTACAACTTTTAATATAGCACTCCGAAACCGGCAGGTACCGCAACTAATTACATTCATTTATCAAAAGGGCCAAGATCAATCATTATAAGAATGAAATTATTAAAGCTGCTGGAGATTCTGGGAAATTTTTGGGAATAGAGAGTGACATTTCAGGTCGCTCTCGTTGCAAGGTAGAATTCCCAGTGGAAGCATTCTGCAACTGCGCTGCAACTACTTCTCAAATCAAAGACATTGCACAGAATCTCAACAAATGCCACAGTAGGAGAAACTAGTCAACAACATCCAGCCGGTCGGAGCATCTGAGGTTGACAATGCCTGCTACTCCGTGGACCCTGTCACACCCCAGCAGCTGACGGCCGTGGTCAATAGCATAAGATGAGGCTTAGCACCTGGATCCGATAATATTCCATCCAACTTTAAAAAAATAACTTGAGACATTTCGCTGCAGTCTCTTGCTCAGATAATAAATTTAAGCATTACCAGTGGGGTATTTCCTGAGTTATTAAAAATTGCCAGTCATTCCAATTTACTAATCCGGAGATAAAAATATCCTACCCAATTTCAGACCCACTAAAAAACTACTAAATTGCGAAACTACTAATTTTCACTGCTAAATTGTGTCGATAAGATATTGGAAAAACTGCAATATAAAAAAAATCAATTAACTTTTTACTTAGAAGAAAATTCTATTTTTATAGAAACTGGCTTTAGGCCAGGCACACTTTGGATGCTCTTTTGACTTAACTAAACTGTTGTCAAGTTTATCGACACTCATCTGCATGTTATCATAACTTGCAACTTAATCCTGGCCAAGTCAGTGAAGAAGGGTGTGGGGGTCTGGTTTCCAGGCCACTGTCAAGGTCACTTGGTTCCAGAGCTCAGATAAAGTATTTTTAATTACGGGCGCCACCCCATTACTTTATACAATGCATGACGACCTGGCTAAAGTGTTCATTTCTGTTGGCCGTGGGAAGACAATAAGAAAGCTCACAACTATACACAATTTGTGACCTCCAAGTAGCTGGATTACAGGACATGCCACGATTATATAATGGTAAATAATAAAAACTTATTGGGAAAAATAAACTGCATCAATAAAAATAATTTTCTTGTATCATTTTAATATTTACAAGGGGTTTTCATACAATTTACAAATTATATATATTTGTAAAATTAACGATAGTTAATCAAGAATGTTACACGTAAAACAATTTATTACATTTGTACATTTAATATGATAATATATACACATTAATAAATATTTACAAAGCTTTCTTCAATTATAAATTGACCTACGGAATATACTAATGATATAATTTAAAATATCGCAAGTGCTTATTAACTAAACTTTACAATGTGGATCATTTCAGGCTAAGATTTATAACATTCAATACACAATTTATATTAATTATTTTTCTGGCACATACTACCCTATTTAAATAACATAGTATGTGAAATATTCACATGACGATTTATTGTACTGTGCATCCAGAAACCTTTTATTATTGTATTGTATTTAATAAAGCGTAAAACAATGACAAATTAACTTAATAAATGATGATTCAGTCAGTAATAAGGCACAATTAATTTATGTTTCAGAATAAGTACGGTAAGTAAAATATAGAAAATATAGATCATCCTTAACCTGTTAAAGTCCAAGTATTTCTTAAACAGAGTACTCCCCCAGCCCAGGTTTTTCATGACTGTTGGAAAGTTTGTCACTTAATTAAAAAAAGTTATAATTCCTACGAAAACAATAATTTATACATGATGATACATATAACCTATAGTATACTATTTATTAGCCTGTGGTGAACTAGACCACGAAACAAAATTAAGACGTAAATTGCATATATGCAACCACGGCCCAGCGTCGTGGTCTGCAGAACGTCGGTTAACAGATGATGTTTTACAGTGTTACCATCTGAGGAAAAATAAACCATAAGAAAGCCCATTTTCTTCATAAAATAGTATAAAAACTTATTTAGTAATCCGTGGAAAGAAAGGTCTCAAAAATAAAACGATGTCAGATATTGTGTATACGCAATCGTGGCCCGGCGGCAGCAATGATGGCCAGCTGCATATGCGCGACCGTGGACTTCAACAGGTTAACAATACGGGTCAATTATTTAGACAGTGACTGGCATGAAATTTTTATATGCAGTGCAAATTACTCATTTTCACAAAACAACCAAATAAAAGTTGACAATAGGAAAAAATTATCTTCCATGCTCTTTAAATCCTTCTTAACCCATTCCTGTCTAGGGACGAACAAAGCACATCCTCCTTCATATTTCACTAGACAAGTAACTAAAGACGTGATTGACGTCTTGATTTTAATTCAGAGGGATTTTAATAACTGGCAGGCCTCAGGCGTCGGACGGAAATCCAAACAGGAATGGGTTAATATAATTTTCTAAACAGGGTTAGGAAATTCACGTTGAGCTCAATGGAAAAGAATGACATAGTGTCACAAACAAAGTTTTAAACAATTAAATTTTGAACACCATCAAAAAATTATCACACACATAAGACAACATATTACAAAGCTATTCACAAAGTAACAATCGTTTTCGGCGAGTAACAATTATTTGGTGCGACAATAAACTCTGAGCAGCACTGTCAAACTTTGCTCAACCTTAGAAATAAACATAGAGGAAAGTTGACGTCCAAAATGTTGTTTTTGCATGACAATGCCCGGTCTCACTCGGCAAATCGCACGCAAGATCTTCTTCGCTCATTTAACTGGGAGATCTTCCCTCATCCTCCCTACAGTCCAGACCTTGCTCCAAGTTCATAGGCTTTTCAATTGTTCCCGAAAATGAAGGCTTGGTTAGCATCACAGCGCTTTAGTCACGACGACGAGTTGCAGTTGTGTGTCACCGGGTGGCTGAAGTCACTAACAGTGGAATTATAGGACAAAGGAATTTCAAAGCTTGTCCACCACTATGATAAGTGTACCTCAATCTGTTTGGTGACTATGTAGAAAAATAATTATTTTATTTTATTTCCCATCGTTTTTACTTTCTGAATAGCCCTCATTTATATGAGGTTATTTTTAAATAATTTTTTTATTAGCGGACTCATTTCTTTTGTACTATTATTAGTACAAAAGAAATGAGTCCGCTCTACACATGTTTTAGTCACTAAAATATCTGCTTTAGTTTTTATTAGACTCTAAAAATTTGTTAGGTTTAGGACTTTAGATATTTTAACATTTTTAGAAATTTATTTCTACGATTGGCTAAACTTATTTACTAATTTTTTAAAGTTTTTTGTAGGTAAATTGTTTTGTTGTCACATGAAGAGGAGCGAGGTTGTCCAAGTGGCAGAGTACAGGGAGTTGTACATGGAAGTAGCTTGAGTACCAGTGTTTTGCATCTACCTATCTCTGTCACCCACATTTTTGTAAAGGCCACAGGCTAATTAATTAATTCATCCACAGTCCAAAAGCCTGGTTGGATGTGATTGTAACAATAGGCTAAATTATTGTGCCTCTTAAATTATTAATCAGTGTTTATTATTGAACACCAAATAGGAATGATTCACTTCATAAATAAATGTTTATAAAACAAAATTATATAATAATTGGATATAAAAATATAGTTAAATTTTAAATTATGCTAATAATACTCTTCAATGCCATCTTACGATAAAACTAAAACAATCATGGTGCTATTTAAGGATTTATAGCTTTACCTGAACTCGTTTTCCTTACATTTTAAAAATTAAGTACAGTTCTTAACTGGACGGAGTAGTCACATTTTACAGGATATATCGACTAGTAAAAAACACAATACAAGTTCTGAAAACGATTATATAAAAATATAACATATTTTATAGTTTGATTAAAAACACTTTACACCTGGAATACCTCTTTTTTCTTTTTATCACACTAGTTATTGCTGTAGATCACTTACACATAGGATAATGAAACATAAGTAACTCTTCTATGATAATTTGAAATGCTGTGCCTTAATTATTTTAAAATAACAAAAGTAGGATTTTATTAAGTATTAATCTTGTAGAGGAAAATACCAATAAATACATAAAGAGTCGCCTCCATAAAGTAAGCTAATCTTGAATTCTCTTAGTTTTAATTCATAAGCAAAATATAATATTGACAAAAAAACTTTGAATAATAATTTTACTATAGAGTAGCGATTGGAAAAATTAATTAATTTTTACATACTAATATACCTTTGAAAAATAGAAATAAAATTACAAGTATAGTGTAAATAAATCAAATAAAATATAATCCAATAAAAGTGCCACGAATTACACTCTACACTGAAAAAAACTCAATATGAAATAATAAATAAAGTTTGTGAAACATACTTATATAGTCTTAAACTTAAAATGGATCCAGTCTATATAAAACTTCATACACTAGTCACGATAAAATATTTCTTAGTCTAATAATGACACGTTATATAATAACAGTTAAATACATTAACAGTAATTCCATCACAGATTTATAAGGTCTTCACAATATTGTAATACTTAATGATTAAAAAAGCGGAATGTAAAAACATCACACAACTTATATGAACAGAGAACGAATACTTAAAAACTATTTTAAACGATTTCTGTCATTACACTTCAACAAACTTCAAAATATTTATAATCAAAATTTCAAGTAGACTTTAATTACATAATTGAATGGGCCTCAGGAAAACATTACAAGCGACAAAAACCTAGTTTCGAATTATTAAGCATAGAAAGTTGAATTGACCGTGGAGTCCTTCGGAGTGCGCCAAATCTGACAGACAAAATAAGGGCTGCAAACTCAAATGTCTTCAAAACCAAATATACTACGGAGTAGTTTGTGGCATCTAAAACCTTTTCCATTAAATATCTCTAATTTAGAAATTTTGTCACTTGGAACATTTTCTGGGGGACCCATTCAATTATTCCAAGCAACTATGAAATACGTAAAACCATCCAGCATAAATAAAATATTGCTGTTTGTTAGTCCTCTGAGGAAAATTACATATTTTTTCCAATTTTATGCTGGCTTTTTTTCAATTAGTTGATAGTAATTATAGTTGATAGTAGTCAAACTATTGCTATTGGACAATTGTAAATTTTACACAAATACAAAGCTAACAGTTCATCTTTAAATATAAAAGAAATTATGGCAATCGAGGATTTTGAGCAATCATCAGACATTGGGACTCGTAGACTGAGACTCCCTGATGGTGACATGGGTTACGAACGGTCCGTGTGGCTTCCGCTGTTTGTTATTGTTATTATTGTTGTTGTTGTTGTGGTGGTATCCGTGCTGTTGCATGTTGTTGGTGTGGTAGACTTGCGGCTGGTTGAGGAACGGCTGGTAAAGCCTAGGAGGCTGGCCATAGTTGCCACTACTGCGGTGACTGTTGCTCATTCCTGTAAAGTATGATAATGTCATTACAGGTACCTTGTTCATTTATAGTCACCTTTTTTTATATTAACACCAATGACATTTTTAGACGAGAACATGATTAAATGAAAGCAGCCCTTGAAATTGTAGTAAGACCCCCCGGGGAAGTTTCTCCGGTACTGAATCTATGACCTCTTGCTTCAAAGTCCAAGATGACAACCATTAGGCCAGCCAGATATCCAACATTTTTATTTTCTTGTGATTTATTATGTTGCTGGTCTGGGAAATAAATGTTTATAGAACGAGTTAGGCAGTGTGATGTATTTTACTACTCTAACTTGACTTAATAAATAAACTAATAAAACTGTAAAAATCCATCATGTTTGTGTTTACACAATTAACCAATCACTGCCATTATAATTTCTTTTCAATAAAGGTAGGAGGCCCTAGAATAAAACCGTCTAGGCACGTCTTCCTGTGGAATATTGTACAGCCTAGAACTAAGAAGGGATTCATACGGACGGGGAAGTTGGCACTTTGTCAGTCTAACTCACTTTCAGAGAAGTAAAAAAGAACCTCCAAACCAATCCAGCTCTGGGCTCACTTCTCGAGTCTGGTCAGACTTACCCAGGTATCAGCTATCTAGTAGCAGCTAGTAAACCTATCACAAGCTGCTACTGTTAGTCAAGCTTCAGAACTGCCTGTTGTTATAAATTGTTTCTATAGATTTAAGACGTGACGAATTGCGTTATTTGTTGTTGATGTGCGTTAGAGGTGTTTGTGTGGATTTTATAAACAATATACAGAACAAGAAAAAAGTGTTCCTCCTGGGTTCGTGAATGGATAAGAAGAAGGGACAGGCTGGGTGCTTCAGTTACCCTTATGAAAGAACTGTCACCTGATAGCTGCTAATGTTCACGTGACTCACTAGCACAGATAACTAGCCGGGAAAGTTAGACATGTTCAGCTTCTCATGCTAAATTTTACTAGCGCGCTACTCTTACCAGCTGCTAGTGCCTATATCACATTGGATACTTAGTAGCTGCTACTTCACTAGCTTATATTAAACTACCATAGTGTGACAAACTGACAACTGAGTTTGAGTTGTCTTTGAGTCTCAGTGACAAGCGGATGTGTTTGGTTTCTTTTGTGTGTAATGGTTAGTAAATGGTTTGTTTGTAAGTTTTTTGACTGCTTTAAACTTTTATGTATTCAGCTTTAAACCGATTTGGTCCGGATTATATGTTAATTAATTGTGCTGTTTTGGATATTAGTTCACCTGAGGAGGGGATCAGATTCCAGATCCCGAAACGTCGTGAAACTTTGTTTTACATAAAATCGTGATGGAAAATGTCCGCAATAAAAATCTAAATAATATCAATCCACCATCACCAATAATGAATTTCAAACAAAGATGTTGAGATTGGTAATACAAATAAAAAACATTTAAGAGATCGGGGGGCATTGCCTCCCATTAACTCCGCCTATGACGAAACCTTTTAAATCTTCATTCTCTTCTTCAGTTTTATATCAATAATTCTGTTATATATCTATTAGCTTTACCGTCATAGTCCCAGTCCCGAGAGTGACGTATAAAAGAGGTTACACTGTATTCAACTAGGTAAGCACCATGTGAGGGGATAAAAGGGGTTACACTGTATTTAACTACGTACCATGTGTCGGGGCTATGTCTTGTCGACGAGGAAGGGAGTTGCTGTGACCGTCTCCACGCAACACCGCTTGAACACTCTCGTACTCATAGAAGTTGCTGACAGGTCGATGCGCCACTTCGCGAGGGTCTCGTCGCTGCGAGTGGTAGTGCTGCTGTCTTCGGCTAAAAATTGTCATCAGTGACATAAGTCTTACCACCAAAAACACATTCTTCCTTAGTGGAAAATCAATATAAAAAAGCTTCAACTTTACATAGGCAAATGGATATAGAATTAAAAAGTAATGCAGAATGAAAGTTATGCAAAAGAGATATCTTGGAGAGAGCATGCAATTTTTCATGCTAAGAAAGCTTACTGGCCAAATCTTATCCCATGCATAAACAAGATTCTCAGGGAATCAATTATTATTATAATGAAGACTCAAGGATTAATTATTAAACTCTCAGTGTTTACATATTTTGGTGAATTACCTACAGGAGAACTGAGATGAGTCTGATTAAGGTGAAACTTTGTACAGTCAAGTAAATTTGCAATTAACCCTTGAGAAGGCGCTTGCTGAGTTTTCCTTTGCAGGTGTTGTTTTGTTAAAATAAACACGCATATCAGGTATCCGCAGCCGTGTCAGGCTCCGTACCTCACACCCCTCATTCCAGGAATCTCCTGAAACTATTTACAACCCCTACACTCATATCGTTTCCTTGTGCGTTGCAATGCAGTGAAGCGATGTCAGTTTGTTTTTGCTTTCTCTAAATGGAATACGCATATGAACGTTTGTGTGAACCAAAATATAATTTTGTTTTTATTTAATTTATAATACTGTCATTTAATATATTTGGTTTGCATCAATGTTCAATTTTATTATTGGGAAACAATAGTCCGCACACGCCCTCTCCCGTAACACCATTCTTATACTAGAAAATTTATAACTATGTTTGTTACTAAAATCTAGTAATTACTTAATTTAATTAACGATGGAACTTTGTATTTTATCAATTTATTTGACATTTAAATGCAATACTATGTTATAAAAACAAGTAAAATGGGTTGAATTTGTGCGATTTAGCATTGCGGGGTAAAACTCTAAATGCGCCCTCTCGCGTTTCACCGGTGAAGCACCCGCTCAAGGGTTAATAACACCATTGGAATCAAATCATCTAAAAAATGTGAATACTTTAGTTCCTGCGGCTGCAAATCTACTTACTCATTTCTCATATCATTCATTTATTACATTATTCTTAAAATGCCTTAAAATGCCCTCGGGCTACACCCTGTGAACGTCCTAGGTTTCAATGTTTACATTTTCAAAGAATGTAAACATAAAAGTACTCGAATATCAACAGTTGTGGACACAAAAATTTGAAAGTTCAGGAAGCGCAAGACTCAGTTTATGTAAATGTCCTAGGTTTTCAATGTTTACAGTTTCTAACTTTACCATCTGTTTACACTAGTTTTTACCGTTTAGGAAGAAATAAACTTAATTTTTACGGATAAACTGCTGGATCAAAATTAATACTGCCGAAAATGGTAGATTTTAAGTTTTCTCCCAATGCCTGTTTGTAATATTACTTAACAGGTGGTACTCTGTCATGTTGTAGAAACTAGTGATAAATTTTTGAGATTGTGTTTAGTATAAAATATTACTAAATACCTCTTTTATTGTGAATAATATTTTACCTTAAATAAAGCCTTTTTACTAATAAAATTTTAATGTTTTAAATATTTATTTCATGCCGAAGAGAAAAGGTAACCTCTCTCAAATCTATTTACCTGTGTGAAGGACGGGTTACCTTAACTAGTCTATAAACAACACTGAACAACCAAGAAATATGGCCCCAAAAGAATTTGAATTTATTAAAGTTTTGTCTCCTAGATTCCTATGTGATGAAGATTCCTAGGTGTAAATGATAAATTCTCAACACTCCAATAGTTTTTTTCAACCTTAAATTCCCATCACCATGCCCTTACGTCAAATGCAGTGAATTAAAGACACAAAGATACCACAGTGGTGTTAGTCATAAAAGCTAGCCAGAAGTAACCGCTCACGGTCTGGGTGACGTTTGATCTACTCGGCCTATCACAGATATTGTGTGTTGCTAGCTATCACATCGGTATTACTGTTTAACATTCAACAGCCAAACCAGGGATAGCCAACCAGGTAAAACCAACTGAACTGTTTTGACCAAATAGTGGCATTAGATGAGTTCTCAACTACTTGCCAGTTAGCAGGTTATTTCAAGCAGTCGGTGTTGGCAGCACTGCAGGTTACATTACCTGTCGTCTGAAGCTGCAGGGTCACCAGTGGAGGGAGGTGGAGGGGCGGGCCGCCTCAGCCGGACCTGCTCTCTCTCCAAACTACCACCAACAAACACACATGCAATACTCGTCACTCCCGCACCAGGCTCAAAGCACCCTCTCACTACTAAGTTGAATGGTCTTTCACTCTTTTTCACAGTCCACTTCATTATCGATGTAATTCACTGTCAAAATTATGAAAATAGCCTATCTTTTTTCCTTCTTTAATTTCCTATGACTTCAATGCAGTCTCATATATATCCATGTATGTAAAGAAACCCAACTTAGTTGTGAATTTAGAAAAGTTAGTAAAAAATAAATAATAATAATAATCATGTGGCTTTTACATCCCTATGAAGGGATTTTGCCTGCTAGCCACGGCTGTTGTTGTATGTTCTAGTACAATAAACGGCATGTGTCAGCATAGCGTGTTCTTCACAGCGTTAGTGCTAGCTTTCTAGACCCGGATGCGCCACTCTAGTCATAGCTTCCCAATTGCCTAATGGGGCTGGGTCAACCCAGGGGGACTTGATGTGCAACTTTTACCAACTACCAAACATGGGATTCGACCCCAGCACCTCAAGCTTCGGAGACTGGTGATTTAGACCACGGCCATCCGAGCCCCCAAATTTAAAAAAGTTACAGGAATTCTTTTTTTTAATTATCGTGAAAAAAACACCACATAACAGTTTAAGTGACAATTTACTGAAGAGAAAAATTGGAAGTGATAATAATTTTCTATTTTCACTGTTTAAAGTGTAGTAAAATTTTTTAACAACAATTAACACATTTTTCAACAATTGTATTGTGATAAATTTAAAAAGGGTACAAACTTTTTAGATATTTTTAAAAGCTGTTGATAGGTTAGTTAAAGTTACTGGATAAATTAATTTTGCACGGAAACACACAAGATCTTTCAATCATCTTATGCACTTCATTCTACTTTGAAACTGCTTCATTAATTGGATTACGGAATTTCTCCCCCTTCACGTAGTTTCACTGGTTCAATGTGAAACAAGATGGGATTAGACATCACATTAAAAAAAACTAAGCAAATATTGAGTGTTCATAAACAACAAATATCTCTTCTATGCAAGATGGTGTTATTTTGAAAAAAAGAAAATGTCAGTTCACATAAAGTCAAAGAATGTGCACAAGCTCCAGGAACATACAATAAAAGGGGCATGCTTGTGTGAGTAAAAAAATAAGAAAACACAGTGCAGAGCAAACTGAAAGAGGAAAGAAGTGTTTGAGCCTGGTGGCCCAAAACACCAACAGAAAGACACCGGTCCAGTGCATCCAGCAAGTAAGGTGCAACAATTCTTAAATTAGGTAAATTACTCTAATAACCAAAACCATACAACATTTTACTGAAACATGAATCTGATAAGGTCTTTCTGAATTTATTCTGTGTTCTCACTAAATATTCTCACTCTATAGAAAATAAAAAATATTTTATAATCAATAATAAATTTAAATTTTGAGTAAAAAACATACATTAATCAAATTTACATTAACTTTTCACACAGTCAACTTCAGCCAGTTATCTCTTTGAGCAAAAATTAAAAAAAAACACAACTTCAGCCAGTTATCTCTTTGAGCAAAAATTAAAAAAAACAATCAAATGTATATTATTCATTTTCATGTCCTCAGAAGTTTTCTATTATGAATTATTACCAACCATTAAAGGTTGAAGAATTAGAGAATGAAGAATTCTTAATTCCAGGAACTAAGAATCTTTTGGGAACCTTAAATTATTATTCTTTGGCTACTATTGCCACTAGTAGCTGTACAACCCCAAAAAAATGAGAAACATGAAAAAATCTAAGACTTATTTAGATTTGAAAATTCATTAAAATAGTTCTGAAAAAAACTTAATGGAACAGAAGGAGTCAATCTTCAACCCTAAATGTGAAATATACAGTAAAGTCCCCTTTAATCGGATCTATGTTGCAGAATCCAAAACCGGACAGTTGAAAATCCAGATAATTTGTAAATTTAACAGGAGAGACACCTACGTTGCATAACAATCGTGAACAGCGCCTGTAATAATAGTTCTGCAAACTGCATATTACTACCGTACAACAGAATAACCGCAAAATATCGGAGGCATTTAACATCTTAAAAAGTTGTTTTTAATTTTATTAAAAGTTAAAAAGTATACTAAAGTTTAGAAAAACAAAGCAGTAGTTTTTATTAGTTTCCAGTAAGAAATGAAACATACAAATTCTAAGGGAAACCTAATTTCATTTCATATTAATTTATTGTTCAAGTCTTGAATCTAGAAACAGTTCTTTTAGTAAAAAATTATTTATTGTTTTGTTTTTCTGACCTAATTTCCCCCAGATAATGACAACTGCACTTCTCTCATCAGTAGTGCTCCACTACGTTTGTTCACAAATGGCTACAGTTATTTTGTCAGAGCCACGGGTAGAGTGAGCTTAATAGAGTTGATTCAGCCAAGACACACAAGTCAGTACCCCCACCACACTTAGGTGGAAAGGATTAGTATTTAAAAAACAATAAAGATTTTCTCAGGAATAAACTATTTTTTTAATGATGTGATTTATAAATTATTTAAATTGTACACACTTACCCATTAACCCTCAAGATAAATTCCCTTGCAGCCAAAAAATTAAAGATATATGAATTACATAATTAACTGTTATCCTAAACAATTTATTCTTAAAATTACCATAAAATTTGTAACCTTAGAAAAACGTGATCAATCTGCTCTCATACTGACATATATTTCAGGCTTACATAACTGATGATAAAAGTAAGACAACTTTTTTTGAACCTGAGGGTGGGTCAAAAAGCTGATGTATGATTTGAAAATATATCTTCTTCTCACGGCTAGTAATAATAAACTACCTGAGTGTTCTTAATGTTGATTAATTAAAACAATTAAACTTTCCTTTGATGGTAGGAAGTGAAGAGATTGGTTTAAATTATGAATAGTTTAAAGGAACTGTTTAGTATTTATTTGATTTCTGATTGTAAAACTTATTTTTAACTTTAAAAGAAAATAAAACTTATGAAATACAGTAATAAAAATTAATGGAACCCAGTCTTGCTTATATCACTGCTTAGAACATGAGCCTAATTTTGGGCCCAAAGTATTTTTTTGCCTAAGTAACAGACCGTAGAACTTTAGACACTCTGCAGTGGTTTAGGTACTGACTTGAGATGTTGCTGTATCTCCTGATAGTTGACGTAGTGACTGAACCTCGCTGGGTCAGTGATCCCCACCCGGCTGCCCGGTCTGGTCATGGCGCTCGGGTCAAACTCTGGCCCCTCCAGTCTCTGCAACACGACAAACACCAAATGTTATAGCAGCTGTGAAACTACCTCGCATATGGGGGGCAAGGTTAACAGTTGTTAGGTTATCAACGTAGAAGTGCTGCAACATTATGTGTGGCTTACCACTACTCCTAACAGGTACATTCCTTACTATATTTATTTATTTCCAAGAAGGGACTAGATAAGTCGCAACTTATCGGCAGGAACCAAAATAAACACATAAAATAATAAAATAATTAAAGCAAAGGGGCTGTAAAGTTTTTTGTAATCCTTTTCTGTGAAAACAAAAGCTCCCACTTTGATGAAACTTATTTTCATTATTCATACATGTTTGGAGAAGATTTTTGAATATTCATATTCATAACTAACCCACCCCTTATTTAAATTACATTTTTGTATACTCATAACTAACCCGTTCTTATTAAAATAAAGTAATGATTTCTCAAAAACCCAGATTTCAGAGATATTAGATACATTTATTTTAAATTTTACTGAACGAATCTATTAATCAATTATTAATAATAATAACCTATTAATTATTACAACAATTAATCTATTTTGTGCATCGCAGCAACGCACAACGGGTAAACTAGTAGAAAATAAAACAGTTTTAGGTATTTGAAAAATAAAAAGATAAATATTTTTTTATAGAAAGTGGCAGGCCACGAATGGTCATCTCTGGCTAGTCTATGTAACTAACACCGATATAGTGACTAACAGTCTATAATTGCACAGCACAGGCAAAGTAATAAAAAAAATAGGGTTGGGTCGATTCCAAACATCGATTCTCGATTCCACCAATTCTCAGGGTTGGAATCGGATTTGAAAATGATTGGCAAAAGTCGATTCCGATTCTTTGATTCCAAGCGTTCGTTGTTCCGCCGCCGACGAACGGCGATAAAAAGAATTATGTTTATTTTCCTCGTCACGATATCGTAATAAGGTACAGCCGTCATTGTTTTGATGAAACACGGATAAGGAAAGCAATCGTTGCCCTACCGACTTAAAATTATTATTCACTTTCAGTTTATTGTCGTAGCCGCGTAAATAAAAACCAATTTTTCATTTCAAAGCACTCAGATATACGGCTCCGAAACAAAAGTAACAAGTACCCAGTAAAATTCAATAAATATTGTAAGTTACTTATAGACCATATTAACAATGATTATTAACACTCAAACTTTTCATTTCAGATTTCATCATTAATACGAAATAACTTTTCTCCAACACAAAAGTGCAAACGACGAATGACGTAAATTTGTATCCTCATTAAAATAATGCAAGAACATCATTGGTCGGTTCAAGTCTGCAACATACCTCGTAATTATTCTTATTTCAGTTACTGATGAACTTTAATACGATATTGAATGTCGTTGTCGATGACGATTATCAGAAATGACGTAAATTTGTATCCTTTTTAAAAGTAATTCAAGAACGTCATTCCCGTAATTATTCTTATTTCAGTTACTGATGAACTTCAATACGATATTGAATGTCGTCATCGATGCTGATTATCAGAAATGACGTAAATTCGTATCCTTTTTAAAAGTAATGCAAGATCGTCATTGGTCGGTTCAAGGTTGCAACATACCTCGTAATTATTCTTATTTCAGTTACTGATAACCTTCAATACGATATTGAATGTCATCGTGGATGCCGATTATCGGAATACTGTTAATTATCCGCGAAATGATCTTTTCGGCAACAAAACAAGTATATTCATTTTCCATAATAATTATTAACGGGATCAGTTGTAAAAAAAATAAGCCCGTTTAATACTTCTGTTTTCATACAAATAATTGGTTACAATATTTCGACATAACGGACTATTTTTCTGAATCAGATTCACAAACTACAATATGAGACCATGCAAGGATACCAAGCAGCCTACACGACCTCGTTATTAGTAAGTTATAATAATCCGATCATACCAATTTACTCTAAAAGCCGGCACAATCATTTTGCGGGTATAATTATTGTATCGTGAAAACACTTGTTGCCCATGTCGTCTGCCACCGTCTGATCTTGGATTTATAATTAATTCTTTGTCTTTTCCGTCTGTTATCATTGTGCAACAAAGTTTCAGTGGTGAAATACATTAACTATTATTTATCGTGTTGTCATTAAAATACGGATCATTGAAGCATGATGGATTGCAATATTATTTTTTTCCTAAATGGCGTGGTCTGTCCACTGTCGTCGCGCTGTTGACTGTTATTGTTGTGCAACACATTTGTTTACAGTGTTCATATTTGTGTTCTAAATAAATGATTAGTTTTTAATGGAGCATTAAATAGTTATTAATTATTGTTTTGTTATCGAAATAGGAGATTATTTTTAAAACAGTGATATAAGGGAACTGTTTCGACCCAAATATGAGTTTTTGTGGTTTTTGCAATTTTGATGATTTTACCACTAGCATTTTATAATAATTTTATTATTTTGTTCAAACTATCTATACATAAGTATATATTTTTGATTTCACCATTAAATTTTATGCAAATTTGTTTTAATTTTTTTCAGTATGTTGTGTATATACCAATAAAGTACACAGAAACATTAACAAGAAAGATTTTCATACATGTATTTATTTGTTTCTTCATATAAATACTAAATATTTATAATTTACATACTTTTTTAACATTTCTTTATTCTTCATTTTAGTACTGAACAAAATTATATATCTTAACTTCTAGGATTAATAAAGATGTTTTTAAAGGCTATTTAAATTCAAAAGGCAAATCCCTATAAACCTGGTGACACTGAAAAAAATTTTTTGTGCACTTCTAGAGTTCAAGCGTTACATTTGTTGACGGAGGTCAAATCAATATCTGGAATCGGGAATCGATTTTAAAGAATTGGCGTCGGAATCAGGATCGAAAAAAATTGGAACCGACCTATCCCTAAAAGAAATAAAAATAAACATTCAGGGTTAAAAAAATATGCAAGTTAAAAAACCTAAATTATTCATGAGTAAAACATGCAATCACTGTAAATAATGCTATAAACACATCTATAATCCTTACACAATCACAACAACAACAATCTCTAATTTTTTCATTCATCTTAATCAAAAAGAAATCTGAACATGCATCCACAGCTTTTACAGTACAGGCAAAATATCCTTGGAAAGGTCCCTGATGATAGAAATAAATAAACATAGTATATACAGAAAAGATACACCTTTTATTTTCATCTACTATTCTACCAAAATAGGATATAAAATTACTTATTACTTCCAAGTGTTTTGTAAGTAGTGTTTAGATGACTACCAGGTTTCAAACATCATAGGTTCATTTTCAAGTCAAAATACATCATAACATTAAGCTACTTCTCTACAAAGAAGAAAGAAACACTACTTGGAAATCGCTTGGAAGTAACAGGTAATTTTATACCTTATTTTGATCAATTATAGCAATTCAGAGGCTATTTAACAATAAACTGTTCTACATTTTTTTTAAATAAATCATTCAAAATACGTTTGTCTTTAACTACAACAATACAACAGGTTGCACAAATGCACACACAAGCATCTATACCAGCCATCATCTTGTAGATAGGGCTTGGTACTAGTGGAGCATGCATCATAATTTACATGCTTTGTCACTATGTACCTTTAGATAATGTTCTTGGACAGTTCGGTAGTACGAGGGTGGGGTGATACTCTGTAAAAAGACAGTGTTCATGTAGCCCTAAGATTTACAATAATTTACCAAAGTTCAGTTTCAGGAATAATTTTATTTTTTTAATAAAAGCTTAGGAAAGAATGTATGATTGGCAGCCTGTGGGTCTTCGGCTGAAAAAGACAAACTGCTGAGAAGCGTTGTAAAGCCATCAGTGGGATTGTATATAAGTCTAGATGACATTAATAAGCCAGGCTGAGGTACATTAACCCATTGCGGATCAAAGATGTGGTGTTCACGTTCCTCATTCGAGTGGACTTACATCTCAGTGATGTGACGTTGACGTCGCTGCACCTGTTGTGTACAATCGCATCATCCAAGGTCAATCATGCAGGTGTTCACTGTTACAATGCACAGAGATATTCTGAGCGCTTCTCAGCATAAGTATGTACACACACTATAGGCATTGCAATAGTGGGAGTAATTATATTTATAAATTTTCCTCCTGGTAACTGGCACAGTAACCTTTGGTTGTCTTGCAAGACATTTTGCTGTAGGGCTTTTGAATTCTATGATAACAAGCAAGGTTATTTTAGGATATATTGTAGCCGACCTCTACTTTGTCATAATTATACGTAAGTATAATTATTATTAATTTGCATTAATTTCATCAATATAGTCTAATCAACAATTATGAAAACCCAAATTCTGACAACATCCCTTATAGAAATGAGTTAAATTATATCATACTATATTTATGAGAGTAAGAACTTGTAAGGTTCAATATTAAAAGGGACAAACCACCTTTTATGAAACTTATATTCATAAAATTTCACTACTTTAGGGTATTAATACTAAAAATGGTCTGGATAGGATGGCTCCGGAAGTCACTCTAACCTGTTTGAGCGCTGCTTCGTAGCGCTCCTCCTTCTCATCAAGTGGGTATTGTCGGTGGCGCTCGGCGTGGCGCCTCTGGTGCTGCGCCCTTAGCTGTTGTATCCTCTCCGTCCTCGTCACCTCGCCCCCGCCAATGCTACCCCCGCCACTGCTGCCTCCACCCACTGACTGGGGACCTTCACTGCCCCCAGATTGCTCTCTCTGCTGGTGGAGTAATACACCAGTTAATGACTTAGGTAAGGTTAACATGTATCATTATTATACAGTACATACTCTACGGATCATTAAAATTTTGATCCGTCTCATTCACAACACAAAATTTTCTTTTTTTTATCAGTAAAAGTTAACTGTAAGTAATCAATCAGTCATGACTTCAATACATTTAACAAATTAATTTAACAAAATTTCATCAGTACAGTTTTTTGCCCTGGCACAGTTCTGTAGTGGGCTTAAGGCTTAGTGAACGGGGTTCCCCTTGACACTTACATGCAAGCTCTCCTGGTTCATCTCCTGCTGCCGTTGCATCAGACGCCGATACTGCTCCTGTATTCGCTCCTGCTCCTCCCTCATCCTCTGCTGTTCCACCCTCCGTGCAGCCTCTCTATCCTCTTCACCTGCTATTCCAATTTCGGAACCTCCTCCACCCTCTTTTCTGTGCTTTCCAAACCTGGGAAACAATACTTAATAAAAATAGAGAGTCTTTTTCAATATTTATAAAAGACAACAAGAGTATTTTTGATTAATGAACATCTTTTAGGAGGTTTCGGGAATAAAGTTGATTTGTAAAAGGAAATTTGATTTTTTCATTTGATTTTGGTTATTTATTCAGTTATGTCCCCTCAGAGCAGTAAGCAGATAGGACTTGAACGTTCATGTCACATAACACATATTATGTAATTTGTTAAAAAATACCATTAACAAATAAAAAATAAAATGAGGATTTCACCTTGTATATAATTTAAACAATAAATAAGTGCCTTACTTGAACAGGTTCTTGAGGCTGAGCCCAGTTTTTTTCTTGCCCGCCTTAATCATCTTGCAGTCCATGGCCGTGTTGAGAGATGACTGACGAGGCCCCAACACGCCTTCAGTCTCATCCTCCGCCACTGACAACACAACAAGGTCAACTACACAATCACAATACGCTACTATCCCTGTATACAAGAATGAATTTTAGATCAAATCAATAAATTTGTATTGTGAATTAGGAGTGTGTAATGGGTGTGAAACATTTTTTAATTTGATAAAATGAGACACAATGAGACACGGAGAATCATAAAGCTGAAATTATTAAAACGCCTTGAAATCAAAGCCAAAAATATATATTAGATAATTCACCAAAATGTACAGTTCATAACTTGGTTTGATAACTTTTAAGTTCCAGAATTTTTAGCATCAGTGGTCCTTCAATAATTACAGAGCTAAAAAAACATAAAGTTTATTAACATTCCTATTTATAGTAATGAAAATTAAATTTAAAAAACCTTTGAATAGCTTTCACTCTCAATGTAGCCTAAAACAATATTGGTTTCAGGACCACTTGTAAATCAATAATTATGTGTAGCCTATATTTTGATTAGAATTCTTCTTTGAGAAGCAAAAACTCTAAAGAATTCAAACTGGGCACCGGTCTAAGGGATTCTGTTGATTCGGTTATTAAATATTGAAATGAATTGCATAAGTTTGTAACCAGTGAATAAATACAACTGATGATAATGACAGAATACTTGTGTCATCAAAGTATAGAATATTTATCGGCACGTTATTACCGGTAAAACAACAATAATAACGCGAAACATCGGACATTATAGAGTTTTGCGATAATGTGAAAATCGCGATAACACAATACAATAAACAACTTAATAAATTGTAATCGGCATCATTGTTTGCTGTTGTCTTGATAAAATCTTCACTAACTTGTTTGTTGATTTTGACAACGAATTATAAAATTCAGTTCAAATAACAAAATGAAAAGAAAATTGGATTGATAAATAAACAGACGTAAAATAAATTTATTAGTTTCAATATCTGGAAATATAGTAAGAGTTTTGCCTATTAGGATCTCATGTACTTGTACCCAATGCGGGGCCAGAGCGTGTCTACATCAAACATGCACCTGATGCATCAAATCGAAAGACATGTCATATGTATCGCCATATGCAAAAATTGTGTATATTTCACCGATTTGGAATAACAATATGTCTACATGGTTTCATTGAATCACATGTCAACTTTCCCTTTATGGAATTTCATGCAAATGGCACTTTAGGATCTCTAAAACTTGACTGCCCAAAAAATTTACATCGTATCAAGTTATTTTACATTATTATCATTGTTTGTATACAATGATGGTTTTATATAATTTAATACAATAAATAGTACATGGCTCCTGAAAAAATACCCTGAAAGATAGGTCCCTTGTCTCAAGAATTTACAACCGATAAATGTTTACTCTTTTTCCACATCAGAACGTTAAATTCTGCTTTTTGAGCCATTCTAAATTTTTGTATTTTTTTTGTTTTTTTTTTTATACTATGTATCATTTAATAGGAAACAGTCCAAACTATCTGGACGTTCTTATATATCTGGGTCACTCACACGGCTCCATACGGAGGCTGAGCGGGGCGTCATAGCTGCGGTCGACAGCCGCACGGAAGCTCTCGTTGCACCCCCTACCCCTCACCACCCGGATCGCCCCCTGAGCGTTGCGGTACGTCCCGACCTCCTCCTGCATCTGGATCTGTCACAGACGATGGGGTTATGACAACTAGATTAATATTTGAAATTTGTGAAGGCACAATCCCAGATAAATATGATTAAATATCCAAGTAAATATGATAATAATATAAATAGATTAGCGTATCTTAACCCTCTCCCAGACAAATGACTCAGATCTACTTGTGGAAGAATCGCTACTGCACATCAAATGATTTAAATCGACTCAGAAATAGACGTGGGACTTGCTGCATTCTAGCGGTTCTTTTAGGAACTACTACAACTTGTCCTGATGTCTAGCATAGCATAAATTAAAAATTGTACGAATAAAATCATCAGCCATCTTGTCAAAACAAATAATCCAACTAATAAACAGAATACTAATGTCTCACTACACTAAAACAACACCACAATGTTAAAAAAAAACATCATCAGCAACAAACGAAAACAAAGCATTACGCAGCGCTACACAAGCCGGCTGCATCGAAACTTGCACATACCTGTGACTGCAGACGGACTAAAAAATAATAGGGGTCTGCGGTGCACCGAAAAAATCGGTACGGTACGGTTCCAGCCTTGTACCGAACCTCGGTACGGTACAAGAATTTTTTCGGTACAAGTTCGGTACGGTACAAATAAGGAAAAATTAAGTCACTATCCAGTCTAGGTAGCCATCAAATAAAACTATGGAATATCAGCGGGGCGTCATAGCTGCGGTCGACAGCCGCACGGAAGCTCTCGTTGCACCCCCTACCCCTCACCACCCGGATCGCCCCCTGAGCGTTGCGGTACGTCCCGACCTCCTCCTGCATCTGGATCTGTCACAGACGATGGGGTTATGACAACTAGATTAATATTTGAAATTTGTGAAGGCACAATCCCAGATAAATATGATTAAATATCCAAGTAAATATGATAATAATATAAATAGATTAGCGTATCTTAACCCTCTCCCAGACAAATGACTCAGATCTACTTGTGGAAGAATCGCTACTGCACATCAAATGATTTAAATCGACTCAGAAATAGACGTGGGACTTGCTGCATTCTAGCGGTTCTTTTAGGAACTACTACAACTTGTCCTGATGTCTAGCATAGCATAAATTAAAAATTGTACGAATAAAATCATCAGCCATCTTGTCAAAACAAATAATCCAACTAATAAACAGAATACTAATGTCTCACTACACTAAAACAACACCACAATGTTAAAAAAAAACATCATCAGCAACAAACGAAAACAAAGCATTACGCAGCGCTACACAAGCCGGCTGCATCGAAACTTGCACATACCTGTGACTGCAGACGGACTAAAAAATAATAGGGGTCTGCGGTGCACCGAAAAAATCGGTACGGTACGGTTCCAGCCTTGTACCGAACCTCGGTACGGTACAAGAATTTTTTCGGTACAAGTTCGGTACGGTACAAATAAGGAAAAATTAAGTCACTATCCAGTCTAGGTAGCCATCAAATAAAACTATGGAATATCTCCTGCCGAAAACATTGAATAAAACCCGGCCGTTAAAGGCTTTATACTTTACAAGTAATAAAGAATTACAACACTGCCCAGATGTACGGCAAATACTGAACGTAAGACTGACTCATAGCGTGTTGGTGAATGATCATTTAAAATAAAAAAAATTTCACCAGGACTTCAGGAATATCGGGCAACCAGCCATCTCCGTGCCGGCTCTAAATTATTGTGCATTTCCGGCTTATTATCGTATCCACGTATAGCAGCTTACGCGATCAGGGAACCGTTCCTCCTTTTGACGCAACAAAATAGTCGTACCAGTATGAGGCTCGTATTAGTCGTGTTTCAAATAGTGATGGGAATGCCTATGATTTTTTAATCACAGTGAAAACCTTTTAAACTGTGATTCATGATTCTTTCAATTGATTCGTTCTTTTTCCTCTGACAGTCTGTTGACGATGTTATGACCAATACAGAACTGTGATTTGCCGTATTGATCTCGCTCTTTCGAGATTTTCACTCAAATAAAATAAAAAATCATAATGTTAAGGATATAATTGAATAAAGGAAATAAGTAACTTTTATTATTTAACAATATTTTCTGTATTTCCTCATTAGTGGAACCCCTCAAATCCGAACTAATTGGGACTGAAGCCTGTTCTTCCAAGGAAATAAATACTACGTACTTATTTCGTCACTGTATTCGCGCGGTAACCGACGGGTTATACAGGCTGTGCGTGACTCAATAAGTTCATTATGGGCAGTGACCTTGGCGGGTCGAGCCTGTGCTAAAAATAAACCATTCTCCCCCTACCCTTACTAACAGGGATGCGTATAGCGTCTGTCTACTGTCTGTGTCTAGTTTAGTGTGTGTTTACCTGCTCACTAAATAAGTGCATCTATAACAACCGACATGGCTTGGAATTCGTGTGAAGATTTTCTTCATTTCAACAGTTAAAGATAACAGACTTTAAGCGAAAAACCCTGACTTTGTTAAACCTTGAAAAATAAGTTTATGTGATTAATTTTTTTTAATTTCCAGCTATTTCTTTTTTTTATTTCCCAGAATATGTTCAGATTTGAGGGGTTCCATTGTAATATTAAAATATTACCACTTTATACTAAAATTACCATTTTAAGTCTAAAGAGCCCTTTGACATTTTATGAAAGTGTTTCATTTAATTTGAACAATTATTGTGATTGGTTGAATTAAAAATAATAAACCAGGACAATATAAAACATAGGTCTTGGCTAGGGGGTATTGACTCAGTATATTTTCTGTATTTTTTGTTCTGCAACAAAATACATAATAGTTTTTTATTTTGTTTGTTCATCCTTAGTTTCATATATACTTGAGAAGATTATTTCCCCTTATTAATTAGTTACAACATAAACTATAATGTTTAAATAATTATTAATATGTTTAATATGATATGTTTTTTAAAGAATGGATTTAAAAATCATATTACATTTTGAAAATTAGTACAGTAAAATATTTCTCCTGACATTGTATATTTTTTTAAACTCCTTTCTCTATGTTTTCACTAATTAAATTCTGGAAAATACTTATGAAAAAAAGGATGAGATCAGTTAATGTTACTGGCGGCATTATTCTCGTGTACCGTACCGTACCGAATTTGTACCGAGAACCGAAGTACAACAATTTGTACCGTACCGTACCGTACCGACCTCATAATTTCCTGTACCGCAGACCCCTAAAAAATAATAAAAAAAAACTAGAAAAACTCATACTCTTACTAAGTCAAAGACGATCAAAACTATAATTAAACAAATGTACAGGGTTACTGATACATCATAGAGTGTGGAGTACTATATTATATTTAGTGCTATAATTACAAAATAAACCATGGAATGTTGGTGGTCGACAGATCGTCCGCCCGTATTTTTCATTGATACCGAGGAGGACGATCGGCCGTTCGTCCGTACAATTCGTGAGTTATTCGGCGGTCAAAAAAAAAATAAATAAATAACTGTACATAAGCTGCAGATGGTACCGCAAACAAGCGTGCATTCTCGCCACTTCTGTGGCATTAGGTATGGAACTGCCCCAAGTGGCACACGTTTATGTGGCCGGGAGAGGGTTAAAGATTACAGTCATGCAATAAAATAAAAGCAGTAAAAAAATGGAAAATTCCCAAGTTGATGGATACTCACTTCTTGCACCATAGTCTGCAGGGATTCCAAACTGGACGACTTCTTCATTCCCAAGGAAGGACCGAGTTGAGCTTTAGAAGTAACCTCTCCGTTGTCTAAAACAAATGTGTGTATTTATTTAAACTCATCCATTTGGTATATTACAAATGGTTTTATAGAAAAATTAAGAATAACTATCATAGCTTTTCAGTTATGACAAGTTTTTAATCAAGAATGTTGGATAAAAATAGTTTTTTAGGATCATCAAAAATTGTACAAACAAGATAAAATTTATGATGAACATAGTTCAAACTGAGCAAAATCTCTGGAATATTGCATTTTATAAATACATTATTATTTTCATATTTAAATATTGTATCTAATCTAAATATTGAATATTGGTATCTAAATATTGATAATGAAAACAGGCTAATTGAAAATACAGTATATATTTACAATTGCTTGTCACAGACTAATTATTCAATCCACAATAACTGACAGTCAGTGCCAAACTGATCATTGATTATACAGTAGTAGTCTCTCAATGTCTCTTGCCAAATGCCAGTAGTTTCAAGAATGACTCACTGAACTCTTTAAGTTATGGTGGTCAAAAAAAGTCAGCAAGGAAACTGAGTTTTCTGTTTTTACCATATTCGACACTTATCTGGTAGTCTATAAATTTATTGAATCATCTTGAAATGTGATTTGGCTTGGTATTTTTTCTATAAGCTACATGAGACAACTTACTTTCTCTTCAAAAATCTTAGTGGATTCATTAATATTTCAGTTAAAATATATTACCAGTGCTACATCAACATACACTACTGTATACAATAGTAAATATTCCATGGATATGGGAGGTTCTACTGTATACAATAGTAAATATTCCATAACAGATATGGGAGGTTCTACTATATACAATAGTAAATATTCCAACGATTGTTTAACACAGTTTTGTTACTGATCCACTGAAAAATATCATTCCACAATTTCTCAAAAAAGTTTACAAAATAATATTAATACAATTTGCAAAACACAAGGTTACCACACAACAGTGACAAGATGCAAGAGATACGTACGGTCGGATCTGGCGACTGACTCGGCAGAGTTGACTCGTATCATTCCGGTGACTCCGTCCCGCGATATCTCTGCACCCGACACCACAGCACAGTTAGCAACACAGCACAACACTCACAACAGGGTTATTGACAGACATGTTGGCGATGCGGTTAGTCTCAGGCTTGTTACAGGCAAGCGACATGGCAATGTTGAGTGAGAAGTGGAAATATGCACAGAGTAACTTTAATTGGGAATTTACTTATAAGATATAAGATATGTGAAACTGTGTATATTTACTTTTAATATTCAGTTTATTCTTACAGTATTTACAAATTTATTCTGACATTTCTCCTCAATTTTAGTTCCAGTCATAGTTTTAGTTAAAAATTATCTCTGGACTTGACAACATGTGTTGTCATTGACTTTATATTATTTGACGAAATGTATTATAATTATTATAATTACATATTTATGAATCAATTAAAAAAGGTTTTAAGGAGAAAAATAGTTAATTGAACTAAATAGTTGTTCTTTAAGATGTTTTTCCAAGTTTTTTTCATTTACAATAGTTATTTGAAAATCTGGGTTAAATTCAAATTTAAATAGCCATATCACCAAGTGACCCTAAATATTAATATGAACGTTAAATCCTTTCATGTGTTAAAAATGATTTTACATTGAAGCTCCAAAAAACAAGCCAAGAATAAACTGACTGATTTTGATGAACATTCCAAGTAAATTAAAAAGTTTACAAGTATATAATATACACAACAATATGAGTTCAATAACTTTTATATGTTACATGAATTAGTTGTGCTGATTTATTTGTTAAAAAATGTGTTATATAAAGCAAAACACATGTCACCAATATCAGGACAATCCGTGCAACATCGGGCTTATCTAACATAACATAGTAAGCTCAGCATTAATGATTAAAAAAAAATGAGAGAGTAAAAAACCATATTTCTGCACAAAGCCAGATCTATAAGAGTAAAAAAGAAAGTTGATAAACTCTTAATTAATTTAATTGTACATTTTAATTAAAAAAATCTATCTTTCCATTTTTTTATTAAATAGGAAGAGAGAGAGATAAGAATGAAAGGGGATAAAAAGATAAGGCAGGCCACAGAAACACATAATAGAGAGATTACTTGAGACACTACTGAAGGTCACTCCTGAGACTTTCTTATGATGGTGGGATACTTTGACACTTCACCTCAACACTAGTGATAGATGTTAAGACTCTGGAGGATTACGAGGCACCAGCAAAGCCAGCCAGTTACGTCTTCCAGTGGAATATTATACAGCCTCCGAAAAGAAGAGATTTATAAGGATGGGAAATAGGATATGGTCAGTCTACCTAATTCTCAGAGAGGTAAAAAAAAACTTCCAAACCCATCCGGATCTGGGCTCGGGCCACACAACGCCTTAAGAGGATTCATATTGCAACTCAGCAATTCCCCTAAATAAGGGAAAAGTCTAACACAGGTAGCCCTCTCTACTTTTGATTAGGGTACACGCCCCAAGAAAGCATTCCCCTTCCCAGTAAACCCCGAGAGTACGCAAGTAAGCATCCTTCGCCTAGGGTACTTTTCCCAGGTTTGCAGTTAGACGATACATCCCTCCCTGAGATTTCTAATCAGGCTGGGAATTCAGGCTCATCCTGGAGTCTACCAAGCACCCAGGAGAGACAAGAAGGTACTAAAGTTATAGAGAAAACGCATCTGGAATCACTGCATAGCCACAGCTTCTTTGTAATATACCCAATTTCAATATCTGAACTAGTAAAAATTAGTCTAGTTAGGGCGATGGCCTGTGGCTGTGATATTCCTTGGTGTGGATTAACATCGGCACTATTGAATACATAGTTTATTTGCAAAAAACCATCCTTATAATTAGAACAGTTTGTATTTCAGAGGCAAAATTGTGGTTCAGATTTCACGTTAAACTGTAGGACCCTTGGCTGTTTGGCTATTGATTGGCAATCAGTCAAGACTACACAGTTGATTGCGCAACAATCATCTTATACATTTCTCATTCATACTTGGATCTGGTTAGGTCGCCATTAAAAAAAAGGTATTAAAATATTATACGAGTAATATATCTATTATTGTCTCTGTGGCATACCTAATCATTATTAGATAAGATGGTTGTCTTTCTCTTTTTTCCTAAACAATCTAAAATCTATCCTAAAGCATATTTTTGAATAATAACAATTAATAAATAATAATTATTGTACAGTTATCTACAATTGTGTTTTCAAGTGCATAAGTCTAAAATACGCATCATCCTGATTCCTGAATACTAAGCACTTCAAAAGCTATCAAATGCTTCATTATATTCACCCAACTTAAACCTCGTTGTTATTTCTGAGAAGTGAAAAATGTAAACATAATACAATGACAGGGCTGCAAAAGTTTATAAATTTTAAAGGCTTGTGCATTAAAAATGAAAGGGATGTTGGGCCCTACGTTGTAATAATTCCATTCTCATTTCAATTCCCCAAACAAAGCTTTAGTAGTGAAACGAACACATGGATGGACAAGACATTTTTTTTGTGTTGCCGCAGGATTACTCACTGCCATGCTTCAGCAGCTCCTCGTGTCGTTGCTTCTCCCGTTCCTCACGCAGCTTCTTGTTGCGCTGGTAGGTGTCAGTGTTCTTAGCGTCCAGCGTGGCATGCCGCTTCTCCGACATGCTCTGCCGGCCAAACGCGTCCCGAGAGAATCCAGCTGCTGCTTCTTCAAGTGACAACCTTACAGAACAAATTATGGAATGAAATTTTATATAATGTTTAAAAACTTAAAACTGTAACAACATAAAAACTAATAATTTCGGTAACAAATAATGTTTTAATTGCTTGAATGTGTTGTGATAATGAGTAACTTGGGCCGTACAGGAAAGTTATCTTGTGCTCACCATAGCTTTAGTTTTGCGCAAAAAATATAAACCCAAAACGACCTGAAAAGGAATATTGTGCACTACTCTAAAAGGAAACGTCCATGATAAATATGCTATTTGAAAATGTAGGTTGGCTAAATTAAAAAATCCCAGCTTATCACCTGTTGCCGATATAGCAACCATATGTTTCTAATGGACTTAACAATTGATTTATCATTTTGTACGTCATGAAAAATTCCTGAGAAACTTGTGTAAGAACTCCCTGATATTCGCCAAAATTTACTGGAATAGTACAAGAGTCCGGTTTTGGGATACTTTACGCCTCTTTATGTTTACTACACTGAGACCTGTCACTAGCGTTGGCACATTTCGTTTGCTGTGGGTGGGGCATGCCTATTACTGCCCTCGGTTAAAGCTAGACTTGTCATTTGCCAACATAATTGTTGCAATGTTTTTGGTTGCTGGCCTATGTTGTGGTCTGTGGTTGGTGCTTCAGGGGTGAGGAGTATTGGTGATACTGATATGTGTTGGGCCTATATAAGAAATTTGCATGTTAAAATCCTGCTCAGTTTGGGCTACTATTTCGATTCCTATTTGCGTCACCCGCCTGCGTATAATATGAGTTATTGTTTGCGTGTACGCCTCTGTTACAAAGAACTTAAAGTTGTAATTATACTTGAAAAATATGTGTATATAAATAAGAAATAAATTATTGCCAGATTTCATCTAGTTAACAGTATCACATATCTAGAAAATTACTTAATACTTTCAGTCGACAGAAATCAACAATCCCTGGATAACCGTTTTTATAAATCTAGAATGTTTTGTTTGTGGAATACACCCCTAAAAGAGTTTTTTATTAAAGTTGTAAACCATGAACAGTTTAATCTAATAAAATCGTAAAATCTGTTAGATTTGGGAATTTTAAACGGATCACGAATGCTAATTACTCAAATTTAAAAAATTAATGGGAAATACTACTCACTCTCAATCTCTTAATCGACCTACCTAACCTAGTAGGTTGATTAAGTTGTTTATTGATATTTTATATCGAAAAACAATAACAAACAATAACAATTAACAACAACACAACAACAATAATTTTTTTATTAATAACCAAATTAACTTAGCTTCGCAAAGCTATGTATGTAAAAATATAAACATAATGTAAGGGTGTTATCAGTATAATAAAAAACCACCATAACTTATTTTAAAACTAACTACTAATGCTATAACTTTTATTGATAACTAAACACATCTTTCACGTTTAAGTTTTAAATGAAAACATTCGCAGCATCAAATAGATAAAATCTACTAATACAAGAGTGAGTATTATAGTACTATACTAACTGGCTGGCGTAGGTTGCATCGACTGTCTGAGTGCTACTTGTGCTGCCACGCTGTGGTGACGTCACCGAACCATCCACTTCCACTCTCCGCACCCTGTAGGTGAAGAGCATTTGATGATGTTAGGTGATTTACATATGATTAGCATTTGTCATAGAATAACAGGTAATCATAGAGAATACATTGGGTTTTCATCATTTTAAAAACCCTACTCTTTGTATTTTTTTTAGTGCTCCAAGTAATTATCACCATCTTCACAATTTTTTTTAGTTTTAATTATATCTGAATGTAAAGCTTTGAAAAATTGAATAATGTACTAAAAGGATAATGTATACCTTAGTCAGTCTTCGGTTCAAAGGTTTATTTTTTGTTGCATGTCGGGCGTTGAAAATGTAATTAGATTTATAATTTGAATAATGTACTATATTTCTTTATCATTTCAGCATTGAGTCTAGGACGCTCAGTAAATTTTCTGAGATTTTAGTGAAAATATTTAATTTATTTTTTGTCCTCCAAGTTAGCAGGGCATGATTTTTGCAGGGCATGGCATATAATGCAGTTTTCGATCAACCCCAGGCTTGGGAAATATAATAAGGATAAGTTAGGTTAGGTTTAGGTCTTTAACCAAAAGATTGCAATGAAAATGAATAAAAAATTAACCTTCAACATTTTTTTATGTAAGCAATACACCATTATTTTCCAGCCACTTTTGCTTTTTGACGTATAGTGACACGCAGGAATGGCTGCAGTTGATGGTACAATTGGAATTATTTCCAAAGAATTTAGATTGAAGCATGTTTGTTAGTAAATAAACCTTTTTTTAATAGTAAATTGTGATTTTGTTTAAGTTTTATTAATTAATATTTACTATAAAACACTATGAGATGATTTTTTTAGTATTTTAAATTTATTTTTTTCAATATGTTTGTGATATAAAAGGTAGTATTTGGGTTATTGAATTTCTATACTAGACCCTACTTTGGTAATTTTGTTTCAGGATCTATTTTTGTAATGCGTCACTAAAAATAAGTTTTCTCTGGTATTTAACAAGATATCAACCTAATTCTTTAGAACATTGTTTATAAATAAATAACCTACAAAAAACATAAAATACATAAACAATATAAAACTAACCACACATCAACATGAAAGCATCGATCACGTAAAACCATAGGTGACTAAACTATTTTCAAACTAAAACCAAAGTAAAATAATTTATATATATGATAGCTTGTTTAAAATTAAAATATAATTTAACATCACTTTACAACATAAAAACCTTGATAACAGTTCTCAACACCGAGCCGCCAAGCAGAATTTCGTTCAAGTTTGTAAACAATATTTTTATCTCTGTTGCACTCACAGCTGTTCGAAATCACTTGTAGCATATCGAAAAACAAGTAACATGGGTAACATGGTCCATCCATTTACCATTCAAAATAGTTTGCTAGAACTTCACTAGATGCCACCACCTGACTACAGCTGGACGATGAGCTATAATACTCGTTAAACCATGCAGTGTCTCATTCTGCACAAGTTGCGCTCATCGCACCCGTCTTGAAGGGTTAAGGAAGGAAAGTTTTAGGCAAATAGGATAAGATCCTAGGTATACCAGTTAATATACATAGGCGGTTTTATCTCCCCTTACACTTTGCTGTGTTATAATCAATCCAGGGTCAGAGGAACATTTAACACTTACGAAGCAGGGATGTAGGGAGAGTCCTCCTCTATGATGACTGTCTCCGGAGGCGGCTGGTTCACTGTCGGGCTACCCAGCGGACTGTTGCTGTTCAGTAGCATGGTCGTGTGATGTGTCGCCTGAAACACAACACGGTATAATACAAATACTTACATAGTTTTAATCCTTCTATCATTTGAATTCTCAAGGTTAAAAATTGGTTTTAAAAGTTAATTTTCCATTAAAATTTGTTTAAAAAAATGCTTGTCCACTTCTGTTAAACTTAATAGAATGGTTGTGCGAGCCTGGAATTTTAAGTTCGAGCTGAGCCAAGTTTTTTTTTAAACAATCAGAAAATTTTCTCCTACAAAAACGTTCAAAAAATATTAAAGTATTAATCAAGGATTGGAGATTCACAAGAAGGCCTACGTCCAATGTCAAGAAAGAAACCAGAAAGGATAGGAAACCAGAGTAAAGCTGGCTAGGCAATACTTTTTTTAAATACCTTTTAATTGAAATGGTGACCTACCAAGGTGGTTATTATAAGCAAAGTATGAATTATAAATTTGTGTAAGTTGAACATTTGAAAATTTAAATTTAATTGAAACAAAATTAATGAAAGTGTGCTATATAATCAAGAAATTGGACATAATTAATCATAACCTTAATACTTAATATACAGAACAAAATTAAAAGTCATGAGTTATACTGAATTCTAAAGACTAAGTTTTCACACAGTGTCAAAACATCAAGACAACCCTAGTAATTTGCTCATAAATTAAATTAGCCGGCTTGAATAAAAAATCAATTATAAACCAATGGACAAATTTAATTTATAAATCGCAAATCAGTATAATTTAATTACACTGTAATTTAATTAAGAATAACCATAAAACTTTTTTTGTTGTTTAGAATAAAGTAACTAAAGATGGATCCATGATCGGTTGGCGGAAGATGACATCAAAAACAAGTGTTTCCAGGTACTGTTATACAAAAATTAAAATATATCTGCAAAATAAAAACACCCATAAAATTAGCGTCTCGTAAACAAATGGAACAACGACGTAAATGGCCAAATGCCATGTACTTGGAATTCTTGTATGGTATGGTTTTACTTAATACCAGAATTAATAGATGTGTTGAACAGCACAAACTAAAATCTTTTGAAAAATATTTGTACAATGGGTAAAAAATGTCTGTTTAATTTACTTAATAATACTTTTTAAGAAAAAATTTGATAAAATAAAAAAATTACTGAAAAAATACTTATTATTTATTAACTTTAAACTTATACTCCTTTAATGAGTTACAGTCACAAAAAAAGTAAGTAAAAATTTTAATCTCCCTCTCCAGTGGAGTTTTAGTTTTGGTTTTTTAATTTCTTTTGTTATCTTTTGGTGGACACTGTAATTCTTTTGTAGTTTTGACAATGTTGACAATTTTGTTTTTATTTGAATTAATTTTTGGATACTATTTAATGAAAGCCTAGATAATGTATATTGACAAATAAAGATTTATTTGAATTTCAACATGAAAGATAGGCTCAAGCTAAAAAATTTTACAAAAAAGTCTGCTGGACTAGATCTTAAAATCCAGGTTCGCACAACCCAAATTAAAAAACTTACTTTTAAATTTTAAAAAGTTGCATTCATTGCGGGATGATCAATGCCTGGAATCCGAAACGAGAATCAGGAATCGATTTTAAAGAATCAGAATCAAAAATTATTGGAATCGACCCATTCCTAACCTCTAACAAACCTACATATTTATGAGTGGAAACCACTGCCTTACTCATGGAACTCATTCCACAACAGTCACGCTCTCACAATATCACCCTATTACCCTAGGAACAAACAACAGGTAAGTAATCGAGCAATTGATGTAAAAACACAAAGTATTAAAAGTTTTGCTTACCCGGTAATAACTCTCGTTTCTCAGGCCTTGAGAGTGTGTCTGGCCAGTTAACCTTTCCAGAACAGGATTCCTCATCCCTACTCCATCTGGAAAAACTATATTCTTTAGTAAATTAGCTGGAGGAGATTAGAGCTATTGCCGAGGTGGTCATGACAAGACTCAGACCCGGATCCAATATTTTTGGGGAATTTCTCATAGGAAAGAAGCTATTACTAAGTCGCATAGGCAGTTGGAGAACATGGTAATTTTTTGTTTTAAGGTTGCTTCAGAGCAAAAACAATGGCCGTTAAAATTTATACAGGATGATTTTAAAGTCTCTTCCTAAATTTGTTTGTACACAATTAACAATGAAATCAAGCACAAGATTGACAGCTGAATGACGTTTGCATCCAACATGACATCAGAGTTCAACCAGAATAGCACAACTATCAGCATCTCTCCACCATGGCATTCAATCTTTGATAAGAATACAGATATTATGCACCAGGGAAGATACTATTGATGTTAACTTTGTTTAATCAACCAAACGGCAATGTATACAAAATTTTGTTTATGGAAATATATTTATACTGTGCAGAGTAGAATAATATTCACTGTATAATGGAGTTTGAATTTAGACAAAAAAAGTCCTTTATTATCATACTAAATACAAAGCATGGAGCTGAATATATTATTTATTTAAATTTCTAGCTTCAGTTGTTCACCTAGATGGTTGTGCTGCTTGTACGGTGGCAGAAATATCACAGTGTTGTCCGAGTTCTCAGATGTGCCGGAGTTGTCGGGAGTGGCATGGGAGTCAAGCCCCGGACCTCCGAACGTCTCCGTCTGACCTGTATTCCACAAATATTATTACTCTTCAAAACCACTACTTAACAAATTCTCAAGTCAAAAGCAATTAAAAGCTTTAAGTAAATATTTCAAACATTTTCAATAAATATTCTAGTATGGGTATTATCTATTTGAATGTAGGAAACAATAATAAATCAAAAACTTCCAAAGCTAATAAAATCTTATATGTTTCCATAAGAAAAACACAATTAAAAGTTATATATTATATATTAAGTATATTTTGTTATTAAGCACAAAATATGATGTCATGTTTCTGGTTCTTCAGATGTTGAGTCTGTATGTGATAGACAACTTAGGTAATCCCAACACTAACAATTTTGGTAAAATTGTTAATCATATTTTGGGGAGAATGCTATTGTGTTTACAAAATTAGCAGCTGTTAATAAATAATTTGTAAGTTTCTTTAAATTACATTACTGTTAGGCGGTATGAAATATGCCAAGTAATGCTAGTTAAAAAAAATTATAAACAGTGCATTGCATTTTGTTTTTCTTATTAAAAAATGCAAAATATATCGTAACGAAACCATTACTCCAATATAATACAGTAGAACCTCGATTAACCGTCACCCTTTTAACCGTCAGTCTCTATTAACCGTCACCCCGCTAGCTCAAAAATAATTATGTTTCCGCGTCAGCGCCGAGTCGGATCTTGAGTTGAGGCTCTATGATGAGTAGTGACGACTGTACTGCACAACTGCATTGTGCGTGAATCATTGGCGGCAAGGGTAGTGACCCTGCTGGTTAATCCCTTATACTGTCTTCTGCATTCCACTGCTACCGTTTCATTTCAGTTCAGTATGGTGCGTGGCTACAGTGAACTGAAGTTATTGTCGATTTCGAGTGCAAAGCCAACTAGTGTTTACGTGCTTTACTGTTTATTGTTAACAGTTCTGTTTATACGTGGTGTGTAATGCTCGTCTGTTATGGCTGAGAAACGGTAACGCGTAGTTGTGGGACTCGACAATAAACAATAAATTATTAAACGCTGATGCTTCTTCTCAGAAAAATTAGAAAAGCCTGAAAAGCTCGACGGGGAAAGAAACAAAAGAAAATGACGGATTATTTTAATAACTAAATACCGGCAACATAAAGTTTTGAGAGTAAAAATACGTACATGTACAGTTCATATTTCATTGTTTTCTTAATAAAATATTTCAATAAATTATTTTTCACTTGAACTGGCGTAGTTTGGTTTGTTCTCATTTAAAATAAATTCACATTAAGTCTATCATGAAAATTAATTATGACTTAAAATGGCGCCGTTATAACATGCAAGGCAGTGAATTGCGAAGTTGCCACGCCAAACACTGTCTAGGTGCTAAGTTGTATCGGCGCTATTACTATTTCTGTTATCCGTCTATTCGGTTATCCGTCATGGTCTCGGTCCCGAGGGTGACGGTTAATCGAGGTTCTACTGTATATTCAAACTTTAAAACACTACCTTCAAGGACCTTTTACCATAGAAAACCCTTTTAACCCCTATACATTGGGGGATTAGGATTGTTAGTCAATAAGAGGTAAGTAGTGTTTAGCATACAAGACTAAAACTAAGTAAAATTTGTCTTCTCGAGTAGTTTAATCATTTAAGGTTTAATTCTCAGACTATAATGTTCTTGTAATACTTGTAGGATTAATTCCAACAGCCCTGACTTTAGACACCCTTTGCATATTAGGTAGCACTGAATTGTCCAACATGCATTTTCACAAACATTTGCCCCTTTTCACAGATGATGGCAAAAGAAAACACTAATAAAGTTAGTTCTTAACAGTTTTGAAAAAAGAGATAAGAGGGAAACTAAGAGGGTCTATCAAAAATAGCTAAACATCATTGTCTAAGGCTATTTCTGAAAAATAACTCATAAAGTTAGGATTGAAAAAATCTCTTAGACCACTATGAAAGGTCAATGTTTTAAGATTGACCTATTGATTGAATCTAGTACTAATAGTTTATACCAAGTTTCTGGTGAACTATAATAGCAGATCTTAATTCTCAGAATCTCGTCTGTGAACTATGGCGACTTTAAGGACTTTACCTTTTTTTGGTCCAGAGAAAAGCTACAAATTAGTTTTTAAACTTAAAATTTCTTCCTCTCCATCTCTATATGCTGTACTCATAACTTACACAATCATCTACTTATCACTTAATATGAGATTTCAAAATGATTTAAGTTCTAAATTGATTGATATATCAAGTTAAAAATAAAACTGAGAGGGCTATGGCAGCAAATATGAGCCAACTAACTTTTATAGTGTTCTTTTGCAATCATTCCCTAAACCATAATCACCACAGAGAGAGTCAAGCGATATTAGTAAGTGTACATACATTCCAGCTGGTTCAAAAGCCTGAGCAAGCTTGCGTTACCCGAAGAGTCGGTGAGGAGGCTGGAGAGGGAGTCTCGCCGGGCGGAGTCACCGTTGCAATGGCGCAACTCAGGCACGCGGCGCGCTACTGTCAGCGTGATGCAGCCCGGCGCAGGACCATCTGTGCGCATCATGGCCTTACGCAAGGTCTCCATGGCAGCGGCGTTGCTCAGACCCAGTAGCGACACACCGTTCACATTTAACAGCTGATCGTTGGTGCGCAACCTGCCGTCCCTGCAAACATCGGTCCAGCTTCAACATAACTGGAGGGACTTTTAAGTTATACCGACCGAATACCGAATTGACTGTCTATTTACATTGGGGTTCTTAAGAAGTAACAGATTATTGCTAAGCAATCTTTAAAGGATGAATATCAGGTAATTTCTAATTACATAAAACTATAAAAAAACTCCGCAGAGCGCTACATGGCGGCTGAGGGCAATCCATAGACCACACCGACATCGCCGACTTCTAGGCGGCAGAGCAATCGCGTAACCAACTGTTTGTCAATTTGTACAAAATATGTTTAATTTTCATTATATAATGTCACCGAACATGCATTCCATTTTTTTTTCATGCCTATTCAACTGTGGTTGGTATAACGAAAAAGTTACTAACTGGATTACAGTTGTTTGTAATTCTTAGGGTCAAGGCTTTATACAGATATTCAGATTACTAATGCTAGTTCAGGCCATTGAGATTAAATTGTAAAAAAAAAACTAAGGTAAATTTATTACCATTACAATTTTTAAAATTTCCTCAAATAATCCTTTAACTTCCATTCAATCCTTTGCACAATTAATATGTAAAATGGACTTCACCAATAATAGTTGTTGAAGTTTTCATGTTAAAACATAATTTAAGCTATTACTTAAGGCGTGATATTTAAATGATTATTTAAGCTATCACACGTTCGACATGGGCAGTGGCCGTAGCTCAAGCTGCTATATGCATGTGGGAAGGGTTAAGGTACTATTCTTCAAGTGTATTTTCATAACTTTTATGATAGGAATAATTTTCATAAAATATAATTATCAGAGATGTTACACTTACCCAAAACAAAACCATAATTAAGACAGGCAAGCATAAAGAGAAGAGAACAAAATTAATATTAATATTTTAAAACATTTTGGTTGATAATTATAATGATCTTCTTGACAAACATAGTTGCACTTATGTAATACAATTTTTGTAGCTAACTTATTGCTACTAATGGTTGAGTTATTTTTTTCAAGTAAATTAACTTATTTACAAGAGTGTATAAGAATACATTTGTCAAAGTATGTCAATAGTATGCTGGGAAACTAATTCATGTATTCTCCAAAATTAATTCAAGCCTCTATTCTTTTTAATAGCTATCTTGAGCCATACTCAGAGGCTCTGGTATGACTAATTCTCTGTTTGAAGCACATTATTGGCAAACGGCGATGGTTTATATGGTAGATTTAATTTATGTGCACCTTTTACTTATTTGAGAAGTATACGTAAAAATGGAGTGAGGGTTTTTCAATTTTTTATATTTTCGCGTGTGTAGTTCTGATGTCCTGAAACCCTTAAAAAAACGTAAACTTATTTTTTGTTATTTTATAATTTGATAAAATAAAATTCTGACAATCCAATTTCTGATCAAATTTATTTATAAATTAAAAAAAATATTGTTTTCTAAATTTTAATTTGGAAAAGTAAAAATAACCAACCAGCTCAAAAAATTTAAATGACTAGTATGCTTTAAAAAAATATAAAAATTTTTAAATATTTGTAGAACATGTATTTTATTACAGATTTTCATTAAATGTCTAAAAAATTTTTCTCCACTTTATTTTATTTAATCAAGAGTAGGTAAAAAATTAATCAGACTACACCGGTTTTACAGCCTACAATATGATGGTGTTTTGTGTTAAATTTTATTCACGTTCTTTTGTTCAAATTGGAAACTCATTCATGTTCTTTTCCAAATTGAAATTTTATTCATGTTCTAGGTTACAGCAACCTTGAAGAAACGATCTGATTCCAGTTCCTGAAACATAGTGTAACTTTGTTTCACTAATCGCGATGGAAAATGACCACAATAACAATAACTAACAGTAATATATTCTTTGTTTGAAATTCATTATTAGTGGTGGTGGAGTTATGTTATTTAGATTTTTACTGCGGACATTTTCCATCACGATTTTATGAAAAACAAACTTTCACGACATTTCGGGATCTGGATTCTGATCCCGTCCTCAGGCGAACTAATATCTAAAACACAACCTTAATTAACACATACTCAAAGACAACACCAAGTTGTGTTGTCTTTGAGTCTCCGTGACGAGTAGACGTGTTATGTGTTTCTTGTGTGTAATGGTTATGTACTTGATTTTGATAAAATCTAAAAGATTATAACGGCTTATGATTATGTGAGATGTTTGTTTGAGAATTGTTAATGTTAATATTAGATAACACAATTTGGAAAAACAGACTTTGTTACTGTGTTCTTTTATCGCGTCACATAAATAGTGTCTAGGTGTTTTCACTGGCAAAGCGGCTTCACTATGGCAATATCTGTAATATTTACTAATGCTTAAATGTCAGTATTAATTTTTTCTAATATATTGTTCTTATATTATGTAACATTTTCTTAGTTGGATATGAAATTTTTCATTCTTTTTCTACAAAATATTTTGAACAGACATGTCCATAACTATTCAATTGATCCTGTATGTTCACCATATTCTTCTAACTGATAACGTGACAACCTTGTTCCTGAAACAAACAAAATCAAAAAAAAAAGAAAAATATTTTACAGATAATGAAAACTATAGCATTAAAAGAAACAGTAATAAAAAATTTAATAAATAAGAGTCAACCGATTGCAGTGACACATCTATTCAAAGACATTTAATGGTTACAATATGACTGCCTTAAACTTATATTTTTTAGCATAAAAACCATTAAAATGGAATATATAATCCTATGTTTTAGATATTGGTTCACCTGAGGACAGGATCAGATATCAGATACCAAAACATCGTGACACTTTGTTTTACATAAAACTGTGATTTAAATATCCGCAATGAAAATCTAAATAACAGTAATATGTTGTCAAATAGTGCCAATGTGTCTCTTTCACTGGCAAACTACTGTCAAATTCCCTCTGGCTTGCCTGAGCTACTAATGCTTATACTTTACTAATGCATAACTGTCTTTAATTGCTGTTGGAGAATTGTTAAGATTTGGAGTTGGGGTTTAAAATATATCAGTAACTTTACCTCTACAAATACATTCAGAAACAAGTTGTAGTTGAGTGTAAACTAGTACTAATATCACAAACAATTCTGCATACCTTGAAGCGGCACCTCCATGAATAACATTTTTCACAAAAATGCCTAGGTCTATTGCAGATCCATTGCTGGAATTAGGATTGGCATTTTGATTTGCTGACGTCTTCCCCTTGACGCTAACACCTATGAACAATAAATTGTTAACCTAGCAATAAAATAATATAATACCAAATAAAAATAACGTTAACATACTACTTTTAAGTGAGAATCCTAAAAGGGATAACAGTACCGAATAAACATTTAAACACAATGACATTTTGAACTCAATTCTCAAAGTTTACAGCTCCTAATATACTTAATCTTATATTTTTTTAGGGACATAACAACCATTAAAACTTGGAAATATAAAAAATCCAGTTTTGAAGGGTACCACTTTCAGTGGTACCCACTGCTCATATATGCTAGTTGTATTTTAATTAGGCTATTGCTCAGGCAAGAGACAGTTTAACTGCAGGCACCTTATTTGCTCAGGTGAACAAGAATGTTGATTCTTATCTTTATAACCCCTTTACATTGCCTCCTCTATTTAAATGCTCAAGATGTATTATGGTCCAAGGGAGTTTCTGTATTGTGAAATTCTGAGATGCATCAGCATTAATTTTACACTTTAATTACTTTTAGACACTAGAGAATCTAGCGAAACAGATGTTGGAATGCACGGTACTACACCAGATTTCTGGAAACCTCTTGTGAACTATGCATGTGTGGACTTACCAAGTCCTGCCTTCTCAGAGTCGTGGACTGGAATGTCGAATGTGAGGATCTCCCGTTGCCTCCAAGGGTAGAGTCCGCTCTCATCAAGTTGACTAGTCTCTGCACTCCTCGTCTACAATAAATTATTAAATCAGACAAAAATTATTGAAAAAAAAAATATATATAACCATATATATGGTTTAAGTACCTGCCTTAACCCTAGAAGTGATAAGCTTTTTACACTTAACTGTAACATAAAAATAATTACTAATATCTTCTTGAAATATCAAAGTTTAAACAAAAAAAGCTTAAAACATGCCCCCCCCTTATAACCACTAACCACAAAAGCAAAACAGGTGTCCACTGCAATCCCAATTAAGCCTACAAATGCCGTCAACTTCCACCCAAGCCGGTCACCGTTTATTTAAGGTGGGCCCTCCACTCCGCTACACCACACATTTGCAAGCCAAATTGGGATTGCTCATGGTCGGGATTCGAACCCTAGCACTTCCGAATGGCTAGAACGTTACGCTCGTCAGCGCAGCGCTTTAGCCACCACGGCCATCCAGTGCCTAGGAAAAGAAAGCGCTTACTTGGTTATAGACCTGCCCGGTGGCAGGCTCGTGTACTAAAAGAGCAGTTTCGGTTGTTGGCCCCCAGAGGGAAACACGGTCGCGTAGGCGATAGTGTCTAACAATTCCACAAAACTGACAAAGAATTGGCAGGTGGAGGCAGATGCCTCCACCTGCCAATTCTTATTGAATATGTAAATGCGTCGTAAATTACGACTTTATCATTTCTAGGGTTAATGATCCTGCGATGTTGTAGATAATATTTGATACATACAAACAATACAATACCGCTATAAGCATATCAGTCAGAAACAAAGAATAAAGGGGTCCTGATAAAAGAAACGAGAGAGTAGGAGAGGGAGAGAAGACCTCCGACGACACACGTCAGTCATGACCCACCCGCTACCGGGGCTGTGACATTATCAGAACAATAAGTCTTGGCCAAGTAAATTAAATGTCGTGTCCGTGCCGTGTGTGTTTATGTTTGAACTTTCTTCCGTGTAAATATGACGACCTCATCTTCGAGTGAAATATTTTACTTTATGTACACCTGTTAATGTGCCTACCAGGCCCGAAACGGCCGTCGTCTATTTCGACGAAAACAGAATCTTTAAGGCAGGTACTTTAACCATTATATATTGCATTGTATGATCCGGAGCCGCTATCCATCATGAAATTAAAAAAGTAACCTCAACCGCTCATTATTATAGGGCAATAGCATTTACAGTGTGACTAATGACAATGAGATATTATAACAGTCACATGATTTACTCCTTAGTTATCTACCATTTTTAACCCGGTATTTGACATAAATTCACCAACCTTGCCAAAATTTTCAAAGTTGATGTTTTTATATTTGCTGCATGATAAAAAGTGAGGATAATACCTTTAGAGAGACAAGTAGAAAAAAGATGAGAAAACTGGATGAATGGTGCACTCTTTAGAGGCAGATTAGAAAAAAATGAAGAAAAAAAACTGTTGATTCTGTAAAAACTAACATCTGACAGAAATATTTTGTTAAGATCAGTCAACTATCACAAATAGAAATACATGTCATTAGAGCCAATCCAATTAACATCAGTGTCACAAAATATGACAGTTTATATTATTACATTATTGTTTTAATAAATACATTTTTAATTGGTGAGATTTTATGAAGGTGATACCTGTTTTTGAGGTGATGTCTTAATTTCCTTTTCTAAAGGTTTGACACCAGATGACACAGAAGAATTCAATGAATCAGGCCCGGAGTCCTGTAAAAACAATCAAATTAAGAGTTATATATGATTATATTGATTATCTAAACATCAACGTGTTTAACTCAATTATTATGATATCTACTACCTTCCACAGCTTAAAAATTAAATATTCATTTTAAAGTGAACAATTAAAAAAATACCAAAATATTAATATGCAAAATATCTGTAAAATCATCATAGTTTTGTGTCATTTTAAAATACAGTAGAACTCCAATTATCCGAACTCCGACTATCCGAATCGCCGATTATCCGAATCACTTTCAGAAAAAAAATTGTCCAAAAAAAGTGCACTATTATTCTTCTCCCGCGAAGCCAGTGTTTGCGTGTAAAATGTAAGTACATTTTATTTATATTTAAAACATGTGAAAATATCATGTTTCTTACATTTAATTCAATAAAAAAATAGTGCAATATCAAAACGTAGCTTTTTTCTCTCTAATGGCAATTAAAAAAAAAACTCTGATTATCCGAATATTTGATTATCCGAATGGGTCCCGGTCCCCATTAATTCGGATAATTGGAGTTCTACTGTACACGCAAACTGGTCAAATTAAATACATTTAACATTACTCAAAACGGAACCAGACTAAATATCGGATGAAATTTATGGTTTAAAGAATATTTCTTTCGCTATAATTAGGTTACATTAGTTTCAGTTGAACATTCTACCATTTTTGTGATTACAATCACAATAAATTGTACCACAATAATAACATTGGTTGAGTACAGGCAATTAAGTTGTATTAGGATATGACAACACAATAATATTTGTTGACTAAGTACAGGTTGTATTAGGATATGACAACACAATTTACAAAAAATTTTTGTTAACGATATTAATTAAGGCCTATGTTGAAGTGTTATGTATTCTTAGCGAAGAGAAAGACCTATTTCAATACATATGAAATTGAAAAAATTAAGTAAATCAATGCTTACAACAGATTTCGGTGAGGGTGATGTATCGTCCTGCCTGGATACGACAATCTTGACCCGACCACCTGGCGGGACGTTACGCAGGAGTGCAACAGCCTCCGACTGACTCTTGCCTGTCAACTCAACCCCGTCCACGGCCAGTAGACGATCCCCCGGGCGCAACCTGCCATCCTCCACTGCGGCACCCTGTGGTACAGTTCACTCCATTAGTATTGTTAATTTTGACAAAAAAGTTAACACATTCGCTGCGGAGCCCGAAACCCTCGTTCCTCGCGAGGAACTGTAATTTAAAATCAACCAATAGAAAAATTCCAAGTGACCCATACAGAAATAGATACTGCGTTATAACAAATCTGGTCGTAGTTCTCTCAGGTCCAAACAGGTGGCAGCACAATTTACATCGCCAGATCCACCATCTTGATTATAACCTAAATGTCATCACTCGGATACGAGCAGTACGCTCTGCCGCTCTGCGCGCCAGGACCAGTACCACTCGAATCCAAGTGGCCCGCAGCGAATGTGTTAAAATAATACAAAATTTTGTTTGGACTGACCACAGATCATTAACATGGTAACAAATAACATTTCAGGTACTGAGTGAAAATATGGAATTAAAGAAGTATCCAAGGTCTACTGTACCGTAAAAGTGCAATATTTTCGCACCTTGGGCAGTATGTTCTTGATGTAGATGGGACAGTTGCCTCCCGCCGGGTTGTCCCTGGTGGTGATGCTGAAGCCCAGCCCGTGCGGCCCCTTTACCAGCTCCAGATCCATCTTGCGACCGATCTTCCTCGTGTTGGCCAGCTGCAACGTATGTGTTCCTGGTTGTGTCGCAGGTAGCTTTTTGGTTGGCGACACTGTTGCTACTTTGGCCGTCGTACTTACACCTAAAAACATTTTAAACTGTCTTGTAATTCAGGCTAACACTAGACAATTAACTGTAATAGTTTTGTGAATGAAACCTTTTTTTCTAAGTGTAAAAGAGGTAAATCTATTGAACAACAATTCTGATTTCTGGCCCGCATGGTGAGCATTGAGAGACAATAATACAAAGTTCATAGTCTGGAACTATCTGTCTGTCACTTAACCTTTCTCTTAAACCTATTTGAAAAATTGTACAAATACTTTTGTCAATTTGTCAATAATAATGAAGCCATCAAAATTGAAAAATGAACAATAATCTCCGTATTATAATTCTTATCCTAACAGCAACTGTTACCATATGCACTATTCATCACTTACTTCGCTCCTCACCCTCCACCATGGCCATTGCGTCGCGGTCATGCAGCGGCGGGGGTGGCTTGGGGTAGACGGGTGGAGGTGGCTTCTTGACACCAGGCTTGTGCTTCACAACCCTCAGTCGCAGCTCTGGTGACTGCAGCGAGTCTCGGAATATGTCTTGCACCCTGGGTCGACAATTGCAACCAATAATTTCTGAAGTAATAGACAAGGATGTTCAGCATCTTAAAAAGAGAGCCCCAGAGGCAGCCGTACTTACCAGCAACAGCGTGGCAAGGAGAGTATACAATAATCTTAAGAAACATCTTTAACAAAATGTGTCTACAATGATCATAATTATTTTATTTGAAGGAAATTAGTGGCATAGTACATACTACTTGGTACTATTATTAGATAATAAGCCATTATTTGTTTGTAATGTTCAGTTGTAACTGTAAATATAATTAATGCATACCTAATGAGCCTTATTTACTTTCTCACTTACATTCCTCTTTTTTTCAGAAAACTAACTTAGACAATAAAAACAAAGGAAGAGCCCAAACTAAATTTCACCTTGGGCCGCCCCAAGTGAAAATATAAAACCAAATGGCGACCTACCCAGGTAGGTATTTTAAGCCAAGTATGTATGAGTAATGAATGTAGGATGATTGTGACGCGATAAATCATTTAACTAATTATTTAATCCTCGAGAATCTGGAAAAAATCAAGCAATATTAAGCATCTTCATGCAGTTAGTAATATTAAATAAGTCTTCATAGTTCTTTAAAGAATTTAATATATGTAATCCTAGTAGAACATATAACACAAGGTGACTTACACATTGAAAGGCTGGTCGAGCAAGTTATGGCCGTTGATTTCAACGATACGGTCGTACACAGCCAGTCGGCCATCACGGTCCACCCGGCCTCCAGGCTCGATGCCCTGCACCAGCAGCCCTTGGTCCTTGCCCTGGCTGTCGTAGTCTGGCACAACGTGGATGCCTAGAGCTCCACTCTCTGTGTCCAGCACGATGTACTGTGTGCTGCTGTGCAACAAACACAGACCATAGTCAGCTATTGGAGATACAGTTATCAGTTATATAAATAATTAACAGAAAAATCAAAAAATTTTTGAGCATTAGCAGTGACATCTAAAGGTGAAACCAGGTTGAGAACGACAAGGGATTTCCAGAGCAAACTGGAAATTAAAGGATAGAGAGTGAAAATGGGGTACTGGTGGGAAATATAAACTGAGATAAAATCTGAGACATACAATGTTTAAAGATCTCAAGATAGAACGTCTAAACTAGAATAGTGAGTGTGAACAGATTGCACAGAAAATTAATGGTGAGGAACACAATAATATCGAGGTAGATTTTGAACAATGGGATGGATACTCAAACTGGTGATGAAGGTGAAATAACATTAAGAATCTGAGTGAGAGAAAAACTAAATCATGATTTTTTCTGAATGTTAGGGGGAGCGCGCTGGTCTAGGGGTAAAGCGCGGGCGGGGCTTTGGTGCCCAAGGTCCCGGGTTCAAATCCCGCCAATCACCAATGGCTTTTCGCTATGTGATAATGCCACAACCCACACAGGGGTGCGCAAAAAGCCGCATAAAATAAAAAAAAAATGTTTTCCACTAATTTTTCTATGAGTGAAGAATTGTATATAGTATTTTTGCAAGTTTTGTATTAGTTCATTGATACTCCGTTCTCCAGAATTTCATTTCTTAGACAGATTATCTTTAAGGGAAGTTGAGGCTGAAAATAGTAGTAAAGGCCTAATCAATATTAAAAATATTTTGAGGGTTTTCCTTGACCCAATGCTTAACTAACGACGTGCACTGTACATCCTGATAAAAACAATGAGCTTTGCTTGCTTCTATTTCAAAATAGTTTATTTTTTCCCACTAGACGTGTTAGTTAATTTCTTCTCCCATGGATAGTGTTAGCTTCCTCTTTAAATTGCCCGACTTATAATTTTTCACTATAGCCCGAAGTTCCTGGTTGACAGTAAGTTATTGTCTCATCTATCTGAGTTCCTTGGAATTGTTCAGCAATAGTGCTTAGTGATAATAACACAAGTAAAAGATTCTTCTTAAAAATATTTTTTCAATAACTATTTATTTATTATTGAAATTAAACTGGAAATAAATGTACCAAGTGAAATAAAGTAATTATTTGAAAACAAAATAAGTCTTGATGAAGCACCTAAGGCTGACATGTTCCTGAGACAGGACTGTTAATTAATAGCCCAACAGCCAATGGCATCTAATAGATCTATAGTTTAACATAAAATCCGAACTTTTGCCTCAAAATGACAAACTGGTCTAATTATAAGGATAGTCTTTGCAGATGAATGTAGCACTCAATATGCTTAACTGGCTGGGTGGTGTAGTGATAATACCCGCCTTCAAAACTGAAGGTCTCCCACTCTCCGGATCAAATACCGCAAGGGTAGAATTTGGACTCGCCATTTGTCATTGGGTTATTAATTAATGGTGCTTCCGAGAAACAGGTTGACGTCAGGTAGTAGTAACAAGTCCGGGGTTTGGACCGTTTCCCATCAAAACATCAAAAAAATGCCTCTGGCAAAGAAATACACAAAATAAATCAAATAGGGCAGACATTATACCACACCAGAAAATATCACAACCACCGACAATCGCTCATACCTATCAACAATTCCTGACCTCCAAGTAGCAGAATTACAAGACACGCCACCATCCCAGTCTTATTAGTATTAACTAATCTTATTAGTTAGTACTAATAAGACAGTATGACTCACAGTCACGGTTAAAAAGGCTTGATTAATTAAAAATGGAGGGACCCAGGGGTCTGAAGGAAAATCAGTTGGGAATGGGTTAAACCCTGACTCAGAAAAATAAATAATGTGTGATTTTTTAAAAGATAACAATGAAAGTAAATCTCACTACTAAACATAAAAAGAAACTTGAGTAATTACAAAGCATTAAAAACCACATAAAAATGTGTGAATTTGAACTTTAATTAGTTTTCAATAATTACAAGTAATTTGATTGTTAAAGGTTAGACCGCGTGAATGGTAATACCTGTCGTGTTCCGAGGGGCTGCTGGTAGCCTGTCCCAGCGGCTCTCTCCGTCTGGTCTCCCGAGGGAGGGACAAAGACTGACCTCGATTGTTGAGCGCTCGGTCGGCCGCATCCATCCACTTCATCCCGCTGTTAAAAAGGTTTGAATATAAGTTGAAACTCAAGTATAGGTGATTCGGCTGACATAGAGTCAATGACAATAAATACTAAGGTTGAGCTGTCTTGGGTGCCAGGCCACTCAGACATCCCAGGGAATAAAAGGGCAGATGAACTGACCAGAAGATGCTCTTCACAGGCCCGGAGCCCCATTGTGGAGTGCCTATTTCCTTAGGCAAGGGGCTGGATGAAAAGATATAGGGCGCAAAAGTCTGGTCTAGGATCCCAAGCCTCAGGCAATCAAAAGCTTTATTTGACACTCTCCGGAAGAATTCTATCTAATTAAAATATATATTTCATGAAAATGTAATGTTTGCCAAGAAAGGTCATAGAAATTTAATTTTTCAAATATTAATGTAATCTTTTATTTAAACTGTAGACAAATAAATATTCTTTTAAGACGTCCTATGTAATACTACAAAAAATTCTTTTTTTCTATCAAAAATAAAGTATACTACAAAACTAAAAAAAATTTTGCTTGGGGTTTGGAGTTCAATAAATTGTATAAAACAATATTTTATATGTTTTTCATTACTATAGTTAAAAATAGCAAGAAATTTTAAGTAATATTCATGTATAATACATCATGATTGTTTGAAATTAAGACATAACAGAAATAAAAATAGTTTTGTATGTAGCCATGGTAACCGTTTTTGCCATGTTTATTGTGTACGGCACATTTTTACATACTTTGATGATATGATTATTGTTACTCATGGGAAAAAACAATTTTAAAACAATGATAAATACCCCCGTCGCAGCAGACCTGTGTACTCAGCGAATTTCCAAATCAATAATATATGACAAGTTTGGTCAAAATCTGTCAATAAACATGAGAATCGTTTGCCTATTCTCTATGAGATTAACATGGGAAAGAGTGAGCAGGTTTGCTGCTATGAGGAACACTGAGAGTAGGCATTTATACCATCAAAAAATTTTATTTTTAACATTTATACCAACTTTCATCAACATCTGTCCATAAATAAAGGAGTTTGCCTATTCTCCATATGATTAATATGGGAAAAGAGTATGCAGGTTTGCTGCCATGATAAACACATAAACTGTGATTTTTTGGCATAAACGTATGGGTCCTAACCACGTAAAGCTAAATATAAAGTTTTATCCAAAAATATTGGTTAATAAGTGAAAAATTAATTTTTCCTTATCCTCCATAAGATTAACATTGGAGCCTCAAAATACAACGTACTGTGTTTAGATTTTTTTATATCTCGGTAACCGTTGGAGATAGAGAAAAACTTTAAGGAACTAAATTGTGTAGTTTTTTAAGGTGATTCTAGTGGTGAAAGATAAAATTTGAAATTTTTAAAAATTACATGGGAAAAATGCAAAAAACCCATTTTTGGGGTACAAAACCCCCCCAAACTACCCCTTCCAATTGACCGATATGTCTGGTTTAGGAACTCGTCCGAGCAATTGTAGGAATACATGTTACTACCAAATTTGGTCTCGATCAGACCATTTCTACGAGAGTTATCGTGTTCACAGACACACACACACATATATATATATATACTGTTTATTTCATCAAACAGGGCTACTAATATTATTATATTGAAATAATTCGACCAAGTACCCTTAGAAAACATTTTTATTCTTTCTACATGTTTCGGGTAATAATCCCATTTTCAAGAAGTGTAAAATGTTATAACCTTATTTGGTAATATTAATCTGTAAATGTAAATAAATATCATATGATAATTTTAAATATTACTGTATCTAAATTGGTGGAGTGTGTTAGCATGTATTATTTCTATCTTGTATTATTTTTTCATATATAGGATTCTTTGTTTCAATTTGTGAAGTGTTTAATATGTTGTTTTTGATTTACCAAAAACATATTTTTTGTAACAGGAGATTCATTTTATGCCTCTTTAATTAAACATTATAGCCTTTTTTATAATTTTTGGCAGGTTTATTTTACATATTTGGCTGGCTTAAACTTGGGATGCTGTCACTCAGCATGTAAATAAACTAATAAAGTATATTAGAACATATTCGCTAACACTACGATTCCTACTATTTAATAAAATGTGAGAGAGTATATACATGAGGATAAAGGAAAACACACATTACATTCGTTATGGTATCGTTTCAATATCCTTGTTGATAATAGCACATACTTCCTGGTGGTAGCCATTGAATAACACATTCAATTTATCTATGTGTTGAATTTTTACATTTTTTTGAATAGAGAACATTATGTAATTCATACAAATAAAATCATATACCTGAAGTCATGAACATTTTACACTGTTGTCATTGACATTATCTCTGTTTGATGATAATTTAAAATTATATTTCTGTTATTACATAAGTAGTGGTGTCTTTAATAATGGTTTGAAAATAATATATTATATTTATTAATTTTAATTCCCAAAAATAAGAAAATAAAGCCCAAAAAATATTGTAACACTCACCCAGGTCCGTCCCCAAGATACTGCATGGAGAGACGACATCCATCCCTGGTGAAGCCACGTTGGGGCGAAACCTCCCTGTCGTTGTGACTCCACCTCTCTGTTGTGTGGCCATTCATCCCTCTCTCCTCCTGCGATCAACCCCAAAATCAGAACCAATAACCTTTCAGATCTTCACTAATTAACATTAGCTGCGGGCGGCAATGGCCGTTGCCGTGCTGGCCACTCCCCCAGGAGTGTGCGGCAACAGTCGTTGCAAATTGTTGCTTAAAGACATCAGTGAACTGCTAACACTTTTCTGGTACCTGTGTTTGTTATTGTTAAGAGGTACATTTCTTTCATTTTTCGTGGTGTCAGTTTTTGATTCACACGTTTTGAAAACATATGTTTATGTAAACATTGTATATTTGTAAATAGTAAATACTGTTTTAAAGAATCGCCAAAAACGGCAAGTTGCTGCAAAATAAAAATAAAAAGTATCGCGAATGCAGCAAGAGGGTCACACTGTGATACTAGCTGGGATTGTTTGTCACACGTAAGTGTTTTGATGACTGGCACGAGTGAACGTAACACATTAGGGTGGGCTGGTGGTGTTGTAAATAGTATATTTTTATGTTAGTGTAATATTTTTATAATTTAAAATCAAATAAATGTGTTTTTGACTTATAACAGTGAGTTTAAAAAAAAACTAAACAACGGCATGAAAAGGGTATCTCGCTTGAAGATTGAACACAGGCCTTTACTTGTTAATATCAACACTACTCTCAAACCTTGCGCCAAAGTGTTTTCGCTGTGTATGAATAATTTATGATTGTTTTAGGAAACTTTGAGTCTCACAGTTTGGTTTTTGATCCGCATTAATCTAAAAAAAGATTGAATAATCAAAAATTGTATTCAAATTGATCAAAAATAATCCAAGTTCCACTTACTATTGTTGTGGACAAACAATGTAACAAAAGTATAAGACATAAAAAAATGTATTGATTCATAGGTGGAACACAGCACAGGATTAACTGGTATGATGGAAGTATTGGAGACCTGGATTGTAGAGACTGTACTGTACAAACCCTGCTTTTATTAAAGTATAGGATCTATTACTGCAAATGAGATGTAATTTATTTTAGTGACGAGTACCTTCCTGACAGGAACCCGAGGCTCCACAATGATGGGTGCGGCCGACCACCGCTTGGACGTCTTCTCAGCAACTACTGGTAGGTGACCGTTGCTTGTTCCTAGAAACACAATCGAGTCAGTGCTTGTTCTTTGGAAATGTTGAATGTGTAGAGCTATCAGCTGTCTGTGGTCTGTGCACCTTTCAGTGCAATATTGAGTCTGACTGCTGACTAACTAGTTGTATCAGCTGACAGCTCAGTTGCTAAGGTTATGACTTTGCTCAATCATGGGCATGCACAGCAGGCAGGGATTGAACGGGGAGGGAGCGAAACAGTCAGTCTGAGAGGTTCGTAACAAGTGCTCAATGTAGTAATTATGGCTGTATATGTTGCCAACTTTTGAAGGAGGATAACACTTGGGCTAATTGGTTCTTAAATCTGACATCTATGTTCTAAATTCGAAATAATTTATCGCCAAAGATTTTTTTAATACTAATTTGAAGCTGGTTATTCAACAGTTGCAAGGTTTACAAGGTTTTTAACAAAAGCTGGACAGTCTCTGACCGAGGCACAGTAGTGCTCCTGCTGTAGGGAACGGCAAATGTTTTAATGCTTGGTAAATTGTATAGTTCAAAGAAATATTTTTTCGAACCAAATCTAAAACCATACTTCTAATTTCCTACTGGCCTTTCATTTTGATTGAAAGTTAAATATGAGATTTTTAACTTCAGTAGAACTATGATTAGCCAGATTAATTTTTGTAAATACGAATGGGTGGAATAAGAGTGACATAATAGGAGGATGTGGCAGTTATTAGCACAGAGCAAAGCAGGGATTATGATTCAGCATGACAGTATCTTTGTTGTTATTTTAACAATATAACATATTTCGCATATCATATTTTTCCACATATTATTAAAATTTTCAGTTTAAAACAAATACATATCCAATCATACAATTTTGTTTAATATCTTATTCTACTTTGGTCCCATTTAATTTAAATAGTCGGAGTTCTACTATAACATTTGAATATACAACGCAGATTTAAAGACCATTGTAGTGAAGGCATTCCTTTCTTTATATCTAAGGGTCTAGTTGTATTAAATGTTTAGGATAGTATCCTTTTCATCAAGATAAATGTCATTACATGACTGGATATCATCATAAGATGTAAAGTCTTAGAAGTGTGTAGAATTTTGTAGCCTAAGTTTGACATTTTGAGAACTATTTAATTATACTAGCAATCCTGATCTATATTGAGGTTTCCTATCTAAAAAAGGGGTTTTTTAGACTGATGTCTGACTTCCTGTCCGTGCAGTGATCACTGGAACTAAACTGATAAATTTATTTTACAGTAATTGAGTACAAGGATTCACTTCAGCAAAAGCCCCTGAAAACTTTTTATTATGGTTAGTTCGCTGGAAAAATAACCAAGGATACACTTTTCTAAACCGCTTTATGTTCAGACTTAATGTTTTGCAGAGGTTTTAAAACCAAATAAATGAGATAACATTTTTTAGGGATACAACAGTTAAAAAATGATGGGCTTTCAGGTATCAAAAACTCAAGACGTTGACAGCAGATTTATGTCTTAGTATAAAACCTATTATTAACAACAACAAAATGGTTACTATAAAACAGGTTTTTAATGCATTTTATTGCAATATATGCAGTTTACATTAACTAAGCCTTACCAGTGGAGGGAAGCAGCTGGTTGAGGGCTGGTTCACTACCTCTCCGAACCTGCAACGACGTTCCTGACGCGATCTGTTCGTTCGTCACCTCGATGTCTGTTCTGTACTTGTCTGAACCCTGTGGAACAACAGAGAAATATTAGCAAAGGCTGGTTCACTACCTCTCCGAACCTGCAACGACGTTCCTGACGCGATCTGTTCGTTCGTCACCTCGATGTCTGTTCTGTACTTGTCTGATGGTTGAGGGCTGGTTCACTACCTCTCCGAACCTGCAACGACGTTCCTGACGCGATCTGTTCGTTCGTCACCTCGATGTCTGTTCTGTACTTGTCTGAACCCTGTGGAACAACAGAGAAATATTAGCAAACCGAATGCCTACTCATACCTGTACTTTAAAGGCATTGAGTTATAAATATTTGTGTAAAATGTTTTGACAGTGGTATCAACATAAATTACATATTATTATACTTTATGTTGGTGTTTTCCAATTTCCATCATTGATATGAAAAATGTTTGTTTTTACTTCCCTGTGGGAAACAGGTTAGATCATGGATATGTCTAAAGGGAATGTTTTCAGTTTACCTAAACAGCTTTTCTTATAACAACGCTATGACGTCACTAACAAAATGACGTTACTGTTTCAAAATTTGGCCATGCAAATTGCCAACACCCCCCAGAGCTAAGACATTTCCATATCAAAAATATGCCCTTTAGATTTAATACCATGTATCCATGTATTACTACTTATAGTTTATATATATATATATATATATATATAGGAATCTAACAAATATATATATATATGATATATTAACAAAGAATCTGAAATTGAGGAAGGTTACTACATTAGTGCAAGAAAACCGATGAAACTAAATTATAACTTTAAAAGCAGCCCAAAAATTGATAACTTGTTAACTACCATAAAAAAACGTGTAGACGTGTATTTTTTAAAATTGTGTAAAATATGCTAACACGTGGTTATTTGATTTTGACAATGACCGTTATGAGAAAAACAACAGTTAAAATTTACAATTTCTCCAGTTTTCTTCAGTAAAACCAGCATCACTTTATTGAATAGTAAGCATTAGTAATGGGAGAATCGAGTACATTGGCGTACTCGAGTACAACGAGTACGAGTGAGTACACGAGTATACGATTACTTTGTACTCAAGTACGCGCATCACTAGTGAACAAAATGGGTCAGAATCTTTGTCACTGACATCACCTGAAAATTTTGGCAGAATAATTATTTTGGTCATTTAGCAAGTAAAGAATTTACAGTCTTTTGCCAAAATTAAATTTGGAAAATGTAAATTTAAAGCTTAAGCTAAGAGAAATGGACTTTCAACACAAAATAAAATTTATTACTGTAGTGTGTTAGGTGTAGGTTACTACCGATACTTCTTTCTAAAGATGAAAATTAAGTCACTGAACAAAATGAAAATTAATAATGAATTAGTAGAGGAAGGAATTGGAGTAACCTAAAACACATTTTCGGAGCAAGGTAAACCAGTAGGGAGTGATGGGAACAACCAGTTGAATAAATCGATTTGTTCTGGTGGTTAGGCTCCTCATGAGTGGTTTCAATAAGTGGATCATTTGACACTAATATATACCGACTGATCGATCACTCGGTTGTCCCATCACTAGAGTAACCAGAGCTGAGGGAGTGGACGTACGATATTCGAAGGAAAGGTCAACGTCCACATTGGTCAACAATCCCACGACTTTCACTCTTGTTGGTACACAGACTGTTGGACAAACTGGACACTACGAGATGCACTTTCACCACGTTGAGTCTGACCAGTGTCAGAGTCTGAGCAGTGAGCACTGGGGCCTCCGCTATTGTGTTCCGTGAGTAAGCCAGCAGGCATCTCACACCTGTGTTGATGTGCAAATCAGGAATGACATTGAAGACCAGTACGCACGTCATACAAATTCAACACACGTGTAGCTAAGTACATTCACTTGTTTATAATTCCTTTGTCGTTGCCAACCCTGCAGGATTCAGTCGGAAGTTTGTCACTTATTTATGAATTTCATAACTGACTTTTTAACAGTTGTTAAATATCTCAACAAATTAAAATGACGTGACTTGGTATAGTTATCATAATAAATAATTGTTACAGACTTTTTAAACACCTGAATAAAAATTTTATAGTTTTAAATAAATTCCAGTGATTAAATATGCCAGGAAAATGGCTTGTAGACGGTTTCACTGAATATTTTTAATCGTCACCTATTCTTTCTATCTTCATCTATTTGAGTGTTATACCAGTTGGTTACCATACATTTTTAATCGAGGACTTTTTCTTTAAGTATCCCTGTAAACGTAATTACCTTCTATCTACGAACTGAATAACTGAGAAATATATTTACAGGTGTGAATAAAGTCATGACAAAAGTTAATAAAAATTAAAAGATTTTGAAAAACATCGTATACAAATCAACTTCAAGATGGGGATCTTTCCGAATACTCGTTTGTAAATAATCAGAACACCGTTCACATTAATCATTCTCAATTTATTAGTTAACATGAAAAATAGTTTTATCAAAATCAAGAGATGAAGAATTTCAACAGTTTCAAGAATTAGCTGAAGCAACCAAGTACTTGGGGATGTTCATGTGCTGTTTACAGTATGGATTTATCATTTTGTTTACAACACTCAAATGATCAACATGTACCAGACAACGGAGAGGGGGGGAGAAGAGAGGTAGTTAGTAACCTTACATGGAATGCGGCACTCACTGCCGTCTGCCACTCCTTGCCAAGGCCCTCGTCTAGCTGGGTCACCAGTGGCAATATCAGATGGATAAGAGTTGTGCAAAAATAAACACTGACATTGGTGGTTGATTCTGCTATTTATATTTTTATGTAAATAAAATAAACATTTTGTTAGTACATATCTTCAGGGAGAAGTGATACAGAAAGGTTTAATGCTGACATATGTAAATTGAGAGAAGGCCCATTTCAGTTATTCTAGGGTTTAATACATAGAACATAAATCCAAAGAATGTACAGACTTTTGTCTGCTCATTGCCCTGCTTGTGTTATTTTCAGTGCAACGTAAAAAATGTTCAGTATTTACTCTCCTGTGGGAAATAGGTTAGATCATGGATATGTCTCAATGAAATGTTTTCAGTTCCTCAAAACAGCTGTTCTCAAAACCATATTGCTTCACTTCCGTAACACTTTAGCGTCCCGCAAATTGCTAACAACCCCCCCCCCAAATCCAGAGACATAGCCATGTCAATATAAAAATAAATTGTGAGACAAGAAATGAATCCACTGACTTTCCTTTCGCTTTTCGCTCCGTCCCCTCCATATTCATAAATAGCCGAGAACAGAAATTTAGTCTCTCTAAGTGGTAAACAGAGACATCCTGTCAGTTAATGGACAGTTAGAAAGTGGCATATATATCATGTCTAATGCCCAAACCAGATAGGTCGCTGTCACAAAAACACAACTCTTGAAGTAAGCTAACAAACCCGTTTTGTCCCCTAACATTTTTTATCGTCTACATTATATTCTTAAATCAACTAACGCCACAGGCTGAGCTCTAGTTCAACAATTCTATTTCCAAAATAATAGATAAATGGCAAATCAAGTGGTGATTGTGAAGTATATGCCAATATTGCAATAAAATCTACTCACAAAGAACAAATCTTACAATTATTTAACTCATACGACAAATGAATCACAAATTTAAGGTAATAACTACCGTATTTTGACTACCTATATAAATAAAATTAGAATTTTGTCGAAACTATGCTTGGAAGTCTTGTAACCAAGATATTTTTGGTTATTTTACGTTTAACACTCCAGAAAATCAGAAATGGGTCTTATATCAATTTCTGTCTATCTGTTATGTAACGCTGAACAAAGGTTGTTGTTTAAATAAAACTATCCAGTACCGGTAATAAAACTGTGTTAGGAATCAAAATACTTATTATAATTGCATAAACCTGATATCATAAAACTGAATTATATTACTATATAAACCTGAAATCACAAACAAATTAACAGGTTTACTTAGAAAAAAATAAATTCACACCTCAATTATGTGTTATCAATTTAAAATTTGGCAAATTTGATTAAATTAGAAAGTTTCTATTGCTGGTACGGTTTCATATGTGCCTATTAACATTTTACATTTCAACATTTTCATACAGTATTTGAAATACTGCATCGATGCAAACAAACTACTAGAACATTTTTTATTGTAATTTGACAGCTGTTTATTTATTTCTATTAAATTCCTTTAACAGATTACACTACATCCTCTAATATCGCTTAAAGCTGTATTTTTGAGAGCTAATTACTCGTACATAATTTTAATAGAAAAACATTCTCCAAAAGGTAAAGAAAGAAGAAAATACGTTTCGTCATAGTGGGTGTCCTAGTTTTCCCGGAGTACCGTCAGAAATATACCTTGCTTACCATTACAGAACGACAGAAATTGAGATACTGTAAGTCTCGTTTCGGCTTTTTTGAGGTTATAAATGTAAAAATAAAGAAAAATATCATAATTTCAAGCAATGTACAGACAAAACTGTAATTTTAATTTTATCAATACATTTCAATCTTTTTAAAATTCAATTAATTAAATTGTGTAATTTCAAAGTAAAATTTAAGAAAGCTGTGCGATTGCAAATACTGTAACTATTGCAGCATTTCAGCCATGGTCCTAATTGTTGGTTAAACAAAAAGACAAACAGTGTAATTGTTATATAAGAGGTTGCGACAGAGATTGTGGACAGACCATTGTTGTGTGATTGTAGTGAGAGGCATTGCGTCAGTACTTACAGAGACGAAGACATCCACTATGCTATCTACCGCAATACAGGCAAGATTGCTCATCCGTTTATATAAAACAATTACGATTTCCCTTTTGGACGGAGAGGTTCCTCTTGCATTTGTGATGTGTTCTCTTTATTTTTACATGGTTATATAATGTGGAAATTGAAAATCTCAAGGCTTTAGGAGACTGCCCTTTAGTTGTTGCAGTAGATGAATGCACATGCAACGCACATGCAATGCACACATGCTTAAAGGACATGTTCGGGAACTTGTGTGTTTTTTTCACTGCACCCCCCCCCCTGGGGGATACAGTGCCCTCTGATGTGTGGGCGAAGCTACGCCAAAAGCAGACCAAGAGACAAACGACAAAGAATGGAAATTGCGGATATATCCGTCTGCCGCTCTTGGTGAAAATAACATGCGCGGATATAATCGTCATATACTCGCGAGGGGTTAATTTTACTTTTACATCGGATTATTTTATGAGTTGAATTAAAGAATGGCACATTACCATGTTTTACTGAATTGAACTAGTACTGTATATGAAAAATAACTAGCGATTTAGACTTGGGAATGGTAAATAGCATGATTAAAGACTAAACTAGGATTTTCAAAACAGACTTAATACCAAAATCAAAATATTTTAGAATAGTTGTTGAATAGTTTAGAATATAAGTTGAAAAACTGTAAATCTGTTGAAAAAACACAAAACTTTTTTCCAAAAATGGACGCCAAAAACTGGATACGTATTCTGAATTGCAACTTGGTTGGGTTCACTCCTGGATCCTTGTCCGGTAACTTGGCATTCGGATATGACACAGTGGTTCCAGGGAGCTGGACCAGGGGGCTTTGAGTTGTTGCCCCTTCCTCCCGGGAGACATAGACCGTCCTCTCCTGCCTTTTCAATCTTTTTGAACACTTTCTTTTCGGTGGCTGTACAAATGGTAAGCTATGCAAGACCAGCTAACCTTATTCTAACATTGACATTAGTAACGCTTGTTTACTACCAACGATTAGCCCAACTTAACTCCACAGAGAGGTCGAAATATCTTTCACCAGTGTAATACTAATGGTAAAGTTACGTTTTAGACGATGAACCACAACACACAGCCACCCTACCTGGAACATATCCGGACTGGGAGAGCCGACACTGCTGCCGGACGCACCGTCGCCGCCATGGTGCACGGGAGGCTCCCCGTCCTCGAACGTGGCGATGATCTGCTCCCGGTCGTCGGCCACGTCGTTGAGCCTGTCGTCCGGGTCCAGGATGCCGCCATCGCTCTGCGACTGGAGGCTGTGCACGGCCACCCACGAGTCAGCAGTCTGTAACACAACAACACATCCGTCAGGGACTCTATCACAACTTTCAAACTATGCAAATCGAACAAAGAAAAGTTACAGTAGCTGAATGGCTAAAGAGTGAGATTTAAGACCTTTTTCAATCCTGAACCAACAACATGTGACATCAGGGAGGAACAATAGTAATATATGCAGTTAAAATGTGAGTCAGGGAAGAACATCGAAAATGGTGGCTACGTATTGGACCAAATCAAAATATATATTCAAAGGACCGAACAAAGACTTGAGCCTTTTCCATTTGGGATCAAGAGACATAAAGCTAGGCGTATTTCTTCCAAGTGGATATGGCCAGTCCAGAAAGTACACACACACAGTTTTTAAACTAAATGGTAGGACTGTCTTTTAATCATGCGGGGGAAGAAAAACTGTCCCTACATCATCTTAGAATGCGAAGCATTTAGTGTCAAGGAGAAGGCAGGGTTCCCACAGGTTTTCCAAAACCAAATTCCAGGACAATTCCAGGACATTTCATAAACCTCGGTAATTCATAAGAACACAGGATAGTACACATATCAATATTTTTTTATAATTTATCCCCAACCAAGTATATAATTTATGCGTAGATCATATATTAAAAGAGCTATCTAAACTTTCAATCACAGAAGAGTATGATTACAAATTGCATGATGAGTTTACCTGAAATTAGTATCCTAGGCTTTCTCTGATGACACCAAGAAATAAATATATAAATAAAATATTCGTACAATTCTTTAGAAAAAACTCTTCAAAGCTAAATTTAAAATCGAAAAATCTATAAAAACTTTTGAATTTTATAGAAATAAGCGAAATCCTAGGACAGCTGATAGAATTCAAGGTCAAAAACCAAAATGCAAGGACATTCAAGGGGTTTTCCAGGATTTCCAGGACACCCCTGAAATTCCAGGGTTTCCAGGACGCGTGGGAACCCTGGAAGGATCTAAGGCCTCCGAAATAGATTAATCTAAATTCCCTGATATTGACAACCTACTTCTGGAGCTTATTCTAGGCTCCGGTTTCTGAGAAGGCAATATTAGGATTCTGGAGCAGCTCAAACAGGTAGCAGGCAGGCACTGACATGTATGTCCAGACCATAACTCCAAAAATATGCAAATCTTCTGCATATACTCGTTAACCTGCACGTTTTGGACCATGGATGCTGGGAAAAAGCAAGATTTCTAGCAAGCAACTATTTACAGAAATAATTCCATATTAATTCTACTTTCCAACCCGCTTGTATTTACTTCATACAACATAGACATTGTAATAGACAAGGAATTATATACACACAGTCTTGAAATACAAGCAGCTAAAGTAACTTACTTTGTTAATCAATTGATCAAATTTATCGGGACATGGTAGTTTTTTAAATGCTATATGATTATACACTGTGTTATTTTTTATCATCAGTGAGATCTGCATATAATTGCAGTAACTGTAACAACTAGTTAATGCAAATGAGTCTTAGGTTTGATTCGCTTACATAATACATCTTATCTCAATGACCTGTGATATTCTTATTTACCTGATAAGTAAGTACAGTAAGAGAACTTTAAACACTCATTAAAATTAAACTGTAAAAATTGAGGTTGAGTTTATCATTTGGAAAACATTCACCATTGTAGAAAAACTGACTAGGTAGTTCAGAGGGTACCCCCTTTATAACCTGAAGGTTGGCGGTTCGACACTGGACCCGATTGGTTTGAATCTCCTGATTTGATTCCCTCATACTAAATCAGTTAATCTTTGTCAGTAACAATGCTAGATATAACATTAATCCATTACACTCAATATTTACTCATATTTACCTTGGAATTAACCAAAATAACGGATCCGTATCTCAGGAATAGTGATTAATGTTAGATTATAAAGAACAAGGAGGCCCCAGCAGTCTCTAGGCATGTCTTCCTGTGGAATATTGTACAGCCACCGCGGAAAGAAAGGATTCATAAGGATGGGAAGGACTGGACAGTCTTGCTAACTCTCTGAGCACATATTCCAACTGTAAAAAATCAAAGTCCTCTAGACAAGGAAACAATCTACCCCATGGAGCCCTCAACTTTTCTTTTTTTTACTTGGGTGTAGTCCCAAGTATAGTACACCCCCTGCCTAAAAATCCCTAACAACACGTTAAGTAAGTATCCTCGCTCCAAGGCAACTCTCCTTTAGATGGGCAGAACAATAAGAACATAAACCACTGCCCAAAAATTCTAGTCTGACGGGGTGTTCAGGCTCAACTGGAAATAAAGTTTCCAGAAGTTTCTGGAAGGAACCTAGGTGATAGCGAATGCTGTTTACTATGAACAGACAAAGAAATAAATAACCAGTAATTTGACAGATTTTTTAATGTAGCCAATTTCAATCAAAAACCAGTCGTAAAGCCGACTCAAACTAAGAATATGAATAGTATGAGATGTGTAGTACTTCAGAATATAGACAATACTGTTAATTCACAATTAAAACTAAGAATAAAAATAATAATTGTTTAACAGCCATTGTTATATTTGAAGGCAGTAACGCTACGTGTAGTAGACATCTACAGAATATCCAGGTAAGGATGTCTACTGAGAGTCCTTGGCTGACCTTGGCCTTGCCACACTCCAGCGATCACGCTAACAGCGGCAACAATAAACCTTCCCAGATCTGATAAAAACACTCCATACGATAATGACACTCGCCCTAATGTGTTCACAGCAGGAGACTACTACAAGAGCACTTCTGGCATTGTGACCAGACGAAACTCCAGAGACTGATCGAACGGACCCAATGGGCACTTTTAGAATATTACAATAGTATCTTCTTTACTTTTGCTTAAACAATAAGAAGCTCTTCCCATACAGTGAAGGGGCAAAATAAGATTTTTAAATGAAGGAAGACCCCGACAAGTTTACTTTCCCTACGGATTTTTAAGTTGGAAAATAATATGAAATAATAATTGCAAAAGTTGCTATGTGAAAAATAGAATATTTCGTCAATTGATCTAAAGTGTCTTTTCATCCCTTAAAACTTTAACGACGTGACACGTTGATCCGGGTGACAAACTATATCTGCCATCTTAATGCGCATAAACTCAGTATTGCAAAGAACTTAAGTTTTACGATACATTTACTTAACAACATTGCTCATAAAATAGGTTCCACCTTTTTTGTTGCTATTTCAAACGAACGGACGATTACAATTTATTCATTATTGTCTGTCACAACTGGCTTGGTTCAGTCTGAGCACATAGAATTACGACATATAAATAAGCTGACTTCTTTTTCGCCCTAGGGCAAACAAGACGTACTTTTTACCTCATCGCATGTATGGAAAACAACTATTTTCCAATCAGTATAGAAAAAAAGATTTTTCGTTATACTATAATTCGGTCGAATGTCTGTAAAAATTACGGTTAAAAAGTTGTGGTCTTTTAAATGTCAAAAAAATCAATTTTTAAGTTTTCAGCGAACACTATAAAAGTCAAGTATAATTTTAGAAAAGTTAAATAATTTACTGTCCATGATAAACACAGTACGCCGTCCGAGAGCGCCCAATGTCATTCTTATGGAGAATATTAAAAATCCACTTCTTCCACATTTTCCATTAAACTTGGTATGAAGTGTAAGGTCAAATCACCCAACTAAACCAACTCAGAAATCTTGGTATTACCGGGTGGGGGGGGGGTTCCACCATAAAATTCTAACAATTAAACTAACCTTGTTTCTCTTGTTATTTTCAGAAATAGTATGATTATGTTTGAAACAATAAATTATTAATTGATATTTAGATAAACTTTAGAGAATATGATAGTTTTACTACAGATTGTAGTTTTTAAATTTACTTGTGTCGGTCCACTGATACCGTTAATTTGTTGTCTTTTCCGATCACAGGCAAACTCTTAACAAGTATCTAAGTTTAGTGATCTGGTGATATGGTGAAATACTATTTTTGTCGGACGGGTTTTTCCCGTTTTTCTTAGTTTAAGAAATTAAACAAACGATACGAAGCAGCTGACTTTCATTGATCAAATCCATGGCCACAGTTATCCTCTCATTGATCGAGGTTTTATTCTAGGATCGAACGAAGTTTAACCTTCGATTCTAGAATAACACAGTTTGTAATTGAATAAATTTGTATTTTTACGAAAAGTATAGTTCAAAATACTCGTCCGTAAAGTTCATTGCTCTAAATCTCCAGCTCGTCTCATCTCATATTGACTAAGAGCGCTTTTCCGGACTAGTAAAGAAATATAGACTACTATTTTGAACACCGTACGTGTTCCACATTTGGTAACAACTAGCGTCAGCGACTTGAAACCTTGTCGCAACACGAAACATAAAGCCTATCTGTGGCCATTCAACGCGCAAACCATAAAGGCCACCTGACAATCTGTTTAGTCTGGAGTTTCCCCGACCACGGTTTAACGCCAGGTTAGTCGCAGTGGTCGGCCGCGCGACCTTGGACACTTGGCTGCTGCAGCGACCGTCAGTAGATACACAGTAACAACAATCGATTTAAAAAACGGACTCAATCAATTGTTCCTGAACAACCGATTCAATCGGTTGGAGTTTTTCCAATCGATGAAATGAATGAACGACTGAAAACAGTCTGTTTTCAGCATCTCGTAGACGATAAGTTTTTATTGGTATTGTCTAATAATTGTCAGTGAAAACTGATCTGTTGGGGACTATAAGCAGACTTGCATGTTTTCATTCATTGAATTATTTCATCAGATATTAATTCTGTTCAAAACCATGTTTTCAGTAGATGGATTGTAAAAAATGTTTGTATTTACTTCCCTGTGGGAAATACGTTAGATCATAGATATGTCTAAAGGGAATGCTTTCAGTTCATCTGAACAACAATTGCTCTTATTCTTCTATATTAAAAATTCAACATAATAGCTCTGATAGTTTCTATGGAATCCTGTTACATATTTTCCATCTTAAAACACCCCTGCCCCAGAGCTAAGACATATCCATGTCAAATTGAAACTGTCATAAACCAAATGTACTGAAACCAGTTAGAGAGATTATATCATCAGTTGAGTGGGTGAACTCAAGGTAGTGAAACAACTCAGAGGGTTGCAGAGACTGATTTCAATGATATAATAAAACCCCTCGTGTATGAGTTTTGAGTGGAAACAACTGGGTGGCTTCTTATGACAAGTTTCAATTGGAGGATCATTCGAATAACATACCGAATGAACAAGAAATTTAACCGAATGATGACTCGGTTGTTGAATTCACTCGGTGGCCCCATCAGTGACCGCTGCACTGTGACTACGACAAAGACCGAGGCCTGTATGACTTGCCAGGGGGAAATGTTATAACAGTAGTGTTTCGGTTTGTGTTGTTCTGATCTCATACTCGCTAAAAGTACATATTTCAAAATTCATACGGAGTCAACAAACAAATGATACAAAATGACAAATAAATGATGATGGTTAATGTACAATTTACTTACTAATATTACACATGTCCAATGTGCGAAGTCATAATATGTTAAGAGAACTACATAGCAGGATAAAAATACATTTTTCGAGAAACGGCGTAAAAAAAGTTCTGAATAATCGGGTTTGATAATGCCAAAATTGTATCATCAATGACCGATAAACAGGATTTGATTGAAGATACAAAAATTAGATGTATAAATATCTTTTTTTGTTTTTACTAGTTCATTGATCTGGGTATATTTAAAAAGAAACTGTCATATTACTGACAAGTCCTTTAGCTTTCCTGTGTAACGGGTTTCCCTCTGGTTCTCTCTTTGTTTCTTCTGAGTCTTGTATGACTCCCACATGAGCCTGAACATCCAGTCTGAGCAGAATTCTCAAGGAGTGGTTCATTTCCTTCATGTACACCTGGGAGGGTTTCTCTAGATAAAGGAACCATTAGCTTGCTTACTTGGCGTGATCGTTGGGTTCTTCCAGACAGGGGCTCTTAGAGCGTGTGCCCTCAATGAAAATTTGAGGGCTCCCTGAGGACAGGGTTTAGTCCTTGTCTGGAGGACTTGGGTTGTTAGTGAAGGTGGAGTGTGAGAGAATGTCAAAATGTATTCCAAATCCAGATCTGCATTTGTTTTGAGTTTTTGCTGCTCTGATAATTCAGTAGACTGTGTATGTTCTACCGTCATGAAGCCCTTACTTCCAGTGGCTGTACAATATTATAAAGTTAGGCGTGCCTAGTCAAATTAGCAAAGACTTGTCCGGGGCCTCCTAATCCTCCATGATCTAACATCTAACCTCCGCAACGCTCGTTAGTCCATCTTGGCTACGTAGCCACTCACACCCCAGTGTTTTCCTCAACCCCTCGCCACCGACTCTTCTCCAGCGACCTCGCAATCAACCGCGCGGATCGACCTCGCTCCCAGTTTTTGCGTCTTCATTGTTTGCGCTGATTCTATTCAAACAGTTTTTACCGCGGCCAACAAACCATTAGCGACGCGGGCTCGCCCAGCCATAGTCACGGTGCGGTACCTGTACCTTCTGCGATGTACTTTCTCAGCAGTAACTACTGTATTGTACCTTCTGAGGGTTGATATCACTTCCGAATCCTCTGGTCTAAACGATTAACTACTAGAAGCGAACAAGCAACACAACAACAGATTCCTGAGCGTTATGTGGCTATCTACATACCAATAACGAGAATCGCCAACACATTTCATCAAGCGTTAATCACATACAGAGCACCCTGTCATTCCGGCTGCAGCTAGTGTCTAGTGTGCGCCTGATGACAGTAGTTAGGCAGCGTGGTAGTTAGTGCGTGACGAGGTATGCGGTATGCGGCATGCGGCGGCTCCGGGCTGCGTCGACTACAGTAGTTGGGTAACTATGTCGTGTGCAGCCACCGACTCGGCGTTGCGCGGTGCTCGGCGCTCGGCCCACTAAACCACACCTACACCATATAACACGGCTGTAGGCCTACACTACAACTGTCTCATTTTTTCTCAGATTTACTTAAAATTTGTTCTATTGTTAAATTTCTTGATTGCTATCATTGAAAAACGAATTTTAAAACGTCAGCCTTGAAATGTGTGGAAAGATCATTAACACACGTATTTTTTTGTCTCTTGCTAGCCTGTTTTGTTAATTAATTGGGAAGGAGGGGCTGTGAAGGAAGGAAAGTGGCTTACGATCCACAATTATCCAGAGGTCTTACAATAATAAGAGTGAGATGCGAAGAAAAGGTTTGGTTAGGTAGGTGAGGTAGGTAAGGATGGGCTCGGTCGGATGACCAAGTCGAGAGGTAGGAGTAGCCCCTCGCTCTGCTGGGCCCTTTTTTCCTTGTGGTTGTCGTCCCGTAAGTATTGGTATCTCAACAGACAAAGGACAGCTAGAGTCCCAATGGGGGCGACTTGCGAACCAACTGTGTGATGTGTTGTCACGTGTTCAAATCCTGAAAAGGCCCATTTGGGTTAGGACCAATTCCCTAGAAAGCGTTTGGTTAATGAAACTACTTTAACCAATTTCAAATTTAACCAGAACGGTGGATTTTAATGTAATTTTTAGATAAAACCGACTAGGCAAGAAAGTAGTAAGTTGAGAAAGTAATTAAAATATAAATGGAATGAATTGAGCTTTTAATGCGAATTTTAAATGTCAAAAAGTTTTTCAACTTTTCATTATCTTCAATATTACTCTCTGCCAACCAAATATTATCGGTCTTCCCTCTGTAAACCTGTTAGCCATAAGTTATTATTGATTTTCAAAGTATCAATATAAGTACTGTATATTGTGCAATATGAGGATACTCATTAAGTTCATACAAAATTGATATAGACTTTGCCTTCCTTCTAACAACGTCTAAACAATTATTTTTGTTTGAAATTCATTATTGGTGTCGGTGGATTTATGTTATTTAGATTTTTTATTACGGACATTTTTCATCACGATTTTAAGTCAAACAAAGTTCCACGACGTTTCTAGGTACTAGCTCGCCTGAGGACAGAATCAGATCTTAGATCCCGAAATGTCGTGAAACTTTGTCTGTGTTTTTTCTTGAAGGAAAATGTACGTAGTAAAAATCTAAATAACATACAACACTATCTTCATCGATTTAGACTAAATAAATTGTAGGTATAGAAAACGCTACAAAAACAAAAAGAAACAATAAAGAAGTAACATAAGAAGTCAATAGAAAAATCACCAATACAAAAAATTAATTCCTGGGATATGAAATTCAATGAAAAGATTCAGCAACAACGCTATGTCATGAAATCCTCCACAGCGTAGAACACCAGATTTATAGGCGCATACGCTTCAGTCCTGTTTTTTAACAAACGGAAACCCTTCAGACTTATGATTCTCTCAGGAAAAGCCAAAATTGTCTATTGTTATTGTAAATATTGTTATGTGTATAAAGAATTGCCTTAGATACCGTTCCTTGGGAGATTGTCTACGCGACTCTGATTTGGAACGCTCCATTAACTTTAACATTCATTATTAATTATTTGTGCTATAGTATTGTGTTTCACAAATTAGAAAACAAATATTCTGTCTAAGAATGGATAGTTTACAGCTGCGAATTCTGGAAATATCTGGCAGTTTACGTCAGAGAGGGAGTAAAACAAAAGTACACCAACTGAAGTTTTACGTCATTTCCGATCAGATGATCAAGATATTGTTTGTTTAAAGGCTCGATCGTGTTTACGTCTGGTAGACGAACAACTGATTAAACACATCGGGGCAAGGTAATACCAACTGTTCGAACTAAAATTTACCTGCGTAAAAGATTTACCAACAATCGTCCTGCATGCTCAGGTCGTCGGTATTGACCAAAACGAGTTCATCTTTTGTCACTATTAATTAATAATATTTTCACTGTGAACTTTAATGACTCTGGAAATAAGTCAAAAATTAATTCAATGTCTCAATCGGCGCTACAAACTGGAGGTAGTTATTTCAATACAGTATTGGCTGGGTGGTTCAATGGTACAGTAATAGTATCCGCTCCACAATCTGGAAGTCACCAGGTTCGATCCTGGGCGAAATGTTTACACAAGTCTTCCATGGTTCCAAACTGGGTTCAATTGGCTTCGTTTATTGGGCTATTCATAATTAATGATCCAGGCAAATGAATCAGCCGTTGTTAGTGAGTAACAAAGCTACACATTATCAAATCCATTTCACTAATTATTAACTCACATTCACCTTAAATCTGAAAATAGAGTCGACCAAAACCGCGAATGGTCGATTCTAGGAGTGTGAATTAACCTTCCCATTTCACGAGAAAACGCTAACATCTGAAAATTACTTCCACTTTAGTTTCCAAAAGAGATGCTCAGGTGTTCAACAGCTGATCTGGCCTGCACACCTTGTCGGTGTATCACAGTAGAGAGTGACTGAATGACTACGGTAAACATCTCATCCGACTTTCACATCCACTCCCGGCTCTCGTTATATGTAGTTTATGTTCGTCAACATGCCGGCGCCGGTAAGATGAACAGTCAGAGGCCGCTAAAAAGGAACGGGCATCTACAAATATAATTATAAGTAACGAGACAAAAAACTATTACTGGTAAAATTCTCATATTCATATGAAAAATTTTACAACATAATGTTGGTAAACTTGTGAAGATATCTGATCTTTTCGATTATTTAATAGAAATATAACGACAACTGAAACTAAATATGCATAATAAACGATCCATATTATAAAGCTACTTACTGACTTAACTCAGCATTTAAACATAAAAAGGCGACTAAATGAAGGCTTAAAATAAATACCTCTTTTTAGTCGCATTTTTTATTTTCAAATGTTCGTGTTTTGTCGGTTTTATTATCCTTGGCGATCTACCAGCGCTGAACCGTGGTTGTAGTTAGTAACCTAATTTCAACTGAACACGTTCACAACAAGAGGCTGACTATTTACTTTCCTTAGCCACATTTGCAAATATATATTTATATACACTCGTGACCCTTCAGAGAGACAGTTGAATTTGACTCCAAGTGAGTTTCTTTGCCGCGGGTTACCGGGTTTCTGGAGCGCCGCGTACTTTCCGACCACTTTCCATCTTTGGTGAATGTCGCTCACAGACCGCCGGCAGCTTCCTTCCGTTTCCGCTGCGGTCTGCTAACAATCACCTGTTGAAGACGCTGAGGTCCCCGGTCACTGACGCGCCGGGAGCAGTTTACCCAGCAGCGCTGGCAAAGAAAGCTTCGAAGAATCCTCTACCAATTAATCCTTAATAATTGTATAAGCAATACGTAATAGACAGTACTTAATATAGCGGCACAACCGCCACGGCAGTTCAGGGGTAACACGCTGGCCCTAATGGCAAAGGTTGCCTCTGGCTAGCCTGTATGGCTAGCAAGGTACCTCGTTTGGTAGTTGGGGTTAAAAAAACGATATACGGTAGATAATTCTCTCAATGAGGTGTAGTCTACTGGTATTTTACGTTCTGATATCATACAGAATGTTTCGAAACTTTTCACCAACCTTTGGATGTATTATTCTGGATTTATCGTCTAAAAATCCTCAGTTGATCACACAACAACCTTTTTTAAATTCCTTTTCTCCTCGAAAACCGTAAAAGTTAAAAATATTAAGTTGGCACACATATTAAAAATGTGAAGGATAGCTTTAAAAAAATGAACATTTTCCAAATTTTACTAAAAAAATATGAACTTAAAAAATTATTTAAAAAATAAATAAAAATTTATCAAAGAATTAAAAATTATATTTTCAACTAGAATAATTTTCAAACTGGTAGATTTATAATTTTTTTTATAAGAATAACATTTTAAAGACAGTATTAGACAAATTTAATGAAACCTAAGTTTTGGATACCAAATAAACAAGATATGACAGTTTTGACATGGATATGTCTTAGCTCTGGGGGGTGTTGGTGATTTTTAAGATGGAAAACATGTAACAGGTTTCCATAGAAACTACCAGAAACATAGTATTGAATTTAAATATAAAAGAATAAAAACAGCTGTTTAGATGAACTAAAAATATCCCCTTTAGACATATCCATGATCTAACCTATTTCCCACAGGGAAATAAATACAAACATGTTTGTCGTGCGTGGCAGTTGGTGCAGGTGCAATGTAGATGGATATTGACTGGTAGACTACTACTGACCCAAAATAACCTACACCAAATTACATTTGTCGGATACATGGACACACCAGCATGAGTACAATTTCCAACCCTTCATGAACTTCAGTTTACTGCACGTCTTTTACATAATTACAGCTATTTTAGTAGAGACATTTCGCAGTACCGTGACGGATTTGGCCGCAAAATAACCCGCAGCTTCAACAGCTTGCGCTTGCATCAGGTGTGTGTGATTCCAAAAGGAATGTAGTCAACATAGACATCTATGAAAACTCTACTGAGATTTCCAAAAATGTTTCAACTACACGCAAATAATTAAAAATCCAAATATTCAACATAAAAGTATGCCGACAATAAACTCATCGTCCTCCAGTGTCTGTAAATTGAAATCATGAATGTTTCAGTCTATGCGAAACCTTAAGATTTGACATTTAACTAAACGTAGTATCATGATAAAACAACGAATCGATCATTAAAATAATAATACATAATATTTTACATACTATTGATTCTGACAGAAATAACTATCAACATTATGTATGTAACCTATGGGCTACACTTAATAATTTTATTTTACTTTTCCTTGAAATTACAACCTACCCATGTAGGTATTTTAAGCTAAGTATGGATGACAAGTGAGTGTAAGATGATTGTGGCACGATCTTATTGTCTTGTTACTGACTAAGGCCAATTACATCTAAGGGACCTACAGTTTAAAATTGGAACTGCAATTTGCCTCTGAATTGCTGGCTGCGAAGTCGTCTGGGTGGCCGATGCGGAAGAACTTACGACATATGCAATTTTATTACTGAAAAAGCCAGATAACTTGTTCAGATAATTACGGTTTCAAAGGGCAATTTAATGACCAACACTTACAATTCGTTCAACATCTGAACACTAATTTTTCACTGTTGTTTTATTTATAAATTAAAAATGTATTTAGTTAAAAATATAAGTAGGAAAATGTCAGTTCGGCGCGGAGAAAACACATAATTAATGCAGGGAAAACGTGAGTTTGTAAGACTGCGGGGAACAATATAGAGGTTATGCATTAATATTTATTTTATGAATTAAATAAATGCAAAATTATCAGGTTACTAAACAATTTGTAAAAACTTAAGGATAACATAGCTGTGCGAAATAAAAGCAGAAAAAAGTATTTCCAAAATCTTCCGTGTTTTGATAGAAAACGTATTCGTTGTATTGCTTGAAGCCAATTAATTTATGTAAATTAAATTTCTCTTTTGCTTTTCAATCCTCATTCCGTTTATAACAAAATCAGTTGATCACAGGCTAATAATAACGGTATGGATAATTAAACAGTAAATGATCGGCTTTATAAAACGCAATTCGTAAAAAGTATCTGATCGAGACCAAATCTGGCAGAGATCTATGATTCGGGTGAATTCGAAAACCAGGTCAGTCCGAAGATTGTTTAACATATCATTCAATAAAAAATTAAATTTGTACTAGGACAATTAGAATTAGCTCGAAAATTCAATCAATTTAGTTCCTCGAATCTTCGGCCTATATAAAACGGTCACTGTGATATAGACACTGTTAAACACGATAAGTTGTCTTATGGAGCCTCAATGTTAATTTCATCGGAAAAATGTAAAAATAGATAAGTACCATGCTAATTATAGTTTAATAATTGTGATATTAAACTTGGTATAATTAAGCATATAGTTCAGTTATAATAATGTATGTTGAAAAATCGTTTAAAATTTGTTCCCCACGGTAGAAAAGTATTTTCCCATTTTATCCTTATGGAGGATAAGAAATTTGATCTAATCATTTACAATTAATTCCTAAATCAATGTAAATTCGTTGAGTATGCATGACTACTGCTACAGTGGTAGATCGGACAATTCAGTATGGTGAACGGCGTGTGGCAATGCAATGTGACTATTTTTTCCTACGTAACCCGTACAAAATGATAAATTAACAATTGATAAATCATACCACTACGTCAACATTGAACGATTCGCAGTGTCGAGTGTTGATGATTTGTTATCAGTGTGAGTTTACAAGCAAACCTGTTACCAACGAATATTGAATAAAAGAATATTTACTAAATATTATTTGCTTTTACTTTACTTCAAGCACATACACAGAGAATTCGTATACAGTTCTTATCATTCGTAACCGTAACCCTACCGCTAGATCTAAGTACCGGGTAGAAATTCTTTGCCGATGGTTTTTACAATATCATTAACGAATTCAGTACCAATTCACACCAAATTAATTAATAGTTATTCCTACAGCAATTACGATTTTTTTCTGTCAGCCTTAATTGAATCTATGAAATTTGTGTAACTGACGAATTGGGTCAATAAATACTCGTTCTTGATTTACAATGTAATTTACAGGAGTACCCCCGGCAGAATCCGCCACGTCACTACGACATAACATTACAATACTAAAATATGTTGGAAAAACAAGCGTTGCAGAGATTTCCAAGAATCCTCCTACATAACGCGTAGAAATGAACAATTGAGGTTAATAAACGAAAAAAAACTTGTTCTTAAACCCACATGTACCGTTTAAATAAAAAATAATAATTAGCCCTATAAATAAGAAAAATGACGAACCTTTGGTAAATTGAATCAACAATTAAAAATGCTTGTTAATAATGTCAGTAATTAGAAAAGCGTGAATACAAAATTGTCTAGCCCACATCGACCTGTGCGTTTGAAAGACAACTAAGTTGTTTTTAAAAGGTAAACCTCTGCCATGCTCGTTTTTCTATTATGGAACAATGTTATTTCCTGGAGTTTTTTTATTGGAGGTAAACTGCCGTACACTAAACGTGACTTGTAACCAATGACCTCTCTGGTGATATTGTGAGCCAGGGAATTCAGGTGTTTTCACACCAATGAAGTATTGCACACCCGGGAGAGTTTATGGTCTAGTCGTGGCAGTGAGTGTGTTCACACCTGGATAATAATGTGAACAGAGATTAGCTGAGAGACGCTATCACGAAGAGAAGTCGATTAAGTAGAAAATGAGATGAATGAGATGAGATGATGATTAATATGACTTTTTATAGGATAACAGTTAAGACCTCATGAATTCTCTGATTAACGAATTATCATAAGCCATTCTCGGATGATGTGTAACCCGGCGCGGCGGTCAGGTGCACGCAGTTTTTTTCGTTTTGGGAGGACTTAAGTGGAACTGAACTTCCATCTTGATGTTAGGTTAGGTTTGGAGGACTGGGGTGTCAAAAGAAACTTTTACATTTCGGTTAGGTTATGTATAGTAGGGAAATCAATTCCCGCAATCAGGGCGTTTCTTTAAACTCCCTATTCTCTCGCCTCGGGAACTGAACTGCCCCTAATCGGGGGCTGTTGGTTTCAATGTCTCCAATCCTTGAGCTGTCATAAAACTGACGAGTAATGACCTTTACTGATGATAAGTGCATCAGTTATCTACGCATCGATTAAGGTCGAGTGATTTACATTTACGTATTTTTGGAAAACCGGGCCAAACTCGTATGGTCGTCCCGAAAATTGAACCCGTGACCTCATGCACCGAAGTCCAAGACCCTAACCACTAGACTAGGAAGTAACGCCCCATCAAACCCCACCCCTTCAAACCTTAACAAGTTAACCATCTGACAGTGAGAATACATCTAGTTTGTATGTGTAGGACAGTAGTCGACTGGCTGAAATTCAATCTTACCTTCGGCCATTTTATATATTAGGAGTAAAAGAGTGCCTGGAATGTGTAACCAGCATACGTCATAGTAGATTTTACGATGTGAATTGCACTCACGTGTTTCCTGGAGACGACCTGCGTGATGACGACGCACTTGCTATTGGGCACGTCATTGGCCCGCTGCAGCCGCTGCACCTCGTACTTGTGTCGCCAGCCGAAGATCTGCGCCAGCTTGCCCGCCACGTCTGCGCACTGCTCCTGACAGTGGTCCAGCATCGCGCGGGCGCACTGCACCTCACTCACATCGCGCACGCGCACTCACCACTTACACCCCGCTCTTATGACACTGTTAAAACGGACAATGATCAGCCTGGGTGGCTGGTCATTGTCCTCGGTCAGATGACTAACCTCTGTATAGTTGAGCTATAAATATAGCTGAACTATAAGCTCTTGGATCTAGCAGTTCTAGACGAGACGTAAAAGGGATTCTTTACGGTATCCGGTAGGGCGCATATAAGAAATGGATTATTAAAGGTTATCATTTAAAAACTTAAGAGATGTTTTCCCTGAAATGGACATTAACAAATGATTATTGGTTATGGTTATAGCTTACATAGCAAGACTGCGTCTCAATATCATGATTTTTTATAAACATAAGGAGTGGTTTTCGTTCTAATAGGTTCAAAAACCTGGGAAATGTTCTCCGTAAAATGAACATCAACAAATGGTAGCTTACATAGCAAGACTGTGGTCTCTATATCGTAATTTTTACTCTTCACTACTCTCTCTTTTCAGATTGTTCACTTTATATTCTTTGATAACTTTAAAGATTCAAAGGATATAGGAAGTTGAGTAACACTTTTCTAACTTTCGGCAGCACTCACAGCTGTTCAGCAAATAAGTTGCTTATGTAGCACATCAGACAAAGAAGGCCAATGTCTTAGACGGAAGGCGGAGGCGGCTGATAAGAAACTAATGGTTGAAAAAGTCAGGTGAGTCATTGGTAGCTGATAACAACGACACGACCTAGACAACTCGAACAGCATCGAACCCCTTTCAGTAAAGACACTTGACAACGCTGCATGCACTTCGGGCCTATTGTTATCTTTTCTTCTTATTCAGATTCTTATATAAAACGCATACATTCTCAATAGATCAATTATTACTGCTGTACAATCTTTAGTAACAACTAGGATTTATACTGCCAAAGAAATTTCGGTCTTAAATGCCGGATTATTGTGATACTTAGCAGACATTAATGTATCGGCAGAAGCAGGACATTTATGTTTGCTTTGAAACTATTGTTTACTCACGAAAATACAATTGTATAAAAATCATCACTACAAACACACTGAATAAAAAGCTCAAACCAGTTTACCGGGTTGTCGGTATAAACAGTTACGCGAGAACCGTTAAACTTGTGGTTAAACATCACTTCCGCGGTTCGTCGTACCGCGGTAATGTGGTTACCAGCGAATACCTGGACTAAACTAAACAATTTGTGGAAATGAATTAATATCTGGTACAACTCATTGGCCCATTGTATAGAAATAGTTTACGAAAGACCTAATACTGTACGCTGATTAATATAAACTTAACGCATTTGTTGCCACAAGTTAGTACGTGTAATATCGTAGAATGTGTCTTGAGGGTATTTTCAAATCAAAGTTTTTAAGGTCTACTCATTAAGAAAGCTGATTGTAATATATTTTGACACGAGCAAATTCATTTGATTCACAAAGAAATAAATATCCTTGTTCTCTGTGAATTAAAGAATTAAATTGGTAAATATTTTTTTAAAATTACAACAAAGTTAGGCTAATTTAATAAACATTTACTTGAATTCATTTTTATTTATTTACATTGAAATTTATGCGCTTCGCTATGTACGAAATGGAAGAGAAAAACAGTGCGGTATCATTTTAGCTGAGATCAATTTCAGATGTTGATAGATTTTTCACGGAAGTTCCGTGTAAGGTATTGAAATATTCGTAAGTTCATAAAATGTGCTCGCTTGTTTTCAGACACGACTGTACAGGGGAAAGAAGGATCTAGTTTGGATGGTTATAAAAAAGCTTTTCTCATTATCTTTAGCCGAACCTCCTGTGGGTTCAGATTACACGTTTTGACAACTCAAAGCCTATAGAAGAGCGACCAGAGGAGGCGAACAGGAAGCTCGCAAGGCCGGCATCGCAAATTGAAACCGGCGAGGAATCGGACAAGCGTGACAACCGATTACACGACTGTCTACAGGACCGACACCAGATCACAGGATGCAATACTGTACTGTATAACCAAACGATTAGGCATTCGTTTCTGTAAACGGGACGAACACATTCCTATACAACGACCGCCGTCTCCTATCGTTCCGATTCCAGTTGACCGGATACCATCCGACCGTACGATTAGGTTTTCATTTATTTAGACAAGACAAACACATCCCTACACCGTGTCCACCACCCTCGCGAATGTCACCTAGGATTCAGCATTCGCTTCTGTATGCAGGACAAACACATTCTTAAACCGCATACCCATCACCCACATACCATATGACCGGATGCCAACCAACCGAACGATTTGGCATTCATTTCATTAGACAGTACAACCGCATTCCTAATCCACTTTCGTCTTTCAATGCTGAGATACCACATGACCGAATTCCGTCCAAATGAACAACAATACATGTACATATTACAAATACTGCACACCGTGATTAAGATATTGAAGTAAGTTTAAATACGAACCATGAAATCTTAATGACGCTCTCGGTCGAGAGTAGGCTTCACCAACAAAGTTGAATTTGAAAACCGTTCTGTCAAATAATATAAAAGATTTTATTCTCTCACTTTGTTCGCCGAACTATACAAATGTTGTATATGAAACTAAAAGAAAGCCCATTATTCAGTGATATGACTGTGTTACTATTAAATATACCGTATCAATTAAACGGCACGATTTATTAATTATGTCTACTGATAAGAAAACTAATTTCGATCGCCGGCCTATCTTTACGGCTACAGTAATAAAATGGTGACTCACGGTAGAAAATAAATAACCAGACATAACCATAGGCCGACTATTGTATAATATTACGTTCACACAAACCACGTGGAGGTAAAAAGTAATCAATTTTTACAATGGCAATAGACTCTCCTCGTGTACTTTGGTTAGTCTATGCCATAATATATATGTTAGTTCGTTAGTATATGCCTATATAATCATAAACATCTTGTAATTTTAAAAACAAGATTTTGATTATACACAGTATTGGGACTTGTATGATCTCCACGTATTTAACACATGCTCAACGTTAAGGAAATACTTCTCTTTGGGAAATAGCTTAGATCATGGATATGTTTAAAGGGATGTTCCTTTATTCAGCTGCCCTTATAACCATATGACGCCACTTCCGTTTCTAATTTTGGTCTGACGGATTGTCAATAGCACCCTCCCAAAGCTAAGACATATCAAAGTTAAAATTGAGAAGGCTCGAAATGTAATAAAAGAAAACAAAAAATTCAATCACGTAAGTTAAAATCAGTGTTCGAAACAAAACACATGACATGACAAATAAGGACACACTGACCGATCTGATGTTAACTCCAATATAATAATAATAATATAAATTTCAATTACACAAACATAAGTTAAAACCGTGATAATGACACCATAGTCGCTTAAAATCTTTACCACTGGAACGTTAAATTATTTACTCAAACTTGTTTCCAAGGATAATACTCGGCGTATAATCTAAAATGAACTTCTACAACTCTAGGAATTTCCTTAGAAAGTCCGTGTTCTACATTTCCTACAACAGTTATTCTAATTTCAACCAAGGCGACGTTGGAACGAGACCACGGGGCGGGCTGGGTGTCTTGGTGTTACACCCGATGCCCGATATTGTCTGGGGTCGATACCCCCGCCTGGGGCCGACCAACGGCGGCAAGTTCGGTGTCAGCGTCAGGTAATGTAACCGCTCACCGGTGTACAGTGTAAAATCAACAAACTCTCTTCGGTTGAAAACTAAAACTATTTTAAAACAATTTACAACCTTCCATCACTATGCCCCCCACGTATCATTATTTGAAAATATTTCCAAAGGAGCCAAGATTGCAATTACAGTACTTATGAGTCATAGAAGAGAACCATAATTAAATGACGGAAATTAAAATGAGAATTCTTCGGGAGAATAGGTGTTAATGTACCTTTCAGGATCTAATAGAGTTAAATCCTCTATAAAAATACCACATTTAGGTATCAACTGTTATATAATATGGATCTAAAATCTGGCAAAGCAGAAAAAATCAAAAAAACATTTCGTTGTCTTTGAAAACAAAGTTCTTCAATTTTTGACCAATCTGTGATCAATGCACATGTTCTTGGTAGAAGTATCTACCAAGATTTTAATAGTCTGTCTTCACCAAAAACAGAAGAGTGAGATGACCTGACCATGTTAATAAAATGTGTTAACCCCACATTACGGTAATAATTCAGGTGCAGAAGGTGCAAATGCTAACGTGACACCAAATCATATGCAGAACCGAGACGAATGGCAAGGGACTGCTGGTGAGTCCAAAAGCAAGTTACGTATTTAGTAACCACATAGGTAAGGTAAGGTATGTGACAATATTTATATCACCAACGCATTCTGTAAATTCAATCGGCTACGCACTAATCCTGGGAGAGATTAGAAATTACAGTTTCCATTTCCAATAAGCTTCCTCAAACAATTTAGATCGGTTCGATCCGGAGTTCCCCGACGCGATTCCAATTTCCTCCCGGAGAGAGTTGCATCGATTAGGAACATCGGAGACGGACCGAGGTGGCCGGGCGCTCAGAAAGTGAGACGGTTAGAGCTAATTGCCGGATCATGGACAGGGCTTTCGCCGGTCATCAAGAAACGCTAAACACTGTCCGCGACCGCGACATCGTACCCGTCAATCACTGGCGAAAGGACAAGGCTCTTGGGGAACAATTATCGGACCTGACGTATGATAATCCATGACCGATTTGTAGGAAAGTACTATTCAATATCTCGACACTTTCAAAAATCCATCAGGTTTATTTGAAGCATTACTTAGGGGTTGAAATGGCCACTGTCATTTGAACATGTCAGACAAGGGTAAGAGGGGTGAAAGAGCGTGTGAGGTACTAGGCTGAATAAACAAAATAAAGCTATTCGATGAATTTCTCACAAAGTTCTTAAGGCTACGATCAATAGATTTATCATAGTTTTCCGAAGCCAGCTTCAGAATGGGTATTTATTAATTTCGTGACTTCAAAGATCATTCATTTTATTACTTTATTTACTGGGGGGTTTTCAGAGTGATAGTGTACTTAGTAATCACGGATATCAAGGGCCACAAAAAACTACTGTTGATGAATTTGTATGAACAATCGAGACTGAAAACCTTAAGTGAATTATAAAAAGTGAAAATAATAAGACTGGAATTTTTTGTTTGATGTACCATAGGCATTAACCTAAAAAAAATCTCATGGCGATCAATACGCCCCGATGTTCCAGGCCTGGAGGGTGACGGGGGTCCGGCGACACGCACAGTTACACTCGCGCCATGGTGACCGGACGTATATTTACATCCTGGAGTGTCCCATAATTGGTCAACGGAGCCACTTGGCGAGCGGAAGAGTGAACAGAATGTCAACTACTGGAGACGTGGAGACGTGCCACGGACCGCAACGCATCGACACGCCGCTTAGCAGTAAGATGCCTCAATGCTACGGTCCTCTGACCATTACATATTGTGTGTTTACCTAACTTTCCTCTCACGGATTTACACGTTGCCAAGCCCTTTAGGTTAGTCATTTGGGAATCCAGTGTGATGGTTGCTTGATTGCTGAGATTGCTTAAACACGTTCATTTTAACGTGTATTTCGAACTGCAATTAAACTTTTCCTAGATAAAAGATTAAATAAAGTTTTAAACGTAATTTTTATTAGTATCTTAAGTAACGTTAGATAGAAGACTAAAATGATTGGGTAACTGCACAAACCAAAAAATCCTCTAACGGGTCAAAAAGTAAAATTAAGTTTAAATACCCCCATCGCAGCCGACCTGCGCATTAAGCGAATTTCCAAATAAATAATAGTATATAACAGGTTTGATCAATATTCGTAATAAAGAGGCGAGTTTTCCTATTCTCCATAAGAGTAACATGGGAAAGATATATGCAGGTTTGCTGCTGTGAGGAACACTGAAAGTAGGCATTTTTACGATTAAATATTTTTAATTGGGCAATATACAAAGTTTGAACAATCCTTGTCCATAAAAAAATGAGTTTCCTATTTTCTCTATAAGAGTAACATGGGAAAGAGTTTGCAGGTTTTGCTGTGAGGAACACATAAACTATGACTTTTTGCAAAAATGTATGGATCCCAATCACACGATTCATCCCAAAATTATTGGTTAAAAATGGAGATATTAACTTTTCCCCATCCTACATAAGATTAGTATTGGAGCCTCTCCGTAACTGTTGGAGATAGAGAAGAACTCAAGGAACTAAATTGTGACTAAAATTTTTTAGCCGATTTTAAAAGTAAAATATAAAATTTTTAATTTTTTAAAAATTACACCTGAAAAATGCAGAAAATCCCATCCTTGGGGTACAGAACCCCCCTCTCCAAAATACCCCTTCCGATTCACTGATATGTCTGGATTACGAACTCGTTCGAGTAAATGTAGGATACCAAATTTGGTCTCGGTCGGACAATTTTTATGAGAGTTATCGTGTTAACAGACACACATATACATATATAGTATACAATCTAAATGCATATATTATATCAATTTTACCGACTATTTGTTTGGTCTCTAGGACCTCGAAACCAAAACAAAAAAGTAACATGTCATGGTCCTAAGCTTAAGTCTTGCCATATGTCCAACGGTAATAGCTTCTATCCTATAGGAAATTCGCTAGAAGGAACAGGCGCAGACTTTAGATTTAATTTTCATTACGAACAAATACAAATGAATGGATGGGGAATAATATTTATAGTGTATTCAACTGTTGACAATTTATGAGCCTACAGTACTTCCGCCATCTTGGATTTAGTCCCATAGAAATTATGTTTCTTTGGGACAGCATTATTTACCACTCGATGTCCGTAAAAGATGATTGAGGAGTCAAATTAAAGGTAAATTGGTTATCTATGGAATTACGTTCTATTTTTTTTATTTCCATCATAAAAAATAATTAGGCCTACTTGCAATCATCGGATGTAATTAATATTGTAGTGCAGTGATTGTATTTTTACAGAAAAGAAAAGAAAAATTTACCACTTAATTCCCAAGATAACCACTTTGTACTTTCTCTCCTCAAAATATTTTGCGACTATCTTGTAACCGGTAATGCTTTCACAAAATGATCATTGTTCTTATCTAAGACGAAATATTCCACCTGTAAGGCAGACTCTAAAACGTTAGTGCATATTAAGCAAGTTATTTTTTAATCCATACGCAATTGGTTATTTAAACATTAACATTCAATATTGCGACCCGTATACAATTAGCATAGCATGACTAATTCAAAACATTTCAACGCCTCATTAGTGTTAAAAGGAAATCAATTGTTCTCTATCTATCTATCTGAATTGTTTGAACGCTTAAGGATAATAGCAATTGAAATTAGCAAAACGCTTTGCCTTTCATGACAATGTGTAAATAAAATCCAGACGCAGTCTTGCCTGTGCATTTTAAATGATATGTCATTTAACAACTATAGGAAGAGGTGATTTAGGGATGAAGACGGAAAAGGACATTTTAATTTTTATAAGAATAGAGTATCTGATTTTGTATCTTAGAAATAAATATATGTTTTATATATTTTTATAGAAATAAATATCCGCTAGAGATAGATAAATCGATTTAGCGTTATTATTCTCACAATGTATCATAAAAACTACTATTTGACTAACATCGTAATGCTTGGCACAATTAATCGTATTTCCTGTAGGGTTGAATATTAAAATAATTACTGTATGAATAAATAGTAGATATAAATGAAGTAGGCCTACAGAGATTTAAATGCCTGGTTTTGATGAAGTCGACGAAAACTAAAAACACACAGACATTTCTCGCAGAATTTTCACTTTTTAAAAAATATCACCAGAATCGATTATTTAATCACAAACAATCACAAGACACAAAACAGCTGATCGACTTGCGCTATGTGGCCGCCCGAACACAACTGATACTGAACACATGACTGCAGAGGTACCAACTCTGCGGCGCGAAATTCCCACTTTCACAGCACGTAATATACCGACACCAACAACCGTAAAACATTTAGTTTCGCCTATTACACAACTAAGTATTTAGAGAAAAAAATCATCGTTTACTAAATAACATCAACGACACTTCCGGCAAAACGTTAACGTTACTCATAAAAATGATTTCATTAAATTACAAAGAATATAATTAATAATTGTAATTCATCAGTAATGTACTGATTAATTACTGAACTGCGCCGAGTCATTCGGACGATAGAGGAATGATAATTTGAATAAGAATTCCTCATGTAATGAGGATCAGCGCTGTGAAATAATTCGAAGAAATTCCTTAAACTTTCCGAATAGTACATGGACGTCCTCATAAAACCACAACTGCATTAAGTTTTTTTTTATCATTTGTTGATATCACTTGGTGCATTGCAGAGTTTTATTACTCGATTGTTGTATCCACCACAAAATAATTCATCATTAAATGATTCCAAGTAGTAATTACAAACATCACTTCGTTTAAAATATTAAACTAGTATTGAGATTATTGTTAATATTAAAAGAGAGACAAAAAATCTGGTAGAGGGGTGTAGGAAATATAACACTAATTTAGAGGTAAAATTCTTATGAAGTAGAAGTAGATAAACCCCTTTAACGCGATAGGACGTAAATGGTTTAAAAAAGTTATTATCTCCTCCTCTCAAGTGCTTGATCTCGCTTCTCCTGGCATCCCACAAATGACGAATAAAGACAAATTACTATCACATTCTTTATTTAAGATTTGGTAGTGGCTGTAGTGTCTTGCACGGAAGTTTCAGGAAAAACTAAACTGTCCAATTCAACAAATGATGCGCGACAAAACAGATGAATTTTCTCACAATAATCAGCTTTTGGAGAATCGGAGTTCAAACACAAATTATTGAAGTCATTGAATTTATTAATGATTTAATTAAAGGATTAAGATACTTTTAACTATCCGTCTAATTCCCTATTTCCTGCCGTTAATATTTTACCAGGCATCTTAATTTTGAATGGGGAAAGAAAGTTAATAATTCATCGAATTATAACTCAAAAACCCCAAAACCTGGCAAAGAATATAATTTTGTAAAAAAACAATAAAGCTCAAGGCTTTGCTTTTGGCATGGAACAATTTGTCACATAAATTCTCTGAAGTTTGATTTGCAGTGTTAGTGAATATCTACGACTAGATCGAAACCTGTTGAGTTGGAAGAATTAAGTACAGTATTTGTGATCAGTTTGTAACATGGGTTAGTTTTCATAATGTCTCCAAAAATCCTATCCTTTAATTATTACAGCGTTCTTTGTTACTTTTTATTGTGATTTAACTTCACGTACAGTCTATGAAAGTAATTCCAAAGTTGTACAACAATTTTTAACAGCTACCGTGATAACAATAACCACTTTCTTTTTGAGGAAAATAACTCTTTGAATTCTCTGAATACGACATTACCGTAGACTGTCTAATGACAACCCGTGCCCCAAATGAGATACTAACAGCTGTTTATGAGCCGTTCCCGGATCTATAACAAAGTGCCATTAAATGGCCGAGACGTGTGAGACGACAGGACGACGGAACTGTACAACGATAGGACGACGTGAGCTGCGGCTGGGAAAGTGATGTTAATTGCCGCCACAATTAACATTCCAGACAATCGATGCCTGCGCCTTATGACAGGAGGGACGCGAGAGCATGCAACATTCTTCGGTACTATCTTACGGATTAAAGTAGGGTAATTATCTTGGATTCTTATTGCACATCTCATTTTATGCAATATTCTGATGGTGTTTCTATAAATGTTTATAAGGTGATGGCGAGAAACATTCTATTACATTTTAGGCAGATATTAAAACATTTAAAACTAAAGTTGAGACTATTTTGTCATATTTATTTCAAACTAGCCAAATTACCCGTTCTTCGCACGGGTTAAAAAGGCTGAAAGGTGTAGGCTCTACTGATACATTTAAGTTATTGTTAATTAATTCTTCATTGTTTACAAAATGACAAAACACGAGTGTCTACAACATTTCAAAGTAATATCTGTCAAATATTGGGAGAGGATAAGGATTAATGTAATAGAGACAGTCGTCGGAAAAAACTTAAAAATCTACCATTCCACTATTTCAAATAATTCACTAATTTCGATCCAGCAGTTTATCTGAAAAATCAACTTTATTTCTTCTTCTTCCCGAACTGTCAAAATATAGTGCAAACGGATGTTGTCATTAGAAAATGTAAACATTAAAATCTAGGACGGTCACGGCAGCTCTTTCTTCTTCTTCCCGAACTGTCAAATTTTAGTGTTCACAGCTGTTGACATTCAAGTAATTTTATGTTTTCATTCTTTGAAAATGTAAACATTGAAATTTAGGACGTTCATGGGGCGTAGCCCGAGGGGATTTTAAGGGAACTAATATGCCTATGTGTTGCATGAGTTTAAGATCTATCTACCTTTCTGTAAAATTTCAAACCGGTCGGTTCAGTATTTTTCGCATTTACTTGCCACAACAAACCCACAAACAAACATACAGAAACCACCTCTTCTTTATAATATTATAGATAACGAAACGTACAGTGTAATTTAATTGATCAGACTGGCTTATCCAGAATTATTGAACTAAATAGTACAGTAATACCATAAGTTTATATAAAACATCAGCAATACTTGCAAATATGGTTTTAGACATTTTTTTAAAGAGGATATCAGCCTCATCTTCCCATATATTTTTATATATTTTGCTCGCCCAGATAACCCACGGATCTGATTGTGGGACATTACTGATAAAAACTGATTGGCAACTCCGGGATCCGATCCAGGTTCAGAGTCCGTTACACTATCAACTACGCCACCGACTCGCAAATTGTGAAATAGGGATCGTATGTCAATTTACGTCACGTTAAATATGTTTTGTTTTTCTCACCTCAATAAAGATTCCAGTACAAGAAATTTAACTACCTTAAAAATTAATAATTTAAATGTTCACTATACGCATATTCAATCCATGAAACAATTAACTTGTCAAATTCGTGGAAAATATGCATCTTTATGAATGAAGCTACTTTATTGTATTAACTTGTTGGACGCAAATTTTAGGACTGTAAAATAATATTCCCTAGACGGTAGAATTCTTAAATAGAATTTATAGTTCAGATTTCTATTAAGAGTTCCAAGTAAAATTCTCTAATAGAATTCCTAGTTGAATTATCTATCAACATTTCTAGAAGAAAAAATCTATTAGAATTCTAGGAACTCTCTATTATAGTTCTAGGAATTCTCTAGAAGAAATCTCTGCCAAACCAAGGGCCACTATCTAGGATGCAATCGTAAGATGCAGGAATGCGTTCACGTGATCGGTAAGTACCCACTCGGCCTTATCAACACATTCCAAGCAGTGATAACGTTCCCAGAATCTCTCAAGGATTCGCTCACTCTATATTGCGAGGTGAACAATTGCTTATTTTATCTTTAAGTGTCTTCATAGTTACGAAAAACAAACACAGTACGTGAAAATATCTTCTTATGTCATTTTCCTCGCCTTACATTTTGTTCACGAAACAGATTTTATGTGTTGAATATCTGAGAAAATAAATACTGTAACTCTTACAGCTGTATGTAGCATAATAATTTAAAATCAAATTATTTCTGTCAACCTGTAATATCGTTATTACAATTATTGCATAATTATAATCACACTATTAAGTTCACTACATGAGTAACAGCCAAACCAATCGCATGAGAAACATAATTAGAAGTGTTCTTCTATTCTTTGTCGGTTAATTCATATTAAGATGAAAAAACATTTTACTTATACAGTTGATACTGAAGTATAAATTTACCACGTTTCGTTACAAGAACAATGAACCTATTATTAAAAGGTTAATTTGTTATTTTGTAAAAGCAGAGGTGGGTTTTTATTTATATGTGTTTGTTTTACTTGGTTTGTCTGTAAAGTAACAAATATTAATTAAATGTTTTAAATAACGTTCAACAACAGTCTGTTTATAGTTCCTTCAAAACAATTAAAGCTACATATTAATTAATATATTTGTTTGTTTATTAATTTAATTAGTTATCAAACACGGGCCCCAGCATTAATAAGTTTAAATGTTTACATTTTTAAAATGAAATCATAAAATTTATAATGTAAACATTATCACTAGTTTATTGAGAGAAAAAAATTAGCGAAATACCTCTATTCTGTTTAGCAGTTCGTCAACACTTATTTCGAATTTGCTTGGTAACATAAAGAAATTAAACTAATGAAATAAAAACGTGGTTGATATGATATTAGCGATAGGGAAGGTATATTTTAATACAGCCTCCATTAATCTATTGCGGTTAATTCTAAATTATGAGACAGTGTTACGCATGTTGAATATATAAATAACACGTGCTGATGTTGGAAACGATAATGAATTATAAACAAAATATCGAAAAACACCGATTCGCAACCCGGCGAATCAAAATGAGGCCAAAAAAGCAAACATCATTTTGCAATTTAATAATAAATGTTTTATGAGTTCAACAACAGTCTGTTTATAGTTCCTTCAAAACTTCAAAATTTAACATTTAATTTTTAATTTAAAGCTACATATTAAAATTAATTAATTATTGTTGTTTGTTAATTGTTAAATAATTAGCAAGCCGTACTTACGAATCACTTAAACAACGGGTTTCCCAGCATTAAGTTTAAGCTTCGTATGAACTCACCTGAAAAGAAAATACAACGTTAAAATTTATAACCCACTTATTACCATTCACTAAACTAACTAAACTAACAAGTAGTTGAGAGAAAAAAATTAGCGATAACTCACTCTATCTTAGCAGTTCGTCAACACTTATAATCTTATTCGAATTTGCTTGGGGTACATAACAGGAAGCATCATGCCGATAACTAATACGGTTGGATGATCCGATATCAAAAATCGTCGGATATTGGATATCGATAGCGAAGGCAAGGAATAGGCCTTCCAATACACCTCAGTTGGCCAGGTTAATCGGGTCTAGAAATTATGAGAAAGCTACCAGTGTTACCGATTTCGTTACCAGGGTTGATCCAACACCGCGAACCTTCTGATGTTGGAAACCGATAATGATATAAAACAAAAATATCGAAAACACCGATTTCGCAACAACTACATCAAACCGGCGAATCAAAAATGAGCCGGCCAAAAAAGCAAACTGTCATTTTGCAATTTAGAAACAATATATTTATGAGTGCACACGTGTTTCGAAAACATCCTAGCACATAATTTATCCCATTCAAAGTAAAATAAATAATACTTAACTTAGGCCTATATAACATTATTTACTACTGCCAATACAATATCCTAATACTGCAACATAAAAATCGGCCAAGCAATCACATCACACCACGCAATAGAAAAACAAATAAGAAGGAAGGAAAAGAAATTTTAATCAATTTTGTATTAAATTAATTGTAAAGATATTGTAAGTAGAGTAAAACTAAAAAAGGTAATTATTTTTATAAGGATTCGGTATTGCTAGCAACATCGAACCGAATCTAATATACGGTGTTCGTAAAAATCTGTCAATCAGATAATATTGCATGTTAGATCTAGGATGTCGGTATAATGGAAACGTCCCTATTGACGTATTGAGTGCGGTGAGGCGGCGACCTGTCCAACGGTAAGGTAGACAAAACAAACGTTGCTGAGGTTTATAATAATCGTTTTTTAAAAGGTAGCCTATTAATAGTTATGTTAGCATTGCACAGTAAACGTGATTTGATTGAGTTTAAAAAATAGTGTTCACGTTGGTATTTCCAGTTACAGTAAAAAATATGAATGATTTGTTTTACAATATGAGCGGGAGTATAATTTTCTATCAAATCCTCTTTATAGCGCTTTGTTAATAATATTAACGTGTTCTAAATAGTGTTTTTCAAAACCTCGTTAGCGGTAGCACGGCTTCTGACGATACCACCACCATTTCCGACAAGATTGAAGTTACTTGTTGAGCAAATTTTTACAAGTTCATATCTGGCAATGAACATCCAAGTTTAATTTATGGTTACTTTTAAAATATTTATCAATAGTTAGAGCCATGACAATAATAAATACGGTAGTCCCGGATAATTATCATTTACTGAAATCATATTCATATCATATAAATAATATATTGGGTTTTATATCAGTGAAGGATGAGCGTGATGAGTGTAATGGATTTAATGATATTACATGATTACAGTCAATATCACACATCACTAGCCTCCAAAAACCGTTAAAATTCAAAAGCTACGACGCGAAACCTGAGACGCATGTGGCGTATATGAGGGTGGGAAATATCGGGCCCCTGCGGTGTGACGATGTCACGAGGTGGGGGGAGGATGATGCGAGGGCGGAGGCGGAAGTGGTGCCGACCGTTGAAGCGCCACCTGCCCACTTCCGGTAGCACCTGTTGCTGGATTGGATACCCTTCTGCCTTCTGTGCCGCTCGGTATGTGTCAGTGGCACTGTGTTGAGGGGGGCCTTATAACGTTTGACACCAAAACCATTATCGGGCATACTCTATGTACTTTAAATCGAAGCGTAGGTTTAAACTAGTGTTGGCAAAGGAAACGACATTTATCATATTGCGTACTTCGCCCGAAAAGGTAAAAACCCCCATTAAATGCCATTTGAAATAACAACCTTTATTAGGCAAAAACATTTTACGAGTCTTACATAAAAACATGGACACTTATAAACGCATGGTTCGTACAGACTACCAAAAATATACTTAACTTATCTTTTTCGTCCTTCTCCTTTAACGTTAGCAATGTTTTATTATACCTTCAATCATCTATTTGGATATTTGTGTAATCAAATTTTGTGTATATAGGTACCTTATTCGTCAAGCCAAGATATACAGTAGTTGAATAACAATCAGAAAATAATTTGTAAGTCCACTTGAATATGTTTTGAATTTAAAAATTATATTAAAAATTCGACGCATTTGAATAAGCTGAAGTTACATAAAAATTAGATAAATTGGATCGTAAAAGCAGTTAATTATATACGGAACATCGCAAAATACAGTAGTTTAAATATGAAACAGTAAAATGTTTGATAAAATTAATAATGAATGTCTTATGAGGTGCCAACGCGTTTTCACAATTTACACTGATTAATACCAGATTTATCGGTTGAAAAACGATGACGTCATATATTGTTGATTTTGAGTACATCTGCTTCAAGATACAAAAAATGTATTAAATACCAAAATATCCCTAAAATCCAACATTATACGATGCTAAAATACCTAATGAACAGGTTTGTTGGTTCCATCTGGATGCTCGACCTATTATGATTACGACCCAGCCAGCGGGGCGGAGCCTCATAGACGCAAGTACAAGACGCAGAGCAACGACCGGAACCGCGACCTCCGACAACGCGAGCTCATCGCACCAGATGGCCGGGGGTCAACCATCACTCCGGAGTCCAGACTCCAGGCCATCCAGACCGTCAGCAGCAGCAGACCTTTTGATGTTTTCTAGACGAATTTTAATAAAAAATAAAACTTTAACCTTTACATAACCATCTCTGAAGTAAACTTTTCTTGTATATTGTAGATATTGCACACCCAAGAAAGGGTGAATTAGTAGGAAATTTTTAAATTTTACTACAGAAAGTATAATCGTAATTATTTCCGACGACTCGCCAAGTAAAATGTACAAATTTCAAAATATGAGCCTAACTTTGTTCATAAATCTTTTGCTTTTTAAGTATCCAAAGCAATTCAATTATAACACGGAAATCGCTTTTAATGTGCCGAGTACGAAATGGTTTGTTTAAATTATGACCCTAAGAATTATAAACCTATTACAGATGGTCGGTCTACGCTAAATTTGAGATTTTCTTCTGATTGCATCCACTAGGATGCACGGTATCCAGGAAAAGTAGCTATTTACTAGATTCTTGTAATACAATTGGTGTAGAAAATATTTACGCATAGCTCCTAAATGCTCCTTTACCTTCTTCAAACATAGTGTAACAATTTCAGTACAATAGACTCATGGGTGTTTATTTTGTAATAGACACGTACAAAAAAACCATGTCTTCCTTATTAAAATACATTCCCTTCTGTCATTAACTACCAAAAGTATATGTTTTACAATAACAAACAGATGTCGGATACGAAAACCTAAACTAAAAGGTGTGTCAACGTGTAAACCAGGAACCATTGAGAATTTCCTACAAGGCTACTCACAACTAAAATATCCCGATACGGCATACGAATGTGATGCTAGCATTTTTAACGGCGCAATTTTAAAACTGACACGGCCGTATTCTTCGCGACAGAACACGACTCTCGTAAAATCGGCTGCTATAAAATTAAATGGGCAGATATCGAAAACATAGCTTTCGCCGGTCGGGAGAAAGTCACTGGCGGTCCCGACGCGGCGGCGGGAGAACATTGTTGACTACGTAACACTACGGGCTAGGATGCGGTACCAGACACAATATCACTATTCAGCTGATGACGACGTCCCTGAAGAGTCTTCCTGCGACTGCAACAGTTCTTCGATTACGAGTCTACATTACCTCCGCCATTTTGGATTTAACTCAAATAAGAACAATGAAATATTATGTAAGCATTACTGGCCACTCGTTAGTCATAAAACGGTGATTAAGGTGGAAATTAAAGATAAAGTGGTCATTATAGGTCTATTGTGGGTGGTAATTTTATTTTTCTGAAATTATTATAGATAACCACTTTACCTTAAATTTGACTCCTCAACCACAGTTCACGACTATCTCTAAACATTAATGCTATCACAAAACATTGTTCCTATGGTCCCTTTCGCCAGTAAGGAAGCAAGATTGTCGAATAAACTTTACAGATGAACAATCTAATAATTCTCTAATGGCAGCAGACCTTAATATTTAAGGTCTTCATCTTAATTCACCTTCAGAATTAAGATTATTAGCATTACTGTATTATTAGATCTTAACTACTGTATGTGAAGGTTTTTCAAGCTTTAATAACCATTTTGAATAATAATCTATATAAGTACGGTAACTAAAAGATATTTATTTTTTTAATGCGGTTTGGTTTTTCTCCATAGAATTGACATTAGGGCTCAAAAGAAAGCATTTTGTGTTTACCAATTATTTATTATATCTCAGTAACTGAGTGATATTGAAAATACTACAATATACCAAAGTACCCGAGATTCTTCGAAACCTCTGAAAATCTCATTTTCCCTATCTTAGAAATGTTATTTAGACGCGACGAGGCGGATCATGCCGTGGGGCAGACCGTGGCGTTAATGTGTTGTTCATATATAACACAGTTGTGAAAAGATTGTTTAATATAGGTAAAAATGATGTGAAAAACAAATCTGTGTGCCTCATCCCCCCGATCACAAGGTCCTTTTATACACCTATCAGAGTTGCTCGTCCGTCTAATTCGTGTACACCTGTCCTGTTCCTTTCTATTCATCCCCTGTCTTCTCCAATGGCTTTATTCTGTCCCTTCTCGAATTCCCTGTTTCATTATCATCGTTTCTTTGCAGTCCAGAATCACACGCTTCTGTACATCTGTTGTAGAACTATCCGCAGGGTTTGAGCCCTACGTTTTATCCGAGAGTACACATTATATATTCTCAGCGAACATCCTTTAATTATGAATTACTTGAGATGATACATGCCTAACCTTGACCATACATTAAGCCATACATCAAATGATATTACATAAAAATAATAAACAAGTTACAGTGTACATAAATTTATATAATTTACGTACACTCTTAAGAATCACATAAATATACTTATTTGCTGCCATGAGGAACAAACAATTACAAACATTAACTAGATGGAACTGTATCGTGTATAAAATGTTTTATCACCATATTACAAATAATAATTTGGTTAAATATACAGTAATTTTACTTATCCAGTTCTTTTTGCTGCTATTCGAAATAAAAAATTAAATTTTCAGTATATATGTTTATACCTTAACTATATGAAGATGTATACAAATTTATGTCACGATATTTGAAATAATAATACATATCAATTTTTACCTTTTCCTCATAAGATTAACATGGGTGCTCCATAAGACAATGTACTGTGTTTAGTAGTTTAATATCTCAGAAACCGAATTACGTCAAGGGAAGATTAAATATATAAATGGTTTGCTTTTGAGCTGATTCCAATAATGCTGGTAACAATTTAGTTTTAATTAATAATACAGTACTGAAAAGTTCAAAAATCTACTTGGGGAAGTACAATAGTTCCGATTTCGATAGACCAATTTGACTGGTTTTCGAACTTGATCGATATTTACATATATGTACTGTATGTATGTACGAATTTCTTCAAGAATTGAATTTCTACGGGAGATGGTACTCTCAAAACGAAAATAACTAGGTCTCGAGTATACGGCTTGTCATGAAGACAACGGTAATACACTAGCTCTACTTCTTATAGGAAATTCGCAAAAAGTTGCCGGGTGAAGGAATAAACCCATCTATCTATATAAATAAAATTAAAGTTTTGTCTATATATATTGCTCGGAATTATAATAAGTTTGGTTATTTCTGTGTTTTATAACCCCAAAAAGCCGAAATTGGTCTTATCTCTATTGCTGTCTGTAACGCTAAAGAAGGCATTTGTGATCGTCTTCTCCGTGAAGACGAGAGCACTAAAAGTCATAAAACTTATTTTTCTCATTCTATACCTTTTCGAAAAGGCGTTTGTTTACTTTAAACAAACCTACGCACTATGAAAGTAAAATAAAACCCCTATATTTGACTATATTTAGAATATATTTTACCTATATTAGACACACAGGGTGTCTGTTAGGTCCGTCACCAAACCTCATGATATAGGTTGTTGGAAGCAAAACAGGTCAAGATAGGTAGTCCCATGATGCAACTTTTATCAAATATTTTATATCTTAATCATTTTTCAATCACTTTTTTGTAAACTTGACATGTGTCTATAAATGGTGAAGACCCACTTTAGACAAAAATAGCAATGCGATTAATTGTTTAATTTCGAAATGCCAGTCATTTGAAATGTTTGGATTAAAATAACTTACAAAGAGTTAATTTTGTTTAAATTATTAAGGATGAAAAGTTATGTTAAATTTCATTCCCTATCCAATGAATTTAAAGTTATGAAAATCCTTTAATAAACAAGGATTCAGTACTTATTACCAGGAGTATGTGTGTACTTGAATTGAACAACGAATCCTGTAACCCGTACAAAGGACGGGATAAGTTTACTACTAGTCATCTATAAAATATAACTTAACGATATCAACTTCAAGGATCGAAATGTTTTAATTATATACCGATACTAAAACGATGAAAAACGTCAGTGGTGGAGAACTGACGGCGGAAAACCACAATTACGAATGTTAATGGGGAGGAAAACGTTGGGTCGTGGGACCGGATATCTACAAGGTTATTCCCGCATGCGAGCCGTGCGGCCGTCCCGGGCGTCAGCGTGTCACCGGCGAGGCATGGCCCAAATACTTATTTCGCTACGACCAAAGGTTTCACCGGAAATGAAACGTTAAAACTAACACACGCCACATATTTAAAAAAAAGTTTGAACTTTCCTGAGAAATTTGTGAGGCATTTACACAGTCCTCATATCAACGGTGCAATGAAACTTTTCCTTGGGATAAGGTGACCATATTTTTTTGAGCAGAATTCGGGACGCTTCTTAATTTTACCACCCCCCACTCCTTCTATCTACCACCCCACCACGATAAAAGTGATCATTAAGAAAAATAAAGAGGTAGAAGAAATTAATTAAAGAATAACAAGAAATACAAGAATACAGATACAACTTGTAATGTAAAACTTTATTTTATTTCATGTTAAACAATTTTTTATATTACAAAAAGGAGAAAGGTCACCGACACTGGTGCACACGCGCAGTTTGTTTACATCAAAATTAATTTTAATAACATATTTTGATTTTAAGGTTAGTCGTTTACACTTTAAGATGGTATTATAACCCGATAAAATATAATTATGAAAGGGTACTATGGTTTTTACTTGTATTACAATATAAACAACATTTTTAACGACTATTGGTTTTGGCCTTTGGGCACCTCAAAACAAAAAAATAACATGGTCCCGGGCTTAAGTCTTGCCATGAGACCTACGGTAATAGCCTCTTCCCTATGGGAAATTCGCTAACAAGGTACCAGTGAATAGGACAGGATATTACTTTTTACTAATTTCGAAAAAAACGTTTACTATTTATTCTAATTTGTATATCATACATCCCACACACACTGTTATGAACATTAAGATAAAGATGACCAAAAAATGTATTGAATTTTACACAAAATACAGTACTGTCAGATAAATGGATACGTATATACGATATACAGTACTCGTACCAAAACGCATTGACGGTAAAATTCAGGAAATTGGAATTTCCTCATCGTCTCTACCTGACTGCACAGTGCACAGCATTCGTACGCAACAAGGCGTATTACCTTACAACGCGTAACTCACTGCATTACACTCTGATTATATTAGTCCCATTCAGGACAGATGTTGATTTAAGCAAGGTTTAGTCACCTTTCCCAATCATCCAATGACAAAGTAATACAGTACTGTGGACCAACCAGATGTCTTAATGAGGGACATGTGACTTGGATTAATTACAGATTAATCGAACACAGATCCCAAGATGCGGCGCCGCTTTGACTTTTACATCAACGTCAAAAGACCTTTCATTTGTTAACAGAGATGATTTTAATTTCTCTCATTTTAGGTAATTAATGGAAAAATTATTGTTCTTGTCAACATTTTAAATTTGAGCCGTGAGTTGAGCCATTTTGAGGCTCCCTGAATCCAAAATTTCGGACTTGCGTCTGTCTATCTGTATTTTGTTATGTCTAACGACATCACCAATTGTCTGATTTTTATGAATTTTGGTACAACAATGGAAGTTCAAATTATCTCAAAACTTTTTTGAACTTTTGATTTTTAAGGGTAGTTAACCCCTGAGAAACCTTAAAAACATAAAAAATCCAAATTTATCTAAAATAGCTCGGATAATTTTGATTAAATTTTCGTGGGTTACAGTGTTTAGTGACCCAAATAATATGGCACAGCCTATGTGTCTGTAAAAACGACGATTCAAAAGTTATGGGCTAATAAATGTAAATAAAATCATTTTTTAAATATCCAGAAAAGCTATTTAGTTTATAAATAAGCCCGACCTTCTTTATTCTACCAAAAACACGTAAATTTTTATATTTATAAAATAAATATATAGTAAATCAAAAGTGTTTAATACTCTCGTAAAAGTGACAACCAAATGGTAGTGAATTTTACAATGCCTCATAAAAGAAAAACTAGTTTGTTTTGTAAAAAATTTTTTTGCGTTTTTCACATTAATTTTAAAAATTTCTTATTGTATATTTCACCATTAATCAAAAAAACTGCACAATAGTCCAAGATTTTTCTCTATCTAACGGTTACCGAGATAAAAAAAACAAAACAGTACGTTGTTTTTTTGACTCCAATGTTAATCTATTAAAAAAAAAATATTTTTTTATCGTTTTTTTTTGAAATTTTTTTTCTTTGTGGTTGAATCCATACATTTGTGCTAAAAAATTTAGTTTTGTTATCAAGGAATTATGATACTCTTTTTCCCATGTAATCATATGAAACAAACTCTAATTATGCAGTTGTTGATGAATTTTGTATAAATGTTAAAAATAAATTTTTTTTAAAATCTATTCAGTGTTCCAGAAAAACATTTTTTCCATTTTAATAAGATAAAAAACTCAATGGACTTTTAAAATAATTTATTTATTTTATTATATTATTGATTTGGAAAAATCGCTAAGTTTGGTCTGCTGCACATGATCCAGTGAATCGTTTAGAAAATAATCTGACCACCCTATTAATTCAGCTCAAAAAGAAAAAAATTCGTACAGAACAATTTCCGATTGACTATCCGAATCGCTGATTATCCTATCACTTTCAGAAAAAAATTTGTCCAAATGTGCGCTATTATTCTTGCGAAGGCCGAGTGTGACCATTGCAAACTGCTCGTCAAGCGAATGCGTGACCTGTATGCCTGAAATGAAGACCGCAAAATAGCTTACATTGACGGAGATGTTTAAAAAACAATGATTTTTATTTCTAAACTTGTACGTACATTTTATTTATATTTAAAACATGTGAAAATATGACGTTTCTTACATTTAATTTAATTCAATAAAAAAATAGTGCAATATCAAAACGTAGCTTTTTTCTCTCTCATGGCGATTTTTTTAAATAAAAACTCCGATTATCCGAATATTTGATTATCCGAATGGTCCCGGTCCCCATTAATTCGGATAATTGGAGTTCTACTGTATTTTGAATTATTATTCTACGACAAATCGTTTCATAGAGGTAACCATAGAATTGATGAATAAAACGTAATATGATTGAACTAATTAAAGATAAAATTGAATTCTTTATCAAAATTACCTCGGGTTTCAAAATTAAAATTAAACCTCAGGTTTCAGCAATAAAAAACTAAATAAAAATACTTTTGATTGATTTTTGATCATTTAACTTCAATAATTGAAATTAATATAATTAGACGTAGTGTTCAACACACCTAATGCCGTAAAGTCCTCTCAATATATAAGTCTAAAATACCTTTGCACCACATCGGAGAATCATCACATCCAAGCCACTGATCACTGATCTGCAGTAAGTGACATCAAACCTGGTGATGTACATCACAAGTTATTTGACGATATTTTAGTTTGATGTGAGGGCATAGAAAAAAACATATTCTTTTCTCGTTCTTTTCAACATTAATATTTAAAAATTCAAGGTTTAGAATTTTTCCTAAATTCTTAACATTCAAGTATCCAGTACTGTCTTCGCTCTAGAACCCCCTGCGAAAATTGGATTTGTCATGTATGGAGGACGAAAATTAATTGAAAATTCAATTAGACTTTACTTACAGCTACTTGAAACACGTAACATCACACCTGTTGGCGCAAATGGTTGGCGATAATTTAGCGACGTAATTATCGAACAGGGACACCTAAAACCGAATATTGCTAAATAAAACTACATGTATTTAAAAAAAATCAATCCCATAGATTTGTCTTCTTTACGCTATGTAAAAAACTCACACATTGCGTTGTGATGCGAAATAACTAGATTAACATTGGAGCTATATACAATCAATTTTAAACTTCCCCGTTTGGAAGTTGTATACAATAAAAGGCAAACTTCGTACCTAGAGATTATTTTGTTGTGAATCAAAATATGCATAACGTTCATCAGGTACGAAAAGCCCATATTATGTAGTATAAATAATATGGGGTCCTTTGCATTTTTATAACATTATGAATCCTACAAACGACAAAATAATAATTTTAGTACTGCACGATAGACGGATATAGGATAATTTCTATTGTATTATTGTTTTATTACGCCAGCTGGAAGGGAAGGGGTTGAAAATGCGGAAATTTACTATTAAAATTACGTAAAACTGCCAAACAAATTAAATTTTACACTTCTCGGAGCCAAATTTGAACTCCAAAAGGTAAAACCTTTTAAATATGAAGGGCTGTCAAAAATTGTACGAAAATGAGCAACTCGTAAATAAACTAAAATTGTTTTACTTTTCAACAAGTTTTTTAATCGTAAGACCGGCATTTCACCAACGCCTGCATTTCAAACCACACAATCTCAGCACAGATTTGCCATGTGTTTGCCGGTTGAACAGATTGCAGGCGTTGTTGGAACCTCAGGTTTCACTCAATCCAAAATACTATTAATTTTAAATTCATTAAATGCAATTTTTCTAGGACAGTTAAATTATTGTATACTAGCTGACCCGGCGAACTTCGTAACGCTTAACAGAGAATACGTGTTAACTTTAAGATTGTTCTGAAGTCGAATAACATTACGGCTTCGTTGTGAAAGATTAGATATTCTGACCCCACGGGCTAGTCAAAAACATCACTGAAACGATAAAACATATTAATAACATTCTGACAAAACAAATAAATCTGAGTGGATTGATTCACAATTTTATAGTCCAACCTAAACCCAAACAATACCTAACTGTAATACGGTTTTTATTATAATACCGCTGATTATTATAGTAAACGTAATATGTATAGACATTGTAATTATTTTTTATTTGGCCAACATATAAACACGTGACTTTTAATCAGACAGAAAATATAAAATATAAATACATAATCCCCAAAACCGTAAACTATTAACGTGGTGAATAAAGCTGTTCATTTTTTACAGGGTATATTTACTTCATAGTTTTACATTAACGAATGATTCAGATAACATTGGATTATATAAAGCATATTGCTGATGGAAAGTAAACCAAACAGCTGTAGCTTAAGAAATCAATTGTTTTGATTGTAGAAAATTTGTAAACAAACCTACTCCCCAGGTTAACATTAGACATTTAAAACGCCATAAAATGGAAACTTATGGAGTTTTTGAAAAGTTTTCACCTAAAACCTTCCCGGACACATATAGAGCAACATCCTAAAATTTCATGGTGATCGGATGAGTAGTTTGGCAACGCATAAAGGACATAAATACATACATTTCTATATATAGAGATTCTAACAACTACAATAATTACTGAGTAATCTATCTAATTCCAATGGGTTTCATTTACTTGTATTAGACTAACAATGTATAATCGAATGAGTAATTGTAACAAACTAAGAACGATTTTCATTTCGGCGTGGAAAGTAAAATTGCTTAAATAAGTTAACTCACGTAAGGTAACTCCTGGACAACAGCTTACCTGAAAAGTTACAGCATTTATTAATAAAGTTAGCAATAGTTAATATTTCCACAACCGTTAATCACGAGAAAAAACTTAAATGATAAAAAAGGATTTAGGAGTAATCGACATTTCGTAATCTTAACACGATTTCAGCACAATTGGTCATTGCAAATTAATATTTTGGACTCAGTAAAAAACATCCGGTCGGAAAAATATTGTTCCGGTAACGTCAAGAGCATCAATATCCATAATTTAAAAATATTCTAATTAATACATCTCCTAAGATTTCCAATGAAACCCCCAAGTAGTCTAATCTAAGCCTAGGAAAATCATTTTAGAAATATGAGCGAAAAATTTGTAAGAATTTATGTCATTCATTGGAAATGAAAATATTTTCAGTAATTTATTTTCTGTATTATTTTAAAGGATCACAATATCTTTCAAGTCAATAAACTTATTTGTCTCACTATTGACTGGTGTGTTATAGTTACAGTGACAGTAAAAAAAGATTTGAGCCTATTACAAATTTAATGATACAGGATTTCTAGCTCTACGATCCACCACGACGTAAAAAATGTATTTAATTCCCTGTGGGAAATAGGTTAGATCATGGATATGTCTAAAGGGAATGTTTTCAATTCATCTAAACACCTGTTCTTATTCTTTTATATTAAAAATTCAATACAATAGCCCTAGTAGTTTCTATGGTAACCTGTTACATGTTTTCCATCTTAAAAATCACTGACAACCCCACAGAGCTGAGACATATCCATGTCAAAATTGTTTCCAAATACTGACCAATATTTTTATACATCTGATACTGCTTTTAAAAAAGCATATCCATATTTTCTGTTACATTTTTCATAAATTGGAATTTAATTTATTTTTCCACATAATATTTGTTCATTGCCTTTCTTCGGATATAACTGTGAATATTGTAATTTGGTGGTGTAAATATAGTTTCATGTACCATCGCCTGGATTTACCTTTATTTATTTATTTGATTTCATTGAATCAATTGTTCAGTATGTAATTAATTTGTATTTGTATACATAAATTTTAAATTTTTACTAATTTATTAATTACTGCTAATAGTGTTTATCACTGCAAACAGTACAGTAATTTATGTTTTTTTCTGGAAATAAACGATTTTGATCATTGCCGACGTTCGTATACACAATCTTCTCAGATTGTGTATTTATTGGCCATACCTAATAACCTAACGCTTTCTTCAACTGATTTCCCCGCACAACTGGCACCACTCAAGTAGGGGCAGCAAAACAAAGAATGTTATCTTTCCATCAACCGGGTCCGACCCCCGACTTCCTCCCCTTTGTCTCAGGGGTGGCGGCAGGCGGCATGTGGAGTCACGTGGTCCGCATATGCATGCTTCACGCTCCCCGGGCCCAATTTGTCGCCACCTCCCCTTTGTGCTACGGCGACAGGTTCTACGGATTTCACCCCCATTGTTCTGAACCCTAACCGGACGGGAAGTCATTTTTAAGTCTCCTCCGTGTAAATCTTACTTCCAGATGAGGAAATAATTTTAACTGGAAAAGCCCTAGCTGCCAAATGCTGGTCAAGGAGAGTGTGGCCCCTTATCACACTCTCCTTGACCAGAACCTTCGGGGAGTGGTGTATCCTGTCCACCTGGGTGGAAGGATACTTACTTGGCGTCCACTCGGGGTTTGCCGGCAGCTGGTGTTCTTTCATTCAATGATTAGGGCCTACTTCCTCACTATATCAAAAATTGTGATAAAATTATGTATACAACACAGCTATGTAAAGTAATGTAAAAATCCAAATTTTAACCGTTCTCATGGCAGCAAACCTGTTTACTCGCATCCATATTTTCGCTAAGAAGAATAATTAAGCTGATTTAACTCATTTACTTAAGAACTTACTATTATAAAATTTGGTGAGAAACTTAAAAAAAACTTTAGATGGTGATAAGACCTTGGTTTGGTTTGCATAATCACAAATAATACCCAAATGATTCAGTAAGTCAGGATATGAAAACCTAATTCATATCCGGTAAATTTTTATGAAATGTTCGTGTTCAAGTCGCGATGTGTAATATCCTGAATGGTGTCGAGAGGTTACAAAACACGCAGAGACACGCGGGTTGGCTCACTAGTGCAAGCGCACATCCGTCGGAGCGCGCTGCTACCCGCCTTGACATAGAGTCACGCGTCTGGCTGCTAGCCCGTGGAATATACAAGTCTGGCCTTCACGGCTCTTGGCCACGGGCACTCGCCAGGTCTTCCTTTCCGCACCATCCTCCTGTAGTAGCAGACCTGCGTACTCGGCTGACTTGATGAATCATTTGGGAATTACTTGTGATGATACAAACCACACCAAAGCCAGTCCCCGTCTTATTTCGTATTTCGCCTTAATAGTCTGCCTTACTCGTGAAATATTTCGTTTTAGGCCCTAAAGAGCAATACTAACTTTGTGACAGCATTACTGGTTACAAGACAGTCGTGAAAAAATGAATAAGGTATCAAATTAAAAGTGAAGTGGTCGACGAGGGAATGACATTACTATTTTTTCAATTTTATTTTACAGAAAAATGTAATTACTACGCAACTGTATCCGATAGTTAACAAGTAATCTTTTGACATGGATATGTCTTAGCTCCGGGGGGGGGGGGTGTTGGAAATTTTTAAGACGAAAATTTGAAACAAGATTCCATATAAACTCCCAGAGCGATTGTGACTTTTTAATATATAAGAATAAGAACAGCCGTTTCAATGAACTGAAAACAGTCCCTTTAGACTATCCATGATCTAACCTACAGTATTTCCCACAGGGAAGTAAATATAAACATTTGTATGTTTTGATAGTTCCAAATTCTCTTATTTGCAATAGAAAAATACGAAATTGAAAATGTAATTTCCTAGATAACTACTTAACCTTTAATTTGGCACCTCAATTATCTTTTCGCGGTAATCGAATGGTCAATAACATTGGTACAAAATTAGCATTGTTTTTAAGAGAGTAAAATCCAATATGGCGGAGATATTGCAGACTCTCAATAAAATGATAAATATGGACAAAATCTGAAAAAGTGGTGAAATACTTAGTTTACGCTTCATAAAACCAATTGTTATTTTTGGACAGCATTGCTGGCCATAAGATGGTCGTTCAAGTACTTGGTTCAGGTGTCAAAGTAGAGTAATAGTGGCCATTCCTTAAGTAACCACTTCAACTTAAAATATAAAACCTGGAACCAGTTTTCATGACCATCGTTAAGTCAGAAATACTGTCACAAAACTAACGATGTTTTTATAAGGCTGAAATTCAAA